>CM060910.1:326059676-328459676 GCA_030737875.1 Allium sativum | reverse complement strand
ACTAATTTATTTACTCCTATTCGGTTAACTCTAATCTATAACTCTTATTTGAATAACTCCAACCTAATAACTCTTACTGGATTAACTCTTATTCGAATAACTTATATTCGATTTGCTTACTTTCGAATACTTATATTCGATAATCTCTTTCTTCGAATAAATTTTATTCGATTTAACTCCTGTCGAATAACTAGATTCGATCAACTCACTTCGAATATTTCTGATTTGATTATCTCACTTCGAATATCTATGATTCGATTATCTCATTTCGAATAACTAAATTCGATAAACTCATTTCAACTCTATTCGAATAAACTAAATTCCATTAACTTCATTTGATGTAACGACCCGGAAAATCTGAACCAATTTAAAAATTTTAAATTGGCTAAAATAGTGGATTTCAAATATTTAAAATAAATATTTTAAATAATCACAATGAAAAGTGAGTTTGAATCGATGTTTGAAAACGAATATAATTAATCCTAATTATAAACAAGGCCTGAAATGGCGCTGTAGTTTCAAAAATTGAATTCAAACTTTGTCGGACTGTACCGGGTGCAAAACAAAACGGATTTGAGTGAAACCAAAAATATTTAAATCTGTTAGTGAATACCTTTCTAACGAATCTGAAAAATCGAAGTTTCATAGCGGAAAGCAAAAGTTATGGCCAAATGAATTTTCAGAAAGGTCGCTATGGAATTTATATAGCCCGTGAAATTGGCCATTTTGCAAACGATCTCGGAATTCGACGAAACCACTTTTGTTGGATCCAGGATGTGATGTTATTACTAGGTTTCAAATTTCATAATTTTTGAAGTTAGTATGTGAGCGTGGCAAAGGAAAACGTGTTTTGGTCAATTACAGCTAAATTGGATCGACCAGAAATGGGCCTTTTTTCAAACGGTCTCAGAATTCGACGAAACTAGTTTTGTTGGGACCGTATCGTCAAAACATAGCCAGATTTATTTTTCTGGAATTTTTCGAATTAGTTTGTGGTCCTGGAAAATTGAAATGTACGTTCAAATCAAATATTGAATGTTTTTTATTTTAATTTGAAGGAAAACTGACTGAAACAGTCGAATGTGCCTACAAAACATATCCCATGGTGTTCGGAATGGGTATAAAACGCTAGGGACGACAGTCGTTGGGTCTGGATTGGCGTTCGTGTGAGAAAGAGGGTATTTTCGAGATTTTAAAAATATATAAATAAAAAAATCCTGGCCAATCAAATCATTTCTCTCTCCCCGACCTTCTTCCCGAAACCCTCCTAGTGAACGACAGAAATAGCTCGGGACTTCCCGGGCTGATTTCTTCCAATCCGCTCCACTAAACACCTCGACCCAGTTGAGAATTCTGTAGAGATTTTTGAGGGCTTCAAATCCATACCAGGAGCCCCCCGTATTGTTGCGTGTGGATCGAGAATCACCCTCACGAAGTTGCGCCGCCTCGCGCCAGTTTCTGCCACCACCGCCGCCGCGAGTTGGACCCCACCACCACCGACCGGAGCGCCTCTCGGAGCTGGATGACGTGGCACAGGTGGATCGACCCCAAGTGCTTCAGATCGAGCGCTAAAGCAAACCCTAGTTTTGAACCAACGAGAAAGGTAGCGACTTTGTTAATTTTGAACTGATTTTAACAGTTTAAAACCGTTGCAAACTTTGAAAAATCATATCTTTTTCGTTTCTTGTTGAAATCCAGTGAAACAAGAGATAGTGGACTCGTGTGGACGTCTTCTACATTCTAGAAGAGACCGCATATTTTTCTGAGCTTTCTGCTATTTTTGGTGGAGTGGAACCCAATGTGAGATTTCTAATTTATAAACGATATGGAAAACGATGATGTATAAATTATATAGTCGATGTATGGGTTATATAAGCGTTGTACACCTCATGTATAAGCATTGTTTAAGTTGTACGTTCGATGTATAAGTTATATATGCATCGTAAAAATTATATATGTGTTGAAATAGAAGTGAATTGCTATATATATATATATATATATATATATATATATATATACGCCCCTCGTCCACAAACCATGGACGATATTTATTGGTTGTGATTGGTGTGAAAATTGATTGATAGCGATTGGTTGATTGGAATTGTTTGTGGTTGATATTGATTGATTGTGGTTGAAAAATACCCGTTTGTGGTTGAGATATATTTGGTTGAAACCACATAGGATTAGTTTGTGGAAATGAAATAAATATATATACATGCCGCCTGCGTGCGAACTAGATGCATGATCCCCATTGTCAAAAACCGCGAGGTTTTAAGGTAGAGCGAGGAGCCGTACTAGGGACGGTCCCGGTTTTAACTACCCTACCGTTATGCTGCCGAAATTTTGAATAATATTCATGTGTTTGAATTATTTTCATTTGTTGAAACTATATTTATTCGTTGAATAGAAAACCTTCATGTGTTGAGTCGATATTCATTCGTTGGATAGAAATTCATTTATTGAATGGTATTCGTGTTTTAAATATAAAAATCACATTTTTATCTATATATGGAAACTATAGAAAACCTTCATGTGTTGAGTCGATATTCATTCGTTGGATAGAAATTCATGTGTTGAATGGTATTCGTGTTTTAAATATAAAAATCACATTTTTATCTATATATAGAAACTATAGAAAACCTTCATGTGTTGAATCGATATTCATTCGTTGAATTGAAATTCATGTGTTGAATGGTATTCGTGTTTTAAATATAAAAATCACCTTTTTATTGATTTATATAAACTATAGAAAACCTTCATGTGTTGAATCAAAATTCATTCGTTGAATTGAAATTCATGTGTTGAATGGTATTCATATTTTGAAAGAAATTGTTTTATAATAAAAATCCCATTTTTAACATCAATATGAAATGTATAAAATAATCTTGTTTTGAAATAAATTGTTTTATAATAAAAATCCTATTTTTATCACCTATATGAAATATATAAAATAATCGTGTTTTGAAATAAATTGTTTTACGTTAAAAATCACATTTTTATTATATACATGAATCGTTAAAAATAGTAAGTGTTGAAATAGAAGACAGATAGATAAAAATATCATTTTTATCAAATGTATGAAAAGAATATAGCTTTGAAATCGAAGAATCGATATATATATAAATAGAATTAAAATATATCGAATAACGACGCTGCAGTTCGTATTTTGAAACCGTGATTTCAAACGATTATACCGGAAGATCCAACCATCGGATTTTCCTGAAATCGCAACCGTTGGGTCCACTTTGGAAAAATCTTTCCAACGGCACCAACTTTGTAAAAATCCAACGGTTGGATTGTCTGAAATGTTTAATTCAAATCTGAAGAAAAACAGCGCCAGAACCGATTATATTTATATATATATAAATATAATTATATTTAATCGAATAACGACGCTGCAGTTCGTATTTTGAAATTGAAACTTCAAACGATTATACCGGGAGATCCGACCGTCGGAATTTCCCGAAACTGGAACTGTTGGATTCATTTTGAAAAGATCTTTCTAATGATGTAAATATTGTGAAGATCCAACGGTTAGATATTTAGATATGTGTAAATCAAATCTGAAGAAAAACAGCGCCACGGTCGCGTTATGGCCCGAAACGTCGTTTTGAATAAATTGGCTATTTTAAAATAAATAAAAATAGCGATAAATCGTTATAAAATATTATAAACGATATGGATGTGATTTAGAAATTAACTGAAGGTTGGCTAAGTCGAATGGTTTCTTGGGTGTTGATCTGATGTTGGTTTCGGCCTTCGGGGTTAATATTTGGGAAATCGTTCTCTTACTGATTGACGGTTAGTGACTAATGAATTGAAATGATGCGTGTGTATGTTAGTGTTGCACTTGTTTATTATATACGCGAGTTGCTCAGAAAGACCGGGTTTATCCCATTCTGAATAACTGAATCGACGATAAGTAATCAAAGATGAAGACGGTGGTCGAAGACCGGAGATCTTCACCTCGTTTGGATGGTAACCGAGGTCCTAATTGGGAGGCATCCCGAAATATGGATAATGAGTGGTGATCGTCCAAACGAACGTGGTGGTCGATGGGATTGCGAGGTATATAGTGCCTCCGGTTTCGTTCAGACCCAGAACGGACTTGTAACTGGATTGTGTGTCTGACATTGGATTTTATTCTGTGTAGATTGATCTCTGTTAAATATACATCTGTTTGGCGGCGGAGAATTTATTCTTTTGCTTAACGGCCTTCTCTGAAACGCACGAACTCAGAGGTTGTATATCGATGGACATCAGTCGCATGGCATGAATTGTTAGTGTGGCATGCCTAAGTGGCAAATGATCAGGGCTTCTGTTGAAAAGCAAAGTCTTGTGGTGATTATCAAAGCACCGCCTGTGTGGCGTAGCTTTGTGTATAAAGTGAATTCGCGAGCCTCACACCCCGGTATGAACCAGAAACGGGAGAAAGGACCTCGGGGAGGGCATGCGTTTCTTCCTAGCTAGGAGTTGTGTCGGTGTTTTTACACGGCCCGACATTTTACTTATGTGGATGATGGATAGCGAGGAGCCTCGGTTAGATCGGACGATCCGGGTCCGATGGAGTCATTCTTTGGCTCATTTATGCCCCATAGGGCAGGGAAACGTATTGTTCAGGCATAATAATCCACATCGGTGGACCGGCCCTGACGATCCAAGGGGCAGTTGCGGCTGTTCCTAAGGCTCGGGCTAGGCAGTCTCGAATTCGGTAAGGACTGTCTTTTGCCTTGGTTCATGACGGAAATCCAATTTCCAAATACGACATCGTGCGGTTTTGACTGTATACCTATATATGGCGACATAGTGGTATGGGGCATTAATGCCATCTATGATTGATAGTTATGATTTGAAATTGTTTTTCAAAACATATAACACTAGCAATATTATCAAATGCTTTTGTTTTATTCGTATCAAGCATCTTTTGGCCATTATAAGGTAAAAACTCTATCCTCCGGTTTGCGTTGCATTGTGTGATGGGAACTGAGTCTTATAATGGCTTCATTTTTATAAAAAAAGCATTGCGTTGTTTAAAAGAAAGATTTGTTTTAAAGCACTGGCAATCCAATGGAGTAAACCCGTTCCATGAAAGTGGCGTGGTCCTGTGATTAGCCATATTTTGAATGTGTTGAGTAGATTTCTCATACCAGTCCCATGACTGACTCGTAGTTTGTTTCACTTTCAAACTCGGGTGCCCCCTTTTCTACATGGGTAGCCTTGTATTCAGGTTTAGCTGGTTCTTTCTGGATAGCTGGAGCTGAAGATGGATTCTATCATTTATCTTTTTTATGCTGTTAAGCTCCTATTGTACATTATGTTTGTTTTCCACTGTAGACATTTATGTATATCTGAACTGTATTGGTACTAAGTATGATCCTGTATACTGTGTAACTCTGATGATTACTCTTATCCAGTATATTCTACTATTCATTATCTGGTGTATTTATTTATTTCTTTTCTTCTATTATCTGTTTCTGTGTTATATTCCATGGATTACCCTTGCCGCCGTCAGTACGGGGTTTGGGGTCGTCTCATTTGAATAACTCTAGTTCGATTTAACTCTATCGATTAAACTCTAACTGATTAACTCTAACTGGTTTAACTCTACGGTTTAATCTAACTGGTTAACCCTAATGGTTTTACTCTAACTGGTTAACCCTAACTGATTAACTCTTTGTCCTTATTCAGTTTCAAACATCGATGTTGTAATCGATTTTTACTTCTTTATATAAGTCCTGACTTATATATATATATATATTTATCCAAAGATAAATATTTCCTTTATTAACCTTATTTATTTATCCTAAGTATTTCCTTTATTAATATCTTATTTATTTCTAAATAAATATTCCTTTATTAATATCTTATTTATTTTCTAAATAAATATTCCTTATATCTTATCATATTTATTTAACAAATGAATATCTCCTTTTCTTATTCTATTTATTTAACAAATAAATAATCCTTTTTATAACTTATTCTGTTTCCTAAGTCAATATCTCTTTTATAACTTATTTACTTAACAAATAAGTATCTCGTTTAACATCTCCTATTTATTTAACCAATAAATATCTCATTTATAAAATCTTATGATTTTATAAATATTCCCTTTTCTTTATAAATATTTCATTTATAAAGATTTCCCCTTTCTATATAATTTCACCTATAAAGATTTCTATTTATAAATATTTCATTTATAAATATTTCATTTATAAACATTTCGTTTATAAAACCCTTTTGATTTTATAAATATTTTATTTTCAAATACCATTTGAAAATTCCCCTTTTTCACATTTCGGTATGTTATGGTGTTTAAATATCAAGTCATGATGTCAAATATCGTCCATACACATATAATCAACAACAGATTATAAACCACGTCATATATCACAATATACGAAAATAATAAAATAGCTGTTGAGGAATCCAGTCGGATTCCTCCAATCTGTTTCCCTACACCCACAGATGTTACACAATAAAATCAACATCACTTTCAGTTCCATATGATATATTCTGATAAATAGAATCAATATAGAAATTCAACTAACCGACTAGCAGTTCAATCAAACAGTCAACACACAGTCAATCAGCCAATATTTAACAGTTCTAAAAATACAACAATAAATTATAAGCTGTTCAGAGTTAGTGAGATTTACTCACTTTGGCAGTTCATCGTTAAAGAACGATAAACTGTTTTTTGATTTGAATCAAACAGTTTATTTCGCCATAAATTCATACGAGCCCCAATCCACTTCCAGTCAGCTTCATTATGAAGCTCTCGTCCATACGATCCTGTCGGATCTTGTTTTGTTGAATTTCGAAAAAATATGAGCAAGTTATGATACGAACAAGTTTATATACTATTTAAATTCAACAAATTAAATTCCCTTTTGGGCTTAACCTTTTATCTTGGCCCATCACCACTTAAAAATTCCAGGCCCGTGTTTCCCTTTCTTCCTCCATCGATGAAAATTCCACTTACAGTAAAAATGGCGATTACCGTTCGCAGATCCTCCCCGTCCTCACTCATCTTGGCACGAACTTCCACATCGAGACAACTGCCATTCTTCTCGTTATCCTCTCCACCACCCTATGCCAAACAAACCGCCTCCGAACCCCAATACTGAAATCCCGCCTGTCAAGTAGTGACGATGCGTCACTTTTCTCTTTGGAATTTCACCAGAAAACCCAAATCGAACCTCTTCCCTGATACGAACGAGAATCCAATACTTAATCTCCATCTAATTGCCTCTATTACACAGAATTCGAAGCCCTAGTTCCTACCGTGTATATATCGAACTCAAGAACAGCGTTCGCACCCAACATGAATACCACCAAATTGAAGAGCAAGGTCACACAAACCCAAAGGAACTTGCGTTGGAATTTATAGATATTGTTTTGATTTGATTTTGATTTTCTTACTATGGATTTTTCTGCGTTTTGGTTTTCTGAAAGTAAAGTGGCGGCTCCAAGTGAAAATGAATTTATAAGGGGACGGTATTGTTTGTGTGGTTTAAAAGATGAGTTGGTGGCCTTCATTTTGACCAAGTATAGATTAGGATATTTATTTATTTATTTTTGCTTTCTAAAAATTCGTGTGATCACACACGATACCCAAAAATCATGAAACTGGACATGTAGCTAGAGTTCGACATTACGGTCCCAACGAAACTGATTTCGTCGAATTTCGACTTCGTATGCTCACACAGTGTATTTTTAAACTTCAAATACTGACTGTTTTTCACTCTAAAAATCCGTACGGCCACATACTAACTTCAAAAATCACGGAAATTGAAATCCAACAATAATTTAATATTGCGGATCCAACAAAATTGGTTTCGTCGAATTCTGAGGTCATTTGCAAAATAGAATGTTTTTAAAGCTCTGAGTGACCCATTTAAATATATAAATATATTTAATTATAATTAAATTAAATACAAATAAATTTATATTATCGTATATACTCACATTGGAATACCATACAGCTCTACTAGGATTTATGACTTGATATTTCAAATCCCGATTAAATCGATATTCGATTAAAAATGATATTCCTTTTCAAAATATAAATAATTCCTTTATAAATTATAAAGGAATTCCATAGCTACTTTTCTAAAATTTGATTTGAACGTAAATCAAAATCTACCCGATGAATTCCAGATTTTTCTCTTCCACTAGAAAGATATACTCCACCAGCTCCACACGTTTCTTGTTTCACAGAAATCCGGCTTAAAACGAGTCCTGTACATTCAGTTGAAGTTCAAATCGCCAAATTACGAACTGCAGCGCCATTTCAAGCTCGATTTTAATTATAATATAATTATACGTTCAAACTGTCGTTCAAATAATATATTCATTATTCTAATTCAATTCTAAATTGAATTAAATATCACAGATGATCCAGTTCACACCATATCGCCATTTCAGCCAATTCTGATTATTTCAGAATTAAATATATTATTTAATTTATTATTTTAATTAAATATTCACTATAATTTAATTCAAAGATCATTAAATCCTTTTAATCACCCTTTAAATAATTAAATAAATTAATTATTATATCGCTGAAAATGCGGGTCATTTCATTCTTCCCCACTTAAAATAATTTCGTCCTCGAAATTGCTAAGGTAGAAAACAACTCTATTAACTGGTTATAACTTATTTGTTCACTTCTTATCTTCAGCTTCCAACTGGACCAATTTAATTTCAATTAAATATTAATTAATTCTTGTCAACGATAATTTTCAAAAATCCTGAAAATTTTCTAACGACTTAATTTTTTGAAAAATTTCGCCAGCACCTCCTTTGTACTGGTCAATACGTCAAATCACCACTCGCCTCTCTGGGCCATCTCCTTCCCAAAAGAAAATCAAATAGCTAAGCGGCTTGCCAATCCGGCTCATAAATCTTATATCCAATAGAAATATAAACTTGTACCTTTTTGTCGGCATATCGTTATATCCTTTCCACCTGTTATCAATTCAACGGATATAAGGGTCATCCCAATCAAATTCCAATCTGCTTTTATCCACAACACAACCATTCGCTTGTATCCGAGCCAAATATCATTTCAACTCAAGTTTCTTCTCGATTCCCAACTCTTAACTTGATTATCACATTACACTTCAAATTTGAATCTCACAATCCAATTTGTCTTGATATCATTCTAATTCAATCTCAGTTACCAATTTACTGGCTTTACTTTAATTCAAATTTGCTTTCACAAATTTCTGTTAAATTTGTTTTTAATTCAAACAGTCTTTCCCTGGGAGTTTTTAAACAGTTTACTCTTTTCAAAAATCAAATTTTCCTTTTTGAAATTCAACACCACTTGTCTTTCCTAAAACAAATTCAAAATAGTATCTCTGGTAGTAATTCATCACTTACAACTCGAAAATGAATACTGATGATGCAGCTGTCATCATCAGAATCTATTTTCTAGCGATCGAAGTGAGTTCAATACTATAAAACCATTTCTAAACATTTCCACTTTGAAATTCATTTCAAAATATAATTCACACTGCTTGTAAAACAATTTAATATCTCCCAAGATCTTAAATTTTCCTAATTTTTAATCCAAATCCATTTACAAACACTTATCCAATTTTCCAGAATTTTAATTCAATTTCTGGTTAAAATTTCAGATTTAATTCGCTTCGTAACACTTATACGAATTCTACTTGGTTATATATATATATAACCATTTTACTTTTATAATCTTACTTGATTATAATAACAACCAATATATCCAATATATTATAAAATCATTTCAATATAAATCCTTTATATCAAAATATAATTTGGGTAAAATTATTTCGTTTATCCTCTTTTTAAAATATAACATGACGGTTCATTGTATTGAAGTGTTTATTAACTCCTACCGATACAGTGGATCAAACTGATCGACCAGAACACATAAACAACTCAACCAATAAACCTCCACAATATAAAACAATTTTTATATCAAATAACATAAACGTTCACTCGTATATATACACTCAACTCAATCTAGGATGTTGCTAACCCTATCTTGACCGAGTCACGCCACAGAGCTAAGATAATTACTTAACTTAAGCTCTGATACCAACCGTAACGACCCGAAAAAATGCGATCTTGATTATCCGATATACAACACATATCGAACATCCAAGGATCGAAAATAGCCGAATGGTTAATGAAAGAAATTAGAGGGTGAGGAAAGATAAGATAGAAACTTAGAATAAGAGAATAAGAAGAACACAACATCAGAGTAACACGAATCTCACAGCGGAACGAATAACATATAATATATGTAATATAACTTTGAAATATAAATCTGTACTTGAATATACATCATTATCAGAGTACAACACTTACAACACAGCGGAAATAAACAACAGCTATATAATCCTGAAGCCTCCTACTCCAGCTCTTCAAGTATCTGTAAATCCCGACTACTTGACTGCCCGTACAAAATTGGACACCCAAGAGTTTAGGGAAAACAAAACAAAATAAACTCTGGGTCAGTCATGGGACTAGTATGAGTAAAACAGTTTAAAACAGTTGAACAAGTAAACGATATCTCATAAGACCACGCCGTATAACGGAACGGGTTTTTCCTTTATGAGAATCCAAAATATATTTATATCAAAAACCCTTTGATATTATAATAATGTCTATCAACCACAATATAATAATCATCTAGCAGAAACGCTTTCATCTCACGTTCTACATATATAGTATACAATCAAAACCGCAAGCACGTATTGGGTAATGGATTTTCAACTATGACAAGGTATGGAACCACCTTTCGCTAGTGTACCTCTAGAGAGGAATAAACTGGGTTCAACAAGAACATCTTGAAACTCGACCACACATGATCGACCACTCATTTCGCTTGAGTGTATCGAATGTATATCACCAACGGTTGGGATCAACAACCGTTTCCCAAATGGGACAGCATCAACAATAGATTTTTAGAAGTAAATGAAACTCTAGGTCAGGTGATTATACACACTAATAGGTGCGACCTACATAGCCATGCTACCTGCCCGATTTTTGTCATTTCCCGGTTGTTGAGGCTTGTGGTTACGCTTTATCATCACATCAGATTCACTTCGAATGCCACATTGTCAGATCCATCAAAAATCACTAATTGGCGTCTACAACAGTACGTGTTAGCTAAAGAAGTTTCCTTCTCCGCTTCCGCTCTTGGTATGGTTGAAGAAATCAATGTACGTGACCTTTTTGGAAATACTCTGTCAGAAATTCATCCATACAAGTCATCCAAGAACAGGATGAACCGAAGGCACTATTCAGTACATCCATCTTAGGCACTGTTATCTAAGACTTATACAATAGCCCTTGCACTTTACTCCGTCTTCAATTATCTTTGGCATATATGATTCTCAACGCTTATGCCCATACAGAGTGGTTCTTTGGATAATAATCCAACTGGTCTCTCCATATTAACAACGTTAAAATGGTCAAAACTTCGATAGTCTGTGATTTAACCATCAAAGAAAAACAGGTGTGCAAACAACGATATTATTTCCAGGAGGAAATTATATCGATCAATCATCATTCAACATTTATCTCTTTACTTCATTAATTTACTTATCTTCTGTTTCCATATATTCTAAATTCTTATTTTCTATTATCAGAAAACATTTCTGATTCTCGTTTGGAAAACATTTCGAAAACTTCTTAATTGGGATTTAAACAGATGTTTAAAACTATATTGCGATGACGACTCAAACCACTATACTAAATTAATAAATCCACTTAACTGCTTCACACTCGAACCGTAACCATTTCTTAATTAAAAATGCAGTCAATCAAGTTGGGGTATAGCTACCTCTCAGACCTTAACTGAACCACCTTTCAAATCTCGAAATAGATAAGATTCACCTTTTTAACTCTTTAACACTTCCTTACGAACCCTAAGATTCTATTTACGAACCCCCTTCTTTTACAAGTTTACGTGATTATAACAATGGTGTTATAATCTCCTGCATCCGAAATATATTATCTTTAATATGACTTTTATTTCCTAACTCGAATAATATAATGTCAACTAATTTATTTACTCCTATCCGGTTAACTCTAATCTATAACTCTTATTTGAATAACTCCAACCTAATAACTCTTACTGGAATAACTCTTATTCGAATAACTTATTCGAATAACTTATATTCGATTTGCTTACTTTTGAGTACTTATATTCGATAATCTCTTTCTTTGAATAATTCTTATTCGATTTAACTCCTGTCGAATAACTAGATTCAATCAACTCATTTCGAATATTTCTGATTCGATTATCTCACTTCGAATATCTATGATTCGATTATCTCACTTCGAACAACTAAATTCGATTAACTCATTTCAACTCTATTCGAATAAACTAAATTTGATTAACTCCATTTGAATAACTCTAGTTCGATTTAACTCTATCGATTAAACTCTAACTGATTAACTCTAACTGGTTTAACTCTACGGTTTAACCTAACTGGTTAACCCTAATGGTTTTACTCTAACTGGTTAACCCTAACTGATTAACTCTTTGTCCTTATTCAGTTTCAAACATCGAGGTTGAAATCGATTTTTACTTCTTTATATAAGTCCTGACTTATATATATATATATATCCAAAGATAAATATTTCCTTTATTAACCTTATTTATTTATCCTAAGTATTTCCTTTATTAATATCTTATTTAGTTTCTAAATAAATATTCCTTTATTAATATCTTATTTATTTTCTAAATAAATATTCCTTTATTAATAACTTATTTATTTTCTAAATAAATATTCCTTATATCTTATCTTATTTATTTAACAAATAAATATCTCCTTTTCTTATTCTATTTATTTAACAAATAAATAATCCTTTTTATAACTTATTCTATTTCCTAAGTCAATATCTCTTTTATAACTTATTTACTTAACAAATAAGTATCTCGTTTAACATCTCCTATTCATTTAACCAATAAGTATCTCATTTATAAAATCTTATGATTTTATAAATATTCCCTTTTCTTTATAAATATTTCATTTATAAAGATTTCCCCTTTCTATATAATTTCACCTATAAAGATTTCTATTTATAAATATTTCTTTTATAAACATTTCGTTTATGAAACCCTTTTGATTTTATAAATATTTTATTTTCAAATACCATTTGAAAATTCCCCTTTTTCACATTTCGGTATGTTATGGTGTTTAACATATCAAGTCATGATGTCACATATCATCCATACACATATAATCAAGAACAGATTATAAACCACGTCATATATCACAATATACGAGAATAATAAAATAGCTTTTGAGGAATTCAGTCGGATTCCTCCAATTTGTTTCCCTACACCCACAGATGTTACACAATAAAATCAACATCACTTTTAGTTCCATATGATATATTCTGATAAACAGAATCAATAGAGAAATTCAACTAACTGACTAGCAGTTCAATCAAATAGTCAACACACAGTCAATCAGCCAATATTTAACAGTTCTAAAAATACAACATGAAATTATAAGCTGTTCAGAGTTAGTGAGATTTACTCACTTTGGCAGTTCATCGTTAAAGAACGATAAACTGTTGTTTGAATCAAACGGTTTATTTCACCATAAATTCATACGAGCCCCAATCCACTTCCAGTCAGCTTCATTATGAAGCTCTCGTCCATACGATCCTGTCAGATCTTGTTTTGTTGAATTCCGATAAAATATGAGCAAGTTATGATACGAACAAGTTCATATACTATTTAAATTCAACAAATTAAATTCCCTTTTGGTCTTAACCTTTTATCTTGGCCCATCACCACTTAAAAATACCAGGCCCGTGTTTCCCTTTCTTCCTCCATCGATGAAAATTCCACTTACAGTTAACATGGCGATTACCGTTCGCAGATCCTCCCCGTCCTCACTCATCTTGGCACGAACTTCCACACCGAGACCACTGCCATTCTTCTCGTCATCCTCTCCACCACCCTACGCCAAACAAACCGCCTCCGAACCCCAATAATGAAACGCGACCATCAAGCCTCTCGCCTGTCAGGTAGTGACGATGCGTCACTTTTCTCTACGGAATTTCACCAGAAAACCCGAATCGAACCTCTTCCCTGATACGAACGAGAATCCAATACTTATTCTCCATCTAATCGCCTCTATTACACATAATTCGAAGCCCTAGTTCCTACTGTGTATATATCGAACTCAAGAACAGTGTTCGCGCCCAACATGAATACCACCAAATTGAAGAGCAAGGTCACACAAACCCAAAGGAACTTGCGTTGGAATTTATAGATATTGTTTTGATTTGATTTTGATTTGATTTTGATTTTCTTACCATGGATTTTTCTACGTTTTGGTTTTCTGAAAGTAAAGTGGCGGCTCTAAGTGAAAATGAATTTATAAAGGGACAGTATTGTTTGTGTGGTTTAAAAGATGAGTGGGTGGCCTTCATTTTGACCAAGTATAGATTAGGATATTTATTTATTTATTTTTGCTTTCTAAAAATTCATGTGATCACACACGATACCCAAAAATCATGAAATTGGACTTGTAGCTAGAGTTCGACATTACGGTCCCAACAAAACTGGTTTCGTCGAATTTCGACTTCATATGCTCACACAGCGTATTTTTAACCGACAAAATACAGATTGTTTTTCACTCTAAAAATCCATACGGCCACATACTGACTTCAAAAATCACGAAAATTGAAATCTAGCAATAATTTAATATTCCGGATCTAACAAAATTGGTTTCGTCGAATTCTGAGGTCGTTTGCAAAACTGGCTGTTTTTAAAGCTCTGAATGACCCATTTAAATATATAAATATATTTAAATATAATTAAATTAAATACAAATAAATTTATATTATCATATATACTCATAGTGGAATACCATACAGCTCTACTGGGATTTATAACTTGGTATTTCAAATCCCGATTAAATCGATATTCGATTAAAAATGAAATTCCTTTTTATAATATAAATAATTCCTTTATAAATTATAAAGGAATTCCACAGAGACTTTTCTAAAATTTGATTTGGACGTAAATCAAAATCTACCCGACGAAATCCAGATTTTTTTCTTCCACTAGAAATATTGTAATAACCCGGAAAATGTGGACCAATTTAAAATTTTTAAAATTGGTTATTGTCAAAGAATTGAACAATTGAAATAGCATATTTCAATAAAATAATGAATTGGGAATAGTGAGGCAGTTTGAAAACTTGAATACAAACTTTGTCTGATTGTACCGAGTGGAAAATATAACAGATTTTAGCGAAACCAAAAATATTTAAATCTGTTTATGAATACCTTTCTAACGAATCTGAAAAATCGAAGTTCCATAATAGGAATCAAAAGTTATGGCCAAATGACTTTTCAGAAAGGTCGCTATATAGAATATATAGCCCTTGAAAATAGATATTTTGCAAACGACCTCGGAATTCGACGAAACCACTTTTGTTGGATCCGGGATGTCAAACTATTGCTAGGTTTCAAATTTCATAATTTTTGAAGCTAGTATGTGAGCGGGGCAAAGGAAAATGTGATTGGTCAATTTCTGTTAAAATGGGTCGACCTGAAAATGGACATTTTGCATACGATCTCAGAATTCGACGAAACTGGGTTTGTTTGGACCGTATCGTCAAAACAAAGCTAGATTTATTTTTCTGGAATTTTTCGATTCAGTTTGTGGCCTTGGCAAATTGAAATGTACGTTCAAATTGAATATAAAATGTTTTATACTTTAATTTGAAAAATAACTGACTGCAACAGTCGAATTGGCCAACGAAACATATCCCATTATGTCCGGAATGAGGGTATTTAGCTAGGGGCAACAGTCGTTGGGTTGAAATTGGTGTACGTTGGCTAGAAAGGATATTATAGGAATTTAAAAATTAAATATAATAGAAAATACCCTTCATTTTCTCTCACATCAGAAAAGTCGTCAAACCTCTGAAACGAACGACGCGACCGTTCGAATCTTCCCAGCTCGATCGCCGCCGCCACAGGCAATTTCGCCACCACCCCCAGTTGGCTTTTCCGATCTCCTTCCTCCCCTCTTTCAATCAAACCAACCCTCGACTGAAACAATCCCCTAACGACGTCGAATTTCGCCCAGGAAGTTACCACCTTTGGAGCGCCGCCGATCATCCCTGGAGCCGCTGAGTTCGCTGCCACCATAGGCGCTGGGAAGCCTGTTCGAAGCTCTTCGACGTCGCAGCATCCGATCGAGACGAAACAACACGGATTGATCAAAAATTAAAGACCTAGTTTTGAAGGTTTGAAAAGTTATCTGCTTTAGATTTCTGAATTGAAAATAACACTTTTAGGTGTTGCAAAACTTTGAAAAATCACATCTTTTTAGTGTGTTAACGAAATTCGATGAAACAAGAAACATCGGGACCGCAGGGAGGCTCTCTACCATCTAGCAGAAGCCGCGGATTTTTCTGATCTTCCTACGATTTTTAGCACTTCAAAAACCAATGTGAGGAATCTAAACTAAATTGTGTGAATGGAATCATGTTGTATAAAATATACAAGCGAAGTGTAAATTATATACGCATTGTATACCTCATGTACATGTGTTGTATAAGTTATATTAGCAATGTATAAATTATACAAGCGTTGTATGAAACATATATGCTTTGAATTGTGATGAAATGCAAGTGAATTATAGAAATAATATATATATACTCCCCTCGTCCACAGACCATGAACGATATTTATTGCTTGTGATTGGCGTGATATTATATGGTATGACGAATGGTTGGAAATAATTGTTTGTGGTTGATATTGTGGTTGAAAATACCTTTGTGGTTGAAAAATACCCTCTTGTGGTTGAAACAAATTAGAATAGGATTGTGGAAATGAAAATAAAACATGCTGCTGCGTGCGAACTAGATGCATGATCCCCATTGTCAAAACCGCGAGGTTTTAAGGTAGAGCGAGGACCCGTACTAGGGACGGTCCCGGTTTTAACTACCCTTCCGTTATGTTGCCGAAATTTTCTGAAATATTCGTGTGTTAGAATAATTTTCATTTGTTGAAATTAACAACATTTGTTGAAACCAATATTCATGTGTTGAATTGAAATTCGTTCGTCGAGATGAAATTCATGTGTTGGATATTATTCGAATTTTAAACAAATAGCTTTAACGATAAAAATCACATTTATATATATATACAAACTATAGAGAATATTCATGTGTTGAATTGAAATTCATTCGTTGAATCGAAATTCATGTGTTGAATATTATTCGAATTTTAAACAAATAGATTTAACGATAAAAATCACATTTTTATATATATACAAACTATAGAGAATATTCATGTATTGAATTGAAATTCGTTCATCGAGTTGAAATTCATGTGTTGAATATTATTCGAATTTTAAACAAATAGCTTTAACGATAAAAATCACATTTTTATATATATACAAACTATAGAGAATATTCATGTGTTGAATTGAAATTCATTCGTTGAATCGAAATTCATGTGTTGGATATTATTTGAATTTTAAACAAATAGATTTAAAGATAAAAATCACATTTTTATATATATACAAACTATAGAGAATATTCATGTGTTGAATTAAAATTTGTTCGTCGAGTTGAAATTCATGTGTTGAATATTATTCGAATTTTAAACAAATAGCTTTAACAATAAAAATCACATTTATATATATACAAATCATAGGAAATATTCATGTGTTGAATTGAAATTCATTCGTTGAATTGGAATTCATGTGTTGAATGTTATCGTATTTTAAAATAAAATGAATAGACAATAAAAACTACATTTTTATTGGGAATATGAAGTGTTAAAAACATTCACGTGTCGAATAAATATTTTTGATGATAAAAATATTTCTTTTATCATGTATACGCTTAGATAAAAATACACACGTGTTGAAATAAATATTAGTTTGCTAGAAATGTTATTATTAGCTTTGTTCTGCATATATATACATGTGTTGAACAGGGAAAATGGATTAGCTGTAGAGTAAAGAAATTATTTGCGTGCCCGACAAATAGGTAAGCCTTGATGAGTTGGCTGCGCAATTTTATTTTTATATCAACTCCTGTGAATGCCATTGGATGCGGAGTGCTGGTTATTCTGTGTGAAATAATAAACATCGCCATAGGATAGTAACAATTAATTTTGAACTACACTACATGGCATACTCCTTGACGATAGGCATACTTCATCATATTCCACATAAGCATTTGGAGCTTGTGTGACGAGGTGGAAGATTTACCATACGAGCGAGAGGCTTGTATGGCGATGATTTTATACTACAGGTTGAACTGATGACTGATATGGACTATATAAAATATAACGATAAATTGCCAGATTAATAAAAACCCCACACGGGTCTGGAGTTGACAATAATCACGTCTCTCTTGTCATTAGATACGGCACATGGACTATTTATTCCCACACGGGACGAGGTGACAAGGATATATCCTTTGGAGTAATTAAAAATACACGCTCCCTCAGGCTTGACAGGGTGACGAGAATTTATTCTCTGGAGTTATTATCTATACACGCTCCCCTGTAAACACCAGAATATATCACTATAAATATGTGGATGTTTTATAGGATTTATTGGGTACCTAACACGGCCCAATAAATTTCCAAACCCCTTCCCATACAAAGGAGGTTATGGCGAAATTTTTCGAAATATTAAGGCGTTAGTGAAATATTTGAAGTGAAAACAATGTTGAAATAAATGAATGAACTATATTTGAAATAAAAGAATGAACTATATTTATATATATAAATGTAAATAGAATTGAAAGGAATCGAAGCCATGCCGTTCGTGTTTTGGAATCGTAATTTGAAACGATTAGTACGAGAAATACGACCATCGGATTTTCCCGAAACCGCAACTGCTGAGTTCGCCTTGGAAATATCTTTCCAACGGCACCAACTTTGTAAAAATCCAACGGTTGGATTGTCTGGAATGTTTAATTCAAATCTGAAGAAAAACAGCGCCAAAATCGATTATATTTATATATAAATATAATTAAATTAAATCGAATAACAACGCTGCAGTTCGAATTTTGAAACCGTAACTTCAAACGACTAATGTGGAAGATCCGACCGTCGGATTTTCACGAAACTGGAACCGTTGGGTTTGCTTTGGGAATATCTTCCCACTGATATAGACTTTGTAGAAATTCAACGGTTAGATTTTCCGATATGTGTAAAACAAATTAGGGGAAAAACAGCGCCAGTGCCACGGCACGACCTGAAACGTCGTTTAATTAAATATGGCCATTTTAAATAAATAAAAATGGCGAAAAATCGTTATAAAATATTATAAGCAACATAGATTGGAAATAAACCAATTTGGCTTGATCTGTTTGATATTTGATGGTTGTATGTGTTTGACACGAAAATAACACTAAAGAACTGAAATATGAATGTCGAATAATATAACCATGGAAAGAATTGATTTGAATTCTAATTACGTGAATTATTTGAAAAGGCCGAGCTAACCCTCATTTCAAATAATTGATCGAACGATTCGAATTGGAAAATACAAAGATGATTCAAGACCGACGATCTTCGTATCGGTTGGATGGGCGCTGCTGAGGTTTCTGATTGGAGTAGCTACCGTGAAGGAACGGAAGTAGTAGCCGTCTGAATGTATGTGTTGATTGGACGGATATACGAGGAATTGACGCCTCCGGTTTCGTTCAGACCCAGAACGGACTTGTAAATGGACTGTGTGTCTGACATTGGATTTTGTTCTATACTGATTGATCTCTGTTAAATATATATCTGTTTGGCAGCGGAGAATTTATTCTTTTGCTTAACGCCCTTCTCTGAGATGTACGAGCTCAGAGGTTATATATCGATAGAAATCAGTCGTATGGAGTGGATTGCCTATGTGGTATGCCAAGATGCTGTGATCAAGGCTTCTGTTGCAAAGCAAAGTCTTGTGTTTAATGATCAAAGCACGGCCTACGTGGCCTGGCTTTGTGTATAGCGTGGATTCACGAGCCTCCCACCTCGGTATGAGTTAAAAATGGGATACAGACTCTAGGGAAAGCACGACGTTTCTTTCTAGCTATGGTGGTGTCAGTGACCTACCAGCCCTGACATATATATCTACTTTTCACCTATGTGGTTGTTGGAATGCGAGGCGCCTCGATTATAGGTCTGTAAGGACCGGGAAACGTGTGTTCAGGAATACTAATCCACTAACGTAAGTGTGGACCGGCCCTGAAGCATCCAGGGGTTACCCAGAGTGTGTAGTCCTGAGGCATTTGCTAGAATGTCTCGAAGCGGAGAGGAGCTTGCCCCTTGCCTTGAATCATGACGGAAATCCAATTTCCAATACGAAAGAACGGATTCGATTGTAGAACTAGTATGGCGGCATAGTAGATGGTAGCTATGCCGCCTATGATTGATATTTATGATGCTATTCGTTTTTGAAACATATATGCACTAGTAATAATATCAAATGATTTTGCTTTACACGTATCAAGCATATTTGGCCATTATAAGGTAAAACTCTATCCTCCGGCTTGCGTTGCATTGTATGATGGGACTTGAGTCTTATAATGGCTTCATTCTTTTTTAAAAGCATTGTGTTGTTTTAAAGAATTTACTTTGTTTTAAATGCACCAGCAATCACTGGAGTAAACCCGTTCCACGAAAGTGGCGTGGTCATATGATTTGCTTATTACTGTTGTTTAAACTGTTAAGTAGATTTCTCATACCAGTCCCCATGACTGACTCGTTGTTTGTTTCACTTTGCAAATGCGGGTGCTCTTATTTTCACACGGGCAGCCTAGTTCACAGGTGACAGGTTGTTTTTGGCTCAGCACTGTAGTATGTAGTGCACTTTTGGCTCATGGCGAGGCTGACTTCACCGAGATGACTTTGACATTTTCCGCCATTATTGTATTTATATTATGATTCTGCCACGGGCGATGTAGACTGCTTTACTTCTAGTACTTATTATCTTATGTATATGTACCGCCTTCGGCGATGTAGACTGATACCCTTATTATGTCTCACTGCATGTATATATATTCCGCCTCTGGCGATGGTGACTGATCATTCCCCTTTTATTTACTAAGCTATATCCTACGTTGTGCTATTCTGATGTTGTTACATGTTGTGATTCCGCTGTCATATCTATGTAAAATTATTCTATTTATTGTTTTTGCTATTATCTGTTCTCTGCTATGATGATTGATGTGTTATATTCCAATGATTATCCTTAATAGCGTCACCCGGATTTTGGGATCGTCACAGTTGGTATCAGATCTTTGGTTAACCTTAGTTCCGGGATCTAACAAATTAAACACCTCGTCAGAATAGAATCAGTAGTGTTCTAAGGCGAGTAGCTCATTAGAGATAGGATTAGCAATGTCCTAAAATGAGCTAAGCAGATTAGCAAAACAATTTGATCAGTACGTCATTACCTTTCCTTATGTTCCCCTGCTTTATCATTTGTGAAAGTTATCAATTCTGTGAGCTTGACTCTTTTCTTGCTTATATAGTACTCTATCTGATGGCTACACGAGCAGCAGCAGCCAGAGGTGGCCGTGGAGGCCGAGCAGGCATAGCAGGAGGACGGGGGAATATCCCCGTAGCTGAGGAGGGCCCTATTATACAGCCACCAGCAACCCAGGACTTTGAGCTAGACAGAGTAGCGAAGAGATATAGGAACCTGGGGGAAAACCCTTTTCTGGCCTTGGTACAGTGACAGAGGCTATTGCTTGGTTGAAGACCTGTGAAAAGATTTTTGAGGGCATGGGATTGGGGACCAACAACAAAGCACGTCTAGGTATTTGGCTCTTACAGGAAGAAGCAGAGTTGTGGTGGGATGCCATCACCTCGGAAGATGTGGCAGGTACTGTTAGGACCTGGGAGCAATTCAAGACCATGTTCAACGAGAAGTTCATACCTGAGCAGGCCTTAGAGCGGATGCGAGAGCAGTTTGCTAATCTCCAGCAGGGAGATCTCTCTATCCAAGGTTACCTCAATAAATTCACTCAGCTATCGCGCTATGCTCCAGAGCTTATTATGACCAACAAAGCTAAGAACAAGAGGTTTATATTTGGGCTACGGCGCAAGTACCATGATAGAGCCATGAGCAACATCAAACTCTCATTCTCAGAACTAGTAGAAATGGTCTGCAATTATGAAGATATGGATGAAAGACACTCCAACCAAGACCGTGCCAAAATCCAAGCTGGAAACAAGCGCAAGGCTTCAGCAGATCAGCCAGGGTCCAGCATTTCAGCGGTCGCTACTCAGCAATCTGGGAAGATACCTCAAGGGAGCTGCTACAACTGCGGGAAGACATGACATTTTTCTAATGTATGCAAAGCCCCGAGGAAGCTAAAGGCAAATCCAGACCACAGCTCAGCCGAATGCTACAACTGCCATAAGAAAGGGCACTATAGCAGGAATTGTCCTCTGAAGCAGAATGCACTAGTGGCTCATGTGTATGACGGGGAGACCCCGCCAGCTATCACCGATGGATCAGATAAACCCGACGTCTTGGGAGGTACCCTTACCATTAAAAATATTCCTGTTTCTATAATTTTTGATACTGGTGCATCACGTAGCTTCATTTCTGGTAACATTGTTAGTAAGTTAAAGTTAAAAGTAAGAGATCTTAAAGAATCAATTAATGTTCAAAACTCGATAGGAGGTTCTATTGTTCTCGGTTCGTACTGCAGAGTGCCTATCTCTTATTCATGTTACAAGTTTCCCATCAACTTAATAGTCATGAATTTATCTGAATTCGATGTTATTCTCGGTTTGGAATGGTTAACCAAATATAAGGCTGAAGTTAGATGTGCCGAGAGAATCGTGAAAGTTAAAACAAAATTTGGGCATATTACTATACCATGTCTCGGTTCAGAGCCGGATAGAGTAGAATTTTGGTCTTCTTTAGAAGTTACTCCCACTTCATTAGGAAAGATACCGGTCGTTAAAAACTACGCGGATGTGTTTGAAGAAGTAGAAAACTTACCGCCGCAAAGAGAAATTGAATTCAGAATAGATCAAATTCCTAACGCCCGACCAGTAGTACATCCAATTAGAAGAATGGCCCCGAAAGAAAAAGAGGAGTTAGGTAGTCAAACTCAAGAATTGCTTTGGAAAGGTCTGATTAGACCGAGCTTTTCAGCTTGGGGAGCAGCAGTAGTATTTGTTCCGAAATCAGACGGTACTCTAAGACTTTGTGTTGATTACCGAGATCTCAATAAGCAGACACTGAAGAACAAATATCCCTTGCCACGTATAAATGATCTGTTAGATCAATTAAATGGGGCAACAGTATTCTCCAGAATGGACCTAGCTACAGGTTTCCACCAATTACGTATAGCCGAAGACTGTGTTCCTTTGACAGCCTTCAGGGGTCCCGATTTATTCTACGAATGGTTAGTAATGCCGTTCGGCTTGTGTAACGCTCCGGCATACTTCGTCGATCTTATGAACAGAGTGTTCCGTGGTGTATTGAATAAATTTGTTCTGGTCTTCATCGATGACATTTTAATCTACTCCAAGTCAGAAGGCGAGCATGCAAAACATTTAGAACAAGTGTTGATAATTCTGAGGAGAAATGTTTTGAAAGCTAAATTTTCTAAGTGTGTCTTCAGGCAGGATGAAGTTAAGTTCCTAGGCCATGTCGTATCAAAAGAAGGGATTGCTGTAGATCCAAGCAAAATTACAGCGATTCAGAACTGGAAACAGCCTACTACCCCCACAGAAGTTCGAAGTTTCCTTGGATTGGCTAGTTACTATCGGAAATTCGTTCAGGATTTTTCAAAGATATCTGGTGTATTGACAAAGCTTACAAAGAAGCATGAGAAATTCAAATGGACTCCCGAATGTGAAGAAGCTTTCCAAGAGCTGAAACAGAAATTGACAACTGCTCCAGTATTGACAATTATAGAAGGAAACCAGGACTTGACTGTATGGACAGACGCTTCTATTAGAGGGCTAGACGCAGTATTAATGCAAAAGGGCCAAGTGGTCGCTTATGCCAGCCGTCAGCTGAAGCCGCATGAAAGAAACTATGCAACTCATGATCTTGAGTTATTAGCTATCGTGTTTGCTTTAAGAATCTGGAGGCATTATTTATTAGGAGAGAAGTTTGAGCTGTTTACTGATCATCAATCATTGAAGTATCTATTCACTCAGAAAGATCTAAACTTGAGACAACAGCGTTGGTTAGAATTCCTAGCAGCATATGATTTTGAGATTCTATACACTCCAGGAAAAGCCAATGTTGTAGCAGATGCACTCAGCAGAAAGAATGAAATCATTGCCAGTTTTATCATTACGTCTTCATTAATTGACAGGATCTCGACCCTTCAGAAAAAAGATAATTTTGCAAAGGAGATGGTCAAAAGAATCAATGAAGGCATAGACTCCAGCTTCTAAGTGGATAGTGAGGGAGTTCTGAGATTAAAAGGAAGAATTTGTGTTCCTGACATCTCCGAGCTGAAGAGGGAAGTGCTGGATGAATGTCACAGGTCCAAACTCAGTATCCATCCCGGTGTGAGCAAAATGTATAACGTCCTCAAACGCACCTTTTGGTGGAAGGCGATGAAAAGAGATATTTCATTATATGTTAGCAGATGCTCCACTTGTCAGCTAGTTAAGAGCGATCAGCAGAAATTAGCTGGATTATTACAACCTTTAGAAATTCCAGGATGGAAATGGGAGCAGATTTCAATGGACTTCATTGATGGCTTGCCTCGAACGAAGAAAGGAAACGACAGTATATGGGTGATCGTAGATCGCTTCACGAAGACTGCCCATTTCATACCTGTCCGATCCAACAGAACGACTCAAAGTTTAGCACAGATTTACTTCAAAGAAATAGTTAAACTACATGGAGTGCCGCTCAATATATTCAGTGATAGAGATCCCCTATTTACTAGAAAATTCTGGGAAGCATTCCAGACAGAATTGGGAACCAAATTAAATCTAAGCACCGCTTATCACCCTCAGACAGACGGCCAAACTGAGCGGGTGAATAGAATTCTAGAAGATTTACTGCGGGCTTGCGTTATTGATTTTGGAGGCTCATGGGAAGATCACTTAAATTTAGCCGAATTCTCTTATAACAATAGCTATCAAGCAAGTTTGGGAATGTCTCCATTTGAAGCATTATACGGTAGACCGTGTAGATCTCCCGCATGTTGGGTAGAACCTGGCAACAGACTTGTGTTAGGGCCCGATATGATTCAAGAAGCATCCGATAAAGTCGATTTCATTAAGAAGCGATTGAAAACCGCATAAAGCCGACAGAAAAGTTATGCTGATGCGAGAAGAAGAGATTTATCATTTGCCGTTGGCGATTATATTTATTTAAGAGTTTCTCCGATGCGGGGAGTAATCAGATTTGGCAAAACTGGGAAGTTGGCACCGAGATTTATTGGTCCCTTTCCTATACTTGAACGGATTGGAACTTTGGCATATAGGGTTTCATTACCTGATTGGTTGCCTGGTGTACATGACGTGTTCCACATGTCTTAACACAGAAAACATATGCATGATCCGAATCTTGTTGTAGAAGAAGCAGCACAACAGGATATAGATATAACTCCAGAATTAGCAGTCAGAAGAGAGCCATTAAAGATCGTTGGCAAAGAAACTAGAGAGCTAAGGAGCAAAAAGATTCATTTAGTCAAAGTGCAGTGGAGTAGTGATCCTAGAGACTGTACTTGGGAGACTGAGGAAAGCATTAAACAAGCCTACCCCAAATGCAGAGTGGACATCTCTGACTAACTCCGGTGCAAGGTACCTTTACAATACTTTGCATTTACATTTTGTTTCCTACTTTGCTGTTATTTTCTTTTCGAGGACGAAAAGTTTTAAGTGAGGGAGATTGTAATAACCCGGAAAATGTGGACCAATCTAAAATTTTTAAAATTGGTTATTGTCAAAGAATTTGAACAATTGAAATAGCATATTTCAATAAAATAATGAATTGGGAATAGTGAGGCAGTTTGAAAATTTGAATACAAACTTTGTCTGATTGTACCGGGTGGAAAATATAACAGATTTTAGCGAAACCAAAAATATTTAAATCTGTTTATGAATACCTTTCTAACGAATCTGAAAAATCGAAGTTTCATAACAGGAATCAAAAGTTATGACCAAATGAATTTTCAGAAAGGTCGCCATATAGAATATATAGCCCTTGAAAATAGATATTTTGCATACGACCTCGAAATTCGACAAAACCACTTTTGTTGGATCCGGGATGTCAAACTATTCCTAGGTTTCAAATTTCATAATTTTTGAAGCTAGTATGTGAGTGGGGCAAAGGAAAATGTGATTGGTCAATTTTTGTTAAAATGGGTCGACCTGAAAATGGACATTTTGCATACGATCTCAGAATTCAACGAAACTGGTTTTGTTGGGACCGTATCGTCAAAACAAAGCTAGATTTATTTTTCTGGAATGTTTCGATTCAGTTTGTGGCCTTGGCAAATTGAAATGTACGTTCAAATTGAATATAAAATGTTTTATACTTTAATTTGAAAAATAACTGACTGTAACAGTCGAATTGGCCAACGAAACATATCCCATTGTGTCCGGAATGGGGGTATTTAGCCAGGGGCGACATTCGTTGGGTTGAAATTGGTGTACGTTGGCTAGAAAGGATATTATAGGAATTTAAAAATTAAATATAATAGAAAATACCCTTCATTTTCTCTCACATCAGAAAAGTCGGTCAAACCTCTGAAACGAACGACGCAACCGTTCGAATCTTCCCAGCTCGATCGCCACCGCCACAGGCAATTTCACCACCACCCCCAGTTGGCTTTTCCGATCGCCTTCCTCCCCTCTTTCAATCAAACCAACCCTCGACTGAAACCATCCCCTATCGACGTCGAATTTCGCCCAGGAAGTTACCACCTTTGGAGCGCCGCCGATCATCCCTGGAGCCGCCGAGTTCGCTGCCACCATAGGCCTGGGAAGCCTGTTCGAAGCTCTTTGACGTCGCAGCATCCGATCGAGACGAAACAACACGAATTGATCAAAAATTAAAGACCTAGTTTTGAAGGTTTGAAAAGTTATCTGCTTTAAATTTCTGAATTGAAAATAACACTTTTAGGTGTTGCAAAACTTTGAAAAATCACATCTTTTTAGTGTGTTAACGAAATTCGATGAAACATGAAACATCGGGACCGCAGGGAGGCTCTCTACCATCTAGCAGAAGCCGCGGATTTTTCTGATCTTCCTACGATTTTTAGCACTTCAAAAACCAATGTGAGGAATCTAAACTAAATTGTGTGAATGGAATCATGTTGTATAAAATATATAAGCGAAGTGTAAATCATATACGCATTGTATACCTCATGTACATGTGTTGTATAAGTTATATTAGCGATGTATAAATTATACAAGCGTTGTATGAAACATATATACTTTGAATTGTGATGAAATGCAAGTGAATTATAGAAATAATATATATATATATATACTCCCCTCATCCACAGACCATGGACGATATTTATTGCTTGTGATTGGCGTGATATTATATGGTATGATGAATGGTTGGAAATAATTGTTTGTGGTTGATATTGTGGTTGAAAATACCTTTGTGGGTCAAAAATACCCTCTTGTGGTTGAAACAAATTAGAATAGGATTATGGACATGAAAATAAAACATGCCGCTTGTGTGCGAATTAGTTGCATGATCCTCAATGTCAAAAACCGCGAGGTTTTAAGGTAGAGCGAGGAGCCGTACTAGGGACGGTCCCGGTTTTAACTACCCTGCCATTATGCTGCCGAAATTTTCTGAAATATTCATGTGTTATAATAATTTTCATTTGTTGAAATTAACTACATATGTTGAAACCAATATTCATGTGTTGAATTGAAATTCGTTCGTCGAGTTGAAATTCATGTGTTGGATATTATTCGAATTTTAAACAAATAGCTTTAACGATAAAAATCATATTTTTATATATATACAAACTATAGAGAATATTCATGTGTTGAATTGAAATTCATTCGTTGAATCGAAATTCATGTGTTGAATATTATTCGAATTTTAAACAAATAGATTTAACGATAAAAATCACATTTTTATATATATACAAACTATAGAGAATATTCATGTGTTGAATTGAAATTCGTTCGTCGAGTTGAAATTCATGTGTTGAATATTATTCGAATTTTAAACAAATAGCTTTAACGATAAAAATCACATTTTTATATATATACAAACTATAGAGAATATTCATGTGTTGAATTGAAATTCATTCGTTGAATCGAAATTCATGTGTTGGATATTATTCGAATTTTAAACAAATAGATTTAAAGATAAAAATCACATTTTTATATATATACAAACTATAGAGAATATTCATGTGTTGAATTGAAATTCGTTCGTCGCGTTGAAATTCATGTGTTGAATATTATTCGAATATTAAACAAATAGCTTTAACGATAAAAATCACATTTATATATATATACAAATCATTGGAAATATTCGTGTGTTGAATTGAAATTCATTCGTTGAATTGAAATTCATGTGTTGAATGTTATCGTATTTTAAAATAAAATGAATAGATAATAAAAACTACATTTTTATTGTGAATATGAAGTGTTAAACACATTCACGTGTCGAATAAATATTTTTGATGATAAAAATATTTCTTTTATCATGTATACGCTTAGATAAAAATACACACGTGTTGAAATAAATATTAGTTTGCTAGAAATGTTATTATTAGCTTTGTTCTTCATATATATACATGTGTTGAACAGGGAAAATGGATTAGCTGTAGAGTAAAGAAATTATTTGCGTGCCCGACAAATAGGTAAGCCTTGATGAGTTGGCTGCGCAATTTTATTTTTATATCAACTCCTGTGAATGCCATTTGATGCGGAGTGCTGGTTATTCTGTGTGAAATAATAAACATCGCCATAGGATAGTAACAATTAATTTTGAACTACACTACATGGCATACTCCTTGACGATAGGCATACTTCATCATATTCCACATAAGCATTTGGAGCTTGTGTGATGAGGTGGAAGATTTACCATACGAGCGAGAGGCATGTATGGCGATGATTTTATACTATAGATTGAACTAATGACTGATATGGACTATATAAAATATAACGATAAATTGCCAGATTAATAAAAACCCCACACGGGTCTGGAGTTGACAATAATCACGTCTCTCTAGTCATTAGATACGGCACATGGACTATTTATTCCCACACGGGACGAGGTGACGAGGGTTTATCCTCTAGAGTAATTAAAAATACACGCTCCCTCAGGCTTGACAGGGTGACGAGAATTTATTCTCTGGAGTTATTATCTATACACGCTCCCCTGTAAACACCGGAATATATCACTATAAATATGTGGATGCTTTATAGGATTTATTGGGTACCTAACACGGCCCAATAAATTTGCAAACCCCTTCCCGTACAAAGGAGGTTATGGCGAAATTTTTCGAAATATTAAGGCGTTAGTGAAATATTTGAAGTGAAAACAATGTTGAAATAAATGAATGAACTATATTTGAAATAAAAGAATGAACTATATTTATATATATAAATATAAATAGAATTGAAAGGAATCGAAGCCATGCAGTTCGTGATTTGGAATCGTAATTTGAAACGATTAGTACGAGAAATCCGACCATCGGATTTTCCCGAAACCGCAACCGTTGGGTTCGCCTTGGAAATATCTTTCCAACGGCACCAACTTTGTAAAAATCCAGTGGTTGGATTGTCTGGAATGTTTAATTCAAATCTGAAGAAAAACAGCGCCAGAATCGATTATATTTATATATAAATATAAATATAATTAAATTAAATCGAATAATGACGCTGCAGTTCGAATTTTGAAACCGTAACTTCAAACGACTAGTGTGGAAGATCCGACCGTCGGATTTTCACGAAACTGGAACCGTTGGGTTTGCTTTGGGAATATCTTCCCACTGATATAGACTTTGTAGAAATTCAACGGTTAGATTTTCCGATATGTGTAAAACAATTAGGGGAAAAACAACGCCAGTGCCACGGCACGACCTGAAACGTCGTTTAATTAAATATGGCCATTTTTAAATAAATAAAAATGGTGAAAAATCGTTATAAAATATTATAAGCAACATAGATTTTAAATAAACCAATTTGGCTTGATCTGTTTGATATTTGATGGTTGTATGTGTTTGACACGAAAATAACACTAAAGAACTGAAATATGAATGTCGAATAATATAACCATGGAAAGAATTGATTTGAATTCTAATTACGTGAATTATTTGAAAAGGTTGAGCTAACCCTCATTTCAAATAATTGATCGAACGATTCGAATTGGACAATACAAAGACGATTCAAGACTGACGATCTTCGTATCGGTTGGATGGGCGCTGCTGAGGTTCCTGATTGGAGTAGCTACCTGAACGAACGGAAGTAGTGGCCGTCTGAATGTATGTGTTGATTGGACGGATATACGAGGAATTGACGCCTCCGGTTTCGTTCAGACCCAGAACGGACTTGTAAATGGACTGTGTGTCTGACATTGGATTTTGTTCTATACTGATTGATCTCTGTTAAATATATATCTGTTTGGCGGCGGAGAATTTATTCTTTTGCTTAACGCCCTTCTCTGAGATGTACGAGCTCAGAGGTTCTATATCGATAGAAATCTGTCGTATGGAGTGGATTTCCTATGTGGCATGCCAAGATGCTGTGATCAATGCTACTGTTGCAAAGAAAAGTCTTGTGTTTGATGATCAAAGCACGACCTACGTATGGAGTGTTTTTGGCTCAGCACTGTAGTATGTAGTGCACTTTTGGCTCATGGCGAGGCTGACTTCACCGAGATGACTTTGACATTTTCCGCCATTATTGTATTTATATTATGATTCTGCCACGGGCGATGTAGACTGCTTTACTTCTAGTACTTATTATCGTATGTATATGTACCGCCTTCGGCGATGTAGACTGATACCCTTATTATGTCTCACTGCATGTATATATATTCCGCCTCTGGCGATGGTGACTGATCATTCCCCTTTTATTTACTAAGCTATAATATCCTACGTTGTGCTATTCTGATGTTGTTACATGTTGTGATTCCGCTGTCATATCTATGTAAAATTATTCTATTTATTGTTTTTGCTATTATCCGTTCTCTGCTATGATGATTGATGTGTTATATTCCAATGATTATCCTTAATACCGTCACACGGATTTTGGGATCGTCACAAATATATACTCCCCCAACTCCACACTTTTCTTGTTTCACAGAAATCCGGCTTAAAACGAATCTTGTACATTCAGTTGAAGTTCAAATCACCAAATTACGAACTGCAGCGCCATTTCAAGCTCTATTTTAATTATAATATAATTATACGTTCAAACTGTCGTTTAAATAATATATTCGTTATTCTTATTCAATTCTAAACTGAATTAAATTTCACAGATGATCCAGTTCACACCATATCGCCATTTCATCCAATTCTGATTATTTCAGAATTAAATATATTATTTAATTTATTATTTTAATTAAATATTCACTATAATTTAATTCAACGATCATTAAATCCTTTTAATCGCCCTTTAAATAATTAAAAATAATAATTATTATATCGCTGAAAATGCGGGTCATTACAATTTTATTCTGTGTTGATTGATTTCTATTAAATATATATCTGTTTGGCGGTGGAGAATTTATTCTCTTGCTTAACGCCCTTCTCTAAGACGAACGAGCTTAGAGGTTATATATCGATAGATATCAGTCGCACGGCATGAATTGCCTGTGTGGCATGCAGAGATGCAGTGATCAAGGCTTTTGTTGAAAATCAGTGTCTTGTGGTTGATGATCAAAGCACAACTTTAATATAGCGCCTCTTTTTGTATTGCGTTAATTAGCGAGCTTCACACCTCGGTATGAGTTAAAAAAGGAATAAGGAACCCAAGGAGAACATGACGTTTCTTTCTAGCTATGGGTGGTATCAGCGTTTAAGTAGCCCTGACATCGTTGTTATATTTTTACCTATGTGGTTGTTGGATTGCGAGGTGCCTCGGATATATCGGCTACTGCGGGAGCTGATGGATATAGTCCTATAGGGCCGAGAAACGTGTGTTCAGGAATTGCCAATCCACTAACGTAAGTGTGGACCAGCCTTGGAGGATCCAAGGGTCTACTACAGGAGATCCTGAGGCATTTGCTAGAGTGTCTCGAATCGGCGAGGAGTACATCCCTTGCCTCGACTCATGATGGAAATTCAATTTCCAATATGTGACATTTCGGATTTGATTGTAGAGCCTAATATTGGCGACATAGTAGCATGGGATACTATGCCATCTATGATTAATACAATTATATTTGAAGATATTTTCATACACTTTATACTATAATAGTATCAAAATGATTTGTTTTAAACGTACCAAGCATGTTTGGCTATTAAAAGGTAAAACTCTATCCTCCGGCTTGCGTTGCATTGTGTGATGGGACCTGAGTCTCATAATAGCTTCATTTTTCCAAAATGCATTGCGCTGTTTGTTTTATGCACTGGTATTCTTGGGAGGAAACCCGTTCCGTGTTATACGGCGTGATCCCTTGATTTACTTCATTTTAAAGTAAAGTTTAAATAACTGTTTTAGTTCTCACACCAATCACACGACTGACCTGGAGTTTATTGTTTTAACCTAAACTCTGGGTGCCCCTATTTCCACACTAGTAGCTAGTAGTTTTGGTTTGCAGATTTATTCTTACAGGATCCTAGATTTACAACTGGGACTATACTCAGAAAGCTCTGTATCCGTGTATTTCTTTTAGTTGTATTTTGTGTTATTTTTCCGCTGCTATGTATATTAAATCTCTGATATTTTCTATGTAATATTATTTATTCATACTCTGTTATATTCTTGTATTCTGATGGATTGTTGTAATAAGCAATGAAATGTTCTTCAGTATGTTTTGATTTGTCATTTTCTCAAAATAATCCGGGCTTTCCTTCACGGGGAAGTTTGTGTCGTTATATTTGGTATCAGGGCTTTGGTTTGCAGAGCTCGGGGAACAAGGCACCTTAGAACCAAACGAAAGAATTCATCAGAGATTGGATCAGTAATATCCAATAAGAACGACTCGTTAGAGATGGGATCAGCAGTATCCTAGAACGAGTGTGAAGAGTAGTGTTTTTAAAATAAAATGAAAACAAATTTTTGTTTTGAAAATTTAAATCGTATTATACGTATTTGATTATTTATTTTAAATTGATTTGGACAGTCCAATATATAAGATTTTGCACATACGCCTTGCAAACGTGTATTCGAAGTTTTAATATACTGGATAGATATAGAATCACACTCTAGTCGCGCGGAGATGATATTGATGATTGATATATCATCGTCAGTGTTTATGTTCGAGTTTCGAAAGTGGGATTTTTATATATATTTCCAATCGACTGGTGTGAGAACCAAAACTAAATAGGGTTATTGTTGTGAATTGACATCAAAAATACGATTTTTGAATATATATATATTAAAGAGATGTGTTTGAAATGATAATCAACTAATTGATTGATGATTGTGTTGTGTGTTTATTCATCTAAACCAACATATAGATGTATGGTAAATTTAGGCCAAATGGTACCAAATGTTGAACTGAATTGAAAATTATTTGAGATTGCATGCATATACATGTCATACATTGAACAGGTCATAGCAAGGAGGCTAGAGAAGAGGAATAAAATTGTATGCCCAACAAATAGGTACATGTTTACTAATTTGTTGGGTTTGGATGATTTTATGAGCCGATTGGCTAGCCGCTTGGCTTTTTCTTTTTCTTTTTGAGATGAGAGGGCCTGTGTGGCGGTTTAGGGATTTTCCCGGTGCTTCCCGTACAAAGGAGGTTATGGTGAAATTTTTCGAAAATTTAGGGTGTTAGCCAAATTTTTGAAGAATTGGAAAATTCTTAGAAATTGAAAAGTTGAAGAATGAAAGCCAAACTGAAAGTTGAGTCGATTAATAAAACAACTTTCAGCAAAGTTCCTTTTCGAGGACGAAAAGATTTTAAGTGGGGGAGATTGTAACTACCCAGAAAATCAGAACCAATTAAAATTTTTTATTTTGGCAATTTTAATGAATTTTGAATATTTAAAATGATTTATTTTAAATAATAACGATAAGAAATTTATTTTGGATAGAATTAGAACGTATATATTTATTTGAATTGACGTTAGAATATAAATATCTATTTTAATTATAAAAGGAATTGGAAAATGGCGTGGTAGTTTGAAAATTCGATTTCAAATTTCAAATGAATGTATAGGATTCAAAATAAACCGGATTTTAGCGAAAGCAAAGATATTAGAATCTATTTGAAAATATCTTCCCAACGAATCCGAAAAATTGAAATTTCATAGCGGGAATAAAAAGTTATGCCCAGATGAAAATTCAGAATAGTCGTTATGGAAAATATAGCCCTTAAAAATGAAAATTTTGCAAACGACCTCCGTTTTTGACGAAACCACTTTTTTGGATCTAGGATGTCAAGTTATTGCTTGATTCCAATTTTCATAATTTTGAAGTCAATATGTGAGCGTGGCAAAGGAAAACGTGTTTTGATAGTTTTAGTCAATTTGGATAGATCAGAAAATGACCATTTTTCAAACAGTCTCCAAATTCGACGAAATTAGTTTTGTTAGGACCGTATCGTCAAAACATAGCAAGATTTATTTTTCTGGAATTTTTGGGATCCGTATGTGGCCCCGGTAAATTGAAATGTGTGTTCAAATTCAATATATAGATTTACATTTTAATTTTGATGGAAACGGATCGAAACGGTCGAACTGGCTTACGGGACATATCCCATTGCGTTCGAAATGGGGGTAATTAGTCATGGATGACAGTCGTTGGGTCTCGATTGGAGTCTGAACAAAAAGTCAACCCTTTTTGAAAATAACTTAAAATAATATATATATTTTTAAAATAACCTCTCCCCCCTTTTCTCTCTACTCAGCCCCCCCTCATTTTCTTTCAGAATCGAAATTAAAAAGGGGGGGCGTTCGTGCCCTAGCCCCCTCACGCGCCACCGCGGCCTCAGCCGCAATGCCTCCCCCCCGGTCGCCTCTCTCCCCTCCTTCGCTCTCCATTCCAGCCCCAAACCCCAAGCTTTCCCTCCCCCCTTCTGATTTGAGCCATGACCCCACCCCGCCCCCTACTCCGACTGCCGCCATCTCCGTGCTCCGACCACCTCAGCGCACCCTAAACCCCCTTTCCCATCCGAGTGACCGTAAGTCCTTATTTATTTCTTTTATATTCTTTTTTATGAAATCAGTTTTTGTAAAAATAAAGCTGTGTTTAAATCTCAGTATATTTATAAAGAAATATGGCATTATTTTTTTTACAAAGAAAAGATTGGATTTTTAAAACATGAAAAGATAATATTTTTCGAAGCGACAAGATAAGATTTTTATTTATAACAAGACGAGATAATTTATAAAGATCGGATTTTTAGATTTGAAAAGGTTAGATTTCGAAATATAAAAAATTTGATTTTTATATGTATAATAGTGGATTAAAAATACAATTTTTAGTTGAATAAAAATACGATTTTTATATGATGAGATTTGAAATAAAAATTGGATTTTTACATATACAACAGCAGAATAAAATTGTAATTTTTATTATAGGAATAGCGAAATAAAAATATGATTTTTATTTATGTAGTAGCGAAATAGAAATATGATTTTTAATATAAAAATCGTGTGAAACAGATTGCGTTGGAATCAAAGCAGCGAATCTGAGAGATAGAAATAAAGAATGGCGAACCCAAAGGTGAGAACTTCTCATTTTAATTTAATTTTCTAGTAAAAATATATACTAGGATGCAAACGGAGCTTAGCAACACCCGACATCCGTCGTCCACAAACCATGGACGACTTGTTTGTTTGATTGTGTTGTGAAAATTGATTGTGTGACGTGGAATGGAATAAATATTTTATAGTTAAAAATATATTTTTTAACGTGTATATGAATAAAATAAATATTCATAAACAAATCGGACGATTTGTTTATGTACACACATTTAACTGATATCGATTGGGACGATAAATTTTAAACATCGCCCAACTGCATAAATAAAATTCATTACTTGTTGTTTGAAAACCCCACACGGGTATTAGGATGATATTGGATACACACTAATCCCAATATTTAGTTGTATGTCAATCGATTGGTTAACAAGCTGTGTAAGCGTTGAATATTTGTATTTAATGCTTATGCAGTGTACACTGCACTCTGGATGATGGTTGACTGTGTTTGATTGTTGTTGTGTACATGTGTTGTATGAAATCGATACAAATAACATTATATGGTAATTGACTGTGTCTGATTCCAGTTCAGAAAGAATGAATATTTTAAAATAACGAATATTTCAAAATAATGAATATTTTAAACTAATATTCAGTAAAAGATCAAAATCTGATTTTTGATGTTCGATTTGGGATGGACACAAAAATGTTTAAATATATAAAGCCGTGGTTGATTAGATTAACCGCCATTTTGATGTGAATGATATTTATATCAATTTTATTCATTTTTATAATGAATATCGAAAAGGAAGTGATTTCAAAATCTAATGTTTCGAAAATACTATCATTTATATATCGATGATATGGAATATTCAATTTTGATTTGAAATTGAATATGAAGTTGAAATCGTTTTGAAAACGAATTTAAAACGATTTATAAAACACGTTTTAAATGGAAATCAACGAATTATATATAATATATATTATATATAATGGCCTGAATAGAACGCGCCGCGCCGCGACAGTTTGCGAATTTCGACCATTGACTTCGAACGGACATTACGAGAGATCCGACCATCGGATTCTTCTAAAACCGGAACCATTGGGTTCGTATCGAAAAGAGCTTTCCAACGAATATAAGAAATTTGAAATCTAATGGTTGGATTTGGAATTTTGTCCAAATCAAATTTGCAAAAGGTCGCTGTAAGTGCAGTTCGATGGCCGTTTATGGAAATCAACTGTACGGGCCTTGATAAAATTATTAAAAATATCAATAATTTGTGTAAAAACATAATAAATGATTTGGGAAGAATTGGAATGAAAAATTCCATATTTGAAAGGAAAAAATATATTTTTATCGAGATGAACTAGTTATAAACTAGAATTATAAATCCAATATTTTTAAATAATTAAATTGGATTTGAAATGGTTTTCAAAATAACCAGAATTTCCAATATATACATTGGAATGGATTTGAACCAAAATTATCCTCAGAATATTTCGATATTAGATTCCATGATTATATGGATATTATGGAGGAATTTGGAAGATATATATATCGTTATTCCAATACAATATTTGTTGATTTCCAAATTTGATATTGAATATAAGCCGATATATTTTCTATTCAGTGCCTTGTATTTAATATCAAATGGGATTTGGGTTTGTCGTGAATGGTGTCTTCATTAACACTGTTCTTAAACCCAGTTGAGAAAAGTTTAAATCTTTTTATTTAGATTTAATGAAGTATACCAATTAATTAATATTTAATTGGAATTGAAGTGGAATTGATTTTTGGGTTTATCATGAATTGTGTTTTAAATAACACTTGTTCTTTAATCCGATAATAAATGGAATGTGAATTGGGTTTATTGTGAACTGTGTTTTTAATGACATTCGTTCTTTAACCCGATTTACAGTGTAATGTGATTTGGAATTTGTAAATCTTTTTATTAAGATTTAACAGGAATTTTCCAAAGTAAAGTTTTCCAATTTAATATATTAAATTGGAATTTAATGGAATTCGATTTGATAATAATCGTAATGAAATTCTGTGGAGGAAGACGGTTAATACATATGGAATTTAAAAGGCTTTGTCTTTATTCCATTTATATTATTAGTCGGATATGGAAATGGATATCGATTATATATTGATTTGTTTTTCCATGAAGATTCCATAAATAATTGGAATGTGATTTGGGTTTATCGTGAACTGTGTTTTAAATGACATTAGTTCTTTAATCCGGTACAAGACAGGATTACATGTCTGTCATTGTAGTTCGAACTATATGGTTGATCTCTGCTAAATATATATCTGTTTGGTGGCAGAGAATTTATTCTCTTGCTTAACACCCTTCTCTAAGACGTACGAGCTTAGAGGTTATATATCGACAGAAATCAATAGTACGGTGTAGATTGTCGATGCGACATGTTTATGTTTCCAAAGTTAAATAATCATTAATATTGATTTTTGGGAAGATTAAAACTAAGGGAAGTTTTAATGAATCTTTAATTAGACTAAAATGGGAATTGATAATTTAAATTATCAAATTTGGGAAAATGATCGAGAATGGAGTATAACCAGTTTTCTCCTAGCGATAGTTAAATCTTTAATTAGATTTGAACGTGAAATGGTAGTTAAATTTACCGTTAACACCGTGGTGTTAGATATGGAGGACGACCAGTTTTGCTCCATGGGATGAATAGGTTAGGATTGGGAAATAAAATAAATGATTACTTCGGTGTTGTTCGCTAATTCCGACTAGTTTGGAAAACCTTAATCTGGTTTGAAATGATATCCAAAGGAATATTAAAGAGTAAATTTAAAAGAATTTATCTTTGATAAAATTAATGGGAACCTTTCCCGAAGGATATGAATATTTAAATAAAAGAATACTCAGAATTGGAATGAGGCGTATGTTGTGTTTTTATAGCACTTATTTATTATATACGCGAATTATTCGGAAAGGCCGGGTTTATACCCATTCTGAATAACTGATTCGACGATGAAGACAATGGTTAAAGACCGGAGGTCTTCACATCTTTTGGGTGATTACTGATGTCTTGATTGGGCTGTACACCTAAGACGAGGTAATAAGTGGTGATCGTCCAGACATACTTGGAGATCGACGGATATGTGAGGGCCTCTCTCCTATATTGGACATATAGGACGAGGAATAAGATGCCTCCGGTTTCTTTCAGACCCAGAACGAACTTGTAAATGGAAGTGTTTCTGACATAGGATTTTATTCTGTGTTGATTGATTTCTATTAAATACATATCTGTTTGGCGGTGGAGAATATATTCTCTTGCTTAACTCCCTTCTCTGAGACGTACGAGCTCAGAGGTTATATATCGATAGATATCAGTCGCATGGCATGAACTGCCTGTGTGGCATGCGGAGATGCAGTGATCAAGGCTTTTGTTGAAAAGCAGAGTCTTGTGGTTGATGATCAAAGCACAACTTTAATATAGCGCGGCTTTTTGTATTGCATTAATTAGCGAGCCTCACACCTCGGTATGAGTTAAAAATGGAATATAGGACCCAAGGAGAACATGACGTTTCTTTCTTGCTATGGGTGGTGTCAGCGTTTTAGTAGCCCTGACATTGTTGTTATATTTTCACCTATGTGGTTGTTGGATTGCGAGGTGCCTCAGATATATCGGCTACTGCGGGAGCTGATGGATATAGGTCCTATAGGACCGAGAAACGTGTGTTGAGGAATTGCCAATCCACTAACGTAATTATGGACTGGCCTTGGAGGATCCAAGGGTCTACTGCGGGAGATCCTGAGGCATTCGCTAGAGTGTCTCGATTCGGCGAGGACTACATCCCTTGCCTCGACTGATGATGGAAATTCAATTTCCAATACGTGACATTTTGGTTTTGATTGTAGAGCCTAGTATTGGCGACATAGTAGCATGGGATACTATGCCGTCTATGATTCATACATTTATATTTAAAGTTGTTTTCATACACTTTATACTATAATAGTATCAAAATGATTTGTTTTAAACGTACCAAGCATGTTTGGCTATTATAAGGTAAAACTCTATCCTCCGGCTTGCGTTGCATTGTGTGATGGGACTTGAGTCTTATATTAGCTTCATTTTTCCAAAAAGCATTGCGCTGTTTGTTTTATGCACTGGTATTCTTGGGAGGAAAACCGTTTCTTGTTATACGGCGTGGTACTTTGATTTACTCCATTTTAAAGTAAAGTTTAAATAACTGTTTTAGTTCTCACATCAGTCACATGACTGACCTGGAGTTTATTGTTTTAACCTAAACACCGGGTTCCCCTATTTCTACATGGGCAACTATTAGTTTTGGTTCGTAGATTTACTCTTACAGGATCCTGGATTTACAGCTGAGACTATACTCGGAAAGCTCTGTATCCGTGTATTTCTTTCAGTTGTGTTTTGTGTTATTTTTCCACTACTATGTATATTAAATCTCTGATATTTTCTGTGTAATATTATTTATTCATACTTTGTTATATTCTTGTATTCTGAAGGAATTGTTGTAATAAGCAATGAAATGTTCTTCTATTTGTGTTCTGATTTGTCGTGTTCTCAAAGCCATCCGGGCTTTCCTTCACGGGGAAGTTCGGGTCGTTATACCAATGATGTGAAGATCTCCGGTCTTCAACCACCATCTTCATATCTTTGACTTTTAATCGTCGTAATGGTTTTTCAGAATGGGATAAACCCAACCTTTCCGAATACTAGCGTATCTTCATAATCATGTGATAAATACAAAAAGATAGCACACATCTCATTCCAATCCAGAATATTCTTTTATTCAAATATTCATTACTTTTGGGAAAGGTTCCCATTAATTTTATCAAAGATAAGTTCTTTTGAACTTATTGTTTAGTCTTCCTTTGGACATCATTTTCAAAAGACTTTGTTATATCTTTCCACAACTTAAACCAATTTAAGGTTTATACAGCTAGTCGGGATAATCGAGCCTTACCGAAGTAATCAATTATTTTATTATTCCCAATCCCAACCTATTCATCCCATGGACCAAAACTGGTGGCACTTCATATCAAACACCCATCGTGTTATCGGTAAATTTAATTACCGTCTAACATTCAAATCTAATTAAAGATTTAACTATTGCATGGAGTAAAGCTGGTGGTATTCCATTCTCGAACACTTCTCGAGTTTAATAAATTTAATTATCTCATTCACATTTCAATCTAATTAAAGATCATTAAAACTCCAACTTGGTTTTGTTATTCAAAAATCATCATTTAAGGATTATTCAACTTAGGAAATTAGTCTTATCTTTAATTCGGTTAAAGAACAAATATCATTTAAAACACAGTTCACGATAACCCAAAATCATTTTCCGTTAATATAGAATCTACATGGAAATCTGAACAATTTATAATCGACAAAAGTTTCCGTATCTGGCTAGTACTATAAGTGGAATAACGACGAAGCCTTTTAAATTCCATAAATAGTAAAGGTCTTCCTTTACAGAAGCTCATTTCGATTATTATTGAATCGAATTCCATTCAATTTCGATTTAATCAAATAAACTAGAAATCATTAAATCTTGTTTAAAAGATTTATTCTTTTGCATTTGGGTTCTAGAACAGTATTATTTAAGATACCAATCACGACAAACCCAAAACCCAAATTATTAATTTAAAATCAATAGATTACAACTCTAGTTGTTAACTAGTTCATTCTGATAAAAAAAAAATTATCCTTTCAAAACTTGGAATATTTCATCCTAAAATCTTTCTAAATCATTTATTATGATTTTTCATAATTTACTTATATTTTTAGAAATTTTATTAAGGCCCTTACAGTCGGTTTCCTATATCGGTCACCGAACTGCATCCATATCGAACTTTTTCTGAAATTGATTTGGACATATTATAAAATCTAACCATTAAAATATAAACCTCTTATATTCATTTAAAAGATATTTTCAATACGAACCTAACGGTTTTGGTTTTGGAGAATCTGACGGTCGGATCTCCCTTTACGTCAGTTCGAAGTTAATGGTCGAAATTCACGAACAGTCGCTGCGCGACACGTATTACTCAAGCCATACAAATATATATAATATATTTTGTCGATTTCTATTTGAAATCATATTTAATTAAACACTTATAAATTAGTTTAAAAATGATTCCAACTTCCATTTTAATTTTTAATTAAAATTGAACATCTCATATTATTATAATATCGAAATAATAATATTTTCAAAATGTTAGATTTTGAAATTCAGTTTTCTCGATATTCATTATAAAAATGAATAAAACCGAGAGAAAGGTCCGTTCGAGTTAAAATAGCATTTATATACTTAACTCGGCTTTTTATTTTTAAAATACCATTCATTTCACATTAGGCTTGAATAAATCATAATTGCGTGAAAATTTATTCAAATCCATTCATTTCCATTATAAATATTCATTGATATTTTAATATTTTTGTGTCCATCCCAAAATAGGACATCGAAATCAAACTTCCAGTCGTCATTGAATATTATATAATAAAAATATTTATATCTATTCCACATTGGAATAAAATCTCAACCAATATCCATATAAATTAATTTATATGGATTCCATTCATCATATATATATATATATATATATATATATATATCCAACGATAGTTGTAAACAACTATCAACATCCAAAATGACATCTAGTGTGCATTTATTTTCATATAAGCTTCTATCAAGTAATTGACGCTCATTTCAATCTGTCAATCAATCGATTAACCGCAAATTACACACAAGGGAGAGGTGCAAGTCAAATATCATCCCAAGACTCGTGTGGGGTTTTCAATGAACAATAATCAATTCAAATCTGTCACTGGTTAATAAATTTAACCAATTCTAATTAGATTCGCATTATTTTTCTAACTAACCAAATTTTACTGTTCAAATTATAAATGGATATTTATATCTAATTTCAATTATCACATGTATATTAACATTATTTTAACATGTTAAATAACTCGAAATCGCAATCACAACATAATGCATTCAATCAATAATTCATCCATGGGTTTGCAAACAACTGTAATGTGAGTTACCATATACCATACAACATTTTGTGATATTTAAAATGGTAAAAATCAATATAGGTAATCAATATATTTTTAAATATGAATATAATAACATAACAAAATAATTATGTGAGTAAGAACTCTCACATTGATCAGATAGAAATCATTAAATAAACGAATGTTTTGATCAAATTAAACTACGCAATCAATTTTGATCAAAAATCTCAACAAGCTATGTTTCTGTCCTGGTCAGTTTCATATTGTAGATCTTGTCGTTGTGATTCCATCAGTTCTGAAATCGTCAAATTCTGACGTTGTATGAAAAAGTTACAATAGTTTAAATGTTGAATAACTAAATAAGTCATTAGTTAAATAATTAATTAAATAATTAACCTAAACTATCTCTTAATCCTTCGTTATCTCCATCAACACGTGGAATACATCTCCATCGCCTCTACCACTTGTGCACGCCTCTTAGAGCCGCCCGGACCCGATCAGCCACCGCCACCGTGGAGCCGCCACAGTCTCCAACCTCTACCCCCATCGCCAACCAACTCGGCCTCCCCCCTCGTCATGATTTGCATGCGAACGTAACTCCATTGAGCTCGAAAGTCAACCAATCCAAGCCACCGAATATAATCACAACCATTGAAAATATAGATCTCACTGCACTCTTTATTTTGTAGTTGGAAGTTTGTTAAATCATTGATTGGATTTCGAGATTTTAGGGCATGAAATTGGGGCGATTTTGGCCATAAATTTGAATAAGGCGGCGGCGGTTCTGATATGAGCTAGGATTAGGAAATAATATATATATACACACATATATATAATTTAATAATATTTAATTCTCTAATCATTCATTAGCAAATTTAATAATATCCAATGGCACAAAAAAGCTTCGTTTTGGGATGTCTCATGTAAATGGCGTCTAGGTCAAAATCAATTCTCTTCCACCCAACTTCTGTATCTCCACAAAACTATTCATCCACTCTCTCAATCCTTTCACCTCTCTACCTAGTTATGTCGTGCGTAGGTGACATCCCCTAACCTTTTCGTCACTGTAAATCTGAAGCTTTCCCATGTAATTCACTGTTAGCCAAAGACCTCCGCTTTCCTCTCTCTCATCAGTTCCAAACCTTCTCCTTCCAAATTCATTTCTTACTCCTCAACTTTCTCTACGTAGGGACTCAGGCAACTATTTTTCGGAGTTATTCAACTGGAATCTGCGTATATCTGGAAATTGTCACTGATGTGGAGTAATATGTTAAATAGCAACTCTTAAAAGCGGTTTTATCTTCGCATCTCGTAGAGGGTTTTCCCTCTTCTGTGATGGTATGCTTCTTTTTCTGATCTTCAATGTTTCTCTGGTTTTCATCTTGTCAGTACTATTTTGGTTGTGATTTTGTAGCTTGTGGAAGCAGAAGGTTTTGCGGTTTGGTTCTTGGTTGTCTATAATGGTTTTTTTGTGCTTTGAAATTTTATGCTATGGTACTGAATGATTAAGCTTGTATATGTCTGGTTTGTTATAGTCATCATCTAGATTAAAATTATGCACGTGATGCATTTTTGCACTGAATTTACTATGTTGTTTTGGTGGTTTTCATCCCGTTCAAACTGAATTTTACACGTTTATGTTTTTAGTAATAAAATCCTTGGTGCTGGTTGGGTTACTAGAGTTAGTGAACTAGATCCATGTATACACTGTTATTGGTGAATTTCAAATCCTCCTACACTGGTATTGCCTAGAAATGGCAATGGGGCAGGTTGGGGTGAGTTTCTCATGCCCCAGACCCGACCCGAACTTTTTAAACCCCGCCCCAAACCAGCCCCGTAGACCCGGTGCGGGTCTGGAATTTCTCCCCGTACCTGAAACTCGTACGGGTCAGGGTAGACCCGACCTGCCTCTTGACCCGGTGATATTGTGTTCTAATATACACAAATTTATGTACTTATATTATTTTATCATTAAATGATATATTATATACATATTATAATGTGTTCACAATGATAAGAGAACACAATAAAATGAGTTGTAAGATAATAGTTCAAAATGTATGCATTTGTTATTGTACGGTTATCATTGATGCAACTTATAACTACGAAAAATTAATAGTTTGTTGATTGAAAGAATATAATATTCAAGTTATACCCATGTATACATGAGAGGATTAACAAGTAATCATTATAGTTATAAAGTGTTTTAATGATGTTTCAATCATGTGGGTTGTAACGACCCAGCTTTTTGCCCGATTCTCGCTGGTAATTAAACCAACTTAAACCGTTCATCAAGACGGATTGTTATGGGTACTAACATATTTGCACAAAAATAACAGAACTTTTCAGTTCATTACCATAATATAACATCAGAGTTGCAAGGAATACATCAATGTACATTGATTTCACAGCGGAGGAGATACTAACTCAGCGGAAGAATGTGAATGCTCCAAAACATATAGCTCCAGCTAACACCAGAATCCTGCTCCAACTAACTCCAAGGCTAAATCTGCGAACCAAACTACTAGGCTGCCCGTGTAAAAATTATAGGCACTCAGAGTTTAGGTGAAGGAAAAATAAACTCCAGGTCAGTCGTGGGACTGGTGTGAGAACTCAAAACAGTTGTTTTTAGGGTTTATTTTAAAGTTAGGTAATTCACCGGACCACGCCGCTAATGTGGAACGGGTTTACTCCATGTGGATACCAGTGCATAGAAATCCGCAATGACTTTTTGAAAAATGAAGCTATCATAAGCTCGTCCCACATCACATAATGCAAGCGCACACCAGATGGGCGAGTTTTGCCTTATGATAACCAAAAATGCATTCATACGTGAAAATCCTCTTTTATTATTATATATAGTGTGAAAAACCTTTTCACAAATAAATGTATTAATCCTAGCCATCATAATGCCCCATCCCTTTATACTGACAATCCTGCCGGTAACTAGCAGGCTATACAATCAAAACCGTACGGGCTCGTAGTGGAGATTGGGTTTCCAACATGATGGTTCTTGGTAAGAAAGATCATTCGTGGGCTCACAAACTTTCTTGCGTGCATCATCCCAGTACTTGCGGATAACATCCAGACTCAGACTCCGTTATACTAACCCACCATACATGAATTAGAGTACCCAGCAAATAAAGTCCTAGACTGGGGACTTCGCAGTACCCTTTCATCATCACATCCCGGTGCACCGAACATACGAAACGAACATAAAAATCTGACCACCAGTTTACCATCAATCCGGGGTGGGAGGTTCGTCGAGGTCACGATATACACAACGCTACGCTTAAATAAGCCATGCTTTGATCATCCATAGCTCATCTCATAACTTAAGTATGCCACATTGTCCATTCACCACGCATCACTGATTTCCATTAATTTATAACCTCTAAGCTCATACGTCTTAGAGAAGCGTGTTAAGCAAAAGAATAAATTCTCCGCCACCAAGCAGATATATATTTAACAAAGATCAGTGCTACGCAGTCAATTACAATGTCATACACACAATCCATACATTTCCATTCTGGGTCTGAACGAAACCACAATCCGGAATTCCTTCACATACGTTCGGGCTTCTTGCCACTTAACTGATATAAAATCCATCTGCAAATGGAAGTGACCCTTTCAAGACATTCAGCAAGTCGTCCTTACGACATGAAGGGTCCCGGTCTTCAATGTCATCTCCAATGTCTTCAATTGCTCCACAAGGTCGTATTATTACTTGAAATGGTTTTCAGACATACATCCGATCCCTGTCTTTCCAAATAATAGGCGCAAATTAAAAAAACACAATTATAGAACACACAGGCTTTCTACCAATCTCCTTCCGTCTTGGATTTTGTCAAAATTAAACTTCTTTAAACCCATTATCAAATTATTACAAAATCCATATTTAACCTTTCTCTTTTAAAACACATCCCTTAAATCAAAGATGATTTAGCCTTAAAGCCTTAATTAGTTTTCCGTTTGATAACTCATTATCAAAATCTAGTTTCCTTTGATAATCCTTAATCCACATTTCAACCATAGTTTCCAATTAAATTGATTTTCCAACATTCCATTCTTTAATCTTAACTAAAAGATTATACTTTCTTTCCAATTCCTCACTTTTAATTTCCTCAAATCAAAGATCTGATTAAATCCTCAAATTACAATATGAATTTCCATAACTCAATCTCATGGGGTTTCAAGAATGATATTATTGAAGATATGATTCAGGACCAAACCCAAATCAATTGATATTGAACGTAAGTTACAGAGAAATTGTATCTACTTATATTCGATACCAATTCTCGTAATCAATGAATACTATAAGTGGAATAACGATATAATAATATCTTCCAAATTCCTCAAATAGTATACATTTACACCACAGAATTTCATATCAAATATCTGAAGATTATTTCTATCCAACTTATCCCAGTCAACTTAGGAAACTTGTATCTTAATTAAAAGATTTATCCAACTCTTTGACATTAGATCTGGATAGAAATACCATCAACTTATACTTAATATTAATCTCGATTTCAATCTCACACTATAAGCGGAATAATGGTGAACTACCTTTTAAATTCCTCAAATAGTAAGAATCATCATCTATCGGATTAATATCAAACATCCGAAGATTTATCTCCAACCATGTCCAATTATTTAAAATTGAAAAAACACATTTAATTATTAAATAAATCAATTTAAATTCCAAAAAAATTATTTTAAATACTTTTAAACCTTTGAAAACATTCAACAAATCATTTACAAATGATTACTTATAGTTGGGAAAACATTTCGCGGTTTAAATACTTCAAAATAGGTTGTTTTCAAAGAAAGTGTTACAATAATGCTTCAAAAGTGTTACAAAAGCGTTACAAAACAGTTATCTTAAATACTTTGATAAAAACATCGCTTATCTTAGGCAAAACTTAAAATTTACAATTCAAAACACTTTTACTTAATTTATTATGATTTTACAAATTGTTTCCATATTTTTAAAACATTTAAAAATAGCTGTTTATAGTTATGGTCAACAATTGTTCTTATGTCGATCTTTTCCAAAACGGTTTCAAACATAACTTGAAAATTATAACTCGAATTTAAAATCTGCTTTCACTCATTTGAAAGTTCTTGTTAATGGAAATCAAACGTTTTTCATTTTATGGAAATCCGATTTAGATTGCAAAAGTTATAAGCGTTTATAGTCTGCATCTAAAATACGTAAATTGTCATTATGCGACAAGCTCTATTTTGACCATAATAACCATTATTCTACGATATTTCAAAATATCTTAGAAAACCATTATTTCCATATATAACCTGTAAATCCCCATGTCCGTTAATGTCACTCACAAAAGGGAATGCATTAACTTCCATGAAGCATTATAAGTAAACAGAACAGAATATTACAAGACAGATACGTAAAGTAGCACTTGAAATATTTATAACTTTATTACAAAAGAAATGAGTTTGGTTACATCCTTCGAAATCATAATACCAAAACCCAAGTATACAAATATCAGTTTTATACAAAATCCTTCAGAATGCATAATTTTAAAGCCATAATCCCCAACATAAACTATCGTGAAAAGATAGAGTCAAAGCCAAGCAATACTTCAAGCATTTCACGAAGAGAAAACCTGAATCAAGCTCCTATGTTTCCACCCTGAGCACCTGGGGGGGGACGGAAAGAAAAGGGACGAAAACAAACGAGGTCAGACATATAGTCTGGCGAGTCTAGTGACTTTCAGCATATAAACAGATAACAGTATCATGACATGTAAGTAGAGTTGGATGAGAGATAACAACAACAGGAGTAGCAGGTATGCTTAAGTTAAACAGAAGAAACAGAATGATATAGACAAAGTTATGCTTCTCACTTATATCTTACTTCTCTGCACTAATACTAGTATAACAGGATTCGGTGTTACCCTAATGTCTAAACTGAAACAGAAACGAAAACAGAATAATCTCTACAAAAACAGAATACTAGTAATGGGCCTTTACCACCCTAACAGAGACATAAGGTACATATACAGAATGCTAATAATGAGCCTTTACTACTCTAACTAATGGGCCTTTACCACCCTAACAGAGACAGAAGGAACAAAAACAGAATGCTAATAATGGGCCTTTACCACCCTAACTAATGGGCCTTTACCACCCCAACAGAAACAGACAGTACACCAACAGAAACAAACAGAGCTAGGTGTACCCTAAATTCTACCCTAAGCGATCGGCTCCCTAATACATAAATACCCTGTGCCGGCCCCACGGAAGGGTGTATCATTCCCAAAAGTGGCAACCTATAGACACAAACCTATTTACAGATGTCACGGTGTCTTACATCCTCAGAGCATACCGGATCCATGCACGCACATGACCTAGTTGGAATGCGCCAACGACACCCCTCGCTATTATCAGAGTGAACCTCTTACAATTAGTTCAGTAAGAGTGCCCCGGACCCCTCCTAGTGTTGGGTCATAGTTTTGATACATAAAAGGGTTACTGACTAATATAGGTCCCACACAATAGATGACACAAGTAATTTCCCCTCCTAACCTTGTGTCCCCAGACTAACAGATTTCAGATTAACTTGCTTACAGATTTCAGATGTACAAACTTCAGATTAACTAGTTCTCAGATCAGACATCCAGGTTAACAAGTTTTCGGACTAACGGATCAGATATACAGATTAACTCACTTACGAATTGTTTCACCTAACCTTGTATTGGGCCTACAGATTTATGAAATGGGTTTATTAGATTCATCTTCCCAGTTGATCAAACATTATCCACCCAACACGTTTTAGGCATCATATTTATCCTAGATTTGCATTAATTAATTACTAATGCACAAACCTCTCACATTAGGTCAGTAGCTTGTGGCCGTTGGATGTGCCGGGCGGTTCCGGGCAGACTTCTGCCACAAGCCAGACCTAACCTCATGTCTAAGCATCCTTTAGCTATGCCTTCGACCTCTCACATTAGACTGAAAGTTTGCGATTGCTGGTTAAGCCGGTTGGGTCCGGGCAAGCTTCTACCACAAACATAGTCTAACCTCGTGTCTCAGCATTCTTATTTTAGCTAAAGTATTCATTCACAGATTGTGCCAATATCAGGCTAATTATGCCAATTCAACAAATTAACTTCTTTATAGATTACAGCAGATTATCCAAAGTTCTATTAACATGTTTTGGTCAATTTTAGATCGAGCCTACAGATTTTCATACCCCATATTACCATATTTAGCTTTCAACAGATTTAGCAGATTAGTAAATTTAATAGATTTAATCATCCCCTAAAGTTCCATTGACATATCTCGCTTAATCATAAAATTAAGCTTAATTTTACATGCCTAAATTATGGTCATAATTCACAATATAACATATGCCCCAAATTTTAGTTAAATTTACATAGTACCGAATATTCTCCAAAAACCACAAATCATGATATACAATACGAATTATGCCAAATTATAGCCTTTGATTTCAGCGTATGCCAAATATCCAAAAATCCCCATTTAGGCGTATTCACATTTAATAGTTATCCTATTATAATATAGATCTTTACGCCTAAGTCATATACACAATAATTCTCCTTCTTCCAAATCACAGACTATCATATATAGCACGCCCAGATCCAGATCTTAAATTACAATATATGTTCTTTTCTCAAAATCAGTCACAAATCAGTCATGTCTAATTATGCATCATTCACTATTTTCCTCAAATTTAGCATTTGTGCGTCAATCTCTTATGAGATTTGGCTAATGCTCGTGGTAGCCTGGCTATAGAACAGAAGGAAGGAAGAGATACAGAATAGTTACTATATATTAATAAGATAGATCTACACAGAAAAATAGATATGATAAACAAGAATATGCGTAATCTCAGATTCAGATTTATAACCATGTCAAGATCATAATTAAATTTCATATCTAAAAATAACTGTGTTCACCTTGGTTATATTCTAAAAGAAAAAGGGTTGTAGTTGTTCTTTATTTATCCTATTCAGATTGGAAGAAGAAGGAGCACTAGTTCTAGCTTAGGTTTCAGCAGAGTAGCGACACCATTGATTTATTTTAGTATGAATTAGGGCAGGTAATGATGTTGTGTAGAGAAAACTGTAGCCTTAGGTGTGTTTATATAGCATAGGGATCAACGAATCTGGTCAGAACGGGCGTCCAAATGCAGAAAAACGAACCTGTCCACGGATCTGGAAATAGGGGGGAGGTCGACCCCCAGGTCGACCCCCTGGTCGACCTATGTGACCCAGGTCAACCCCCAGGTCGACCTGGGTCCTGGGCAGGAAATTTCCCGCCCAGCCCGGATTTGTGTTTTGAATTTTGAACTTTTAAAATTTTGAATTTGGGCTGGTTTTTTTATTTTAAATTCCTGAGACTTCTAAATGCCATAACTTCTTCATACGAAGTCCGATTTACGCAAAATCGGACTCTATCTCAAGAAGAATTCCGAGCCGAACGCAATAGCGCAACCCATTTCCCTTAATTCTTCTTTTAAAAAATAAGTATACTTTGTTTTGTTACTTTATGTTCACAGAAAATATGGGGTGTTACATTCTCCCCTCCTTAAAGGATTTCGTCCCCGAAATCTTCAAGTTAAGAATAATGTGTCCTACTATCCAATCACTCATCTACTCAACCATCATCCACAATCATCTATTGTCCTTAGAAACCTTCTATTGTTGTATGAACATATGCAAAAGTGTGTGTATATGTCTCTTATCTAATGAAAAGATCAGGCGGTCTACTGATTCAGTTGACCTCCTCAATGCGAATTATGTTAGTGCCATGATCCAATTATGTATGCAAGAAATCCTATTTGATACACATCATTTCTATATGAGTGCATAACCATTCATCCAAATGCAACATCCATGTGATGAGTCAATCATTTTTCATCCACAAAAATTGAAAAATGCACGCACATCCATATGCAGTATGAGAGTGCTTTTGAGCCGATCTAGTGCCTAGTGTGTGTATATGCAGCAACGAGCAACCACTTGCAACCATCAAACATAACATGTCTCAAACACATGTTTACACCCATTAGTTTCTACTTAAAGGTCGAGGACTAAATCGATAGGATACAACCGAGTGATAGAAGCAAGTACAATTAAAACAAAAGTTTTGTTCCCATTAGACATCGGTTAAGAGAATAAATCTCTAAGTATCAACCCCGAACACAGAAATCAACATCAGATTGACACTCAGAGAATTACTCCCATTAAACAATGTCAAAACTGGAAATCTACTTCACGCTTCGAGTAAAAACCCCTATCCTTTACAGAAATATTCTGATACTTACAGACTACTGGTACAGACCAAATTATCAAAACCCAGAATGTATGCGTCATAGTCAACTTAACTCCCAACACAGATACCCCCAAGTTATCACAAATAGATGAGTTGTAACCCTTATGGGGTTTAAGACTATAGCGGAATCAGAAACAAGACTAGTATTAAAGTACAAAGTCTCAATTACAGAATTAAAATGCCAAAATCAAAAAGAGTTTTAACTCAATAATCAGATAAGGAAATTAAACCTTCTACAGAAATTTTCCTATCCCTATCCTATCCACTAGCCACGTGAGCATTCACCTGCCCTTCAGAAGTAGGTCCTATCCTCTGTCCTTGATCTCGTTTCTTCGGGCAGTCCCTAGTGAAGTGTCCTATATCACCACAGTTGAAGCAAGTGCCCTTCCTCTTTCTGCAATCCTTGTCCAGATGAGTCAAGCTTCCACAAGTAAAGCACTTTTTCTCCTTCTTTTGTGTTTCCTTTTTGGGCCACGCTTTCTTGTTCTATGGTCCTTCAAGCTTTTCCTCTTTTTTCTCACTTTTGGTTTCCTCTTCATGTATCAATGCCATGTCAACCAATTTCTCGAAGGTAGTCCCCATAGGAATGTGGGTCATAGCCAACCCATGTAGCGGCTCATTCAAACCTTTAACGAATTTCAGGGCCTTCTTTTCAGGTGTGTTCACCAAGTCTAAGCCAATTCTCGCCAACTGATTGAACTTGTTAACGTACTCCTTTACAGATAAATTCCCCTACTTCAATGCCAAGAACCTCTCCATGTATAAATTATCTTCTACTCGTGAGAGAAATTTCATCTCGAACCTATGCTTGAAATCCATCCAAGTCTCCACTGCTCGTTCTCCATTCGTGACCTCCTACCGAAACGAGGCTTCGTCCTTCATTAACCAAGCAGCTAATTGGACCTTCCTTCCATCTTATATCTTGAAGATACCAAACAAATCTTCTACCTCCTTAAGCCAATTTCGAGCTTCAACAAACGTCTCTGACCCGTGAAAATGTTTCCCTCCCATTGCCCAAAAGACCTTGCATATCTTTGAAAAAGTATCAACGCAGAGAGGGGAAGGAGGAGCGACTGCAGCTGGGCGAGGAGGAACGTCTGTTGGGCCTGCAGCGGTGGCCCTAGCCTCCACATACCTTCTTAACCCGGTTGGTATCGGTATGCCCCTGGGTATCTCGGGTACCCAGCCATGCTGAAAAGAAAAAGGAAGAGATTCAAAACGGGGAATCGAAAGACAGATATATGGCGTTTGCGGATTATGTTTTTCAAAATAAACTTTACTTTTGAAAATATTTCCTTTTTAAAACCTTTTTTGTTTTTGAAAATAGTTTTCAAAAACTTTTTGTCAAATCTGGTAACCTTCAGCTCAGATACCAAGTGTAACACCCCATGTCCATTAATGTCACTCACAAAAGGGAATGCATTAACTTCCATGAAGCATTATAAGTAAATAGAATATTACAAGACAAATATGTAAAATAGTACTTGAAAAATTTATAACTTTATTACAACAGAAACGGAAACGAGTTTGGTTACATCCTTAAAAATCATAATACCAAAACCCAAGTACACAGATATCAGCCTTATACAAAATCCTTCAGAATGCATAATTTTAAAGCCATAATCCCCAACATAAACTGCCATGAAAAGATAGACTCAAAGCCAAGCAATACTTCAAGCACTTCAGGCAGAGAAAATCTAAATCAAGCTCCTATGTTCCCACCCTAAGCACCTTGGGGGGGGGACGAAAAGAAAAGGGGCGAAAACAAACGAGGTCAGACATAAAATCTGGCGAGTCCAGTGACTTTCAGCATATAAACATATAACAGTATCATGACATGTAAGTGGAGTTGGATGAGAGATAACAACAACAGGAGTAGCAGGTATGCTTAAGTTAAATAGAAGAAACAGAATGATATAAACCAAGTTATGCTTCTTACTTATATCTTACTTCTCTGCACTAATACTAGTATAACAGGATTCAGTGTTACCCTAGTGTCTAAACTGAAACGGAAACGGAAACAGAATAATCTCTACAGAAACATAATACTAGTAATGGGCCTTTACCACCCCAATAGAGACATAAGGTACAGAAATAGAATGCTAATAATGGGCCTTTACCATCCCAACTAATGGGCCTTTATCACCCCAACAGAGACAGAAGGTACAGAAATAGAATGCTAATAATGGGCCTTTACCACCCCAACTAATGGGCCGTTACCACCCCAACAGAAACAGACGGTACACCAACAGAAACAAATAGAGCTAGGTGTACCCTATATTATACTCCAAGTGATATGCTCCCTAATACATAAATACCCTGTGCCGGCCCCACAAAAGGGTGTATCATTCCCTAAAGTGGCAACTATAGACACAGACCTATTTACAGATGTCACGGTGTCTTACATTCGAGCAGACCGGATCCATGCACGCAAATGACCCGGTTGGAATGTGCCATCGACACCCCTCGCCATTATCAGAGTGAACCTCTTACAATTAGTTCAGTAATTGTGCCCCGGACCCCTCCTAGTGTTGGGTCATAGTTTTGATACCAGAAAAGAGTTACTGACTATTATGGGTCCCACACAATAGATGACACAAGTAATTTCCCCTCCTAACCTTGTGTCCCCAGACTAACAGATTTCAGATTAACTTGCTTACAGATTTCAGATGTATAAAGTTCATATTAACTAGTTCTCAGATCAGACATCCATGTTAACAAGTTTGCAGACTAACGGATCAGATATACAGATTAACAGACTTACGAATTGTTTCACCTAACCTTGTATTAGGCCTACAGATTTACGAAACGGGTTTATGAGATTCATCAGCCTAGTTGATTAAACCTTATCCACCCAACACATTTTAGGCATCATATTTATCCTAGATTTGCATTAATTAATTACTAATGCACAGACCTCTCACATTAGGTCATTAGCTTGTGGCCGTTGGATGTGCCGGGCGGTTCTGGGCAGACTTCTGCCACAAGCCAGACCTAACCTCATGTCTAAGCATCCTTTAGCTATGCCTTCGACCTCTCACATTAGACTGATAGTTTGCGATTGCTGGTTAAGCCGGTTGGGTCCGGGCAGGCTTCTACCGCAAACATAGTCTAACCTCGTGTCTCAGCATTCTTATTTTAGCTAAAGTATTCATTCACAGATTGTGCCAATATCTGACTAATTATGCCAATTCAACAAATTAACTTCTTTACAGATTACAACAGATTATCCAAAGTTCTATTAACATGTTTTGGTCAATTTTAGATCGAGCCTACAGATTTTCATACCCCATATTATCGTATTTAGCTTTCAATAGATTTAGCAGATTAGTAAATTTAACAGATTTAATCATCCCCTAAAGTTCCATTGACATATCTCGCCTAATCATAAAATTATGCTTAATTTTACATGCCTAAATTATGGTCATAATTCACAATATAACATATGCCCCAAATTTTAGTTAAATTTACATAGTACCGAATATTCTCCAAAAACCCCAAATCATGTTATACAATACGAATTATGCCAAATTATAGCCTTTGATTTCAGCGTATGCCAAATATCAAAAAATCCCCATTTAGGCGTATTCACATTTAATAGTTATCCTATTATAATATAGATCTTTACGCCTAAGTCATATACACAATAATTCTCCTTCTTCCAAATCACAGACTATCATATATAGTACGCCCAGATCCAGATCTTAAATTACAATATATGTTCTTTTCTCAAAATCAGTCATAAATCAGTCATGTCTAATTATGCATCATTCACTATTTTCCCCAAATTTAGCATTTGTGCGTCAATCTCTTATGAGATTTGGCTAATGCTCGTGGTAGCCTGACTATAGAACAGAAGGAAGGAAGAGATACCGAATAGTTATTATAATATTAATAAGATAGATCTACACAGAAAAACAGATCTGATAAACAAGAATATGCATAATCTCATATTCAGATTTATAACCATGTCATGATCATAATTAAATTTCATATCTTAAAATAACTGTTCTCACCTTGGTTGGATTCTAAAAGAAAAAGGGTTGTAGTTGTTCTCTATTTATCCTATTCAGATTGGAAGAAGAAGGAGCACTAGTTCTAGCTTAGGTTTCAGCAGAGTAGTGACGCCATTGATTTATTTTAATATGAATTAGGGCAGAGTATAAGCGTATTGAAGTTGTGTAGAGAAAACTGTAGCCTTAGGTGTGTTTATATAGCATATGGATCAACGATTCTGGTCAGAATGGTTGTCCAAATGCAGAAAAACGAACCCGTCCACGGATCTGGAAATAGGGGGGAGGTCGACCCCCCTGGTCGACCTATGTGACCCAGGTCGACCCCCAGGTCGACCTATGTGACCTAGGTCAACCCCCAGGTCGACCCCCTGGTCGACCTGGATCCTGGGCGGGAAATTTCCCACCCAGCCCGGGTGTGTGTTTTGAATTTCGAACTTTTAAATTTTGAATTCGGGTTGGTTTTTATTTTAAATTCCTGAAACTTCTAATTGCCATAACTTCTTCATACGGAGTCCGATTTACGCAAACTCGGAATCTATCTCAAGCCGAATTCCGAGCCGAACGCAATGGCGCAACCCGTTTCCCTTAATTCTTCTTTTAAAAAAACAAGTATACTTTGTTTTGTTACTTTATGTTCACAGAAAATACGGGGTGGTACATAACCCTTTTAAAATCATTTAAATTTACTTTCCAAATTATTTTGGATCTAAAATTCAACTTTCATAAATTCCAATTCCTTTCTAAATTCAAATAACTTCAAATTAACCTTCCCATTCGTCGGATCAGTTAGGGATAGCCAGGAAGAGCAGGGAACTTCATTTCCAAACCCAAGCCTAGACACTATCCTCTCTGTCATCCTAGAATGTTCCGGTATTTATTTATTCATTTAAAGGACTTTGACAATATATATGAATTCATACATATGGCCTTTTCCAATTATTAACCATCAATTTCAATAATGATATTGCTTTTAATTATGAAGGAGATTTTTCGATCACCAATGTGATACCATAATTGTTGTGTCATAGTGTGTGCTAAACAACATCAACAACCATTTAAACGTCCATAGCAACCATCATCAACATGATTCAATAAATCATAATTGTGCACAAGCATTATAACAATAACGCTTACTAGTGTGTCCTAAACTTCGCATCCATCATCCATCACAACAAATGTCAATAATCATTAACCAATAATAATTCATCACTATATCTAAATTACTCTAGCTAATAATTAAATAAATAAACCGTGGTTAAAGAGTTCTCACCTAACAGCTTTCCAAATCTTCACGGTAGGCGAGCCTAGCTAAGCGAATCGTCAGGAAATATTTCAATGCAATGTCTTCTTCACCAAAAAATATATATAATATAATATACACTAATCTCTCTTTATATTATAAGAGGAGGAGGAGGAGAATGACGAACTTTGGCAAGATGGTAGTGGAAATGAGGAAGGCTTATGCCATGGAAACCATGGCCATAAGCTTTAAGAAGAAGAGAGAAAGAAAAGAAGTGAGAATGAATGAAAAAGTGGAAGGAAAGGGTGGTAATTATAAAAAAAGAGGAGTAAGGAGAGAGTGACACATCATAGGACATGTGTGTTTTATGCATGGAATGTTGCATGCAAAATTACAAGTGTCTTAACACTTGTAAAAAGGAGAAGGAATGTGTTTTTGGTAGCAGTTACCTTAAATGTTATGAAAACAAAGAGCAACACATGATACTAATGCTATTAATTTATGTTATCTTTTGACAAATCTGATCGAACGACAAATAATATCAGTAAATCAAAACTTATTAATAATCATTTCCATTTATAAATGTTATAATTCAAATACAACCTATTGTTAAACCTATCAAAATTATTAAATGTTCTCAAACTTATTTTATGTTCGGAAAATTTAAATTAAGTATTAAAAATTCCAATTTCAAATTAGTTCAAAATTCTGGATCATTACATTCACCCCCCTTAAAACTTTTCGTCCTCGAAAAGGAAAGGGAATCGTAACTACTCATTCAACAAATTCAAGATTAAGATTCTTTATACCAAAGCTCCCTGTTCTTATAATGGATATACCTAGTAAAATATTATAACACACATATTTACGGACAATCATATCTACATGTCCTCCGACGATAACCTCTAGTTACCCATTATATTCGATTCATCGTTTACTGGGCCAATTACTTATACTCAACCATTTACTTCTTTCAAAAAAAAAATCAGAGTTATAAATTTATTCTCTTAGATCTTATCTTGCAAATACAAAGGTTATGAAACTTATTCCTTTTCAGTTCTCCAAAATTACTATTATACTTTACATGGAAAACTCGATCATCTCAGAACTCATCTTATCTAAATGTTTCAGTTTAGGTAATATCTTCTTAATATTCCCACTTTTCAAATATCCTTTAATCAAATTGTGAAACTTAATTCACAAGGTATTCCTGCTCACTTAAACAGTTCCTTTTGTTGTCACAATATACTTTAAAACTTATCGACTGTCCAAATTCGCCGATAATTCCAGATTTTAATTCCTTATATTGTTTAAGTTTGGCTATCCTCATTAATTATTCTAAATTCAAGATTACAAAACTTATTTCCTTCAAACTTTAGAGAAACAGCTTTAACCAATGTAGTCCTTAACCAAAATATCATCAAATATCATATTGTCATATTGAATTCTCAAGATATTTGCATTTTAAATTTAATTAGTTGGGGAGGACTAATTATAAAATATCCTGATTAATTAATTCCAACTTAGCCTTTAAATCGTTTCCCAAACCACTTGGATTGCTTATGGAAATTACAACTTTACGTAGATGTCTTTTAATCAACTGAGAAATTCTAATAACAAGATGTCTGTGCTCAAGTTTTTAATTTTCAAATATTTTTAAAGATCTTTTTCCTTTATATTCAAAATATATTCTTTCAAAATCAATTTCAAAGTAACTGCCAATTCTTACTCAAATTTTTTATTTGAGTTTTCAAATTATACATCTTTTCAAAACCTTTATATATATATATATATATATATATATATATATCTCAAATGCACTTTCTCATATGCTCTTTACTAGCTTATCCTTATTACAGGTTTACCTGATATAATTCTTACAACTTATCAAATTTTCACTTTTCTATTTAAGTTCATATCAATTTACCAAATAATTTCAAACACTTATCTAAATTGGTTTAAGTATATATTGATATTTTAATCGGAATCACATCGTCATACCATTTTCGAAACTCGAACATACATACTGATGATGCTGCAGTCATCAACAGAATCATCTTTAAGTGACTAGAGTGTGATTCTATATCTATCTAGTATACTTAAGACTTCGTATACACGTTGATCAGACGTATATGCAAAAACTTCTTATACTCGATAATCCAACCTCAACATCAAATAAAATACTCAAATTCTAATTTTTAATTTCAAACCATATTGTTTAGTTACCTTAACAAATTTGACCCAAGTTTATCGATATTTCGAAATGTTACCCAATAATGAAATTAAATCCAAAAGGAATTTGTACTTGGATCAATTTCCTAATCAGTGGAAGAGGCTTAATTACCATGCCATAAGAATTATTTTGTGTAATTATAATCACAAAATGTAAACTTAACCTTAATCATTTGATTAAGTATCCAGGTTATAATTAACCATATATTTCCAAAATATGTTTCTTTCTTAAAATATAACTTTTCAAAACTCATTTCATATTTTCAAATATGCTCTCTCAAATATAATACTCCAAAATCTCATTCTAGGGCATTACTAACCCTATCTCTAATGAGATATATAACTCTGATGGGTCTTTCCTTTTGTTCAAATGTGTCGTACCCATTGCTTTGTATAAACCAAAGCTTTGATACCAAAAATGTAACGACCCGGCTTTTTGCCCGATTCTCGCTGATAATTAAACCAACTTAAACCGTTCATCAAGACGGATTGTTATGGGTACTAACATATTTGCACAAAAATAACAGAACTTTTCATTTCATTACCATAATATAACATCAGAGTTACAAGGAGTACATCAGAGTACATTGATTTCACAGCGGACGAGATACTAACTCAGTGGAAGAATGCAAATGCTCCAAAACATATAGCTCCAGCTAACACCAGAATCCTGCTCCAACTAACTCCAAGGCTAAATCTTCGAACCAAACTACTAGGCTGCTTGTGTAAAAATTATAGGCACCCAGAGTTTAGGTGAGGGAACAATAAACTCCAGGTCAGTCGTGGAACTGGTGTGAGAACTCAAAACAGTTGTTTTTAGGGTTTATTTTAAAGTTAGGTAATTCACCGGACCACGCCACTAATGCGGAACGGGTTTACTCCATGTGGATACCAGTGCATAGAAATCCGCAATGATTTTTGAAAAATGAAGCTATTATAAGCTCGTCCCACATCACACAATGCAAGCGCACACCAAATGGGCGAGTTTTGCCTTATGATAACCAAAAATACATTCATACATGAAAATCCTCTTTTACTATTATATATAGTGTGAAAAACCTTTTTGCAAATAAATGTATTAATCCTAGCCAACATAATGCCCTATCCCATTTTACTGACAATCCTACCGGTAACTAGCAGGCTATACAATCAAAACCGTACGGGATTGTAGTGGAGATTGGGTTTCCAACATGATGGTTCCTGGTACGAAAGATCATTCGTGGGCTCACAAAATTTCTTGCCCGAATCATCCCAGTACTCGCGGATATCGTCCAGATTCGGACTTCGTTATACTAACCCACCATACATGAATCAGAGTACCCAACAAATAGCGTCCCAGACCGAGGACTTCGCAGTACCCTTTCATCATCACATCCCAGTGCACCGAACATACGAAATGAACATAGAAATCTGACCACCAGTTTACCATCAATCCGGGGTATGAGGTTCGTCGAGGTCACGATATACACAAAGCTGCGCTTAAATAAGCCATGCTTTGATCATCCATAGCTCATCTCATAACTTAAGTATGCCACATTGTCCATTCACTACGCATCATTGATTTCCATCAATATATAACCACTAAGCTCATACGTCTTAGAGAAGGGTGTTAAGCAAGAGAATAAATTCTCCGCCACCAAGCAGATATATATTTAACAAAGATCAGTGCTACGCAGTCAATTACAATGTCAGACACACATTCCATACATTTCCATTCTGGGTCTGAACAAAACCACAATCTGAAATCCCTTCACATACGTTCGGGCTTCTTGCCACTTAACTGATATAAAATCCATCTGCAAATGGGAGCGACCCATTCGAGACATTCAGCAAGTCGTCCTTACGACATGAAGGGTCCCGGTCTTCAATGTCGTCTCCAATGTCTTCAATTGCTCCACAACGTCGGATTATTACTTAGAATGGTTTTCGGACATACATCCGATCCTGGTCTCTCCAAATAATAGGCGCAATTTAAAAAAAAACACAATTATAGAACACACAGGCTTTCTACCAATCTCCTTCCGTCTTGCATTTTGTCAAAATTAAACTTCTTTAAACCCAATCTCAAATTATTACAAAATCCATATTTAACCTTTCTCTTTTAAAACACATCCCTTAAATCAAAGATGATTTAGCCTTAAAGCTTAATTAGTTTTCCATTTGATAACTCGTTATCAAAATCCAGTTTCCTTCGAAAATCCTTAATCCACATTTCAACCATAGTTTCCAATTAAATTGATTTTCCAACATTCCATTCTTTAATCTTAACTAAAAGATTATACTTTCTTTCCAATTCCTCACTTTTAATTTCCTCAAATCAAAGATCTGATTAAATCCTCAAATTACAATATGAATTTCCATAACTCAATCTCATGGGGTTTCAAGAATGATATTACTAAAGATATGATTCACGACAAAACCCAAATCAATTGATATTGAACATAAGTTACACAGAAATTGTATCTACTTATATTCGATATCAATTCTTATAATCAATGAATACTATAAGTGGAATAACAATATAATAATATCTTCCAAATTCCTCAAATAGTATACATTTACACCACAGAATTTCATATCAAATATCTGAAGATTATTTCTATCTAACTTATCCCAGTCAACTTAGGAAACTCGTATCTTATTAAAAGATTTATCCAACTCTTTCACATTAGATCTGGATAGAAATACCAACAACTTATACTAAATATTAATCTCGATATCCAACTCACACTATAAGCGGAATAATGGTTAGCTACCTTTTAAATTCCTCAAATAGTAAGAATTATCATCTACTGGATTAATATCAAACATTCGAAGATTTATCTCCAACCATATTCAAATAATTAAAAATTGAAAAAACACATTTAATTATTAAATAAATCAATTTAAATTCCAAACAAATTATTTCAATACTTTTAAACCTTTGAAAGCATTCAACAAGTCATTTACAAATGATTACTTATAGTTCGGAAAACATTTCGCGGTTTAAATACTTCAAAATAGGTTGTTTTCAAAGAAAGCATTACAATAGTGCTTCAAAAGGGTTACAAAAGCGTTACAAAACAGTTATCTTAACTACTTTGATAAAAACATCATTTATCTTAGCCAAAACTTAAAATTTACAATTCAAAACACTTTTACATAATTTATTATGATTTTACAAAAAAATTCCATATTTTTAAAACATTTATTAATAGCTATATTTAGTTATGGTCAACAATTGTTCTTACGTCGATCTTTTCCAAAACGGTTTCAAACATAACTTGAAAATTATAACTCGAATTTAAAATATGCTTTCACTCATTTGAAAGTTCTTGTTAATGGAAATCAAATGTTTTTCATTTTATGGAAATCCGATTTAGATTGCAAAAGTTATAAGCGTTTAAAGTCTGCATCTAAAATACGTAAATTGCCGTTATGCGACAAGCTCTATTTTGACCATAATAACCATTATTCTACGATACTTCAAAATTTCTTAGAAAACCATTATATCCTTATATAACCCTTTTAAAATCATTTAAATTTACTTTCCAAATTAGTTTGGATCTAAAATTCAACTTTCATAAATTCTAATTCATTTCTAAATTCAAATAACTTCAAATTAACCTTCCCATTCGTCGGATCAGTTAGGGATAGCCAGGGAGAGCTGGAAACTTCATTTCCAAACCCAAGCATGGACACTATTCTCTCTATCATCCTCGAATGTTCCAGTATTTATTTATTCATTTAAAGGACTTTAACAATATATATGGATTCATACATATGGTCTGTTCCAATTATTAACCTTCAATTTCAATAATGATATTGCTTTTAATTATGAAGGAGATTTTTCGATCACTAATGTGATACCATAATTGTTGTGTCATAGTGTGTGCAATACAACATCTACAACCACTTAAACATCCATAGCAACCATTATCAACATGATTCAATAAATCATAATTGTGCACAAGCGTTATAACACGAACGCTTACTAGTGTGTGTTCAAAACTTCGCATCCATCGTCCATCACAACAAATGTCAATCATCATTAACTAATAATAATTCATTACTATATTTAAATTAGTCTAGCTACTAATTAAGCAAATAAAACGTGGTTAAAGAGTTCTCACCTAACAGCTTTCCAAATCTTCACGGTAGGCGAGCCTAGCTAAGCGAATCGTCGGGCAGCATTTCAGCGCAACGTCTTCTTCACCAAAAAATATATATAATATAATATACACTAATCTCTCTTTATATTATAAGAGGAGGAGGAGGAGTATGAAGAACTTTGGCAAGGTGGTGGTGGAAAAGAGGAAGACTTATGCCATGGAAACCATGGCCATAAGCTTTAAGAAGAAGAGAGAAAGAAAAGAAGTGAGAATGAATGAAAAAGTGGAAGGAAAGGGTGGTATTTATAGGAAAAGAGGAGTAAGGAGAGAGTGACACATCATAGGACATGTGTATTTTATGCATGGAATGTTGAATGCAAAATTACAAGTGTCTTAACACTTGTAAAAAGGAGAAGGAATGTGTTTTTGGTAGCATTTACCTTAAATGTTATGAAAACAAAACGCAACGCATGATACTAATGCTATTAATTTATGTTATCTTTTGACAAATCCGATCGAACGACAAATAATATCAGTAAATCCAAACTTATTAATAATCATTTCCATTTATAAATGTTATAATTCAAATAAAACCTAATGTTAAACCTATCAAAATTATAAATGTTCTCAAACTTATTTTATGTTCAGAAAATTTAAATTAAGTATTAAAAATTCCAATTTCAAATTGGTTCAAAATTCTGGATCATTACATAGGTCGGGTAGGGGCGGGTTAGCCATGCCCCAGATCCGACCCTAGACCCGGACCTCCAAATGCGGTCGCGGGTCTACCCTCCCCGAAGATCCTATGAAGCGGGTCTAAATGGGTCAAAACAGGGGTGGGTCAAGCGGGTTTGGACCCTAGACCTTCCCCATTGCCATCCCCAGCATTGCCGATCTTGTACCTTGACGTGACTCTTTTATGTAGCTAGCTTCATACCTTCTGCTTGGGTGGAGTTCGAAATAACACTGCAGCAGATGTTGCCATCACTTCATACTTTACTTTTGTTGACATAGTATTAAATTGCGTAATGTTATCAGTACCCATGTAACTGTTTACGATGTAATTGCATACGTTATTCATTCGTGAAGAATGTATACTATGAAATGTACCGTCTCCCTGTGTGGAATACAAATGAAATTATAGTAGTCTAGTATCTGTAATAGCTCCTGAACTATAATCTTGTCTAGATAGTGTGGACGGCTCACAATGACTACCATAGGCGGTGGACGGTCCACCTTAAAAACAAATTTAGCTAACTGTCAACCTCATTCACCTGTACCTTTTGTTTTTTTATTGTCCGTTATAATAAAAAGGTATTTGCAGTCACCTTAATAACCGGTCGACTTTGCCAAAAAATATATATTTAATCCTCTAATTAACTCTATTTCGTCTGAACTCTAAATAAGCCCTAATGACTTTCGTCCCTTGCTAAATACCATCATTCCATACACAATGGGATATGTTTCATAAGCCTATTCGACTATTTTGATTATTTTTTATCAAAATTAAAATATAACATTAAATAATGAATTTAAACGTACATTTTAACTTTCCACGACTACATATTGACACCAAAAATTATGAAATTTTTAATATCGCTATGTTTTGCAAATACAACTCTAATGGACATGGTTTCATCGAATTTGGAGACCGTTTGAAAAATGGCCCATTTTCTAGCTTAATTTTTTTTAATCATGTCATATAACAAAATGGGAGAATTTAGCCATTCTCCAATGGCTCACAATTTTTTTTTTTACAGAATGCAAAAACCATGCACACAAAGACATAAAAGATACAAAAACACAATACATCTAAAACAGATGATAGGCTAAAGCAAAAGGCTAGCTCAGCGGCGGACAAGGCCATAGAGGTCGCAAAAGACGATCGGCGAAGCGGAAGGCGGCGTTGAAAACCCCAAGCTCCACAGAGGACGAATAAGGAGCTAAAGCAACTAACGAGCCATCCAAGAAAACCAAAGGTACTGGGTCATATGTCCGAAATGACGGCCCTGATCCTCTGAATCCCCTAGGTCTTCAAGCTCAACCATATCCATCGAGGCAACCGAAGACAATAATCATCCAATCTCCTAAACCATAATAATCTCCCACGTCACCTGCTCCATCAGATCCTCCTGCGATGAAGAATAGAAAGCACCAACCTGATCATGTCTGATCAATCTGATAACCTGCCTTCCAAAATCTACACACTAGCAAATGACATAACATCGATTGGGGGAGTGTGGAAAAGGGTAAGTAGTAGAAAATATAAACAAAGCCAAACTTAAACACAGAAATCAAAAATCGGCCGATACCTACCGTGGGAGTGGCCGATACCAATGAAACATCAAAGGTCGTAGCCCATCTCCTAGCGTGGGAGCTGATGAGTCCCCGGAAAGGCCTGCCACGAATTGCAAGGAACACATCATTCCTTATTTTTCGTATAATGGTAGGAGGGTCCATAGCCACTTCGTCAAAATATTGCCTTATTCCGCGAGCACCAGATGTGCCAACAGATAAGACAAGGAATCAAACGAAGAAGGAACAACCAAAAAGACTTTCCAGAGGTGCCTGACCACCAGAAACTCAGAAAACCTTCAAGTTAGGTTGCATTACCTCGGTAACCCATCATATTTTTGAAGTAATTCCAGACAGACCTGGCACAAGACCCGAAGATCAACAAGTGAGTAGAGGATTCAGAGTTTCCAGAACTACAACAACTGCACCTAGATACTAGAGGGATGCCGATTCTCTGAAGGTTCTCATCTATCGGTAAGCCATTATGCAAGGATTTCCACATAAATAGAGAAACTTTCGGTGGAATACGGACATTACGGACGCAAGAGAAAAGACGGAGATGAGGACCTAGAGTTCTTACCGAATTCCATGCCACCTTAAGTGAGAAGGAGTTGTCGTTCCAAGCGGTACCACCCCCATGTGCATCCAACAAGGCCTTCACAGATTGCATCCGTTTCCACGTCTCACTAGCTTATGATAGAACACCGGGGAAATTCGTACCTTCCAACCTGTGGTAATTGGCATAGAGGAACGTCACCCACAGGGAGTTGTTCTCTCCAAACCTCACACAAAGCTTGCAAGTAAAGGCCGAGCAGATGTCCTTAGGGTTACGCAGACCTAGACCTCACTCACTTTTTTAACGTCAAATGGAGTTCCAAGAAATCCAGTGGTGGCGGGAAGCGTTGTCCTTGTTTCCTTAAAAGAAGGACAAAGCCAAGGAACAGTAGGAGTGAAACAACAAAGCAGTGGGAGTCATAGCAACGAAGATATGAGATCCCATAGAGTCAAGAACAGGCTTAGTGAGAACCAATCTGCCAGTCTGAGATAGGAGAGTAGCATTCCACCGAAAGATATTTCCCCTAACTTTGTCAGTTAGGGGATTGAATATAGCGTTGAACTTCCTACCTTAATATAACACTATGCCGAGGTAAGGAGGGGGGGTGAGGGGAGGCTGCCTTGAAACCAGAAGAAGACTCAATCCAAGAAGATCTAACCTCGGAAAGGTCTTTCGCGTACACGAAGCAACTTTTAGATGAGTTAACGAGTTGCCCTGAGCTTCTCTCGTACTGCCAAATAAGACCCAACAGGCTCCAAATAGACCAACGACTACCATTAGTAAAAATGATGATGTCATCTACGAAGGACAAGGATGAGATAAGAGGACATCCCCTAGGAATGCCGAACCTATGAATCTAGTCAGCAATCATAAGAGAGTGGAGCCCTCGAATGAAAGCCTCGGCAATAATGAAAAGAAAGTAGAGGAGAGAGGGTATTCCTATCAAAGACCCCTCCTGGATCTGAAAAAACCGGTGGCCGATCCGTTGATGAGAACAAAAAACCATCAGTTAGAGATAAGCCTCCAAACAATGTCGAAGAGGGGTTTTGGAAACCCAAAATCCCTTAGAACCTTGATGATGAAGTAGCACGACATGCGGTAGTAAGCCTTAGCCATATCTAGCTTAATGACCACTTTAGATCCTCGTACCTTCTTATCGATCCAAGAAATTGGCTCCTTGGCTAAAAGGACGTTATCAGTGATAATATGTCCTTTTATAAAACCGGCCTGCGAAGAACATATAAGACGCTCAAGGAATAAAGCTAGCCTGGAGGTTAGAACCTTAAAAATGACCTTGTTAGAGAAATTACACAAGTTGTTCGGTCGGAAATCCGAACAAGAGATCGGATGGTCGCATTTATGAATGAGGATCAAGTTTATGGAGGTCCAACCCGTAGGGAGCTCACTGGAGAAGAAGGACTGAATGGAAAGGCAGAAGTCCGCTTGAATAATCGGCCACATACTATGGAAAAAAACCCCGTTGAATCCATCCGGCGCACTTGCACTGTCCTTGCTTAGAGAAAATACGCACGCGTGTATTTCGTCCGACGAAGGGGGAGCAGCAAGGTCAGAGTTATCCGAGGGGAGAACCAAACGAGGGATGGACGCGAGCAGGGATGGATCAGAGACTAACATAGAGGGAGAGCTCAGGAAAGACTGGAAATGGGACATAATAGTATCTTTGACTTCAGCTAGTGCGGAAGCCAAAGAAAAATCAGGGCGTTGGATTTGGAGAATCGTAAGAAGTCTATTCTTCTTACGAGTGGTAGAATGAAAAAACTTGGAGTTCATATCTCCATCAACAATTCATTTGATCCTTGCCTTTTGATGAAGATGGTCATGTTCAATATGAAGCTCTGAAGAAAAGGTAATCTAGGCCAAGGCCCAAGCTTCCTTGTTAGTAGTAGAAAGATCCACATCAAAAGACAATTCTGCTAGCACAAGAGTTTCTTTGGCCATACGAACTCGGTTCGAAGATATTCCTGAAAACCAAGATATTACACGCCTTGAGGCAAGCCTTAAGCCTATTCAACTTACGAGAGAATACCACACACGGGGACCCATTAACAGGGGAGTTCCAGGAATCTTGCACTACACCATGGAACGAATGGTGAGATCTCCACATACTTTGGGACCTAAAGAAGGTCGGGCCAGATAAAGAAAGGGGAAAGCAGATAAGAAGCAAAGGGGCACGACCGATGAAGGTACGGTGGAGATGGGAAATCGAGAAAGAAAAAGGGAGGCTGAACCACCCTTCAGAAGAGAAGACTCTGTCAAGCCCGGAGAGAATACGGTTTGGCCCATCTTGGTCGTTACACCAAGTAAAGGCCAAGCCGACGAAAGACATCTCAGAAAAATCCGAACTAAGGATAAAAGCATTGAAATCAGCAACTGCCAAGTGGTTAACGACAATGCCCCCTCGTTTTTCAACTTGGTTGGCGATAACAGTAAAGTCGCAACCCAAAACAAAAACAGAGAAGATCCGTGCAGAAAGCGATAGAATATCAGACTAAAGGGTCAATCTTTATTTCCTGTCGCATTAGCGTAGACCATAGAGAAAAGAAAGGAAGAGCAGAGAGAAGAGCACGAACAAGCAACTGACAAAAGCTGATACGAATCGAGGATAGGGCGGACGACGATTTGGACTAAAGGATCCAAATCTTGCCGGAGACGTTAGCAAAGGCACTATTGAAGCCAAGAGATAAGACAACGCTGGTGACCTCCTATGGTCCCACTAATGGTTCCAGAAGTGCAACCAGGCAAATAGAGTACTTCTTAACAATCCGCTTGAGTCTAGGTAACGACGCATCATTACCTATGTCGCGAACATTCTAGATGAGAAAGTTTTCCATCAAGAAAAAACCAAGAAAAGAAGTCACACAGAGACAAGACGACCGATGACAACCACACATATCGGATAAGATATAGGATGTGGCGAGTAGATCTAACGATCAGCTTGAATGCCGCTATAGAGCATGCGTGGATGGTGCGGGGAGTGCGTGGACTAGGCCCCAGCCTACGACGAGAGGCTCGAGCAGTCGGCTTAATGGGAGACTCGAAAGAAACAGAAACCTCATAAGAGTGACGGGCATCACTGTCTGGAGTACAAACTGATATGCCAAACCTAGCCGGATAAGAATTCTTAGTAAGACGAGATAGGCGATCATTAATGATCGTTGTCTCTTCCTTACTAAGAAGGAGAGTGGTGACAGAAGCAGCATACGACGGACAAGGAGAAGCATAGGAAACCAAAGCAACCTTAGATGCAGACATATAAAATAGAGAGAGAAATGTGGAGTTGCTCAACGGAGACAACACCAATCGCTGTATGAACTCTACCAATGTCGATCTATCATCATATTGACAGGCCCGTAGTAAATTTTCTAACTTTATTGAATTATACTAAAATTGAACTCGCGTTTAAATTTTCTACGCTTACATATTAATTCCAGTTGACTTGAAATTTTAAACCTGACAATAATTTAACGTTCCGGATCCAAAAAAATTGTTTTTATCGAAAACGGAGGTCGTTTGCAAAATGGTCATCTCTAAGGTGTATATAATATCGATAAAATATTATTAAATTCTATAATGACTATTTCAAATTTTGATTTGCTCATAGCTTACAATTTATAACTTGTAATCTCAATTTCTTACATTCATTAGAAATATATAATTAAATAAATCCTAACATTCTTGTGTCATCAAATTCAAACTTATATTGAATTATGTGCATTCAATAAGAGTTTAAAACGAAAATTTCAGACAACCGTGCCATTATGAGCTCGTTTTAGATTAAATTATGAATTATATACATTCAAACTTCGTTTTAAATAAATTTTGCATCGCTAACTCTCATCATATATCATTTAAAAAATTAATTTCCATCAAAATCAATTAAAAATAAATTTTAAATTGGTTCCAAAAATACGGGTTGTTACAATCTCCCTTACTTTAGACATTTTCGTCCTCGAAAAAGGAACGGAGCTGAAAGTTGTTTAAACAACCAACTCAACTTTTATTCTGGCTCAAGTTCTTCAATTTTCATTTTCTAAGAACTCTATAATTTTTCTAAAATTTGGCCAACACCTCAAATTTCTGAAAAATTTCGCCATAACCTCCGTTGTACGAGGTGATCTGAACAAATTTATATGGCCTTATCAGACACCTAATAAATTAATATATCGCACATAAATCAAATGTAACTTATCTATGCTCAAGGGAGATGTGTGAAAAATCATCCCTTGACCCAGTGATGGGAATTATTCATAATCCATGTACCATATCTAAAACAAGAGAGACATGTACATTTTTGTTTTCTCCTGACCTGTGTAGGGTTTGTTATTAAATACTGTAATTTCCATTATAGATTATTGAGTTCATAATCAGTCCTGAGTCCAACCTGTAGTTTAGTCCTCGCCATAGAAGTGTCAAACGATGACATACACATATAGTAATCAAAACATCGTCGTATAAGCATCAAATAATTGCCTGCTTATACGGAATATGCTATACTATGCTGTCCATGATATATGTTATGCGGTGTGATCTACAATTTAGTTGTTACTATCCTATGGCGCATGTTTAATTTCACACAGAGCAACCATCACAGCGCATCCAAATCATTCACGGTATAATAATGATAATAATAAAATTGCGCAACCACCTAAATAAGGTGCACTTGTTTGTCGAGCACGTAGTTTATTTCTTTACTCAGCTTTAAGTCAATAACCTACTCAACATATATATGTATATGTATATGTATCCAATTCCAATTTAATTTACAATCCAGTTTAATTTAACTAGATTAAATTAAATTACAAGTGCTTTCGTATATTCAATGTGCAAAATTGCCGAAGGTTTCGTCTAATTTGTCTAAATCTGACATCCTAAGTAATTAAACAGGAAACCAAATTACCACACAAACAATCAGTTGATTATCTAAATTTTATATATTCTAAGTATACTTTCAAAATCAGGTTATGCATACATATATATATATATATATATACATATAAATCACAAATATGTTACTTTCAAATATATCACGCTTTACTCATTCTAGGGTACTACTAACCCCATCTCTAATGAGTTTCTCATTCTAGGATACTATTGATCCAATATCTACTGAGTATTCTTAAATAGAATGTTACTAATTCTATCCTTGATGGATTCTTTTGTTCGGTTCTAATGTATCTTGTTCTCGATCTTTGTAAACCAAAGCTCTGATACTACCTATCACGACCCTAAATCCCAGATCTCCGAAGAGACGAAAAAGCTCGGATTGTTTGAGAACACGACGCATCAAAACATACAACAACATAACTTTTCATTACGTTTACACAACTTACATCAGAGTACAAGAATACCAAAGTGCGAAAAATAGATATACAACGAAAATACAATAATCATAGAATAAATAAATTACATAGCAGTAGAAATGTTATATATGAATATAATCTAAATACAGTATATCGTAAATCATTACAATATAAAACTAATGCTGCTGGAAACAATACACAGATATAGAGCTTTCCGAATATAGTTCCAGCCGCAATCCAAGATCCTGTGAAAATAAAGAATCTGCAAAACCAAAACTACTGACTGGCCGTATGGAAAATATAGGAACCCAGAGTTTAGGTTGAAACAATAAACTCTGAGTCATTCGTAGGATTGGTGTGAGAGCTAATTTTTTTATTAAAACTATACTTTAAAATAGGGTAAATCACGAGACCACGCCATATATCACGGCATGGGTTTACTCTTATGAATACTTTGAAATAAAACAATTAATTAACAACGCAGTGATTTTTGGAAAAATGAAACTATTATAAGACTTAGGTCCCATCACATAATGCAACACAAGCCGGGGGATAGAGTTTTACCTTATAACAGCCAAGCATGCTTGGTACATTTTAAACAAAGATTTTTGATATTACAATGAATCTATAGTGTGGAAACAACTTCAAATATAAATGTATCAATCATAGACGACATAGGTACCATATATTATGTCACCATATAGGTTTACAAACCGTAAAAGTTGCATATCGGAAATTAGGTTCCATCTAGTAGTCGAGGCCAGGATCATCCACACCGGTTTCGAGACACTCTAGCACATATCTCAGGATCAGACCATAGGTAACCCTTAGATTGGTAGGACAGGTCCACACTTACTTTTGTGGATTAGTTATTCCTGAACAATTCGTTTCTCGATCCTATTGGACCTGTTACCTGGTCAGTATGTTGACCAATCATATCCGAGGGTCCCTCGCAGTCCATCATCCACATAAGCAAAATGTTTGGGCTCCATACCATGACATCATCTCTAGCTAGAAAGAAATGCATGCACTCCCTAAGGTCCATCAACCCATTTTTAATTCATATCGCGGTGTGAGGCTCGCAAATCAATGCTATACACAAAGCTATGCTAATTAAAGCCGTGCTTTGATCACCATCCCCAAGGCCCTGTTTTCAAAAAATGCCTTGATTATAGCAACTTAGTATGACACATTGTCAATCCATACCATATCACTGAATTTTGCCAATGCATATCCTCTAAGCCCATACGTCTCAGAGAAGGGTGTTAAGCTAAGAGAATAAAATCTCCGCCACCAATAGATATACATTTAGTAGAAATCAACAAATGAAGCGTGAAATACAAATGTCAGACATACCATCCGTTTGCAAGTTCGTTTTGGGTCTAAATGAAATCGGAGGCACTTTATTCCTCATCCCATATGCCCGATACCCGAGAGAGGCCCTCACATGTCCAGTCGATCTCCAAGTACGTATGGACGACCACTACTTATTACCTCGTCTTAGGTTGTACACCCCAATCGAGACATCATCAATCATCTCAGTGATGTGAAGATATTCGGTCTTCAACCACCGTCTTCATATCTTTGACTTTTAATCGTTGTAACAATTATTCAGAATGGGTTAAACCAGGTCTTTCCGAATAATTAGCATATCTTTATAATCATGTGATAAATACAAAAAGATAGCACACATCTCATTCTAATCCAGAATATTATTTTATTCAAATATTCATTACTTTTGGGAAAGATTCCCATTAATTTTATCAAAGATAATTTTTTTAAAATTATTGTTTAATCTTCCTTTGGATATCATTTTCGAAAGATTTAATTATATCATTTCACAACTTAAACCAATTTAAGGTTAATATAGCTAGTCGAGATTATCGAGCCTTACCGAAGTAATCATTTATTTTATTATTCCCAATCCCAACCTATTCGTCCCATGGAGCAAAACTGGTGGCATTCCATATCTAACACCCATCATGTTATCAGTAAATTTAATTACCATTTAACGTTCAAATCTAATTAAAGATTTAACTATCGCATGGAGTAAACTGGTGGTTCTCCTTTCTCGAACACTTCTCGAGTTTGATAAATTGAATTATCTCACTCACGTTTCAATCTAATTGAAGATTCATTAAATCTCCAACTTAGTTTTAATCTTCAAAAATCATTATTTAATGATTAATCAACTTAGGAAATTAGTCCTATCTTTAATTGGGTTAAAGAACAAATGTCATTTAAAACATAGTTCACGATAAACCCAAATTATTTTCCATTAGTATGGAATCTTCACGGAAATACGAACAAATTATAATCGACATAAGTTTCTGTATCTGAGTAGTACTATAAGTAGAATAATAGCTAAGCCTTTTATATTGTATAAATAGTTAAGGCCTTCCTTTACAGAAGCTCATCTTGATTATTATTGAATCGAATTCCATTCAATTTCGATTTAATTAAATAAAATAGAAACTTCATTAAATCTTATTTAAACGATTTATTATTTTACATTTGGGTTCAAGGACAATATTATTTAAGATATCATTCAGGACAAACCCAAAATCCAATTTATTAATTTAAAATAATTAGAGTAATACTCTAGTTGTTTACTATTTCATTCTGATAAAAATATCTTTTATCATTTTAAAACTTAGAATATTTCATCTAAAAATATTTTCAAATCATTTAATATGATTTTGCATAATTTACTTATATTTTTAGAAATTTTATTATGGCCCTTACAGTCGGTTTTCATTATCGGTCACCGAACTGTATCCATAACGCTCTTTTTTGAAATTGATTTAGACATATTTTAAAATCTAACCATTCAAATTTAAACCTCTTATATTCATTTAAAAGATCTTTTCGATACGAACCCAACGGTTCTGGTTTTTAGGAGAATCCGATGGTCGGATCTCCTATTACATCAATTCGAAGTTAACAGCCGAAATTCGCGAACGGTCGCTACATGGCACGTTCTACTCAAGCCATATAAATATATATAATATATTTCGTCGATTTCCATTTGAAATCGTATTTTATAAAATGTTTATATATTTGTTTAAAGATGATTCCGACTTCCATTTTAATTGTTAATTAAAATTGAACATCGCATATTATTATAATATCGAAATAATAATATTTTCAAAATGTCAGATTTTGAAATCCAGTTTTCTTGATATTCATTATAAAAATGAATAAAACCGAGAGAAATGTCCGTTCGAGTTAAAATAGTGTTTATATACTTAACTCGGCATCATATTTTTAAAATACCATTCATTTCACCATAAGCTTGAACAAATCATAATTGTGTGAAAATTTATTCAAATCAATTCATTTCCATTATAGATATTCATTGGTATTTTGATATTTTTGTGTCCATCCCAAAATCGGACATCGAAGTCAAACTTCCAATCTTCATTGAATATTATTTAATAAAAACATTCATATCTATTCCGAATTGGAATAAAATCTTAACCAATATCCACATAAATTAATTTATATGGGTTCCATTCATTATAAATATCCGACAGTAGTTGTAAACAACTATCAACATCCAAAATGACATCTAGTGCATATTTATTTTCATATAAGCTTCAACCAAGTAATTGACGATCATTTCAATCTGTCAATCAATCAATTAGCCGCAAATTACACATAATGGATATGTGTAGGTCAAATATCATTCCAAGACCCATGTGGGGCTTTCAACCAACAATAATCAATTTAAACCTATCACTGGTTAATAAATTTAACCAATTCTAATTCAATTCACTTTATTTTTCTAACTAACCAGTTTTCACTGTTCAAATTATAAATGGATATTTATATTCAATTTCAACTACCACATATATATTAACATTATTTTAACATGTTAAATAACTCGAAATTGTAGTCACAACATAATACAGTTAATCAACAATTCATCCCTGGGTTTGCAAACAAATGTGATGTGAGCTACCGTATACCGTATAACATTTTGTGATATTTAAATTGGTAAAAATCAGTACAAGCAATCAATATATTTTAAAATATGAATATAATAACATAACAAAATAATTGTGTGAGAATGAACTCTCACATTGATCGGATAGAAATTTTAAATAAATGATTGTTTTGACCAGATTAAACTGCGCATTCAATTTGATCGAAAACCTCAACTAGCTCCGTTTCTGTCCGGGTAAGTTCCATATTGTAGATCTCGTTGTTGGCGATTCCAACGGTTTTGAAATCGTCAAATTCTGATGTTGTATTAAAAAGTTACAATATTTTAAACGTTGAATAACTAAATAAGTCAAAAGTTAAATAATTAACCTAAAATATCTCTTAACCCTTCATTATCTCTTTTAGCACGTCGAACCCATCTCCACTGCCTCTACCACTTGCACACGCCTCTTGGAGCCGCCAGGACCCAATCAGCCACCACCACCGTGGAGCCGCCACCATCGCCGACCTCCGCCCTCATCATCAGCCAACTCGGCCTCCCCCTTGCGTCACGATTTGTGTGCGAATAGAGCTCGACTGAGTTCGAAAATCAACCAATCCAGGCCATGAAATATAATCACAACCGTTGAAAATATAGACCTCACTGCACTCTTTAGTTTTGTAGTTGGAAGTTTGTTAAATCATTGATTGGATTTTGCAATTTTAGGGCATAAAATTAGGACGATTTCAGCTATGGATTTGAATAAGGCAGCGACGACTCTGATATGAGCTAGGGTTATGAAATAATTTATATATAAATTATTTAATAATATTTAATTCTCTAATTAACTCTATAAACGAACCCCCAACGACCTTCATCGCCAACCAAATACGCTCATTCCGTACACATTGGGATATATTTCGTAAGCCTATTCAACTGTTCTGATTATTTTTTTATCGAAATTAAAATATAACATTAAATAATGAATTTAAACATACATTTTAATTTTCCATGGCTACATACTGACTCCAAATAATGAAATATGAAATATTGCTATGTTTTGCAAATACGGTTCTAATGGAGCTAGTTTCGTCGAATTTGGAGACCGTTTGAAAAATGGATCATTTTCTAGCTACTGAAATTGAACTCATGTTTAATTTTCTACGCTTCCATATTAATTTAAATTAACTTGATATTTTGATTCTAACAATTATTTGATGTTCCCGATCTAATAAAATTGGTTTTGTCGAAAACGGAGGTCGTTTGCTAAATGAGCATTTCTAAGGCGTATATAATATCGATAAAATATTATTAAATTCTATAATGACTATTTCAAAATTTGATTTTCTCATAACTTACGATTTCTACTTGTGATCTCAATTTCGTACATTTGTTAGAAAGATATAATTAAATAAATCCTAACGTTCCTTATTTCATCAAATTCTAACTTATATTGAATTTTGTGCATTCAATTAAAGTTTAAAATGAAAATTTTAAACTACCGCGTCATTACGAGCTTGTTTTATATTAAATTATAAATTATATACATTCAAGCTTCATTTTAAATAAAAAAATTATGTTGTTTACTCTCAGAATAATTCGTTTAAAATATTTAATTTCCATCAAAATCAATTAGAAATAAATTTTAATTTGGTTCCAAAAATACAGGTTGTTATAGTTGAATTATTGCATGCACAAGAACAAAGAAGATTGATAAGGGATGGAACAAACACCGAAGGAGCTTTAGCAGCCAAGCATCATAACGTGGCCAAAAGTAAAAATGAGGAGAATAATGAAGGCAATGGTGCAAGTACAACATGTACCAATTCAAAGGGGAAGAACAAATTTCAGATGAGAACTTAATCACCACGCTAACATTGCGGAAAGAAAGGCCATCCTCCATTCAAATGTTGGAAAAGACCTGATGCCAAGTGCATCAAATGCAATCAGATGGGGGCATGAAGCTATTATATGCAAAAACAGAGATCAATACAACAACGAAGAAGCAAAGTCCACTAATCAAGAGGAGGAGGATCACTTGTTTGTTGGGACATGTTTCTCGGACATTGATTAAATTATGAGTTGGCTTATAGACAACGGCTGTACTAATCACATGACATATAACAAGGATTTATTTTGAGAACTAAGTACCATAAATTCATCAAAGGTTCGAGATGGGGATGACAAGTACATAGTTGTAAAGGGAAAAGGAATCGTTGCAATATCAACTTGTTCAGGTACAAAATTTATTACTGATGTGTTGTATGTCCCTGAAATTGAATAGAATTTGTTAAGTGTCAGCTAGCTAATTGAAAAGTGTAATAAAGTTATGTTAGAAGACAAATGTTTTTGATAAAAGATGCGAACAGTAACGATATTTTCAAAATAAAAATGAAAGAAAATAGTTTTGCTTTAAATTCTTTAGAGGAGGAGCACACTGCCTTTAGAATCAAAGAAAATATGAGTGACGTATAGCACAGGAGATTTAAACACTACCATCATCAAGGGGTGCTCCAAATGAAATCAAAGAAGATGGAAAATGGCCTTTTAGAACTTGACTATCACATTCCAAATTGCAAAGCGTATAAATATGGAAAGCAAAGCAGATGCCCAAATCCGAAGACAACATAGAGAGCAATGATGAAGCTTCAACTAGTACATACAGATATTGCAGGTCCATAAAGAATGCCTTCTCTAAATGGTAGTATTTATTATGTTGCATTCATTGATGATTTCACGTGTATGTGTTGGATTTTCTTTTTGAAACACAAATCAGATGTAGCTCAATTGTTTAAGAAAGTCAGGGTTGAGAATGAGAGTGGTTGTAGAATTCAAACTCTTCATTTGGAATTCGGATAACGGCAAGGAGTACACTTCGGAAAATTTTGATTGCTTTTGTGAAGAGGCAGACATTTACACTCCAGAATAAAATGGTGTTAGTGAAAGAAGGAACATATTTATACTGAAAATGACAAGGTGTATGTTACATGAGAAAAACTTGCCACAATAATTTTGGATTGGTGCAACATTTTTAAACAAAACAGACTTCCCCGCAAGAGTAGTAAGGGGTAAAAACCATTTGAGCACTAGTATGGATATAAGCCATCTCTGAATTTTCTTAAAATATTTGGTTGCTTGTGTTTCACTCATGTTCCACAGAGTAAGCGTGACAAACTTGATAGGAGAGCTACATCGGGTATCTTTATAGGCTATAGTACTATCATCAAGGCCCATAAATTTTTCCAACCACAAGCTGGAAATATTGTTATTAGTAAGGACATTCACTTTGTGGAGGATGAAGAGTGGATTTGGAATAAAGTACAGAAGAAGAGTTAGACCATGGTAAATTTAATTCTAAAACTAAAGTTTTTTGGTTCAAGCATCGAAGAAGATAATAAACGACAAAATGAAACAATGGATGATGTTCCCGTTAGAGGAACAAGATTACTCTCAGATGTTTTTCAAAGGTGCAATATTGTTGTGTGTGAACCTGCTGACTATGCAGAAGCAAAAAGGATCAAAGTTAGATGGCTGCAACGGAGGAAGTGCTGTCAATGTTAGAGAAGAACAAGACTTGGATCCTTGTGGAGAGGCTGCAACGAAGGAAGGTAATTGGAGTTAAGTGGGTGTTTAGAACCAAGCTTAACGCTGATGGCTCGATCAACAAGCACAAAGCCAGACTTGTAGTTAAAGGGTATGCCCAAATCTTTGGTGTTGATTACCCTGATACTTTTGGTCCTATTGCTAGATTGGACACAATCAGGTTACTGTTTGCAATAGCAGCACAAAAGGGCTAGCAAATGTTCTATTTGGATGTTAAATAAGCTTTTCTTAATAGTGTCTTACAAGAAGAAATTTATGTTGAGCAACCCCAATGATTTGTAAAGGAAGATAAAGAAGATAAGGTCTGTCGTCTCGATAAGGCCCTTTACGGTTTAAAACAAGCTCTAATAGCTTGCTACAGCAAAATTGATGTACATTGGCTGAACTTGGGATTGGTAAAAAGTCTATCAGAAACAAACTTGTATGTCAAGCACAATGGCACTGACATTTTTATTTTTTCGTTGTATGTTGATGGCATACTGGTTACGAGAATCAATGTAGAATATATTCAAAATTTCAAACAGTAGATGATAGAGGATTTTGAAATGATAGATCTCAGGTTCATGTCTTACTTTCTTGGCATGGAGATCAAGTAAAGGCAAAGTGAAGTTTTCATCTACCAGAAAAATATGCAAGGGAAATATTAAAGAAGTTTCATATAGAGGAGTGCAAGGAAGCAAGCACTTCAATGAATCAAAAAGAGAAGTTGTGAAAATAAGATGGTGATGACAAAGTTGATGAAGGATATTTCAAAAATTTTATTGGTTATTTGATGTATCTCACAACAACAATGCTTGATATGTTGAATGATGTAAGTATTTTGCCTCGATTCATGCATTGTGCACGTGAATTACATCTCAAGGTTGCTAAAAGAGTGATTCGATATGTCAAATGCACAAGTGATTTTGGTGTTAATTTCACAAGGAGAAAGAAGTTCAAGCTGGTTGATTTTTCATATGAGGAGCACTTAAGACTACTATTTCCATCTTGGCTATGATGTTTTCTCATGGAGCTCGAGAGAGTAAGAATCTGTAGTTCAATCCACTGTCGAAACAGAGTTTATTGCTGCAGCAGCTGATGTTAATCAAGCTTTATGGTTGAGAAATTTTTTATTTGATCTTGATCCGGAGCAGAAGGAAAGCATAGTGATTCTTGTTGACAACCAAGCTACTATTGCTATCTCTCATAATCTTGTGTTTCATGGAAAAACTAAACACTTTAATATCAATTTTTTAACGGAAGTACAAAAGGATGGAACCGTCAATCTTGTTTACTACAAAATAGATGATCAAGTTGTAGATGATCAAGTTGTAGATGATCAAGTTGCAGATGTTTTCACCAAGAGACTACCTCTCAACACGTTTGAATTTCTTAGAACAAAGCTTGGTGTATGCAGCAGTTCCGAAAGCAAGGAGGAGTGTTAGTTGATGTGTTTAATACTGCTACATGAAGTTTCTTATTTGAATATTTTAAGGGCATTGTTATTCGCACTCCAAATTTGGTTAAGGAGTGGTCGATTTTAAGAGAACTCCAGCCATATTTAAAATTGTTATGGGGCGTACCTAACAAAAAAAATGGTATACGAAAATACCCCTACTTTACTTCTTTGAATCGTTTTTCAAGGGATTATTACCGACACTTCAAAAATGGTTAAGGGGGCCCGGTCAAAAACAAAATTTGGTATATGCCCAATGTTTTTTGTTTTTTTTTTCATTTTCAATAGCCCTTTACCGAATATAAGAGTGAAACTCAACCACACCATGCCGAATTCCATGAATAAATGTGAGAAAGTCTTTCCGAATTTCATTTGTGATCCCATCTTTAACCATTTTTGAAGTGTCAATAATAATGCTTTAATGGTAGCTTGGTCATATTATAATTTAGTTTTAAGGGGTGTTACAATCTAATGTCATCTCTTTAGTAAATTTTAAAAATAATAAAAAATGAGCAACCCCTTGAAAATTTGGAGTGCGAATAACAATGCCTTATTTTAAATGTTTACCTTCTCTTAGTGCTGCAAAATCTTAGGATCTATGTACCCTTTTAATATTTAAACTGTATTGCTTTCGGTTTAATAACATAAAATAAAGTTGATCCCTGTGAAAATTATTATCTTCCGCCAATACTGATTATTTTCTTATTATTTCTCTATTTTAACAACAGTTTGATCTAGCTCACTTGACAGCAAGAATAGGCAAATGCATCCCATCCTAATTTTTTTGCTCCAGTTTAATGGATATTTGTATACCCCCATCACAATTTTGTTACATAAAAAAGGATTTATTTTACTAGTCTGCTATATTATTACTGTATGATAAATCTGCGTCTTATCCCTGATTCAGTCTATGGAAGGGCCGGCCCTGAAACACTAAAAGATTTTGGAGGCCCTAGGCGAACTAAGATATCAGAGGCCCTCTGTCGTCTGAACTTGTCCAAAATACATATTATGAGGTCCGAGGCCCTAGGCGGTCGCCTTGGTGGACTTACCCTAGGGCCACCCCTGGACTCAGTGGTGCTTTGTAATGTTTATTGTATTAAGCTCCTAAGCTCAATTTTTTTGTAAATGGAACCCACAATGCGGTAATAGTAAAACATACATGCAAAGTGAATGGCAACATAACTACAGATTTCCATCTAAGTATAGCTTATGGTCCCGTTGATTCGTCTATCTTCTCTTTGCATAGGTGAAAGGAACAACTGTAATTTAACCGAGAAACAAATCAAGGTGAACATATGCTTTCCATCCTGAAGCTTGAAGATTTAAACGAAAAGAGAAAAGAGAGATGTATCATGTATTCTACTTGTGCTTGATTTTATTCAAAGAAATATATAACAATAAAAATTCAAGTTAAAATGAAATGTTAGTTTCAAGTATAAAGTACAAATTTATACTTGTACTGCAAAACCATATTGGAGACACCCATCTGTTTCAAATTTAATCAATTATTCGTGATGGCTTTTGTTGTGGGAATTATGTAGTATATTGTCTAAACCATAGTGAATCAAATCCATTTCTTGTGAGTTCATGCTCCAAGTATGATATTTGTTCATAGCTATCACACACATATATGTTCCCTCGTTTCTTTACCTACAAAAAAATCACTGCACAAAAGGACTTTATTTGATTAATTAACCCGTGTTGTTATATTGCACTTACCATGACCATAAGCAAAGGCTTAGAGATAGGAGGAGATGTCATAGTAGCTCCAATTTATTATTAACAGGGGTACTGTCTGTGAGTTCACCCTGAATAGAAACAAGACTAGTAGCAAATGGATTGCTGTGTTCATTATTGGTTTGCTGTGTTCATTATTGGTTTGGCAATGAATGCAGTTATTTCCATTAGTGTATAATCAATTTTTGTGCTTTTGGGATATCATCATTGGTTTTAGAAAACATAAACAAGTGGATTTACATAGAATTATCTAAAAACACTATACCAGTCAAGAATGTATATTGCTTTAATCTTGCTTAGTGATACCTATAATACATATAATCAGTGTCTTACCAGTATGTTCACAAATCACAAAACACATTAATTCACCTCCACAATATTAACATAAATTATAATTCTATCGATCACTCAGATCAATATAAAAAGTATTAAAACAAAAGTTTATTAATTATATATGTGCAGTACACATACATATGTAATAACACTAAGGTACTTGTAACAACCTAGAAAATCAGAACCAATTTAAAAATTTTATTTTGGCTATTTTATTGAATTTTGAATAGTTCAAATAATTTATTTTAAATAATAAAAATTAAAATTTATATAAATCGAAGTTAGAATGTATATATTTATTTTAATTATAAAAGGAGTCGGAAATATGGCGGTAGTTTGAAAATTTGAATTCGAACTTTGACTGAATGCACAGGATTCAAAATAAATCGGATTTTAGTAAAACCAAAAATATTTAAATCTGTTTAAAAATATCTTTCTAATGAATCTGAAAAATTGAAATTTCATAGCGGGAATAAAAAGTTATGGCCAGTTAAATATTTGGAATATTCGCTATGGAATTTAATAAAATATATAGCCCGAATAAATAGCCATTTTGTAAACTGTAACGACCCAGATTTTTCAGTTATTTGGTTTGAATATTTAAATTGATTTTAAATATTTTATTTGGAATATTAATGGATTTTTAACATTGAATTCGTTATTTAACGACGATAAAACGTTAAAATTTATATTAAATTTAAAACAAACTTGAAAATGGCGCGGTAGTTCGTAATATTGAGTTTTGAACTTCAACTGAATATACAGAATTCGCTGTAAGTCGGAATTCTATGAAACAGGAAGCGTTCGAATCATATTAATTATAGTTTTCTATTGAAAAGGAAAAATTGAGATATCATTGTATAGATTTTAAGATATTCCAATTCAAAATTTAAAATAGTCGCTGTGAAATGGTTTATAAAGCATAACGATTATTTAATTTTAATTAAATATTGATTACGAATTTGGATAAGACCTTTGAGGCATAGTTATAACTTAATTTTTAGAATTTTACTGTATTTTTTAAATAATTAAATACGCAACTTTTTATTTGGAGTATTTTGCACCCTATATCGATATTTTGGGGTTTCGCAATATGCATTAAACTACCGATGTTATTTTATTTTTGAGACCGTGGCACCTCGCTGGACACGACTATATATTTATTTCTGTCCGTACGGTTCAGAAGAACGGAAAATAAAAATTTATGGCACGGATAAATAAAATAAAATTTTATTATATTTTTCCCTTAAGCCAACGTACAACCTAGTTCCCCTATTGTCACAGCTAAGATGAAGACATATGATGACAAGGTAACATAAATAAGGGAAAAAAACAGCACATGCTTGGTTCAGCTACTCTCCTATTCATTGCCCTAAGTATGTTGAAACGGCCCGAACTTCCCCAGTAAGGAAAGCCCAGATAGAGTTGAGAACAAAACACATCGGAACGCAAACAGAAGAACATTTCATTGTATATTACAACAATTTAATCAGAATACAAGAATATACAGAGTATAAATAAATATTACATAGAAAATATCAGAGATTTAAATAACATTTAAATACATAGTAGCGGAAAATAATACAAAACACAACTAGAAGGAGAGATACGGATACAAAGCTTTCCGAATATCGTTCCAGCTGTAAACCAGGATCCTGCGAATATAAATCTGCAAAACCAAAACTACTAGCTTCCCGTGTCAAAATAAGGGCACCCAGAGTTTAGGTTAAAACAATAAACTCCAGGTCAGTCATGGGACTGGTGTGAGAACTAAAACAGTTATTTATCTTTATTTTAAAGTTCGGTAAATCAAGGGACCACGCCGTATAACACGGAATGGGTTTCCTCCCAAGAACACTAGTGCATAAAACAAACAGCGCAATGCTAAATAAAGAAAAATGAAGCAGTTAGAAGACTCAAGTCCCATCACACAATGCAACGCAAGCCAGAGGATAGGGTTTTACCTTATAATAGCCAAACATGCTTGGTACGTTAAAAACAAATCATTTGATACTATAATAAGTGTATAGTGTCAAAACAATTTCAATCATAAATATCAATCATAGGCGGCATAACATCCCATGCTACTATGTCGCCAATACTAGGCTCTACAAATAAAACCGAAATATCACGTATTGGAAGTTGGATTTCCATCTGTGAACCAAGGCAAAAGATAGTCCTTACCGATTCGAGACGCTCTAGTCCGTGTCTCAGGAACAGAACGCATCGTCCCTTGGATCGTCAGGGCCGGTCCACCGATGTGGATTAAAATGCCTGAACACTGCGTTTCCCCACCCTATGGGGTGTCAATGAGCCAACGAATGACTCCATCGGCTTCACATAGTCACCGATATATTCGAGGCGCCTCGCAAACCAACAACCACATAAGTCAAACTCGTTAGAGCATGTAAAACCAATGACGCCACTTCTAACTAGAAGGAAACGCATGCCCTCCCTGATATCCTCTCCCGTTTCTGGTTCATAACCGGGGTGTGAGGCTCGCGAATCTACGCTACATAAAGCTACGCCACAAAGGCCGTGCTTTGATCATCTACCACAAGACTTTGCTTTTCGACAAAAGCCTTGATCATTTGCATCTTAGCATGCTCACAGGCAAACCACTCCATGCAAGCGATATCCATCAATCACACAGAATGATATCCAATGTCAGACACACAGTCCATTTACAAGTCCGTTCTGGGTCTGAATGAAACCGGAGGCACCTAGTACCCCGCATATCCATCGATTTCCAAGTACGTCTAGACGATCACTAACTGATTCCCTCCTCTTGGGTGTATGGCCCAATCAAGATCATCAGTAATTATCCAAATGACGTGAAGACTTCCGGTCCTCAACCACCGTCTTCAACTTCGAAACCACGTCGAATTAGTTATTCAGAATGGGATAAACCCGGTCTTTCTGAATAACTCGCGTATATAATAAACAAGTGTTACACAAACACAACATACGCCTCATTCCAATTCAGAATATTCTTTTATTCAAATATTCTTATACTTTGGGAAAGGTTCCCATTAATTTTATCAAAGATAAATTCTTTAAATTTATTCTTTAATCTTCTTTGAAAATCAATTCAAACCAGTCGGGATTAACGAACCTTACCGAAGTAATCAATTGTTAAATTTCTCAACCCCAACCTATTCATCCCATGAAGTAAAACTGGTAATACTTCATATCTAACACCACGGTGTTATCGGTAAATTCAATTACCATTTCACGTTCAAATCTAATTAAAAATTTAACTATCGCCTGGAGAAAAACTGGTGATACTCCATTCTCGATCTTTTCAACCTAATTAAAGATTCATTAAAACTCCACTTAGTTTTAATCCTTAACTGGGTTAAAGAATCAGTGTCATTTAAAACATGGTTCACGATAAACCCAAAATCACATTCCATTAATTATCGGGTTAAAGAACAAGTGTTATTTAAAACACTGTTCACGATAAACCCAAAAATCAATACCAATTCAATTCCAATTAAATATTATTTAATTGGTACATTTCATTAGATCTAAATAAAAAGATTTAATCTTTTTCTCAACTGGGCTTAAGAACAGTGTTAATGAAGACACCATTCACGACAAACCCAAATCACATTTGATATTAAATACAAGGCTCTGAATAGAAAATATATCGGCTTATATTTAATATCAAATTCTACGACCAACAAATACCATATGGGAAATAACGATATAAATATATCTTTCAAATTTCCATAACAATATCTGTATAATCACGAAATCCCACATCGAAATATTCTAAAGACAATTTCGATTCAAATCCACTCCAATTCAATTATTGGAAATTATGGTTACTTTTAAAACACTTTTCAAATTCAATTTATTTATTTAAAAATAAATAGAATTATAATTCTAGTTCAAAACTAGTTCATTTCAATAAAAATCTATTTTTATCTTTTCAAATATGGAGTTTTTCATCCCAATTCTTCCCAAATCATTTCTTATGATTTTACACAAATTATTACTATTTTTAATAATTTTATCAAGGCCCGTACAGTCGATTTCCATCAACGGCCATCGAACTGCACTTACAACGACCTTTTCCAAATTTGATTTGGACATAATTCCAAATCCAACCGTTAGATTTCTAATTTCTAATAATCGTTAGAAAGCTCTTTTCGATACGAACCCAACGGTTCCGGTTTTGGGAGAATCCGACGGTCGGATCTCCCGCAATATCCATTCGAAGTCAATGGTCGAAATTCACGAACTACCGCAGTGCGGCGCGTTCTATTCAGGCCATTATATTATATATATATATATAATATATATATAATATATACTTCGTCGATTTCCTTTTAAAACGTATTTTATAAATCGTTTTAAATTCGTTTTCGAAACGATTCCTACTTCATTTTCTAATTTAAATCAAGATTGAATTTTTCAATATAAATTCCTTTTAAATTCATCTCAAATTGATTTCAATTTAAATCGATTTTTAATTAAATTTCAGTTCGTTTTCAATTGAGTTTGAATTTCAAATTAATTCAATTCCAATTCGAATTCAATTCTATTCAATTTCAATTTGATTCGAATTTCAATTATTTTCAATATAATTCAAATTTCAATTCATTTCAATTTAATCCAAATTTCAATTCATTTCAATTTGAATTATATTGAAAGTTGAATAAAATCGATATAAATATCGTTCACGTCAAAATGGAGTCAATCTAATCAACACGGCTTCATATATTTCTATTTTCAAATATTCTATTTCAAATATTTCTTTTTTTCAAATATTTCTATTTCAAAACTAGAATGATGCCCAATCAATTACCATATAATGTTAATTATATGGATTTTCTACAACACATGTATAAAATAACAACGATAAATAATCAACCATCATCCAGAGTGCGTTCTACACAGTATAAGCATCAAATATAAATATTTAACGCTTATAACAGCCTGTCAATCAGTCGATCGACATACAGCTAATCATTGGGACTAGTTTATGTCATATATCATCCCAATACCCGTGTGGGGTTTTCAAATAATCAAACACAGATTTTATTTGTGCAGTTGGGCGATGTGTAAAATTTATCGTCCCAATCAATATCAGTCAAATCAGTGTATATAAACAAATCTCCGATTTGTTTACTACTATTTATTTTATATACACGTTAAAAATTCTATTTTCAACTATAAAATATTTTTGACTGTCTAAATATTTTATTTCATTTCACATCACATCACACAATCAACTACACATCAAAATCAAACAAGCATACAAGCCGTCCATGGTCTGTGGACGACGGGTGTCGGGTGCTACTAAACACCGTCTGCATCCTAGTATATATTTTAACTAGAAAAATTAAATTAAAGGTGAGAAGTTCTCACCGAAAGCTAATCCAACGCCACGAATCTTCATATGTAGTAACTCTTTGCCGTGCTCGCCTTTTTGTCAATTATATTGCCCGTAGTCACTACATATATAAAAATCACATTTTTATTATCTACATTATATAAAAATCATATTTTTATTATCTACATTATATAAAAATCATATTTTTATTACCTGCATTATATAAAAAACATATTTTTATTCCGCTACTATATAGATAAAAATTCTATTTTTACATCGCTACTATATAAAAATCCGACCTTTTCTATTTGATTAACTATATAAAAATCCGACCTTTTCTATTCGATTAACTATATAAAAATCCGACCTTTTCTATTCGATTAACTATATAAAAATCCGACCTTTTCTATTATATTAACTACATAAAAATCCAGTTTTTTTCCAAGTAAAAATTCTAACTTTCATATGATAAAATAAAAAAAATCAGATCTTTATGTAATTAAAAATCCATGCTAATCACACAAGGAAGAAAATCAGGTTTTTTATTTATTTATGTAAAACTGAAAATTAAATTAAATAAAAGGATTTCTTTTTGAGTTTTCAGAGTGGTAGAGGGAGGAGCTCGCTATCGAAGGCTGAAGGAGGAGAAGGCGTCGGAGTTTGGAGCATAAGGGAGGGGTTCACGGTTTTTGCGCTCGCTGGGGGACTCGCGGGTGGTTTTGGGGGTTTCAGGCAAGGTGCGCGAGGGGGGGGGGCGTGTTTTCTTCCTTCGTCGATCTAGGGTTTGGGGGAGCCCTAGGGTCGCGGAAATCGAAGGGGCGAGGGGCAGAGGAGGGTGACGCGCTAGAGAGGAGAGAGGGGGGGCCGTGCTTGAGGCGGCACGCTGGAGGGCGCATCGGTGGAGGAGGCGGTGGCGCGATATATATTAAATTTTTTTCTTCCTGGCTAAACCGATTGTGAAGAGAGAAAGTGAAAGGGGAAAGCTCTTATAAAAGAATTATATTATATTTTAATTTTAATTTCAAAAAGATACTTTTTATTTCGACATCGAAATGAGGCCCACCGATTGTCGTCCATAGCTAATTACCCCCATTTCGAACACAATGGGATATGTATCGCAGGCTGATTCGACTGTTTCGATCAGTTTTCATCAAAATCAAAATATAACTCTATATATTGAATTCGAACGCACATTTCAATTTACTGGGCCCACATACTAACCAGAAAAATTCCAGAAAAATATTTGCTAGCTTCGTATTGACGATACAGTCCTAACAAAACTAATTTCATCAAATTCCGAGACCGTTTGAAAAATGGCCATTTTCCAGTCGATTAAAATCAACTAAAACTGGTCAAACGCGTTTTCCTTCGCCACGCTCACATATTGATTCGAAAAATTATGAAATTTGAAACCTAGAAATAATTTGACATCGCGGATCCAATAAAAGTGGTTTTGTCGAAATCCGAGGTCGTTTGCAAAATTGCTATTTTTAAGGGCCAGAATTTCATAGCGACTATTCTGAAAATTCATTTGGACATAACTTTTGATCCCCGCTATGAAATTCCAATCTTTTGAATTCGTTGGAAAGATATTCACAAATAGATTCTAATATTTTTGGTTTCACTAAAATCTGGTTTATTTTGCACCCGGTACATTCATTTGAACTTTGAAATCGAATTATCGAACAACCGCGCCATTTTCAATTCCTTTTATAAATATAAATAATTATTTATATTCTAACGACGATCTATATAAATATATACGTTCTAATTCTATTCAAAATAAATTTCTCATCGTTATTATTTAAAATAATTCATTTTAAATATTCAAAATTTAATAAAATTGCCAAAATAAAAATTTTAAATTGGCTCGGATTTTCGGGTTATTACAATCTCTTCCACTTAAAACTTTTCGTCCCCGAAAAGGAACGAAGCCGAATGTTGTTTAACAAATCAACTCAACTTCCAGTGTTTTCATCACGGCTTAAGTTCTTCAACTTTTCAGTTTCTAAGAACTTTTCAAATTTTTTCAAAAATTTGGGTAACACCCTAAATTTTTGAAAAATTTCGCCATAACCTCCTCTGCACCGGGGACTTCGGGATATTTCATATAGCCTCCCATGGCCTTCTTCAATCAAAAAGAAAAAGGAAAAGAAAAAACCAAGAGGCTAGCCAATCGACTCACAAAATCACCCAAAACTCAAGAAATACAATAAACATGTACCTATTTGTCGGGCAAACAATTTTATTCCTCTTCTCTAGCCTCCTTGCTATGACCTGCTCAGTGTAAGTACTTGTATATGCATGCAAATGCGAAAAAATTTCAATACAACCCACTATTTGGTTCGATTTGGCTAAAGGTTCAACATTCAATTAATCAAACTATAATCAAACAACACAACCATCAATCAATTAGTTGATTAGCTTTTCAAATTCATAACTTTGATACATAGTCTAAAAAATTAGATTTTTGATGCCAATTCACAACAATAGACCCTATCTAATTTTGGTTCTCACACCAGTCAATTGGAAATATATAAAAATCTCACTTTCGAAACACGAAAATAAATTCTAATGATGACACGTCAATCATTAGAATCATGTCTGAGCGACTAGAGTGTGATTCTATATCTATCGAATATATTTGAGGCTTCAATACACGTGGATCAGACGTATACTAAAATCTCTACATACTTGATTGCCCAAATCAATATAAATAAATAATCAAATACGTATAATTGATTTAAATTTTCAAAACAAAAATTTGTTTTCATTTTCAAAAATATACTCTTCACACTCGTTCTAGGATACTACTGATCCCATCTCTAACGAGTCATTCCCGTTGGATATTACTAATTCAATTTCTGATGAATTCTTTCGTATGGTTCTAATGTGTCTTGTTCTCTGAGCTTTGTAAACCAAAGCTCTGATACCAGCTGAAATGACCCGAACTCCCCCGGTGAGGAAAGCCCGGATAGAGTTGAGAACAAAACACATCGGAACGCAAACAGAAGAACATTTCATTGTATATTACAACAATTTCATCAGAATACAAGAATATACAGAGTATAAATAAATATTACACAGAAAATATCAGATATTTAAATTACATTTAAATACATAGCAGCGTAAAATAATACAAAACACAACTAGAAGGAGAAATACGGATACAAAGCTTTCTGGATATCGTTCCAGCTGTAAACCAGGATCCTGTGAATATAAATCTGCAAAACCAAAACTACTAGCTGCCCGTGTCAAAATAAGGGCACCCAGAGTTTAGGTTAAAACAATAAACTCCAGGTCAGTAATGAGACTGGTGTGAGAACTAAAACAGTTATTAATCATTATTTTAAAGTTCGGTTAATCAAGGGACCACGCCGTATAACACGGAACGGGTTTCCTCCCAAGAACACCAGTGCATAAAACAAACAGCGCAATGCTAAATAAAGAAAAATGAAGCTGTTATAAGACCCAGGTCCCATCACACAATGCAACGCAAGCCGGAGGATAGGGTTTTACCTTATAATAGCCAAACATGCTTGGTACGTTAAAAACAAATCATTTGATACTATAATAAGTGTATAGTGTTAAAACAATTTCAATCATAAATACCAATCATAGGCGGCATAACATCCCATGCTACTATGTCGCCAATACTAGGCTCTACAAATAAAACCGAAATATCACGTATTGGAAGTTGGATTTCCATCTGTGAACCAAGGCAAAAGATAGTCCTTACCGATTCGAGACGCTCTAGTCCGTGTCTTAGGAACAGAACGCATCGTCCCTTGGATCGTCAGGGCTGGTCCACCGATGTGGATTAAAATGCCTGAACACTGCGTTTCCCCACCCTATGGGGTGTCAATGAGCCAACGAATGACTCCATCGGCTTCACATAGTCACCGATATATCCGAGGCGCCTCGCAAACCAACTACCACATAAGTCAAACTCGTCAGGGCGTGTAAAACCACTGACGCCACTTCTAACTAGAAGGAAACACATGCCCTCCCTGATGTTCTCTCCCGTTTCTGGTTCACAACCGGGGTGTGAGGCTCGCGAATCTACGCTACACAAAGCTACGCCACAAAGGCCGTGCTTTGATCATCTACCACAAGACTTTGCTTTTCGACAAAAGCCTTGATCATTTGCATCTTAGCATGCCACACAGGCAAACCACTCCATGCAACCGATATCCATCAATCACACAGAATGATATCCAATGTCAGACACACAGTCCATTTACAAGTCCGTTCTGGGTCTGAATGAAACCGGAGGCACCTAGTACCCCGCATATCCATCGATCTCCAAGTACGTCTGGACGATCACTAACTGATTCCCTCCTCTTGGGTGTACGACCCAATCAAGATCATCAGTAATTATCCAAACGACGTGAAGACTTCCGGTCCTCAACCACCGTCTTCATCTTCGAAACCACATCGAATTAGTTATTCAGAATGGGATAAACCCGGTCTTTCTGAATAACTCGCGTATATAATAAACAAGTGTTACACAAACACAACATACGCCTCATTCCAATTCAGAATATTCTTTTATTCAAATATTCTTATACTTTGGGAAAGGTTCCCGTTAATTTTATCAAAGATAAATTCTTTAAATTTATTCTTTAATCTTCTTTGAAAATCAATTCAAACCAGTCGCAATTAACGAACCTTACCGAAGTAATCAATTGTTAAATTTCTCAACCCCAACCTATTCATCCCATGAAGTAAAACTGGTAATACTTCATATCTAACACCACGGTGTTATCGGTAAATTCAATTACCATTTCACGTTCAAATCTAATTAAAGATTTAACTATCGCCTGGAGAAAAACTGGTGATACTCCATTCTCGATCTTTTCAATCTAATTGAAGATTCATTAAAACTCCACTTAGTTTTAATCCTTAATTGGGTTAAAGAATCAGTGTCATTTAAAACACGGTTCACGATAAACCCAAAATCACATTCCATTAATTATCGGGTTAAAGAACAAGTGTTATTTAAAACACTGTTCACGATAAACCCAAAAATCAATACCAATTCAATTCCAATTAAATATTATTTAATTGGTACACTTCATTAGATCTAAATAAAAAGATTTAATCTTTTTCTCAACTGGGCTTAAGAACAGTGTTAATGAAGACACCATTCACGACAAACCCAAATCACATTTGATATTAAATACAAGGCTCTGAATAGAAAATATATCGGCTTATATTCAATATCAAATTCTACGACCAACAAATACCATATGGGAAATAACGATATAAATATATCTTTCAAATTTCCATAACAATATCTGTATAATCACGAAATCCCACATCGAAATATTCCAAAGACAATTTCGATTCAAATCCACTCCAAGTCAATTATTGGAAATTATGGTTACTTTTAAAACCCTTTTCAAATTCAATTTATTTATTTAAAAATAAATAGAATTATAATTCTAGTTCAAAACTAGTTCATTTCAATAAAAAACTATTTTTATCTTTTCAAATATGCAGTTTTTCGTCCCAATTCTTCCCAAATCATTTCTTGTGATTTTACACAAATTATTATTATTTTTAATAATTTTATCAAGGCCCGTACAGTCGATTTCCATCAACGGCCATCGAACTGCACTAACAACGACCTTTTCCAAATTTGATTTGGACATAATTCCAAATCCAACCGTTAGATTTCTAATTTCTAATATTCGTTAGAAAGCTCTTTTCGATACGAACCCAACGGTTCCAGTTTTGGGAGAATCCGACGGTCGGATCTCCCGCAATATCCATTCGAAGTCAATGGTTGAAATTCACGAACTACCGCAGCGCGTTCTATTCAGGCCATTATATTATATATATAATATATATACTTCATCGATTTCCTTTTAAAACGTATTTTATAAATCGTTTTAAATTAGTTTTCGAAACGATTCCAACTTCATTTTCAAATTCAAATCAAGATTGAATTTTTCAATATAAATTCCTTTTAAATTCATCTCAAATTGATTTCAGTTTAAATCGATTTTTAATTCAATTTCAGTTCGTTTTCAATTCAGTTTGAATTTCAAATTAATTCAATTCCAATTCGAATTCAATTCTATTCAACTTCAATTTGATTCGAATTTCAATTATTTTCAATATAATTCAAATTTCAATTCATTTCAATTTAAATCGAATTTCAATTCATTTCAATTTAATTCGAATTTCAATTCATTTCAATTTGAATTATATTGAAAGTTGAATAAAATCGACATAAATATCGTTCACGTCAAAATGGCGTCATTCTAATCAACACGGCTTCATATATTTCTATTTTCAAATATTCTATTTGAAATATTTCTTTTTTTCAAATATTTCTATTTCAAAACTGGAATGAGGCCCAATCAATTACCATATAATGTTAATTATATGGATTTTCTACAACACATGTATAAAATAACAACGATAAATAATCAACCATCATCCAGAGTGCGTTCTACACTATATAAGCATCAAATATAAATATTTCACGCTTATAACAGCCTGTCAATCAATCGATCGACATACTGCTAATCATTGTGACTAGTGTATGTCATATATCATCCCAATACCCGTGTGGGGTTTTCAAACAATCAAACACAGATTTTATTTGTGCAGTTGGGCGATGTGTAAAATTTATCGTCCCAATCAATATCAGTCAAATCAGTGTATATAAACAAATCTCCGATTTGTTTACTACTATTTATTTTATATACACATTAAAAATTCTATTTTCAACTATAAAATATTTTTAACTATCAAAATATTTTATTTCATTTCACATCACATCACACAATCAACTACACATCAAAATCAAACAAGCATACAAGCCGTTCATAGTCTGTGGACGACGGGTGTCAGGTGCTACTAAACACCATCTGCATCCTAGTATATATTTTAACTAGAAAAATTAAATTAAAGGTGAGAAGTTCTCACCGAAAGCTAATCCAACGCCACGACTCTTCATATGTAGGAACTCTTCGCCGTGCTCGCCTTTTTGTCAATTATATTGCCCGTAGCCACTACATATATAAAAATCACATTTTTATTATCTACATTATATAAAAATCATAATTTTATTATCTACATTATATAAAAATCATATTTTTATTACCTGCATTATATAAAAATCATATTTTTATTCCGCTACTATATAGATAAAAATTCTATTTTTACATCGCTACTATATAAAAATCCGACCTTTTCTATTTGATTAACTATATAAAAATCCGACCTTTTCTATTCGATTAACTATATAAAAATCCGACCTTTTCTATTCAATTAACTATATAAAAATCCAATTTTATTCCAAGTAAAAATTCTAACTTTCATATGATAAAAAAAAATCAGATCTTTATGCAATTAAAAATCCATGCTAATCACACAAGGAAGAAAATCAGGTTTTTTATTTATTTATGTAAAACTGAAAATTAAATTAAATAAAAGGCTTACTTTTTGAGTTTTCAGAGTGGTAGAGGGAGGAGCTCGCTGTCGAAGGCTGAAGGAGGAGAAGGGGTCGGAGTTTGGAGCATAGGGGAGGGGGTCTCGGTTTTTGCACTCGCTGGGGGACTCGCGGGTGGTTTGGGGGGTTTCAGGCAAGGTGCGCGAGGGGGGGGGCATGTTTTCTTCCTTCGTCGATCTAGGTTTTGGGGGAGACCTAGGGTCGCGGAAATCGAAGGGGCGAGGGGCAGAGGAGGGTGACGCGCTAGAGAGGAGGGAGGGGGGCTCGCGCTTGAGGCGGCGCGCTGGAGGGCACGTCGGTGGAGGAGGCGGTGGCACAATATTTTTTTTCCTTCCTGGCTAAACCGATTGTGAAGAGAGAAAGTGAAAGGGGAAAGCTCTTATAAAAGAATTATATTATATTTTAATTTCAAAATGCAACTTTTTATTTCGACTTCGAAACGAGACCCACCGACTGTCGTCCATAGCTAGTTACCCCCATTCCGAACACAATGGGATATGTATCGCAGGCTGATTCGACTGTTTCGGTCAGTTTTCATCAAAATCAAAATATAACTCTATATATTGAATTCGAACGCACATTTCAATTTACTGGGCCCACATATAAACCAGAAAAATTCCAAAAAAATATTTTCTAGCTTCGTATTGACGATACGGTCCTAACAAAACTAATTTCGTCAAATTCTGAGACCGTTTGAAAAATGGCCATTTTACAGTCGATTAAAATCAACTAAAACTGGCAAACGCGTTTTCCTTCGCCACGCTCACATATTGATTCGAAAAATTATGAAATTTGAAACCTAACAATAATTTGACATCACGGATCCAACAAAAGTGGTTTCGTCGAAATCCGAGGTCGTTTGCAAAATTGCTATTTTTAAGGGCCAGAATTTCATAGCGACTATTCTGAAAATTAATTTGGACATAACTTTTGATTCCCGCTATGAAATTCCAATCTTTCGAATTCGTTGGAAAGATATTCACAAATAGATTCTAATATTTTTGGTTTGACTAAAATCCGGTTTATTTTGCACCCGGTACATTCATTTGAACTTTGAAATCGAATTATCGAACTACCGCGCCATTTTCAATTCCTTTTATAAATATAAACAATTACTTATATTCTAACAACGATCTATATAAATATATACATTCTAATTCTATTCAAAATAAATTTCTCGTCGTTATTATTTAAAATAATTCATTTTGAATATTCAAAATTCAATAAAATTGCCAAAATAAAAATTTTAAATTGGCTCGGATTTCCGGGTTATTACATATGTACACAGAGATCTAATCACAGCTATTGAAAAGGAAAACACATGGAACCATACCCCAGGATAAAACGTATACAACTACTTCCTTTCATTTCTTTGCCTACCCCACTATGTTCTTTCATTTCAAATGAAGTTACTAATGCATGCACAACAACTAGAAGTACAAGCCTACATGAAAAGCCACGAAGCACACCAGCTATTGAAATGAAAAGAGACCCCAATAACTACGCGCAGACCTCCCAAAAATATGTCAAATCTCTACATACAGCAGCTAATCCTTCCTATTCCTTGTGCGCCAAACAAGTGAAACCGTGATTGCCAAGTTATCACCACCGTGCCTACCAAGGCATCTTGCATATAAATACTGGGCAATCTTCTTTTTCTCCAAAAATTTTCACAGAGGACAAAATAATGGGATCCGATCTTTGAAAAATACTTTCACCAGAAATATACCCCTTAAAGTCGTGAAAACAAACAGAGACTTTCTCTTCTCTTAAACTAAAAACGAAAACACCTCATTCATTCGTCCATTCATTACTGGAATGACCTGTCAGCATGAAATAAAGGGAAGTTGGTGCTGACACTGGGTAAAGGTGTGCAAAAGTCGGGTTGCTGGTAGCTACTATGCGTTTGGGGTGGCAAAACGTGGGTCTGGCGGTCAGGGAGCACAGCATTTGTCGGACAAGTTGGGTGAGCCGACGTGGTAACTGAGTGCTCTGAGTTTTGGTTTGATGGATTATATATGAAAGGGGTTTCAACGTTGGTCGGGAGAAAAACATGCAGGGGGCGCTGGGAAGACATGCAATGACGGGAAGAGGCGGACTGTGGTGGTCAGTTCATAGTCGGAGGACGGTTGGCTAGGGAGTATTCCTAGTGGTATGGAGGGGTACCGCCAATATGAGTGAGGGGAAAAGGAGAGATCCAAATGGGTAGGTGGAGTTCACGCCTTTGCTGATGGTTTTGTTGCGAAAAAAAAAACAGAAAAAAAAGAGAGAGAGAGAACGAAAGTAAATGAAGAATGGGAGGACCTTTAGCTTCATTTCGCATGAAGTAGTATTTCGGTGGGGGAAACAGTGCTTTGCGACTTGCGAGGACAGGAGAAAGGAAAGCTAAAAATGAAAATGGTTTCAGGCAATCATAAAGTGGTAACGGTGCAAGGGGAAAAGGATATTTAGTAGGCGCGAATGGAAGAAGATTCAAGGAGTGGACATTTGGGCATGGGCTTGGAACATCCATTTTGCTGATTGTTGTGGCGGGGAGAACGCTGATTGTTGTGGCGGGGAGGACCGTTCAAATGTTGCGCAGATTCGGGTATTGAAACCATAAGGTAACGATGTTTGTTTAACTAAATATAAAATTAAATCAAAATTTGTTCGTAGTAATATTAATGTCATGTTTTAACCGTATGTTATCAGAACTGAGAACGGTTGGTTACGCTGAAACCGTGGCGATGAGTATTTCAAGATGAAGCTGATTTGGTCAAAATGGAAGCACTTCTTATTTTAATTAAATTAAAAGCTAGTTTAATTTAATTAAAAACAGCGTTCTAATCGATGAGATAAACCAAGGTGAGTTAAACTCACTCAGTTTCCCCTACTTATAATTTTTATAAGTCGGGTTTATTATTTGTTTGCCATGTTTGCTAATCGTTGGTTGATTTGTTTGTTTGGATGCTGTTAAATATTGTTATATCGATTAGTTGAATTAAACAAATGTCTAATTTAAATGAAATGGCATCCTTATTTTTAACGATGGTCTCCAAATAAGGTAACTTGCCTTGTTGGTTATGTTTATAATATAAACGTACTTGATTGAATTGTATGCTTGAACTGATGTTAGTAGTTGACCGTTATTAGTTAAATTTATTATCATCATCATATGAACTATTGAACCCATATGATTGGATTTTTGAATTGGTTATTTATTTTTTTAAATCCTGATTTAACATTTGTTTGGTTATTAACCAATGGGTGATCTTGGTTGAAAAATGAATAGTGGATGGCCAGATATAAACTGGTTTATAAAGATGGATTTACCGTTTGGTAAATCGATATAAATAAAGTTGTAAATTACTTTGTAACTTAATATAGGTTTTTGAATATATTATTTTAAATGAGGTTTATAAAAGAAAATAAACCAACTACATATATGTATTGTTTTTGTACCAAAAGTTGCCGTGTGCGAAGCATGTGCCTCATCTTAAAAATGAAATGATGTATAAAGCTAATTCTTATATTTTGATAAGCAAGTGAACAAAAGTTAACGTAACGATTAATTGTTGTAATAAACAATTAAAATGAGATTTTGTTGAATTGATTATTGTTTAAATAATAATCAAGAGGAATTATTTAAAATAAATGGAAGGATGAATTAAGACTTGATTAGCAAAGTTAATTATACTAGAATCGACTAAGTCAACTGTTCTAACTAAAATGGAATTTTTAAATTTATTTATTTAGTGGAAGTGATAAATGGTTAAGTAAAACATTATTAAATGTTGATATTTAATAATGAAAGTAGAGACCTTGGGATTTAAAGGAGTAATGGAAGTTTATGTAACGATAAGGCTCATTATAATAAAATGATATTTTAAAAAGTAAATTATATTAATATTATGGTTTAAAGCAAATTCTTATTTAAGACTTTATTTAATCGGATTTGTGAAATCCAAGTTTCTGTGAAGTTATAAAACCCAAAGTTTTACCGTATATGTTAATGGAAAGAAAAGCCAAGATATGAAACGAAAGGATTAGAACTAAACTACAGATTAGTGAGATAAATGATTTTCTGAATATTGAACTGATGAAGGTATGAAATGAAAATCAAATAATAACTCAAGTTTTGTATTAAGGTAGATAAGCAAGCTGAGATATAAAGGTGCGATTTATATTTGCAATATTAAATAAGAGATAAAGTTGTATCAAGATATATCTAAAATGGGACCTGTTTTGATATTAGAAAAGAATATCGGTTTGGTGTTACAACTAGTACTTATCTTAAGATAAGAACGTTGTTGATCAAGGTCTGAGAGGTAATTGAAATACCCCAACTTGAACGACTTCGGAATTATCGGAGGATGGTATTAGTTGTGATGGTAAAGATGTTAGTGTAATTTGTTTTGAAAAAAAGTAATGGTGTGACGTTATTTAAAGAGTTGGAAATATATAAATGGGATTCCAAAATAAAGGAAGAAGCTTGAGAATAAGAATGATATTTCCATAACAAAAGAAATAAAAAGGATTTGTGAAAATATAACGATATTTTCAAAGGAGGTGAGTTTTAGAACGAGGTTGTTCTAAAAAGCAAAGTGAGGATTATGGCGTTTGAATAACGGAAACAAAAGGGGATTTCGTTACGATGGTTTTATGATTGTAAGTTGAATCGAGCCTGAAATTATAGATAATAAGTAATGTTATAGCAAATGTTTGAAATGGAAGTTGACTGGAAAACTGGATATGGTTTAAAATATTTTTCCAAGTATATTAATAAAATGATTTGAGTTTATTAATGTATTAAAGCTGATATAGTCTTTTGGTCAAGTGATGCTATGTAATAAACCATTGCTCAGTTTTATTTTTATGGTTGTTTATTTTGATAGTTAAATAACCGACTATCAAAATCTGGCCTAATTGGTACGGAAAGACCGGGATCGAATTTATATTCGAAAACCATTCCGACCAATGAATACGAAAACGTGGAAGATGGTGATCGAGATGGAGAAATTGAAGACCGTAAATCTTCATGAATGGAAGGACTATTGTTGGATTTCTCTAGCTGATCCCTAGAGATTTTTTGATAATGATTCTATCAGGATTGAAATCTGTGGATCATAAGGACTACTCGCTGTTGATCTATAGAGTGATTCCTAGGATGCGGTAGGAGGGTGCCTTCGGTTCATCCTGTTCCTCGGTGACGTATATGGGAGATGACTGACAAAGTATTTCCAGAAAAGTCACGAACATTGATTTCTTCAACCGTACCAAGAGTGGAAGCGAAGAAGGAAACTTCTTTAGCTTACACATAATGTATTGTTGTGGACGTCAATTGGTGATTCTGATGGATCTGACGATGTGGCATTCGAAGTAAATGTGTTGTGCTGATAAAGCGTAGCCTCAAGCCTCATCAACCGGGAAAGGACAAAAATCGGGCAGGCAGCATGGCTATGTGGGTCGCACCCATTAGGGTGTATAATCACCTATCTAGAGAGAATCCATTTCATTCTTAAAACTATCGATGCTGTCCCTTTTTGGGAGACGGTGGGTCGCACCCAACCGTTGGTGATATACATTCAATACACTCAAGAGAAATGAGTGGTCGGTCATGCGTGGGCCGGGTTGCAAGACGTTCTTGTTGAACCCAGTGCATTCGCCTCTAGAGGTACACTATCGGCAGGTGGTCCCATACCTTGTCATAGTCGGAATCCAATTTCCAATAAGCGCCCGTGGTTTTGATTATATACTATATATGTGAAGCGTGAGATGCAAGCGATCCACTAGATTGATATTTACTTGTATTTAGACATTATTATAATATCAGAAAAGGTATTGATTTCAAAAATGTTTTGGGTTATCGTAAGGTAAAAACCGTCCGAGTTTATGTGCGGATTTGGTCTTACAATTATCCTTTCCTTGAAAGATTTTAACTTTAAAATCAGGTTGTGTGATACCCTTAATATTGTGCGAGTTTTTTCTCACTCTGGTTCACCAGACTGACCCGTCGTTTGTAATGCTCGGGTTAGCCCCGTTTGCAGGTTCAGGTTATCGAATGCTGTGAAATCCAAGAACGAGCTGAAGGAGTTCAGTGTTTTACTGTTATTATTCTGCTGTGTGTTATATATATGAGGACAGGCTATTATAACTGTCCAGATGTATTTATGTACTCTGATGTTGTAAGTTTTATTTCAAAGCTCTCTATAAAGTTTATTTATAGATTATATTTTGTTCCGCTGCGACGTGAGACTCTGTGTTGTGTTGGTTCTTCTTCTTCTTCTATTCTAACTTTCTTTCTTTCTTATCTCACCCTCTAATTTCTTTCTAATAACGTTCTGGTGTTTTCGATGCTTGAAGGATCGACAGGGTATTTTATGTCGATTTTCGGGGTCGAAAATCCCTGTTCGTTACAGTGTTATCAGAGCTATGGTTTCGGAATAACCTTCGCTTTGTGGTGTAACTCGATAGAGATTGGGTTAGTAATACCCTAAATCGAGTTGAGTGTATATATACGAGAGAGCGTATTTGTAATTTTTATATAAAAATGTTTTGTATTATGTTGATTTATCGGTTTCAAGTTGAACTAACAAATTGGTACGATATTGTTTTGAAAGGAGGACAAATGAAATAATTTTTCTCAAGTAATATTTTCATATAGAAATGAAATAATATTATCATTGATATTAGTTTGATTTGAATAAGTATTCAAATGGAAATTAAATAGCAAAAGAATTGGAAAATGTGAAATTTAATATATGGAGGTAAATAAATCAAAATTTAACCTAAGAATAAGTTGAATATGAGTGATTTGGTTATGTTGATTGTGTGTTGTTGTTTGTTTGATAATTGATTGGTTGAATATAAAAATAATTCATCAACCTATATGAACTGAAAACCGAGAGATAAATTTCAATATAATAAGTATAAATAGAATCAATATGAAATAAAACTGTAATGGTTTAATCCTGTATTTGTTATTGGCATTGTATATTGAGTCAGTGCAGGTTGGGAAAGGAAGAGTTGTTAGTGCTTCGTTTTGTGACTAGAGTAGGAATTGCCCGACAAAGAGGTAAACATTAATATAATTGATTTGGATGTTTGATTTTATACCCCTAAGTTGGGTAGTCGCTTGGCTTTGTTTTCTTTTGATCAATATGTGAGGCCCAGAATGGCGATGTTGTAGTTGATTGGATCAAACGGTACAGAGGAGGTGCTCGCGAAATTTTCGTAAAATTATTAAACTTAGAATATTTTTGATATCATTTTTTTAAGACTTAGATATTAGTTTGATTTTATATTGAAAAATAATTGAGTTTCTAAGCATTCTTCCTTACTTAGCAATTTCGAGGACGAAATTTATTTAAGGGGGGAAGAATGTAACGACTCGGATTTTTCGGTTATTTGATTTGAATATTTAAATTGATTTTAAATATTTTATTTGGAATATCAATGGATTATTAATATTGAATTCATTATTAAACGACGATAAAACGTTAAAATTTATATTAAATTTAAAACGAACTCGAAAATGGCGCGATAGTTCGTAATATTGAGTTTTGAACATCAACTGAATATACAGAATCCGTTGTAAGTTGGAATACTGTGAAACAGGAAGCGTTCGAATCATATTGATTATAGTTTTCTATTGAAAAGGAAAAATCGAGATTTCATTGTATAGATTTTAAGATATGCCCAAATCAAAATTTAAAATAGTCGCTGTGAAATCGTTTATAAAGCATAACGATTATTTAATTTTAATTAATTATTGATTACGAATTTGGATAAGACCTTTGAGGCGTAGTTATAATTTAATTTTTAAAATTTTACTGTAATGTTTAAATAATTAAATACGCAACTTTTTATTTGGAGTATTTTGCACCCTATATCGATATTTTGAGGTTTCGCAATATGCGTTAAACTATCGATGTTATTATATTTTTGAGACCGTGGCACCTCGCTGGACACGACTATATATTTATTTCTATCCGAACGGTTCAGAAGAACGGAAAATAAAAATTTATGGCACGGATAAATAAAATAAATTTTTATCATATTTTTCCCTTAAGCCAACGTACAACCTAGTTCCTCTATTGTCACAGCTAAGATGAAGACATATGAAGACAAGGAAACATAAACAAGAAAAAAAATTAGCACATGCTTGGATCAGCTACTCTCCTATTCATTGCCCCAAGTATGTACACAGAGATCTAATCACAGCTATTGAAAAGGAAAACACATGGAACCGTACCCTAGGATAAAACGTATACAGGTACTTCCTTTCATTTCTTAGCCTACCCCGTTATGTTCTTTCATTTCAAATGAAGTTACTAATGCATGCACAGCAACTAGAAGTACAAGCCTACATGAAAATCCACGAAGCACACCAGCTATTGAAATGAAAAGAGACCTCAACAACTACGCGCAGACCTCCCTAAAAATATGTCAAATCTCTACATACAGCAACTACTCCTTCCCATTCCTTGTGCGCCAAACAAATGAAACCGTGATTGGCAAGTTATCACCACCGTGCCTACCAAGGCATCCTGCATATAAATACCGGGCAATCTTCTTTTTCTTCAAAAATTTTCACAGAGGACAAAATAATGGGATCCGATCTTTGAAAAATACTTTCACCAGAAATATACCCCTTAAAGTCGTGAAAACAAACAGAGACTCTCTATTCTCTTAAACTAAAAACGAAAACTCCTCATTCATTCGTCCATTCATTACTGGAATGACCTGTCAGCATGAAATGAAGGGAAATTGGTGCTGACCCTGGGTAAAGGTGTGCAAAAGTCGGGTTGCTGGTAGCTACTATGCATTTGGGGTGGCAAAACGTGGGTCTGGCGGTCAGGGAGCACAACATTTGTCGGACAAGTTGGGTGAGCTGACGTGGTAACTGAGTGCTCTGAGTTTTGGTTTGATGGATTATATATGAAAGGGGTTTCAACATTGGTCGGGAGAAAAACATGCAGGGGGCGCTGGGAAGACATGCAATGACGGGAAGAGGCAGACTATGGTGGTCAGTTCATAGTCGGAGGACAGTTGGCTGGGGAGTATTTCTGGTGGTATGGAGGGGGACGGCCAATATGAGTGAAGGGAAAAGGAGAGATCCAAATGGGCATGTAGAGTTCACGCTTTTGCTGATGGTTTCATTGCGGAAAAAACAGAAAAAAAAAGAGAATGAAAGTAAATGAAGAATGGGAGGACCTTTAGCTTCATTTCGCATGAAGTAGTATTTCGGTGAGGGAAACGGTGCTTTGCGACTTGCGAGGACAGGAGAAAGGAAAGCTATAAATGAAAATGGTTTCAAGAAATCATAAAGTGGTAACAGTGCAAGGGGAAAAGGAGATTTAGTAGGCGCGAATGGAAGAAGATTCAAGAAGTGGACGTTTGGGCGTGGGCTTGGAACTTCCATTTTGCTGATTGTTGTGGCGGGGAGAACGCTGATTGTTGTGGCGGAGAGTACCATTCAAATGTTGCGCAGATTCGGGTATTGAAGCCATAAGGTAACGATGTTTGTTTATCTAAATATAAAATTAAATTAAAATTTGTTCGTAGCAATATTAATGTCATGTTTTAACCGTATGTTATCAGAATTGAGAACGGTTGGTTACGCTGAAACCGTGGCGATGAGTATTTCAAGATGAAGCTGATTTAGTCAAAATGGAAGCACTACTTATTTTAATTAAATTAAACGCAAGTTTCATTTAATTAAAACTAGCGTTCTAATCGACGAGATAAACCAAGGTGAGTTAAACTCACTCAGTTTCCCCTACTTATAATTTTTATAAGTCAGGTTTATTATTTGTTTGCTATGTTTGCTAATCGTTGGTTGATTTGTTTGTTTGGATGCTGTTAAATATTGTTATATCAATTAGTTGAATTAAACAAATGTCTAATTTAAATGAAATGACATCCTTATTTTTAACGATGGTCTCCAAACAAGGTAACTTACCTTGTTGGTTACGTTTATAATATAAACATATTTGATTGAATTGTATGCTTGAACTGATGTTAGTAGCTGACCGTTATTAGTTAAATTTATTATCATCATCATATGAACTATTGAACCCATATGATTGGATTTTTGAATTGGTTATTTATTTTTTTAAATCCTGATTTAACATTTGTTTGGTTATTAACCAATGGGTGATCTTTGTTGAAAAATGAATAGTGGATGGCCAAGTATACACTAGTTTATAAAGATGGATTTACCAGTTGGTAAATCGATATAAATAAAGTTGTAAATGACTTTTAACTTAATATAGCTTTTTGAATATATTATTTTGAATGAGGTTTATAAAAAGAAAATAAACCAACTAGATATATGTATTGTTTTTGTACCAAAAGTTGCCGTGTGCGAAGCACGTGCCTCATCTAAAATATTAAATATTAAATGATGTATAAAGCTAATTCTTATATTTTGATAAGAAAGTGAACAAAAGTTAACGTAATGATTAATTGTTGTAATAAACAATTAAAATGAGATTTTTTTGAATTGATTATTGTTTAAATAATAATCAAGAGGAATTATTTAAAATAAATGGAAGGATGAATTAAGACTTGATTAGCAAAGTTAATTATGCTAGAATCGACTAAGTCAACTGTTTTAACTAAAATGTGAATTTTTAAATTTATTTATTTAGTGGAAATGATAAATGGTTAAGTAAAGCATTCTTAAATGTTGATATTTAATAATGAAAGTAGAGACCTTGGGATTTAAAGGAGTAATGGAAGTTTATGTAACGATAAGGATCATTATAATAAAATGATATTTTAAAAAGTAAATTATATTAATATTATGGTTTAAAGAAAATTCTTATTTAAGACTTTATTTAATCGGATTTGTGAAATCCAAGTTTCTGTGAAGTTATAAAACCCAAAGTTTTACCGTATATGTTAATGGAAAGAAAAGCCACGATATGAAACGAAAGGATTAGAACTAAACTACAGATCAGTGAGATAAATGATTTTCTGAATATTGAACCGATGAAGGTATGAAATGAAAATCAAATAAGAACTTAAGTTTTGTATTAAGGTAGATAAGCAAGCTGAGATATAAAGGTGTGATTTATATTCGCAATATTAAATAAGAGATAAAGTTGTATCAAGATATATCTAAAATGGGATCTGTTTTGATATTAGAAAATAATATCGGTTTGGTGTTACAACTAGTACTTATCTTAAGATAAGAACGTTGTTGATCAAGGTCTGAGAGGTAATTGAAATACCCCAACTTGAACGACTTTGGAATTATCGAAGGATGGTATTAGTTGTGATGGTAAAGATATTAGTGTAATTTGTTTAAAAAAAAGTAATGGTGTGACGTTATTTAAAAAGTTGGAAAAATATAAATGGGATTCCAAAATAAAGGAAGAAGCTTGAGAATAAGAATGATATTTCCATAACAAAAGAAATAAAAAGGATTTGTGAAAATATAACGATATTTTCAAAGGAGGTGAGTTTTAGAACGAGGTTGTTCTAAAAAGCAAAGTGAGGATTATGGTGTTTGAATAACGGAAACAAAAGGAGATTTCCTTACGATGGTTTTATGATTGTAAGTTGAATCGAGTCTGAAGTTATAGATAATAAGTAATGTTATAGCAAATGTTTGAAATGGAAGTTAACTGGAAAATAAGATATGGTTTAAAATATTTTTCCAAGTATATTAATAAAATGATTTGAGTTTATTAATGTATTAAAACTGATATAGTCTTTTGGCCAAGTGATGCTATGTAATAAACCATTGCTCGGTTTTATTTTTATGGTTGTTTATTTTGATAGTTAAATAACCGACTATCAAAATCTGGCCCAACGTTATTGGTACAGAAAGACCAGGATCGAATTTATATTCGAAAACCATTCCGACCAATGAATATGAAAACGTGGAAGATGGTGATCGAGATGGAGAAACTGAAGACCGTAAATCTTCATGAATGGAAGGACTATTGTTGGATTTCTCTAGCTGATCCCTAGAGATATTTTGACAATGATTCTGTCAGTATTGAAATCTGCGGGTCACAAGGACTACTCGCTGTTGAGCTATAAGGTGATTCCTAGGATGCGGTAGGAGGGTGCCTTCGGTTCATCCTATTCCTGGGTGACGTATATGGGAGATGTCTGACAAAGTATTTCCAGAAAAGTCACGAACATTGATTTCTTCAACCGTACCAAGAGCGGAAGTGGAGAAGGAAACTTCTTTAGCTAACACATAATGTATTGTTGTGGACGTCAATTGGTGATTCTGATGGATCTAATGATGTGGCATTCGAAGTAAATGTAATGTGCTGATAAAGCGTAGCCTCAAGCCTCATCAACCGGGAAATGACAAAAATCGGGCAGGCAGCATGGCTATGTGGATCGCATCCATTAGGGTGTATAATCACCTATCTAGAGAGAATCCATTTCATTCTTAAAACTATCGATGCTGTCCCTTTTCGAGAGACGGTGGGTCGCACCCAACTGTTGGTGATATACATTCGATACACTCAAGCGAAATGAGTGGTCGGTCATGTGTGGGCCGGGTTGCATGACGTTCTTGTTGAACCCAGTGTATTCGCCTCTAGAGGTACACTATCGGAAGGTGGTCCCATACCTTGTCATAGTCGGAATCCAATTTCCAATAAGCGCCCGCGGTTTTGATTATATACTATATATGTGAAGCGTGAGATGCAAGCGTTCCACTAGATTGATATTTACTTGTATTTAGACGTTATTATAATATCAGAAAAGGTATTGATTTCAAAAATGTTTTGGGTTGTCGTAAGGTAAATACCGTATGAGTTTATGTGCAGATTTGGTCTTACGATTATCCTTTCCTTAAAAGATTTTAACTTTAAAATTAGGTTGTGTGATACCCTTAATATTGTGCGAGTTTTTTCTCACTCTGGTTCACCAGACTGACCCGTCGCTTGTAATGCTCGGGTTATCCTGGTTTGCAGGTTCAGGTTATCGAATACTGTGAAATCCAAGAACGAGCTGAAGGAGTTCATTATTTTACTGTTATAATTCCGCTGTGTGTTATATATATGAGGACAGGCTATTATAATTGTCCAGATGTATTGATGTATTCCGATGTTGTATGTTTTATTTCAAAGCTCTCTATAAAGTTTATTTATAGATTATGTTTTGTTCCGCTGCGATGTGAGACTCTGTGTTGTGTTGGTTCTTCTTCTATTCTCACTTTCTTTCTTTATTGTCTCACCCTCTAATTTCTTTCTAATAACGTTCTGGTGTTTTCGATGCTTGAAGAATCGACAGGGTATTTTGTGTCGATTTTCGGGGTCGAAAATCCCTGTTCGTTGCATAAACGACTTCCATTTTCGATGAAACCACTTTGGTTGGATCTGGAATGCCAATTTAATACTAGATTCCAATTTTCATAATTTTTGGAATTAATATGTGAGTGTGGTAAATCAAAACGTATTTCGGTCAATTTCAGTCAAATTGGATCGACCAGAAAATGGTCATTTTTCAAATTTTCTCCAAATTCAACGAAATTAATTTTGTTAGGACCGTATTGCCAAAACATAGTTAGATTTATTTTTCAGGAATTTTTAGAGTTAGTTTGTGGCCCCGGTAAATTAAAATATACGATCAAATTAAATAATTAAATGTTTTATATTTTAATTTAAAGAAAAATGGACTGAAACAGTCGAATGGGCTGATAAGACCTAGTCCATTGTGTCCGGAATAGGGGTAATTAGCTAGGGGCGATAGTCATTGGGCCTCATTTGGAGTCCAGACCGATAAACTAATGATTTGTAAATTAAAATAGTATTAAATAATATATATATATATATGTATTAAAAAAAATTCACAAATCCCTAATCACTAATACATAGCCGCCGCAGCCCCTAAACCTATGGCTGAGAACGTCAGAAATCAAATCCTTAATCGTTCCGTAATCCCGCACTTAAATCTGAAATTTCCAATACACAAATCATTGAGATTTCATGAGCTTCACATCTATAAGGGAGTGTACAGTTCTGGAGTTGTGTGGAGCTCGAATTCACGGCTGGAAGTGGTCGAGTTTGAATGTGATTTGCCATGGATTGGGGAGGGCGAGTCTGAAGTGGCTCTGGCCAGTGTGGAGCAGGGATAGGCGCAGGGACTGGTGGCTTTGGATCGGAGTCTGACGACTCCTAGGCGTTGCGACGATCGTGTAAGGGGAGGAGGGTTTGTTCAACGTGTTCTGTGTATCTCCATGAAAAAAGACGCGACCGTGATCTGTTAATTTCTAAACCATGTAATTAACGAAAATTAATTAGTAATCAATGATTAATGACTTTATAAATTAATTTCTGTGAGTTAATGTTTGAAATATCATTTCTTTTTCAAACAGAAACGAAATCCAGTGAAACAAGAGACATTGTGATCGTGACAACGTCTTCTACATTTTAGAAGAGACCAGAGAATTTTTGGAGCTTTCTACAATTTTAGAAGAAATAAAAAGCAAAGTGAGATTTCTGAATCCGAAAATAAATAAATAAAATTATATTAGGTTGCAGACGGAGTTTAGAAACTCCCGACACCTGTCGCCTACAGACCATGGACGACTTGATTTTATTGTGGTGTGAAATAAGTTGATTTGGGTGATTGATTGTGGTTGAAACGAAATTGGTTGATATTGTGAAAATGGATTGTATAGAAAAAATAATGTATTAGGAAATGAAACTGTAACACCCCGAATTTTAGTTAATACTAAAATTCACTAATTACAGGATAAATAATCTCAGACGTGGGAATTGGGGGTAACGGGCTGCGTTATTGCGTTCGTCTCGGAAAAATACGCGAAATAGAGTCCGAGTTTTCGAGAATCGGAGTCCGTATGGCCCGGTTATGGCCCAAAGAAGTTTGCAGAAAAATTAGAGCTAAAAACAGATTTAGGAATTTAAATTTAGATTTAAAATTAGAACCAGCGGGGCCAGGCGGGAAGATTCCCGCCCTAAGCATGTCGACAGGGCTGTCGACAGGCCTGTCGACAGGGGGGTGTCGACTTGCCTGTCGACTTGCCTGTCGACACGGCGTGTCGAACCAGGGTACTTGGGTGCACCAGATCTGGTTTTCTGGCTAGGGCTGGGCTTGGTTCTAGAGGTTTCCTAAATCTAACGGACCTAAATTAATCTAGGGTTAATCTAAGGGCCTAAAACACTCTCTTAATCTATAAATACACCCTAAACCTACCTTAATCCATACTAAAAATAGAAATGAAGGCCTCATGCCGCCAAATTAAATCCTAGAAGGAGTCTCCACTAATCTAAGAAGGAAGTTGCAAGCTAATCCCTCTCAAAGCATTCTCTAATCATCACCATCTTCATAATTAGCAACTAATTCCTCTTCATAAGTTGGTTAATTTTGGGTTTGGTGAGTTTCTATCACTTTAACATCGATTGTTAAAGTAAGTAGATTGGGTGTAATGAGACTTATGGTCTTAAATGCGGATTAGTGAGTTTGAATCATGTATAATGATATGTTACTCTATGTTGTTCTATGTTTATGCATGTTTGATAAGTTGGTTTATGCATGCTTAATAAGTTGATTTATGCATGTTTAACAAGTTGGTATATGCATGTTTAACAAGTGGATTTATGCATATTTAATGAGTGGAATTATGCATGTTTAACAAAGTGAGTTATGCAAGTTAAGTATATGTTTAAATGCAAGTTTAATGTGATATGCAAGTTATGCATGCTTATGCAAGTATATGGATGCTTATGCAAGTCATGTATATGTTTAAATGCAAGATTTATGTGATATGCAAGTTATGCATGCTTATGCGAGTATATGAACGCTTATGCAAGATATGTATATGCTTAAATGACATGATATGCAAGTTATGCATGTTTATGCAAGTATGTGAATGCTTATGCAAGTATGTAGATGCTTATGCAAGTATGTGAATGCTTATGCAAGTTATGTGTATGCTTAAATGCATGTTTAACATGTTATGCAAGTTATGAGAATGCCTATATGCAAGTGCAACATGTTATGCAAATCATGTGTATGATAATATGCAAGTTTGGGTAAAACGTAGTTGGGTTAATATGTGCTCATATATGCAAGTTGACATCCTCTTAACCCATGACAAAGTTATATGCTAAACCCATGATATTTGTGATGGATCTTCCCCTTTTATTATGTCATGAAATGAGAACGATTTACGTGGGGAACGATGGGGTTGGTAAATATGTTAATAAATGAATGATTGGGTATGATTAAGCATACCATAAAAATAAATTACCATAAGTGGGAATTTACCTATTGAGTTAGGTCTACCCCATGGGAATTTACCTATTGAGTTAGGTCTACCCATGTTATGGAAAACTTGATATTAATTAGGGATAATTAATATGGGGGTGATTAATTAGGTGTAATTAATCAACTAAGACACGAGGTTGGACTCATTTGTAGTGTAAAACTGCCCAGACCCGACCGGCTTAACCAGTTGCTACAAATGTCAGCCCAATGTGAGAGGTCTTAGCCATGAATTAAATACGTGATTAAGGTAAAGACACGAGGTTAGACTCTGTTATGACGTAAGACTGCCCGGACTCTACCGGCTTAACCAGGCGGTCATAACAGTCAGTCTAATGTGGGAGGTCTTTATGGGAGATCACGGTCTTAATTAATTAAGAAACACTTAACCATATTAGCATGTAGTGGGACATGAGGGGTTAAGTGGGTGCCTTGGGTGGCATGTGGAAATTTTGTGGTTGCCTTGGGTGGCATGTGGAAATTTTGTGGTTGCCTTGGGTGGCATGTGGAATCTAGTGGGTTGCCTTGGGTGGCAATAGAAAATACGATTAGAATACTTAACCAAGTGGAAACATGTAATTAAAGGGTTAAGTGGGATACACTAGATATATGACAAGCTTAGGTGGGTAGCTTGTGGGGGGCCCATTTCAACCAATATCCCAAACGTATCTTTGTGGGCTCGACCCATGTCGAGTGACGGGACACGCATATTGGGCTTGATTATAAGAGGCCAAAACGGGTTAGCGGTGGCAACGCAAGTCCAACGGGTTTCATATGCGTGTGTGGGCCCGGGCTGGTAGATAAGCCGTTGTTGCATCGGGTAGATATAAAGCCGTGCACCGTTGATAGTATTGGGTAGCCACTTTAGGGGAGTGATACACCCCACTGTGGGACCAGCACGGGTATCTACGGTAGGGAGCCGATCGATGGGGAGTAGTGGGTACACCTAATAAAGATAGGGGCAGACGGCACCTATGTAGGAGTACACGAAACTACTGGGTAAGAATTACTGAGTACACCTAGTGGAGATAGGGGCAGACGGCACCTATGTAGTAGGCTAGGAGTACACGAAACTACTGGGGAAATTTTCTAAGTCCTTGGAGGGATCAACCTTTAAGTAGGAATGACTGGTGTGGTGCAGTTAGTAATTATCCTTGGGTGGGTAGATGCGTCCTGACGGTTATCTTAGTTTATTCTAAGTCTACCAAGCTGCTTAGTGTAGCCATTCATCCCCAGATATTACCGTAGGTCAAGTTTATGTCTTCTCTGGTTACTTTAATGATTGTATTGTTAAAGTTATAGGACTCACTCAGACTTATGTCTGACCCCGTTGTTTTATCTTTTTCCCAACCCTCAGGTCCTACGGTGGATCCTAGCGGTAGTAGAGCTTGATCGGATTGCTGTTCCAGTCTTTAGGAGCTTGGGTAGATGTAAAGCTCCAGTTATCCAGTTATCTTTTCCTTTGTTCTGGCTATTGTATGAGAGAGTGGGATTATGTACTTCTTTATTTTGATGGATATTGTACTTGACTTTTATCGTGGTTTTATGATGTAACCAGACATGTTTATTTCCGCTGTTATGAGATGATATTTTAAATTTCAAGTACTATTTATATCTGTCTTGTTGTAATTTTTCTGTTCTATATTCACTAAAATACTCCACCGATGCTATGGCATTCCCATAGTGAGTGACCATAGTGGGCGTGGGGTGTTACACGTGGTATCAGAGCAAAGGTTACCGGAACAGATAAAATTTTTAGAAAACTATTTTTCTAAAAACATTTTTGGAAGAAATATTTTCAAAAACATGTCTTTAAAGAGAAAAGTTTTTGAAAGAAAAGCATAATCCCCAATAGCCATATCTATATCCTTCGAATTCTCCGTTTTGAATCTTTCCTTTTTCGTTTCAGCATGGCCGAGAATCTTAATCTTCCGAAGGGTGTGACGGTACCAGTATGGTATAGGAGATTGATGGAGGCTAGGGCCACCACTACGGGTCCAGCAAATGTTCCTCCACCAACCGTAGCACCCGATCTTCCTCCTCCCCCTCCTCCTCGCACGGATACTTTTGCTAAGACTTGCAAGGAATTCAAAGCTATGGGAGGAAAACCTTTTCAAGGATCTGAAACCTTTTTGGAGGCTAGAGATTGGCTTAAGGAGGTGGAAGAGTTGATAGATATCTTTGAGATGGAAGAAGGAAAGAAAGTCAAGTTGGCTTCTTGGTTAATGAAGGGAGAGGCCTCATTCTGGTGGGAGGTCACTAATGGAGAACGCCCCGTTGACTCTTGGGCGGATTTTAGGCAAAGAATTGTGGCAAAGTTTCTCTCAAGGGCGGAGGAAAACTTGTATATGGAAAGATTCTTGACTCTAAAGCAAGGAAATCTTTCGGTGAAGGAATATGTCAACAAGTTTAATCAATTGGCAAGGTTTGGCCTAGACATGGTGAATACACCGGAGAAGAAGGCTTTGAGGTTTGTGAAAGGCTTGAATGAACCGATGCATGGGTTGGCTATGACTCATATCCCTATGGGGGCCACCTTTGAGAAGCTAGTTGACATGGCACTCATGTATGAAGAAGAGAAGGGTCCCAATGCTAATAGGGCACCCGAGAAGAAGGGAGATCAAAAGAGACCCCAGCAACAACAACAAAACAAAGGTGGGAAGGGCAACGGTGGCAAGGATAAGAAGAAGAAGTGTTTCAATTGTGGGACACCTGGCCACCTAAGCAAAGATTGTCGCAAGAAGAAAAAGACTGGCTGCTTCCACTGTGGCGAAGCAGGGCATTTAGTGAAGGATTGCCCTAAGAAAGGGCAAAGGACGGGGTCTACCTCAGGAGGACAGGTGCAAGCTCTTATGGCACCAGGTCAGGCTAGGGGGCAAGTACAGGCTCTCGCGGTTCCACCAATTCAGGAGAGAGGTAGAACTATTTCCGTTGAAAGTCTGGTTTTTCTATTTGACCATCCTGTCCGTACATTGTTTGATTCAGGCGCATCACATTCGTTTATCTCATCATCATTAGTTGAGTCACTGCACTTAGACACCAGTCTGGTAGATGATCCCTTGGTTGTTTCAAACCCAATTGGGGGCTCCACTTATTTGTCCATGATATGTTTGGGTTTGAAGATTTCTATACTTAGCATTGAGTTTAGATGTGATGCTTTTGTTTTGGGCTTCACGGGCTATGGGTTGATTTTGGGCATGGACTGGTTATCCAGTAATGGTGCCGTTCTTGATTGCGAAAGGAGAGTTGTAAGGCTCATGACCCGTTTGGGTAACACTCTCGAGATTTCTTGTAATCCCATGGACTCTGTTATGCTAAGTTATCTTGAATCGCTGGACGCTTCGGTCGAGAGTATGCAATCTGTTAGAGTGGTCCGGGAATATCCGGATGTGTTTGAGGAGGTGAAGGGCTTACCTCCGAAACGGGAGATTGACTTCCGAATATATTTGGTGGATAATGCTAAACCGGTATCTTTACCAGTGCGCCACATGGCTCCTCGTGAGAGGAGGGAACTCCATAAGCAAATAGGGGAGTTGCTTGAGAAGGGGTTCATAAGACGGAGCATATCAGAGTGGGGTGCTCCAGTAGTATTTGCTACGAAGGCGGATGGGTCCCTCAGACTTTGTGTAGACTATAGAGAACTCAACAAGCTCACAAAGAAGAATAGACACCCATTGCCGAGGATTGATGATCTTTTCGATCAGTTGGTTGGCGCTTCAGTATTTTCTCAGTTGGACTTAGCCACGGGGTTTCATCAGTTGAGGGTGGCTGAGGATAGCATTGACAAGACTGCCTTTAGGACTCCGGATGGTTTCTATGAGTGGCTGGTGATGCCATTTGGGTTGACGAACGCCCCTGCATATTTCGTTGATTTGATGAGTAGGGTGTTCAGGGAGTTCCTTAATAAATTTGTGGTGGTCTTTGTGGATGATATCTTAGTATTTTCTAAGAATGAGGAAGAGCATGCCCTACATCTTGGGGAGGTGTTGAAGACTCTTCGAGCGCATAGCCTTAAGGCTAAATTCTCTAAATGTCACTTCTGGAGGAAGGAAGTGCGGTTCTTGGGGCACGTAGTCTCCAAGGAGGGGATAGCTGTGGATCCCGCGAAGGTAGTATCGATTCAGGATTGGAAGGTTCCAAAGAATGCTACCGAAGTAAGAAGCTTCTTGGGGTTGGCGGGTTATTATAGGAAGTTTATCAAAGACTTCACGAAGATATCAGCCCCATTAACCCGCTTAACGAAGAAGAATCTTGTTTTCACATGGGACGTAGATTGTGATGATGCGTTCCGACGGTTAAAGAGAGCTTTAACCACGGCTCCAGTTTTAGTGTTGCCAGATGGGAGCAAGCCATTTGTTGTCTATACCGATGCCTGTGGGACAGGACTTGGCGCAGTCTTAATGCAAGAGGGAAGGGTAATAGCCTATGGTGGAAGGCAGTTGAGGGCACATGAGAAAAATTACCCTACCCATGATCTAGAGCTGGCCGCTATTGTTTTTGCGCTTAAGATTTGGCGCCATTATCTTCTTGGTGAGAGATTCAAGTTGTTCACTGACCATAAATCATTGAAATACTTGTTTTCTCAGAAGGATTTGAATCTGAGACAGCAAAGGTGGATGGAGTTCTTAGCATCCTATGATTTCGAGATAGCGTATACCCCTGGCATGGGTAACGTGGTGGCGGACGCCTTGAGCAGAAAAAGGCTGTCTTTGAGTCCATTGTTCGTGGAACGACGAAGCTTGGAATTTATCTCGATGTTTGATTTCAGACCTTCCATTGACTATGTACCCGGTTTGCTAGCTTCTTTGGAAGTTAGACCTACTCTTTTGGGGCGGATTGGAGAAGCACAGAGGGACGACCCACAGTTGGTTGAGTTGATAGAGAAGCTCATAAGGGGGGAGTCGTCCAGCCATTTGAGTAGGTACACCCTAGACGATAAGGGGTGCTTGCGTAGAGACGGTAGACTTTGTGTACCGCAAGATGAAGGGTTGAGGAAGGTTATTCTTGATGATGCACACCGTTCTAGGATGACCATTCATCCCGGTGGGGACAAGATGTACCAAGATATGAAGAGGGTTTTCTTCTGGGCCGGTATGAAGAAAGATGTGGCCGAATATGTAGCTCGATGCTTGGTATGTCAACAGGTGAAAGCGGAGCAAAAGAAACCAGGTGGGTTGCTTCACCCATTGGAAGTTCCGCAATGGAAGTGGGATAGCGTCTCGATGGACTTTATTGACGGGTTACCCAGATCGAGGAAGGGTAATACAGGAATTTGGGTGGTGGTAGACAGACTTACTAAGAGCGCCCATTTCATACCTGTGAAGAGCAAGAGGACCGCTCCATGGCTAGCTTCAGTATATCTTCGAGAGATAGTTCGGTTGCATGGGGTACCCTCTAGCATAGTGAGTGATCGAGATCCTATCTTCACTAGTGAGTTCTGGAGAAGTTTACAGGAAGCAGTGGGAACTCAATTGTGTTTGAGCACCGCATATCATCCTCAGACGGACGACCAGACTGAGAGGGTGAATCGTGTCCTAGAAGACCTTTTGAGGCTTTGTATCTTAGATTTTGGAGGTACATGGGAAGAGCATCTTCCATTGGTGGAGTTCGCATATAATAACAGCTTTCAGTCCAGTATTGGTATGGCTCCTTTCGAAGCTCTCTATGGAAGGCCTTGTCGATCACCTACATGTTGGTGGGAATCTACGGATAAGATCTTGCTTGGGCCTGATATGGTTAGGGAGACTTCTGAGAAGATCGATTTGATTCGAAGAAGGATGAAAGCAGCGCAAGATAGGCAAAAATCTTATGCGGACAAGAGAAGGACGGATCTTGAGTTTGAGGTTGGGGATATGGTTTTTATTAAGGTATCTCCGTTGAGAAATGTTGTTCGCTTCGGATCCGTTGGGAAGTTAGCACCGAGGTTTGTTGGGCCGTTTCCTATCAAGGAAAGGATTGGACGGATGGCATATAGGGTGGAGTTGCCCGACAGACTTAGTGGTGTTCATGATGTATTCCATGTATCACATCTGAGGAAGTGCTTACATGAGACGGCAGAGGTGGTAGAGCCGAGCTTGCTTAGAGATGTAGAGGTAGAGCGTGATGCGACTATTAGACGAGCTCCTACTCGCATCCTTGGGTCAGAGACTAGGAAGTTAAGAAACAGAGAGGTTCAACTAGTCAAAGTGCAATGGGGAGAAGATGAGAGCAACGCAACTTGGGAGACGGAAGCGAAGATGCGTTCATTATACCCATTTCTTTTTGAGGGTATGTCTTTTATCGCTTGTCTAGTACTTATCTTATCTTTGGTATGTCCTCTCGTTAGTACCTTTGACCTTTAGATAGGGTAAACCTATGGTTGAAACATGTGTTTGAGACATGTTATGGTTGATGGATGCAAGTGGATGCAAGTGTTTGCTAGTGGTTGCTCGTGGATGCATATACACACACTCTAGGCACTAGATCGGCTCTGTAACACCCCACACCCGCTATAGTCACTCACTAAGGGAATGCCATAGCATCGGTGGAGTATTTTTAGTGAGTATAGAACAGTAAAATTACAACAAGACAGATATAATGTAATACTTGAAAATTTAAAACATCATCTCATAGCAGCGGAAAGTAAAACATGTTTGGTTACATCATAAAACCATAACAAGAGTCAAGTACAAAATATCCATCCTGAATAAAATAAGTACATAATCCCACTACTCATAACAAATAGCCATAACAGAAAAGATAAGATAAGCTGAGCTCTACATCTACGGTCCAAGCTCCAAGAGATAGATAAAGCAAACTGATCAAAGCCCACTAGCACTAGGCCCAACCTGAGGACCTGAAGGAAAAAGATAAAAACAACGGGGGTCAGACATAAGCCTGAGTGAACCCTATCTCCTTAATAATACAATTATTAAAGTAATTAGGGTATGATATGAACTCGGTATGGTATCTTTGGGGATAATGACTACACTAAGTTGCCCACGAACACAGGACGAACTAAGATAACCGTAAAGACGCATCTACCCACCCAAGGATAATTACTAACTGCACCACACCAGTTCTACCCACCAAGAGTAATTCCTACTTAAAGGTTGATCCCACTAAGTGTACTTAGTAACTTTTCACCCGGTAGTTTCTTGTACCCCTACACAGGTGCCGTCTGCCCCTATTTTTACTAGGTGTACCCACTACCCCCAAGCGATCGGCTCCCTACCGTAGATACCCGTGCTGGTCCCACAAAAGGGGGTGTATCATTCCCCAAAGTGGCTACCATATAATATCACTGTGCACGGCTTTATATCTACCCGATGCAACAACGACTTACCAACCAGCCCGGGTCCACACACGCATATGAAACCCGTTGATCCCGCGTTGCCACCGCTAACCCGTTTTGGCCTCTTATAGTCAAGCCCAATATGCGTGTCCCGTCACCCGACAAGAGTCGAGCCTACAAAGATACGTTTGGGATATTGGTTGAAATGGGCCCCCACAAGCTACTACTTAAGCTTGTCGTTTAATCTAGTGCATCCCACTTAACCCTTTAACCATGTCCCCTTACATGTTATAAATCTTGGTTAAGTCCTTTAATCATATTTCAATTGCCACTTAGGGCACCCACTAGATTCCCACATGCCACCCATGGCACTTACTTAACCCCTTAATCATGTTTAATTACATGTTCCACCTTGGTTAAGTATTCTAATTGTATTCTCACATGCCACCCATGGCACTTACTTAACCCTTTTATCATGTTTAATTACATGTTCCACCTTGGTTAAGTATTCTAATCGTATTTTTCTATTGCCACCTAAGGCAACCCACTAGTCTCATCATGCCACCCCAAGGCACCCACTTAACCCCTCATGTCCCACTACATGCTAATATGGTTAAGTGTTTCTTAATTCATTAATTAAGATCATGACCTCATAAAGACCTCCCACATTAGACCGTCTTTTATGACTGCTGGATATGCCGGTTGGTTCCGGGCAGACTTCCGTCATAAAAAGGGCCTAACCTCGTGTCTTTACTTTAATCATGTATTTAATTTATGACTAAGACCTCTCACATTGGGCCAATCATTTGTAGCCGCTGGATGGCCGGTCGGTTCCGGGCAGACTTCCGCTACAAAAGGGTCCAACCTCGTGTCTTAGTTGATTAATTAATCCTAATTAATCACCCCCATATTAATTATCCCTAATTAATATCAAATTTTCCATAACATGGGTAGACCTAACTCAATAGGTAAATTCCCATGGGGTAGACCTAACTTAATAGGTAAATTCCCACTTATGGTAATTTATTTATTTTTTTATGCTTAATCATACCCAATCATATTTTTATTAACATATTTACCAACCCCATCGTTCCCCACGTAAATCGTTCTCATTTCATGACATAAATAAGGGGAAGATCATTACAAATATCATGGGTTTAGCATACAACTTTGTCATGGGTTAAGAGGATGTCAACTTGCATATATGAGCATATATTAACCCAACTACATTTAACCCAAACTTGCATATTATCAAACATGTGTCTTACATAACATGTTGCATATGAACTTACATATCATCAAACATGTGATTTGCATAACATGTAGAACTTGCATTTTAGCATATACTTAACTTGCATAAGCACTCACATACTTGCATAAGCATTCATATACTTGCATAAGCTTGCATATCATGTTAAACTTGCATTTCAACATATACATAACTTGCATAAACATTCACATACTTGCATAGGCTTGCATATTATGTTAAACTTGCATTTCAACATATACATAACTTGCATAAACATTCATATACTTGCATAGGCTTGCATATTATGTTAAACTTGCATTTCAACATATACATAACTTGCATAAACATTCACATACTTGCATAGGCTTGCATATTATGTTAAACTTGCATTTCAACATATACATAACTTGCATAAACATTCACATACTTGCATAGGCTTGCATATTATGTTAAACTTGCATTTCAACATATACATAACTTGCATAAACATTCACATACTTGCATAGGCTTGCATATTATGTTAAACTTGCATTTCAACATATACATAACTTGCATAAACATTCACATACTTGCATAGGCTTGCATATTATGTTAAACTTGCATTTCAACATATACATAACTTGCATAAACATTCACATACTTGCATAGGCTTGCATATTATGTTAAACTTGCATTTCAACATATACATAACTTGCATAAACATTCACATACTTGCATAGGCTTGCATATTATGTTAAACTTGCATTTCAACATATACATAACTTGCATAAACATTCACATACTTGCATAGCTTGCATATTATGTTAAACTTGCATTTCAACATATACATAACTTGCATAAACATTCACATACTTGCATAGGCTTGCATATTATGTTAAACTTGCATTTCAACATATACATAACTTGCATAAACATTCATATACTTGCATAGCTTGCATATTATGTTAAACTTGCATTTCAACATATACATAACTTGCATAAACATTCACATACTTGCATAGGCTTGCATATTATGTTAAACTTGCATGACATAAGGCATATAACTTGCAAAACACATAATATTCACTACATCAAGCTTGCATAAATATATGGATCCACAAACATAGCCATACTTTATCACATCTTATCATAATCAATTCAATAATTGATTATTAAGGGGATAGAAGCTCACCAAAACAAGATTAGCAAGTTAAATGAAGCAAATCCCAATGATTAAGTAGAATAAGATGTAGATTAGCTTGCAAACCCTCTTAGGATTTTTAGTGGAGGCTCTCCAATTTTCTAAGTGGTGGCATAATGGCCTTAGATCTATTTTTGGTAAGGATAAGGGGGTATTAGGGTGTATATATAGATTAGTTAGATGTTTTAGGACCATGGGATATACCCTAGAACCAATCCTAGCCTTTAAAGCATGTCTTGGGGAAGAAGTCAAGTGTAGGAACCATTTAGGGCCCAAAAAAAACAGCCCAAAACTCATCCCGGGCCTCAAAACATGAGCAGTTTTTGTTTTTGATTTTTCGTGAAACTTTGACGGGCCATAACTTGGTCATACGGACTCCGATTTACGAAAACTCGAACTCTATTTCGCGTATTTTTCCGAGACGAACGCAATGGCACAGCCCGTTTCCCCTGATTCAGAATATTAAATTTAATTCTGCTCTGATTTATGTTATAACAAGTTATTTAACATACGGGGTGTTACATTCTCCCCTACTTAAAGGATTTCGTCCCCGAAATCTCTAAGTCAAGAAAAACGTATCCTACCAACCAAACAACCATCTACTCAACCATCAAACACTGGCATCCATTGTCCTTAAAACAATTTCTAATGATGTATGAGCATATGCAAAAAGTGTGTGTATATGTTCCCTATCTAATGTATGAACATATGCAAACCATGATAGTGCCATGCATCCATTATGTATGCGAGGGAACCCTATCGACACATACAATATCTACATGAGTGCACAATCATTCACCAAAATGCATCATCCATATGATAACACAATCATTATACATCCATAAATATAGCTTCCTACACACAATTTTATGCAATATGCAATATGAAGTGATTGAGCCGATCTAGTGCCTAGAGTGTGTGTATATGCATCCACGAGCAACCACTAGCAAACACTTGCATCCACTTGCATCCATCATACATAACATGTCTCAAACACATGTTTCAACCATAGGACTATCCTATCTGAAGGTCAAAGGTACTAACGAGAGGACATACTAAGGATAAGATAAGTACCAGTCAAACGATAAAGGAGAAGTTAAAAGACATACTCTCAAAAAGAAATGGATACAAAGAACGCATCTTCGCTTCCGTCTCCCAAGTTGCGTTGCTCTCCTCTTCTCCCCATTGCACTTTGACTAGCTGAACCTCTCGATTCCTCAATTTCCTAGTCTCTGACCCAAGGATGCGAGTAGGAGCTCGTCGAATAGTCGCATCACGCTCTGCTTCCACTTCTCTAAGCAAACTTGGCTCTACCACCTCTGCGGTCTTATGTAGGCACTTCCTCCCATGGAATACATCATGTACACCACTAAGTCTGTCGGGCAACTCCACCAATGGAAGATGCTCCTCCCATGTACCTCCAAAATCCAAGATACATAGCCTCAAAAGGTCTTCTAAAATATGATTCACCCTCTCGGTCTGGCCGTCCGTCTGAGGATGATATGCGGTACTCAAACGCAACTGAGTCCCTACCGCCTTTTGCAAACTCTTCCAAAACTCTCTAGTGAAGATAGGATCTCGATCACTCACTATACTGGAGGGTACCCGATGCAATCGAACTATCTCTCGAAGATATACAAAAGCTAGCCATGGAGCAGTCCACTTACTCTTCACAGGTATGAAATGGGTGTTCTTAGTAAGTCTATCTACCCCCACCCAAATTCCTGTATTACCCTTCCTCGACCTGGGTAACCCGTCAATAAAATCCATCGAGATGCTATCCCAATTCCATTGCGGAACCTCCAATGGGTGAAGCAACCCACCTGGTTTCCTTTGCTCCGCCTTCACTTGCTGGCACACCTAACATAGAGCGACATACTCGGCCACATCTTTCTTCATACCAGCCCAGAAGAAAACCCTCTTCATGTCTTGGTACATCTTATCCCCACCGGGATGAATGGTCATCCTAGAACGGTGTGCGTCATCAAGAATAGCCTTCCTCAAACCCTCGTCCTGCGGTACACAAAGTCTACCGTCTTTACGCAAGCACCCTCTATCTCTAAGGTGTACCTACTCAAATGGCTGGACGACTCCCCCCTTATGAGCTTCTCTATCAACTCAACCAACTGTGGGTCGTCCCTCTGTGCTCTTCCAATCCACCCCAAAAGAGTAGGTCTAACCAAGGAGGCTAGCAAACCGGGTACAAAGTCAACGGAAGGTCTAAAGTCAAACTTAGAAATAAACTCTAAGCTCCGTCGTTCAACGAACAATGAATTCAAGGACAACCTTTTTCTACTTAAGGTGTCCGTTACAATGTTACCCTTACTCATAGGATGCTAAGGATCCCATCCACTTTTGCTGTCCTAAGACTATGCGCTCGAAGAGTCTCCAACACTTCCCTAAGATGTAGGGCATGCTCTTCTCCACCAGAATATCATCCAAAATCATCACAACTGTCTCCCACGCAGACCACCCTAGTCGAATTCGGCATCCCCCAAATGCAAGCCCCAAAGGCCTAAACCAATATCAGACAAACACCCAAGGGATACCTCCTTCGAATTCAGACGACCTACGTGAGACGATACTAGTAAAAATGGCTAAATAATTAAGCCCTTGACCAATTCTGGATGTTCTCGCCAGTCTCGCTCCAAAACCGTCGTTTATCCTATACTGGCCCTGCTCAGCCTATTGAGCACATACGAAAACTTATTTCGCTCCTAGAAAAGACCCAGATGTCATCTACAAAGACCATCACGAACTTATTTAGGTACTCCCTGAACACCCTTCTCAACAAAGTATGCGGGGGCGTTCGTCAAACCCAATGGCATCACCAGCCACTCATAAAAGAAATCATACGGAGTCCCAAAGGCAGTCTCCTCTATACTATTCTCAGCCACTCTCAACTGATAAAATCCCGTGGCTAAGTCCTACTACAAAAATACTGAGGCGCCAGCCAACTGATCAAGGAGATCATTAATCCTCGGCAATGGGTATCTATTCTTCTTTGTGAGTTTCTTTAGTTCCCTTTAGCCTACACAAAGTATGAGGGACCCATCCGCCTTCATAACAAAAACTACTGGAGCGCCCCACTCCGATATACTTCGTCTTATGAACCCCTTTTTAAGCAAATCGCCTACTTACTTATGGAGTTCCCTCCTCCCACTAGGAGCCATGTGGCACACTGGCCAAGATACTGGTTTAGCATTATCCACCAGATATATTCGGAAGTCAATCTCCCGCTTCGGAGGTAAGCCCTTCACCTCCTCAAACACATCCGGGTATTCCCGGACCGCTCTAACAGATCGCAGACTCTAGACCAACGTGTCAAGCGATTCTAGATACCTTAGCATAACAGATTCTATGGGATTACAAGAGATCTCAAGAGTGTCACCCAAGCGGCCCATAAGCCTAACAACTCTCCCCCCAAAATCAAGAACGACACCACTACTGGATAACCAGTCCATGCCCACTAACCCATAGCCCGTGAAGCCCAACAAGCATCACATCTAAACCCAATGCTAAGTATAGGAACTTTCAAACCCAAACACATCATGGAGCCCAATTGGGTTTGAAACAACTAAGGGATCATCTACCAACTGGTGTCTCAGTGCAGTGACTCTACTAGTAATGATGAGATAAACGAACTCAATGTGTCAAAATCATACAAAGTACGGACAGGATGATTGATCAGAAAAACTAGACTTTCAATAGAAGTAGTTCTACCTCTTTCCCGAATCGCGAGAGCCTGTACTTGCCCCCTAGCCTGACCTGGTGCCACATGAGCTTGCACCAGTCCTCCTGAGGTAGACCCCGTCCCTTGCTCCTTCTTTGGACAATTTTTCATCACATGCCCTGCTTCGCCACAGTGGAAGCAGCCAGTCTTAGTCTTCTTGCGACAATCTTTGTTTAGGTGGCCTAGTGTCCCACAATTGAAGCACCTCTTCTTTCCCTTGCCACCTTTGTTTTGCTGTTGTTGTTGAGGTCTCTTCTGATCTCCTTTCTTCTCGGGTGCTTTACTAGCATTGATACCCTTCTCTTCCTTATGCATATTTTCTTCTGCTTTTGAGAGAAACCTTGCCTCAAACCTATGCCTGAAATCCACCCAAGAGTCAATCGGGCGTTCTCCATTAGTGACCTCCCACCAGAACGAGGCCTCTCCTTCCATTAACCAAGCGGCCAACCCGACTTTCTTTCCCTCTTCTACTTCCAAGATTTCCATCAATTCTTCCGTCTCATTAAGCCAATCCCTAGCTCCCACAAAAGGTTTTCCTCCCATAGCCTTAAACTTCCTACAAGTCATAGCAAAAGTATCCGTGCGAGGAGAAACGAGTGCAACGGGTGGAGGAGGAACATTTGCTGGACCTGCAGCGGCGGCCCTAGCCTCTAACAACCTCCTATACCATACTGGTACCGCTACACTATCCGGAAGAAAAAGATCTTCAGCCATGCTGAGACGAAAAAGGGAAAGATTCAAAATGGAGAATTCGAGAGATAAAGATATGGCTATCGGGGATTATGCTTTTCTTTCAAAAACTTTTCTTTTAAAAGACATGTTTTTGAAAATATTTCTTCCAAAAATGTTTTTAGAAAAATAGTTTTCTAAAACTTTTATCTGTTCTGGTAACCTTTGCTCTGATACCACGTGTAACACCCCACACCCGCTATAGTCACTCACTAAGGGAATGCCATAGCATCGGTGGAGTATTTTTAGTGAGTATAGAACAGTAAAATTACAACAAGACAGATATAATGTAATACTTGAAAATTTAAAACATCATCTCATAGCAGCGGAAAGTAAAACATGTTTGGTTACATCATAAAACCATAACAAGAGTCAAGTACAAAATATCCATCCTGAATAAAATAAGTACATAATCCCACTACTCATAACAAATAGCCATAACAGAAAAGATAAGATAAGCTGAGCTCTACATCTACGGTCCAAGCTCCAAGAGATAGATAAAGCAAACTGATCAAAGCCCACTAGCACTAGGCCCAACCTGAGGACCTGAAGGAAAAAGATAAAAACAACGGGGGTCAGACATAAGCCTGAGTGAACCCTATCTCCTTAATAATACAATTATTAAAGTAATTAGGGTATGATATGAACTCGGTATGGTATCTTTGGGGATAATGACTACACTAAGTTGCCCACGAACACAGGACGAACTAAGATAACCGTAAAGACGCATCTACCCACCCAAGGATAATTACTAACTGCACCACACCAGTTCTACCCACCAAGAGTAATTCCTACTTAAAGGTTGATCCCACTAAGTGTACTTAGTAACTTTTCACCCGGTAGTTTCTTGTACCCCTACACAGGTGCCGTCTGCCCCTATTTTTACTAGGTGTACCCACTACCCCCAAGCGATCGGCTCCCTACCGTAGATACCCGTGCTGGTCCCACAAAAGGGGGTGTATCATTCCCCAAAGTGGCTACCATATAATATCACTGTGCACGGCTTTATATCTACCCGATGCAACAACGACTTACCAACCAGCCCGGGTCCACACACGCATATGAAACCCGTTGATCCCGCGTTGCCACCGCTAACCCGTTTTGGCCTCTTATAGTCAAGCCCAATATGCGTGTCCCGTCACCCGACAAGAGTCGAGCCTACAAAGATACGTTTGGGATATTGGTTGAAATGGGCCCCCACAAGCTACTACTTAAGCTTGTCGTTTAATCTAGTGCATCCCACTTAACCCTTTAACCATGTCCCCTTACATGTTATAAATCTTGGTTAAGTCCTTTAATCATATTTCAATTGCCACTTAGGGCACCCACTAGATTCCCACATGCCACCCATGGCACTTACTTAACCCCTTAATCATGTTTAATTACATGTTCCACCTTGGTTAAGTATTCTAATCGTATTCTCACATGCCACCCATGGCACTTACTTAACCCTTTTATCATGTTTAATTACATGTTCCACCTTGGTTAAGTATTCTAATCGTATTTTTCTATTGCCACCTAAGGCAACCCACTAGTCTCATCATGCCACCCCAAGGCACCCACTTAACCCCTCATGTCCCACTACATGCTAATATGGTTAAGTGTTTCTTAATTCATTAATTAAGATCATGACCTCATAAAGACCTCCCACATTAGACCGTCTTTTATGACTGCTGGATATGCCGGTTGGTTCCGGGCAGACTTCCGTCATAAAAAGGGCCTAACCTCGTGTCTTTACTTTAATCATGTATTTAATTTATGACTAAGACCTCTCACATTGGGCCAATCATTTGTAGCCGCTGGATGGCCGGTCGGTTCCGGGCAGACTTCCGCTACAAAAGGGTCCAACCTCGTGTCTTAGTTGATTAATTAATCCTAATTAATCACCCCCATATTAATTATCCCTAATTAATATCAAATTTTCCATAACATGGGTAGACCTAACTCAATAGGTAAATTCCCATGGGGTAGACCTAACTTAATAGGTAAATTCCCACTTATGGTAATTTATTTATTTTTTTATGCTTAATCATACCCAATCATATTTTTATTAACATATTTACCAACCCCATCGTTCCCCACGTAAATCGTTCTCATTTCATGACATAAATAAGGGGAAGATCATTACAAATATCATGGGTTTAGCATACAACTTTGTCATGGGTTAAGAGGATGTCAACTTGCATATATGAGCATATATTAACCCAACTACATTTAACCCAAACTTGCATATTATCAAACATGTGTCTTACATAACATGTTGCATATGAACTTACATATCATCAAACATGTGATTTGCATAACATGTAGAACTTGCATTTTAGCATATACTTAACTTGCATAAGCACTCACATACTTGCATAAGCATTCATATACTTGCATAAGCTTGCATATCATGTTAAACTTGCATTTCAACATATACATAACTTGCATAAACATTCACATACTTGCATAGGCTTGCATATTATGTTAAACTTGCATTTCAACATATACATAACTTGCATAAACATTCATATACTTGCATAGGCTTGCATATTATGTTAAACTTGCATTTCAACATATACATAACTTGCATAAACATTCACATACTTGCATAGGCTTGCATATTATGTTAAACTTGCATTTCAACATATACATAACTTGCATAAACATTCACATACTTGCATAGGCTTGCATATTATGTTAAACTTGCATTTCAACATATACATAACTTGCATAAACATTCACATACTTGCATAGGCTTGCATATTATGTTAAACTTGCATTTCAACATATACATAACTTGCATAAACATTCACATACTTGCATAGGCTTGCATATTATGTTAAACTTGCATTTCAACATATACATAACTTGCATAAACATTCACATACTTGCATAGGCTTGCATATTATGTTAAACTTGCATTTCAACATATACATAACTTGCATAAACATTCACATACTTGCATAGGCTTGCATATTATGTTAAACTTGCATTTCAACATATACATAACTTGCATAAACATTCACATACTTGCATAGCTTGCATATTATGTTAAACTTGCATTTCAACATATACATAACTTGCATAAACATTCACATACTTGCATAGGCTTGCATATTATGTTAAACTTGCATTTCAACATATACATAACTTGCATAAACATTCACATACTTGCATAGCTTGCATATTATGTTAAACTTGCATTTCAACATATACATAACTTGCATAAACATTCACATACTTGCATAGGCTTGCATATTATGTTAAACTTGCATGACATAAGGCATATAACTTGCAAAACACATAATATTCACTACATCAAGCTTGCATAAATATATGGATCCACAAACATAGCCATACTTTATCACATCTTATCATAATCAATTCAATAATTGATTATTAAGGGGATAGAAGCTCACCAAAACAAGATTAGCAAGTTAAATGAAGCAAATCCCAATGATTAAGTAGAATAAGATGTAGATTAGCTTGCAAACCCTCTTAGGATTTTTAGTGGAGGCTCTCCAATTTTCTAAGTGGTGGCATAATGGCCTTAGATCTATTTTTGGTAAGGATAAGGGGGTATTAGGGTGTATATATAGATTAGTTAGATGTTTTAGGACCATGGGATATACCCTAGAACCAATCCTAGCCTTTAAAGCATGTCTTGGGGAAGAAGTCAAGTGTAGGAACCATTTAGGGCCCAAAAAAAACAGCCCAAAACTCATCCCGGGCCTCAAAACATGAGCAGTTTTTGTTTTTGATTTTTCGTGAAACTTTGACGGGCCATAACTTGGTCATACGGACTCCGATTTACGAAAACTCGGACTCTATTTCGCGTATTTTTCCGAGACGAACGCAATGGCACAGCCCGTTTCCCCTGATTCAGAATATTAAATTTAATTCTGCTCTGATTTATGTTATAACAAGTTATTTAACATACGGGGTGTTACAGGCTCAGTCACTTCATATTGCATATTGCATAAAATTGTGTGTAGGAAAATATTTATGGATGTATAATGGTTGTGTTATCACATGGATGATGCATTTTGGTGAATGATTGTGCACTCATGTAGATATTGTATGTGTCGATAGGGTTTTCTCGCATACATAATGGATGCATGGCACTATCATGGTTTGCATATGTTCATACATTAGATAGGGAACATATACACACACTCTTCGCATATGCTCATACATCATTAGAAATTGTTCTAAGGACAATGGATGCCCGTGTTTGATGGATTGAGTAGATGGTTGTTTGGATGGTAGGATATGCATTCTCCTTAGCTTAGAGATTTCGGGGACGAAATCCTTTAAGGAGGGGAGAATGTAACACCCCGAATTTTAGTTAATACTAAAATTCACTAATTATAGGATAAATAATCTCAGACGTGGGAATTGGGGGTAACGGGCTGCGTTATTGCGTTCGTCTCGGAAAAATACGCGAAATAGAGTCCGAGTTTTCGAGAATCGGAGTCCGTATGGCCCGGTTATGGCCCAAAGAAGTTTGCAGAAAAATTAGAGCTAAAAACAGATTTAGGAATTTAAATTTAGATTTTAAATTAGAACCAGCGGGGCCAGGCGGGAAGATTCCCGCCCTAAGCATGTCGACAGGGCTGTCGACAGGGGGGTGTCGACTTGCCTGTCGACTTGCCTGTCGACACGGCGTGTCGAACCAGGGTACTTGGGTGCACCAGATCTGGTTTTCTGGCTAGGGCTGGGCTTGGTTCTAGAGGTTTCCTAAATCTAACGGACCTAAATTAATCTAGGGTTAATCTAAGGGCCTAAAACACTCTCTTAATCTATAAATACACCCTAAACCTACCTTAATCCATACTAAAAATTGAAATGAAGGCCTCATGCCGCCAAATTAAATCCTAGAAGGAGTCTCCACTAATCTAAGAAGGAAGTTGCAAGCTAATCCCTCTCAAAGCATTCTCTAATCATCACCATCTTCATAATTAGCAACTAATTCCTCTTCATAAGTTGGTTAATTTTGGGTTTGGTGAGTTTCTATCACTTTAACATCGATTGTTAAAGTAAGTAGATTGGGTGTAATGAGACTTATGGTCTTAAATGCGGATTAGTGAGTTTGAATCATGTATAATGATATGTTACTCTATGTTGTTCTATGTTTATGCATGTTTGATAAGTTGGTTTATGCATGCTTAATAAGTTGATTTATGCATGTTTAACAAGTTGGTATATGCATGTTTAACAAGTGGATTTATGCATATTTAATGAGTGGAATTATGCATGTTTAACAAAGTGAGTTATGCAAGTTAAGTATATGTTTAAATGCAAGTTTAATGTGATATGCAAGTTATGCATGCTTATGCAAGTATATGGATGCTTATGAAAGTCATGTATATGTTTAAATGCAAGATTTATGTGATATGCAAGTTATGCATGCTTATGCGAGTATATGAACGCTTATGCAAGATATGTATATGCTTAAATGACATGATATGCAAGTTATGCATGTTTATGCAAGTATGTGAATGCTTATGCAAGTATGTAGATGCTTATGCAAGTATGTGAATGCTTATGCAAGTTATGTGTATGCTTAAATGCATGTTTAACATGTTATGCAAGTTATGAGAATGCCTATATGCAAGTGCAACATGTTATGCAAATCATGTGTATGATAATATGCAAGTTTGGGTAAAACGTAGTTGGGTTAATATGTGCTCATATATGCAAGTTGACATCCTCTTAACCCATGACAAAGTTATATGCTAAACCCATGATATTTGTGATGGATCTTCCCCTTTTATTATGTCATGAAATGAGAACGATTTACGTGGGGAACGATGGGGTTGGTAAATATGTTAATAAATGAATGATTGGGTATGATTAAGCATACCATAAAAATAAATTACCATAAGTGGGAATTTACCTATTGAGTTAGGTCTACCCCATGGGAATTTACCTATTGAGTTAGGTCTACCCATGTTATGGAAAACTTGATATTAATTAGGGATAATTAATATGGGGGTGATTAATTAGGTGTAATTAATCAACTAAGACACGAGGTTGGACTCATTTGTAGTGTAAAACTGCCCGGACCCGACCGGCTTAACCAGTTGCTACAAATGTCAGCCCAATGTGAGAGGTCTTAGCCATGAATTAAATACGTGATTAAGGTAAAGACACGAGGTTAGACTCTGTTATGACGTAAGACTGCCCGGACTCTACCGGCTTAACCAGGCGGTCATAACAGTCAGTCTAATGTGGGAGGTCTTTATGGGAGATCACGGTCTTAATTAATTAAGAAACACTTAACCATATTAGCATGTAGTGGGACATGAGGGGTTAAGTGGGTGCCTTGGGTGGCATGTGGAAATTTTGTGGTTGCCTTGGGTGGCATGTGGAAATTTTGTGGTTGCCTTGGGTGGCATGTGGAATCTAGTGGGTTGCCTTGGGTGGCAATAGAAAATACGATTAGAATACTTAACCAAGTGGAAACATGTAATTAAAGGGTTAAGTGGGATACACTAGATATATGACAAGCTTAGGTGGGTAGCTTGTGGGGGGCCCATTTCAACCAATATCCCAAACGTATCTTTGTGGGCTCGACCCATGTCGAGTGACGGGACACGCATATTGGGCTTGATTATAAGAGGCCAAAACGGGTTAGCGGTGGCAACGCAAGTCCAACGGGTTTCATATGCGTGTGTGGGCCCGGGCTGGTAGATAAGCCGTTGTTGCATCGGGTAGATATAAAGCCGTGCACCGTTGATAGTATTGGGTAGCCACTTTAGGGGAGTGATACACCCCACTGTGGGACCAGCACGGGTATCTACGGTAGGGAGCCGATCGATGGGGAGTAGTGGGTACACCTAATAAAGATAGGGGCAGACGGCACCTATGTAGGAGTACACGAAACTACTGGGTAAGAATTACTGAGTACACCTAGTGGAGATAGGGGCAGACGGCACCTATGTAGTAGGCTAGGAGTACACGAAACTACTGGGGAAATTTTCTAAGTCCTTGGAGGGATCAACCTTTAAGTAGGAATGACTGGTGTGGTGCAGTTAGTAATTATCCTTGGGTGGGTAGATGCGTCCTGACGGTTATCTTAGTTTATTCTAAGTCTACCAAGCTGCTTAGTGTAGCCATTCATCCCCAGATATTACCGTAGGTCAAGTTTATGTCTTCTCTGGTTACTTTAATGATTGTATTGTTAAAGTTATAGGACTCACTCAGACTTATGTCTGACCCCGTTGTTTTATCTTTTTCCCAACCCTCAGGTCCTACGGTGGATCCTAGCGGTAGTAGAGCTTGATCGGATTGCTGTTCCAGTCTTTAGGAGCTTGGGTAGATGTAAAGCTCCAGTTATCCAGTTATCTTTTCCTTTGTTCTGGCTATTGTATGAGAGAGTGGGATTATGTACTTCTTTATTTTGATGGATATTGTACTTGACTTTTATCGTGGTTTTATGATGTAACCAGACATGTTTATTTCCGCTGTTATGAGATGATATTTTAAATTTCAAGTACTATTTATATCTGTCTTGTTGTAATTTTTCTGTTCTATATTCAATAAAATACTCCACCGATGCTATGGCATTCCCATAGTGAGTGACCATAGTGGGCGTGGGGTGTTACAGAAACTCTTGTATCGCCGCGAGGCCTAGGCTAGCAAAGGAGTCGTACTAGGGACAATGCCGGTTTTAATTACTGTGCCGTTAGGCTGTCGAAATTTTCTGAAATATTCATATGTTATAAAATATTCATGTTATTATATAAAATTGTTTGAATAATATGAAAATTAGATTTTTCATATAAAATGAATATGAAAATGATCATAGTTAAATAGAAAAATTGTTTAACAATGAAAATACAGTTTTATTTTATATATAAAATGATCATTATATGTCAACATAAAAATTCATGTTTTTGTTATAAGTCAAAAATGGTCATTTATTAAATAAAAATGTCATTACATTGAAATTTACATTTTTAATGTAAACGAATACTTAGAAAATGACCATTGATATATAAAAATGTGTTTACTTTGAAATTTACATTTTTAATGTAAATGAAACATTAAAAATGACCATTGATATATAAAAATATTTTACTTTGAAATTTACATTTTTAATGTAAATGAAACATTAAAAATAAGCATTGTTATATAAAAATGTGTTTACTTTGAAATTACATTTTTAATTTAAATGAAACATTAAAAATAAGCATTGTTATATAAAAATGTGTTTACTTTGAAATTTACATTTTTAATGTAAATGAAACATTAAAATGAGTTTACTTTGAAATTTACATTTTTAATGTAAATGAAACATTAAAAATAAGCATTGATATATAAAGATGTGTTTACATTGATTTTTTTTATGTAAATGAACCATTAAAAAGAATCATTGTTAAATAAAGATGTTTTTACATTGAAATTTATATTTTCAATCTAAATGAATCATTAGAAAAGGTGCATTGTTAAAAATGTGTTAACATTTAAAATTACATTTTTAATGTAATAAAGGATTCATCAAAAGGATCAAACTTTGTTAAAAATGTGTTAACATTTAAAATTATATTTTTAATTTAATAAAGGATTCATTTAAAAGGATAAAGCTTTGTTAAAACGGTGTTATCATATAGAATTACATTTTTATGTAAAAAGAATTTGCATAAATGATCATCACTGAAAGAAAATATGTTAACACTAAAAGTACATTCTTAATGTAAGTATAAATCAAATATGTTAACATTAAAAATATCATTTTTTTTAATGTAAAGGTGAATTCTTTAAAAAGATTCAAATATGATAAATTTGTGTATACATTAAAAAGTATATTCTTAATGTAAAGTTGAAACATATAAAAAGATTCATTATTTGAAAATATATTTTTACATTAATTGTTAATGTAAAGTTGAAACTTATAAAAAGATTCATTGTTTGAAAATATTTTTTTACATTAATTGTTAATGTAAAGATTTGATCATTAAAAAGATTCTTGTTTGATAAAGGTATTTTCAACATTAAAAAGTACGTTTTTTATGTAGGAATGATCATTTGAAATATTCATAGTTGATAAAAATGATTAAACATTAAAAATTACATTTTTAATGAAAATATGATTCATTTAAAATAAATCATTATTTGATAAAAATGATTAACATAGAAAAATACATTTTTAAGTATGATTCATTCAAATATTCCTTGTTATGATTAAAATGATGTTAATTCTATGATCGAGAGAAAATGGTTTGAAATCATCAAACGAATTAATTTATATATATATATATATATATATATATATATATATATTAAAATAAATGAACCGCGCTGCTGTAGTTCGCGATTTGAAATCGTAACTTCAAACGATTATAACGAAAGATCCGACCGTCGGATTTTCCCAAAATTGGAACCATTGGGTTCGATTTGGAAAGATTTTTCAATGATATAAAATTTGCTAAGATCCAACGGTTAGATTTTGAGAAATGTGTAAATCAAATTTTGATGAAAACAGCGCTAGGACTGTGTAATGACCTGAAGCGTCGTTTAATTAAAAATGGCTATTTTTATATAAATAAAAATAGCTATAAATCGTTATAAAATATTATAAACGATATGGAATGAAAAGAATTGATTTGAATTATATATATTCGCGAATTATTTGAAAAGGCCGAATTAAATATCATTTCAAATAATTATACGATGATTGGAAGTCGAAGATTTGAAGACGGTGGTTGAAGACCGGCGATGTACACATCGAATGGATGACTACTGATGCCTTTTGATTGGAGTTGCTACCTTGAAAGGGTTACAGTGGTAGTTTTCCGGACGCACTTGTTGATTGTCCGGATATGCGAGAGCCTCTCTTCCGTATTAGACATATGGAATAAGGAATAAGGTGTCTCAGGTTTCGTTCAGACCCAGAACAAACTTGTAAATGGATGCATGTCTGACATTGGATTTTATTCTGTGCTGATTGATTTCAATTATACATATAAATATATCTGTTTGGTGGCGGAGAATTTATTCTCTTGCTTAACACCCTTCTCTGAGACGTACGAGCTCAGAGGTTATATATTGATAGATATCAGTCACATGGCGTGAATTGTTAGTGTGGCATACCAAGATGCAAATGATCAAGGCTTATTGTTGAAAAGCAGAGCCTTGTGTTTGATGATCAAAGCACAACTTTATTTAGCATAGCTTTGTATATAGCGTTATTTAACGAGCCTCACACCCCGGTATGAACCAGAAACGGGAGGAGGACCCCAGGGAGAACATGCATTTCTTTCTAGCTAGAAGTGGTGTCATGGTATGGAGCCAAGACATTTTTACTTATGTGGATGATTGAAAGCGAGGTACCTTAGATTTGAGTCCCTAGTGGCTCTTTATTTACGCCCCATAGGGTGTGGAGACGTATTGTTCAGGAATTACTAATCCACTAACATATTTGTGGATTGGCCCTGGCGCTCCTAGGTGCAGTTGCGACTGATCCTGAGGCAAGGGCTAGAGTGTCTCGAATTCGGTAAGGATGATCCCTTGCCTCGGTTCATGATGGAAATCCAACTTCCAATACGACACCAAATGGTTTTGATTGTAAAACTAGTATGGCAACATAGTATATTGTAGCTATGTCGTCAATGATTGATACATTATGATTGAAATGTTTTTGAAAAAATATATACACTAATAATAATATCAAATCCATTTTATCGTATCAAGCATTTTTGACCATTATAAGGTAAAACTCTATCCTCCGGTTTGCGTTGCATTGTGTGATGGGACTTGGGTCCTATAATGGTTTCATTTTTCTAAAAAGCATTGCTTTGTTTAACGATTTACTTTATTTATGCACTGGCAATCCAATGGAGTAAACGTATTCCGCGTTAGCGGCATGGTCCTGCGATTAGCCTTATTATTAAATAGGTAAAGTAGATTTCTCATACCAGTCCCATGACTGGCTTGTAGTTTGTTTCACTTTGCAAACTTAGGTGCCCTCTTTTTCACACGGGCAGCCTTATATTCAGGTTTTAGCAGACTCATTGTAACAACCCGAATTTTAATAACATGTTAAAACAAGAAATCAAGGCATAATTAATTTTTAAAATGAGAATCAAGGGAAACGGGTTGCGCCAATGCGTTCGTCTCGGAATTCTACATGAAATCGAGCCTAAGTTTTCGAAAATCGGAGTCCGGATGAAGAAGTTATGGCCTCTTGAAGATTCAGCAAATTTCAGGCAGCACAGAACCAGGCAGGTCGACCTGGGGGTCGACCTGAGGGTCAGGTCGACCTGGTGGTCGACCTGGGGGTCGACCTACCCCCTACAGGTCGACCATATGGTCGACCTCCCCCCTTACAGGTCGACCTGGTCGGCCTGTTTTGACCCAGAACCCATTTTGAAGCCTGAGACGTGTTTTGATGGTCCGGATTGATTCTAGTGTTGATCTAAAGGCCCTAAATAGTTCATACGCCTATAAATACATCCTAAAGCCTAACCTAATTCATAACAAATCATTCTTACACCAAAATGCTGCTGAAATCCCTCTTGATCATGTCGCCGTCCCTAATCGATTTCCTAAGCTTTCATACACAATCCAATTCGAAGATTAAGGCTTCTACAATGATTCAAGGCAATAAATCAACAACGCCGCAACATTTTTACAACAAATTCAGTTCTTAATTCCTTTTCCACGATCTGTAAGTTCTAGTTATTTTCAGATTAAAATAATTAAATTTAATATGGACATGTGATGAAGTGAAATTGGACTTTTGATTCAAGTCTATTCTTGTTTCTTCTTGGATCTTGATTTTGGGAACTTTTCTATCTTTATTCTCATGACAAGTTTATGGTCTATTCAGCTTGTTGTAAATCAATTTTCTTGGTTCATGTTGATATTATTATCAAGATCTATTCTTTATGCCTGAGATGATGTTTGTATGCCGTTTTCTCTCTGATCTTGTTTTTATTGCAACTTCTACCTTCCCCTATTTATTTTCTTTTGATGAACCTTGGTCAATTTCGGACCTAAGCCTAAACTAGGATATACGTGCGATGGTATACGGGGGAAATATTGGAATATTGCCTAATGGAAAATATGTGTTTGGTGGAATTGAAGGCATAATATAAAAATTGGATGTTTGGGGATAATTTACCATTAACATGAAACAGGGTAATTTTGTGTATTGTCATTATAATGGTTCTTGCATGATTGGGATTGATATATGTAATTTGACATGGATCTTGATATATGTAATTTGGCCAGAACTTGTTATGGGTAAATTGGTGTAAACGTGGTATACATGTAATTTTGGGTATAAATCTTGATCTATGTAAATTAAGCATAGCTTTGTAAACATGTAAATCATGAGTCTTGACATATGTAAAACGGCATGAAACTTGGTATATGTGTAAATTGACATAAAATTGGCATACACGTAAAACGGCATGAATTGAACATATGTAAATTTGGTATGAATTGGGCATATGTAAAACTGACATGTAATCTAGAACTTGGGCATATGTTAATTATGTAATATTTGGAGTTGAAACATATATGATAATTTATGACTTGGTAAAGGTTTAATATGAAAGCGCCTAAATTGGATTTTGGGTAGTTGGCATGTATTGTAAATAAGAGGCTATAACTTGGCATAACCTTATAGTGAATTATGATAATAATTTGGGAATACGTTATGGGGCAAAAACGTGAATTATGAACTTGATAATTGGCATATAACTGGAAATATGAACGTGGCTGAAACATGAACATGAACGTGAATATGAACACGAACGTGAACATGGCTAACTCGAGGTTGGGTTGAGTTTGCAGTGTAATTCTGCCCGGAACCGCCCGGCATATCCGGTGACTGCACATAATAAGATCCAATGTGAGAAGTTAGTCATATCGTGCTTAAACCCGAGGTTAGACTGAGTTGTGTTGTAATTCTGCCCGGAACGGCTCGGCATATCCAGTGACCGCAACAACAGGTCTAATGTCAGTGGTTGATGCATTAATAATTAATTAATGCCAATAAACAGACATGCTTAGAATGGAAAGGTTAAGTAACATATGAATAGTCGACACTTAACCAATATAAAATGTTAATCAGACCAGTGGGTAGGGTTAAGTAAATTAAGAACGCTTAACCAACATAACATGTTAATTAGATCAGTGGGTAGGGTTAAGTAAACTAAGAACGCTTAACCAACATAACTGTTAATTAGACCAATGGGTGGGTTAAGTACTATGACTAGGCTAATGACACTTAATCGATATGACATGAATGGGTGGGTTAAGTAATATGACTAGACTAATGACACTTACCCAACATAACATGACGCGTGGCAGGGTTAAGTCAACTTGAACATATAGATAATACTTAACCAACTTAGCATGATACGTGGGCGGGTTAAGCCATGAATTACTTGAAAACACTTAACCAATTTGATATGCTAAGATAGCTTGGTTAAGTTATGAATCACTAGACAGCACGTAACCAACTTGACATGATACGTAGGCGGGTTAAGCCATGAATTACTTGAAAACACTTAACCAATGCAATCTGACGAATGGGAGGATTAAGTTAAATGGGTTGGTGATGCTTAACCAATATGACATGGTGTGTGGTAGGGTTAAGTAAACACGCGAAGGCAACACTTAACCGATATAACAAGACATGCGGTAGGGTTAAGTAACACAAGAGTGAACACTTAACCAAGGTAACATGATGGGGGTGAGGGTTAAGTTAACTTGAATGGATAACACTTAACCAACCTATGGGGTATATGAATAGACCCTCGGAAAACCCTAGTTACGGGACCCGTTTCAGCAGTAACCCTCATTAGGTATCAACGGTACGCTGAGCTATGCAGGGTGGGGCACGATTACTGGGCTGATTATAAGCGGTCAAAACGGTGGCGGGTGATGCAGCAGTGCAGGTTCCGATGGATTACGGGCATGCATGTATTCCGGAGTGGAAAATTTAGCCACTGGGCATCAGTAGATATTAAGTTGTGCATCAAGAATTGTGTCGGGGTTGCCATCCTAGGGATTGATACACGTTAGGGTGGGACCAGCATAGGTATCTACGAATAGGGGGCCGCGTGACACAAACAAGAACTAGGTCGAGTAGGAGCCGATCGATTAGGGTAGTAAGGGTACATCTAACACATTCATGGTAATTGGGCTGTTTGAGGTGAAATCCTCATATTAGATGTAGTCCTGAAGGCTACCACAACTACGGGGTTGGGATAAGCTTAGTATATAACACATGTGAAACATTATAAGTAAGAGCCGATCAATTAAGATAGGTACGGTGGGGACATGAAACTGTCAATATGAGGTGGGACCCTCATCGTGGGATATGTACCTATAAAACTATCATGTGGGTTATGGGGGATCACTTATCTTGTAATTATAACTAAGTAAACTAATTGGAACGCTAGTTAGGTGTTGCAGAGAATATAGGAAATCAAGGAAAATAGGGTAATGGTGAAGCTTAGAAATCTTGCGATGTTATAGATACCTTGCGATGTGATACTTGGTAGGAACCTTGTGATGCTACCCTTGATAGGAAGAATGGGATGTTATACTCGATTCATCGTGCCTGTAGCTTAACTCGTCATCATGCTTATGTTTACTTTCAGTTTATTCATGCCATATTATCTTACCTGTTTTTATGCTGAAAGTCACTAGGACTTACTCAGTCTTTATGACTGACCAGGTTTGTTTCGCCTCTTTTTCTTCCGTTCCTCCCCCCCAGGTTCGCAGGGTGGCAATACACCTTAGTTTAGATCTTACCAAGCTTCAAGGTTCATTCATGTACAGCTTGGATTTCTCTTGGCTATGGCTTGCTTTGCTTTATTGGGGAATACTACAGTTTATTGTCATGCTTCTTTGTTTTTGAATAAGATAGATATTTTAGCTATGTTGTTGGGTATTGGAAGTTGATGGGCTTTTATTGTAAACAATTATATTTAATTAATGATTTGAAGTACTTTTACTTTACTTTCCGCTTTTTTATATATGTCTGTCTTGTAATATTTCTGTTCCAGTACCCATAATGCTCCATTGAAGTTAAGGCATTCCCTTTGTGAGTGACCTTAACGGATGTGGGGTGTTACATTTGGTATCAGAGAAGAAGGTTACCAGACTGGGCAAAAGCTTTTAAAAACCTTCTGAAATTATTTTCAAAACGTTTACAAAGAAGCATTTTTCTAAGAAAAGTTTTGTTTTACGAAAGTCATATTCCCCAAAGCCATATGCACTATCTTTTGATTCCCTCCTTGAGTCTCTTCTCTCTTTCTTTTTCACCATAGTTTTGTAGGTGTATGACACATGTAGGAGGGCAAAGAAGTGCCCAACTTCCATCTGTAGCCGCAGTAGTTCCATCTGCAACTAATCTTACTTCGAGCTTTGTAGGTTTACCGTGCGATGGAGGTAGCTTTCGAGAAACTTGTCGAAAAACTATACAAGGATAGTAAGAACAGGGATAAAGAACACAAGCCTAAGGATGAAAAACTTATTGATATGGCCTAATCCACGAAGGAGGAAAAAGGTGAAAGGAAAGAGGCCAAAGTGAAAGAATAATAAAACCCATGACAAGAAAGAGCATCATTGGTATGGTAAAAAGGGACATGTAGTTAAGTATTATAAGACAAGGACAAGGGCAAAGGACAAGATCGTCGAGAGGGAAATTGTATGCTCTCACTACTAGCATACCTAAGAGGGGTGGTAACGTTTTTGTTAAAAGTTTAGCTTTTCTTTTCTATCATATCGTGGGAACTTTGTTTTGTACATCGCATCCTTTTAATTCTGCTTCGATAGTTGAGTCTCTACATCTTAGTACTAGCGTGGTAGTGGATCCCATTTTTGTCTCAAATCCTGTTAGGGAATCGGCTCATTATTTCATGACTTGTTTGGATTTGAGAATGTCTATGCTAAGTGTTGAGTTTAGAAGTAATGCTTATGTTTTTGGGCTATGGGTTGATTCTAAGGATGGAGTGGTTATCCAGAAATGGTACCATTCTCGAGTATGAAAAGCGGGTAGTTAAGCTCTTGACTTGCCTCGGTAATGCCCTCGAAGTCTAGCGTAACCCTTAGGGTTCTACCATGCTTAGTTACCTAGAATCTCTTGATACATTTATTGATCCGCTCAAATAGTGTTCGCCACTAAGGCGGATGGTTCATTTCTCTTATGCATGAGTTATAGAAAATCACCTTAGTAAGTACATTTGGCAACATGGCTGACATTTGTTTGTTTTCAACAGATAGTTCTTCTACGTGGAATACTTTATAGTGAGTAAACGAGATCCAGGATTCACTAGTGAATTTTGGAAAGCTTGCATGAAACCGTGAGTACGCAGTTATGTTTGGGCCGAGCATACTAGAAGGAGAATAAGTGAAAGTGAAACGAGAGGCAACAGTGAAATGAGTTCCAACTCATATTTTGGAAACAAGAATTAAGAAGCTACGAAATTGTGAAGTTAAAGACGGTCAAAGCACACTGGGGTTAAGCTCAAGGAAATGCGACCTAGAAGATGGAAGACTAGATACGCGCATTATATCTCTTTTTAAGAGTATATCTTTGATCCCTCTTTTCCTGTAGAGCTTACTTGCATGCTATCTTTTAAGTATATCCTCTCGGTCCTATTCTCAATCCTATTTCTGTTGCAAACCCCATAGGGAGTATGACTCATCTGTTAGTAATACATGTTGGGGCTAGAGGGTGTCCGTTGGGTTGACTAAACTTTTTTGGGTTTTATATAGGATATGGGTTGGTTTTAGGAAGGGATTTCTTATGACCAAAAAGGAGTCCATCATGCTTAGTTTCCTAGAAACATATATATTGGTTGGGTAATTCTTTGGGTGTCAGTCTGATGTTGATTTCGGTCTTCGGGGCTGGTGCTTAGGGAGTTCCCCTAATCAGTATATATGTGACGTAGATTTCCAGTTTTGACATTGCCTAGTGGGCACAAAGTTTTTACTTGCTTCTATCATTCGACTATAACTTTAGGTAGGAACAATTGGGTGTAAACATGTGTTTGAGACATGTTATGATTGATGGTTGCAAATGGTTGCAAGTGGTTGCTAGTGGTTGCTCGTGAATGCATATACACGCACATTAGGCACTAGTTCGGCTCAGTCACCTTTCATACTGCATATGCATGAGTGTTTATACTTGTTTATGGATGAAATTGAATGTGTTATCATATGGATGTTGCATATGGATGGATGTTTGTGCACACATATAGTGTTTATGTGACTAGGACTATTTGCATACATGTTGCACTCATGGCACTAAACATATTTTGCATTAAGAAGATCAATCAGGCCTGATCATTTGCATTAGACAAGGAACATATACACACACTTCTTGCATATGTTCATACAGCATTAGAAATCTATTAAGGACAATGAATGCCTGTGATTTATGATTGAGTAGATTGATTATTGGATCGTAGGACATATTCTTCTTAACTTGAAGATTTCGGGGACGAAATCCTTTAAGGAGGGTAGAATGTAACAACTCGAATTTTAATAACATGTTAAAACAAGATATCAAGGTATAATTAATTTTTAAAATGAGAATCAAGGGAAACAGGTTGCGCCAATGCATTCGTCTTGGAATTCTACATGAAATCGAGCCCAAGTTTTCGAAAATCGGAGTCCGGATGAAGAAGTTATGCCCTGTGGAAGATTCAACAAATTTCAGGCAGCACAGAACAAGGCAGGTCGACCTAGGGGTCGACCTGGGGGTCAGGTCGACCAGGTGGTCGACCTGGGGGTCGACCTACCCCCTACAGGTCGACCATATTGTCGACCTCCCCCCTTACAGGTCGACCTGGTCGGCCTGTTTTGACCCAAAACCCATTTTTGAAGCCTGAGACGTGTTTTGATGGTCCGGATTGATTCTAGGGTTGATCTAAAGGCCCTAAATAGTTCCTACGCCTATAAATACACCATAAAACCTAACCTAATTCATAACAAATCATTCTTACACCAAAATGCTGCTGAAATCCCTCTTGATCATGGTCGCCGTCTCTAATCGATTTCCTAAGCTTTCATACACAATCCAATTCGAAGATTAAGGCTTCTACAATGATTCAAGGAAATAAATCAACAACGCCGCAACATTTTTACAACAAATTCAGTTCTTAATTCCTTGTCCACGATCTGTAAGTTCTAGTTATTTTCAGATTAAAATAATTAAATTTATTATAGACATGTGATGAAGTGAAATTGGACTTTTGATTCAAGTCTATTCTTGTTTTTTTTATCTTGATTTTGGGAACTTTTCTATCTTTATTCTCATGACAAGTTTATGGTCTATTCAGCTTATTGTAAATCAATTTTCTTGGTTCATGTTGATATTATTATCAAGATCCATTCTTTATGCCTGAGATGATGTTTTTATGTCGTTTTCTCTCTGATCTTGTTTTTATTGCAACTTCTACCTTCCCCTATTTATTTTCTTTTGATGAACCTAGGTCAATTTCGGACCTAGGCCTAAACTACGATATATGTGCGATGGTATACGGGGGAAATATTGGAATATTGCCTAGTGGAAAATATGTGTTTGGTGGAATTGAAGGCATAATATGAAAATTGGATGTTTGGGGATAATTTACCATTAACATGAAACGGGGTAATTTTGTGTATTGTCATTATAATGGTTATTGCGCGATTGAGATTGATATATGTAATTTGACATGGATCTTGATATATGTAATTTGGCCAGAACTTGTTATGGGTAAATTGGTGTAAACGTGGTATACATGTAATTTTGGGTATAAAACTTGATCTATCTAAATTAAGCATAGCTTTGTAAACATGTAAATCATGAGTTTTGACATATGTAAAACGGCATGAAACATGGTATATGTGTAAATTGGCATAAAATTGGCATACATGTAAAACAACATGAATTGAACATATGTAAATTTGGTATGAATTGGGCATATGTTAATTATGTAAAATTTGGAGTTGAAACATATATGATAATTTATGACTTGGTAAAGGTTTAATATGAACGTGCCTAAGTTGGGTTTAGGGTAGTTGGCATGAATTGTAAATAAAAGGCTATAACTTGGCATAACCTTATAGTGAATTATGATAATAATTTGGGTATACGTTATGGGGCAAAAACATGAATTATGAACTTGATAATTGGCATAAAACAGGAAACATGAACGTGGTTGAAACATGAACATGAACGTGAATATGAACACGAACGTGAACATGGCTAACTCGAGGTTGGGTTGAGTTTGTAGTGTAATTCTGCCCAGAACCGCCCGGCATATCCAATGACTGCAAATAATAAGATCCAATGCGAGAAGTTAGTCATATCATGCTTAAACCCGAGGTTAGACTGAGTTGTGGTGTAATTCTGACCGGAACCGCCCCGCATATGCAGTGACCGCAACAACAGGTCTAATGTGAGTGGTTGATGCATTAATAATTAATTAATGCCAATAAACAGACATGCTAAGAATGGAAAGGTTAAGTAACATATGAATAGTCGAAACTTAACCAATATAACATGTTAATCAGACCAGTGGGTAGGGTTAAGTAAATTAAGAACGCTTAACCAACATAACATTTTAATTAGATCAGTGGGTAGGGTTAAGTAAACTAAGAACGCTTAACCAACATAACTGTTAATCAGACCAATGGGTGGGTTAAGTAATATGACTAGGCTAATGACACTTAACCGATATGACATGAATGGGAGGGTTAAGTAATATGACTAGACTAATGACACTTAACCAACATAACATGACGCGTGGCAGGGTTAAGTCAACTTGAACATATAGATAATACTTAACCAACATAGCATGATATGTGGGCGGGTTAAGCCATGAATTACTTGAAAACACTTAACCAATTTGATATGCTAAGATAGCGGGGTTAATTTATGAATCACTAGACAACACTTAACCAACTTAACATGATACATGGGCGGGTTAAGCCATGAATTACTTGAAAACACTTAACCAATGCAATCTGACGAATGGGACGGTTAAGTTAAATGGATTGGCGATGCTTAACCAATATGACATGTTGTGTGGTAGGGTAAGTAAACACGCGAAGGCAACACTTAACCGATATAACAAGACATGCGGTAGGGTTAAGTAACACAAGAGTGAACACTTAACCAAGGTAACATGATGGGGGGTGGGGTTAAGTTAACTTGAATGGATAACACTTAACCAACCTGTGGGGTATACGAATAGACCCTAGGAAAACCCTAGTAGCGGGACCCGTTTCAGCAGTAACCCTCATTAGGTATCAACGGTACCCTGAGCTAGGTAGGACGGGGCACGATTACTGGGCTGATTATAAGCGGTCAAAACGGCGGCGGGTGATGCAGCACTGCAGGTTCCGACGGATTACGGGCGTGCAGGTATTCCGGAGTGGAAAATTTAGCCACTGGGCATCAGTAGATGTAAAGCTGCGCATCAATAATTGTGTTGGGGTTGCCATCCTAGGGATTGATACACCCTAGGGTGGGACCAGCACAGGTATCTACGAATAGGGGGCCGCATGACACAAACGAGAACTAGGTCGAGTAAGAGCCGATCGATTGGGGTAGTAAGGGTACATCTAACACATTCATGGCAATTGGGCTGGTTGAGGTGAAATCCTCATATTAGATGTAGTCCTGAAGGCTACCACAACTACGGGCTTGGGATAACCTTAGTATATAACACATGTGAAACATTGTAAGTAAGAGCCGATCAATTATGATAGGTACGGTGGGGACATGAAACTGTTAATATGAGGTGGGACCCTCATCGTGGGATATGTACCTATAAAACTATCATGTGGATTATGGGGGATCACTTATCTTGTAATTATAACTAAGTAAACTAATTGGAATGCTAGTTAGGTGTTGTAGAGAATATAGGAAATCAAGGAAAATAGGGTAATGGTGAAGCTTAGAAATCTTGCGATGTTATAGATACCTTGCGATGTGATACTTGGTAGGAACCTTGTGATGCTACCCTTGATAGGAAGAATGGGATGTTATACTTGATTCATCGTGCCTGTAGCTTACCTCGTCATCATGCTTATGTTTACTTTCTGTTTATTCATGCCATATTATCTTTACCTGTTTTTATGTTGAAAGTCATTAGGACTTACTTAGTCTTTACGACTGATCCGGTTTGTTTCGCCTCTTTTTCTTCTGTCCCCCCCCTCAGGTTCACAGTGTGGGAATACAGCTTAGTTCGGATCTTACCAAGCTTCAAGGCTCTTTCATGTACGGCTTGGATTTCTCTTGGCTATGGCTTGCTTTGCTTTATTGGGGAATACTACAGTTTATTGTTATGCTTCTTTGTTTTTGAACAAGACAGATATTTTAGCTATGTAGTTGGGTATTGGAAGTTAATGGGCTTTTATTGTAAACAATTATATTTAATTAATGATTTGAAGTACTTTTACTTTGCTTTCCGCTGTTTTATATATGCCTGTCTTGTAATATTTCTGTTCCAGTACCCATAATGCTCCATTGAAGTTAAGGCATTCCCTTTGTGAGTGACCTTAACGGATGTGGGGTGTTACATTTGGTATCAGAGCAGAAGGTTAACAGACTGGGCAAAAGCTTTTAAAAACCTTCTGAAATTATTTTCAAAACGTTTACAAAGAAGCATTTTTCTAAGAAAAGTTTTGTTTTATGAAAGGCATATTCCCCTAAGCCATATGCACTATCTTTTGATTCCCTCCTTGAGTTTCTTCTCTCTTTCTTTTTCACCATAGTTTTGTAGGTGTATGACATATGTAGGCGGGCAAACAAGTGCCCAACTTCCATCTGTAGCCGCAGTAGTTCCATCTGCAACTAATCTTATTTCGAGCTTTGTAGGTTTATCGTGCGATGGAGGTAGCTTTCGAGAAACTTGTCAACAAACTATACAAGGATAGTAAGAACAGGGATAAAGAACACAAGCCTAAGGATGAAAAAATTGTTGATATGGCTTAATCCACGAAGGAGGAAAAAGGTGAAAGGAAAGAGGCCAAAGTGAAAGAATAATAAAACCCATGACAAGAAAGAGCATCGTTGTTATGGTAAAAAGGGACATGTAGTTAAGTATTATAAGACAAGGACAAGGGCAAAGAACAAGATCGTCGAGAGCGCAATTGTATGCTCTCACTACTAGCGTACCTAAGAGGGGTGGTAGCGTTTCTGTTAAAAGTTTAACTTTTCTTTTCTATCATACCGTGGAAACTTTATTTTGTACATCGCATCCTTTTAATTCTGCTTCGATAATTGAGTCTCTACATCTTAGTACTAGCGTGGTAGAGGATCCCATTTTTGTCTCAAACCCTGTTGGGGAATCGGCTCAATATTTCATAACTTGTTTGGATTTGAGAATGTCTATGCTAAGTGTTGAGTTTAGAAGTAATGCTTATGTTTTTGGGCTATGGGTTGATTCTAGGGATGGAGTGGTTATCCAGAAATGGTACCATCCTCGAGTATGAAAAGAGGGTAGTTAGGCTCTTGACTTGCCTCGGTAATGCCCTCGAAGTCTAGCGTACCCTTAGGGTTCTGCCATACTTAGTTACCTAGAATCTCTTGATACATTTATTGATCCGCTTGAGTAGTGTTCACCACTAAGGCGGATGGTTCATTTCGCTTATGCATGAGTTATAGAAAATCACCTTAGTAAGTACATTTGGCAACATGGTTGACATTTGTTTGTTTTCAAGAGATAGTTCTTCTGCGTGGAATACCTTATAGTGAGTAAACGAGATCCAAGATTCACTAGTTAATTTTGGAAAGCTTGCATGAAACCGTGAGTACGCAGTTATGTTTGGGCCGAGTATACTAGAAGGAGAATAAGTGAAAGTGAAACGAGAGGCAACAGTGAAATGAGTTCCAACTCATATTTTGGAAACAAGAATTAAGAAGCTATGAAATTGTGAAGTTAAAGACGGTCAAAGCGCACTGGAGTTAAACTCAAGGAAATGCGACTTGGAAAATGGAATACTAGATACGCGCATCATATCTCTTTTTAAGAGTATATCCTTGATCCCTCTTTTCCTGTAGAGCTTACTTGCATGCTATCTTTTAAGTATATCCTCTCGGTCCTATTCTCAATCCTAATTCTGTTGCAAACCCCGTAAGGAGTATGACTCATCTGTTAGTAATACATGTTAGGGCTAGAGGGTGTCCGTTGGGTTGACTAAACTTTTTTGGGTTTTATAGGATATGGGTTGGTTTTAGGAAGGGATTTCTTGTGACCAAAAAGGAGTCCATCATGCTTAGTTTCCTAGAAACATATATATTGGTTGGGTAATTCTTTGGGTGTCAGTCTGATGTTGATTTCGGTCTTCGGGGCTGGTGCTTAGGGAGTTCCTCTAATCAGTACATATGTGACGTAGATTTCCAGTTTTGACATTGCCTAGTGGGCAAAAAGTTTTTACTTGCTTCTATCATTCAACTATACCTTTAGGTAGGAACAATTGGGTGTAAACATGTGTTTGAGACATGTTATGATTGATGGTTGCAAGTGGTTGCTCGTGAATGCATATACACGCACATTAGGCACTAGATCGGCTCAGTCACCTTTCATACTGCATATGCATGAGTGTTTATACTTGTTTATGAATGAAATTGATTGTATTATCATGTGGATGTTGCATATGGGTGGATGTTTGTGCACACATATAGTGTTTATGTGACTAGGACTATTTGCTTACATGTTGGACTCATGACACTAAACATATTTTGCATTAAGAAGATCAATCAGGCCTGATCATTTGCAATAGACAAGGAACATATACATACACTTCTTGCATATGTTCATACAGCATTAGAAATCTTTTAAGGACAATGAATTCCTGTGATTAATGATTGAGTAGATGGATGATTGGATGGTAGGACACATTTTTCTTAACTTGAAGATTTCGGGGACGGAATCCTTTAAGGAGGGGAGAATGTAGCAACCCGAATTTTAATAACATGTTAAAACAAGAAATCAAGGTATAATTAATTTTTAAAATGAGAATCAAGGGAAACGGGTTGCACCAATGCGTTCGTCTTGGAATTCTACATGAAATCGAGCCCAAGTTTTCGAAAATCGGAGTGCGGATGAAGAAGTTATGGCCTATAGAAGATTCAACAAATTTCAGGTAGCACAGAACCGGGCAGGTCGACCTGGGGGCCAGGTCGACCAGGCCCCTACAGGTCGACCATATGGTCGACCTCCCCCCTTACAGGTCGACCTAGTCGGCCTGTTTTGACCCAGAACCCATTTTTGAAGCCTGAGACGTGTTTTGATGGTCCGGATGTATTCTAGGGTTGATCTAAAGGCCCTAAATAGTTCCTACACCTATAAATACACCCTAAAACCTAACCTAATTCATAACAAATCATTATTACACCAAAATGTTGCTGAAATCCCTCTTGATCACGGCCGCCATCTCTAATTGATTTCCTAAGCTTTCATACACAATCCAATTCAAAGATTAAGGCTTCTACAATGATTCAAGGCAATAAATCAACAACGCCGCAACATTTTTACAACAAATTCAGTTCTTAATTCCTTGTCCATGATCTGTAAGTTCTAGTTATTTTCAGATTAAAATAATTAAATTTAATATGGACATGTGATGAAGTGAAATTGGACTTTTGATTCAAGTCTATTCTTGTTTCTTCTTGGAACTTGATTTTGGGAACTTTTCTATCTTTATTCTCATGTCAAGTTTATGGTCTATTTAGCTTGTTGTAAATCAATTTTCTTGGTTCACGTTGATATTATTATCAAGATCTATTCTTTATGCCTGAGATGATATTTTTATGCCATTTTCTCTCTGATCTTGTTTTTATTGCAACTTCTACCTTCCCCTATTTTTTTTGATGAACCCAGGTCAATTTCGGACCTAGGCCTAAACTACGATATACGTGCGATGGTATACGGGGGAAATATTGGAATATTGCCTAGTGGAAAATATGTGTTTGGTGGAATTGAAGGCATAATATGAACATTGGATGTTTGGGGATAATTTACCATTAACACGAAACAGGATAATTTTGTGTATTGTCATTATAATGGTTATTGCGCGATTGGGATTGATATATGTAATTTGACATGGATCTTGATATATGTAATTTAGCTAGAATTTGTTATGGGTAAATTGGTGTAAACATGGTATACATGTAATTTTGGGTATAAAACTTGATCTATGTAAATTAAGCATAACTTTGTAAACATGTAAATCATGTGTCTTGACATATGTAAAACGACATGAAACTTGGTATATGTGTAAATTGGCATACATGTAAAACGACATGAATTGAACATATGTAAATTTGGTATGAATTGGGCATATGTAAATCTGACATGTAATCTAGAACTTGGGCATATGTTAATTATGTAAAATTTGGAGTTGAAACATATATGATAATTTATGACTTGGTATAGGTTTAATATTAACGCGCCTAAGTTGGGTTTGGGTAGTTGGCATGTATTGTGAATAAAATGCTATAACTTGGCATAACCTTACAGTGAATTATGATAAATAATTTGGGAATAAGTTATGGGAAAAAAACGTGAATTATGCACTTGATAATTGGCATATAACTGGAAATATGAACGTGGTTGAAACATGAACATGAACGTGAATATGAACACGAACGTGAACATGGCTAACTCGAGGTTGGGTTGAGTTTGCATTGTAATTCTACTCGGAACCGGCCGGCATATCCAATGACTGCAAATAATAAGATCCAATGTGAGAAGTTAGTCATATCGTGCTTAAACCCGAGGATAGACTGAGTTGTGGTGTAATTCTGCCCGGAACCGCCTGGCATATCCAGTGACCGCAACAACAGGTCTAATGTGAGTGGTTGATGCATTAATAATTAATTAATGCCAATAAACAGACATGCTAAGAATGTAAAGGTTAAGTAACATATGAATAGTTGACACTTAACCAATATAACATGTTAATCAGACCAGTGGGTAGGGTTAAGTAAATTAAGAACGCTTAACCAACATAACATGTTAATTAGATCAGTGGGTAGGGTTAAGTAAACTAAGAACGCTTAACCAACATAATTGTTAATCATACCAATGGGTGGGTTAAGTAATATGACTAGGCTAATGACACTTAACCGATATGACATGAATGGTGGGTTAAGTAATATTACTAAACTAATGACACTTAACCAACATAACATGACGCGTGGCAGGGTTAAGTCAACTTGAACATATAGATAATACTTAACCAACTTAGCATGATACATGGGCTGGTTAAGCCATGAATTACTTGAAAACACTTAACCAATTTGATATGATAAGATAGCCGGGTTAATTTATGAATCACTAGACAACACTTAACCAACTTGACATGATACATGGGCGGGTTAAGCCATGAATTACTTGAAAACACTTAATCAATGCAATCTGACGAATGGGAGGGTTAAGTTAAATGGGTTGGCGATGATTAACCAATATGACATGGTGTGTGGTAGGGTTAAGTAAACACGCGAAGGAAACACTTAACCGATATAACAAGACATGCGGTAGGGTTAAGTAACACAAGAGTGAACACTTAACCAAGGTAACATGATGGGGGTGGGGTTAAGTTAACTTTAATGGATAACACTTAACCAACCTGTGGGGTATACGAATAGACCTTAGGAAAACCCAAGTAGCGGGACCCGTTTCAGCATTAACCCACATTAGGTATCAATGGTACCCTGATCTAGGCAGGGTGGGGCACGATTACTGGGCTGATTATAAGCGGTCAAAACGGCGGCGGGTGATGCAGCAGTGTAGGTTCAGATGGATTACGGGCGTGCACGTATTCCGGAGTGGAAAATTTAGCCACTGGGCATCAGTAGATATAAAGCTGTGCATCAAGAATTGTGTCGGGGTTGTCATCCTAGGGATTGATACACCCTAGGGTGGGACCAGCACAGGTATCTACGAATAGGGGGCCGCGTGACACAAACAAGAACTAGGTCGAGTAGGAGCCGATCGATTAGGGTAGTAAGGGTACATCTAACACATTCATGGCAATTGGGCTGGTTGAGGTGAAATCCTCATATTAGATGTAGTCCTGAAGGCTACCACAACTACGGGGTTGGGATAACCTTAGTATATAACACATGTGAAACATTGTAAGTAAGAGCAGATCAATTAAGATAGGTACGATGGGGACATGAAACTGTCAATATGAGGTGGGACCCTCATCGTGGGATATGTACCTATAAAACTATCATGTGGGTTACGGGGGATCACTTATCTTGTAATTATAACTAAGTAAACTAATTGGAACGCTAGTTAGGTGGTGCAGAGAATATAGGAAATCAAGGAAAATAGGGTAATGGTGAAGTTTAGAAATCTTGCGATGTTATAGAAACCTTGCGATGTGATATTTGGTAGGAACCTTGTGATTCTACCCTTGATAGGAAGTATGGGATGTTATACTTGATTCATCGTGCCTGTAGCTTACCTCGTTATCATGCTTATGTTTACTTTCAGTTTATTCATGCCATATTATCTTTACCTGTTTTTATGCTGAAAGTCACTAGGACTTACTTAGTCTTTATGACTGACCCGGTTTGTTTCGCCTCTATTTCTTCCGTTCCCCCCCCCCCCAGGTTCGCAGGGTGGGAATACAGCTTAGTTCGGATCTTACCAAGCTTTAAGGCTCTTTCACGTACGGCTTGGATTTCTCTTGGCGATGGCTTGCTTTGCTTTATTGGGGAATACTACAGTTTATTGTTATGCTTCTTTGTTTTTGAACAAGACAGATATTTTAGCTATGTAGTTGGGTATTGGAAGTTGATGGGCTTTTATTGTAAACAATTATATTTAATTAATGATTTGAAGTACTTTTACTTTACTTTCCGCTGTTTTATACATGTCTGTCTTGTAATAATTCTGTTCCAGTACCCATAATGCTCCATTGAAGTTAAGGCATTCCCTTTGTGAGTGACCTTAATGGATGTGGGGTGTTACACTAATTCTGGATAGCTATGGAGCTGAAGATGGATCCTATCATTTCTATTATGCTGTTCAGACTTCATTTAGTATATTTTGTTTGATTCCACTGCAGACATTTTATATTAAGCTGAAACTGTATTATGTACTAAGTATGATCCTATTATGCTGTGTAATTCTGAAGACGATATATTATTCCCAAAGTAATTTTATGTATTTTATCTTCTGTAATTCTATATTTCTGTTCTGCTGTTATTTTTTATGTATTATATTCCAATGATTATCCTTGCTTTCGTACTACGGGAGTTTGAGTTATCACAGTTGGTATCAGAGCTAATGGTTAAACTTAGCTCCAGAATATAACATATTAACAAACTTGACAGAAATAGAATCAACATTATTCTAAGGCGAATAACTCATTATAGATAGGATCACTAATGTCCTATAATGAGTATAGCAGAATAAAATACACCCCTATAGATTCATTTACATTTAAATATATGTGCCTCTATGCTTTACAATATCTTTTCTATTGGCGTGACTCTTTGTTTGCTGTTTGCAGACATAGTAGAAAATGAGTGGAAGAAACAGAAGAAGAAATTCTCTGGTTCAGCAATCTAATGAGCCTATCGTGCTCCTACAAACAGAACCATATCTAGAAGCTCTATTAATGAAGTATTGAAATCTGGGTAGAGTACCATTCTCGGGCAAAGAATCCGTTATTGAAACACAAGAATGGATGCGTTCTTCTGAGAGAAATTTTGAAGGCTTAAAGCTGAGAGATGATCAGAAAAGATTACTGGCATCTTGGGAACTCAAAGACGAAGCTCTAATCTGGTGGGAAACTGTTACTGAGGAAAATCCAGAAGGTAATATTACCTGGGATAGATTTAAAGAAATTTTCAAAGAAAGATTCATTCCTCCAGGAGCAACTGAGCGGCTATATGATGAGTTTTTCAATCTGAAGCAAGAAGATATGATCATCTAGGAATATTAGAATAAATTTAATGAACTTTCTTGCTTTGCCCCAGAACTAATTCGAGATCCTATAAGGAAGAATCTGAGATTTATCAAAGGACTTCAAAAGATATAAGAAGGTGGAGTACTTGCTCATGTGAACCTTCCTTTTTCTGAGATGATACAAATGTCTTATCGCTATGAGTATATTGATAAGCAACATGGTCTGGAAGATGAAGAGGAAAGCAACTCTAGCAGCAAAAGGAAGTTTGAAACTGATAGCCCTGAGGCAAGTAAAAAGCCTGAGTCAGCAAGAAGCCTAAAACTGATAAAAAGGGTTAAATCTGAGAAAGAACCATTAATGACAGCCACATGCTCTAACTGCAATAGATAAGGACATTTGGCGATAAATTGCAGATCTCTAAAGAAACAAAGAAAGGATGGATCTAAATCCAATAAGAAGTCTCACGAGACCAGGGAATGCAATATGTGGCATAAGTCAGGTCATATAAGTAGTGATTACTGAGTTTTGAAAGCGACCAAAGAAGCTTAAGTCAATAAAGTGGAAGAAGCTCCAGCACCTTCAGCTAGTCAACAAAGGCCAGATGTTTTGGAAGGGACCCTTATGGTCAATAATATTCCAGTTAAAGTATTGTTTGATACGGGCGCATCACAAAGCTTTAATTCAAGCAATACGGTTAAGAAATTGAAGTTAAAACTAAGGAACCTTAAGGAATCGACTAGACTTCATAATCCGATAGAAGGTTCTCTTATTCTCGGTGTGTATTGTAGAGTGCTTGTTTCCTTTTCCCATTATAGGTTTTCTTTTAATTTGATTGTTATGGATTTTTCTGAATTTGATATCATTCTTGGGCTGGATTGGTTAACTAAATACGAGGCCGAAGTTAAATGTGCTGAAAGAGTTGTTAGAATTAAAATGAAGCTTGCCAATGTTGTTATACCCTACGTAGGCTCAAATTTAGAAAGAAAAGAATTTTGGGTTGCTCTAGAGGTTTCCCCCACTGCTATTGAAAATATTCCTATTGTTAATAATTATGTGGATGTGTTCGAAGAAGTTGATAGCTTACCTCCGCGAAGAGAAATTGACTTCAGGATTGATTTAGTTCTAAATGCAAGGCCAGTTGTGCATCCTATTCTAAGAATGACATGGAAAGAGAAAGAAGAATTAGGTAATCAAACTAAACAGCTTTTGTATAAAGGTCTGATCAGACCTAGCTTTTCGAATTGGGGTACAACAGTAGTGTTTGTTCCAAAGTCAGAAGGTACTCTCAGATTATGTGTTGATTACCGAGACCTCAACAAGCAGACGCTCAAGAATAAATATCCATTGCCCCGTATAGATGATTTATTGGATTGTTTGAATGGAGCGAAAGTGTTTTCGAGAATGGACCTAGCTATAGGTTTCCATCAACTGCGAATTGCCAAAAATATGTTCCTTTGATAGCTTTCAGAGGGCCAGGCATATTTTATAAGTGGTATCAGAGACAATACCCAGCCGGAATTGTGGCTCCTGTGTGGACCACAGCGCCTGAGTGAGGTGTTTGTGAGCCAACGGGGACGTTGGGCTCTGTAGGAGTGGAGAATGTAACACACCTAAGTCCCACATCGTGTAAGCCTATGTGAAGTGGGTACTTATATAGTAGAGCCCATCTCTTACTAATGTCGAGGCCTTTTGAGGAACAAAACCCCACACTTATACGGTGGCTAAGTTGGGGACAATATCTTGCGTAAACGGAGGTGCGGGTTGCTACAGTACTTCCTTGAAACAAACACATCTATTGACCATATGTCCCCCTTGATCCTTTAATATCTGCACATATTCCATATTTAGTATATTCATAGGTCACGCAAATTATATTACATGCTCCGTCTGCAGCACAATCTCCTCGTAAGTGTTCGCTCAAGAAACTCACCAGCTTTGCTTCAGCTGTTGTCATATATCCTACAGTTAAATAGTGATACAAAAACAAATCAGAGGTATTATGATATTTTTCAGCACTCAAACATAAAATCTGATTGATGGGTTACAATTATGAATTTTAATTTTAATTGCGAACATATTATCACGACATAAACATAATTGCATTCACAAATTAAATAGCCTAACTAGTTTTCAAAGTTGGAACATTAATTAGCTTGAATTTAAATTAGAGAAGCATTTCATAGTTTTTTTGTTTAATATTTTCAGTAAGTAGAAATACAAGGAAATAAAGATTATAAGTAGTTACCTGAAGCTAATAGGATTAACAACTCCAAAAAAGATAGCAGATAGCTTTTTTCTCATACGCCATTCTGAATCTTCAGATTGATGAGTTTTATTGTACCTATAGAAATTGGTGGGTATTTATAATGTACAATAATTAGTGGGCACTAAAAGCAACATCTTTGACCCTTTTTAATACCACTATGTGGTTTTGGAAATTACTTTCTATGGTGCCCTTAGCCCTGTAGGTGTTGGCTTTGCTAAGGGCCTCATCGAAACTACTTCCTAATACCATATGTGGTGTTAGGAAGTGTAAAAGTTGGTGCATTTAACACTACACTAATTATAATTACTAGTTAAATGTCTGTATCTAGTAAATTAATGATGCACATCTACATCTAAATCATGAAAAAATTTATTACAAAAATGAAACGAGTACTAATTATTGACAGGAATTAATTAATTAAAGTTCATTCTAAATAAGTTTAAAAAGTTAAATTTCTAGATTAGGATTCATAACTTACAAGGTAGGTGGGATTTGAATATTCATGTATACAAACAAGATTTGAAAATGCATCCAAAAGAAAGGATGTGTACGTGCATCAAGAAATGAGATTTGGATGACAAAAAAAAGTCGGTAGTTTTCTATAAATCGATTTTGAGCTTCAACTCCTTCTTTATTATGATATATTTAATTTGAATCTTCAAAACTTAATAACTTATCATAAATTCATCATATTAACAAATAGTTATCACTAGTAATTCTAACATGTTATTGTCATTTTAAAGCTATAAGACATACCGCTTTTAGCTACGTTCATGGGTGACAACTGGCGATTGATAAATTTTTTGATAGCTATGCCAATTTTTAGTAACTTCACAACTAAATTAATTTGTTTAATTTCGCTTATGCTTTTAGAAACTGCACAAAAGTAAAAAAAATTAACTCTTAAAATAAAAAATGTATTCTATTATATTTGCTCAAGGTAACGGTTGTTATGACTGGTCAAATTCGCGTAATTCAAATATTTGACTTTATTCAAAATCTAACTCTATTGGTCCATCTATGCTACATATAGTATGTCCATTAGACGACTATAATAAACTTGCACTACAAGAGCCAGCTGATATTGTGGTCGAGAAGGGGCAATGGCTAAAAAAGCGATCGTCGCTAGCCGTTGCACGATATGCAGATATCTAACTGCCGAGACCTTTCTCCCCCAATTCATTTCAGCAACAACAAAAAAACTTACCTACGTTGCCCCCCAACACAGCTGCAATTTCACCCGCCAAATCTCAATTCCAAGCTTCTTAATTTGTGTTGGTATGTCTTCTAACTCAATTCTATGTTTAATTAGGGTTAATTTGCATGTTTATATGGGTTTGTAAATTGATTGTTTATGGATATGAAATTGGTTGTCTTGTGGGTTGCATCTGACGTTGATTTTGTTTTAGTTTGATTGGGAATAAATGTAATTGAGTAGGAGGTTGAAAACGATGATTATGACATATGTAATTGATTTAGGAGGTTGAAACGATAATTATCACGTGTGCAATTGGGCTTATGATGATTGTGTTGTAGGATGATTTGAAAATAAATGGAATAAACATAATTGTTTAATTGTAGTAGATTGGTTATTCTTGAAATGGTGTAATAATGTCCCTCATCTACATGCACTGTTAATTATGTCACCATCGGATGCAAGAATGGTCAGTCCAAACAAATTTAAAGAATACATTCATAATTTTAAAAAATGTTTTGTTGCTATAATATTTAATAAACAAATATTAATTCGAAATGGTTCTTAATTTAGATTTATATCGTCAAGAATCTTGTTGTATGTAATGAAAATCATATTTATAACTTAACCCTTTAAATTTTAAATGAAATTAATTAATCAACTTGAAAGCTTAGTTTATCTTTTAAAAATCTAAACTAATTGAAATTAACTTCATAATTTATACTTTAAACTAAAAGTAACTAAAACTAATTTGTACATCATAATTTTCATTGTTATGTTAGTCTACAAATTGAAAGTATGAAAAAAGTATGTAGACATTAGTTTACAAATTATATAATGTGTTTTACTTATGTGAACCCTTTAGATAAATTTGACCCCGTCCGACAAGTGTTGTGTATGATCGTTATATGGATATTCGTTTTTACACAAAACGGAAACCTATATTCATATAATACAATGTTCGTTGGATTTGTCCTAGTATTGGACAAGTTAGAAATATAATAACGTAAGCATAATTTGTAAATTATTTCAGTTTAAATGGTTGACAAAATTTTGATGGCACTTCCTTTTTATTCCCTATGCACACGCATTTGTGTACGATACAAGGACTAAAAGGAAGTGCTGCCAAAATTTTGTTGAATCATTTAACCTGAAATGAATTACAAAATATGCTTACATTATTATATTTGTAATGGGAAGTAGGTAGACTGGCCGTCAAAGTAAAAAAGAAATAAACGAAAAAACCAAAAACATTAAGTAGTTATAAATGAAATTTTACAAGATTTCAATTAATATAAAGTGTTTGATTTAATTTTCTAACATATTTGTTGCAAATCAGGAAAATTTCGATTATTTTCGTGATCGTAGTTGGATGTATCAACCCCGAACCGGTAAGAAAGAGTCGGTAAAGGAACATTTTTGTAATGATGTTCAAGAATTTATTAGATTCGTTAAATCTAATAATCGAAGTAGCATAGACATTCGTTGTCTGTATAGTAAGTGCAGACATCTGAAGCATTGGAAGCCAGATGTAGCAGTAGTACATCTGTATAAATTTGGTTTTTTGTCGAATTGTTACTAATGGGATTGTCATGGAGAACTTGTTCAACCTACGTCTAACCCTGTTGTGGTAGAGGACGATAGTACAATGATGAGCGATAACACAACGACGAATCTAATAGAAAATATAGTGCAAGATGCAACACAATCAATGTTTCCTACCATTGATCAAGGCAAAGATGAGAACGAAAATGTTGAAGAACTAACGGTGGAAGCGATAAAAAATTATGATTTATTGAATTATGCTAAGAGGCCTTGTAGGAAGGGTTTACAAGCAAAATTGAATTATATGTAACCGCCGAATTCATCACTATGAAATCAAAATTCAATCTTATAGAAGCTGCATTTACAGCAGTTGTACAAACTACAAAATGACATATGCCGCCCAATAATTTGATATGCGATAGTCATTATAAAGTGAAAAAACTTATGTTTGCTTTTGGAATACCGTATCAGAAGACAGATACTTGTGTTAAAGGTTGCATGTTATATTGGAAAGAAGACGCTCACCTTAGAAACTGCAAATTTTGCAACGGAGATAGATATAAAATGTAACAACCCGGAAAATCAGAACCAATTTAAATTTTTTATTTTAGCAATTTTTGTGAATTTTGAATATTTAAAATGATTTATTTTAAATAATAACGATTAGAAATTTATTTTGAATAGAATTAGTGTAACAACCCGTATTTTTTACGGTATATAAATAAATTATTTAATTATTTAAATAATGGTTTGGTCATTTAAAATGACCAGAATTAAATAATATTGAATATTAATTAAAATAAATAATATAATAGTATATTTAATTTCTGAAATAGTCAGAAATAGTAGAATTCACAAAATGGTGTGAATTGGATCATCAGTGATATTTAATTCAGTTTAGAATTGAATTAGAATAACGAATATATTATTTAAACGACAGTTGAATGTATAATTATATTATAAATATAATCGTGCTCGAAATGGCACGGCAGTTCGCTATTTGGCGATTTGAACTTCAACTGGATATACAGAAGCCGTTTTAAATCGGATTTCTGCAAAACAAGAAACGTTAAGAGCTGGTGAAGTATATTTTTCTAATGGAAGAGAAAAATCGAGATTTCATCGTGTAGATTTTTAGTTATGTCCAAAACAAAATTTAGAAAAGTCGCTACGGAATTCCTTTATAATTTATATCGATTTATTTATATTTTAAAATGGACTTTTAAATATAAATCAAATATCGATGTAACACTGGATTCAAAATATCGAGTTATAAATCCCACTGGATTAGTATGATATTCTAGTATGAATATATAAGATAATATTAAACTATTTTTAATTAATTTAATTGTTTTTAAATATATTTATATATTTAAAAGGGTTATTTAGGGCTTTAAAAATAGCCAGTTTTGCAAACGACCTCAGAATTCGATGAAACTAATTTTGTTGGATCCGCAATATTAAATTATCGTTAGATTTCAATTTCTGTGATTTCTGAAGTCAGTGTGTGGACGTACGGATTTTTAATATGAAAAACAATCAGTATTTTGATGGTTAAAAATACGCTTTGTGAGCAAACAGAGTCGGAATTCGACGAAACCAGTTTCGTTGGGTCCATAATGTCGAACTAAAGGTATATGTCCAGTTTTGTAATTTTTGGGTATCGTTTGTGATCACAGGAATTTTAGAGGACAAATAAAAATAGTGGTTGCTTAAAATTATATACAATATTCGAATATTAAAATATATATCCTACGTATAAATACATCTTAACACTTCCTAACCCAAAATCATCCTCCAGTCTTCTGAAAAACTCACGCGTCCACCATAGAAAAGCAAAAACATGAAATATCCTCTTCTTCAAAAATCAAAATAAAACCAAATCAATTCTCTTAAATCCTAAAATAAATATCCGTGAACTCTGCAAAGCAAGAGCTTCGAGTTGATGATGGTTTGGATGGGATCAATCACCACTGTTGGAAGTCCATGTGAAAGCAGTGAGGGTAGGGTTGGACTGTAACACCCCGTATTTTCTGAGAATATTAAAATAAAAAATTAAAGAATAATTTATTTGAAAAAGAGGAATGAGAAAAGAATGATGTTTATCATAGTTCTAAGGTTTGTAAGCAAAATACTTAGTAGCTCATTTGGTTAGAACATGTGACTTGCATTCAAGAGGTACAGAGTTCGATCCCCGCCAGCGCCATATTTTTATTTTAGGGGAATAGCTAAAAAGTGGCTTAGTGTGAACGCAGTTCAAAAAGTGGTTTAGTGTGAAAATGGTTAATTATGAAGAAGTTACTAAGCCATGAAGTTTGTATGCATATGAGAGAAATATATATAGATATATATAAAAATTAAATAAATAAATATTCAAAAAAAGTTCAAAACAGCGAATCGGGAGGGGGAATTGTAATGACCCGCATTTTCAGCGGTATAATAATTAATTTATTTAATTATTTAAGATAGTGATTTAGAGGATTTGATGGTCGTTGAATTAAATAAGTATGAATATTTAATTAATATAATAATTAAATAATATATTTAATTCTGAATATAATCAGAATTGGCTGAAATGGCGATATGGTGTGAACGGAATCATCTGTGATATTTAATTCAATTTAGAATTGAATTAGAATAACGAATATATTATTTGAATGACAGTTTGAACGTATAATTATATTATAATTAAAATCGAGCTTGAAATGGCGCTGTAGTTCTTGATTTGGCAATTTGAACTTCAACCGAATATACAGGATTCGTTTTTAAATCGGATTTCTGTGAAACAAGAAACGTTAGGAGCTGGTGAAGTATATTTTTCTAGTGGAAGAGAAAAATCGGGATTTCGTCGTGTAGATTTTGAGGTGTGTCCAAATCAAATTTTAGACAAGTTGTTGTGGAATTCCTTTATAATTTATAAAGGAATTATTTTTATTTTAAAAAGGAATCTCACTATAAATCGAATATCGATTTAATCGAGATTGAAATATCAAGTTAGAAATTCATATAGGAATATTATGAAGCTGTATGGTATTCCACTATGAATATAGATGATAATATTTATTTTTAAATATTTAATTTAATTGTTTTAAAATATATTTATATATTTAAAAGGGTTATTTAGGGCTTTAAAAATAGCCACTTTTGCAAACGAAGTCGGAATTCGACGAAACTAATTTTGTTGGATCCGCAACATCAAATTATTGTTAGATTCCAAGTTCCGTGATTTTTGGGGTCACTGTGTGGCCGTACGGATTTTTAGAGTGAAAAACAGTCGATATTTTGACGGTTAAAAATGTGTTGTGTGAGCAGACGGAGTCAGAATTCGACGAAACTAGTTTCGTTGGGACCGTAATGTCAAACTCTAGCTGAATGTCAATTTCCATGATTTTTACGTATCGTGTATGATCACACGGGTTTTTAGAAGATAGAAACGAATATAAAATGAGGAAAATAAAATATAAAATAATAAAAAAAAATATCCTACCTTAGTGAACCTAAACATGCCACATCTCCCCCGCTCACAGCCACACACTCATATGTTAAAACACGAGAAAACAATCTCGTTCACAGAACACAAACCGCATGGCAAAAATAAAAATCAAAGAAAATCAAACTAAATTCCTAAAATCATAATCTAGGTATATTTAGATTCACCAAGTGCTTTCCTTCAGCTTGAGATGGTTTTCGTTAAACTCGATAGGGATTTCAGTCACTGCTATTTCAGGAGCGTCGGTTAGGGTTGGGTTTGTAGGGAGATGGAAGCTTCGTATCATGACATGAGTATCATAATAGGGTTTCTGAGATTAAATGAAGTGTGCCTGCAAATTTTAAGTCGGATTGATGAAAAAAGATGTCGCTACCTGGGCGTTTGCAGCAGGAAATGGTCGGCGTCGGTTTTTGAGGAGGGGGTTCGAAGGTGAGGCTTTTGGGGTGGAAGGATAGTGTAACGACCCGCATTCTACGCATCGGAAGATCGTAGAATATTTATTTCTCTTTGATACGAAGTCGTATGGTCATGTAACTTTGGGAAACGACTAGTAGGGTCATTTCCCATGTTCATGATTTTTGCCGATTTTTAAATGACCGTTTTGCCCTTAGTTGATCTTGTTTCGTCCATAACTTTTGATTGGTTAGGAATTTTGACCTGAAACCACTTCCATTAGCTCCAGATGATGGTTTCTCTTTCCGTAGAGTGGTCATAATAGTCAAACGGACTTACCGTTTGGGAGATATGGCTGAATTAAGGTTTAAAGGGTTATTTTCAGCTAATTGGGCTTAACCGGGTAGTTAGTAATTAGGCCCATTGGGGGATTTCGGGATTAGTGGTATTTAAGGGCTGCTAGGGTTAGGATTTCGGTTTTTACTTCATTTTTCCAGCCACCACTTATTTTCTTCAACCCTAGTCATGGCCTCCAACATCTAGAATCATTCCAAGTCACCTCTAATCACTTTCTAATCAAAGATTAAGCAAAACTACATCAAACCAAAGGGGATTAGCATCAAATCAGAGAGAGTTGCTGAAACACATAGAGATTGGATCTATATCAGAGGAGTTTCAGTTCTGAAAGTTTAATTGTGCCAAAGGTGAGTGATTTGCATTGTTTTTCACTAATTACGGCTTGTTATGGTAATTAGCGAAGATTAGCGAAATTATGGCTCAGAAAAATCTAGAAAAATTCCTAAAATTCTAAATCATCATTTTATGCCTCTGATATGAATTTGGGTTAATTTCGACTAATTTTGCAAATCCCGGAATTTGGGGGATTAATGGATGATTAGTGATAATTAGCGAGTTTATGCAAGATTAAAATCTGGAAAAATATTCAGAAATTCCTAAATAATGTTTTAGACCTCTGATATGAAATTTGGCTAATTTGGATAAGTTTTTCTAATTATATGCTTAGACATGATTAAGAGGGATTAAGGGAAAATATGAGGTTTTGGCTATGTTTGGTCCATATTGTTATGATTAAATTGTTGTTTTGGTGTTTGTGGTTGATTCCCTATGTTCCTATGATTGCATGGTATGCTTTGTGATTGATTAGAAGTGTTAGATTGGTCGAAAACGCCGTCGAGAGGCGAAAATAGCTTGCTGGAATGATGCAGGTTTTGGGATCGGTATAAAAGACCAGGGGAGTTTCGAGCGACCGAGTTTGGACGACCAGGGGAGTTTCGAACGACCAGATTTTGGACCGACCAGGAGGGGCTTCTGACCGACCGACCCCGTATGAACTTCAGACTGACCAGGGATGGTGAAAACCGACCGACCAGAAGAGGAACGAAGTGCGACCGACCAGAGGAGGAACGAAGTGCGACCGACCAGAGGAGGAACGAAGTGCAACCGTCCGGGGGGGAACGAAACCGACAGAGTTCCTAGACCGATCAGAGATGAAGATGACCGAACCGATCCAGAAGAAGGTGGCCAATAACCCGAGATGCAAAGGTAGTTCAAATGCGAAGTTGAGCTCAGGATCCTGATGAGAATGAGTTAACTTCGTGATTGGACTTTGCTGCGGGACGTGTGCGAAGGGGTTATCGATATCCATAACTTTAGTTTACCACTTATGGACAGATTAGTGGCTATGGATCAGTGCAATGGTGTCATGGTGACTCCATGGAGCAAAGTGATCGTAGCCAAGGATTGGGTGATCGAGTAGTGGATATCGTATGCTTTACGCACTGAGTGAGAGACGTGAAGATGATTGCCATGTTTGATTGTTTGCTTTCACCTTGACATGCACACCCCCACCCCCGTATTTCTTACACACTTTATGCTAGTGTCACCTTAGAGTATTGTACAGTATGTAGTGCTAACTCTTTAGTTGCAGGTCCAGGTTCAAGTATGATTTCTTAGAGTATTATACCTGTTATTGTTCATCTTAGAGATGTATGCTTTGTTGCTTATCGCTCGTACCAGACTTTTGTCTGACCCAGAGTTTTATGTCTCTTCTTATTACTCTGGGTGCTCACACGAGCAGACTAGAGACAGGTTAGGTGGATGCACGAGTAGCTGTACTGGAGACGAGCAGGAGGCTTCCACGCATGATATTTATGTATTATCTCCCTGTGTTATCGATGGTCACTACTTGGGCATTAGTAGTGTACCTTTCTTTTCTTTTGCTTAGAGACAGTATTTTTGAAGTTGTAATAATGGTTTGGATCATAAGCTGTATTTTGAATTTCCGCTGCCATGTTAGTCATGATTTAGTTTTCAGCTTATACACTGTCTCGCCTGTTTTATGTCAGGTATATTATTATTATATTTTATTCCATGCGCTGTGAGACATTCTACAGGTTCCTTTGTTAGTTCATTCTTTTCTTTTGGCGACCGTCCCGTGCTAGTTGGACATCGGCACAGCGCATTTCGGGGAAATGTCGGCTAGTGCAGGGCGGGCCGTCACACTTGGTATCAGAGCTCTAGGTTGCGTAGTTAACCTAGGGAAGTTATCAGGGAGAGATAATATACATATACGAGAGAGCGTATTTGTGATTATTTTGATTTTTAAAAGCTATATATATATACTATTAGTAGTATAAGAATGAAGTCGTGCTGCACTAGCACCACTATGGGGTCGTTAATCGTTTCCTTTTTCAGATTGACGATGAGCCGATATGTTAGAGGTACCGGTAGAGGGGCCAATAATGGGAATGCTGCTGACATGAGGACGATGTTTACTGACCTCATGAGAGAGATGCTTAGAGATGTACAGAGGGCAGCTCCCAATGGTGGAAATGGTGGTGGTCCAATAGTGCAGGCGCCGAGAGTCGACTTCGCCAAGCTGAATAAGGATTATACTAGCCTTGGTGGGAAGCCGTTCCACGGAACGGAGTCGACTACGGATGTTCAGGATTGGTTGGATAGTTGCGAACGTATCTTCGAGGATTTGGGCATTGAGGATGCGATGAAGAGGAAGTTAGCATCCCGTCAGCTTCAAGGACGAGCAATGAATTGGTGGAATGCTATTAAGGCAGCAACTCCAGAGGATCTGATTACATGGGATCAGTTTAAGGCTCGTTTTTGCGATAAGTTTATACCAGCTGCTCAGAAGTCAGAATTGTTTAGAAAGTTTCTGGAGCTTAAGCAGAACGGAAGGGCAGTTTCAGAGTATGTTGCTGAGTTCGATACTTTATCGAAATATGGGTTATCTCTTATCGACACTGCCGAAAAGAAGAACGAGAAGTTCATAACTGGTTTAGATGGGTACTTGGGGGAAAGGCTTATAAACCACATCGATGAGACGTGTGAATCGATTGTAGGAAAGGCATTAAGGTCAGAAAGTCTTTACCCTAAGCCTAAGACTGAGGTCGCTACTGCATCTGCAAAGGAGCCAAAGCCGCAAGCAGGCGGCGGAGGCAAGAATAATTCCCAGACTAAGAGGAAACAAGACCAAACCATGGATGGTCAGAGTAAGAAGAATAAGAAAGATGGCGAGTGCTTTAGCTGTGGCAAGAAGGGCCACTATGCCAGAGATTGTCGAGAAAAGCCTGGGGAAAGGAAGTGCTTTAATTGCGGCCAAGCGGGACATCACAAGAATGAATGTCCACAATCTCCTAGGGAGAAGCAGATCGTGAAAGCATATGCTATCAATGCTGTTCCTTCTTCGTCGAATGCCCCAACTGCGGCGTAGAAGGAAAAAGGTGTCGTTATTCGAGGTATGCTTTCTATTTAAGATGTTCATGTTCTAGCTTTGTTTGATATCGGGACTTCCCATTCCTTCGTACCTAGTGACCTGGTAGATAGGTTGGAATTGGAACCCGAGGTAGTCGATAGACCTTTAGTAGTGACAAGCCCGATAGGTGGTTTGACTAACCTTAGTATGACTTGTTGTAATTTGGTCTTATCGAGTCATGGATGTATGTTTGTTTTGATTGCTTTATTTCGAGCTTTACTAGGGTTGGCTTGATTTTGGGAGTCGATTGACTCCAAATGTATGGAGTGATAGTAGATTGTGAAGAGTCTTTGACGACCATTAGAGTGGATAATGGACGAAAGGTGGTATTGGATCGCCTACCTTATGATGAAGATGATAACGAGAGTTAAAGAAGCAAATGTACATTGGATGTACAGTAGTTTGGTCAGGACTTGGTCATGCGATCGACGATAGTTTCAAGCAAGATTGGCGAGGATAGCCAGAGTCAGTTATGGATGCTTGAGTGTTTGGATGTTTTGTTTATATCATCTCACGTAGATTGTCTGAACTCGGAGGAGATGTTCCTTGGGTGCTTGTCTGATATTGGTTTAGGCCTTTGGGGCTTGTGCTCGGGGAATGTCGAGGTCGACTAGGATGGTCTGCGTGAGAGATAAGTGGTTGTTGTGATTTTCATTGGATGATATCTTGGTTTACTCGAAGAGTGATGGGCAGTTGTGACAGGATAAGACTATTCAATGGTATGGACTGCCCCAAGTTAGACTCGATAGAGTTATGAGATAACTCGAGTGGGACTCGAGAAAGATGCGAAGCAATGGATTGTTTAGGACCCTATGTTGATGTTCTTTTTGAAGGAATAGGATGTGTTCGTTGATCATGGAAGATACAACGAAGGTTAGGACGGTTCAAGTTGGACTTGAACTCGTAAAAGAAAGTAGATGTTCGATTGATCTTAGAGATGCAACGAATAGGGAGACGACTCACGTTGGACTAGAGTTTGTAGGTAATGGATACTCAAGACTGGGTCTGAGTTTATGGGTGATAGATTGACTCGAGATGGACTCGAGGAAGCTGTAAGGAATTGGATTGGCTCGGGTTGGACTCGAGAGGGCAGCAAGATAAGGGATAGACTTGGGTGGGACTCGAGTGTTTCAGGCGGACTAAAAGCAGGGGTATCTGGGGACTCCCGTTACCTTGGATCCGTTGGACGTGATCTAGTTATCCTTGGAGGATAAACGTGCGTTGGACGTACGGTAATCCGTTTGGAGGCTAGGCTTCCATTAGTTATTGATGTTGGTTGGACCAGACTTATAGGTATTGATGTATTCATGGCTTTTAGCAGGTGATAGATACGACTTGTTTGATGGATGCTATGGTTGTTATGTTTGTTCCTACCTTTCTTCTTTTGAGTAGACTATCACCTGTAGGATTCTGCTGAATGGAAATGGGACGATTTCGTTAGTCATGGTGATATAACGGATACGAAGATACTTTACGTTAGACTTGAAGTATGTTTGGGAATTGTGGAGCGTCCGTTGATCTTGGAGATTCAGCGGAAATAGGAGTTTCAAGTTGGACTTGGACTCATAGGTAGAGTACCTAGATTCATTGGATGAGTCTAGTTCACCTTTGGAAGGTGAATGTACGCTGGACGTGCAATACGGATATGGGTAGGGTACCTAGATTCATTGGATGAGTCTAGTTCACCTTTGGAAGGTGAATGTACGTTGGACGTACAGTACGGATATGGATGTAGTGCCTAGTGTCATTGGATGGATCTAGTTTGCCTCTAGGAAGTGAATATACGTTGGACGTGTAGTATGAATGTAGGCAAGATTCGGGTTAGACTTGAAAGGACATTTGGAATGTAGTTGGTAATTTGACGAATGGGGTTGGCTTACCTAAAAAGATGCCAGGAGTACATGACATATTTCATGTTTCTCAGTTAAGGAAGTTTACGCATGATTTTGATTTAGCTATTTCGCCAAACCGGTTGGACGATATCGAAATATAACCCAAGGCGGTTGGGAACCGCGAGACCGATTCGCATTGTCGAGGACGATACGAAGAAATTACGAAGGGAGACGGCGAAATTAGTGAAAGTCCAAGGGGCGATGGTTCTTCCCTTGTTAGTAAACCGCATGCTAGGATATGCTTGTTATGCTATCATGTAAGTTTGATTGTTTGAAATTGGTTGATAGGCACGCGAGACCCATTGTTTGTTTCTTAGTTAAGGAATTTCGGGGGCGAAATTTCTTAAGGGGGGGAGAGTGTAACGACCCGCATTCTACGCATCGGAAGATCGTAGAATATTTATTTCTCTTTGATACGAAGTCGTATGGTCATGTAACTTTGGGAAACGACTAGTAGGGTCATTTCCCATGTTCATGATTTTTGCCGATTTTTAAATGACCGTTTTGCCCTTAGTTGATCTTGTTTCGTCCATAACTTTTGATTGGTTAGGAATTTTGACCTGAAACCACTTCCATTAGCTCCAGATGATGGTTTCTCTTTCCGTAGAGTGGTCATAATAGTCAAACGGACTTACCGTTTGGGAGATATGGCTGAATTAAGGTTTAAAGGGTTATTTTCAGCTAATTGGGCTTAACCGGGTAGTTAGTAATTAGGCCCATTGGGGGATTTCGGGATTAGTGGTATTTAAGGGCTGCTAGGGTTAGGATTTCGGTTTTTACTTCATTTTTCCAGCCGCCACTTATTTTCTTCAACCCTAGTCATGGCCTCCAACATCTAGAATCATTCCAAGTCACCTCTAATCACTTTATAATCAAAGATTAAGCAAAACTACATCAAACCAAAGGGGATTAGCATCAAATCAGAGAGAGTTGCTGAAACACATAGAGATTGGATCTATATCAGAGGAGTTTCAGTTCTGAAAGTTTAATTGTGCCAAAGGTGAGTGATTTGCACTGTTTTTCACTAATTACGGCTTGTTATGGTAATTAGCGAAGATTAGCGAAATTATGGCTCAGAAAAATCTAGAAAAATTCCTAAAATTCTAAATCATCATTTTATGCCTCTGATATGAATTTGGGTTAATTTCGACTAATTTTGCAAATCCCGGAATTTGGGGGATTAATGGATGATTAGTGATAATTAGCGAGTTTATGCAAGATTAAAATCTGGAAAAATATTCAGAAATTCCTAAATAATGTTTTAGACCTCTGATATGAAATTTGGCTAATTTGGATAAGTTTTTCTAATTATATGCTTAGACATGATTAAGAGGGATTAAGGGAAAATATGAGGTTTTGGCTATGTTTGGTCCATATTGTTATGATTAAATTGTTGTTTTGGTGTTTGTGGTTGATTCCCTATGTTCCTATGATTGCATGGTATGCTTTGTGATTGATTAGAAGTGTTAGATTGGTCGAAAACGCCGTCGAGAGGCGAAAATAGCTTGCTGGAATGATGCAGGTTTTGGGATCGGTATAAAAGACCAGGGGAGTTTCGAGCGACCGAGTTTGGACGACCAGGGGAGTTTCGAACGACCAGATTTTGGACCGACCAGGAGGGGCTTCTGACCGACCGACCCCGTATGAACTTCAGACCGACCAGGGATGGTGAAAACCGACCGACCAGAAGAGGAACGAAGTGCGACCGACCAGAGGAGGAACGAAGTGCGACCGACCAGAGGAGGAACGAAGTGCAACCGTCCGGGGGGGGGGGGGGAACGAAACCGACAGAGTTCCTAGACCGATCAGAGATGAAGATGACCGAACCGATCCAGAAGAAGGTGGCCAATAACCCGAGATGCAAAGGTAGTTCAAATGCGAAGTTGAGCTCAGGATCCTGATGAGAATGAGTTAACTTCGTGATTGGACTTTGCTGCGGGACGTGTGCGAAGGGGTTATCGATATCCATAACTTTAGTTTACCACTTATGGACAGATTAGTGGCTATGGATCAGTGCAATGGTGTCATGGTGACTCCATGGAGCAAAGTGATCGTAGCCAAGGATTGGGTGATCGAGTAGTGGATATTGTATGCTTTACGCACTGAGTGAGAGACGTGAGGATGATTGCCATGTTTGATTGTTTGCTATCACCTTGACATGCACACCCCCACCCCCGTATTTCTTACACACTTTATGCTAGTGTCACCTTAGAGTATTGTACAGTATGTAGTGCTAACTCTTTGGTTGCAGGTCCAGGTTCAAGTATGATTTCTTAGAGTATTATACCTGTTATTGTTCATCTTAGAGATGTATGCTTTGTTGCTTATCGCTCATACCAGACTTTTGTCTGACCCAGAGTTTTATGTCTCTTCTTATTACTCTGGGTACTCACACGAGCAGACTAGAGACAGGTTAGGTGGATGCACGAGTAGCTGTGCTGGAGACGAGCAAGAGGCTTCCACGTATGATATTTATGTATTATCTCCCTGTGTTATCGATGGTCACTACTTGGGCATTAGTAGTGTACCTTTCCTTTCTTTTGCTTAGAGACAGTATTTTTGAAGTTGTAGTAATGGTTTGGTTCATAAGCTGTATTTTGAATTTCCGCTGCCATGTTAGTCATGATTTAGTTTTCAGCTTATACACTGTCTCGCCTGTTTTATGTCAGGTATATTATTATTATATTTTATTCCATGCGCTGTGAGACATTCTACAGGTTCCTTTGTTAGTTCATTCTTTTCTTTTGGCGACCGTCCCGTGCTAGTTGGACATCGGCACAGCGCATTTCGGGGAAATGTCGGCTAGTGCGGGGCGGGCCGTCACAGATAGAGATCGAGAAGGAGAGCAAGGTGGTGGTTTCTGTTTTGGATTTCGTTGAGTCGAGAAGGGGTTATGTACGGGAAGAATATCGGCTAATGGTGAAGTGTACAGGAGGACGGGATTTAGACTTGTGGAAGAAGAAAGGAAAGATGGAGCGAGTGTGTTGTTCTGTTGGGCCAAAGTGAATGGGTAAAGGCCCATTTGAATTTCAATTCATGTTTAATTTAATTTAAATATACGTAACTTCTAAAGGTTATAACTTTGTCATATGGTAACGAAATTCAGCGAAACTGGTCGCATTGGGATCGTATGGACGAGAGCATCACAATGAAGCTGACTAGAAGTGGATTGGGGCTAGTTTGAATTTATGGTGAAATAAATTGTTTGATTCAAATCAAACAAAAGTTTATCGTTCTTTAACGATGAACTGCCAATGTGAGTAAAACTCACCAACTCTGAACAGTTATATTTTTCTAGCGTATATTTAGAACTGATAATTATCTGTTGATTGATGTGTGTTAACTATTTGGTTGAATTGCGTATGTATTGGTTGAAATTATAGATAACGATATATATAAATCGTTAATCGAATGCTGATTCTGTTTATCAGAATATTTAATATTCGTGTAGTTTAACATCTGTGATGCAGGGAAACAGGTTGGAGGGGTCCAACTATACTCCTCAATATTTATAATACTGCTCTGTTCATATATTGTAATATATGACGTGATATATAATCTGTTTGATTATGTGTGTTTAAATGATATCGATCGTTGTGGTTTGCTATTTTAAATATCATAAGAGACCCTGGGATGTAAAAAAATATATTTCAATATATATTGAAATAAAGGAATTTTATAAAATCAATTATTTATTTATAAAATCAATTTTATAAAAGGAAATATTTTGAAAATAAATTATTTGTAAAATCATAAGATTTTATAAAGGAGAACATTTATTTAGAAAATAAATAGAAGTATAAGAGAATTATTTATTTAGAAAATAAATAGACAAATATAGGAAGAGAGATATTTGTAAAACATTTACAAATAAAGGTTATAAAAGGAATTATTTATTTACGAAATAAATAGAGTTATAAAAGGGGAATTTTAAATAAGACTTAAGTGTTAAAAACGTAATGGATTATATAGAGGAGTTAATCGAATCGAGTTAATCGAAAGAAGTTATTCGAAATAGAGTAAATCAAATAAAGTTAAGCAAAATTAGAAACTGACTAGAGATTAGTAAATTGAATAGTTTTCTAAGTGTCTATCTGATGTTGGTTTCGGCGTTCGGGATTTATACTTGGGGAATTGTTCTCATAATAGTTTACAGTTAGGGACTGATAGTTGTGCAAGAATAGTGATACGTAATCAAGCCATGGAAATGTTTTCCAGTGTTAATAACATATATTTTCTAAACATAGAAAATAAGGAAATGTGAATATATATATATATATGTTAAATGATGATTGATCGATATAATTTTCACTGGAAATAATATCGTTGTTTGCACACCTGTTTTTCTTTGATAGTTAACTCACCGACTATCGAAGTTTTTGACCATTTTAACGTTGTTAATATGGAGAGACCGGTTGGATTATTTTCCGAAGAACCACTCTGTATTGGCATAAGCGTTTCGAATCATATATGCCAAAGATAATTGAAGACGTAGTTAAGTGAAAGGGCTGTTGTATAAATCTTAGATAACAGTGCCTAAGATGGATATACTGAATAGTGCCTTCGATTTGTCCAGTCCCAGGATGACTTGTATGGAAGAAGATCTGAAAGAGTGTATCCAATAGATCGCGTAAGTTGATCTCTTCAAACGTATTCACGTTTGGTGGCTCTCTTAGCTGTATACCCATAGTATTTTTGGGGAAATCAATTTGTGATTTGGAGGGTATGACGATGTGACATTCTAAGTGAATGAAGATGTGACATGTAAAGGATAAGCGTAGCTTCTAGCCTCACATCCGGTAAATGACAGAAATCGGGCAGGCAGCATGGCTATGTAGGTCGCACCTATTAGGGTGTATAATCACCTGATCTAGAGTTTCATTTACTTCTAAAAATCTATTGTCGATGCTGTCCCATTCAGGAAATGGTTGCTGATCCCAACCGTTGGTGATATACATTCAATACACTCAAGCGAAATGAGTGGTCGGTCATGTGTGGCCGGGTTGCAAGATGTTCTTGTTGAACCCAGTGTATTCCTCTCTATAGGTACACTAGCGAAAGGTGGTTTCATACCTTGTCATAGTTGGAAATTCATTACCCAATATGTGCTTGCAGTTTTGATTTGTATACTATATATGTAGAACGTGAGATGAAAGCGTTTCTACTAGATGATTATTATATTGTGGTTGATAGACATTATTATAATATCAAAAGGGTTTTTGATATAAAGATAATTTGGATTCTCACAAGGGAAAAACCCGTTCCGTTATACGGCGTGGTCTTATGAGATATTGTTTACTTGTTCAAACTGTTTTAAACTGTTTTACTCATACCAGTCCCATGACTGACCCGGAGTTTATTTTGTTTTGTTTTCCCTAAACTCTTGGGTGCCCAATTTTGCACGGGCAGTCAAGTAGTCAGGATTTACAGATACTTGAAGAGCTAGAGCAGGAGGCTTCAGGATCATATGGCTATTGTTTATTTCCGCTGTGTTGTAAGTGATATACTGTGATAATGATGTATATTCGAGTACAAATTTATATTTCAAAGTTATGTTATATATTATATCTTATTCGTTCCGCTGTGAGGTTCGTCTTACTCTGATGTTGTGTTCTTCTTCCTCTTCTATTCTAAGTTTCTATCTTATCTTTCCTCACCCTCTAATTTCTTTCATTAACCATCCGGTATTTTAGACTCTTGATGTTCGATATGTGTTGCATATCGGATAATCAAGATCGCCCTTTTTCCGGGTCGTTACAGTTGGTATCAGAGCTTAAGGTTAAGTTATTACCTTGGCTCTGTGGTGTGACTCAGTAGAGATGGGGTTAGTAATACCCTAGATTGAGTTGAGTGTATATATACGAGTGAACGTATTTGTTATTCAATATAAAATTGTTTTATATAGTGGAGATTTGTAGATTAAGTTGTTTATATGTTTTGGTCGATCAGTTTGATCCACTGTATCGGTAGGAGTTTATAAATACTTGAATACGATGAACTGACATGGTATGTTTTGAAAGGAGGGTAAACGAAATAATTTTACCCAAATTATATTTTTGATATAAAGGAATTATATTGAAATGATTATAATATATTGGATATATTGATTGTTACTATAATCGAGTAAGATTATAAAAAGTGAAATGGTTACGTATATAACCAAATAATATTCGTATAAGTATTACGAAATGAATTAAATATGAATTTGAATCAGAATTGAAATTAAAACCCTGGAAATTTGGAATGGAGTTTGTAAATAGACTTGGAATAAATATATGAATTTTTTTTAAAATCCTGGGAGATTTTAAATTGTTTTACAAGCCGTATGAAGGATATTTTGGAATAAATTTCAAAGTGGAAATGTTAGAAATGGTTTTGAAAAGCGATATAGTATTGAACTCACTTCGAAAGCTGGAAATAGATTCCGATGATCATCATGACATCATCGGTGTTCAATTTCGAGTTGTAAGTGACGGATTACTACCAAAGATTTTGTTTTCGAATTGTTTTGAGAAAAACAAGTTGTTTTGAATCCTGAAAAGGAAAGTTTGATTTTTGAGAAAAGCAAAGCTATTTAAAACTCCCAAGAAAAGATTGTTTGAAATAAAAACAAATTTAAATATAAATTTGTTGAAGTAAGCTGGAATTGAATTGAAATCAGTTAAGTTGAAACTGAATTGGATTAGAATGACATCGAGAAAATTGGATTGGTGACATAGGAATTTGAAATGATATTGGATTGATGAGTTAAGAATTTGAAAATCGGGAATAGAACTTTGTTTTGAAATTGAATTTGGCTTGGATAAGCGAATGGTTGGGTTGAGGATAAATTGATCAGAGTTTGCTTGGATTGATATTGGTATATGCTGAATCGGCAGCAGATGGAAATGATATAATGATGTGCCCGACAAAAAGGTACAAGTTTATATTTCATATGGTATGAGACTTATGAGCCAAAATGGCAAGCGGCTTGGCTGTTTGATTTTCTTTTGGGTTGGAGAAGGCCTAGAGAGGCGAGTGGTGGTTTGGCATATTGACCAGTACAAAGGAGGTTATGGCGAAATTTTTTGAAAAGTTAACGCGTTAGAAAATTTTCAGGATTTTTGAAAATTTTCGTTGGTAAGAATTAATTAATATTTTGATTGAAATTAAATTGGTTCAGCTGAAACTGAAATTAAGAAGTGAACAAATAAGTTCTAACCAGTCAATAGGGTTTGTTTTCTACCTTAGCAATTTCGAGGACGAAATTATTTTAAGTGGGGAAGAATGTAATGACCCGTATTTTCAGCTGTATTATAATTAATTTATTTAATTATTTAAGATAGTGATTTAGAAGATTTAATGGTCGTTGAATTAAATAAGAATGAATATTTAATTAATATATAATTAAATAATATATCTAATTCTGAATATAATCAGAATGGGCTAAAATGGCGATATGGTGTGAATGGGATCATCTTTGATATTTAATTCAGTTTAGAATTGAATTAGAATAACGAATATATTATTTGAATGACAGTTTGAATGTATAATTATATTATAATTAAAATCGAGCTTGAAATGGCGCTGCAGTTCGCGATTTGGCGATTTGAACTTCAACCGAATATACAGGATTCGTTTTAAATCGGATTTCTGTGAAACAAGAAACGATAGGAGCTGGTGAAGTATATTTTTCTAGTGGAAGAGAAAAATCGGGATTTCGTCGTGTATATTTTGAGTTGTGTCCAAATCGAATTTTAGATAAGTCACTGTGGAATTCCTTTATAATTTATAAAGGAATTATTTTTATTTTGAAAAGGAATTTCATTATAAATCGAATATCGATTTAATCGGGATTGAAATATCGAGTTAGAAATTCATATAGGAATATTCTGAAGCTGTATGGTATTCCACTGTGAATATAGACGATAATATTTATTTTTAAATATTTAATTTAATTGTTTTAAAATATATTTATATATTTAAAAGGGTTATTTAGGGCTTTAAAAATAGCCACTTTTGCAAACGAAGTCGGAATTCGACGAAACTAATTTTGTTGGATCCGCAACATCAAATTATTGTTAGATTCCAAGTTCCGTGATTTATGGGGTCAATGTGTGGCCGTACGGATTTTTAGAGTGAAAAACAATCGATATTTTGATGGTTAAAAATACGCTGTGTGAGCAGACGGAGTCAGAATTCGATGAAACCAGTTTTGTTGGGACCGTAATGTGAAACTCTAGCTGCATGTCAATTTTCATGATTTTTAGGTCTCGTGTGTGATCACACGGGTTTTTAGAAGATAGAAACGAATATAAAATGAGGAAAATAAAATATAAAAAAAAAAAAAAAATCCTACCTTAGTGAACCTAAACATGCCACATCTCCCCCGCTCACATCCACACACTCATATGTTAAAACACGAGAAAACAATCTCGTTCACAGAACACAAACCGCATGGCAAAAATAAAAATCAAAGAAAATCAAACTAAATTCCTAAAATCATAATCTAGGTATATTTAGATTCACCAAGTGCTTTTCTTCAGCTTGAGATGGTTTTCGTTAAACTCGATAGGGGTTTCAGTCGCTGCTATTTCTGGAGCGTCGGTTAGGGTTGGGTTTGTAGGGAGATGGAAGCTTCGGATCACGACATGAGTATCATATTTGGGTTTCTGAGATTAAATGAAGTGTGCCTGCAAATTTTTAGTCGGATTGATGAAAAAAGATGTCTCTACCTGGGTGTTTGCAAAAGGAAATGGTCGGCGTCGGTTTTTGAGGAGGGGGTTCAAAGGTGTGGCTTTTGGGGTGGAAGGATAGAGAACGAGAAAGAGAGCAAGGTGGTGGTTTCTGTTTTGGATTTCGTTGAGTCGAGAAGGGGTTATGTACTGGAAGAATATCGGCTAATGGTGAGGTGTACAGGAGGACGGGATTTAGATTTGTGGAAAAAGAAAGGAAAGAGGGAGCGGGTGTGTTGTTCTGTTGGGCCAGAGTGAATGGGTAAAGGCCCATTTGAATTTCAATTCATGTTTAATTCAATTTAAATATACGTAAATTCTAAAGGTTATAACTTTGTCATACGGTAACGAAATTCAGCGAAACTGGTCGCGTTGGGATCGTATGGACGAGAGCTTCACAATGAAGCTGATTAGAAGTGGATTGGGGCTCATTTGAATTTATGGCGAAATAAATTGTTTGATTCAAATCAAACAACAATTTATCGTTCTTTAATGATGAACTGCCAATGTGAGTAAAACTCACCAACTTTGAACAGTTATATTTTTCTAACGTATATTTAGAACTGTTAATTGATGTGTGTTAACTGTTTGGTTGAATTGCGTATGTATTGGTTGAAATTATAGATAACGATATATATAAATCGTTAATCGATTGTTGATTCTGTTTATCAGAATATTTTATATTCGTGTTGTTTAACATCTGTGATGTAGGGAAACAGGTTGGAGGGGTCCAATTGGACTCCTTAATATTTATAATACTGTTCTGTTCATATATTGTAATATATGATGTGATATATAATCTGTTTGATTATGTGTGTTTAAATGATATCAATCGTTGTGGTTTGCTATTTTAAATATCATAGGAGACCCTGGGATGTAAAAAGAAACATTTCAATGTAAATTGAAATAAAGGAATTTTATAAAATCAATCGATTTTATGAAAGGAAATATTTTGAAAATAAAGTATTTGTAAAATCATAAGAATTTATAAAGGAGAACATTTATTTAGAAAATAAATAGAAGTATAAGAGGATTATTTATTTAGAAAATAAATAGACAAATATAGGAAGAGAGATATTTGTAAAACATTTACAAATAAAGGTTATAAAAGGAATTATTTATTTATGAAATAAATTGAGTTATAAAAGGGGAATTTTAAATAAGACTTAAGTGTTAGAAACGTAATGGATTATATAGAGGAGTTAATCGAATCGAGTTAATCGAAAGATGTTATTCGAAATAGAGTAAATCAAATAAAGTTAAGCAAAATTAGAAACTGACTAGAGATTAGTAAATTGAATAGTTTTCTAAGTGTCTACCTGATGTTGGTTTCGGCCTTCGGGATTTATACTTAGGGAATTGTTCTCATACTAGTTTACAGTCAGGGACTGATAGTTGTGGAAGAATAGTGATACGTAATCAAGCCATGGAAATGTTTTCCAATGTTAATAACATATATTTTCTAAACATAGAAAATAAGGAAATGTGAATATATATATATATGTTAAATGATGATTGATCGATATAATTTCCACTGGAAATAATATCGTTGTTTGCACACCTGTTTTTCTTTGATAGTTAACTCACCGACTATCAAAGTTTTTGACCATTTTAACGTTGTTAATATGGAGAGACCGGTTGGATTATTATCCAAAGAACCACTCTGTGTTGGCATAAGCGTTGCGAATCATATATGCTAAAGATAATTGAAGACGGATTAAAGTGAAAGGGCTGTTGTATAAATCTTAGATATCAGTGCCTAAGATGGATATACTAAATAGTGCCTTCGGTTTGTCCAGTCCCAGGACGACTTGTATGGAAGAAGGTCTGTCAGAGTATATCCAATAGATCGCGTAAGTTGATCTCTTCAAACGTATTCACGTTTGGTGGCGGAGGAATTCGTTTCTCTTAGCTGTATACACGTGGTATTTTTGGGGAAATCAATTTGTGATTTGACAGGTATGACGATGTGACATTCTAAGTGAATGAAGATGTGACATGTAAAGGATAAGCGTAGCTTCTAGCCTCACATCTGGTAAATGACAGAAATCGGGCAGGCAGCATGGCTATGTAGGTCGCACCTATTAGGGTGTATAATCACCTGATCTAGAGTTTCATTTACTTCTAAAAATCTATTGTCGATGTTGTCCCATTCGGAAAACGGTTGTTGATCCCAACCGTTGGTGATATACATTCGATACACTCAAGCGAAATGAGTGGTCGGTCATGTGTGGCCATGTTGCAAGATGTTCTTATTGAACCCAGTGTATTCCTCTCTAGAGGTACACTAGCGAAAGGTGGTTCCGTACCTTGTCATAGTTGGAAATCCATTACCCAATACGTGCTTGCGCTTTTGATTTGTATACTATATATGTAGAATGTGAGATGAAAGCATTTCTGCTAGATGATTATTATATTGTGGTTGATAGACATTATTATAATATCAAAAGGGTTTTTGATATAAAGATAATTTGGATTCTCATAAGGGAAAAACCCGTTTCGTTATACGGCGTGGTCTTATGAGATATCGTTTACTTGTTCAAACTGTTTTACTAATACCAGTCCCATGACTGACCCTGAGTTTATTTTGTTTTGTTTTCCCTAAACTCTTGGGTGCCCAATTTTGTACGGGTAGTCAAGTAGTCAAGATTTACAGATACTTGAAGAGCTGGAGCAGGAGGCTTCAGGATCATATGGCTATTGTTTATTTCCGCTGTGTTGTAAGTGATATACTGTGATAATGATGTATATTCAAGTACAGATTTATATTTCAAAGTTATGTTATATATATTATATGTTATTCGTTCCGCTATGAGATTCGTGTTACTCTGATGTTGTGTTCTTCTTCCTCTTCTATTCTAAGTTTCTATCTTATCTTTCCTCACCCTCTAATTTCTTTCATTATCCATCCGGTATTTTCGACTCTTGATGTTCGATATGTGTTGTATATCGGATAATCTAGATCGCCCTTTTTCCGGGTCGTTACAGGAATAGCCGAACCGCACCACCCGCCGGGTCGACTAGAGGTCAATCCAGGGTGTTTGGCTGCCAACCCGTGGCCCGATTCGCCCTAAGGGCTGATATGGCATATGAGTGGTCCAGATCAATTCTAGGGTTAATCCTAAGGCCTAAATAACTTCTTACACCTATATATACACCCTAAGGCCTAACCCTAATTCATAAATATTGTCTATGACACCATTATGCTGTCAAATTCTCTCTTAAACCCTAGCCACCGCCCCTAAATCAAATCTCAAGTGTTCAACTTCAACTCAAATGAAAGATTATAGCTTCTACAACAATTCAAGAAGATAAATCAACAACACCGCAACGTTTCTACAACAATTTCAGTGCATAATTCTATTCTTTAACCACAAAAGGTGAGTACGGTGATTTTCACAATATAACGGGATTAAAAGTAACATGATGAAGTTGTAAAAAAAAGGATTCATGTGTATGTATGTAATTTAAATCTCATCCAAGTTTTCACCTTTTGATCCATGACATCATATGCCTATGTTTCTATGTAAAGTTCATACCTTTTATCAATTTAATCATGTTGAATCTTTTATTATGCCTCTATGCCAGTCTATATGCCTCTTTATTTCATGATGATGTTTTATCCCAATTTTCTATGAATTGATTCTCTCTTCTTATCCCTATTCCTTTTATTTTGGATCTAGGCTACCTTCGAGCCTGTGTTAAAAATACGCACGAATGCGAATACGTGGGAACGATGGGAATATGTGAAATATGGAAAATTGGATATTATTGGATAATATGTGAAATTGGCATATTTGGGTATGAATTACATGGAATTGATGAAATTGCCTATAATTGTAAATTTGTAATTGAGGATAATTAATATGAAATTAGTGACAATTTGAAATATGCAATATTATAAACATGATTATATGTTTAATAGGATATACATGACATGAAAATTGGGTATGGGTGAAATACGATTATTAATAAACCTTTGACACGAGGTTAGGCGCAATTGTGGCGTAAGACTGCCCGGAACCGCCCGGCAAATCCAGCTGCCCCAATTGGGCATCTAATGTGAGAGGTCAAAGGAATGAATTGTAATCATAACGGTTAATGACAAGAGGTTAGACCTGGTTTGTGGCGTAAGACTGCCCGGAACCGCCCGGCAAATCCAGCATCCACAAAGTGTTCGGTCTAATGTGGGAGGCCATGCACCGTTCGTCATAAGGAATGAATTAAGGAATACTAACCATAATAAAACATGGGTATGGTTAGAGGGTTAAGTGGGGTGACATGTAAATTATGACATGTAAATATGGACTTAACCGGAATAAGATAAGACATGTAAATTATGACATGTAAGTATGGACTTAACCATAGCATGTGTAAGACATGGACGTTTAAATTAAAATGGTTAAGTGGGAGAAAAACCTAGTGGGGACCAAGCATAGGTGGGAGGCTTGTGTCGGATGGGGGACCCGTTTCGACCAGTTACCCGTTTGAGTATCTAATTAGGCCCGGTACTAGGCCGGGGTTGGGGCACGCTTACTGGACTTGAATGTAAGAGGTCAAAACGTGAATAGCGGTGGCAACGTAAGTCCAACGGGTTCATGTGCATGCATGGGTCCGGGATGGTAGGTAAGACGTTGTTGCATCGTGTAGGTATGGCCGTGCATTTTATGTTGGTATCGGGGTTGCCACTTTGGGGAGTGATACACCCCACTATGGGGCCAGCATGGGTGCCTACGAGGTTTAGGGAGCCGATCAAATGGGTAGGGTAAGGGTACCTTAGCGGTGGTAGGAGAAAGCCGGCACCTACGATAGCAGCTAGGTACAAGTAACTACCAAGTTTGTCATGTGGGTACAGTTAGTGGGAAGGGATCAACCTTTAGTAAATAGAGACTAGTAGATGTGCGGTGTAATTAAGTAATGTGGTGTAACTTAGCAAAAGTGCGGTGTAACGAAATACATGTTGGTTGAGTTGGATAGTCCTTTGGGTGCTAGTCCGATGTTGACTTCGGTCTTCGGGGTTAGTACTTGGAGGGTTGTTCGCTTATCCAAGGTGTAGGATTGTGTTAGTACTTAGGAACGGAATCATCTTGTCCATCCTTTTTATCTACCTTATCTATGTTACAACCATATCATGATGCCTATTTATGTCTCGATCATTTACCTTACCTATTATTTGTTGAAATTACTGGACTCGCCAGACTTTATGTCTGATCCATTTTGTTTCCACCTCTTTTCTTTCCTTCCCCGCCTCAGGTTTGCAAGGAGGGAATACTACAGCTTAGTGCCGATTTCTTTTAGTTGCTTGAAAAGAGTAGATGTATCGCTTTGGACTCTCTCATCTTTATGGCTTTGCTTATGCTTAGTGGGGATTTATGCATTTATGTTATTTAAGTATTTGCTTCTTTATGTACTTTGAAGTTTTTGGAAAAGACTATTGATCCTGTTGTAATGGTTTTGGAAACTACTTATGTAAGCTTGTTTTGAGTTATGATGCTATGAAATAAGTTTTATCTTCCGCTGTGTTGTTTTATTTATTTATTCTTGTAATTTATCTGTTCTATACAACAATAACGCTCCATGGACATTGATGCATTCCCTTTGTGAGTGACATTAATAACATGGGGTGTTACACGTGGTATCAGAGCTATGGTTACAAGAACAGATAAAAAGTTTTGAAAAGTGTTTTCAAAAGTATTATTTTCCTAGAAAGTATTTTCAAAAACATGTTTTAAAGAAGCTATTTTCAAGGAAAGTTTACTTTAAAAAGCATAATCCCTGCAAGCCATACATCTTTCTTTCGCTTCCCTTGTTTTGAAACTCTTTCTTTTTCTTTTCAGCATGTCTGGAGCATCTGAGATACCAGAGGCTGTTCATGTACCCGGTTGGTTTCGTCAATATCTCGAGGCTAGGGCCGCTGCCGCGGGTCCGGCCGACGTTCCTCCTCCTCCTCCCCCAGCTTCAGTCATTCCTCCGCGTGGAGATGCTTTCTCCAAGATATGTAAAGACTTTCGTTTGATGGGTAGTAAACCTTTTAGTGGGTCTGAAACGTTCGTTGAAGCTAGAAATTGGTTGAAAGAAGTGGAGGATCTGTTTGGCATTTTTGATTTGGACGATTGTAAGAAGGTCCAATTGGCTGCTTGGTTGATGAAGGACGAAGCTTCGTTTTGGTAGGAGGTTACTAATGGAGAGCGTGTTGTAGAAACATGGGAAGATTTTAGGGGAAGGTCTGAGTTGAAATTCCTTTCTCAAGCTGAGGAGAGTAAGTACATGGAGAGGTTCCTGACATTGAAGCGGAAAAAAATGACCATGTAGGAGTATGTGACCAAATTTAATAAATTGGCGAGATTTGGACTAGAGTTGGTGAATTCGCCTCACAAGAAGGCCTTGAGGTTTGCAAAGGACCTAAATGAACTGCTTCACAGTTTGGCTATGTTCCACATTCCAATGGGGGCTACGTATGAAAAGCTTGTTGATATGGCATACATGCATGAAGAAGAGAAGGGTGTAAGTACTTTTAGGCCGCAAGATAAGAAGGAGGATCCAAAGAAAGCCCAACAAGAAAAGAAAGGTGGTAAAGAAAAGAGGAAGTGTCACAACTGTGGGATACCCGGCCATTTGAAGAAAAACTGTAGGAAGAAGAAGAAGTTCGCTTGTTATCATTGTGGTGGTCCAGGTCATGCTGTCAAGGAATGTCCTAAGAAGCAAGGGCAGAGGGCAAGTTCTACTTCGGTAGGGCAGGTTCACGCTCTCATGGCTCCGGGACAGGAAGGAGGTAGAAAAATTTCTGTCGAAAGTTTGATTTTCTTGTTTGATCATCCTGTCCGTACTTTATTCGATTCTAGCGCATCACATTCGTTTATCTCTACATCATTAGTTGAAACACTGCACTTAAATACTAGTCTCGTTGTGGATCCCATTATAGTCTCAAATCCTATTGGTGGTTCGGCTCATTTATCCGTGGTTTGTAGGGATTTGAGATTGCCTATCTTAGGCGTTGGTTATGAATGTAATGCTTTTGTGCTTGGTTTCATGGGCTATGGGTTGATTCTAGGGATGAATTGGCTAGCCAGACATGGTGCCATCCTAGATTGTGAACGAAGGGTGGTAAAATTGTTGAGTCGTAGTGGAAAGACCCTTGATATTTCTTGTGACCCTAGAGGATCGGTGATGCTTAGTTATCTTGAGTCACTTGACGCATCCAATGATGATTTACATTTTGTTCGTATAGTCCGTGAATATGTTGATGTCTTCGATGAGGTGAGGGGTCTACCCCCAAAACGTGAGATAGACTTTCGTATTTATCTTGTAGACAATGCAAAACCCGTATCTCTGCCAGTTGCCACATGGATCCTCGTAAGAGGAGGGAACTCAATAAGAAAGTAAGGGAGTTGCTTGAGAAGGGGTTCATAAGACGTAGTATATCGGAGTGGGGTGCTCTAGTAGTATTTTCCACGAAGGCGGATGGGTCCCTTAGACTTTGTGTGGACTATAAAGAAATTAATAAGCTTACTAAGAAGAATAGGCATCCACTGCCGAGGATTGACGATCTCTTCGATCAGTTAGTTGGCGCTTCAGTGTTTTCGCAGTTGGACTTAGCCACTGGTTTCCATCAGTTGAGAGTGGCTGAGGTTAACACAGACAAGACTGCCTTTAGGACTCCGGACGGTTTCTATGAGTGGCTTGTGATGCCCTTCGGTTTGACAAACGCCCCCGCATACTTTTGTTGACTTGATGAGTAGGGTGTTTAGGAAGTACCTTAATAAATTCGTGGTGGTCTTGGTGGATGACATCTTGTTCTTTTCTAAGAATGAGGAAGAGAACGCCCTACATCTTAGGGAAGTGTTGGAGATCCTTCAAGCGCATAACCTTAAAGCTAAATTTTCTAAATGTCACTTTTGGAGGAAGGAAGTGCGATTCTTAGGGCACGTGGTTTCCAAAGAAGGGATAGCTGTGGATCCCGCGAAGGTGGTGGCCATCCAAGATTGGAAGGTCCCTAAAAATGCTACCGAGGTGAGGAGTTTCTTGGGGTTGGCAGGCTACTATAGGAAGTTTATCAAGGACTTCGGAAAGATAATAGCCCCATTGACACGCTTGACGAAGAAGAACCTAGTTTTCACGTAGGACGTAGATTGTGATGATGCGTTCCCACGTTTAAAGAGAGATTTGACCACAGCCCCAGTCTTAGTGTTGCCAAATGGGAGTAAGACATTTACCGTTTATACCGATGCTTGTGGGATAGGACTAGGCGCAGTCTTAATGCTAGAGGGGAGGGTAATAGTCTATGGAGGAAGGCAGTTGAGAGTGCATGAGAGGAATTACCCTACACATGACCTAGAGTTGGCCGCTATTGTTTTCGCGCTTAAGTCTTGGCGCCATTATCTTCTTGGCGAGAAATTCGAATTGTTTGCAGACCACAAATCGCTAAAATATTTGTTCTCTCAGAAGGACTTGAACTTAAGACAGCAAAGGTGGATGGAATTCTTAGCGTCCTACGATTTCGAGATAGCATATACCCCTAGCAAGGGTAACGTGGTGGCAGACGCCTTAAGTAGGAAAAGGTTGTCCTTGAGTCCATTGTTTGTTGAGCGGCGAAGCTTAGAGTTTATCTCTACGTTTGACTTTAGACCTTCCATTGACTTTGTACCCGGTTTGCTAGCATCCTTAGAGGTCAGACCTACGCTTTTGGGACGGATTGGTGAGGCACAACGAGATGACCCACAGTTGGTTGAGTTAGTAGAGAAGCTCATAAGGGGAGAGTCATCGAGCCATCTCAGTACGTATAAACTAGATGATATGGGTTGGTTACGTAGGGACGGTAGACTTTGTGTACCACGAGACGAGAACTTGAAGAAGACCATTCTTAATGATGCACATCGTTTGAAGATGACCATTCATCCCGGCGGGGACAAGATGTACATGGACATGAGATGAGTTTACTTTTGGGCCGGTATGAAGAGGGATGTAGACGAGTTTGTCGCTAGATGCTTAGTGTGCCAACAAGTAAAAGTAGAACAAAAGAAGCCCGGTGGGTTGCTTCACCCATTGGAGGTTCCACAATGGAAGTGGGAGAGTGTCTCGATGGATTTTGTTGATGGGTTACCGAGATCAAGGATGGTTAATACAGGAATTTGGGTCGTGGTAGACAGACTTACTAAGAGCGCCCATTTCATTCCCGTGAAGAGTAAGAGGACTGCTCCATGGTTATCCTCCGTATACATTCGAGAGATAGTTTGTTTGCACGGTGTTCCTTCTAGCACAGTGAGCGATCGCTATCCTATCTTTACTAGCGAGTTTTGGAAGAGCTTGCTTAGGGAGGTGGAAATAGAGCGTGATGCGACAATTCGACGAGCTCCTACATGCATTCTTGGGTCGGAGATTAAGAAGTTGAGGAATCGAGAGGTCAAGCTAGTCAAAGTGCAATGGGGAGATGATGAAAGCGACGCTACTTGGGCGACGGAAGAGAAGATGCGTTCATTGTACCCTTTTCTTTTCGAGGGTATGTCTTTTAATTTCTCCTTTATCGCTTAGCTTGTACTTGTTCTATCTTTAGTATGTCCTCTCACTAGTATCTTTGACCTTTAGATAGGGTAGTCCTATGGTTGAAACATGTGTTTGAGACATGTTATGTATGGTGGATGCATGTGGATGCAAGTGTTTGCTAGTGGTTGCTTGTGGATGCATATACACACACTTTAGGCACTAGATCGGCTCAGTCACTTTCATATTGCATATAAGTGGATGTATTTAGTAAAATGAATGTACGTTGAATGTGTGTATCATTTGGATGTTGCATTTAAATGTATGGTTGTGCACACATGTAGTAATGATATGTATAGGGTTCTTTGCATACATGATGGATACATGGCACTATCATTATTTGCATTAAGGAAGTCGACTGAACCAGTGGACCGCCTGATTTTGCATTAGTATACGGACATATACACACACTATGCATATGTACATGAAAGCATTAGAAATCTTTTAGGGACCATGGTTGCTAGTGGTTGATGGTTGAGTAGATGGATGATTGGATGGTAGGATACGTTCTTCTTGACTTAGAGATTTCGAGGACGAAATCCTTTAAGTAGGGGAGAATGTAACACCCCGTATTTTCTGAGAATATTAAAATAACAAATTAAAAAATAATTTATTTGAAAAAGAGGAATGAGAAAAGAATGATGTTTAGCATTGTTCTAAGGTTTGTAAGCAAAATACTTAGTAGATCATTTGGTTAGAACATGTGACTTGCATACAAGAGGTACAGATTTCGATCCACGCCAGCGCCATATTTTTGTTTTAGGGGAATGGCTAAAAAGTGGCTTTGTGTGAACGCAGTTCAAAAAGTGGTTTAGTGTGAAAATGGTTAATTATGAAGAAGTTATTAAGCCATGAAGTTTGTATGCATATGAGAGAAATATATATATATATATAGATATATATAAAAATTAAATAAATAAATATTCAAAAAAAGTTCAAAACAGCGAATCGGGTGGGGGAATAGCCGAACCACACCATTTCTGGAGTCGACCCGAGCCTCGCTGGGTCGACTAGAGCTCAATCCAGGGTGTTTGGGTACCAACCCCTGGCCCGATTCGCCCTAAGGGCTGATATGGCATCTGAGTGGTCCAGATCAGTTCTAGGGTTAATCCTAAGGCCTAAATAACTTCCTACACCTATATATACACCTTAAGGCCCAACCCTAATTCATAAATATTATCTATGACACCATTATGTTGTCAAATTCTCTCTTAAACCCTAGCCGCCGCCTCTAAATCAAATCTCAAGTGTTCAACTTCAACTCAAATTAAAGATTAAAGCTTCTACAATAATTCAAGAAGATAAATCAGCAACACCGCAACGTTTCTACACCAATTTCAGTGCATAATTCTATTCTTTAACCACGAAAGGTGAGTATGGTGATTTTCACAATATAATGGGATAAAATGTAACATGATGAAGTTGTAAAAAAAAGGATTCATGTGTATGTATAAAATTTAAATCTCATCCAAGTTTTCACCTTTTGATCCAAGTCATCATATGCCTATGTTTCTATGTAAAGTTCGTACCTTTTATCAGTTTATTCATGTTGAATCTTTTACTATGCCTCTATGCCAGTCTATATGCCTCTTTATTTCATGATGATGTTTTATCCCAATTTTCTATGAATTGATTCTCTCTTCTTATCCCTATTCCTTTTATTTTGGATCTGGGCTACCTTCGAGCCTATGTTAAAAATACGAGCGAATGCGAATACGTGGGAACAATGGGAATATGTGAAATATGGAAAATTGGATATTATTGGATATTTTGGATAATTGGATAATATGTGAAATTGGCATATTTGGGTATGAATTACATGGAATTGATGAAATTGCCTATAATTGTAAATTTGTAATTGAGGCTAATTAATATGAAATTAGTGACAATTTGAAATAGGCAATATTATAAATATGATTATATGTTTAATTGGATATACATGACATGAAAATTGGGTATGGTTGAAATACGATTATTAATATACCTTTGACACGAGGTTAGGTGCAATTGTGGTGTAAGACTGCTCGGAACCGCCCGACAAATCCAGCTTCCACAATTGGGCGTCTAATGTGAGAGGTCAAAGGAATGAATTGTAGGCGTAACGGTTAATGACACGAGGTTAGACCCGGTTTGTGGTGTAAGACTGCCCGGAACCGCCCGGCAAATCCAGCGGCCACAATGTGTTCGGTCTAATGTGGGAGGTCATGCACCATTCGTCATAAGGAATGAATTAAGGAATACTAACCATAATAAGACATGGGTATGGTTAGAGGGTTAAGTGGGGTGACATGTAAATTATGACATGTAAATATGGACTTAACCGGAATAAGATAAGACATGTAAATTATGACATGAAAGTATGGACTTAACTGTAGCATGTGTAAGACATGGTCATTTAAATTAAAATGGTTAAGTGGGAGAAAAACCTAGTGGGGACCAAGCATAGGTGGGAGGCTTGTGTCGGATGGGGGACCCGTTTCAACCAGTAACCCGTTTGAGTATCTAATTGGGCCCGGTACTAGGCCGGGGTTGGGGCACGCTTACTGGACTTGAATGTAAGAGGTCAAAACGTGAATAGCGGTGGCAACGCAAGTCCAACGGGTTCATGTGCATGCATGGGTCCGGGCTAGTGGGTAAGACCTTGTTGCATCGTGTAGGTATGGCCGTGCATTTTATGTTGGTATCGGGGTTGCCACTTTAGGGAGTGATACACCCCACTGTGGGGCCAGCACGGGTGCCTACGAGGTTTAGGGAGCCGATCGAATGGGTAGGGTAAGGGTACCTTAGCGGTGGTTGGAGCAAGTCGGCACCTACGTTAGCAGCTAGGTTCAAGTAACTACCAAGTTTGTCATGTGGGTATAGTTAGTGGGAAGGGATCAACCTTTAGTAAATAGAGACTAGTAGATGTGCGGTGTAATTAAGTAATGTGGTGTAACTTAAAAAAAGTGCGGTGTAACGAAATACATGTTGGTTGATTTGGATAGTCCTTTGGGTTCTAGTCTGATGTTGACTTCGGTCTTCGGGGTTAGTACTGGGAGGGTTGTTCGCTTAGCCAAGGTGTACGATTTTCTTAGTACTTATGAACGGAATCATCTTGTCCATCCTTTTTATCTTCCTTATCTATGTTACAGCCATATCATGATGCCTATTTATGTCTTGATCATTTACCTTACCTATTATTCGTTAAAATTACTGGACTCGCCAGACTTTATGTCTGACCCGTTTTGTTCCCACCTCTTTTCTTTCCTTTCCCCTCTTAGGTTTGCAAGGAGGGAATACTACAACTTAGTGCCGATTTCTTTCAGTTGCTTGAAAAGAGTAGATGTATCGCTTTGGACTCTCTCATCTTTATGGCTTTTCTTATGCTCAGTGGGGATTTATGCATTTATGTTATTTAAGTATTTGCTTCTTTATGTACTTTGAAGTTTTTGGAAAAGACTATTGATCCTGTTGTAATGGTTTTGGAAACTACTTATGTAAGCTTGTTTTGAGTTATGATGCTATGAAATAAGTTTTATCTTCCGCTGTGTTGTTTTATTTATTTATTCTTGTAATTTATCTGTTCTATACAACAATAACGCTCCATGGACATTGATGCATTCCCTTTGTGAGTGACATTAATAGACATGGGGTTTTACATGGACTTTTACTTCGATTGAGGCATCGATTCAACTTGTTATGGTTATATTCGGATTTATAGCATCGAATGGAAGAGTTTGTGATTTTTTTGTGGAATCCGGTGATCAAAAATGTCAATCGTTTACTGGAGGTCGCGAATATGAGCTGAGCGTCGGAATTGGTAGGTTGCGAACGAGGTGAGTGAAATTGTCATGGTTCTGAAGAGATCAGAAAGAGGAGTTCGTTGGTGAAATGGTGGTTGAGTTCGGTGGTTCGTGGAGGGAGAATGAGGTGGATAAAGGTGCGGAAAATGGTGGGATTGTGGAGTGATGGGTTCGGTCTGTATAATTAGGGAAGAAGGAATGGTTTGTGTGGTTTCAACGTGGATGAGGATGGGCCAGTTTTAAAGGTTAAGGCCCAAGTGCAAAATTTATTTAAAGTTTTTTATTTAATTTAAATTAGTTCAAACTTTAAAAATGTATATCTATTTCATATGGTGTTAGAATTGGACGAAACAAGATCTGTTTGGATCGTAGGGACGGACACTACAACAGGGAACTGACTGGAAGTCCATTCGAGCTCGTTACAATTTATGGCGAAATAATTTGTCTGATCAGAATCAACTAACGCAAATCGTTATTTAACGGTTAACGCGAAATGTGAGTAAATCTCACCAACTCTGCTCGATTTATATTTTTATAAAATATTTTTAGAATTTATAAATAACGATTGTTTGTTGTGTGTTGGCTGTTTGGTTGAATTGCTAGTTAATTGGTTGAAAATATCGATAACGATAAATATAAATCGTTAATCGAATCTTGATTTTGTTTATCAGAATATTTCATACTCATGTTATTTATGTTGATTAACATTTGTGGATGCAGGGAAACAGGTCGGAGGGACCCAACTGGGTTCCTCAACATTTATTTACTGTTTTCATATATTGTGTTATATGATGTGATATGGAATCTGTTGTTGATTTTGTATGTTTGAATGATACCGATCATTGTTATATGGTACGGTAAATACCATAAGGAATACTGGAATGTTAAAAAGGAAATTTTCAATGTTATATTGAAAAAGAATTATTTATAAAATAAAAGATTTTATAAAAAGAAAACTATTTATTTAGAAAATAAATAGATTAAAAAGGAATATTTATTTGTTAATCAAATAGGTAAAAATTGAAAAAGAAATATTTATAAACTATTTACAAATAGAATTGAAAAGGGATATTTATTTGAAAATAAATAGAATAGAAAGAAGAAATATTTGAAAAATAAATAGAAAAGGGAATTGTTAGATTATCAAAGGAATCACTTATAAAATCAATAGATTTTATAAAAAGAAAATATTTTATTTAATAAATAGAATTATCAAAAAGGGATTTATTTTGTAAATAAATAGATTATAAAAGGAAATACTTGAAAAGTGACTAGAATTGTATAAAAGGAGAATTTTACATTTGAAGGGTTTAGACCCGTGCTTCGCATACGGGTATAACATGATATGGATTTAAAGCAAAGATTTTAAATAGAATTTATTCTGACCGATAGATTGAGAAGTTAAATTTATAAATAATATTTTATAAATCAAATGAAATGTTTATCATTGAATAAATAGAATATATAAGTCAGGACTTATGTAGAGAAGTAAAAGTCGATTTCAACATCAATATTTGAAACTAGATATGGACGAAGAGTTAGTCGATTGAGAGTTAAACAGTTAGAGTTAATCAGTTAGAATTATCAGTTAGAGTAAATCGAATAAAGTTAGAATTAATCGAATTAGAGTTATCTGAACATAGTTAATCGAATTTGAATTTATTGAATATTAGACATTCGATTAGAGTTGATCGAATATAGTTATTTGAGATAGAGTTAGTCAAACATAGTTATTTAGGATGAGTTGCCATTTCATACGACTACTAGCGGAATTCGCTGGGCTGCATGTAGCCTACGGCGACCGGATGTTTCCTAAGTGAATCTGGCGTAACCATTGTGATCATTGCGATCTAGAGTCAAGCGAATGGAGTAAAATTTAATATTAGCCATTCGAAATAAAGTTAAAACATACATAGTTATTCGAATATAAGTTAATCGAAGATTAGTTATTCGATAGGAGTCAAATAAGTTGAGTTAAATAAGTTGAGTTAATCAAGTAAGTTAATCAAGTTGAGTTAATCGAGTTGAGGTAGTCAAGAAGAGTTAATCAAACCGAGTTAATCCAAATGAGTTAAATCAAAGGAGTTATTTAAACTAATTTCTTCAAATAGAAATAAAGGAGTTGATCGAATATAGTTTATTTGAAAGGAGTTTTATCGAATGTAAATCATTCGAAGAAAGTTAATCGAATGTAAATCATTCAAAGAGAAGATTTTTGAATATAAGTTATTCGAAAAAAGGGATATCGAATGTAATTTATTCGAAAGAGTTATCGAATATAGTTATTCGAAGAGAGATTATCGAATGTAGTTATTCGAAAAGGAGTTATCGAATAGAGATTATTTGAAAAAGAGAATTATACATTGAATTCGATTATATCGAATTGGGGTAAGTAATATTTACTTTCTGTTTTTAATCAAGATTTACTTATTTATTAATAAATTAGTGGTTTAGTAATTTAGTTAAACTAAGGAATAAAAGTTATATTTTGAAATCAGATATTTAGGAAGAAGGGATTATAACTCTATAGTTATAATCAATGTTTTAAAATAAAGAAGGGGATTCATAAATAGAATCCGAGTTACGTAAGGAAGTTGTTAAAGGTTTAAAAGGTGAACTTTATCTTTTTCGAGGTTAGAAATGTTGTTCAGTTAAGGACTGAGAGGTAATTATACCCCAATTTGATTGACTTTGTTTTTAACTAAGGGATGGGTAAGGTTCGATAGCGAAGAAATTTAGTTAATGGGTGTAGTTGTTTAAATTGGCTTAGTGATGTTTTATTTAAACATCTGCTTAAATCAAATGAATAAATTTTGGAAACATTTTACAAATATAATCAGAGATATTTTCTAATCATAGAAAATGAAATGTTGATGAGAAAGAATAGTGGAATGACAGTGATACGTGAAACAGAGATGGAAATGTTTTTCCAATGATTGATGACGTATATTTCCTGAATTTAGAAAATATGAAATATTGAGTATATAGAAATGGGAAATGAATAAATTAATGATAAATTAAATTAAAGGAGATTAATGTTGATTGATGATTGATCGATCGATTTTCTATCTAGAAATAAGATTAATGGTTGTACACCTATTTTTCCTTGATAGTTAAATCACCGACTATCGAGGTTTTTGACCATTTTTCCGTCGTCAATACGGAGAGACTGGGATCAGATTCATTATCTGAAAACCACTCTGTATGGACGTTAGCGTTGCGATCAAATATGATAAATTGAAGACGAAGTTTTGCAAGGGCTATCCTATTTACATAATAGTGCCTTCGGCTTGTCCAGTCCCAGGACAAACGTGAATGGACGAATGTCTGACAAAGCATATCTAACAGATCACATAAGTTGATCTCTTCAAACGTACTTACGTTTGGTGGCGGGGGAATTCGTTTCTCTTAGCTTTATACTCGTGGTATTTTTGGGGAAATCAATTTGTGATTTGACGGGTATGACGATGTGGGATTCAAAGTGAATGGTGGTCAGGGGTATCAAAGATACGTTATGTCCTCAAGCCTCATCAACCGGGAAATGACAGAAATCGGGCAGGCAGCATGGCTAAGTGGGTCGCTCCCATTAGGGTGTATATCACCTATCTAGAGAAAATCCATTTCATTCTTTTATCTATGTTCGATGCTGTCCCTTTTCGGGAAACGGTGGGTAGCTCCCAGCCGTTGGTGATATGCATTCGATACACTCAAGCGAAATGAGTGGTCGGTCATGTGTGGGCCATGTTGTAGGACGTTCTTGTTGAACCCAGTGTATTCGCCTCTAGAGATACACTATTGGCAGGTGGTCCCGTACCTTGTCATAGTTGTAATTCAATCTCCAATAAGCACCCGCGGTTTTGTTTGTATACTATATATGTGGAACGTGAGATGCAAGCGTTCTACTATATTGTTAATTACTTGTGATTAGACATTATTGTAATATCAGAGAAGTATTGATTCCCAAAACTGTTTTGGGTTATCGTAAGGTAAAAACCATCTGTGTTTATGTGTGGATCGGTCTTACGATTATCTTTTCTTTTGAAAAGGATTTTGTAAAGTTAAAAAAAATGATTTGAGTTTATCACACCAGTCCCATGACTGACCCAAAGTTTATTTTGTTTTGTTTTCCCTAAACTCTTGGGTGCCCAAATTTGTACGGGCAGTCAAGTAGTTCAGGTCTTTACAGATATACTTGGAGGAGCTTGAAGTAGGAGGCTTCAGGATTATATAGCTATTGTTATTTTCGTTGTGTGTAAGTGTTGTACTCTGATAATGTTATTGAATATATATATATATATATATACTGTTTTATTTCAAAATTATGTTATAATATATTTTATTCGTTCCGCTGTGAGATTCATATTACACTGATTCTGTTCTGTAGTGATCTTCTTCTTCTTCTATTCTAATTTTCTATCTTATCTATTCTCGCCCTCTAACTTCTTTCTATTAATGATCAGGTATTTCCGATGTCTGAATAGTCAACATGGTAGTTTTGTGTTGATTTTCGGAGTCGAAGATCCCAGTTCGTTACAGTAGTATTAGAGCTGAAGGTTAAGGGATTACCTTAGCTCTGTGGCATGACTCAGTAGAGATGGGGTTAGCAATACCCTAGATTGAGTTGAGTGTATATATACGAGTGAACGTATTTGTAAATTATATAAAATTGTTTTATATTGTGAAGATTTATTGGTTGAGTAGTTTGTGAATTCGGGTCGATCAGTTTGATCCACTGTATCGATAGGAGTTTCTAAACACTCAAGTACGATAAACCGACACAGTATGTTTTGAAAAGGGGTAAATGAAATAATTTTACCCAAAATATACTTTGATATAAAAGAAAGGTATATCTTGGAATTATTATCATATATTGGATGTGTTGGTTGATTATAATTGAAATGGTTATATAAATAACCAATTTGAGTTTGTATAATATAAAGCAGATTAATTAAATCTGAATTAAATCAGAATTGGAATTAAAATTTTGAAAAATGGGGAAAAAGTGATTGTAAGTGGGTTTGAGTTAAGTTTAAGAAAATTTTAAAATTCTAGGAGATTTTAAATTGTTTACAAGTATCGTGAATGATATTTTGAAAAAGATTTCAAAATGGAAGTGTTTAAATATGGTTTTGATAAGTGATATAGTATTGAACTCACTTCGATCACTGGAAAATAACTCTGATGATACTGGCTACATCATCAGTGTTCATTTTCGAGTTTTAAGTGACGAATTACTACCAAAGATTTTGTGTTGAATTGTTTTGATAAAACAAGTTGTTTTGAATCCCGAAAAGGAATATTTGATTTTTGAAAGAGCTAAACTGTTTAAAAACTCCCAGGAGGGATTGTTTGAAATAAAAACAAATTAAAGAAATTTGTGAAAGCAAATATGAATTGAAACAAATTAATTGAAAATTTAATTGGAATATAAATATATCAAGTAAAATCAGATTTTGAATTATGTGATAGGAAATCTGAAATGGTATTAAATCGATGAGTTAGGAGTTGGAATCAAGAATGGAACCTTGGTTTGAAATGGAATTTTGGCATGGATACGTGAATGATTTGGTTTTGAGGATAAAATCGGAATTTTGTTTGGGAATGCATTTGTATATGCCGACAGGGTAGCAGGTGGAAGGGACATAATGGTATGCCCGATAAAAGGTACATGTTTAAGTTTCCATATAAGGTTTCATGTGCCGAATCGGCAAGCCGCTTGGCTATTTGATTTTCTTTTGGATTGGAGAGGGCCTAGAGAGGCGAGTTGGGGTTTGAACTATTGACCAGTACAAAGGAGGTGCTGGCGAAATTTTTCGAAAATTTCGGGTGTTAGAAAATTTTCAGGATTTTAGAAAATTTTCGTTGATAAGAATTAATTAATATTTTAATTGAAATTAAATTGGTTCAGTTGAAATAAGGTTGGTAAGTAAACAAATAAATTTGTACCAGTCAATAGGGTTTGTTCTCAACCTTAGCAATTTCGAGAACGAAATTATTTTAAGGGGGGAAGAATGTAACAACGACCTGTAACAACCCGTATTTTCGATAACATGATTAAGACGAGAATCAAGGCAGAATTTAATTTTAAATTCTGAATCAAGTTAAACGGGCTATGCCATTGTGTTCATCTCGGAAAAATACGCGAAATAGAGTCCGAGTTTTCGAGAATCGGAGTCCGTATGACCAAGTTATGGTCCGACGAAGTTTTCAGAAAATTCAAGTTCAAAAATGAGTTCTGGTTTTGAAAATTAGGGCATGAAGGCTAGGCGGGAAGAGTTCCCGCCAGGCACCCCAAGTCGACAGCCCTGTCGACTTGGGAGTCGACCTGGCACTACCCAAGTCGACAGCCCTGTCGACTTGGGGGTCGACACAGGGTGGCCGGGCAGTTTTGCCTGGTGCACCTATTTTCTATCTTGGCTAGGTTTTTGGGCCTGGTTTGAAATCTGACGGTTCAGGTTGGTCCTAGGGTTAATCTAAGGGTCCTAACTAGCCTAATCTTCTATAAATAAGCCCCTAACCTACCCCTAAACCCTCATTATTCACTCATGTAACTAAACTATGGCAAAATTTCTACTCTCATGGCCTCCACTCAACTATCCTAGCCTCCACTTCATTTCTATGAGAGGTTTCATGATCATGAGAGTATTAGAGAGTCCCTATGTTAGTATGAGAGCTTCTCAAGTTGATTTCAAGACAAAAGCTTTGATCTTTGTTCATAAAGATGGTGTTTTTAGTGATTTGGAGCATCCATCTTTGGGTTTTTGGGTGATGGCTTGCATAGGCTTCATCACAAGCTTTAGTTTAATCGATTTAGGCCTTCATAGCAATGTAAGCCCTTCCCTACTCTTAGATATTAACTATGAAGTTAAATGTTCATGTTGAAAGTTTAGGTTTGATCATTGAGAATGATGCATGCTATCATGTTATGCAAGTTTATGAAGTCATTATCTTGATCTTGTGAGCTAAAAGTTACAACTTTTATGTTGAAATGTTGCATTATGCAACATGAGGACCTTCATTATCATTATGTCAACTTGCATATGAAGTCATAACCCTTATATGATGATATATGCGAATTTCTAGTCATCATTCCATGCCTTTTGTCACCATGATTCGTTTATGTGCTAAGTTTGGGTTTATGCATGTTTTTGAGGCTTAGGAATGTAACATGCAAGTTAATGAACACATATGTGTCTCATTTGCCACCATGATTAACTTGTGGCTTAATATCCGTTTTTGTCATGCCTTTGCCAAGTCTCTTCTTTTAATCCATTACGTTGTTGCGAACGTATATGCGAGTTTAAAAGCGTTGGGTTATGTTATGGGAAATTTCTAATGACATGAAAATACAACTTGAAAACATGACTTGAAATATAACATGGAAGTTGACATGTAAAAACATAAGCTTGGGAATTTACCTATTAAGTTAGGTCTACCCTTTGGGAATTTACCTATTAAGTTAGGTCTACCCAAATGCTTGAAAAACTTGTAACATGTTTTGGAAACATGATGAACATGACACTTAGATAATATAAGTGTGGCCAACTCGAGGTTGGGTTGAGTTTGCAATGTAAAACTACCCGGAACCGACCGGCCTAACTAGTAGTTGCAAACAATAGGACCCAATGTGAGAAGTTGGTCATGTTGTGCTTGAACCCGAGGTTAGACCAAGTTGTGGTGTAAACCTACCCGGAACCGACCGGCTTAACTAGTAACCACAACAAAGTCTAATGTGAGAGGTTGGGGTGCATTAAGTAATTAATGCCACATGGTAGGGTTAAGTTAATTTGATTAATGACTCTTAACCAAATATGACATGGACAAATGGGTTAAGTAAATTGATTAGGCTAATGATACTTAACAAAACATGACAAGGTTGGGTAGGTTAAGTAACTTGATTTGCCTAATGACACTTAACCATTTTTATACGACTAGTGGACGAGGATTAAGTTAACCAACACTTAATCAATCCAACAAGATAATTTGGTAAGGTTAAGTAAGTTTTCTTAATGACACTTAACCGAAAGATACAGTTAATGGATGGGGTTAAGATTAGACTCAACTAGTCTAAACATGATAATCGGATGGGGTTAAGTTAACCTAGACTTAATTAATCCCACTTGGTAGTTTAATGGGGTTAAGTTAAACACTTAACTAATTTAACTCGTTAATTTGATGTGGTTAAGTGACCTATACTTAATCAATCTAACCCGTTAATTTGATGTGGTTAAGTGACCTATACTTAACCAATCTAACTCGTGAATTTATTGAGGTTAAGTTAATCCATACTTAACCAATATAACGTGAAAACATGATAAGGCTAAGTCATGAATCGCTTGAATACACTTGACCGGTTTGACCAGGTAATTTCATAGGGTCAAGTTAATATATACTCAACCAACTTGAGCATAGTTTGTAGGGTTAAGTCTTGAACTTGGATACTTAGCCAATTTTGACATGATTTGTAGACGGGATTAAGTCATGAACTTAAGTGACACTTAATCTGTTATATAAACCCTAATTCGGAGAATTAGGTGGGTAACCGTAATTAACAAGGATAACGGGAATAAGGCTAAGTGGTAAACCTTAGTTGAAGGATAACTAAGTAATGATTCTTAATCAAGGAAATTTAGACCAGTTCATAGATAGATGAGTAACCTGATACGGTAGGTCATCGTTTAAGTATACGAGTAGGAGCAAGTATCTGATTTAGATAAAGGCTCCAGCGAACTGGGTAACGAAGCAGCGGCTTCGGGGAACGTGAGGATATTCTTGGGATCCCTCTGTGGGCTGCCAGGTAATTATACTAGGCTCATGAGAGGTTAAGGTCTGCGTTAGAAGAACCAAGATTATGCCTTGGTTGCTATACGAGCGACCTAAAGACGGGGATGGATAGGGCATAGTCGACGAGACACGGTCGTACCCTAGATAGCATTTTCTCGTCAGGCTACCTTCCATCTTTGGTCAAGCGTGTACGTACGGAAAGGCAGAGAACACCCAATAGACCATAATTGCTATCTAATTATGGTTGCGGTAAGGCTCGGATTGGGGGGTTGGCCAGTAGTGTGTTCTCGTACAGGATTTATCCTGTCTTGTCTTTCGCTAGTTGAGGGAGGGGTCGCGTGGGACCATAGCCACGTATAGAAAAACAGACCTTAGCATCTGCATCGGCAGATAAATTGTAAGCTCCCGACCGAGTCCTGTATTTCCTGGTCTGCCCTGTGACAGGACTCGGATGGCACGATGTGATACATGTGCACACAGTCATGGAAAATGATTCACGATGAATGCGTGGGAAAAAGGGCGCGGTTGGCGGTTAGCGTAATCCCTAGTGGCCCTAGGTGGTTGAACCCAAACCGAGATACGAAAACGTGCAATAGGTAAGCGTAATCCCTAGTAGCCCTGGGTAGCATAAGTCCTAGTTGTACAGACGATAATTCATGTTGGAAGACCCTAGCTAGGTTTAGGGTAACAGTCCAAACCGATCTTAAGGATCATGGAACTATGTTAAAGTAGTATAGAATCTCATGGGAAAGCCCGTATGGTCTACGGCAAGGGACTGAACATTTACATGGAATAAGACATACGAGTTGAGTAACCTATATATGCGATATATTAGGTTGACATGGACCATTACACGACTTTGGAGTAAGGGTCATTCCTGGTTAACACATGATACGGTGGGGATACTAGTACGGTAGCTGCAGAGTAGATGTACAGGATAAATACCATGGGACGTTATACGTGATAGATATCTTGGGGATATTATACTTGATAGGAACCTGACGATGTGATACCTTGTTTTACCTTGACATCGTAATTTATCATGACACCTTAGTTTATCTGAGTTCAGTAGTTCATCCTGTTATTTTGATTTAGCTTATCTATCTTGTTATCATGCTTATGTTCATCTCAGTTTCTCATGTCAGTTAACTTTACTAGTTTTTATACTAATAGTAAATAGGGCTTACTCAGTCTTTTTGACTGACCTGTTTTGTTTTGCCTCTTTTCTTCCGTTCCCCCCCAGGTTACAGGGAGGAAATACTGTTGTTTAGTTCGGACTACTTCTGCTTGAAGGTCATCATGGATGGCTTGGACTTTTCTTGGCTATGGCTCCTTTACTGTTTTTACTTGGGGAATAATTTATGAAAAAGTCTTTAGGCTTCTTTACTATTGCAAGACAGGTTTTGATGTACTCTGATGTAAAAGGCTTTAGACATTAATTATTAATGTTTATGAAAGTTCGATTTTACTTCCTCTATTTTATATGTTCTGTCTTGTGATATTTCTGTGCATGTTTACCAATAATGCCCCTCTAAAGCTAGTGCATTCCTTTGCGAGTGACCCTAGCGGAGGCGGGGTGTTACATTTGGTATCAGAGCAGAAGGTTACCAGACTGGGCAAAAGTTTTTAAAGACCTTCTGAAAACTATTTGAAAACCGTTTACAAAGAAGCATTTTTCAAGAAAATTTTCTTTTAAAAGAGAAAGGCTATTCCCCAAAGGCCATTAGCACTACCCTTGTTTCCTTAATTGGATCTCTTTTCCTTTCTTTCCTCCATCTGTAGTCACAGTGGTTCTAACTGCGACTAGTCTTTTCTATCTACGGAAGTGCTTTCCATGCGATGGAGGTGGTTCTCGAGAGACCAGTGGCCGCGTTGTAAGAAAGGATAGTGAGAAAGAGGATAAAGGATACGAGCTTAAGGATGAACAACTTGTTGGTATAGCTTAGTCCTCAAAGGAGGGAGAAAGATGAACAATGAAACCCATGACGAGAGAGAGTACCTTTGGCATGGTGAAACAGGACAGATAGTTAAGTATCATGGGACAAGGACAAGATCATCGGGAGGGCAGTAGTATGCTCTCATTTCTAGGGTACCTCGGAAGGAGGGTAACGATCTTGTTAAAGGTTTAGCTTTTTCTTCTCTATCATCCCGTTAGGACTTTGTTTTGATCATCGTATCATTTAAGTCTTCTTCGATAGTTGAGTCTCTGCACCTTAAGTACCAGCGTAATAGAGAATCCCATTTTTGTCTCCAAGTCCTATGGGAGAATCAGTCCATTTATACATGACTTGTTTGGATTTGAGAATACCTATGACAAGGGTTGAGTTTGGAAATAATGCTTATATTTATAAGCTATGGATGGATTCTAGGGATGAAGTGGTTATCCAGTAAGGGGTGCCACTCTCGGTTTTGATAGGAGGGTAGTTAGACTCTTGACTAGCCTTGGTAGTACCCTCGAAGTCTCGTGTAACCTTTTTGGGTTCGGTCATGATTAGTCACTTAGAATCCCTTGATGCCTTTATTGGAAATTGGAAGCCCGATCGAGTGGTGTTCGCCGATAAGACGGATGGTTTATTTCACTTATGCATGGGCTATAGAAATCACCCTAGTAAGTGCGCTTGATAACCTGGTTGGCATCTGCTTACTTTCAAAAGAAAGTTCTTCTACGTGGAATACCTTGTGGTACGAGGTCCGAGATTCACTAGTGAATTTTGGAAAGCTTGCATGAGATCATGAGTACGCAGTCATGTTTGCGTCAAGTATTCTAGGAAAAGGATAAGTGCAAGTGGAACGAGAGGCGACGAAGAAATGAGTTCCAGCTCATGTTATGGAAACAGGAAATAAGAAGCTATGAAATCGCGAAGTTAAAAGACGGTCAAGGCACAATGGAATTGAGCTCAAGGAAGTACGACTTTGATGGTCAAAGACTAGATACACGCATGATATCTCTTTTTGGGAGTATATCCTTGATTCCTTTTTTTTCTGTAGAGCTTACTTGTAGGCTATCTTTTGTGGACATCCTCTCGGTCCTATTTTCTGTTACAAACCCCGTAAGGAGTTTGTCTTGTTTTCTCGACCCTGTTTCAGGTAATCCTAGGTAGAACCCTATGGATGTAAACATGTATTTGAAACATGTTATGATTGATATGGTTGCAAGTGATTGCAAGTGGTTGCTCGTGGATGCGCGAATACACATTAGATACTAGCTCGACTCGGTCACATTTCATATTGCATATGCACGAGTGTTTATACTTGTTTATGGATGAAATTGAATGTGTTATCATGCGGTTGTTGCATATGAATGAATGATTGTGCACGCATATAGTATCTATATGACTAGGACTATTTGCATACATGTTGGATTCATGGCACTATACATATTTTTGCATTAGAAAGATTATTCAGGCCTGATCATTAGCATTAGCTAAGGAACATGTACACACACGTTTTGCATATATTCATACAGCATTAGAAATCATCTAAGGACAATGGTTGCTTGTGGATGATGTTTTGAGTAGATGGATGATGGATGGTAGGATATGTTCTTCCTAACTTGGAGATTTCGGGGACGAAATCCTAAAAGGTGGGGAGAATGTAACAACCCGTATTTTCGATAACGTGATTAAGACGAGAATCAACGCAGAATTTAATTTTAAATTCTGAATCAAGTTAAACGGGCTATGCCATTGTGTTCGTCTCGGAAAAATACGCGAAATAGAGTCCGAGTTTTCGAGAATCGGAGTCCGTATGACCAAGTTATGGTCCGACGAAGTTTTCAGAAAATTCAAGTTCAAAAATGAGTTCTAGTTTTGAAAATTAGGGCATGAAGGCTAGGCGGGAAGAGTTCCCGCCAGGCACCCCAAGTCGACAGCCCTGTCGACTTGGGAGTCGACCTGGCACTACCCAAGTCGACAGCCCTGTCGACTTGGGGGTCGACACAGGGTGGCCGGGCAGTTTTGCCTGGTGCACCTATTTTCTATCTTGGCTAGGTTTTTGGGCCTGGTTTGAAATCTGACGGTTCAGGTTGGTCCTAGGGTTAATCTAAGGGTCCTAAGTAGCCTAATCTTCTATAAATAAGCCCCTAACCTACCCCTAAACCCTCATTATTCACTCATGTAACTAAACTATGGCAAAATTTCTACTCTCATGGCCTCCACTCAACTATCCTAGCCTCCACTTCATTTCTATGAGAGGTTTCATGATCATAAGAGTATTAGAGAGTCCCTATGTTAGTATGAGAGCTTCTCAAGTTGATTTCAAGACAAAAGCTTTGATCTTTGTTCATAAAGATGGTGTTTTTAGTGATTTGGAGCATCCATCTTTGGGTTTTTGGGTGATGGCTTGCATAGGCTTCATCACAAGCTTTAGTTTAATCGATTTAGGCCTTCATAGCAATGTAAGCCCTTCCCTACTCTTAGATATTAACTATGAAGTTAAATGTTCATGTTGAAAGTTTGGGTTTGATCATTGAGAATGATGCATGCTATCATGTTATGCAAGTTTATGAAGTCATTATCTTGATCTTGTGAGGTAAAAGTTACAACTTTTATGTTGAAATGTTGCATTATGCAACATGAGGACCTTCATTATCATTATGTCAACTTGCATATGAAGTCATAACCCTTATATGATGATATATGCGAATTTCTAGTCATCATTCCATGCCTTTTGTCACCATGATTCGTTTATGTGCTAAGTTTGGGTTTATGCATGTTTTTGAGGCTTAGGAATGTAACATGCAAGTTAATGAACACATATGTGTCTCATTTGCCACCATGATTAACTTGTGGCTTAATATCCGTTTTTGTCATGCCTTTGCCAAGTCTCTTCTTTTAATCCATTACGTTGTTGCGAACGTATATGCGAGTTTAAAAGCGTTGGGTTATGTTATGGGAAATTTCTAATGACATGAAAATACAACTTGAAAACATGACTTGAAATATAACATGGAAGTTGACATGTAAAAACATAAGCTTGGGAATTTACCTATTAAGTTAGGTCTACCCTTTGGGAATTTACCTATTAAGTTAGGTCCACCCAAATGCTTGAAAAACTTGTAACATGTTTTGGAAACATGATGAACATGACACTTAGATAATATAAGTGTGGCCAACTCGAGGTTGGGTTGAGTTTGCAACGTAAAACTACCCGGAACCGACCGGCCTAACTAGTAGTTGCAAACAATAGGACCCAATGTGAGAAGTTGGTCATGTTGTGCTTGAACCCGAGGTTAGACCAAGTTGTGGTGTAAACCTACCCGGAACCGACCGGCTTAACTAGTAACCACAACAAAGTCTAATGTGAGAGGTTGGGGTGCATTAAGTAATTAATGCCACATGGTAGGGTTAAGTTAATTTGATTAATGACTCTTAACCAAATATGACATGGACAAATGGGTTAAGTAAATTGATTAGGCTAATGATACTTAACAAAACATGACAAGGTTGGGTAGGTTAAGTAACTTGATTTGCCTAATGACACTTAACCATTTTTATACGACTAGTGGACGGGGATTAAGTTAACCAACACTTAATCAATCTAACAAGATAATTTGGTAAGGTTAAGTAAGTTTTCTTAATGACACTTAACCGAAAGATACAGTTAATGGATGGGGTTAAGATTAGACTCAACTAGTCTAAACATGACAATCGGATGGGGTTAAGTTAACCTAGACTTAATTAATCCCACTTGGTAGTTTAATGGGGTTAAGTTAAACACTTAACTAATTTAACTCGTTAATTTGATGTGGTTAAGTGACCTATACTTAATCAATCTAACCCGTTAATTTGATGTGGTTAAGTGACCTATACTTAACCAATCTAACTCGTGAATTTATTGAGGTTAAGTTAACCCATACTTAACCAATATAACGTGAAAACATGATAAGGCTAAGTCATGAATCGCTTGAATACACTTGACCGGTTTGACCAGGTAATTTCATAGGGTCAAGTTAATATATACTTAACCAACTTGAGCATGGTTGGTAGGGTTAAGTCTTGAACTTGGATACTTAGCCAATTTTGACATGATTTGTAGACGGGATTAAGTCATGAACTTAAGTGACACTTAATCTGTTATATAAACCCTAATTCGGAGAATTAGGTGGGTAACCGTAATTAACAAGGATAACGGGAATAAGGCTAAGTGGTAAACCTTAGTTGAAGGATAACTAAGTAATGATTCTTAATCAAGGAAATTTAGACCAGTTCATAGATAGATGAGTAACCTGACACGGTAGGTCATCGTTTAAGTATACGAGTAGGAGAAAGTATCTGATTTAGATAAAGGCTCCAGCGAACTGGGTAACGAAGCAGCGGTTTCGGGGAACGTGAGGATATTCTTGGGATCCCTCTGTGGGCTGCCAGGTAATTATACTAGGCTCATGAGAGGTTAAGGTCTGCGTTAGAAGAACCAAGAGTATGCTTTGGTTGCTATACGAGCGACCTAAAGACGGGGATGGATAGGTCATAGTCGACGAGACACGGTCGTACCCTAGATAGCATTTTCTCGTCAGGCTACCTTCCATCTTTGGTCAAGCGTGTACGTACGGAAAGGCAGAGAACACCCAATAGACCATAATTGCTATCTAATTATGGTTGCGGTAAGGCTCGGATTGGGGGGTTGGCCAGTAGTGCGTTCTCGTACAGGATTTATCCTGTCTTGTCTTTCGCTAGTTGAGGGAGGGGTCGCGTGGGACCATAGCCACGTATAGAAAAACAGACCTTAGCATCTGCATCGGCAGATAAATTGTAAGCTCCCGACCGAGTCCTGTATTTCCTGGTCTGCCCTGTGACAGGACTCGGATGGCACGATGTGATACATGTGCACACAGTCATGGAAAACGATTCACGATGAATGCGTGGGGAAAAGGGCGCGGTTGGCGGTTAGCGTAATCCCTAGTGGCCCTAGGTGGTTGAACCCAAACCGAGATACGAAAACGTGCAATAGGTAAGCGTAATCCCTAGTAGCCCTGGGTAGCATAAGTCCTAGTTGTACAGACGATAATTCATGTTGGAAGACCCTAGCTAGGTTTAGGGTAACAGTCCAAACCGATCTTAAGGATCATGGAACTATGTTAAAGTAGTATAGAATCTCATGGGAAAGCCCGTATGGTCTACGGCAAGGGACTGAACATTTACATGGAATAAGACATACGAGTTGAGTAACCTATATATGCGATATATTAGGTTGACATGGACCATTACACGACTTTGGAGTAAGGGTCATTCCTGGTTAACACATGATACGGTGGGGATACTAGTATGGTAGGTGCAGAGTAGATGTACAGGATAAATACCATGGGACGTTATACGTGATAGATATCTTGGGGATATTATACTTGATAGGAACCTGACGATGTGATACCTTGTTTTACCTTGACATCGTAATTTATCATGACACCTTAGTTTATCTGAGTTCAGTAGTTCATCCTGTTATTTTGATTTAGCTTATCTATCTTGTTATCATGCTTATGTTCATCTCAGTTTCTCATGTTAGTTAACTTTACTAGTTTTTATACTAATAGTAGATAGGGCTTACTCAGTCTTTTTGACTGACCTGTTTTGTTTCGCCTCTTTTCTTCCGTTCCCCCCAGGTTACAGGGAGGAAATACTGTTGTTTAGTTCGGACTTCTTCTGCTTGAAGGTCATCATGGATGGCTTGGACTTTTCTTGGCTATGGCTCCTTTACTGTTTTTACTTGGGGAATAATTTATGAAAAAGTCTTTAGGCTTCTTTACTATTGCAAGACAGGTTTTGATGTACTCTGATGTAAAAGGCTTTAGACCTTAATTATTAATGTTTATGAAAGTTCGATTTTACTTCCGCTATTTTATATGTTCTGTCTTGTGATATTTCTGTGCATGTTTACCAATAATACCCCTCTAAAGCTAGTGCATTCCTTTGCGAGTGACCCTAGCGGAGGCGGGGTGTTACACGACCCGTATTTTTACGGTATATAAATAAATTATTTAATTATTTAAATAATGGTTTGGTCATTTAAAATGACCAGAATTAAATAATATTGAATATTTAATTAAAATAAATAATATAATAGTATATTTAATTACTGAAATAGTCAGAAATAATGGAATTCACAAAATGGTGTGAATTGGATCATCGGTGATATTTAATTCAGTTTAGAATTGAATTAAAATAACGAATATATTATTTAAACAACAATTGAACGTATAATTATATTATAAATATAATCGAGCTCGAAATGGCACGGCAGTTCGCTATTTGGCGATTTGAACTTCAACTGGATATACAGAAGCCGTTTTAAATCGGATTTCTGTAAAACAAGAAACGTTAAGAGCTGGTGAAGTATATTTTTCTAATGGAAGAGAAAAATCGAGATTTCGCCATGTAGATTTTTAGTTATTTCCAAAACAAAATTTAGAAAAGTCACTATGGAATTCCTTTATAATTTATACCGATTTATTTATATTTTAAAATGGATTTTTAAATATAAATCGAATATCGATGTAACACTGGATTTGAAATATCGAGTTGTAAATCCCACTGGAGCTGTATGATATTCTAGTGTGAATATATAAGATAATATTAAACTATTTTTATTTAATTTAATTGTTTTTAAATATATTTATATATTTAAAAGGGTTATTTAGGGCTTTAAAAATAGCCAGTTTTGCAAACAATCCTAGAATTCGACGAAACTAATTTTGTTGGATCCGCAATATTAAATTATTGTTAGATTTCAATTTCTGTGATTTTTGAAGTTAGTGTGTGGACGTACAGATTTTTAATGTGAAAAACATTCATTATTTTGATGGTTAAAAATACGCTATGTGAGCAAACGGAGTCGGAATTCGACGAAACCAGTTTCGTTGGGTCCATAATGTCGAACTGAAGGTGCATGTCCAGTTTTGTAATTTTTGGGTATCGTATGTGATCACAGGAATTTTAGAGGACAAATAAAAATAGCGGTTGCTTAAAATTTAATATAATATTCGAATATTAAAATATATATCCTACCTATAAATACATCTTAGCCCTTCCTAACCCTAAATCATCCTCCAGTCTTCTGAAAAACTCATGCCGCCACCATAGAAAAACAAAAACGTGAAATATCCTCTTCTTCAAAAATCAAAATAAAACCAAATCAATTCTCTTAAATACTAAAATAAATATATTTGAACTCAGCAAAGCAAGAGCTTCGAGTTGATGATGGTTTAGATGGGTTCAATCACCACTGTTGGAAGTCGACGTGAAAGCAGCAAGCGTAGGGTTGGACTTTTACTTCGATTGAGGCATCGATTCAACTTGTTATGGTTATATTCGGATTTATAGCATCGAATGGAAGAGTTTGTGATTTTTTTGTGGAATCCGGTGATAAAAAATGTCGATCGTTTACTAGAGATCGCGAATATGAGCTGAGCGTCGGAATTGGTAGGATGCGAACGAGGTGAGTGAAATTGGTATGGTTGTGAAGAGATCAGAAAGAGGAGTTCGTTGGTGAAATGGTGGTTGAGTTCGGTGGTTCATGGAGGGAGAATGAGGTGGATAAAGGTGCGGAAAATGGTGGGATTGTGGAGCGATGGGTTCGGTCTGTATAATTGGGGAAGAAGGAATGGTTTGGGTAGTTTCAATGTGGATGAGGATGGGCCAGTTTTAAAGGTTAAGGCGCAAGTGCAAAATTTATTTAAAGTTTTTTTTTAATTTAAATTAGTTCAAACTTTAAAAATGTATATCTATTTCATACGGTGTCAGAATTGGACGAAACAAGATCCGTTAGGATCGTAGGGACGGACACTACAACATGGAACTGACTGGAAGTCCATTCGAGCTCGTTACAATTTATGGAGAAATAAATTGTCTGATCAGAATCAACTAACGCAAATCGTAATTTAACGGTTAACGCGAAATGTGAGTAAATCTCACCAACTCTGCTCAATTTATATTTTTATAAAATATTTTTAGAATTTATAAATAACGGTTGTTTGGTTGAATTGCTAGTTAATTGGTTGAAAATATCGATAACGATATATATAAATCATTAATCGAATCTTGATTTTGTTTATCAGAATATTTCATACTCGTGTTATTTATGTTGATTAACATCTGTGGATGCAGGGAAACAGGTCGGAGAGACCCAACTGGGTTCCTCAACATTTATTTACTGTTTTCATATATTGTGTTATATGATGTGATATGAAATCTGTTGTTGATTTTTTATGTTTGAATGATCCCGATCATTGTTATATGGTACGTTAAATACCATAAGGAATACTCGAATGTTAAAAAGGAAATTTTCAATGTTATATTGAAAAAGAAAATATTTATAAAATAAATGATTTTATAAAAAGAAAACTATTTATTTAGAAAATAAATAGATTAAAAAGGAATATTTATTTGTTAATCAAATAGGTAAAAATTGAAAAAGAAATATTTGTACACTATTTACAAATAGAATTGAAAAGGGATATTTATTTGAAAAATAAATAGAATAGAAAGAAGAAATATTTGTAAAATAAATAGAAAAGGGAATAGTTAGATTATCAAAGGAATTACTTATAAAATCAATAGATTTTATAAAAAGAAAATATTTTATAAAATAAATAGAATTATCAAGATGGGATTTATTTTGTAAATAAATAGATTATAATAGGAAATACTTGAAAAGTGACTAGAATTGTATAAAAGGAAAATTTTACATTTGAAGGGTTTAGACCCGCGCTTCGCACACGGGTATAACATGATATGGATTTAAAGCAAAGATTTTAAATAGAATTTATTCTGACCGATAGATTGAGAAGATAAATTTATAAATAATATTTTATAAATCAAATGAAATGTTTATCATTGAATAAATAGCATATATAAGTCAGGACTTATATAGAGAAGTAAAAGTCGATTTCAACATCAATATTTGAAACTGGATATGGACGAAGAGTTAGTCGATTGAGAGTTAATCAGTTAGAGTTAATCAGTTAGAATTAATCAGTTAGAGTAAATCGATTAAAGTTAGAATTAATCGAATTAGAGTTAACTGAACATAGTTAATCGAATTAGAATTTATTGAATATTAGACATTCGATTAGAGTTGATCGAATATAGTTATTTGAGATAGATTTAGTCAAACGTAGTAATTTAGGATGAGTTGCCATTTCGTACGACTGCTAGCGGAATTCACAGGGCTGCATATAGCCTACGGCGGCCGGATGTTTCCTGAGGGAATCAGGCGTAACCATTGTGATCGCTGCGATCTAGAGTCAAGCGAATGGAGTTAAATTGAATATTAGCCATTGAAATAAAGTTAAAAAAGACATAGTTATTCGAATATAAGTTAATCGAATATTAGTTATTCGATAGGAGTTAAATAAGTTGAGTTAATTAAGTTGAGTTAATTAAGTTGAGTTAAATAAGTTGAGTTAATCAAGTAAGTTAATCAAGTTGAGTTAATCGAGTTGAGATAGTCAAGAAGAGTTAATCAAACCAAGTTAATCCAAATGAGTTAAATCAAAGGAGTTATTTGAAATAATTTCTTCAAATAGAAATAAAGGAGTTGATCGAATATAGTTTATTTGAAAGGAGATTTATCGAATGTAAATCATTCGAAGAAAGTTAATCGAATGTAAATCATTCAAAGAGAAGATTTTCGAATATAAGTTATTCAAAAAAAAAGGGTTATCTAATGTAATTTATTCGAAAGATTTATCGAATATAGTTATTCGAAGAGAGATTATCGAATGTAGTTATTCGAAAAGGAGTTATCGAATAGAGATTATCCGAAAAAGAGAATTATACATTGAATTTGATTATATCGAATTGGGGAAAGTAATATTTACTTTCCGTTTTTAATCAAGATTTACTTATTTATTAATAAATTAGTGGTTTAGTTATTTAGTTAAATTAAGGAATAAAAGTTAAATTTTGAAATTAGATATTTTGGAAGAAGGGAATATAACGCTACAGTTATAATCAATGTTTTAAAATAAAGAAGGGGATTCATAAATAGAATCCGAGTTACGTAAGGAAGTTGTTAAAGGTTTAAAAGGTGAACTTTGTCTATTTCGAGGTTAGAAATGTTGTTCAGTTAAGGTCAAAGAGGTAATTATACCCTAACTTGATTGACTTCATTTTTAACTAAGGGATGGGTAAGGTTCGATAGCGAAGATTGATTAAGTAAATTTAGTTAATGAGTGTAATGGATTAAATTGGCTTAGTGATGTTTTATTTAAACATCTGTTTAAATCAAATGAATAAATTTTGGAAACATTTTCGAAATATAATCAGAGATATTTTCAAATGATAGAAAATGAAATGTTGATGAGAAAGAATACTGGAATGGCAGTGATACGTGAAACAGGGATGGAAATGTTTTCCAATGATTGATGACGTATATTTCGTGAATTTAAAAAATAAGAAATATTGAGTGTAACACCCCGGATTTTTGAATAATCGAATTAACTAAAATAAAGAATAATTAATCTCAGATGTGAGAATTATGGGAATTGGGTTGCACTATTGTGTTCGTCTCGGAATTCTGGTTGAAATAGAGTCCGAGTTTGCGGGAAACGGGTACCGGATGAAGGAGTTATGGACGAACGAAGATTGGTGGCAAAAGAAGATAAAAAAAGATTGCACTGGCACACTTGGGAACTGCGCCAGTACAAATTTGCACTGGCGCACCTGCCAAGTGCGCCCAGGCCGAGGCAGCAAGCCTGCACAACTTTCTGGTTCAGACTGGCCCATGTTGCTGAGTCCTTTCTGACTCCTTGCTGAGTCATTAGGGCTGAGGTGTCACACTATCATGACTGAATGGTTTTGATTAACCCTAAGATCATCCGACGGCTTAAATTAATTCAAAACTTTATAAAAAGACCCATAGACTCAAACCCTAAATCAGAATTAAAACTGAAACTATGGCCTTCATGCTGTTGTCTTGAACCCTAGAGCAGCCGCCACCAAATTAAAGAGGAAGAACAACAAATCAAATCAGTACTACTCAACCCTAACAGCGAATCTTCTTCAAAGGAGAGCTAATTCAACTCCCGAAATCAGAATTCAGAACTCAAGACTGCTTTTGAGTTGTGAGTTCGATAGTTTTAACAAAATAATTAGTAATTTAATAGGATTAAGGTATAATGCGGATTGTATGGATGTGATATGAAGTATTGATTGCATGTTGTAATTATGTTGTAGGATTGTGATTGAAATCTCTATGACATTATGTTGTGATGCTATCATTTATGATGTAAAGTTATGTTGCTATCATCCATGTTGTAATTTTATATATAATCAAATCATCATGTTTCATATGCTAGTTTGGTTATGTTGATTCATATGATAAATCATATGTAGGCAAGTTTAGATTTTGATTCAAACATGAATCATATACAAGTTGGGTAGAATTATATGTGACCTTACATGGTTATGACACCTAGTTTATGTGAAAATTTAATTGAAAGTTAGGCTATGACATGTGTGAGTTATATGCTAAATTCTACATGATACTTTACATGTTAGATACTAGTTTGCACCATTGTTGCGATGTATAAATCATATATGTGAGCCTATGAGTTGGATATGAATCATGTTATGCAAGTTTAGAGTTATTACCTATGCAAGTTTACTCCTTTAGATTTGAATCCATGACATATGTTGTTTATGAAAGTTTGTGGCCACTATCTCATCAAGTTCACACCTTTAGATTTGGATCCATGACATATGTTGTTTATGCAAGTTGTAACTGTGGCCTATGCGAGTTTTAGATGTAGAATATCATTCACATATGCAAGTTCACCCCTATGTTAGCCTATGTTTTACTTATGTGTATATTGTGATGTTTTCTCTTTATTCCATGAGTTAGACTATTCGAGTCTAACGTATATTTTTTTACGGAAAAAGAACAAACGTACAACGTGGGGGTAAAGGGGATAATATTAAAAAGATTTAATTGGCATAAATGCCATAAAAGGCATAAAATATAATTTTGGTGAAAATTGGTATGATTTTACATACCATAAATGGATGGATATAATTGAGTCAATTATGGACATCGTTAAATTTGGAAATAATTGATAATTTTAATAGGGAAAGTAATTCAAATTTGGGGAATGATTAATTAAGAGTAATTAATCGTCTAAGACACAAGGTTAGGCTCTTTTGTTGTGTAAGACTGCCCGGACCCGCCCGGCAAATCCAGCTGCCACAAATGCCAGACTAATGTGAGAGGTCTTAGTCATAAACTAAATACGTAACAATTGTAAAGACACGAGGTTAGGCTCTTTTGTGGTGTAAGACTGCCCGGACCTGCCCGGCAAATCTAGCTGCCACAAATGCCAGTCTAATGTGAGAGGTCTTTATGAGGTTACGGTCTTAATGAATTAAGAAACACTTAACCAGATAAACATGTAGTGGGACATGAGGGGGTTAAGTGGGTGCCTTGGGTGGCATGTGGAATCTAGTGGGTGCCTTGGGTGGCATTTGGAAATACGATTAGAAACACTTAACCAAAATTGAAACATGTAATTGAAACATGAATAAGAAATGGGTTAAGTGGGATGTACTAGAGGGGACCAAGCTTAGGTGGATAGATTGTGTCAAGTAATGGGGGCCCGTTTCAACCAGTAACCCATACGTATCTTTGTGGGCTCGACCCAAGTCGAGGACGGGACACGCATACTGGGCTTGACTGTAAGAGGCCAAACCGGGTTAGTGGTGGCAACGCAAGTCCAACGGGTTCATATGCGTGTGTGGACCCGGGCTGGTAGGTAAGACGTTGTTGCATCGTGTAGGTATAAGCCATGCATCATTGGTGGTATCGGGTTGCCACTTTGGGGAGTGATACACCCCACTGTGGGGCCAACACGGGTATCTACGAGTTAGGGAGCCGATCGCTTGGGGGTAGTGGGTACACCTAGTGGAGATAGAGGCAGACGGCATTTATGAAGGCAGCTAGGGGTGCACGAAACTACCATTATCAGTATTAAGTCTGTAGGCGGGATCAACCTTAGGGTGACTATTGGTGGTGCAGTATACTAGTAGCGATGCAGTATAGCAATTATCCTATAGTGTTGGTGTAGTTTAGTAATCATCCTATAGTGGTTTAGGTGTGCTTAAACGATATCGTTGTTCTTCTTGTTTCCTTGTTTACTCTGCCATACTCAATGGTTCATGATCATTTCCTTATTTTCCAACTTATGCCTTAGCCTAGTTACTTTGTTAATAATATTGTTAAGGTTATCGCACTCGCCAGACTTTATGTCTGACCCCCTTTGTTTCCTCCTCTTTTCTCCTCCCCCCCCCCCCCAGGTGCTCAGGTTGGAACTAGCACCAGTGGAATTTTGGACTGCTTTTAGAAGATTGCTTGAATCGCTGAAGTAAAGTTCAGCTTCTCTTTATTTATGGCTATTTTGATGTTGGGGATTATGTCTTTCAGTTTATGTACTTTGTTTTATCAAAATGGATATAATGTACTTGACTTTGGTTTATGGTTTTGATGATGTAACCAAACATATTTACCTTTTGCTACAATAAATAAAGTTTTAAATTTTCAAATACTGCTTTATATCTGTCTTGTTGTGATTTTCTGTTCTATATTCACTTAAAATGCTCCATGGAAGTTAATGCATTCCCTTTGCGAGTGACATTGATGGACGTGGGGTGTTACACGTGGTATCAGAGTTGAAGGTTACCAGAACTGATATGAATTTTTGAAAAACTATTTTTCAAAACAATTTTTATAAAGAAGTACCTTCAAAAGTATGTTTTAAGGAAAGTATTTTCAAGAGAAAATCTTATTTTAGAAAGCATAACCCCAAGAGCCATATATCTTTCCCTCGGTTCTTTTATATTGAATCTTTCATTTTTCGTTTCAGCATGTCTGAAGCAACTGAGATACCAGAGGGTGTTCATGTACCCGGTTGGTTTCGTCAATATCTCGAGGCTAGAGCCGCCACTGCAGGTCCAGCAAATGCTCCTCCTCCTCCCCCTCCTCCTCCTCCTTATGTCGATAATTTTGCTAAGATATGTAAGGACTTTAGAGCAATGGGTGTAAAACCTTTTCACGGGACGGAGACATTTGTTGAAGCTCATAATTGGCTAAAGGAGGTAGAAGAATTGTTTGGAATCTTTGAAGTGGATGACGGAAGAAAGGTCCAGTTAGCTGCCTGACTAATGAAGGATGAGGCCTCGTTTTGGTGGGAGATCACTAATGGGGGACGTCCAGTCGATACATGGCTAGATTTTAGGCAGAGGTTTAAAGCCAAGTTTCTCTCGTGGGCTGAAGAGAATCTATACATGGAAAGATTTTGGCGCTGAAGCAAGGGAATCTATCGGTGAAAGAGTACGTCAATAAATTCAACCAATTGGCAAGGTTTGGCTTGGACTTGGTAAATACTCCAGAAAAGAAGGCTCTAAGATTTGTTAAGGGTTTAAACGAGCCGCTTCATGGGTTATCTATGACCCACATTCCCTTGGGGGCTACCTTCGAGAGACTAGTTAACATGGCGCTCATGCATGAAGAGGAGAAGGGCGCCAATGCTAATAAGGAACCCGAGAAGAAAGGGGATCAAAAGAAGTCGCAACAGCAACAACAGAACAAGAAAGGTGGCAAAAGCAACAATGCTAAGGGGAAGAAGAAATTCTTTAACTGTGGGACACCCAACCATCTAAGCAAAGATTATAGGAAGAAAAAGAAGACTGGTTGTTTCCATTGTGGCGAGGCGGGACATCTTATTAAGGACTGCCCAAAGAAAGGGCAGAGGGCAGGGTCTACCTCGGGAGGACAGGTGCAGGCTCTTATGGCACCAGGGCAGGCAAGGGGACAAGTTCAGGCTCTCGTGGTCCCACCGCTGCAAGAACGAGGTAGAGTAATTTCCGTTGAAAGTTTAGTTTTTCTGTTTGATCATCACGTTCGTACTTTATTCGATTCTGGCGCATTGCATTCGTTTATCTCTACATCATTAGTTGAAACACTGCACCTAGATACTAGTCTTGTTACTGATCCCTTAGTTGTCTCAAATCCTATTGGTGGTTCGGCTCATCTTTCTATGATTTGTCGGGATTTGAGAGTGTTTATCTTGGGCATTGAGTTTGAATGCAATGCCTTTGTTCTTGGCTTCATGGGTTGTGGTTTAATTCTAGGTATAGATTGGCTAACTAGATATGGGGCCATCCTAGATTGTGAAAGAAGGGTAGTTAGATTGTTGACTCGTTCTGGAAAGACCCTTGATATTTCTTGTGACCCTAGAGGTCCAGTAATGCTTAGCTACCTAGAATCCCTTGACGCATCTGATGATGATTTACATTCTGTTCCCATAGTACGTGAATATGCTGATGTCTTCGATGAGGTGAGGGGTTTACCCCCAAAACGCGAGATAGACTTTCAAATATATCTAGTGGATAATGCAAAGTCAGTTGCATTACCAGTGCTCCACATGGCTCCAAGAGAGAGAAGGGAACTCAGTAAGCAAGTGAAAGAATTGCTTGAGAAGGGGTTCATCAGACATAGTATATCGGAGTGGGGTGCTCCAGTAGTATTTGCCACGAAGGCAGATGGGTCCCTTAGACTTTGTGTGGACTATAGAGAACTTAATAAGCTTACTAAGAAGAATAGACACCTACTGCCGAGGATTGATGATCTTTTCGATCAGTTAGTTGGCACCTCAGTGTTTTCGCAGTTGGACTTAGCCACTGGTTTCCATCAGTTGAGAGTGGCTGAGGATAGCATAGACAAGACTGCCTTTACGACTCCAGACGGTTTCTTCGAGTGGCTTGTGATGCCCTTCGGTTTGACAAACGCCCCCGCATACTTTGTTGACTTGATGAGTAGGGTGTTTAGGGAGTACCTTAGTAAATTCGTTGTAGTCTTTGTAGATGACATCTTGGTCTTTTCTAAGAGCGAGGAAGAGCATGCCCTACATCTTAGGGAAGTGTTGGAGACTCTTCGAGCACATAGCCTTAAAGCTAAAATTTCTAAATGTCACTTTTGGAGGAAGGAAGTGCGATTCTTAGGGCACGTGGTTTCCAAAGAAGGGATACCTGTGGATCCCGCGAAGATAGTGGCCATCCAAGATTGGAAGGTTCCTAAAAATGCTACCGAGGTGAGGAGTTTCTTAGGGTTGGCAGGTTACTATAGGAAGTTCATCAAAGACTTCGCAAAAATATCAGCCCATTAACACGCTTGACGAAGAAGAACTTAGTTTTCATGTGGGACGTAGATTGTGATGATGCGTTCCAACGTTTAAAGAGAGCTTTGACCACAGCCCCAGTCTTAGTGTTGCCAGATGGGAGTAAGCCATTTACCGTTTATACCGATGCTTGTGGGACAGGACTAGGCGCAGTCTTAATGCAAGAGGGAAGGGTAATAGCCTATGGTGGAAGGCAATTGAGAGTACATGAATGAAATTACCCTACACATGACCTTGAGTTAGCCGCTATTGTCTCCGCGCTTAAGTCTTGGCGTCATTATCTTCTTGGCGAAAAATTCGAATTATTCACTGACCAAAAATCGCTAAAATACTTATTCTCTCAGAAGGACTTGAACTTAAGGCAACAAAGGTGGATGGAATTCTTAGCATCCTATGACTTCGAGATAGCATATGCCCCTGGCAAGGGTAACGTGGTGGCAGACGCCTTAAGTGGAAAAAGGTTGTCCTTGATTCCGTTGTTTGTTGAGCGGCGAAGCTTAGAGTTCATCTCTACGTTTGACTTTAAACCTTCCGTTGACTTTGTACCCGGTTTGCTAGCATCCTTAGAGGTCAGACCCAAGCTTTTGGGACGGATTGGTGAGGCACAGCAAGATAACCCACAGTTGGTTGAGTTAATAGAAAAGCTCAAAGGAGGGGAGTCATCGAGCCATCTCCGTAGGTATACCCTAGATGATAAGGGTTGGTTGCGTAGGGACGGTAGACTTTGTGTACCAAAAGACGAGGAACTAAGGAAGACCATTCTTGATGATGCACATCGTTCGAAGTTGACCATCCATCCCGGCGGGGACAAGATGTACATGGACATGAGACGAGTTTACTTTTGGGCCGGCATGAAGAAAGATGTGGCTGAGTATGTCGCTAAATGCTTAGTGTGCCAACAAGTAAAAGGAGAGCAAAAGAAGCCCGGTGGGTTGCTTCACCCATTGGAGATCCCACAATGGAAGTGGGAAAGCGTCTCGATGGACTTTGTTGACGGACTACCAAGATCGAGGAAGGGTAATACGGGGATTTGGGTCGTGGTAGACAGACTTACTAAGAGCGCCCATTTCATTCTCGTGAAGAGTAAGAGGACTGCTCCATGGTTAGCCTCCGTATACATTCGAGAAATAGTTCGTTTGCACGATGTTCCTTCTAGCATAGTGAGCGACCGCGATCCTATCTTCACTAGCAAGTTTTGGAAGAGCTTGCAAGAGGCGGTAGGGACTCAGTTATGTTTGAGCACCGCATATCATGCTTAGACGGACGGCCAGACCGAGAGGGTGAATCGTAGTCTAGAGGACCTATTGAGGCTGTGTTTCCTAGACTTCGGAGGTACATGGGAGGAACATCTTCCGTTGGTAGATTTCACATATAATAATAGCTTTCAGTCTAGCATTGGCATGGCACCGTTCGAGGCTCTTTATGGACGGCCGTGTCGTTCGCCTACATGTTGGTGGGAGTCTACAGATAAGATCTTGCTTGGACTCGATAAGATTAGAGAGACTTCGGAAAAGATCGATTTGATTCGAAGGAGGATGAAGACGACGCAAGATAGACAGAAATCTTATGCGGACAAGAGAAGGTCAGATCTTGAGTTTGATGTTGGGGACATGGTCTTTGTCAAGGTGTCTCCATTACGGAACGTTGTTCGCTTTGGGTCCGTTGGGAAGTTAGCACAAAGGTTTGTAGGGTCGTTTCCTATTAAGGAAAGGATTGGGCAGATGGCGTATAGAGTGGAGTTGCCTGAGAGACTTAGTGGTGTACACGACGTATTCCATGTATCACATTTGAGGAAGTGCTTGCACGAGACCGCGGAAGTGGTAGAGCCGAGCTTGCTTAGAGAGGTGGAGATCGAGCGCGATGCGACGATTCGACGAGCTCCTACGCGCATTCTTGGGTCGGAGATTAAGAAGTTGAGGAATCGAGAGGTCAAGCTTGTCAAAGTGCAATGGGGAGACGATGAGAGCAACGCTACTTGGGAGACGGAAGAGAAGATGCGTTCATTATACCCTTTTCTTTTCGAGGGTATGTCTTTTAATTTCTCCTTTATCGCTTACCTTGTACTTATCTTATCTTTAATATGTCCTCTCGCTAGTATCTTTGACCTTTAGATAGGGTAGTCCTATGGTTGAAACATGTGTTTGAGACATGTTATGTATGATGGATGCATATGGATGCAAGTGTTTGCTAGTGGTTGCTTGTGGATGCATATACACACACTTTAGGCACTAGATCGGCTCAGTCACTTCATATTGCATATTGCACATAAATGTGTGTACATATTTAAGTAATGGATGTATAATGGTTGTACCATCATATGGATGTTGCATTTTGGTGAATGGTTGTGCATACATGTAGAAATGATATGTATCGATAAGGTTCTTTCGCATACATAACGGACGTATGGCACTATCATGGTTTGCATTAAGGAGGTCAGCTGAATCAGTAGACCGCCTGATTTTGCATTAGATAAGGAACATATACACACACTTATTGCATATGTTCATACAGCATTAGAAATTTTATAAGGACAATGGATGCTCGTATTTGATGGTTGTTTGGATGGTAGGATATGCATTCTCCTTAACTTGGAGATTTCGGGGGCGAAATCCATTAAGGAGGGGAGAATGTAACACCCCAGATTTTTGAATAATCAAATTAACTAAAATAAAGAATAATTAATCTCAGACGTGAGAATTATGTGAATTGGGTTGCGCCATTGTGTTCGTCTCGGAATTCTGGTTGAAATAGAGTACGAGTTTGCGGGAAACGGGTACCGGATGAAGGAGTTATGGACGAACAAAGATTGGTGGCAAAAGAAGAAAAAAAAGATTGCACTGGCGCACTTGGAAAGTGCGCCAGTACAAATTTGCACTGGCGCACCTGCCAAGTGCGCCCAGGCCGAGGCAGCAAGCTTGCACAGCTTTCTGGTTCAGACTGACCCATGTTGCTGAGTCCTTTCTGACTCCTTGTTGAGTCATTAGGGCTGAGGTGTCACCCTATCATGACTGAATGGTTTTGATTAACCCTAAGATCATCCGACGGCTTAAATTAATTCAAAACTCTATAAAAATACCCATAGACTCAAACCCTAAATCAGAATTAAAACTGAAACTATGGCCGTCATGCTGTTGTCTTGAACCCTAGAGCAGCCGCCACCAAATTAAAGAGGAAGAACAGCAAGTCAAATCAGTACTACTCAACCCAAACAACGAATCTTCTTCAAAGGAGAGCTAATTCAACTCCAGAAATCAGAATTCAGAACTCAAGACTGCTTTTGAGTTGTGAGTTCGATAGTTTTAACAAAATAATTAGTAATTTAATTGGATTATGATATAATGTGGATTATATGGATGTGATATGAAGTATTGATTGCATGTTGTAATTATGTTGTAGGATTGTGATTGAAATCTCTATGACGTTATGTTGTGATGTTATCATTTGTGATGTAAAGTTATGTTGCTATCATCCATGTTGTAATTTTATATATAATCAAATCATCATGTTTCATATGCTAGTTTGGTTATGTTGATTCATATGATAAATCATATGTAGGAAAGTTTAGATTTTGATTCAAACATGAATCATATACAAGTTGGGTAGAATTATATGTGACCTTACATGGTTATTACACCTAGTTTATGTGAAAATTTAATTGAAAGTTAGGCTATGACATGTGTGAGTTATATGATAAATTCTACATGATACTTTACATGTTAGATACTAGTTTGCACCATTGTTGCGATGTATAAATCATATATGTGAGTCTATGAGTTGGATATGAATCATGTTATGCAAGTTTAGAGTTATTACCTATGCAAATTTACTCCTTTAGATTTGAATCCATGACATATGTTGTTTATGCAAGTTTGTGGCCATTATCTAATCAAGTTCACACCTTTAGATTTGGATCCATGACATATGTTGTTTATGCAAGTTGCAACTGTGGCCTATGCGAGTTTTAGATGTAGAATATCATTCATATATGCAAGTTCACCCCTATGTTAGATCTATGTTTTAATTATGTGTATATTGTGATGTTTTCTCTTTATTCCATGAGTTAGACTATTTGAGTCTAACGTATATTTTTTACGGTAAACGAACAAAAGTACAACGTGGGATAAAGGGGATAATATTAAAAAGATTTAATTGGCATAAATGCCTTAAAAGGCATAAAATATAATTGTGGTGAAAATTGGTATGATTTTACATACCATAAATGGATGGACATAATTGAGTCAATTATGGACATCGTTAAATTTGGAAATGATTGTTAATTTGAATAGGGAATGTAATTCAAATTTGGGGAATGATTAATTAAGAGTAATTAATCGTCTAAGACACGAGGTTAGGCTCTTTTGTGGTGTAAGACTGCCCGGACCCGCCCGGCAAATCCAGCTGCCACAAATGCCAGTCTAATGTGAGAGGTCTTAGGCATAAACTAAATACGTAACAATTGTAAAGACACGAGGTTAGGCTCTTTTGTGGTGTAAGACTGCCCGGACCCGCCCGACAAATCCAGTTGCCACAAATGCCAGTCCAATGTGAGAGGTCTTTATGAGGTTACGGTCTTAATGAATTAAGAAACACTTAACCAGATAAACATGTAGTGGGACATGAGGGGGTTAAGTTGGTGCCTTGGGTGGCATGTGGAATCTAGTGGGTGCCTTGGGTGGCATTTGGAAATACTATTAGAAACACTTAACCAAAATTGAAACATGTAGTTGAAACATGAATAAGAAGCGGGTTAAGTGGGATGTACTAGAGGGGACCAAGCTTAGGTGGATAGCTTGTGTCAAGTAATGGGGGCCCGTTTCAACTAGTAACCCATACGTATCTTTGTGGGCTCGACCCAAGTCGAGGACGGGACACGCATACTGGGCTTGACTGTAAGAGGCCAAACCGGGTTAGCGGTGGCAACGCAAGTCCAACGGGTTTATATGCGTGTGTGGACCCGGGCTGGTAGGTAAGACGTTGTTGCATCGTGTAGGTATAAACCATGCATCATTGGTGGTATCGAGTTGCCACTTTGGGGAGTGATACACCCCACTGTGGGGCCAGCACGGGTTTCTACGAGTTAGGGAGCCGATCGCTTGGGGTAGTGGGTACACCTTAAGGTGACCAGTGGTGGTGCAGTATATTACTAGGGGAGATTAATGTTAATTGATGATTGATCGATCGAATTTCTATCTAGAAATAAGATCGTTGGTTGTACACCTATTTTTCTTTGATAGTTAAATCACCGACTATCGAGGTTTTTGACCATTTTTCCATCGTCAATACGTAGAGACCGGGATCAGATTCATTATCTGAAAACCACTCTGTATGGACGTTAGCGTTGCAATCAAATATGATAAATTGAAGACGGAGTTATGCAAGGGCTATCCTGTTTACAGAATAGTGCCTTCGGTTTGTCCTATCCCAAGAAAAACGTGAATGGACGAATGTCTGACAAGGTATATCTAACGGATCGCGTAAGTTGATCTCTTCAAACGTACTTACGTTTGGTGGCAGAGGAATTCGTTTCTCTTAGCTTTATACCCGTGGTATTTTTGGGGAAATCAATTTGTGATTTGACGGGTATGACGATGTGGCATTCAAAGTGAATGGTGGTCAGGGGTATCAAAGATACGTTATGTCCTCAAGCCTCATCAACCGGGAAATGACAGAAATCGGGCAGGCAGCATGGCTAAGTGGGTCGCTCCCATTAGGGTGTATATCACCTATCTAGAGAAAATACATTTCATTCTTTTATCTATGTTTGATGCTGTCCCTTTTCGGCAAACAGTGGGTAGCTCCCAACCGTTGGTGATATGCATTCGATACACTCAAGAGAAATGAGTGGTCGGTCATGTGTGGGCCAGGTTGCAGGACGTTCTTGTTGAACCCAGTGTATTCGCCTCTAGAGATACACTAGAGGCAGGTGGTCCCATACCTTGTCATAGTTGGAATTCAATCTACAATAAGCACCGACGGTTTTATTTGTATACTATATATATGGAACGTGAGATGCATGCGTTCTACTAGATTGTTAATTACTTGTGATTAGACGTTATTATAATATCAGAGAAGTATTGATTCCCAAAACTGTTTTGGATTATCGTAAGGTAAAAACCATTCGTGTTTATGTGTGGATCGGTCTTACGATTATCTTTTCTTTTGAAAAGGATTTTGTAAAGTTAAAAAAATGATTTGAGTTTACTCACACCAGTCCCATGACTGACCCAGAGTTTATTTTGTTTTCCCTAAACTCTTAGGTGCCCAAATTTGTACGGGCAGTCAAGCAATTCAGGTCTTTACAGATATACTTGGAGGAGCTTGAAGCAGGAGGCTTCAGGATTATATAGCTATTGTTATTTCCGCTGTGTAAGTGTTGTACTCTGATAATGTTATTGAATATATATATATACTGTTTTATTTCAAAGTTATGTTATAATATATTTTATTCGTTCCGCTGTGAGATTCGTATTACTTTGATTCTTTTCTGCAGTGATCTTCTTCTTCTTCTATTCTAATTTTCTATCTTATCTATTCTCACCCTCTAACTTCTTTCTATTAATGATCATGTATTTCCGATGTCTGAATAGTCAACATGGTAGTTTTTTGTTGATTTTCGGAGTCGAAAATCTCAGTTCGTTACAGTGGTATCAGAGCTGAAGGTTAAGTGATTACCTTGGCTCTGTGGCGTGACTCAGAAGAGATGGGGTTAGTAATACCCTAGATTGAGTTGAGTGTGTATAGATGAGTGAACGTATTTGTAAATTTTATAAAATTGTTTTATATTGTAAAGATTTACTGGTTGAGTAGTTTGTGAATTCTGGTCGATCAGTTTGATCCACTGTATCGATAGGAGTTTCTAAACACTCAAGTACGATAAACCGACACAGTATGTTTTGAAAAGGGGTAAATGAAATAATTTTACCCAAAATATACTTTGATATAAAAGAAAGGTATATCTTGGAATTATTATCATATATTGGATGTGTTGGTTGATTATAATTGAAATGGTTACATAAATAACCAATTTGAGTTCGTATAATATAAAAGCAGATTAATTAAATCTGAAATAAATCAGAATTGGAATTAAAATTTTGAAAACTGGGGAAAAAGTGATTGTAAGTGGATTTGAGTTAAGTTTAAGAAAATTTTAAAATCCTGGGAGATTTTAAATTGTTTACAAGTATCGTGAATGATATTTTGAAAAGATTTCAAAATGGAAGTGTTTAAATATGGTTTTGATAAGTGATATAGTATTGAACTCACTTCGATCACTGGAAAATAACTCTGATGATACTGGCCACATCATTAGTGTTCATTTTTGAGTTGTAAGTGATGAATTACTACTAAAGATTTTGTGTTGAATTGTTTTGAGAAAACAAGTTGTTTTGAATCCCGAAAAGGAATATTTGATTTTTGAAAGAGCTAAACTGTTTAAAAACTCCCAGGAGGGATTGTTTGAATTAAAAACAAATTAAAGAAATTTGTGAAAGAAAATATTAATTGAATTGAAACCAATTAATTGGAAATTTAGTTGGAATATAAATATATCGAGTAAAATCAGATTTTGAATTATGTGATAGGAAATCTGAAATGGTATTAAATCGATGAGTTTGGAGTTGGAATCTAGAATGGAACCTTGGTTTGAAATGGAATTTTAGCATGGATACGTGAATGATTTGGTTTTGAGGATAAAAATGGAATTTTGTTTGGGAATGCATTTGTATATGCCGACAGGGTAGCAGGTGGAAGGGACATAATGGTATGCCCGATAAAAGGTACATGTTTAAGTTTCCATATGAGGTTTCATGTGCCGAATCGGCAAGCCGCTTGGCTATTTGATTTTCTTTTGGATTGGAGAGGGCCTAGAGAGGCGAGTTGGGGTTTGAACTATTGATCGGTACAACGGAAGTGCTGGCGAAATTTTTCGAAAATTTCGGGTGTTAGAAAATTTTCAGGATTTTAGAAAATTTTCGTTGATAAGAATTAATTAATATTTTAATTGAAATTAAATTAGTTCAGTTGAAATAAGGTTGGTAAGTAAACAAATAAATTTGTACTAGTCAATAGGGTTTGTTCTCTACCTTAGCAATTTCGAGGACGAAATTATTTTAAGGGGGGAAGAATGTAACAACCCGTATTTTTACGGTATATAAATAAATTATTTAATTATTTAAATAATGGTTTGGTCATTTAAAATGACCAGAATTAAATAATATTGAATATTTAATTAAAATAAATAATATAATAGTATATTTAATTAATGAAATAGTCAGAAATAGTGGAATTCACAAAATGGTGTGAATTGGATCATCGGTGATATTTAATTCAGTTTAGAATTGAATTAGAATAACGAATATATTATTTAAATGACAATTGAACGTATAATTATATTATAAATATAATCGAGCTCGAAATGGCGCGGCAGTTCACTATTTGGCGATTCGAACTTCAACTGCATATACCGAAGCCGTTTTAAATCGGATTTCTATAAAACAAGAAACGTTAAGAGCTGATGAAGTATATTTTTCTAATGGAAGAGAAAAATCGAGATTTCGCCATGTAGATTTTTAGTTATGTCCAAAACAAAATTTAGAAAAGTCGCTATGGAATTCCTTTATAATTTATATCGATTTATTTATATTTTAAAATGGATTTTTAAATATAAATCGAATATCGATGTAACACTGGATTTGAAATATCGACTTATAAATCCCACTGGAGCTGTATGATATTCTAGTGTGAATATATAAGATAATATTAAACTATTTTTATTTAATTTAATTGTTTTTAAATATATTTATATATTTAAAAGGGTTATTTAGGGCTTTAAAAATAGCCAGTTTTGCAAACGACCTTAGAATTCGACGAAACTAATTTTGTTGGATCCGCAATATTAAATTATTGTTAGATTTCAATTTCTATGATTTTTGAAGCTAGTGTGTGGACGTACGGATTTTTAATGTGAAAAACAGTTAGTATTTTGATGCTTAAAAATACGCTGTGTGAGCAAACGGAGTTGGAATTCGACGAAACCAGTTTCGTTGGGTCCGTAATGTCGAACTGAAGGTGCATGCCCAGTTTGTAATTTTTGGGTATCGTATGTGATCACAGGAATTTTAGGGGACAAATAAAAATAGCGGTTGCTTAAAAGTTAATATAATATTCGAATATTAAAATATATATCCAACCTGTAAATACATCTTAACCCTTCCAAACCCTAAATCATCCTCCAGTCTTCTGAAAAACTCACGCCGCCACAATAGAAAAACAAAAACGTGAAATATCCTCTTCTTCAAAAATCAAAATAAAACCAAATCAATTCTCTTAAATCCTAAAATAAATATCTGTGAACTTAGCAAAGCAAGAGCTTCGAGTTGATGATGGTTTGGATGGGTTCGATCACCACTGTTGGATGTCGATGTGAAAGCAGCGAGGGTAGGGTTGGACTTTTACTTCGATTGAGGCATCGATTCAACTTGTCATGGTTATATTCGGATTTATAGCATCGAATGTAAGAGTTTGTGATTTTTTTGTGGAATATGGTGATCAAAAATGTCAATTGTCTACTGGAGGTCGCGAATATGCGCTGAGCGTCGGAATTGGTAGGATGCGAACGAGGTGAGTGAAATTGGTATGGTTGTGAAGAGATCAGAAAGAGGAGTTCGTTGGTGAAATGGTGGTTGAGTTCAGTGGTTCATGGAGGGAGAATGAGGTGGATAAAGGTGCGGAAAATGGTGGGAATGTGGAGCGATGGGTTCGGTCTGTTTAATTGGGGAAGAAGGAATGGTTTGGGTGGTTTCAATACGGATGAGGATGGGCCAGTTTAAAAGGTTAAGGCCTAAGTGCAAAATGTAATTAAAGTTTTTATTTAATTTAAATTAGTTCAAACTTTAAAAATGTATATCTATTTCATACGGTGTCAGAATTGGACGAAACAAGATCCGTTAGGATCGTAGGGACGGACACTACAACATGGAACTGACTGGAAGTCCATTCGAGCTCATTACAATTCATGGCGAAATAAATTGTCAGATCAGAATCAACTAACGCAAATCGTTATTTAACGGTTAACGCGAAATGTGAGTAAATCTCACCAACTCTGCTCAATTTATATTTTTATAAAATATTTTTAGAATTTATAAATAACGGTTGTTTGTTGTGTGTTGGCTTTTTGGTTGAATTGCTAGTTAATTGGTTGAAAATATCGATAACGATATATATAAATCGTTAATCGAATCTTGATTCTGTTTATCAGAATATTTCATACTCGTGTTATTTATGTTGATTAACATTTGTGGATGCAGGGAAACAGGTCGGAGGGACCCAACTGGGTTCCTCAACATTTATTTACTATTTTAATATATTGTGTTATATGATGTGATATGAAATCTGTTGTTGATTTTGTATGTTTGAATGATACCGATCATTGTTATATGGTACGTTAAATACCATAAGGAATACTGGAATGTTAAAAAGGAAATTTTCAATGTTATATTAAAAAAAATATTTATTAAATAAAAGATTTTATAAAAAGAAAACAATTTATTTAGAAAATAAATAGATTAAAAAGGAATAATTATTTGTTAATCAAATAGGTAAAAATTGAAAAAGAAATATTTGTAAACTATTTACAAATAGAAGAGAAAAGGGATATTTATTTGAAAAATAAATAGAATAGAAAGAAAAAATATTTGAAAAATAAATAGAAAAGGGAATAGTTAGATTATCAGAGGAATTACTTATAAAATCAATAGATTTTATAAAAAGAAAATATTTTATAAAATAAATAGAATTATCAAAATGGGATTTTTTTTGTAAATAAATAGATTATAAAAGGAAATACTTGAAAAGTGACTAGAATTGTATAAAAGGAAAATTTTACATTTGAAGGGTTTAGACCCGTGCTTCGCACACGGGTATAACATGATATGGATTTAAAGCAAAGATTTTAAATAAAATTTATTCTGACCAATAGATTGAGAAGATAAATTTATAAATAATATTTTATAAATCAAATGAAATGTTTATCATTGAATAAACAGAATATATAAGTCAGGACTTATATAGAGAAGTAAAAGTCGATTTCAACATCAATATTTGAAACTGGATATGGACGAAGAGTTAGTCGATTGAGAGTTAATCAGTTAGAGTTAATCAGTTAGAATTAATCAGTTAGAGTAAATCGATTAAAGTTAGAATTAATCGAATTAGAGTTAACTGAACATAGTTAATCGAATTAGAATTTATTGAATATTAGACATTCGATTAGAGTTGATCGAATATTGTTATTTGAGATAGAGTTAGTCAAACGTAGTTATTTAGGATGAGTTTCCATTTCATACGACTGCTAGCGGAATTCACTGGGCTGCATATAGCCTACGGCTGTCGGATGTTTCCTGAGGGAAACAGACATAACCATTGTAATCACTGCAATCTAGAGTCAAGCGAATGGAGTTAAATTGAATATTAGCCATTCGAAATAAAGTTAAAACAGACATAGTTATTCGAATATAAGTTAATCGAAGATTAGTTATTCGATAGGAGTTAAATGAGTTGAGTTGAAGAAGATGAGTTAATTAAGTTGAGTTAAATAAGTTGAGTAAATCAAGTAAGTTAATCAAGTTGAGTTATTTGAGTTGAGCTAGTCAAGAAGAGTTAATCAAACCGTGTTAATACAAATGAGTTAAATCAAAGGAGTTATTCGAAATAACATCTTCGAATAGAAATAAAGGAGTTGATCGAATATAGTTTATTTGAAAGGAGAATTATCGAATGTAAATCATTTGAAGAAAGTTAATCGAATGTAAATCATTCGAAGAGAAGATTTTCGAATATAAGTTATTCGAAAAAAAGGGTTATCGAATGTAATTTATTCGAAAGAGTTACCGAATATAGTTATTCGAAGAGAGATTATCGAATGTAGTTATTCGAAAAGGAGTTATCGAATAGAGATTATTCGAAAAAGAGAATTTTATATTGAATTCGATTATATCGAATTGGGGAAAGTAATATTTACTTTCCGTTTTTAATCAAGAATTACTTATTTATTAATAAATTAGTGGTTTAGTTATTTAGTTAAATTAAGGAATAAAAGTTATATTTTGAAATTAGATATTTCGGAAGAAGGGATTATAACGCTATAGTTATAATCATTGTTTTAAAATAAAGAAGGGGATTCATAAATTGAATCCGAGTTACGTAAGGAAGTTGTTAAAGGTTTAAAAGGTGAACTTTGTCTATTTCGAGGTTAGAAATGTTTTTCAGTTAAGGTTTGAGAGATAATTATACCCCAACTTGATTGACTTCGTTTTTAACTAAGGGATGGGTAAGGTTCGATAGCGAAGATTGATTAAGTAAATTTAGTTAACCAGTTTAATGGTTTAAATTGGCTTAGTGATGTTTTATTTAAACATCTATTTAAATCGAATGAATAAATTTGGGAAACATTTTCCAAATATAATCAGAGATATTTTCTAATCATAGAAACTGAAATCTTGTTGAGAAAGAATACTGGAATGACAGTGATACGTGAAACAGAGATGGAAATGTTTTCCAATGATTGATGACGTATATTTCCTGAATTAAGAAAATAAGAAATACTGAGTATGTAGAAATGGAAAATGAATAAATTAATGATAAATTAAATTAAAGGAGATTAATGTTGATTGATGATTGATCGATCGAATTTCTATCTAGAAATAAGATCGTTGGTTGTACACCTAGTTTTCCTTGATAGTTAAATCACCGACTATCGAGGTTTTTGACCATTTTTCCGTCGTCAATACGGAGAGACCGGGATCAGATTCATTATCTGAAAACCACTCTGTATGGACGTTAGCGTTGCGATCAAATATGATAAATTAAAGACGGAGTTATGCATGGGCTATCCTGTTTACAGAATAGTGCCTTCCGTTTGTCCAGTCCCAGGACAAACGTGAACGGACGAATGTCTGACAAAGTATATCTAATGGATCGCGTTACGTTTGGTGGCGGAGGAATTCGTTTCTCTTAGCTATATACCCGTGGTATTTTTGGGGAAATCAATTTGTGGTTTGACGGGTATGACGATGTGGCATTCAAAGTGAATGGTGGTCAGGGGTATCAAAGATACGTTATGTCCTCAAGCCTCATCAACCGGGAAATGACAGAAATCGGCCAGGCAGCATGGCTAAGTGGGTCGCTCCCATTAGGGTGTATATCAACTATCTAGAGAAAATCCATTTCATTCTTTTATCTGTGTTCAATGCTGTCCCTTTTCGGGAAACGGTGGGTAGCTCCCAACCGTTGGTGATATACATTCGATACACTCAAGCGAAATGAGTAGTCGGCCATGTGTGGGCCGGGTTGTAGGACGTTCTTGTTGAACCCAGTGTATTCGCCTCTAGAGATACACTATCGGCAGGTGGTCCCATACCTTGTCATAGTTGGAATTCAATCTCCAATAAGCACCCGCGGTTTTGTTTGTATATTATCTATGTGGAACGTGAGATGCAAGCGTTCTACTAGATTGTTAATTACTTGTGATTAGACATTATTATAATATCAGAGAAGTATTGATTCCCAAAACTGTTTTGGGTTATCGTATGGTAAAAACCATCCATGTTTATGTGTGGATCGGTCTTACGATTATCTTTTCTATTGAAAAGGATTTTGTAAAGTTAAAAAAAATGATTTGAGTTTACCCACACTAGTCCCATGACTGACCCAGAGTTTATTTTGTTTTGTTTTCCCTAAATACTTGGGTGCCCAAATTTGTTCGGGCAGTCAAGTAGTTCAGGTCTTTACAGATATACTTGGAGGAGCTTGAAGCAAGAGGCTTCAGGATTATATAGCTATTGTTATTTCCGCTTTGTGTAAGTGTTGTACTCTGATAATGTTATTGAATATATATATACTGTTTTATTTCGAAGTTATGTTATAATATTTTTATTCGTTCGGCTGTGATTTTCGTATTACTCTGATTTTGTTCTGTAGTGATCTTCTTCTTCTTCTATTCTAATTTTCTATCTTATCTATTCTCACCCTCTAACTTCTTTCTATTAATGATCAGGTATTTCCGATGTATGAATAGTCAACATGGTAGTTTTGTGTTGATTTTCGGAGTCGAAAATCCCAGTTCGTTACAATTAGAACGTATATATTTATTTGAATCGTAGTTAGAATATAAAAATCTATTTTAATTATAAAAGGAATTGAAAATGGCGCGGTAGTTTGAAAATTCGATTTCAAATTTCAAATGAATGTACATGATTCAAAATAAACCGGATTTTAGTGAAACCAAAAATATTAGAATCTATTTGAAAATATCTTTCCAATGATTTTGAAATATCCAAATTTCATAGCGGGAATAAAAAGTTATGTCCAGTAAAAAATTCAGAATAGTCGCTATAGAAATATAGCCCAAAAATTCATATTTTGCATACGAATGAATTTGGACTCGAAACCACTTCCATTGAGTTCAAAATTCCGTTTGTGATTCCGAAAAGTATAAGCTTCGGTATATTCCGAGATCTGGAATAGTAAGAATTGGATGGGGTTTTGGGTTAGCAATACATAGCCCTTAAAAAGTGAAATTTTGTGAATGAGCTCAGAATTCGACGAGATAATTTTTTTTGGATTCATAATGACAAATCATTATTGAGTTCCATAATGCGCATCGAACGGAATTAGTATGTTGTCGTGTGAGCTAAAACAGTTCAGGGAAAAATAAACAGTCATTTTACAAAGAAACATTATTGATACGACCTCGGAATTCGATTCTACTTTTTTTCAGATTTGTATCACCAAATAATGCTCAAATCAAAAAGACCATGATTTATTAAGTAGCAGTTTAGGCATGCAAGAAGAAAAGGTGCACTAAAATCGCATTTTTGAACAATATCTAAGCATCATTGACAATTTTAACGGATGGTCAAACGAACTCGGAATTCGACGAAACTTAGTTCGTTGGACTCGCCCTCACGTCTACTATGTCATTTTCAAAATCCGCGGCAAACGGAGATCGTTTGTATTCGGGCGATAGGCGAGAAACTAGCATATAATCACTTTTACTCCATTTCTCTCTTCATTATTTCACTTCTCTCTTCCTCTTCAAAAAAGAACAAAAATGGCCTTCATCCTCTTCCATGGGCTGCCGCACCCCATCAGCCCCTCCCCTCCACCGCCGACTGTTGCACCCCCTCTCCTCCTCCCTCTCCTCCTCCTCTTCCTCCTTCTCTCTCCCTTTGATTTCAAGAACCCTACCACCCAAAACAACCCACCACCGCCACTATTGGCCCTACCCCCGCACCACCACCTCCCCAGCCACGTCAGCAGGCCCCGTCGCCGCCACCCACAACCGGCTCCGGCTGTAGGCCCCCTGTCACCAAAAACCCATTTTTCACAAAAATCCCGTTTTGCAAATAACCCCTGCCACTGTTTCGCGAATAACTCCCAAACCGTGCATTTATCGCCAAAACTCCACAATACCACAATCGAAGAGCATGATTTTCTCTTCGATTTGGTATATGAAAGTCCTATTTTTTTTATTGTGGAGCTGTCCGGAAATCACGTCCGAAGTCAGCGGACCTGCTGCTATTTTTCACGATTTCCGGCGAATTGGTGCAGTTTGGAAGAAAGTCCACTAGGCAAAAGTTGTCTGGAATGGCGCGTTTAGGCTAGTGACAAAGCTTGGTAAAGATTGGAGGCCGTATGCAAATTCTAGAGCCAAAGAGGCGAATTCAAGTGCGAGAAAGCGACAAAACGGAGCGCAATGACAAAATCCGCCAATTAAATAATGACGGAGTGGGTCCTAAAGATGAGAACTTCTCACTTAAATTTATTTTCTAGTTAAAAATATATACTAGGATGCAGACGATGCTTAGTAGCACCCGACACCTTTATTTGAAACCATGTTTGTTTGGTTGTTTGGTTGATTGGATTATTTGTTTGAAATTGGTTGTTTGGGTGAAAAGAATTGATTAGATTTGGTTTGTACATGGCGCGAGCCATTATTAGGCGAGGGATAAGGCTAGACCTTATTCCGGTTCTAGTATCGCGCCATTGTGCTATCGAAATTTTCTAAAAATGTTAGAATAATAAAAATATCATTTTTATTGTATAAATGAAATGTATAAAATATTCATGAGATGAAATAAATATTTTATAGTTGAAAATATAATTTTTAACGTGTATATGAATAAAATAAATATTCATTTACAAATCAGACGATTTGTTTATGTACACACATTTTACTGATATTGATTGGGACGATATATTTTACACATCGCTCAACTGCACAAATAAAATATGTGTTGGTTGATTGAAACCTCACACGGGTATTGGGATGATAATTGACGTACACTTATCCCAATTGTTTAGTTGTATGTCAATCGATGGATTGACAGATTGTGTAAGCGTTAATTATTTATATTTAATGCTTATGCAGTTGTGTAATGCACTTTGGATGATGGCTGATTGTTTTATGATTGTTATTATATACATGTGTTGTATGGAATCCATATAAATAACATTATATGGTAATGGATTGGGCCTCATTTCAATTTGGAAAATAAAGAATATTTAAAATAATATTCAGAAAAGAAAGAAAATATTCATGTGTTGAATAAAATAAATATTCATGTGTTGAATAAAATAAGATGTTCATGTGTTGAATAAAAATATTTAAACAATAAAAATATCATTTTTATTGAATATAAACCATATAAATTATTCATGTGTTGAAGAATATATTCATGTGTTGAATAAGATAAATATTCGTGTGGTGAATAAAATAAAATAACAAATATTTCAAAATAATATTCAGTAAAAGGTCAAAATCTGATTTTGATGTCCGATTTTGGATGGACACGGAAATATTAAAATATTTGAAGTCGTGTTGGTTAGATATGAGCCATTTTGACGCGATCGATATTTATATCGATTTTATTCATTTTCATAATGAATATCGAAAAGGAAGTGATTTCAAAATATAATGTTTAGAAAATATTATCATTTATATATTAATGATATGGAATATTCAATTTTGATTTGAAATTGAATATGAAGTTGAAATTGTTTTCAAAATGAATTTAAAACGATTTATAAAATAAGTTTTAAATAGAAATCAACAATATATATGTATAAAATATATATTATATATATTCAATGGCCTGAATGGAATGCGCCGCACCGCGGTAGTTCGCGAATTTCGACCATTGACTTCGAATTGACGTTACGGGAGATCCGACCGTCGGATTCTCCTAAAACCAGGACCATTGGGTTCGTATCGAAAAGAACTTTCCAACGAATATTAGAGATTTGAAATCTAACAGTTGGATTTGGAATTATGTCCAAATCAAATTTGGAAAAGGTCGTTGTAACTGCAGTTCGATGACCATTTATGGAAATCGACTGTACGGGCCTTGATAAAATTATTAAAAATATCAATAATTTGTGTAAAATCATAATAAATGATTTGGAAAGAATTGGGATGAAAATTCCATATTTGAAAAGATAAAAATATATTTTTATCGAAATGAACTAGTTATTGACTAGAATTATAATCCAATATTTTTAAATAAATAAATTGGATTTGTGAACAGTTTTAAAATAACCAGAATTTCCAATATATGAATTGGAATGGATTTGAATTAAAATTATCTTTGGGATATTTCGATATTGGATTCCGTGATTATACGGACATTGTGGAGGAATTTGGAAGATATATATATATATATATATCATTATTCCAATACGATATTTATGAGTTTCAGAATTTGATATTGAATATAAGCCGATATATTTTCTACTCAGAGCCTTGTATTTAATATCAAATGAGATTTTGGGTTTGTCGTGAATGGTGTCTTCACTAACATTGTTCTTAAACCCAGTTGAGAAAAGATTAAATATTTTTATTAAGATTTAATGAAGTTTACCAATTAATTAATATTTAATTGGAATTGAATTGAATTGGATTTTGGGTTTATCGTGAATGATATCTTTAATAATATTGTTCTTAAACTCCATGGAGTTAAGAAAATTAGAAACTAACTGGAGATTAGTTAAGTTGAATGGTTTCCTGGGTATTGATCTGATGTTGGTTTCGGCCTTCGGGATTAATACTTAGGGAATTGTTCTCTTACTAATTTACGGTTAGAGACTGATGGAATGTGATTTTGGGTTCATCGTGGACCGTGTTTTAGATGACATTGGTTCTTTAATCTAGTTAAAGACAGTATTTATTTCCTAGATTTGAATAATCATTAACATTGGTTTTTGGGAAGATTAAAACTGAATTAGAATTTTAATGAATCTTTAATTAGATTGAAATGTGAATTGATAATTTAAGTTTTCAAATTTGGGAAATGATCGATAATGGAGTATCACCAGTTTTTCTTCAAGCGATAGTTAAACCTTTAAGTAGATTTGAACGTGAAATGGTAATTAATATTTACTGATAACACCGTGGTGTTAGATATGGAGTATTACCAGTTTTGCTCCATCGGATGAATAAGTTGGGATTGGGAAATAAAATAAATGATTACTTCGGTGTGATTCGCTAATCCCGACTAGTTTGGAAAACCTTAATATGGTTTGATATCCAAAGGAAGATTAAAGAATAAATTTAAAAGAATTTATATTTGATAAAATTAATGGGAACCTATTCCCTAATGATGTGAATATTTAAATAAAAGAATATTCTGAATTGAAATGAGGCGTATGTTGTGTTTGTGTAGCACTTGTTTATTATATACGCGAGTTATTCGAAAAGGCCGGGTTTACACCCATTCTGAATAACTGATTCAACGATAAGTTGACGATGAAGACGATGGTTGAAGACCGGAGGTCTTCACATCGTTTGGATGATTACTGATGTCTTGATTGGGCTGTACACCCAATACAGATAATAAGCGGTGATCGACCAGGTGTACTTGGACATTGACGGATATGCGAGGACCTCTCCCCTGTATTGGACATGTGGGACGAGGAATAAGGTGCCTCCGGTTTTGTTCGAACCCAGAATGAACTTGTAAATGGACTGTGTGTCTGACATTGGATTTTATTCTGTGCTGATTGGTTTCTATTAAATATACATATGTTTGGCGATGGAGAATTTATTCTCTTGCTTAACGCCCTTCTCTGAGACGTACAAGCTCAGAGGTTGTATGTCGATAGACATCAGTCGCATGGAGTGAATTGCCTGTGTGGCATGCTGAGATGCAAATGATCAAGGCTTCCATTGAAAAGCAGAGTCTTGTGGTTGATGATCAAAGCACGGCCTGTGTGGCATAGCTTTGTGTATGGCGTTAATTTGCGAGCCTCACACCTCGGTATGAGTCAGTAACGGGATCGTGACTGCAGGGAGTGCACGACGTTTCTTTCTAGCAATGGGTGGTGTCAGGGTTTTACAAGCCCTGACATTTATATTATTTTTACCTGTGTGGTTGTTGGAATGTGAGGTGCCTCGGATATATCGGTCTCTATGGAGCCGATGGATAGGTCCGACAGGACCGGGAAACGTGTGTTCAGGTATAACCAATCCGATATGTGTGGACCGGCCCTGAAGATCCAAGGGTTCGCCAGCGTTCAAACCCTGAGGCATTTGCTAGAGTGTCTCGAAGCTGGCGAAGATGACCCCTTGCCTCGTATTGGCGACATGATAGATGGTACCCATGCCGCCTATGATTGATACATTTATATTTGAAGTTGTTTTATACACTATGCATTTATAATAGTATCAAATGATTTGTTTTAAACGTACCAAGCATGTTTGGATATTATAAGGAAAAATTGTATCCTCGGGCTTGCGTTGCATTGTGTGATGGGACCTGGGTCTTATAATAGCTTCATTTTTCCAAAAAGCATTGCGTTGTTTATTCTATGCACTGGTATTCTTGGGAGGAAACCCGTTCCGTGTTATATGGCGTGGTCTCTTGATTTACTTCAATTTAAAGTAAAGTTTCAAATAACTGTTTCAGTTCTCACACCAGTCACATGACTGACCTGGAGTTTATTATTTTAACCTAAACTCTGGGTGCCCTTATTATTGGATCTAGATTAACCCTAAAGTGGGGTGAATAGGGTTTATCGCAGTTTTTACGGGATACTAAAAATTATAGAACATAGAATGTAGAAGAAATAAAAATGTAGAAAGTAAATGACACAAGATATACCCAGCTTCGGCAGAATCCTGCCTACTGCTGCATTCCTAAGGTATCTACTAGGTGATAGAACAGATCCCGCTTACAAGACCATGTAAACTCGCACTCCCTACTCCTGTACTTACCCTACGCTCAAAACCCTAGACTGATCGATATCATCTCGACCAGATTTTCCCAAATTACAAACCCGTAATCTGTATCCCTAGTTTTTACAGACTCTAATAAACTGGTAGTTAAATCCCTAACTAGATCACCTAGTTTTTACAGACAAAAACTAGAAAACAAATACAATGGTTTTCAAATGAAATTAAAACAACAAAAACAATAAATAAACAAATAAAACCCTTTTTAAAAAATGGCTTAGCCCAAAAGTAAAATAGACCGGCCCTCTTTAGTTTTGGCAACTGGAATCAAAGCTCCCCTATTTTTTATCAGTGTCGGCCGCTCCCTAAAAGAACTAGGGTTTTCCAAAAATCCCAAATCAGATTGCAATTGACAAATTGTGCTCTGGATTTTTGCTCGAATGTGTTGTTGCTTCTGTTCGTCGATTGATTTGGCTTGGCTTTTGATCGAAATCGATTGTGAGTAATTTAAATTGATTTCTTTGCATGCTCTTCGATATTGTTGCTTTGAATTTCGATTTCAATACCTTCCTGTGATGATAAGGTGTGCTTAAGTAGGATTTTTAAATCCCTAACTTTGCTCTCTGATTTCAAATATGATTCGATTTGATTGATTGGATAAATTAGCTCGGTTTCCTCTTTTGGTCCCTCGATTAAATTGCTCTGATTTGTTTCCACTTATGGCCTTGACGAAATGAGTAACTCTGGAAAACTATTTGGCCCTTTGAAATGGTTTCTTGCCATGAATTCCTCTTTTGGCTCCCTTAAAAAGGCTTGCATGATTTCCATAAAAAAAGATCATTTCTGGAAAAAACAGAATATATGATTTGTTGCCTTTAATTTCCTTGTGTGATTGAAACCTTTGTTTTCTAGATTATTAAATTGCTAAGACTTCCTGAAATAAAACTAACAGTTTCTTCTTGCGTTGATTAAAAAAATGCCTTGCCATTGATTAATTGCCGAGATAATTTCTTCTTAAAAATGAATTTCTGAAATCTGGAAAAATATATTGAACTTGCCAAAAACATTCTCTTGATTGAATAATTTCATTTCTGGAAAGCATACTCTTGTATATCAAGGCTGGTTCAATCTCGACCATTTCTGGAAAAAACATTTGAATACTTGCCAAACTTGAAATGACTTTAATACTTCCTTTGTGATTTAAAATTTGCTTATCTCGACTTGCTCTTCTTTTGAACCTGTGTTGAATGTATTCGCAAACTACTGCTATGATGTATGCATTGCTTTTGTTTTGTTGTAAAACTGCATTTGCATTTCTTGTTTGTGCTGAGAACATGTGTGTGCTCCTGTACATGCTTGAATTTATTGAAACTTCTGTGTTTGAGCTTTAGCTTGCCATCCGCTTCATCATCTGGAGTGTTTGAGCTTCCATATGCTTTATTGATTTATGCTTAACCATGCTGTACACATTGACTTTGCTCACCTGCACCATGTATTTGTTTGTGAAAAACTGAGTTTGAACATTAGTTGTGTTATTACTATGTTGTCATTCAAGTTGGCACTGCTTTGAATTCTTGAATTTGAGCTGAAACTGTTTAGCTTTGCTGAAGCATGAATCCATATTTATATATCACTGTATATACATGACTGAACATGTTCATGTTGATTCTTGCATCATGTATATATTCTCTGACCAGTTTGATATACGTGAACCGCCCTGATTTTAGTTGCACCATTGAATTGGCTTGAACTTAAAACTGCCTCGACCACTTTGAAGGTCTGAAACTGTCTTGAATACTTTGTTGGCTGCATTTTTGTCATGTGTACTCGACTGTGTTGACTTGTTGACCATGCTGGTTGACCTTGTCCATGTGAACACCATGTGGTAATGTTGACTGAATCTCTTATGCTTTGGTCATGTTAAATGTCTTCATTGTTTTGTTACTGACTTGTTATGGCTCGACCAATTTTTTGTTACATGTATATACATATATGTATATATACACATACGCATATATATATATATATATATATATATATATATATATGTGTGTGTGTGTGTGTGTGTGTGTATATATGTATAGCTTCATTTTCACTTGCACCGAGTCGAGTTGGTCCATGTAACACCCCACATCTATTAGTGTCACTCACAAAGGGAATGCACTAAGTTCTGTGGAGCATTTAGGGTAAAAGATGCAGATAAATTACAAGACAGACAGAAATTAAACAGCGGAAGATAAAACTTTGCTTTATTGATAAAATAATTTGTACAATGATTTCTTTACAATATCAGAGTATCATCTGTCTTACAAAATAAAGAAGCATAAAATAACATTTATATTCCCCAATTTTTGCATGAGCCAGCTATAACATCTGATAAGAGAATCCAAGCAGACTTCGATAAATCTTCAAGCTGGGAAAGAGTGACAGTCCAACTTAACCTGAGCTATACTACTCCCTCCTCTACTACCTGGGGGGGGGGGGAAACGGAAGAAAAGAAGACGAAAGAAAAACAGAGTCAGACATAAAGCCTGAGTAAGTTCAGTAACTTCTAGCATGTGAACATGGAAAACAAAACGACATGAATTAACTGAATACAAGATTACACCATGACGATAGGGTCAACAAGATTGGACAAGGTAATCACAAGATATGCTAAGATAAGATAAATTGGATACGCTCTAATACTTTCGCTGCTTCGCTCTAATACTTCGCCGCTTCGCTATTTCCTTGTTATACTGATTTCTATATCTCTGCACCACCTACCTAGTGTCCCAACTAGTAACGATAACGTGATCCCAATCCTTGTATTTTCCATTGCCTTCCGGCATACATTCATTATTTATTACCTAGATCAAATCTAGGGTTTTCTATCAAGTGCTTTCTAGATTTAACTAGAGTTTACGCTATCTGCTGAACGCTTCTCGGATTTATGCCACCTAGTCCAACTAGGGATTACGCTACCTGTCGAATGATGCCCCCAAGTCTAGGACACACTACCTAGAGTGGTATATGTTCCTATACTTCCCCACGCATGTATCGTGAATCGTTATCGCTTGTCTAGATGCACATGTCCTGTAATGTGCGGTCCGAGTCCTGTGACAGGGCAAATCAAGGAATACAGAACTCGGTCGGGAGCTTTCAGATATCTACCGATGTAGATGCTAAGGTCTGTTTTTATTCCAGTGGCTATGGTCCCACTTGACCCCTCCCTCAACTAATGAAAGGCACCCTTTGTAAAATGAGAACTATACGCCGGTCCCCGGTGCCCCACTATCCTATGGCCATCCTCACCCATAACTAGATAGCAATTATGGTCTTTTGGAGTTCTCCACCTTTCCGCTTCACGTATCTCGACTGACTCAAGATGGACGGTAGACGACGAGTTGCTATCACAGGGCTACCGTTTTCTCGCCGAATCACGCCGGTCCATCCTAGTCTTTAGGTTGCCATATATATTGCAACCAAGGCATACCCCTGGTTCTTCTACGCAGACCTTAACCTCTATGGGCCCAGGCGGATCATCTGCCGCCTCACAGAGGGATACCAAGTGTACCCTCATGTCCCCTCGAAGCCTCGGGCTTCGTAACCCAATTCGTTGGAGCCTTCTCGGACGGACATTCGCTCCTTCGCGTGTTATACTAAGAATTACTACTTAGTTCTCTTTCCCATCAATTTGGGTTGGTTAAGTGTCATTAGTCAATTTAAGCTAACTTAACCCTCTTCATTTATCCTGATAAACTGGTTAAGTGTTATCCCTTTATGCTTTTTACTTAACCCTATTCATTTATCATATTCTGATGGTTAAGCGTTCAAGTTTACTTAACCCTATGGTCTAGTCCAGCTAACATATTAAATTAGCTAAGTGTATTACTTAACCCCAACCTCTAGACTAATTAACATGTTAAATTGGCTAAGTGTATTAACTTTACTTAACCCCACCTTCTAGTCTAGTCAACATGTTAATTTGGCTAAGTATTCCCATGGACTTAACCCTCCCATTCTAGCTTTAACTGTGCTAAGTTGGTTAAGTGTTCCTTAACCTTCCCATTCTGGCTTAACTGTGTTAAGTTGGTTAAGTGTTCCTATGGACTTAACCTTCCCATTCTAGCTTAACTGTGTTAAGTTGGTTAAGTGTTCCTATGGACTTAACCTTCCCATTCTAGCTTAACTGCGTTAAGTTGGTTAAGTGTTTCTATGGACTTAACTCTTCCATTCTTGTTCTAGCTTTAATTAATAAATTAAAGCCGCAACCTATCACATTAGACAGATATTGCTGCGGTTACTGGATGTGCCGGTCAGTTCCGGGCAGGTTTACACCGCAACTCAGTCTAACCTCGGGTTAGGCATATTCATGTTTTCTAAGTTCAAAGGGTTTTTGATTAATTTCCAAATATGGTTTTGAAAACAACCATCCCGTCCTTCGGATCAGTTAGGGATAGCCAGGGAGGGCAGGAAACTTGTATTTTCCAAACCCAAGCCTAGACACTATCCTCTCTGTCACCCTAGAACTTTCAGGTGTATGTGTTATTCAAAGAGAAAACCTTTCTTTTGTCCATATATAAATTGTCAACAATTTATCTTCAAAGCCCATTTTCCCTTTTTAAATAAACTTGGCCTATACCATTTTCATTTTGTCCTGCCCACTAGTATACTTATATTCTAGGCCCAAGTCCTAACCCAACTTGCAGTTCAGGCCATTTCCTATTTCATTGCCAAAACTAGATTAAATATCCTAGTTTATAATTTATGGCCAAAACTTTACCTACATGCAAGTTACATATTTTGTGGTAAATGAACAATTTATCATTTATGACAAATTCTATAAGTAAATTTACTCCTAATTTACTTATTTCATTATTACACTTTTAATGTACATTGTCACATTTATTATTATGGCCCGTTCCCTCTTATTTATCATATTTATACTTTTTGGTATGTAAATTATACCAAATTAAGTGTCACTAACCATAATTTATTCTAAACATGACAATTTCTCACAATTATGGCTAAATTCAAAATTGTGCTAATATACTTATTCCAAATCTTTAATTAACACAATTTTTATTTAACATTCCTAATTCACAGTTTATGGTAAGACTAGAATTATTATTCTAGTTTACATTTCATGCCTAAAATTTAGCTTACTTGCTAATACTAAATTTAATATGTCAAACTTATCCAATTTGCATTCCTATGAACATGCCATAATACATAATCCCAATTTATGCCAATTTCCAAGCTTATAACTACATTTATGTTCATTTTCATATTTTCCCCAAATTGCATTCCCACCGTTCGTATAATCGTGATTTAACCTAGATTGTAAATAAATCTAGATTCGAAAATAGGGAATGAACCAAAGATGCTATGAAAAGGGATAATAACTGGCATAAAAGGTTTGGATAATGACGTAGGTTCAAGAATATGGGTAGACCTAACTTAATAGGTAAATTCCCACGGTCTAAAACCAATAGATAGAATAGGTTCAAGAACATAGGTAGACCTAACTGAATAGGTAAATTCCCACAGTCTAAAACCAAAGAAAAACAAGGAACATATAAAATAGATAATCGGGTTTAGACCCAATTTCATAGCCACAAAACTTAAGCAACAATTTTCCTAATTATGAATCATAGGCAAAGTTCATAGTTATAGGCAATGTTCATAGTCCAAAAGGGAAAATAATTCCCATAGTCATAAGTCATTGTCATAGGCAATGTCATAGTCATATGTTGTATGTCCCAGATCAAGGTTCATGTTCGTAATTCAAAGGCAATAGGTTCATGGTCATAGTTTTCATAATCATGATCATAGGCATAGGCATATCCTCTTTGTTCAATAGTCATAGGCCGTCAATCAAAGTCATAGTATGTTCTGGGCCATAGTCAAGAATTAGATCCAAAAACTTAAAATAAACATAGATCCAAGTGAAGAGATTAGGCATTTTTCTTATATCCTTTTAATTTCATGTCACAAATAAAAATAAAACGTTCAAGTCTAGAAATAACCAACTTACAGAAATTAGATCTAGAATAGAAGAACGGCGATGCTAAGATTCGTATGTCGTTGCTCGAGGTTTGTTGATTTAGCCTTTGAATTCTTCACTTTGATTTGAATCTTCTCTTGAACAGATTTGAGCAGCATCTCCATGTCTTGAATTTATATTTTATTTTAATTATTTAAGAAAATTTAGAGGAGGGGAAGAAGCCATGAATCTTAGCAGCATAAGGATAGAAGAGAATTGGTGCAAAGAGAATGAAGACTAGGGCTGTTTATATAGCTGCTCAAGACCTTATCGTACACGCAGCGCTGAGTCAGCATTGAACCCAGTTAAGAAAATAGTCCAGGTACGTAGATGAATCTAGCCAAACCTTATCATACACACAGTGCTGAGTCAGCATTGGGTCCCACAAGCTATTTTGGCGTAGAAATTTGAATTTCGAATGAATTGTTTTGGCGTAGAAGTTTGATTTTCGAACTTTTGAATTTCTGGAATTTATTTAACTGTTTTATTCACATGAAATATTCTTATATGTATACAATTCCTCTAACGACCATTTTACGCGTATATATATACGCACAACTTTCATTTTATTTTCAAAATTCAAATGATGTTGCCATATTTCATTGACTGTAGCCTTATCTTGAATTTTATCTTTCGTATACATATATTTTTGCATATATATATATTTATATTCTCATATATATATATATATTTTCTTTATTTCCTTATATGTACGTTCTTATCCTTTCAAATTTTGAATTTGTATACATACATATATTTGCATGTTCAGTTGGCCCTCTCTAAAACAAAGATAAAAAAATTATGCCGCCGTCGGGGTTCGAACCCCCGACCTCCATGCTACAAATCCAATGCCTTAACCAACTGAGCTACAGAGGCTTTTGTTAATAAGTCTTAGAACAATAATAATTATTGTTCTCTCCTTACTTCTCTTTTTCATGTTAGTTACAATACTTAAATTAAACAACTGCATGGATCTTTTTCTTTTAATTTTTCTTTTAAAAATTAATTATACTTTAATTTGAGAATCTTAATGTCACAGAATTACGGGGTGTTACATTCTCCCCCACTTAAAAGGATTTCGTCCCCGAAATCTTCAAGTTAGGAAGAATGTGTCCTACCATCCAATCACCCATCTACTCAACCATTCAATCACAGGCATTCATTGTCCTTAAAAGATTTCTAATGCTTTCATGTTCATATGCATAGTGTGTGTATATGTCTCTATCTAATGCAAAATCAGGCGGTCTACTGATTCAGTTGACCTCCTTAATGCAAATCATGTTAGTGCCATGCGTCCAATCATGCATGCAAACATCCCTAGTCATGTAAATACTACATGCGTGCACAACCATTCATCCATATGCAACGTCCATATGATATCATATCAAGTTCAACTTATAAACAAATGCATATATGTAAATGCAATATGAGAGCATCCGAACTTGATCTAGTGCCTAATACGTATGCATATGCATCCACGAGCAACCATTTGCAACCATTCAACCATAACATGTTTCAAATACATGTTTACATCCATTGGCTTCTACCTAAGGATCGCAGATACGACCTAGAGGATATACTTTGGAAAGAGAGAAACAACTACGCGTAAAGCTCCTAAACAGAGAAATCAAGGATGCACCCTTAAGGAAAAAGGGCATGTTGCTAGTATCTAGCCTTCTTGAGCTTTACTCCACTGTATCTTAAACAATTTATCTTCACGATTGTGAAGTTCCTAACCTCCATTTCCAAAATAACCAGATGTCAATCACGGTACCAAGTGTATGATTAGAGGTCTCTCCCTTATCCACCATGCCATAACTATAAGGGTTGAAAGATCACTACGCGCTTTTTAGAGCGCCTGTCACAACTATTCATCTCTCACGCAAACCATCCTAGTCGAACTCGACATTCTTCAAGTACAAGCCCCAAAGGCCTAAACCAATATCAGACAAGCACCCAAGGAATATCTCTCCCGAATTTAGACGATCTACGTGAGATGATATAAGCAAACTCGATAGCTATTCTAAAATCCCTACTAACAAAAAAATAAACTGGTCGGACCACCAATTGGATTTGAGACTCTAGTGGGATCTTTCTACTATACAAGTACTATGGTGCAGAGACCCAACTATGAAAGTGGATATGAACAAATGAGAAGCGCTAGAACCTAAGGGAATAGCACGAACAGAAAACTAGACTCTTCCAACCGGACTACCTTTCTCCTAGGTACGCTTGGTGGCGAAAGCATGTACTTGTCCTTCTGAAAATCTCGTCCTCGTTCTTGCCCTTGTCCATAAGTATATGCCCTATCATACCCTAGTAAAGATACTTCCTCTTGTCTTAGGCTTTATAATTTCTTCCTCCTTCGTGTGCTAAGTCTACATCCATGAATTCCTCATCCTAGAGTTATGCTCCTTAGCCAAACTCCTCATCCCCTTCCGTGTGTAGTCATGTTGACAAATCTCTCAAAAACTGCCTCCATCGTCCGGAAAACCTTATAAGCTTTGAAAGAAAACTGCCCGTAGATGAAACAACTACGGCTATGGATGGAAGCCGGGCACTACTTTGCCCTTCGATGAGGTTACCTCCCAGAAAGCCAGGAGCCCCAGAGACTCAAGAAAGAAGGAGACAAGAATTTAAACAGAGGAAGAGAAGATAGTGCGTATGGCTTTGGGGAATATGCCTTTAAAACAAATCTCTTCTTTTGAAAATGCTTCTTTTAAAACCGTTTGAAAATAAATTTTCAAATCCTTTATCTGATCTGGTAACCTTCAGCTCTGATACCACGTGTAACACCCCACATCCTTTAGTGTCACTCACAAAGGGAATGCACTAAGTTCTGTGGAGCATTTAGGGTAAAAGATGCAGATAAATTACAAGACAGACAGAAATTAAACAGCGGAAGATAAAACTTTGCTTTATTGATAAAATAATTTGTACAATGATTTCTTTACAATATCAGAGTATCATCTGTCTTACAAAATAAAGAAGCATAAAACAACATTTATATACCCCAATTTTTGCATGAGCCAGCCATAACATCTGAATAGAGAATCCAAGCAGACTTCGATAAGTCTTCAAGCTGGGAAAGAGTGACAGTCCAACTTAACCTGAGCTATACTACTCCCTCCTCTACTACCTTTGGGGGGGGGGGAAACGGAAGAAAAGAAGACGAGAGAAAAACAGAGTCAGACATAAAGCCTGAGTAAGTTCAGTAACTTCTAGCATGTGAACATGGAAAACAAAACGACATGAATTAACTGAATACAAGATTACACCATGACGATAGGGTCAACAAGATTGGACAAGGTAATCACAAGATATGCTAAGATAAGATAAATTGGATACACTCTAATACTTTTGCTGCTTCGCTCTAATACTTCGCCGCTTCGCTATTTCCTTGTTATACTGATTTCTATATCTCTGCACCACCTACCTAGTGTCCCAACTAGTAACGATAACGTGATCCCAATCCCTGTATTTTCCATTGCCTTCCGGCATACATTCATTATTTATTACCTAGATCAAATCTAGGGTTTTCTATCAAGTGCTTTCTAGATTTAACTAGAGTTTACGCTATCTGCTGAACGCTTCTCGGATTTATGCCACCTAGTCCAACTAGGGATTACGCTACCTGTCGAACGATGCACCCAAGTCTAGGACACACTACCTAGAGTGGTATATGTTCCTATACTTCCCCACGCATGTATCGTGAATCGTTATCGCTTGTCTAGATGCACATGTCCTGTAATGTGCGGTCCGAGTCCTGTGACAGGGCAAATCAAGGAATACAGAACTCGGTCGGGAGCTTTCAGATATCTACCGATGTAGATGCTAAGGTCTGTGTTTATTCCAGTGGCTATGGTCCCACTTGACCCCTCCCTCAATTAATGAAAGGCACCCTTTGTAAAATGAGAACTATACGCCGGTCCCCGGTGCCCCACTATCCTATGGCCATCCTCACCCATAACTAGATAGCAATTATGGTCTTTTGGAGTTCTCCGCCTTTCCGCTTCACGTATCTCGACTGACTCAAGATGGACGGCAGACGATGAGTTGCTATCACAGGGCTACCGTTTTCTCGTCGAATCACGCCGGTCCATCCTAGTCTTTAGGTTGCCATATATATTGCAACCAAGGCATACCCCTGGTTCTTCTACGCAGACCTTAACCTCTGTGGGCCCAGGCGGATCATCTGCAGCCTCACAGAGGGATACCAAGAGTACCCTCACGTCCCCTCGAAGCCTCGGGCTTCGTAACCCAATTCGTTGGAGCCTTCTCGGACGGACATTCGCTCCTTCGCGTGTTATACTAAGAATTACTACTTAGTTCTCTTTCCCGTCAATTTGGGTTGGTTAAGTGTCATTAGTCAATTCAAGCTAACTTAACCCTCTTCATTTATCCTGATAAACTGGTTAAGTGTTATCCCTTTATGCTTTTTACTTAACCCTATTCATTTATCATATTCTGATGGTTAAGCGTTCAAGTTTACTTAACCCTATGGTCTAGTCCAGCTAACATATTAAATTGGCTAAGTGTATTACTTAACCCCAACCTCTAGTCTAATTAACATGTTAAATTGGCTAAGTGTATTAACTTTACTTAACCCCACCTTCTAGTCTAGTCAACATGTTAATTTGGCTAAGTATTCCCATGGACTTAACCCTCCCATTCTAGCTTTAACTGTGCTAAGTTGGTTAAGTGTTCCTTAACCTTCCCATTCTAGCTTAACTGTGTTAAGTTGGTTAAGTGTTCCTATGGACTTAACCTTCCCATTCTAGCTTAACTGTGTTAAGTTGGTTAAGTGTTCCTATGGACTTAACCTTCCCATTCTAGCTTAACTGCGTTAAGTTGGTTAAGTGTTTCTATGGACTTAACTCTCCCATTCTTGTTCTAGCTTTAATTAATAAATTAAAGCCGCAACCTCTCACATTAGACATATATTGCTACGGTTACTGGATGTGCCGGTCGGTTCCGGGCAGGTTTACACCGCAACTCAGTCTAACCTCGGGTTAGGCATATTCATGTTTTCTAAGTTCAAAGGGTTTTTGATTAATTTCCAAATCTGGTTTTGAAAACAACCATCCCGTCCTTCGGATCAGTTAGGGATAGCCAGGGAGGGCAGGAAACTTGTATTTTCCAAACCCAAGCCTAGACACTATCCTCTCTGTCACCCTAGAACTTTCAGGTGTATGTGTTATTCAAAGAGAAAACCTTTCTTTTGTCCATATATAAATTGTCAACAATTTATCTTCAAAGCCCATTTTCCCTTTTTAAATAAACTTGGCCTATACCATTTTCATTTTGTCCTGCCCACTAGTTGTAGTAACCCGGATTTCGAGCGGCTTTGGTTATCGACGTAAGCTCGACGTCGATAACCAAAACATCGAAAAATCCCGGTAACTAATGAAAGAAATTAGAAGGTGAGAATAGATAAGATAGAACTTATAGAATAGAAGAAGAAGAAGAACATCACATCAGAGTAAACAGGAATCTCACAGCGGAACGAATAAAATATAACATAACATATCTTTGAAATAACATCAGTATATGTATACAATAACACTTATCAGAGTACAACACTTACAACACAGTGGAAATAACTATAGCTATATGATCTTGAAGCCTCCTGCTCCACGCTCTTCCAGTATATCTGTAAATTCCTGACTACTTGACTGCCCGTACAAAATTAGGCACCCAAGAGTTTAGGGAAAACAAAACAAATAAACTCCGGGTCAGTCATGGGACTGGTATGAGTAAAACAATTTAATACTTGATTAAATAAAGGATATCTCACAAGACCACGCTGCATAACGGAACGGGTTTTTACCTTATGAGAATCCAAAACATCTTTGCAAAGCAAATATCATTCTGATATTATAATAATGTCTAAGTACAAATAAATATCAGTCTAGTAGAAACGCTTGCATCTCACGTTACTACATATATAGTATACAATCAAAATCGCAAGCACGTATTGGATGATTGGATTTCCAACTATGACAAGGTATGGAACCACCTTCCGATCAGTGTACTCTAGGAACGATACACTGGAGTTCAACAAGAACATCTTGCAACTCAGCCACACATGACCGACCACTCATTTCGCTTGAGTGTATCGAATGTACATCACCAACGGTTGGGATCAGCAACCGTTCCCGTATATATATGGGACAACATTGATAGATTTAAGAAACAAATGAATATTCACTAGATAGGTGATTATACACCCTACTTCGGTGCGACCGACTTAGCCATGCTGCCTGCCCGATTTCTGTCATTTACCGGATGTAAGGCTAGAAGCTACGCTTTATCATCACAATAGATTCACTTCGAATGCCACATTGTCAGATCCATCGAAAATCACTAATTGACGTCTACAACCATACATTACGTGTCAGCTAAAAGAAGTTTCCTTCTCCGCTTCCACTCTTGGTACGGTTGAAGAAATCAATGTACGTGACCTTTCTGGAAATACTCTGTCAGACATCCATCTTTATTCACTTAGAACATCACATCGTCATACCCGCCAAATCACAAATTGACTTATCCAAAAATAACACGGGTATACAGCTAAGAGAAACGAATTCCTCCGCCACAAAACGTGAATACGTTTGAACAGATCAACTTACGCGATCCATTGGATATACTCTGTCAGACCTTCGTCCATACAAGTTGTCCTGGGACTGGACAAACCGAAGGCACTATTCTGTAAACAGGATAGCCCTTGCATTTTACTCCGTCTTCAATTATCTTTGGCATATATGATTCGCGACGCTTATGCCAATACAGAGTGGTTCTTTGGATAAAATCCAACCGGTCTCTCCATATTAACAACGTTAAAATGGTCAAAACTTCGATAGTCTGTGATTTAACCATCAAAGAAAAACAAGTATGCAAACAACGATATTATTCCCAGATGGAGATTTTATCGAACAAACATCATTTAACATTAATCTCTTTAGTTCATTTATTTACTTATCTCCTATTTCCCTATATTCTAAATTCTTATTTTCTTTTATCAGAAAACATTTCTGATTTTTGTTTGGAAAACATTTCCAAAACTCCTTTACGATCAAACCTTACCATTTCTTAGTTAAGAAGGAAGTCACTCAAGTTGGGGTATAATTACCTCTCAGACCTTAACTGAACAACGTTATAACTTCGAAATGGTCAAAGTTTATCTTTTAAATCTTTAACAACTTCTTTACGCCTTTCTCGGATTCAATTTTACTAGTCCACTTCTATATTTAAAACATTGGTTATAACAATAACGTTATAATCCCTACTTTCGCATTATCTAACTTTAATTATAACTTCTATTCTTATTAGTGAATAATTAACCTAACACTTATTTATTTATAAATAAATAAATCTCTATTTAAACACTGGAAAGTATAAGTACTTTCCTGAATTCGATATAATCGAATTTGCCGATTAACTCTCTTCGAGAAATCTCTATTTGATTAACTCTTCTTCGAATAACCTATATTCGATTAACTCCTTCTCGAATAAACGATATTCGATGATCTCTCTTCGAATAACTAATATTCGATGACTCTTCCTTTTCAAATATATCCTATTTGAAAATCTCACTTCGATTAAACTATAATCGATAATTTCTTTTCGAATGACTTTTATTCGATAAATCTCACTTCGATCAAACTATAATCGATAACTCCTTTCGATGAAACTAACATCGATTACTCCTTTCGATGAAACTAACATCGATTACTCCTTCCGATGAAACTAACATCGATTTATTTAACTCGACGAACTTAACTCGACTAACTTAACTTGACTCGACTAACTCGACTTACTTGGTTCGACCAATTCGATTCGATTAACTAGGCTCGACTAACTTGACTAACTTAACTCGACTTACTTGGTTCGACCAATTCGATTCGATTAACTAGGCTCGACTAACTTGGTCGAACCACCCGATCAACTCAACTTATTTAACTTAACTTATTTCTCAACTCGATCAACTCGATTAACTCCTATCGAATAACTAATATTCGATTAAACTCCATTCACTTGACTCTAGATCGTAGCGATCACAATGGTTACGCCTGACTCCCTCAGGAAACATCCGACCGCCGTAGGTTATTTACAGCCCTGCGAATTACGCTAGCAGTCGTACAAAATGGCAACTTACCCTGAATACTATGTTTGACTAACTCTGTTTCAAATAACTATATTTGATTAACTCTAGTTCGTTTTAACTCTAATTGATTAACTCTAACTAATTAACTCCAACTGGTTAATTCTAACTGATTAACTCTAACTGGTTAACTCTATTTGACTAACTCGACTTGACTAACCCCTTTCAAATAACATATTCGATTAACTAACTTTCGAATACCATATCCGATTAACTCCTTTCGAATGTCTATATTCGATTAACTAACTTCGAATACCATATTCGATTAACTCCTTTCGAATGTCTACATTCGATTAACTAACTTCGAATACCATATTCGATTAACTCCTTTCGAATGTCTATATTCGATTAACTAACTTCGAATACCATATTCGATTAACTCCTTTCGAATGTCTATATTCGATTAACTAACTTCGAATACCATATTCGATTAACTACTTTCGAATACCATATTCGATTTACTTTATTCAGTTTATAAAGATTTCCTTTTTAACAACGTTTTATTCATTTGAAAAGATTTACTTTTAAATAACGGTTCTACACTTTAAAAATGATTTCCCTTTTATAACGTTTCCTTTTCCAATTCTATTCGTAAATGGTTTACAAATATTTCCTTTTCAAATTTATTCTTGAAATATTCTAACTCCTTAAATTTTCGGGAAAATTCGCCATAACCTCCTTTGTATCGGGAGCATCGGGAAAATCCCCAAACTCGCCACACAGGCCTTTCCATTCAAAAAGAAATGTTTTGAATTTATTTCCTTTTCAAATATCTCCTATTTATAAATATTCCAATTTATAAACATTTCTTATTTATAAATATTCCACTTTATAAATATCTCTTATTTATAAATATCCCATTTTATAAATATGTTATTATCAATATCACTTTGAAAATCCCCTTATCAACATTTCGATATGTTATGGTATTCAATCATATCAAATCACGATGTTCAATATCGTCCATACACATATAATCAACAACAGAATATATATCACATTATATATCACAATATAAAATTCACAGTAAAATATCTGTTGAGGAATCCAGTTGGATTCCTCCAACCTGTTTCCCTGCATCACAGATGTTAGACAATATAGATATCATCACTTTCAGTTCCATATGATATATTCTGTTAAACGGAATCAATATAGAAATTCAACTAACTGACTAGCAGTTCAATCAAACAGTCAACATACAGTCAATCAACCAATATCTAACAGTTCTAAAAATACATCATGAAATTATAAACTGTTCAGAGTTCGTGAGATTTACTCACATTGACGTGTTAACCGTAAAAAAAATCGGTTTGCGTTATTTGACTTAGTTGGACAATTTATTTCGCCATAAATTGTAACGAGCTCTGATGGACTTCCAGTCAGCTTCATTGTGAAGCTCTCGTCCATACGGTCCCAACGTGACTGACGGTTCGAATTTCTGATTCCGTATGTGAAAGATATTCAGTTCACAAGTTAGTGTACTATTTTAAATAAAATAAAAACTTTAAATTCATTCAACCGGGCCTCACCCCTTTAACAACCCCGGCCCACTAACAAAATCAAGCCCGCTCCCTTTATTTCCTTCTTCACCGATCTGTCTAAGCTTCACAACGGAAGAACCCGGCCATTCCTGCGTCTCTCTCCTCGTCCCTTATCACCATGATTCACTAAACCAACAAACAAAATACATCACCCTAGTCCACTTCGAATTCTCTTTCCAATGATACCGCCCACACCAAGTTCGGTTGCCATCAACCTGTTTTCGACTTCACCTCATCTCGACGGTAACCAGGAGGCCACCGAACTCCCTTAGCACCGAATCACCCCATTTTTCCACCAATGCATCTCCTTAACACCACAAACCCGAATGTAACCACAAATCCTCACATCGATGCACCATTCTCACCAAATCAGTAACCCTAGCTCACTGACGAAAAACCCAACCACCAAAACAACGATCGAACTTCGGAAAATCTAGATAGAAATGAAGCTATACCCTCTCCGAACCCAAATATGTATAGAAAATGATTTGTAGTATTTGTTTTATATTTCTTTTGATTTTTGGCTTTCTCGATATTTTTCTTTACTATGAAGAAATAAACGGCGGAATACTTGTTGACTTCTGAGGAAGAGAGTTTAGGTTTAGGAAAATTGTGTGGGGTTATTTATAGAGATTTATATATTATTTTTACATTGAATTTTATTGGACCGTTGCTTCTATTTGGCTTCTAAAAATCCATACGATCACATATGATACCCAAAAATCACGAAACTGGACATGCAGCTATAATTCGACATTACGGTCCCAATGAAACTGGTTTCGTCGAATTCCGACTCCGTTTGCTCACACAGCGTATTTTTAACTGTTAAAATACTGACTGTTTCTCACTCTAAAAATCCGTACGGCCACACAGTGACTCTAAAAATCACGGAAACTGACATCTAGCAATAATTTGACATTGCGGATCTAACAAAATTAGTTTCGCCGAATTCCGACTTCGTTTGCAAAACCGGCTATTTTTAATACTCTGTATGACCCATTTAAATATTTAAATATATTTAAATATAATTAAATTAAATATTAATAAATTAATATTATCGTATATATTCACAGTGGCATACCATACAGCTCCAGAATATCATATCAGAATTTACAGCTTGATATTTCAGATTTTCAGATTTATCGATATTCAATTTATATCAAAAATCCTTTTATAACGTATATAAAGCGTTGCAAATTATAAAGAAATTCCATAGCGACTTTTCTGAAATCTGATTTGGACGTAAATCAAAATCTATACAACGAAAATCCAAATTTTTCCCTTCCACTAGAAAGATATACTCCACCAGCTCCACACGTTTCTTGTTTCACAGAAATCCGATTTGAAACGAACCCTGTATACTCATTTGAAGTTCAAATCACCAAAAAGCGAACTGCCGCGTCGTTACGCGCTCGATTTAAACTAAAATATAATTATACGTTCAAACTGTCGTCGATTGAATATATTCGTTATTATATTTCGAATCGAAACTCCACCAAATCTCGTATGCTATTCAATTCACACGATATTGTGAATTTCACTATTTATGACTATTTCGACATTATAATATATTTTATTATATTATAATTATTAATTAAATATTCAATATTATTTAATTCACGTTCTCGATATCGATAAATCGATATTTAATAATTAAATAAATTAATTATTCAACAGCTAAAATGCGGGTTACTACAATCTTCCCCCCTTAATAAAATTTCGTCCTCGAAATTGCTAAGCTAGGGGACGACCCTATCCACTGTGTAAAAATTTATCTGTTTACCTCTTGTCTCCGGTTTCAACTGGACCAATTAATATCGACTAAAATATTAATTTATTCTGACTAACTAAATTTTCAAAAATTCTGAAAATTTTCTAACACCTTAACTTTTCGAAAAATTTCGCCAGCACCTCCTTTGTACTGGTCAATATCTCAAACTCCAACTCGCCTCTCCGGGCCTTCTTTAACCCAAAAGAAAATCAAACAGCCAAGCGGCTTGCCAATTCGGCTCATAAATCTCATATCCATATAAAATATAAACTGGTACCTTTTTGTCGGGAATATCAACTCTATCACTTCCATATGCTATCAACTCAGCATATACCAGTGTTATCTCAATCAAATTCCAATCAGTTCATATCCTCAAATCCAGATCGAATTTCATTCGAACTCGAATATCAAATTTCAAATTCTTAACTCATCAACCCAATTCCATAACAGATTATTCTCTAATCCAATTCAATTCTATTTAACTCAGTTCAAGTTAATTTCAATTTATTTCTACTATCTTATTCTATTTAACTTCATAGGTTAAATTTATATTCCAGAATTTAAATTCCTGGGTTTATTTCAAATCAATTTGAAATCATACTGCCAATTCAAAACCTTTGAATTTTTAAACACCTTGTTTTCACAAAACAATTCGAAAACAAAACCTTTGGTAGTAGTCCGTCACTTAGAACTCGAAAATGAACACTGATGATGTCGCGATTCATCATCAGAATCTATTTCCCAGCTATCGAAGTGAGTTCAATACTATATCACTTTCAGTTTGAAAAACGTTTTCAAAATCTCCCAGGAACTTAAAATTTCCTTATTTTAATTCCAATCTGATTTAAATTCAGATTTTTCTTCATTTTATTTCATATACTTTACTTATATGAATTCTGATTAGTCATTTATAATCATTTTACCTTTTTATAATCTTACTCGATTATAATAACAACCAACACAACCAATATACTATATTAATTTCAAAACATACCATGTCGGTTCATCGTGTTCAAGTGTTTATAAAACTCCTACCGATACAGTGGATCAAACTGATCGACCAGAATTTAAAAGCCACTCAACCAATAAATCTACACAATATAAATCACTTTATATTAACTAACAAATACGCACTCGTATATATACACTCAAACTCAATCTAGGGTATTACTAACCCTATCTCTACCGAGTCACGCCACAGAGCCAAGTAATTCTAAACTTAAGCTCTGATACCAACTGTAGTGACCCGGATTTCGAGCGGCTATGGTTATCGACGTAAGCTCGACGTCGATAACCAAAACATCGAAAAATCCCAGTAACTAATGAAAGAAATTAGAAGGTGAGAATAGATAAGATAGAACTTATAGAATAGAAGAAGAAGAAGAACATCACATCAGAGTAAACACGAATCTCACAGCGGAACGAATAAAATATAACATAACATATCTTTGAAATAACATCAGTATATGTATACAATAACACTTATCAGAGTACAACACTTACAACATAGTGGAAATAACTATAGCTATATGATCTTGAAGCCTCCTGCTCCACGCTCTTCCAGTATATCTGTAAATTCCTGACTACTTGACTGCCCGTACAAAATTAGGCACCCAAGAGTTTAGGGAAAACAAAACAAATAAACTCCGGGTCAGTCATGGGACTGGTATGAGTAAAACAATTTAATACTTGATTAAATAAAGGATATCTCACAAGACCACGCCGCATAACGGAACGGGTTTTTACCTTATGAGAATCCAAAACATCTTTGCAAAGCAAATATCATTCTGATATTATAATAATGTCTAAGTACAAATAAATATCAGTCTAGTAGAAACGCTTGCATCTCACGTTACTACATATATAGTATACAATCAAAATCGCAAGCACGTATTGGATGATTGGATTTCCAACTATGACAAGGTATGGAACCACCTTCCGATCAGTGTACTCTAGGAACGATACACTGGAGTTCAACAAGAACATCTTGCAACTCAGCCACACATGACCGACCACTCATTTCGCTTGAGTGTATCGAATGTACATCACCAACGGTTGGGATCAGCAACCGTTCCCGTATATATATGGGACAACATTGATAGATTTAAGAAACAAATGAATATTCACTAGATAGGTGATTATACACCCTACTTCGGTGCGACCGACTTAGCCATGCTGCCTGCCCGATTTCTGTCATTTACCGGATGTGAGGCTAGAAGCTACGCTTTATCATCACAATAGATTCACTTCGAATGCCACATTGTCAGATCCATCGAAAATCACTAATTGACGTCTACAACCATACATTACGTGTCAGCTAAAAGAAGTTTCCTTCTCCGCTTCCACTCTTGGTACGGTTGAAGAAATCAATGTACGTGACCTTTCTGGAAATACACTGTCAGACATCCATCTTTATTCACTTAGAACATCACATCGTCATACCCGCCAAATCACAAATTGACTTATCCAAAAATAACACGGGTATACAGCTAAGAGAAACGAATTCCTCCGCCACCAAACGTGAATACGTTTGAACAGATCAACTTACGCGATCCATTGGATATACTCTATCAGTCCTTCGTCCATACAAGTTGTCCTGGGACTGGACAAACCGAAGGCACTATTCTGTAAACAGGATAGCCCTTGCATTTTACTCCGTCTTCAATTATCTTTGGCATATATGATTCGCGACGCTTATGCCAATACAAAGTGGTTCTTTGGATAAAAATCCAACCGGTCTCTCCATATTAACAACGTTAAAATGGTCAAAACTTCGATAGTCTGTGATTTAACAATCAAAGAAAAACAAGTGTGCAAACAACGATATTATTCCCAGATGGAGATTTTATCGAACAAACATCATTTAACATTAATCTCTTTAGTTCATTTATTTACTTATCTCCTGTTTCCCTATATTCTAAATTCTTATTTTCTTTTATCAGAAAACATTTCTGATTTTCGTTTGGAAAACATTTCCAAAACTCCTTTACGATCAAACCTTACCATTTCTTAGTTAAGAAGGAAGTCACTCAAGTTGGGGTATAATTACCTCTCAGACCTTAACTGAACAACGTTATAACTTCGAAATGGTCAAAGTTTATCTTTTAAATCTTTAACAACTTCTTTACGCCTTTCTCGGATTCAATTTTACTAGTCCACTTCTATATTTAAAACATTGGTTATAACAATAACGTTATAATCCCTACTTTCGCATTATCTAACTTTAATTATAACTTCTATTCTTATTAGTGAATAATTAACCTAACACTTATTTATTTATAAATAAATAAATCTCTATTTAAACACTGGAAAGTATAAGCACTTTCCTGAATTCGATATAATCGAATTTACTGATTAACTCTCTTCGAGAAATCTCTATTTGATTAACTCTTCTTCGAATAACCTATATTCGATTAAATCCTTCTCGAATAAACGATATTCGATGATCTCTCTTCGAATAACTAATATTCGATGACTCTTCCTTTTCAAATATCTCCTATTTGAAAATCTCACTTCGATTAAACTATAATCGATAATCTCTTTTCGAATGACTTTTATTCGATAAATCTCACTTCGATCAAACTATAATCGATAACTCATTTCGATGAAACTAACATCGATTACTCCTTTCGATGAAACTAACATCGATTACTCCTTCCGATGAAACTAACATCGATTTATTTAACTCGACGAACTTAACTCGACTAACTTAACTTGACTCGACTAACTCGACTTACTTGGTTCGACCAATTCGATTCGATTAACTAGGCTCGACTAACTTGACTAACTTAACTCGACTTACTTGGTTCGACCAATTCGATTCGATTAACTAGGCTCGACTAACTTGGTCGAACCACCCGATCAACTCAACTTATTTAACTTAACTTATTTCTCAACTCGATCAACTCGATTAACTCCTATCGAATAACTAATATTCGATTAAACTCCATTCGCTTGACTCTAGATCGCAGCGATCACAATGGTTACGCCTGACTCCCTCAGGAAACATCCGACCGCCGTAGGTTATTTACAGCCCTGCGAATTACGCTAGCAGTCGTACAAAATGGCAACTTACCCTGAATACTATGTTTGACTAACTCTGTTTCAAATAACTATATTTGATTAACTCTAGTTCGTTTTAACTCTTATTGATTAACTCTAACTAATTAACTCCAACTGGTTAATTCTAACTGATTAACTCTAACTGGTTAACTCTATTTGACTAACTCGACTTGACTAACCCCTTTCAAATAACATATTCGATTAACTAACTTTCGAATACCATATCCGATTAACTCCTTTCGAATGTCTATATTCGATTAACTAACTTCGAATACCATATTCGATTAACTCCTTTCGAATGTCTATATTCGATTAACTAACTTCGAATACCATATTCGATTAACTCCTTTCGAATGTCTATATTCGATTAACTAACTTCGAATACCATATTCGATTAACTCCTTTCGAATGTCTATATTCGATTAACTAACTTCGAATACCATATTCGATTAACTCCTTTCGAATGTCTATATTCGATTAACTAACTTCGAATACCATATTCGATTAACTACTTTCGAATACCATATTCGATTTACTTTATTCACTTTATAAAGATTTCCTTTTTAACAACGTTTTATTCATTTGAAAAGATTTACTTTTAAATAACGGTTCTACACTTTAAAAATGATTTCCCTTTTATAACGTTTCCTTTTCCAATTCTATTCGTAAATGGTTTACAAATATTTCCTTTTCAAATTTATTCTTGAAATATTCTAACTCCTTAAATTTTCGGGAAAATTCGCCATAACCTCCTTTGTATCGGGAGCATCGGGAAAATCCCCAAACTCGCCACACAGGTCTTTCCATTCAAAAAGAAATGTTTTGAATTTATTTCCTTTTCAAATATCTCCTATTTATAAATATTCCAATTTATAAACATTTCTTATTTATAAATATTCCACTTTATAAATATCTCTTATTTATAAATATCCCATTTTATAAATATGCTATTATCAATATCACTTTGAAAATCCCCTTATCAACATTTCGATATGTTATGGTATTCAATCATATCAAATCACGATGTTCAATATCGTCCATACACATATAATCAACAACAGAATATATATCACATTATATATCACAATATAAAATTCACAGTAAAATATCTGTTGAGGAATCCAGTTGGATTCCTCCAACCTGTTTCCCTGCATCACAGATGTTAGACAATATAGATATCATCACTTTCAGTTCCATACAATATATTCTGTTAAACAGAATCAATATAGAAATTCAACTAACTGACTAGCAGTTCAATCAAACAGTCAACATACAGTCAATCAACCAATATCTAACAGTTCTAAAAATACATCATGAAATTATAAACTGTTCAGAGTTAGTGAGATTTACTCACATTGACGCGTTAACCGTAAAAAAAATCGGTTTGCGTTATTTGACTTAGTTGGACAATTTATTTCGCCATAAATTGTAACGAGCTCTGATGGACTTCCAGTCAGCTTCATTGTGAAGCTCTCGTCCATACGGTCCCAACGTGACTGACGATTCGAATTTCTGATTCCGTATGTGAAAGATATTCAGTTCACAAGTTACTGTACTATTTTAAATAAAATAAAAACTTTAAATTCATTCAACCGGGCCTCACCCCTTTAACAACCCCGGCCCACTAACAAAATCAAGCCCGCTCCCTTTATTTCCTTCTTCACCGATCTGTCTGAGCTTCACAACGGAAGAACCCGGCCATTCCTGCGTCTCTCTCCTCGTCCCTTATCACCATGATTCACTAAACCAACAAACAAAATACATCACCCTAGTCCACTTCGAATTCTCTTTCCAATGATACCGCCGACACCAAGTTCGGTTGCCATCAACCTGTTTTCAACTTCACCTCATCTCGACGGTAACCAGGAGGCCACTGAACTCCCTTAGCACCGAATCACCCCATTTTTCCACCAATGCATCTCCTTAACACCACAAACCCGAATGTAACCACAAATCCTCACATCGATGCACCATTCTCACCAAATCAGTAACCCTAGCTCACTGACGAAAAACCCAACCACCAAAACAGCGATCGAACTTCGGAAAATCTAGGTAGAAATGAAGCTATACCCTCTCTGAACCCAAATATGTATAGAAAATGATTTATAGTATTTTTTTTATATTTCTTTTGATTTTTGGCATTCTCGATATTTTTCTTTACTATGAAGAAATAAACGGCGGAATACTTGTTGACTTCTGAGGAAGAGAGTTTAGGTTTAGGAAAATTGTGTGGGGTTATTTATAGAGATTTTTATATTATTTTTACATTGAATTTTATTGGACCATTGCTTCTATTTGGCTTCTAAAAATCCATACGATCACATATGATACCCAAAAATCACGAAACTGGACATGCAGCTATAATTCGACATTACGGTCCCAATGAAACTGGTTTCGTCGAATTCCGACTCCGTTTGCTCACACAGCGTATTTTTAACTGTTGAAATACTGACTGTTTCTCACTCTAAAAATCCGTACGGCCACACAGTGACTCTAAAAATCACGGAAACTGACATCTAGCAATAATTTGACATTGCGGATCTAACAAAATTAGTTTCGCCGAATTCCGACTTCGTTTGCAAAACCGGCTATTTTTAATACTCTGTATGACCCATTTAAATATTTAAATATATTTAAATATAATTAAATTAAATATTAATAAATTAATATTATCGTATATATTCACAGTGGCATACCATACAGCTCCAGAATATCATATCAGAATTTACAGCTTGATATTTCAGATTTTCAGATTTATCGATATTCAATTTATATCAAAAATCCTTTTATAACGTATATAAAGCATTGCAAATTATAAAGAAATTCCATAGCGACTTTTCTGAAATTTGATTTGGACGTAAATCAAAATCTACACAACGAAAATCCAAATTTTTCCCTTCCACTAGAAAGATATACTCCACCAGCTCCATACGTTTCTTGTTTCACAGAAATCCGATTTGAAACGAACCCTGTATACTCATTTGAAGTTCAAATCGCCAAATAGCGAACTGCCGCATCGTTACGCGCTCGATTTTAACTAAAATATAATTATACGTTCAAACTGTCGTCGATTGAATATATTCGTTATTATATTTCGAATCGAAACTCCACCAAATCTCGTATGCTATTCAATTCACACGATATTGTGAATTTCACTATTTATGACTATTTCAACATTATAATATATTTTATTATATTATAATTATTAATTAAATATTCAATATTATTTAATTCACGTTCTCGATATCGATAAATCGATATTTAATAATTAAATAAATTAATTATTCAACAGCTAAAATGCGGGTTACTACACTAGTATACTTATATTCTAGGCCCAAGTCCTAACCCAACTTGCAGTTCAGGCCATTTCCTATTTCATTGCCAAAACTAGATTAAATATCCTAGTTTATAATTTATGGCCAAAACTTTACCTACATGCAAGTTACATATTTTGTGGCAAATGAACAATTTATCATTTATGACAAATTCTATAAGTAAATTTACTCCTAATTTACTTATTTCATTATTACACTTTTAATGTACATTGTCACATTTATTATTATGGCCCGTTCCCTCTTATTTATCATATTTATACTTTTTGGTATGTAAATTATACCAAATTAAGTGTCACTAACCATAATTTATTCTAAACATGACCATTTCTCACAATTATGGCTAAATTCAAAATTGTGCTAATATACTTATTCCAAATCTTTAATTAACACAATTTTGATTTAACATTCCTAATTCACAGTTTATGGTAAGACTAGAATTATTATTCTAGTTTACATTTCATGCCTAAAATTTAGCTTACTTGCTAATACTAAATTTAATATGTCAAACTTATCCAATTTGCATTCCTATGAACATGCCATAATACATATTCCCAATTTATGCCAATTTCCAAGCTTATAACTACATTTATGTTCATTTTCATATTTTCCCCAAATTGCATTCCCACCGTTCGTATAATCGTGATGTAACCTAGATTGTAAATAAATCTAGATTCGTAGAAAATAGGGAATGAACCAAACATGCTATGAAAAGGGATAATAACTGGCATAAAAGGTTTGGATAACGACGTAGGTTCAAGGATATGGGTAGACCTAACTTAATAGGTAAATTCCCACGGTCTAAAACCAATAGATAGAATAGGTTCAAGAACATGGGTAGACCTAACTGAATAGGTAAATTCCCACAGTCTAAAACCAAAGAAAAACAAGGAACAGGTAAAATAGATAATCGGGTTTAGACCCAATTTCATAGCCACAAAACTTAAGCAACAATTTTCCTAATTATGAATCATAGGCAAAGTTCATAGTTATAGGCAATGTTCATAGTCCAAAAGGGAAAATAATTCCCATAGTCATAAGTCATTGTCATAGGCAATATCATAGTCATATGTTGTATGTCCCAAATCAAGGTTCATGTTCGTAATTCAAAGGCAATAGGTTCATGGTCATAGTTCTCATAATCATGATCATAGGCATAGGCATATCCTCTTTGTTCAATAGTCATAGGCCGTCAATCAAAGTCATAGTATGTTCTGGGCCATAGTCAAGAATTAGATCCAAAAACTTAAAATAAACATAGATCCAAGTGAAGAGATTAGGCATTTTTCTTATATCCTTTTAATTTCATGTCACAAATAAAAATAAAACGTTCAAGTCTAGAAATAACCAACTTACAGAAATTAGATCTAGAATAGAAGAACGGCGATGCTAAGATTCGTATGTCGTTGCTCGAGGTTTGTTGATTTAGCCTTTGAATTCTTCACTTTGATTTGAATCTTCTCTTGAACAGATTTGAGCAGCATCTCCATGTCTTGAATTTATATTTTATTTTAATTATTTAAGAAAATTTAGAGGAGGGGAAGAAGCCATGAATCTTAGCAGCATAAGGATAGAAGAGAATTGGTGCAAAGAGAATGAAGACTAGGGCTGTTTATATAGCTGCTCAAGACCTTATCGTACACGCAGCGCTGAGTCAGCATTGAACCCAGTTAAGAAAATAGTCCAGGTACGTAGATGAATCTAGCCAAACCTTATCATACACGCAGTGCTGAGTCAGCATTGGGTCCCACAAGCTATTTTGGCGTAGAAATTTGAATTTCAAATGAATTGTTTTGGCGTAGAAGTTTGATTTTCGAACTTTTGAATTTCTGGAATTTATTTAACTGTTTTATTCACATGAAATATTCTTATATGTATACAATTCCTCTAACGACCATTTTACGCTTATATATATACGCACAACTTTCATTTTATTTTCAAAATTCAAATGATGTTGCCATATTTCATTGACTGTAGCCTTATCTTGAATTTTATCTTTCGTTTACATATATTTTTGCATATATATATATATATTTATATTCTCATATGTATATATATATTTTCTTTATTTCCTTATATGTACGTTCTTATCTGTTCAAATTTTGAATTTGTATACATACATATATTTGTCTGTTCAGTTGGCCCTCTCTAAAACAAAGATAAAAAATTATGCCGCCGCCGGGGTTCGAACCCCCGATCTCCATGCTACAAATCCAATGCCTTAACCAACTGAGCTACAGAGGCTTTTGTTAATAAGTCTTAGAACAATAATAATTATTGTTCTCTCCTTACTTCTCTTTTTCATGTTAGTTACAATACTTAAATTAAACAACTGCATGGATCTTTTTCTTTTAATTTTTCTTTTAAAAATTAATTATACTTTAATTTGAGAATCTTAAAGTCACAGAATTACGGGGTGTTACAGTCCATGTGGTTGCTCCTCAGTTGCTTGCAGTGTAGTTTGATTGGCGAGGCAGTGCACGCGTGTATATTTATATACGTGTGTATTTGCAGCCATCAGACTAATTTTTCTATCCCTGCACTGTATATACATACTGTCTGCCTTGTGGTATTTACAGTGTATCACTGTGAATATCACAAGTTGTCTAGACACAAATTGATGGTTATATAAATCAGATCAAGTCATGAAAAATGATAAGAAACACACCAGAAATCTGAGGCAAATAAAATTTTAAAAATAAAATTTATATTTGCATATATTCAATTTTATTTCTATTGCAGTGTACCGTGTGTTTTTGTTCTATGTGACAGGAAAGAAGATAATGATTGGACTGATAGTGACTAGACAGACTGTGAAGTGTGAAGATAGAAGCCCGAAGACAGAACAATATTAGTGTTTTAGTGTCGCTGTATGTATGCAACTGAGTGAATGTATGTGTATATGAAAAATATAAAATGAGTATTGAGTGAACTATAGTGAGGAGCATTATATGAAAATGTATATTGATGAAAATGTACAAATAATGGAGTTATGAATTTATACTGTTAAATGTTGAAATAAAATATTTATATTTAAATAAAATATTATTTCAATATTTAAATTTGTGTACAGTAATATTATACTTAAATATAAATATTCTATTCTTGTCTGAGATGTAAATATGACACAGTACATTAACAAACACATTTATAATAAAATATTTGTTTGTTGTCATCAAACAAAAATCATATAATTGTGTATACAACACCGTTATATACAACACTTATTTTCCGCACGGGCAGCTAGTTGTTGGGTTTTGCAGATATTATATTCACAGGATCCTGATTTACAGTGGAAGCGATATTCGGAAAGCTCTGTATCCGTGTATTTCTTTCAGTTGTGTTTTGTATTATTTTTCCGCTGCGATGTATTTCAATGTAATTTAAATCTCTGATGTTTATCAAATGTGTAATATTTATTCATACTCTGTTAAATTCTTGTACTCTGATGTAAATTGTTGTAATAAGCAATGAAATGTTCTTCTGTATGTGTTCTGATTCGTCTTGTCCTCAAAGCAATCCGGGCTTTCCTTTACGGGGAAGTTCCGTTCGTTATATAAATCAAGGAAAAAGAAAGGAAAAGAAGTGTAACGACTCTCCTTCTTGGTCGATCCAAATCGATAGTTAAACCGACTTAAATCAAACCAAAAAGGTGGATACGCTAACTTTGGGCGCACAACACATCAGAACAAACAACAGAAGACTTTTATAAACATCATAATAATGTTACATCAGAGTACAAAATATCAAAGTATCGAAAATAATATACAGCAACAAATAAATTTACAATAAATGTAATACAATGCAGCGGAAACAAATAAACTAACACAGCGGAAGACTATCAATGCTCTGGACACAACTTTAAGCTTCGATCCAGAATCCTGCTAAATGAAAATCTGCAAAAATCAAAACTACTAGCTGCCTATGTGGAAAATTTGGGCACCTAGAGTTTAGGTTAAAACAATAAACTCTAAGTCAGTCATGGGACTGGTGTGAGAACTCAAAACAATAATTGAACTTTGTTTGAAATGTAAATCATATCACGGGACCACGCCGTATGTCACGGAACGGGTTTACCCCCATGAATACCAGTGCCTAAACAATAACCAATAATAGGGATATGGATCTACAATGCATCAATCAACATGCAATTTTCCAATCTACCCATTTAGGATTAATTCCCAAACTTAGATTTCAAAATCCAATTCACTTTACAGAAATTATTCCTTTGGACTTTATTTCCCAATTTCTTATTTCAAATCATTTGAAATACATATCTAGCTTTATATCAAAGTAGATTTCACTTCGGGATCTCAAACCAAAATCTTTGAAAATATGAATTCCAAAACATCACAATGCATACAAACAAGTATGCAACCAAATATCACGCTTCCCATCGATAAAGCATAGGGTACGTACCTTACCAAATCGATAAATATATGTGCACCTCCCATGATGGAGCAGGCTACACTGACGACGCACAATCCCACGCCCTCGGGGACTACACCACCATCTCACCCATACTTTTAGTCCTCAGGGTTACCCAAACTTTTAGGCACATACTAAACCATTTCATATCCCCAAGTAGTGAAAATCATTTCTCAACATGCTAATCACAAGTACTATCCAAAATATAGTACTTTACATTAGCAATTCACGCATATGATCACTCACTATTAATCACATAACCTTTGAGCTCGTACGTCTCAAAGAAGGGTGTTAAGAAAGAGAATAAATTCTCTATCACCAAATAGATACATCATCAATAGCAACTAATTGGTTACATGATGAACTACAATGTCAAACACATAATACATTTCGAAATCATTTCGACAACATTCGGTTTAGCCCTCGAAATCCTTTCTGTTTTATAAAACATTCCCTGTCCAAAATCGGGAATACATCTCTTTTCACTTAAGAAAAATAACATTTCAAAATCATTCATTGAATTTTAAATGAACTCAGAAACATCGCTAAACATCTCATAGTCAAATCGTGAAGTGTTTCACAAGATGTTAGCATACAAATATTTCTACCTAACCCAATGCTAAATGTAAAAGCATATTTGCTCATAAACTGGTCGAGCACAATCCAAGCAATTAATCCATCACAATCAATATCAACAACCAAGTATATTTGGTTTAGACCACACCTCATGTTTTGATAAATTTAATCACCATTCATTCATTCAAATCTAATTAAAGATTTATTAAAACTACATTTAGTTTTAATCTCAAAAATCATTACTTAATGATTATTCAACTTTCTGGAAATTAATCATGCCTTTAACTGGGTTAAATAATCAGTGTCGTTTAAAACATTATTCATGGTAAACCCAAAATCATCTTCCATTCAAACGGAACTTTCACGGAAATCATAACAGTATATAATCGATATATATTTCCATATTAAACAAATACTATAAATGGAATAATGACAAAGCCTTTAAAATTCTATATATAGTAATGGTATTCATTCACAGAAGCTCATCTCGATTATTACAAATCGAATTCCATTAAATTCCAATTTAATATTTTAAATTGGAAAAATTTACTTTGGAAAATTTCCATTAATCATAATTAAAAGATTTATAAATTCCAAATCATAACTTCACTGTTAATTGGATTAAAGAACGACTGTTATTTAAAACATTGTTCACTATAAACCCCAAAATCCAATTTGATATTAAATATAAGGCTCTGAATAGAAATAATATCGACTTATACTCAACATCAAATTCTGAGACTAACGGATATCGTATTGAGAATAATGATATTTATATCTTCCAAATTCCTCAACAATATCCGTATAGTCATGAAATCCAATATCGAAATATCCGAAGATAATTTCCATTCCAAATCCGTTCCAATTTGTTAGTTGGAAAATCCTAGTTATTTTAAACCCCATTTATAAATCCATTTTATTATTTCTAAAAATAATTGGATTTTTATTCTAGTTTTAAACTAATTCTTTTCGATAAAAATATATTTTTATCTTTTCAAAACTGGAATTTTTCATCCATATTCTTTCCAAATCATTTATTATGATTTTTGATAATTTTCCCATATTTTTAATGACTTTAACGTCGCCATTTCGGTCGGCTTTCAATAACGGCCACCGAACTGCATCTATAGCGACCTTTTCTGAATTTGATTTGGACATAGCTTAAAATCCGGCCGTTCAAATTTAAATCTCTAATACCCATTTGAAAGCCCTTTTCGATACGAACCCAAAGGTTCTAGTTTTAGGAGAATCCGACTGTCGGATCTCCCGTTACATCAAATTGAAGTTAATGGTCAAAATTCGTGAACGGTTGCTACGCGGCGTGTTCTATTCAGGCCATTATATATTTATATATATATATATATAATATCATCGATATCTATTTCAATCGTATTTTATGAATTCGTTTTAAGAACGATTTCCACTTCCATTTTGATTTTAAATCTAAACCGAACATTCCTTTATAAATTCATTTTAATACAATTTCAATTTCATTTCAATTTTCAAATCAAAATTGAATATTAATATATTCGTTTTAAATTCATTTTAAAACGATTTCAATTTTCAAATCAAAATTGAATATTCCTTAATATATTCGTTTTAAATTCATTTTAAAACGATTTCAATTTCATTTCAATTTTCAAATCAAAATTGAATATTCTATATCATTATAATATTAAAATCATAATATTTTTGAAATATCAGATTTTGAATTCACTTTTTTGATATTCCATATAAAATAAATAAAATCAACAGAAAATCTCGTTCGTGTTAAAACGGCGTTTAACTACTTAACACGGCTTCACATTTCACTATTTTTGTGTCGGTACAAAATCGGACATCAAAATCGCATTTTGATTATTCACTGAATTATTTTAAAATATTCGTTAATTTTGAATGGGAATCAAACTCAATCAATTACCATATAATTTCAGTTATATGGATTTCATACATCGCATGTATACAACAATAATGATAAACAATCATTAAAAATTCATACAACATCCAGAGTGCATTTTACAACTGTATAAGCATTAAAATAAATAAATAATGCTTATACGGTCTGTCAACCCATCGATTGACATATAGCTAAACAGTTGGGATTAGTGTATGTCAAAAATCATCCCTGTACTTGTGTGGGGTTTCAACCAACAAATATGGTTTATTATTTGTGTAGTTGGGCGACATGTAAAAATTATCGTCCCAATCAATATCAGTTAAATGGGTGTAAATAAACAAACCGTCCGATTTGTAAATTAATATTTATTTTATTTTATTTTCATGATAATTTTATATACATTTTATATAAATAATTTATATACAACAACATCAATCAATGACAATCCCAATCACAATCCAAACAAACAATCAACCATGGTCTATACAAAAAATAGTGTTAGGAGCTCCTAAGCCCCGTCTGCAACCTATTATATAATAACTGTAAAATAATTTGAGTGAGAGAGAGTTCTCACAGTCGGTTTCCACTCCGCCATTCTTTATTTTTGAATTTTAGTTCTGTTTGAGTTTGAATTTGCCTAGAATTCTAACATGCTCCATTTCTGGCCTAGTTAGTTCCATTGTCTAGATCTCGATTCCACGATTCCAATGCATTAAACCTCGTCAAATTCTGATAAAATTTGAACGAGCTACAATGATTTGAAGTTTAATTACATTAATTAATAACTTAGAATAATTAATAAAATAATTACTTTAATCCCTTTTTCCACATCACCCTCCTTTCTTCCCCAATCGTGTACTCCAGGTAAAAACCCGTCCATCGTCGATCCTTTTTGCTCCTGAACGCACTGCACCTCAGGCCACCAGCTGGCGATCCACTAACACCACTTCGACAAGCTTCCAACACCCTCCCATCAGCCACAACATAAGGGTACTCGATCGCTCCATGTACTCGTAAATCGAGCCTGTACACTGGCAGTTTGAGAAAGGAATTCGCCTCCATCCCTATACCAATTCAAATCACACCCATACCAAATTCAAGAGCTCGGAAATCTCTTTAATTTTTGTTTTATGAAGTTCGAAATTTATTGAATGGATTGAACAAGATTTAGGGAAGAATTCTGGTGCGACTTGGCCTTTGATTTTTCTGCTAGCGGCGGCTTTCAAAAGGGATGGGGTTATAAGGGTTTGAGGTTTTCTATAGGAAATTATATTATATTTTATTATTATTTTAAATTCCAAAAAGTTAGGTTTTTCATTCGAACTCCAAATTAAACCTAACGACTATCGTTCTTAGCTAACTACCCTTATTCCGAACACAATGGGATATGTTTCTTAAGCCAATTCGATCGTTTCAGTCATTTTTCATCAAAATTAAAATATAAATCAATATATATTAAATTTAAACGTACATTTTGAATAACCGGGGCCACATACTAACTCCAAAAATTCCAGAAAAATAAATCTAGCTATGTTTTGATGATATGGTCCTAACAAAACTAATTTCATCGAATTCTGAGACCGTTTGCAAAATGGCCTTTTTCTGGTTGATTAAATTTAAACTGAAATTACAAAACATGTTTAAATTCATTGCGCTCACATATTAATTCCAAAAATTATGAAATTTGAAACCTAATAATAATTTGACACGTCGGATCCAACAAAAGTGGTTTCGTCGAAAAAGGAGGTCATTTGCAAAATGGCTATTTTTAAAAGCTATATATTATATTAAAATATATATATATATAAATTCCATAGCGACTATTTTGAGTTTTAAACTGGACATAACTTTCAATTTATAAAGTGAAATCTCAATTTTCACATTCATTAGAAAGATATAATTAAACAGATTCAAATGTTTCTGGTTTTACTGAAATCTGATTTATTTTGAATCCTGTACATTCATTTGAAATTTAAAATCGAATTTTCAAACTACCGCGCCATTTCGGGCTCGTTTTATAATTAAAATAAATTTATACATTCTAACTTTGATTTAAATAAATTTTTAGTCGTCACTATTTAAAATAAATTATTTTAAATATTCAAAATCCATTAAATATTCTAACTTCATGAAACGACCCAGACTTCCTCAATCCCTGAAGAGACGAAGGAGCCCGGATTACTTTGAGAACATAACGCATCATAACACAAACAATAGAACATTGCATTGCTATTACAACAATTTCCGTCAAAGTACAAGAATATATCAGAGTTCAAATAAATAAATAAATGTTACACAATGGAAAATTATCAGAGATTAAAATACATAGAAGTGGAAATAAAATGTATAAACACAATGCGTGGCGGAAATACATCAACTACCACAACTGAAAGAAATACATGGATACAAAGCTTTCCGAATATAGCACCAGCTGTAAACTAGGATCCTGTTAAATAGAAATTTGCAAAACCAAAACTACTAGCTGCCCGTATGGAAAATATGGGCAACCAGAGTTTAGGTAGAAACAATAAACTCCGAGTCACTCATGGGACTAGTGTGAGAACTAAAAACAGTTATTAAACTTCTACTTTAAAATTGGGTAAACCAAGGGACCACGCCGTATAACATGGAAGGGGTTTACTCCCATGAATACACTAAATAAAACAATTTATAAACAGTACAATGCTTTTTGAAAATGAAGCTATTATAAGACTTGGGTCCCATCACACAATGCAACGCAAGCCAGAGGATAGAATTTTCCCTTATAATAGCCAAACATGCTTGGTACATTTTAAAACAAATCATTTGATATTACTATAAGCGCATAGTGTCAAAACAACTTCAAATATAAATGTATCAATCACAGACGACATAGGTACCATATATTATGTCGCCATACATAGGGTTACAACTAAAACCGAAAAATGTCGTATTGGAAATTGGATTTCCATCATGAGTCAAGGCAAGGGATGGTCTCCTTACTGATTTGGATCACCTTTAGCAAGATGACCCAGGTCACACTTACGGGCAACCCTTGGATCCTGCAATGTCGGTCTTCCCTTACTTTTGATGATTAATTATTCCTGAACACACGTTTCCCAGTCCTATCGGACCTATTTCTGAGCTACTAGGGACTCAATATCCAAGGCGCCTCATTCCATCATCCACATAAGTAAAAATGTCTAGGCTTCATACCATGACACCACTTCTAGCTCGAAAGAAACTTCGTGCACTCACTATGTCCCTTATCCCGTTTTTGACTCATACCGAGGTGTGAGGCTCGCGAATTAGCGCTATACACAAAGTTATGCTAATTAAAGTTGTGCTTTGGTCATCATCCACAGGAATCTGCTTTTCAACAAAAGCCTTGATCATTTGCATCTCAGCATGCCACGCTGACAATTCGCGCCATACAATTGATGTCTATCGATATATAACCTCTAAGCTCGTACGTATTAGAGAAGGGTGTTAAGCAAGAGAATAATTTCTCTACCACCAAACCGATATATATTTAGTAGAAATCAATCAACACAGAATGAAATTCAATGTCAGACAGATATCCATTTACGAGTCCATTCTGGATCTGAACGAAACCGGAGGCACCTTATTCCTCATCCCATATGTCCAATACAGGAGAGAGGTCCTCGCATATCCGGTCAATCTCCAAGTATGTTTGGATGATCACCACTTATTACATTGTCTTGGGTGTACAACCCAATCAAGACATCAGTAATCATCCAAACGATGTGAAGATCTCCGGTCTTCAACCACCATCTTCACCGTCGACTTTAATTCGGCGTAACAGTTATTCATAATGGGTTAAAATCGGTCTTTCCGAATAACTCGCGTATTTTTTAATCAATAATCAAGTGATATAAAAACGCATCATACGCGTCATTCCAATTCGATATATTCTTTTATTCAAAAATTCACATTTTTGGGGAAAGGTTCTTATTAATTTTATCAAAGATAAATTCTTTTAAACTTATTCTTTAATCTTACTTTGGATATCAATTTCAAAATATTTTATAATAATTTTAAAACCAAATTAAGGTTTATAAAACTAGTTGGGATTATCGAGCCTTACTGAAGTAATCATTTATTTATTAATCCCAATCCTAACCTATTCATCCCATGGAGCAAAATTGGTAGTACCCCATATCTAACACCCACGGTGTTATCGGTAAATTTGATTACCATTTCACGTTCAAATCTAATTAAAGATTTAACTATCGCATGGAGTAAAACTGGTGGTACTCCATTCTCGATTATTTCATGAATTCGATAATTTTAATTATCCCATTATCATTTCAATCTAATCAAAGATTCATTAAAACTCTAACTTGGTTTTAATCTCAAAAATCATTACTTTATGATTATTCAACTTTAAAAAATTAGTCTTACCTTTAGTTGGGTTAAAGAACCAATGTTATTTAAAACGCAGTCCACAATAAACCCAAATCAACTTCCATTAATTATGGAAACTTCATGGAAAACATATCAGTACCTAATTGATATAAATTTCCATATCAGACTAATAATATAAATGGAATAACGGCAAAGCCTTTTAAATTCCATATATAATAATGGTCTTCCTTTATAGAAGCTCATCTCGATTATTACCAAATCAAATTCCATTCAATTCCAATTTAATGTATTAAATTGGAAAACTTTACTTTGGAAAATTTCCATTAAATCTTAATAAAAAGATTTATAAATTCCTAATCATATCTTCACTGTTAATTGGGTTTTTAGGAACAAATGTTATTTAAAAACATCATTCACAACGAACCCAAAATCATTTTCCATTTAATTTTAATTAATAAATATAATTGGAAAACTTCATGAATCTTAATTAAAAGATTTATTCCTTTCTCAACGGGATTTAAGAACAGTGTTATTAAAGAAAATATTCACGACAAACCCAAAATCAAATTTTATATTAAATACAAGACTCTGAAGAGAAATTATATCAGCTTATATTCAGTATTAAATTCTGAAACATACAAATATCGTATTGGGAATAACGATATCTATATCTTTCAAATTCCCATAACAATATCCGTATAATTATGGAATCCAATATCGAAAATATCCAAAGATAATTTCCATTCAAACTCATTCCAATTTATTCATTGGAAAACTCTGGTTATTTTAAAAACATTTACCAATCAAATTTATTAATTTAAAAATTATTGGTGTAACGACCCAGCGATTTCCGGCCCCGGAAATCGACATAAATACCTTTACCATAACTCACGTCGATCCTCCAAGCACCGAAAACAGTGGATAGTTATTAGAAAGAAATTAGAGGGTGAGATAAGAAAGAAAGAAATATTAGAATAGAAGAAGAAGAAACAACACCACAACATAGAGTCTCACATCGCAGCGGAACAAAATATAATACAGAAATAAATCTTTATTGAGAGCTTTAAAAATGCTTAACAGTATCAGAGTACATCACACAATAGGAAAGTTATAATAACCTGTTCCCATATACAGCGGAATAGTAGCTATATCGTGCCATACGTCTGGACATCTCCAGCTCGTCTCTGGACTTCACAGCATTCGATAACCTGAACCTGTACACCCCGGGCTAACCCGAGCATTTACAAAACACCGGGTCAGTCTGGTAAACCAGAGTGAGATAAACTCGCACAGTATTAAGGGTGATCATCCAACTTGATTTTAAGGTTCAAAACCTTTCAAAAACAAATGGTAATCGTAAGACCGAATCCACACATAAACACGGATGGTTTTTACCTTACGATAACCCAAACCATCTTTGAAACCAATATCTTTGATGATATTATAATAATGTCTAAATACAAGTAAATAGAATCTAGTAGAACGCTTGCATCTCACGCTCTACATATATAGTATACAATCAAAAACCGCGGGCGCTTATTGGAGATTGGATTCCGTCTATGACAAGGTATGGGACCACCTGCCGATAGTGTACCTCTAGAGATGAATACACTGGGTTCAACAAGAACGTCTTGCAACCCGGCCCTCACATGACCGACCACTCATTTCTCTTGAGTGTATCGAGTGTATATCACCGACGGTTGGGATCAGCAACCGTCTCCCGACAAGGGACAGCATCGAAACATATATTTAAGAAACAAATAGGAATTTCTCTAGATAGGTGATTATACACCCTAATGGGAGCGAACCACATAGCCATGCTGCCTGCCCGATTTCTGTCATTTCCCGGTTGGTGAGGCTTGAGGTTTAGATTAACTTCTGAACACCTGGTCATCATTCACTTTGAATGCCACATCGTCAGATCCGCCAGATAACACTAATTGACGCCCACAAAAATACTCTAGCTGGAAGCTAAGAGAACGGCAATTCCTTGCCAACAACTATAGCATGTTTGAAGAAATCAACGTACGTGACCCTTTGGAAATACTCTGTCAGAAATCCGTCCATACAAGTCATCCAGGAACAGGATGAACCGAAGGCACTCTCCTACCGCATCCAATATAGGAATCACCCCATGGACCAGTAGCGAGAAGTCCTTGCAACCCGTAGATTTCAACCACGACAGAATCACAGCTTATCTCTGCTTGCCAGGCAGAGAATATCAGTGGTTCTTCCATTTATGAAAATCCACGGTCTTCACTGCCCATCTCGATCATCTTATGATATCTAAATGTATTTGTTGGTCGGAATGGTTTTCGAATATAAATTCGATTCTGGTCTTTCCATACCAACAATCGTATTAGACAGGTTTGATAGTTGGTGTTTTAACTATCAAAATATACAGTGTTTCAATCATGACACTCCAATGAGTTCACTGGTTAAGTATTCAGCATCACCTGGCCTTTTAACACTTGATTTACTTTGTTAAATCAAAATTTCTAACTCTATTAATATTTAAAAATACGATATTTGAATAACTCTAATTCGATTTAACTCTAATCGATTAACTCTAATTGATTAACACTAACTGGTTTATTCTAACTGACTAACTCGACTTGTTTAACTAATATTCGACTTAACTCCATTCGCTTGACTCTAGATCGCAGCGATCACAATGGTTACGCCTGATTCCCTCAGGAAACATCCGACCACCGTAGGCTATCTGCAGCCCTGCGAATTACGCTAGCAGTCGTACGAAATGGCAACTCGTCCTGAATAACTATTTTTGACTAACTCTAGCTCGAATAACTATATTATTATATACAAATGTCCTCAGAACCATTACGTTATAATACTTAGTAAAATAACTTATAACCATATATAATTTCCACTCAACTCTCCTTTCAAAAACATTTGTTATATTATCACGAACCTCTTTACGATTACCAACTAATATCATCTTCAGGTAATCCCGATGTTGTTCAAGTTGGGGTATTTTAATTACCTCTCAGTCCTTGATCAACAACGTTCTTATCCTCAGATAAATATAAGTTGTAATCCAAACATTCCACCCCAGTCTCAAAACAATTTCCATTTAACTCTGATTTGGTTATACAACCCTATAACCCACTTCGTTCAACAGATTCACTTATTTACAATCTTCTTTCAAATCTATTCGACTATTCTCCACTTTGGAAATCCTATTTCAATTTCCACTTTTTCACTTGATTTCGATTTCACTTTGATTCCTTTTGAAAAGTAATTCTCTAAATTATCAAAAATAAAATTTAATTCGATTATTAACTACTTCAGTAGTTAAGTCTTTATTAACTAAAATAAATAGTAAACCCCTTTAAATCCTTATCTAAATTAAGAAATATTCATCAAAATACATTAACTGAAAATCACTTCCATTTCAAAACGGTCGATTAAATTTACTTCAACGCGGTTATTCTCCTAACCGATTCCAACTAATTCTCACTTTAAATTAATTAAAAATATAATTGATTTAAATAAAATGCCATTAATTGTTTCTTTACCACATAATTTCCAAAGTTTAACCATTCGTTTCATTCCTTATTCTCCTACTTGTAAAATCTAATTTACATCAGCATTTACTTTATGAAATAAATTAATAACAAATCAAAGTCTTAAAAAAATAAAATATTTATTTCTCTTTAATAACTTTTATTCAAAATAATATACTTCAAAATCTAACTCCAGTTATAAAATAAATTTTATAACTTCATCTCTATCAGGTGACGGTGAATCAATATTTATAAAACGATTGATTTTATAGGCCATATGCTGCCAAAAACCCAACCAATACCGCCACTGGTTTAAACAAACAGATGTTGAATATTCAAAAATCAACAATCAATCCAATCACACCAAACATGACAGTTCATATATGATGATATGGAAACAAATATTATTTTTGAGGAGTCCGGTTGGATCCCTCCAACCTGTTCTTCCCTGTATTCAAAGCGGTTATCACAAACCAGATCATTCAGTTTTGTTTAACTGATAACACTAAATAGCAACCATTCAACATCAACCACAAACAATTCAAATAGTTCAACAATTTAAAACACGTTTATAAATAAACGTGACCAATAAGGTAAGTTACCTTTATTGGAACCAATCGTTAAAAGTAATGATCCGGTATTTCACTGAAATTAAACACAGTTTAATTTCATCAGTTAAACCAACAAACAAATGTATAACTAGCAAAGGCAACCATCAGCAAGCAGAGCACACATAATAAAAACCAAATTTATATAAAATATAAATGGGAAAAACTGAGTGAGTTTAACTCACCTTGATTTGATTCTGTTGAACGGCTCATTTCAAATTAAATTAAACTGTCGTTTAATTTAATTTAAAAATCCTGGTTGATCTCGGTAGCATCTAGTTCTGTTCCAAAATGCAGTGCTGGTTGAGACGAGTCCTATGTCCTTTAAATCGTCCAATTCTGATCACATATGGATTTGTTATTAATATTTACAGTTGTACAATTTAATTATCAATTTATTCTAAATTATTAGTTAATAAAACTAATTACGTTTTCTATTATAAATGGAATGGTTGATCTCCCTTTCAACACGTTATAACAGATGCTTCATGTTCAACCGGAGCTGTAATGATTCAAACATTGACATAGATTTTATTATTAATAATAAAATTCAGTAATTTAATCAAGTTCTTAACCATATCTTAGATAACTAAATTACGGTTTAATGAAATGTCGGTTGATCCTCTTTTGACTAGTTTGTTGTTCGGATACAAGCCCAATTTCGTTTGCTTCCTTTGTTCTCGTTTTGGCCTGGAAGCTGCTCATCACGTCTTACTCAAACCTGTATGATTCCACCAAAAATTATTTTCTAATTTGTTTTAAATAAATTCCTAATACCTTAATTAATTAATTCATAGAAAAAAACCTAATTACTATTTTGAGCAACCTGATCTTCCTACCAGTCCTCATCGTGACCAACAAATCCCTCCCAGTCCTCGCGTTCAACAACTCTCCACTGTGCCTGCTACTCCTTGTTTTCACGCTCCAGCCCCTTTCTTTGAGTTTGCTCCACTTTTTGTTCAATGCCATTCACTCCATTAACACCAGAAAAGGCCGACCCCTTTAATTCCTCACTTTGGATCCTTCGTTTCCCAGGCTTCCTCTTCCTGAAGTCGTGACTTCACAAGCCCATTCACCGTTCCCGCTCCACACTTTGCACCATCGCCATACACAACCTCAACCACCGGAACACCATCGAAGTCCGGAGATCAACGCGCCCCAACCTTCTTTACCTCCGCCAGAAATAGGTCATGATGCACTGCCCCCACTCGACGCCCAATCCCTTCAAACCGCCGGCACTTTCAGCCCTTGATCCCGCTACCACAAAACTCCAGAGCTGATCGTCGCCGTTGGCCACCTAGATCTCGACGTCCCCGACAAGGTTGTAGTTGAAAATCATTTAATTGGTGAGTGGATTTGAGTTTTTAAGCGAGGGAAGATCGGTTCATTCTCATCCGTTAAGAACGAAATATGGAGGCGCAAATAGGTCATTGACCACGCAGCAACGAAAACAAGGGTTTGACCCTTTTTAAGTGTATATATAGTGAAGGTGGATTGGGTTTAATATTAGTTTATTTTTTTATGAAACTTCACCGTAAAGTAGTTGATTAAAACCCCTATAAATGATCTCTGTCTACTGATAAAAATGCTAATCTTAATGTAAAAAGATATTCCGGATACAATGGGACAAGTTTCGTCGAAATCCGAGGTCGTATGAAAAAATTTCCTTTATAAAACCAGAAATAAACACATGTTTAATTTTTTCACGATCACCAGATAAATCAAATCAACTCGAAACCTTGCAATTCTATAATAATTCTTCAATACGAACCCAACGGCGCTAGTTTCGTCGCATTCTGAAACTGTTTGCCCGATAGGCTGTTTTTACCCCGAACCGCCCTACCCTTTTTAACGCCAAATTTCTCGATCTCTAAAAATAACAAACTATATACCTATCCTGACTCTAATTGACGATACGAACTCAACAGAACTGTTTTTGTGGCCTAATTCGCTCGTCTGCTCAAGTTACACTCAAATACCCCTTGTTGAAGTAATTACGCGCTATAGTGATGTTTAACGGACGTTTACGGTTGCTGCGGCCACATACGACATCGGTTTGCCACGCGGTTTGATTTTATGACAATAATTTGATGATACGGTCCCAATGAAACTAATTTCGTCGAAAACAGAGTTCGTTTGCAAAATGACCATTTTAACGACCGATAACGATTTCCATAGCGTTTTTTTTCCAAAATTTGATTTAGCCATAACTCGCAACCAATAACACGGAATCTGGATTTTTCTCTTTCATATGAAAGCTATCGTCAACACGCTCCCAACGTTTCTTGTTTCACAGAAATCCGACTTATATCGAATCCTGTATTCTCTATTGAAGTTTAAAACTCCATATTACGAACTGCACGCCATTTTCAATCTCGATTTATATTATATATAAAATTAACGTTCAAACTTCGTTTTATTATCGAATTAAATATTAAATTCCATAAATATTCCAAATATAATATTTAAAATAAATAAATTAAATATTCATATTCAAATGGTCGAAAAACATGGGTCGTTACATTCTTCCCTCCTTAAAATAATTTCGTCCTCGAAATTGCTAAGGTAAGAAGGAACGTTATAAATCCATTAATTTCGAAATCCAATTTAGTTTAAACCAAAAATCAATTCAATACCGTAAATAAATATTTTAAAAATATCAAAAAATTTCTAACGGCTTAAATTTCCAAAAAAATTCGCCAGCACCTCCTCTGTACGGCTCAATCGGTACAACTACAACTCGCCTTTCTAGGCCTTCTCCAATACAAAAGAAAATAAAACAGCCAAGCGGCTTGCCAAATAGGCTCATAAATCATCAAACCCATATAAAAATAAATGTGTACCTTTTTGTCGGGCATATCATTATATTCTTTTCATCTGCTGCCCTGTCAGCATATACACATGGCTTCCCAGACAAAATTCCAACTTTATCCTCAAAACCAAATCCTTCACGCGTCCAAGCCAAATCCCATTCTTAACTAAATCCTCATCCATTATCAGTTTCGTCTCTTAACTTATCAGTCCAACACCATTTCAGATCCCTGTCTCACAATTCAAAATCTGATCCTACTTGATATATTATATCTCGATTCAATTTCCAGTTAATTGGTTTCAATTAAATTCATATTTGCTTTCACAAACTTCTATTTAATTTGCCTTTGTTCAAACAATTTCCCTGGGAGTTTTTAAACAGTTTAGCTCTTTCAAAAATCAAATATTCCTTTTCAGGATTCAAAACAACTTGTTTTTCTCAAAGCAATTCAAACCAAAATCTTTGGTAGTAATCCGTCACTTAGAACTCGGAAATGAACACTGATGATGTGGCCAGCATCCTCAGAGTTATTTCCCAGCTATCGAAGTGAGTTCAATACTATATTACTTATCAAAACCATATTCAAACATTTTCATTTTGAAACCTTTTTCAAAATACCAAACACAATGCTTGTAAACAATTTAAAATCTCCCAGGATTTTAAAATTCTCATATATTCAATCCAAGTTCATTCTGTAAACACCTTTCCCACTTTTGGGAATTTTAATTCCAATTCTGATTTTAATTTCAGATTTAATAAATCTGCTTTTATATTATACGAATTCTAGTTGGTTATTTATATAACCATTTCAATTAAAATCAACCAACACATCCAATATATTATTATATTTCCAATATATATATTTCCTTTATATCAAAATATAATTTGGGTAAATTATATCATTTACCCTCTTTCAAAACATACTGTGTCGGTTTATCGTACTTGAGTGTTTAGAAACCCCTATCGATACAGTGGATCGAACTGATCGACCAGAACTCATAACCAACTCAAACAAAAAAATCTCCACAATATAAAACAATTTTTATAAAATCTACAAATACGTTCACTCGTATACATACACTCAACTCAATCTAGGGTATTGCTAACCCTATCTCTACTGAGTCACGCCATAGAGCCAAGGTAATCACTTAACCAATAGCTCTGATACCACTGTAACGACCCAGCGATTTCCGGCCCCGGAAATCGACATAAATACCTTTACCATAACTCACGTCGATCCTCCAAGCACCGAAAACAGTGGATAGTTATTAGAAAGAAATTAGAGGGTGAGATAAGAAAGAAAGAAATATTAGAATAGAAGAAGAAGAAACAACACCACAACATAGAGTCTCACATCGCAGCGGAACAAAATATAATACAGAAATAAATCTTTATTGAGAGCTTTAAAAATGCTTAACAGTATCAGAGTACATCACACAATAGGACAGTTATAATAACCTGTTCCCATATACATCGGAATAGTAGTTATATCGTGCCATACGTCTGGACATCTCCAGCTCGACTCTGGACTTCACAGCATTCGATAACCTGAACCTGTACACCCCGGGCTAACCCGAGCATTTATAAAACACCGGGTCAGTCTGGTGAACCAAAGTGAGATAAACTCGCACAGTATTAAGGGTGATCATCCAACTTGATTTTAAGGTTCAAAATCTTTCAAAAACAAAGGGTAATCGTAAGACCGAATCCACACATAAACACGAATGGTTTTTACCTTACGATAACCCAAACCATCTTTGAAACCAATATCTTTGATGATATTATAATAATGTCTAAATACAAGTAAATAGAATCTAGTAGAACGCTTGCATCTCACGCTCTACATATATAGTATACAATCAAAAACCGCGGGCGCTTATTGGAGATTGGATTCCGTCTATGACAAGGTATGGGACCACCTGCCGATAGTGTAACTCTAGAGATGAATACACTGGGTTCAACAAGAACGTCTTGCAACCCGGCCCTCACATGACCGACCACTCATTTCTCTTGAGTGTATCGAGTGTATATCACCGACGGTTGGGATCAGCAACCGTCTACCAACAAGGGACAGCATCGAAACATAGATTTAAGAAACAAATAGGATTTTCTCTAGATAGGTGATTATACACCCTAATGGGAGCGACCCACATAGCCATGCTGCCTGCCCGATTTCTGTCATTTCCCGGTTGGTGAGGCTTGAGGTTTAGATTAACTTCTGAACACCTGGTCATCATTCACTTTGAATGCCACGTCGTCAGATCCGCCAGATATCACTAATTGACGCCCACAAAAATACTCTAGCTGGAAGCTAAGAGAACGGCAATTCCTTGCCAACAACTATAGCATGTTTGAAGAAATCAACGTACGTGACCCTTTGGAAATACTCTGTCAGACATCCGTCCATACAAGTCATCCAGGAACAGGATGAACCGAAGGCACTCTCCTACCGCATCCAATATAGGAATCACCCCATGGATCAGTAGCGAGAAGTCCTTGCAACCCATAGATTTCAACCATGACAGAATCACAGCTTATCTCTGCTTGCCAGGCAGAGAATATCAGTGGTTCTTCCATTTATGAAAATCCACGGTCTTCACTGCCCATCTCGATCATCTTCTGATATCTACACGTATTTGTTGGTCCGAATGGTTTTCGAATATAAATTCGATTCCGGTCTTTCCATACCAACAATCGTATTGGACAGGTTTGATAGTCGGTGTTTTAACTATCAAAATATACAGTGTTTCAATCACGACACTCCAATGAGTGCACTGGTTAAGTATTCAGCATCACCAGGCCTTTTAACACTTGATTTACTTTGTTAAATCAAAACTTCTAACTCTATTAATATTTAAAAATACGATATTTGAATAACTCTAATTCGATTTAACTCTAATCGATTAACTCTAATTGATTGACACTAACTGGTTTATTCTAACTGACTAACTCGACTTGTTTAACTAATATTCGACTTAACTCCATTCGCTTGACTCTAGATCGCAGCGATCACAATGGTTACGCCTGATTCCCTCAGGAAACATCCGACCACCGTAGGCTATCTGCAGCCCTGCGAATTACGCTAGCAGTCGTACGAAATGGCAACTCGTCCTGAATAACTATGTTTGACTAACTCTAGCTCGAATAACTATATTATTATATACAAATGTCCTCAGAACCATTACGTTATAATACTTAGTAAAATAACTTATAACCATATATAATTTCCACTCAACTCTCCTTTCAAAAACATTTGTTATATTATCACGAACCTCTTTACGATTACCAACTAATATCATCTTCAGGTAATCCCGATGTTGTTCAAGTTGGGGTATTTTAATTACCTCTCAGTCCTTGATCAACAACGTTCTTATCCTCAGATAAATATAAGTTGTAATCCAAACATTCCACCCCAGTCTCAAAACAATTTCCATTTAACTCTGATTTGGTTATACAACCCTATAACCCATTTCTTTCAACAGATTCACTTATTTACAATCTCCTTTCAAATCAATTCGACTATTCTCCACTTTGGAAATCCTATTTCAATTTCCACTTTTTCACTTGATTTCGATTTCACTTTGATTCCTTTTGAAAAGTAATTCTCTAAATTATCAAAAATATAATTTAATTCGATTATTAACTACTTCAGTAGTTAAGTCTTTATTAACTAAAATAAATAGTAAACCCCTTTAAATCCTTATCTAAATTAAGAAATATTCATCAAAATACATTAATTGAAAATCACTTCCATTTCAAAACGGTCGATTAAATTTACTTCAACGCGGTTATTCTCCTAACCGATTCCAACTAATTCTCACTTTAAATTAATTAAAAATATAATTGATTTAAATAAAATGCCATTAATTGTTTCTTTACCACATAATTTCCAAAGTTTAACCATTCGTTTCATTCCTTATTCTCCTACTTGTAAAATCTAATTTACATCAGCATTTATTTTATGAAATAAATTAATAACAAATCAAAGTCTTAAATAAATAAAATATTTATTTCTCTTTAATGACTTTTATTCAAAATAATATACTTCAAAATCTAACTCCAGTTATAAAATAAATTTTATAACTTCATCTCTATCGACTCACCTGACGGTGAATCAATATTTATAAAACGATTGATTTTATAGGCCATATGCTGCCACATACCCAACCAATACCGCCACTGGTTTAAACAAACAGATGTTGAATATTCAAAAATCAACAATCAATCCAATCACACCAAACATGATAGTTCATATATGATGATATGGAAACAAATATTATTTTTGAGGAGTCCGGTTGGATCCCTCCAACCTGTTCTTCCCTGTATTCAAAGCGGTTATCACAAACCAGATCATTCAGATTTGTTTAACTGATAACACTAAATAGCAACCATTCAACATCAACCACAAACAATTCAAATAGTTCAACAATTTAAAACACGTTTATAAATAAACGTGACCAATAAGGTAAGTTACCTTTATTGGAACCAATCGTTAAAAGTAATGATCCGGTATTTCACTGAAATTAAACACAGTTTAATTTCATCAGTTAAACCAACAAACAAATGTATAACTAGCAAAGGCAACCATCAGCAAGCGGAGCACACAAAATAAAAACCCAATTTATATAAAATATAAATGGGAAAAACTGAGTGAGTTTAACTCACCTTGATTTGATTCTGTTGAATGGCTCATTTCAAATTAAATTAAACTGTCGTTTAATTTAATTTAAAAATCCTGGTTGATCTCGGTAGCGTCCAGTTCTGTTCCAAAATGCAGTGCTGGTTGAGACGAGTCCAATGTCCTTTGAATCGTCCAATTCTGATCACATATGGATTTGTTATTAATATTTACAGTTGTACAATTTAATTATCAATTTATTCTAAATTATTAGTTAATAAAACTAATTATGTTTTCTATTATAAATGGAATGGTTGATCTCCCTTTCAACATGTTATAACAGATGCTTCATGTTCAACCGGAGCTGTAATGATTCAAACATTGACATAGATTTTATTATTAATAATAAAATTCAGTAATTTAATCAAGTTCTTAACCATATCTTAGATAACTAAATTACGGTTTAATGAAATGTCGGTTGATCCTCTTTTGACTAGTTTGTTGTTCAGATACAAGCCCAATTTTGTTTGCTTCCTTTGTTCTCGTTTTGGCCTGGAAGCTGCTCATCACGTCTTACTCAAACCTGTATGATTCCACCAAAAATTATTTTCTAATTTGTTTTAAATAAATTCCTAATACCTTAATTAATTAATTCATAGAAAAAAAACTAATTACTATTTTGAGCAACCTGATCTTCCTACCAGTCCTCATCGTGACCAACAAATCCCTCCCAGTCCTCGCGTTCAACAACTCTCCACCGTGCCTGCTACTCCTTGTTTTCACGCTCCAGCCCCTTTCTTTGAGTTTGCTCCACTTTTTGTTCAATGCCATCCACTCCATTAACACCAGAAAAGGCCGACCCCTTTAATTCCTCACTTTGGATCCTTCGTTTCCCAGGCTTCCTCTTTCTGAAGTCGTGACTTCACAAGCCCATTCACCATTCCCGCTCCACACTTTGCACCATCGCCATACACAACCTCAACCACCGGAACACCATCGAAGTCCGGAGATCAACGCGCCCCAACCTTCTTTACCTCCGCCAGAAATAGGTCATGATGCACTGCCCCCACTCGACGCCCAATCCCTTCAAACCGCCGGCACTTTCAGCCCTTGATCCCGCTACCACAAAACTCCAGAGCTGATCGTCGCCGTTGGCCACCTAGATCTCGACGTCCCCGAAAAGGTTGTAGTTGAAAATCATTTAATTGGTGAGTGGATTTGAGTTTTTAAGCGAGGGAAGATCGGTTCATTCTCATCCGTTAAGAACGAAATATGGAGGCGCAAATAGGTCATTGACCACGCAGCAACGAAAACAAGGGTTTGACCCTTTTTAAGTGTATATATAGTGAAGGTGGATTGGGTTTAATATTAGTTTATTTTTTTACGAAACTTCGCCATAAAGAAGTTGATTAAAACCTGTAACGAACCGGGATTTTCGACTCCGAACATCAAACTACCATGTTGACCATTCAGACATCGAACATTCCAGATCATTAATAGAAAGAAGTTAGAGGGTGAGATAAGTAAGAAAGAAATATTAGAATAGAAGAAGAAGAAGAAACACCACACAGATTCTCACATCGCAGCGGAACAAAATATAATACAGAAATAATCTTTATTGAAAACTTTGAAAATACTTACCATATCAGAGTACATCAACATCTTGACAGTGATAATCTGTCCTCATACAACACACAGCGGAATACTAGTAATATCATACGTCTGGACTCTTCCAGCTCGTCTCTTCACAGTAGTCGATAACCTGAACCTGTACAACCCGGCCTAACCCGAGCATTTACAAAACACCGGGTCAGTCTGGTGAACCAGAGTGAGATAAACTCGCACAGTAATAAGGGTGAATCATCCAACTTGATTTTAGAGTTCAAAAACCTTTTCGAAGAAAAAGATAATCGTAAGACCAAATCCACACATAAATACGGACGGTTTTTACCTTACGATAACCCAAAACAGTTTTGAAACCAATATCTTGTCTGATATTATAATAATGTCTAACCACAAGTAAATAGAAATCTAGTGGGACGCTTGCATCTCACGCTCCACATATATAGTATACAATCAAAACCCGCAGGCGCTTATTGGAGATTGGATTCCAACTTGACAAGGTATGGGTCCACCTTCCGATAGTGTATCTCTAGAGACGAATACACTGGGTTCAACAAGAACTTCTTGCAACCCGGCCCTCACATGACCGACCACTCATTTCGCTTGAGTGTATCGAATGTATATCACCGACGGTTGGGATCAGCAACCGTCTGCCCGAAAAGGGACAGCATCGAAACATAGATTAAGAAACAAATAGGATTTCCTCTAGATAGGTGATCATACACCCTAATGGGAGCGACCCACATAGCCATGCTGCCTGCCCGATTTTTGTCATCTCCTGGTTGATGAGGCTTGAGGTCTAGATTACTCTTGATCATCTGGTCGTCATTCACTTTGAATGCCACATCGTCAGATCTGTCAGATATCACTAATTGACGTCCACAAAAATACTCTAGCTGAAAGCTAGAGAATGGCAATTCCCTGCCAACAACTATCGTACGTTTGAAGAAATCAACGTACGTGATCCTTCGGAAATACTCTGTCAGACATTCGTCCATAAACGTCATCCAGGAACAGGATGAACCGAAGGCACTCTCCTACCGCATCCAATATAGGAATCACCCCATGGATCAGTAGCGAGAAGTCCTTGCAACCCGTAGATTCCAACCACGACAGAATCACAGCTTATCTCGGCTTGCCAGGCAGAGAATATTAGTGGTTCTTCCGTTTATGAAGATCCACGGTCTTCAATGCTCCATCTTGATCATCTTCTGAGATCTTTACGTATTTGTTGGACGGAATGGTTTTCGAATATAAATTCGATCCCGGTCTTTCCGTACCAACAATCGTATTGGACAGATTTGATAGTCGGTGATTTAACTATCAAAATAAACAGTGTTTCAATCATGACACTCCAATGAGTTCACTGATTCAGTATTTAGCATCATTTGGCCTTTGACAATCTAATTTCCTTTTTGTTAAATTGAAACTTCCAATTCTTTTAAATATTCAAAAATATGATATTTGAATAACTCTAATTTCAATTAATTAACATTCATCTTAACTTCATTCGCTTGACTCTAGATCACAGCGATCACAATGGTTACGCCTGCATCCTTCAGGAAACATCCGACCGCCGTAGGCTATCTGCAGCCCTGCGAATTTCGCTAGCAGTCGTACGCAATGGCAACTTACCTTGAATACTAAGTTTGACTAACTCTAGCTCGAATAACTATATTCAATTACCCACTTAAACCTTCTTTCACTTAATTCATATAATTGAGTACGTTTATTTCCTTTCACCATTCAATTGGCTTGCATCTCACATTCGGTAACTTTTTAAATGAATTCCCATTTAAAAATATATTCCTAAATTCATCATTAATTAAAATAATAACTCATTTCAAACATTAACTACTTTAGCAGTTAATCCCTTTATTAACTAAATTAAATATTAAATCCCTTTTAAATCCTTATTTAAATTCAAACAATATCCATTTAACTATTTAGTCAAAACACATTACTTGATAAACAAATTCTAATTCCAACTGGTCGATTTAATTAACTCAAAAACTTGACTATCTCATTAACCGCTTTCAACAATCCTCGCTTTAAATTAATTAAAAATATAATTAATTTAGATAGATTCTAATTATTTGTTTTCTTTACAAAACAAATTTTCAAGGTTTAACCATTTAATTCATTTCTTATTCTCCAACTGGTAAATCTGATTAACATCAGCATTTGCTTTGCAAAATAAATTCATAACAAATCAAAGTCTTAAACAAATAAAATATTTATTTATTTCTCTTAAATAACTTTTATTCAAATCTAACTCTGGTTATAAAATAAATTTTATAACCTCAACTCTATCGATTCACCTGTCGGTGAATCAATACCTATAACTCGATTGGTTTTAAAGGCCATACTCTGCCAAACACTTAACCAATATCGCCCATTGGTTTAAACCAAACAGATGTTGAATATCCAGTCAATAATCGACCATCAAATCAATCACACAAACAGATCAGTTCATATATGATCATATGAAAATAAATAATACATTTGAGGAATCCGGTTGGATCCCTCCAACCTGTTCTTCCCTGTACTCAAATGGTTATCTCAAATCAGACGGCTCAGTTTTGTTTAACTGCTAAATTAAATAACGACCATTTACCATCAACCATAAGCAATTCAACCAATTCAACCATTTTAAACACGTTTATAAATAAACGTGACCAACCAAGGTGAGTCACCTTTATTGGAACCAATCGTTAAAAATAACGATTTGGTATTTCACTGAAATTAAACACAGTTTAATTTCATCTGTTAAATCAACAGTTAAATAGATAACTAGCAAAGCAGTCAACCATTGGCAAGCAGGGCACACAAAATAAAAACACCCAATTTATATAAAATATAAAAAGGGTAACTGAGTGAGTTTAACTCACCTTGATTCTTTCGTCGCTGAAACCGTTCATTTTAATCAAATTAAACTGACGTTTAATTTATCTAAAATCCCAGTAGCTGCCAACTCTGATTACATCGGTTCCACCCGGTTGTGTACGTTGATATGGTTCCGTCGTTCCCTGTTTCGTCTGTTTTCTGTCAAAACATGAGCGCGATACACACGTTATAATTATTGCTCTGACCATATGTTCTTAGTTGTCCATAATTACAATACATTGTTCTGTTTTACCATCCCATCCTTTTTCCGTGCACACCTTCTTCATGCTTTTATTTGTGAACAGTACTTCCTAACTTGACTGTAACATCTTTTATATACACATATTGAAGGAACACGCTAAAATCATGCTTATATTTGATTTTATATTACTTCCCTACTTCAATTATAAACCTTGATTAGGTCCCTCCTAACCGCGATTAGGCTCCATACACGGTCACATATATATATACCAATGTACTGTTAATAAAATGTTATTAGGCTATGTTAACAATTAATATTAATTAGATATTTAAACTAGGATTAGGAATAAGGTTTACCCAAGCGGTCACGCATGTCCCCTGTTCATCTCCTTCTTCCCACTTTGCTCCAACGCTGCACCTTTCCTGACACCAGTACACGCAATGCCCCTCTCCGCAACAAGCAGCATCTCACAGCATTCGGCCTCCTCATTTCCGGTTGCGCCATCTTTCCCGAACAACCCTCCCCTATGCTTCCAGTTTCCTCACGTCCGCTTATATTTTTTTTTTTTTTCATTTTTTTTTTTCCGAAACCTGATGCCTTCCCATGCAAACAACCCATGCATCTTTCAAAGCAACACGTCCTCCCTCCTTCCAAAGCCCTCACCGCCCACATCTCCTTTCCATTTCGTCGTTCATCCCACTTTTTTTTTTTTTTTTTTTTTTCATTTGTGAAGAGAGACAGGGTCGGTTTCATTTGACGATGGGAAAGACTGAAGCGAGCGCCTGTTTATATAGAGAGTGATGGTTTGGGGAGCACGCTTATTTCCTTGGCACTCAAGGTTTCATTGTGCGTGGCTGTCACGTAATAGGACATATAGGTTTACATAATTTATTTAGGTAGCTGTATTCAACAGTGAATGTTTCCCAACGTGGTCGGCACGGTAGCATTCCATTGGTTCATAAAAATATTGGGTAACTGTGTATGCGATGTGCATGTACGGTGCTTGTTTGGGATGCACGAAAGTGAAAGCAACGCAAGAAACAAAGGGATTGGGACGTAAGTCCAAAAGTACGTAGCAAAAGGGAAAAGCAAATAAAGAGAAAAGTTAAAGTGGTGGATAGTTTTAATAATATTTTATTATCCCAAACTTTGCAATGAGAAATATGTCAAATTTCCAACAAAAACCCTCCATTTTTGACAAACAAATAGGTAATCCTAGCATAAAAAAATATTCCGAACCCAATGGGACAGGTTTCGTCGAATTCCGACATCGTTTGCGAAAATCCCTTAGAAAATATCGATGAAAAACACCGAGCAATAATTCCTAACAATTCCAGAAAAAATCCTAAAAATATGAGGCCTTGACGTTTCATTAGATCTCTTCCTAAGGTTTCGTATGAAACTTGTTTCGTTGAATTCTGAGTCCGTTTGACCAATTAACCATTCAGTTTAGTTTGTTTTAAGTTAAAAACATAGCGTACCCCACTACGAAATATTCTGTTCACGTAGGGACTGTTATGGACAGAAACAAAAATACCATTTAAATGAGTGATGTGCTCTGGTCCCAAAAATGTAATAATACCGGTAGTTTGACTCATATTGTGAAACCCCAAAATGTTGATTACAGGGTGCAAAATACTCCACATGAAAAGTTGCTTATTAAATTAATTAAAAATTACCATAAAATTCTAAAAATTAAATTATCACTACGCCTCAAAAGAACCTCGTCCAAATTCGAAACTGGTATGCAATTATATCTAATAACCCGTTACGGTCGATGTACGATTCTACAGCGACTATTTTAAAATTTGATTCGGCCATAACTATCACACTTTAACACGAAATCTTGATTTTTCTCTTTCATATGAAAATTATCATCGATATGGTTCCAACGTTTCTTGTTTCACAGAAATCTGACTTATATCGGATCCTATATATTCGGTTGAAGTTCAAAACTTCATTTCACGAACTGCACGCCATTTTCAAGCTCGATTTATAATATAAATAAATTAACGTTAAAATTTCACTACATAAACGAATATATATTTTAAATCCTTTTAAAATTCCAAATAAATATTTAAGATAATAAATTAAATTAAATATTTGACTGCCAAAAATACGGGACATTACATTCTTCCCCCCTTAAAATAATTTCGTCCTCGAAATTGCTAAGGTAAGAAAGAACATTACAAACCCATTAATTTTCAAATCCAATTTTATTATGAATCGAAAATCAATTCAATATTGTATATAAATATTTTCAAAAATATTGAAAATTTCCTAACACCTTAAATTCCCGAAAAATTTCGCCAGCACCTCCTCTGTACGGCTCAATCGGTACAACCACAACTCGCCTCTCTGGGCCTTCTCCAATTCAAAAGAAATTAAAACAGCCAAGCGGCTTGCCAAATAGGCTCCTGCATCACCAAACCCATATAAAAAATAAACGTGTACCTTTTTGTCGGGCATATCATTATATCCTTTCAATCTGTTGCCGTGTCAGCATATATAAATGCATTTCCAACAAATTCCAATTTTATCCTCGAAACCAAATCCTTCACGTGTCCAAGCCAAATCTCACTCTTAACTCAATTTCCATCCATTATCAATTCCTCCTCTTAACTTACCAGTCCAACACCATTTCAGATTCCTGTCTCTAAATCCCAAATCTGATTCTACTTGATATATATATATATATATATATATCCCAATTCAATTGCCAGTTAATTTGTTTCAATTCAATTCATATTTGCTTTCCCAATTTCTATTTAATTTGCCTTTGTTCAAACAATTTCCCCTGGGAGTTTTAAACAGTTCAGCTTTTCCAAAAATCAAATATTTCTTTTCACGATTTTAAACAGCTTGTTTTTCTCAAACAATTCAAACAAGATTTCTGGTAGTAATCCGTCACTTAAAACTCGAAAATGAACACCGATAATGGCGCGCACATCATCGGAATCTATTTTCCAGTTATCGAAGTGAGTTCAATACTATATTACTTTCAAAACCATTTCTAAACACTTCCATCAGTTCAAAATACCCTTTCCAAGACTTGTAAAACAATTTAAAAACCTCCCAGGATTTTAAAATTGTCATATATTCAATCCAAGTTCATTTGCAAATTCCTTTCCCCTTTGGGGTTTTTAATTCCAATCCTGATTTAGATTTCAGATTTAATAAATCTGCTTTCATCTTATATGAATTTCAATTGGTTATTTATATAACCTTTTCAATTATAATCAAGCAACGCATCCAATATACTATAATATTTCCAATACATATATTTCCTTTATATCAAAATATAATTCGGGTAAATTATTTCATTTACCCTCTTTTAAAACATATCGTGACGACCCATCGTATTCGAGTGTTTATAAACCCCTATCGATACAGTGGATCAAACTGATCGACCAGAATTCACAAACAACTCAACCCAATCAATCTCCACAATATAAAACAATTTTTATAAAATCTACAAATACGTCCACTCATATATATACACTCAAACTCAATCTAGGGTATTACTAACCCCATCTCTACTGAGTCACGCCACAGAGCCAAGGTAATCACTTAACCTTCAGCTCTGATACCACTGTAACGAACCGGGATTTTCGACTCCGAACATCAAACTACCATGTTGACCATTCAGACATCGAACATTCCAGATCATTAATAGAAAGAAGTTAGAGGGTGAGATAAGTAAGAAAGAAATATTAGAATAGAAGAAGAAGAAGAAACACCACACAGATTCTCACATCGCAGCGGAACAAAATATAATACAGAAATAATCTTTATTGAAAACTTTGAAAATACTTACCATATCAGAGTACATCAACATCTTGACAGTGATAATCTGTCCTCATACAACACACAGCGGAATACTAGTAATATCATACGTCTGGACTCTTCCAGCTCGTCTCTTCACAGTAGTCGATAACCTGAACCTGTACAACCCGGCCTAACCCGAGCATTTACAAAACACCGGGTCAGTCTGGTGAACCAGAGTGAGATAAACTCGCACAGTAATAAGGGTGAATCATCCAACTTGATTTTAGAGTTCAAAAACCTTTTCGAAGAAAAAGATAATCGTAAGACCAAATCCACACATAAATACGGACGGTTTTTACCTTACGATAACCCAAAACAGTTTTGAAACCAATATCTTGTCTGATATTATAATAATGTCTAACCACAAGTAAATAGAAATCTAGTGGGACGCTTGCATCTCACGCTCCACATATATAGTATACAATCAAAACCCGCAGGCGCTTATTGGAGATTGGATTCCAACTTGACAAGGTATGGGTCCACCTTCCGATAGTGTATCTCTAGAGACGAATACACTGGGTTCAACAAGAACTTCTTGCAACCCGGCCCTCACATGACCGACCACTCATTTCGCTTGAGTGTATCGAATGTATATCACCGACGGTTGGGATCAGCAACCGTCTGCCCGAAAAGGGACAGCATCGAAACATAGATTAAGAAACAAATAGGATTTCCTCTAGATAGGTGATCATACACCCTAATGGGAGCGACCCACATAGCCATGCTGCCTGCCCGATTTTTGTCATCTCCTGGTTGATGAGGCTTGAGGTCTAGATTACTCTTGATCATCTGGTCGTCATTCACTTTGAATGCCACATCGTCAGATCTGTCAGATATCACTAATTGACGTCCACAAAAATACTCTAGCTGAAAGCTAGAGAATGGCAATTCCCTGCCAACAACTATCGTACGTTTGAAGAAATCAACGTACGTGATCCTTCGGAAATACTCTGTCAGACATTCGTCCATAAACGTCATCCAGGAACAGGATGAACCGAAGGCACTCTCCTACCGCATCCAATATAGGAATCACCCCATGGATCAGTAGCGAGAAGTCCTTGCAACCCGTAGATTCCAACCACGACAGAATCACAGCTTATCTCGGCTTGCCAGGCAGAGAATATTAGTGGTTCTTCCGTTTATGAAGATCCACGGTCTTCAATGCTCCATCTTGATCATCTTCTGAGATCTTTACGTATTTGTTGGACGGAATGGTTTTCGAATATAAATTCGATCCCGGTCTTTCCGTACCAACAATCGTATTGGACAGATTTGATAGTCGGTGATTTAACTATCAAAATAAACAGTGTTTCAATCATGACACTCCAATGAGTTCACTGATTCAGTATTTAGCATCATTTGGCCTTTGACAATCTAATTTCCTTTTTGTTAAATTGAAACTTCCAATTCTTTTAAATATTCAAAAATATGATATTTGAATAACTCTAATTTCAATTAATTAACATTCATCTTAACTTCATTCGCTTGACTCTAGATCACAGCGATCACAATGGTTACGCCTGCATCCTTCAGGAAACATCCGACCGCCGTAGGCTATCTGCAGCCCTGCGAATTTCGCTAGCAGTCGTACGCAATGGCAACTTACCTTGAATACTAAGTTTGACTAACTCTAGCTCGAATAACTATATTCAATTACCCACTTAAACCTTCTTTCACTTAATTCATATAATTGAGTACGTTTATTTCCTTTCACCATTCAATTGGCTTGCATCTCACATTCGGTAACTTTTTAAATGAATTCCCATTTAAAAATATATTCCTAAATTCATCATTAATTAAAATAATAACTCATTTCAAACATTAACTACTTTAGCAGTTAATCCCTTTATTAACTAAATTAAATATTAAATCCCTTTTAAATCCTTATTTAAATTCAAACAATATCCATTTAACTATTTAGTCAAAACACATTACTTGATAAACAAATTCTAATTCCAACTGGTCGATTTAATTAACTCAAAAACTTGACTATCTCATTAACCGCTTTCAACAATCCTCGCTTTAAATTAATTAAAAATATAATTAATTTAGATAGATTCTAATTATTTGTTTTCTTTACAAAACAAATTTTCAAGGTTTAACCATTTAATTCATTTCTTATTCTCCAACTGGTAAATCTGATTAACATCAGCATTTGCTTTGCAAAATAAATTCATAACAAATCAAAGTCTTAAACAAATAAAATATTTATTTATTTCTCTTAAATAACTTTTATTCAAATCTAACTCTGGTTATAAAATAAATTTTATAACCTCAACTCTATCGATTCACCTGTCGGTGAATCAATACCTATAACTCGATTGGTTTTAAAGGCCATACTCTGCCAAACACTTAACCAATATCGCCCATTGGTTTAAACCAAACAGATGTTGAATATCCAGTCAATAATCGACCATCAAATCAATCACACAAACAGATCAGTTCATATATGATCATATGAAAATAAATAATACATTTGAGGAATCCGGTTGGATCCCTCCAACCTGTTCTTCCCTGTACTCAAATGGTTATCTCAAATCAGACGGCTCAGTTTTGTTTAACTGCTAAATTAAATAACGACCATTTACCATCAACCATAAGCAATTCAACCAATTCAACCATTTTAAACACGTTTATAAATAAACGTGACCAACCAAGGTGAGTCACCTTTATTGGAACCAATCGTTAAAAATAACGATTTGGTATTTCACTGAAATTAAACACAGTTTAATTTCATCTGTTAAATCAACAGTTAAATAGATAACTAGCAAAGCAGTCAACCATTGGCAAGCAGGGCACACAAAATAAAAACACCCAATTTATATAAAATATAAAAAGGGTAACTGAGTGAGTTTAACTCACCTTGATTCTTTCGTCGCTGAAACCGTTCATTTTAATCAAATTAAACTGACGTTTAATTTATCTAAAATCCCAGTAGCTGCCAACTCTGATTACATCGGTTCCACCCGGTTGTGTACGTTGATATGGTTCCGTCGTTCCCTGTTTCGTCTGTTTTCTGTCAAAACATGAGCGCGATACACACGTTATAATTATTGCTCTGACCATATGTTCTTAGTTGTCCATAATTACAATACATTGTTCTGTTTTACCATCCCATCCTTTTTCCGTGCACACCTTCTTCATGCTTTTATTTGTGAACAGTACTTCCTAACTTGACTGTAACATCTTTTATATACACATATTGAAGGAACACGCTAAAATCATGCTTATATTTGATTTTATATTACTTCCCTACTTCAATTATAAACCTTGATTAGGTCCCTCCTAACCGCGATTAGGCTCCATACACGGTCACATATATATATACCAATGTACTGTTAATAAAATGTTATTAGGCTATGTTAACAATTAATATTAATTAGATATTTAAACTAGGATTAGGAATAAGGTTTACCCAAGCGGTCACGCATGTCCCCTGTTCATCTCCTTCTTCCCACTTTGCTCCAACGCTGCACCTTTCCTGACACCAGTACACGCAATGCCCCTCTCCGCAACAAGCAGCATCTCACAGCATTCGGCCTCCTCATTTCCGGTTGCGCCATCTTTCCCGAACAACCCTCCCCTATGCTTCCAGTTTCCTCACGTCCGCTTATATTTTTTTTTTTTTTCATTTTTTTTTTTCCGAAACCTGATGCCTTCCCATGCAAACAACCCATGCATCTTTCAAAGCAACACGTCCTCCCTCCTTCCAAAGCCCTCACCGCCCACATCTCCTTTCCATTTCGTCGTTCATCCCACTTTTTTTTTTTTTTTTTTTTTCATTTGTGAAGAGAGACAGGGTCGGTTTCATTTGACGATGGGAAAGACTGAAGCGAGCGCCTGTTTATATAGAGAGTGATGGTTTGGGGAGCACGCTTATTTCCTTGGCACTCAAGGTTTCATTGTGCGTGGCTGTCACGTAATAGGACATATAGGTTTACATAATTTATTTAGGTAGCTGTATTCAACAGTGAATGTTTCCCAACGTGGTCGGCACGGTAGCATTCCATTGGTTCATAAAAATATTGGGTAACTGTGTATGCGATGTGCATGTACGGTGCTTGTTTGGGATGCACGAAAGTGAAAGCAACGCAAGAAACAAAGGGATTGGGACGTAAGTCCAAAAGTACGTAGCAAAAGGGAAAAGCAAATAAAGAGAAAAGTTAAAGTGGTGGATAGTTTTAATAATATTTTATTATCCCAAACTTTGCAATGAGAAATATGTCAAATTTCCAACAAAAACCCTCCATTTTTGACAAACAAATAGGTAATCCTAGCATAAAAAAATATTCCGAACCCAATGGGACAGGTTTCGTCGAATTCCGACATCGTTTGCGAAAATCCCTTAGAAAATATCGATGAAAAACACCGAGCAATAATTCCTAACAATTCCAGAAAAAATCCTAAAAATATGAGGCCTTGACGTTTCATTAGATCTCTTCCTAAGGTTTCGTATGAAACTTGTTTCGTTGAATTCTGAGTCCGTTTGACCAATTAACCATTCAGTTTAGTTTGTTTTAAGTTAAAAACATAGCGTACCCCACTACGAAATATTCTGTTCACGTAGGGACTGTTATGGACAGAAACAAAAATACCATTTAAATGAGTGATGTGCTCTGGTCCCAAAAATGTAATAATACCGGTAGTTTGACTCATATTGTGAAACCCCAAAATGTTGATTACAGGGTGCAAAATACTCCACATGAAAAGTTGCTTATTAAATTAATTAAAAATTACCATAAAATTCTAAAAATTAAATTATCACTACGCCTCAAAAGAACCTCGTCCAAATTCGAAACTGGTATGCAATTATATCTAATAACCCGTTACGGTCGATGTACGATTCTACAGCGACTATTTTAAAATTTGATTCGGCCATAACTATCACACTTTAACACGAAATCTTGATTTTTCTCTTTCATATGAAAATTATCATCGATATGGTTCCAACGTTTCTTGTTTCACAGAAATCTGACTTATATCGGATCCTATATATTCGGTTGAAGTTCAAAACTTCATTTCACGAACTGCACGCCATTTTCAAGCTCGATTTATAATATAAATAAATTAACGTTAAAATTTCACTACATAAACGAATATATATTTTAAATCCTTTTAAAATTCCAAATAAATATTTAAGATAATAAATTAAATTAAATATTTGACTGCCAAAAATACGGGACATTACAAAACCCCTATAAATGATCTCTGTCTACTGATAAAAATGCTAATCTTAATGTAAAAAGATATTCCGGATACAATGGGACAAGTTTCGTCGAAATCCGAGGTCGTATGAAAAAATTTCCTTTATAAAACCAAAAATAAACACATGTTTAATTTTTTCACGATCACCAGATAAATCAAATCAACTCGAAACCTTGCAATTCTATAATAATTCTTCAATACAAACCCAACGGCACTAGTTTCGTCGTATTCTGAAACTGTTTGCCCGATAGGTTGTTTTTACCCCGAACCGCCCTACCCTTTTTAACACCAAATTTCTCGATCTCTAAAAATAACAAACTATATACCAATCCGGACTCTAATCGACGATACGAACTCAACGGAACTGTTTTTGTGGCCTAATTCGCTCGTCTGCTCAAGTTACACTCAAATACCCCTTGTTGAAGTAGTTACGCGCTATAGTGATGTTTAACGGACGTTTACGGTTGCTGCGGCCACATACAACATCGGTTTGCCACGCGGTTTGATTTTCTGACAATAATTTGACGATACAGTCCCATTGAAACTAATTTCGTCGAAAACAGAGTTCGTTTGCAAAATGACCATTTTAACGGCCGATAACGATTTCCATAGCGTTTTTTTCCAAAATTTGATTTAGCCATAACTCGCAACCAATAACACGGAATCTGGATTTTTTTCTCTTTCATATAAAAGCTATCGTCAACACGCTCCCAACGTTTCTTGTTTCACAGAAATCCGACTTATATCGAATCCTGTATTCTCTGTTGAAGTTTAAAACTCCATATTACGAACTGCACGCCATTTTCAGGCTCGATTTATATTATATATAAAATTAACGTTCAAACTTCGTTTTATTATCGAATTAAATATTAAATTCCATAAATATTCCAAATATAATATTTAAAATAAATAAATTTAATATTCATATTCAAATGGTCGAAAAACACGGGTCGTTACAATTGGATTTCAAATCTAGTTGTTAACTAGTTCATTTAGATAAAAATATCTTTTATCTTTTCAAAACTTGATATATTTAATCCAGATATTTCCAAATCATTAATTATGATTTTACATAATTTTTTCCATATTTTTAATAATTTTATTAAGGCCTATTACAGTCGGTTTCCAATATCGGCCACCGAACTGCACCCATAACAACCTTTTTTGAATTGATTTGGACATATTTTAAAATCTAACCATTCAAATTTAAGTCTCTTATATTCATTGGAAATATATTTTTGATACGAACCCAATGGTTCTTGTTTGAATCTGATGGTCGGATCTCACGTTATGCCAATTCGAAGTTAATGGTTGAAATTCGTGAACGGTCCCTACGCGGTGTGTTCTATTCAAGCCATTCAAATATATATAATATATTTCGTCAATTTACATTTAAAATGTATTTTATAAATCGTTTATAAATTCATTTTAAAACGATTTCAACTTCGATTTCAATTTTAAATCAAAGTTCAATATTTCATATCATTATAATATTAAAATGATAATATTTTCAAAATATCTGATTTTGAAATCCATTTCCTTTTCGTATTCATTATAAAATGAATAAAATCAATTAATAAACCCTTTTGGGTTAAAATGGTTTTTAACTACTTAACTCGGCTTCACATTTCAATATTTTTGTGTCCATCCAAAATTGGACATCAAAATCATAATTTAATTCTTCACTGAATATTATTTTAAAATATTCGTTCATATTCTGAATCAGAATGCGACTCAATCAATTACCATATAATTTTAGTTATATGGATTTCATACATCGCATGTATTCAAAAAAAATGATAAATAATCATTAAATATTCAAACATCATCCAGAGTGCATTATATAACTGTATAAGCATATAAATGAATAAATAACACTCACAACATTCTATTAATCAATCGATTGACATACAACTAAATATTGGGATTAGTGTATGTCAAATATCATCCCAATACCCGTGTGGGGTTTTCAAACAACACTAGTCTATTAAACTAAATCATTGGTTAATAAATTTAACCAATTCTAATTCAGTTTGAATTATTTTTCTACTTAACCAATTTTACTTATATAAGTAATGAAAAATTACTGTTCAAATTATAAATGGATATTTATATCTCATTTCAACAACCACAAAGTGTCTATCTACATTGTTTGAAATAGGATTATCGTATTTTCAAACAATGCATCTTGTGCAAATGAGTCGTGAATAGTTCGTGTGTTGAACTCAAGCAATGTCACATACAACAGATAGAAATCTACCATGACAATTTATATAATTTCAGTTATAAAATAAATAACTATACAAAATTTTAGTGAGAGAGTTCTCACTTTGGTTTCCACTCTGTCATTCTTTAACTAATGATTTTATTGTTAAACTAAATTAAAAAGACGTTTAATTTAGCTTAAAAATTCAACTTGCTCTGTTTTCATTCTGATAAGTTCCATGTGGTAGTGCTCGCTGATACGAGCGCAACGCAATTGAAATCGTTCAATTCTGATAAGAATTGAAAAAATATAGCGTTTATACTTTAATTACATAAATTAAATAATTAAGTATAATTAATCCATTAATTACATCAGTTAAGGGTTTAAACCCATCGTTTATAATCTTCCTCGTTCAGTATCCAAACCGAAACCATCCTTCCATCCAAAACTCGTCGCGCATACACCATGGGACCACCAGCGTTCTATCGCACACCACCAATTCGTTTCCCTTGCCACGAGCCACAGCCGCCGCCAGTACAGTGGAGCTCGCAACCCCCTCCATCTCAAGAAACCCTCTCGAACGCACTGAATTTGAGTGGGAAATTCGAGCTCAATCCTCAATTAAATCTGATCATGTTCGATCTGCTTATAGATCTCATATAGATTTACATTTCCGCTTTATTAATTTGGAAAATCGTTGATCATATCGTGAGAAAAAGGAGGAGAAACGATAGATGATTTTGTCCATTCATAGAGTTGCTGGCGGCGGCTGTTTGTTTGAGACCAGGGTTGACTAGGGTTTCTATTTTTAAGGGTATATATACCTTGGTTTTAATATTATTTAATCCAAATATTATTTGTTATCGATCAAAACTCCAAATCAAACCCAACGACTGTCCGCTCTAACCAAATACCCTATTCGTGACATAATGGGATATGTTTCTTAAGCCAATTCGACTGTTTCGATCAGTTTTTGTCAAAATTAAAATATAAATTAATATAACGGTCAATATTGAATTCCAACGTACATTTTAATTTATCGGGGCCACAAAATGACTTCAAAAATTACGATTATTGGAATTCAGCTATGTTTTGACAATACAGTCCTAACAAAATTAATTTCATCGAATTTGGAGACCGTTTGAAAATTGGCCTTTTTAACTGCTTATTAAATTTAAACTGAAATTAAAACGCGTTTAAATTTACTACGCTCACATATTAATTCCAAAAATCATGAAATTTTAAACCTAACAATAATTTGACATTCCGGATCCAACAAAAGTGATTTCGTCGAAAACGGAGGTTTTTTTGCAAAATGACTATTTTTAAGGGCTATATATCTATTATATTATATGAAAGCACAATCTTCTTCCAAAGACCTTTCAGTTCCATTTCAGCCAAAAAATCAATACGTTGACATGTGTCCAAAGAAATTAATCAATGGTGGAAAATGAGTCTAAACATTTGCGCCTCCTGGTTTTCTACAGTAATGTTCCTTCCATCTATTGTTAGACATTCACAATTTGAAACTCCCCCATTAATGTTAAACTTACAATCCCAATTGTTTTTGCTAAAATTATTGCCAATTGAATGCTTCTTTATCATTCTTATTATTAATTTTTATTATATATAAATAAAGTTCAACAGAATTGATTGTAATTCTTTCATATCTACGCATTATTTCTTCATAGTTTGCCTCCTTGCTCCATTCAAATATAAATTAAGCTATTAACATTCAAAAGTTTTGACTTCTATATTTTTAACATCTACAAATTCAAATTGTTGTTAATCACATGTATCTACTATAATATATATGTCAAAATTCAATACGCTAACCTGTGTCTAGAGAAAATAATAAATAATGGAAAAGTGAGTTTAAAACATATGCAACTTTTGGTATTCTATAGTAATGTTTCTTCTACCCACTTTTGGACATTAACAATTTAAGAATTCCCTTATTAATGTTAAAAACGTACAATCTTTTAAAAAAAATCACATACTTGCTAAAATTATTATTATCAATTGAATGCTTCTTTAAGTGAGTTTAAAACATATGAAACTCTTGGTTTTCTACAGTACTTTTTCTTCCATCCACTTTCAGACATTAACAATTTGAGATTCCCCGATTTATGTTAAAAACTTACAGTCCATATATTCCTTTCCGCATACTTGCAAAAATTATTATGAATTGAACGCTTCTTTACCATTCTCATTATTAATGTTATTATACGCGTAAAATTCACTAGAATTAATTTTAATTCTTTCAAATCTACACACTTTGTGTTCATATTTTGGCTCCTTATTTTTTTCCTTCCAGCACTACTCCATTCTAATATAAATTCAACCATTAATAATCAGATATTATCACTAGGTTTTATTTATTTTTCTACTTTAATATTATTATAATTTTCATTTTCATGAAAAAAATATTAAAATAATATGTAAATTTTCAATGTAATATGATAACTGATCTTTAAAACACAATTAAATTATCTTATTTGTTTTTTTCTCTTTAATTACTATTGTCTCTTCCAATAATTTGGATTTTAGATTTTATTTTCTTCCAATTTCGGCTTTTTCCTGGCAAGATACATATTAAAATAATATAAAAAATACCGACTATAGTTCAAATATTTATGGCTATTTCTATTCATACACCTATAATTCCATAGCACACACCGTAAAATGAAATAAAATAGCATACACCAAAAATTTCTTTTCAGACACCATGTCTTTCACAAAATTGCCCTTTTATACTGTCATCGCCTTTCCTCTTTAACCTTAAAACTAAATTACATAAAATTGGAAACTCATTGCAATATATTTACCTAAAATTAAAAAAAACTTCAATTTTTAACAATAGTATTTTAAAATATTCGATTGTTTTATTTTTAAATCAATTTTAATATTAGATGATGGAAAGTTGAACTTAGCTTTTTAATTATTTGAAAGTTAAACTAGTTAAATTTTGGTGCTAAATTTATACATGATTAGATTTGAATGTAAGATTGAAGAATTTAGTACTTTGTATAACATTAATTTTAGTAGTTAGCTTTAATATTTAATTTTTATATTTAATTAAAGTGAAAACAATTAAAATTGACTGTATGTAAATGTTGCTTGTAATGATATGAATATATTTTAATTCTAAAAAAAATATAAATTTAATTTAACCAGTGATATATATTAATTCATAATTTACTAACTTTAGAAGAGAAATTATATTAAGTACAAATAATACAAACAAGGGAGAATTGTATATATTTTGATTATTTAATATTGATTCGTTTTTAACAAGGTCGTTTTGGTCTGAGATTTTATTTAAAATCTCATGGTGTAAGTAAAGCAATTTACGGTGTATGAATAGAATTTGCCAATTTTTATTTCTAACTTTTCTTCTTAAATACAAGAATTCTCTTTATTTCTAGCTCAAACTTTTCACTTACCCGCTTTAAACATTTATTCAATGGTTTTCACATTGTCCTTATTTGCAAAAATTGTCCAAGATCATTAATGATGACCGTCTCATTTCTTTATATTCTATCCCTAAATGTGGCATTTTCATTCTCTCTTCTATTTTCATTTCTTACATGTTGGCATTATTGGTTGCTTTTATTCTCATTTACTAAATTCATTTTCCAATTACTATTTTCAGTATCAATTGTTAATTCCTCCTCTCAAATATAGTTCACTATACAAGAAATCAAATATTGTTTGATTGGTTATCGATTTCCAACTCAAGTTTAGGTATTTCTTCCTTTGATTAAGTTCTATTGCTTTATACTTTTTGTTTCTTCACTAAAATTTATGTTACTCATATTAATTTGCTTAATTTTTTTGCTTAACTTCAGGTATGTTGTTCCTTTTGTTATGTTCCATTGTATTATGCTTTTTGATTCATCAACAATATTCATGTCTTGATCGTGATCTAATTGACTTTCTACTCTAAATAAGCAGACGTTATTCTTATTCGTTCCTATTTTTGGACATCGGCTTTGTTTCCAGGTATTGACTGGTTTTTAAATTTATAGATCTTCAGTATGTAGGTTGCTCTAAATATAATTAATGATTTCAATTATTTTGAAAATTTTATTATGTTTGTTCATGTATTGATCGCTTCAATGTTTGACTTAATAACATCTATTTTATAAACTATTTTAAAGCATGAGTTTCATCGTTCCTTTTGGAATTCTGTTTGAAATTATATTAGTCCATTTGTGTTTATTATGTTCCAATTATCCAAGTACAAAAGAAAAATAACGATTGATTTTGATGAGAATTTATTTAGTAGTGAAGAGTTGGGAAAAGAGTGAAAGCACAATCTTCCTCCAATGACCTTTCAGTTCCATTTCTGCCAAAAAATCAATACACTGACATGTGTCCAAAGAAATTAATCAATGGTGGAAAATGAGTCTAAACATTTGCGCCTCTTGGTTTTCTACAGTAATGTTCCTTCCTTCTATTGTTAGACATTCACAATTTGAAACTCCCCTCATTAATGTTAAACTTACAATCCCAATTGTTTTTGACATACTTGCTAAAATTATTGCCAATTGAATGCTTCTTTATCATTCTTATTATTAATTTTTATTATATATAAATAAAGTTCAACATAATTTATTGTAATTCTTTCATATCTACGCATTATTTCTTCATAGTTTGCCTCCTTGCTCCATTCAAATATAAATTAAGCTATTAACATTCAAAAGTTTTGACTTCTATATTTTTAACATCTACAAATTCAAATTATTGTTAATCACATGTATCTACTCTAACATATATGTCAAAATTCAATACGCTAACCTATGTCTAGAGAAAATAATAAATAATGGAAAAGTGAGTTTAAAACATATGCAACTTTTGGTTTTCTACAGTAATGTTTCTTCCACCCACTTTTGGACATTAACAATTTAAGAATTCCCTTATTAATGTTAAAAACGTACAATCTTTTAAAAAAACACATACTTACTAAAATTATTATTATCAATTGAATGCTTCTTTAAGTGAGTTTAAAACATATGAAACTCTTGGTTTTCTACAATACTTTTTCTTCCATCCACTTTCAGACATTAACAATTTGAGATTCCTGATTTATGTTAAAAACTTACAGTCCATATATTCTTTTCGCATACTTGCAAAAATTATTATGAATTGAACGCTTCTTTACCATTCTCATTATTAATGTTATTATACGCGTAAAATTCACTAGAATTAATTTTAATTCTTTCAAATCTACACACTTTGTGTTCATATTTTGGCTCCTCATTTTTTTCCTTTCCAGCACTACTCCATTCTAATATAAATTCAACCATTAATAATCAGATATTATCACTAGGTTTTATTTATTTTTCTACTTTAATATTATTATAATTTTCATTTTCATGAAAAAAATATTAAAGTAATATGTAAACTTTCAATGTAATATGATAACTGATCTTTAAAACACAATTAAATTATCTTATTTGTTTTTTTCTCTTTAATTACTGTTGTCTCTGCCAATAATTTGGATTTTAGATTTTATTTTCTTCCAATTTCGGCTTTTTCCTGGCAAGATACATATTATAATAATATAAAAAATACCGACTATAGTTCAAATATTTATTTCTAACTTTTCTTCTTAAATACAAGAATTCTCTTTATTTCTAGCTCAAACTTTTCACTTACCTGCTTTAAACATTTATTCAATGGTTTTCACATTGTCCTTATTTGCAAAAATTGTCTAAGATCATTAATGATGACCGTTTCATTTCTTTATATTCTATCCCTAAATGTGGCCTTTTCATTCTCTCTTCTATTTTCATTTCTTACATGTTGGCATTATTGGTTGCTTTTATTCTCATTTACTAAATTCATTTTCCAATTACTATTTTCAGTATCAATTGTTATTTCCTCCTCTCAAATATAGTTCACTATACAAGAAATCAAATATTGTTTGATTGGTTATCAATTTCCAACTCAAGTTTAGGTAATTCTTCCTTTGATTAAGTTCTATTGCTTTATACTTTTTGTTTCTTCACTAAAATTTATGTTACTCATACTAATCTGCTTAATTTTTTGCTTAACTTCAGGTATGTTGTTCCTTTTGTTATGTTCCATTATATTATGCTTTCTGATTCATCAACAATATTCATGTCTCAATCGTGATCTAATTGACTTTCTACTCTAAATAGGCAGACGTTATTCTTATTCGTTCCTATTTTTGGACATCGGCTTTGTTTCCAGGTATTGACTGGTTTTTAAATTTATAGATCTTCAGTATGTAGGTTGCTCTAAATATAATTAATGATTTCAATGATTTTGAAAATTTTATTATGTTTGTTCATCTATTGATCGCTTCAATGTTTGACTTAATAACAATTATTTTATAAACTGTTTTAAAGCATGAGTTTCATCGTTCCTTTTGGATTTTTGTTTGAAATTATATTGCTCCATTTATGTTTATTGTGTTCCAATTATCCAAGTACGAAAGAAAAATAACGATTGATTTTGATGAGAATTTATTTAGTAGTGAAAATGTTGTACAAAAATATTTTTTGGTTTTATGTTATGATTTATTTTCAATTAGAATTTTCAGAATGTATTATATATAAAACAGAATATGGCCTCCGTAATTATCTCTCATCTCATTTGTTTTTACCTTAAAGCTAAATTCTCATAATTTTTAACATATAGTTTCCGTTTACCATTTTCAAACATGGATTTAATGGTTTCCTTTACATTTTCTCTAGATGCAAAAGTTACCCAACATTATTAATAATGATCAATTCTTTCTTTAATTTTCTATCTCTATCTAACATAATGTCATCCTCTTTTGTTTTTTTCATTTTCATATTTCCAATTTTTTTTTTTTTTTTTTGAGAAAAAATTATCTTGCAATTTGTTAAATTTGTTTTTTTTTTTCATTTCATTTACCTAATCGCATTTTCAGTCAATACTACAGTATTAGTTTTCAATGTCTTCCCTCAAATCTACTTCATTATATGAAAAATTGAACATGGGTTGAATATTTGTCGATGCCCTACTTGATTTTAGGTACCTAATATTCAACTCATTTTAAGTATGGCTTTAAATATTAAATTGTGCGTTTTGTTTTTACCAATATATATATATATATATATATATTTCTATCTTAATTAATTCACTATCTACCTTAAAATAGAGATATGTCGTCATTCTTCATTACTATTTTTGGGTTTTAACTTTGTTTTCCAATTTTTATTGCTTTCTAAGTTTGTAGATTTTCATTTTGTTTTATGTACAACTAACGACTTTCACGATTTTTGATGACCTGTATGTTGTTCCAATGGCATATGCCTTAATATTTTCTTTATGAACTGTTTTTAGGCATTTTCACCTTAAAAACTGAATTATTCTAATTTTTAACTTATAATTTTCATTTACCTCTTTCAAACATGTATTCAATAGTTACCTTTGCATTGTCCTTACATGCAAAAATTGCTCAATATTATTAATAGTGACTACTTCCATTCTTAAATTTTCTATCTTCAAAAATACTCGACTTAAATTTCCCCTCTTATGTTCTCTTATAATCAATGCTTTAGATTTCATCTTAAGCTAAATTTAACTTGCAATCTATTAATTTTTTTATTTATTTCATTTTCATTTATAAAATTCCATTCTCAATTACTGTTTTCAATATTATAAGATAAATTTTTAATACCTTTCTTCAAATCTGCTTTATTATAGGAGAAAATAAATATAGGTTGAATATATATCGATTTCTTGCTCAATTTTAGCTATGTATTTCCTTCAATTATGTTCTATTATTTTATCCTTTTTGTATCTTCACCAGTCATATTTCAGTTTATGCTAATTCATTTTATATCTTAAAGAGATAAATGTCATCCTTGTTTATTCCTATCATGGGTTATAACTTTGTTTTCAAGTATTTATTACCTTCTAATTCTAGAAATTACCATTTTGTTCTACATCAAACTAAATGAATATGCATATGAGATTTAAAATCATATGCATATGCATCTTAATGCACATAAAATACTATTTTGCTATTTGTTTGTTTGTAAGCTGACTAATAAGTTATATTTGCAATAAAACCAACACTCTTTTTTTTTATAAGTACACGGTGTCTTGACATTGTTATGAACTAGAAAAATATTTGTTTTATTCATCATGGGCATTCCTCCTTGAGAATAGGTCCATTATGATTTTGAGATCTATTACTTCTGAATTTTAAATGATACAAATAGTTGTCAAATAGCATCATAAATTTTTAGTTCTATATAATGATTTGTTTGTTATTAGGATATTTAAAATTTCCAATTATTATTTATAATGATCTTTTCCCATTTAACTAATGGTATGTTAGAAATTACTTAATTCTTAGTAACTCTATTACATATTGAAATAGACATGGTATTAGAATTTTGAATTCAATGTTATTTTTTTCATAAATTATGATTGCTTGAAGCTACTAATTTGGTTGATTGTATGATTAAATGGTGCTTAGGTAGCAAGCGACGAGTAAATTGGCTTTATATTTCCAACGACGTTTGTACTTAGACATATTATAGATTTGAAAGCAACTTGCCGTATAATGTTGAATAAAAATTGGTTACTCGTTTATATTCCCAGAAAAGTTCCAATAAGTTCATATGTTTTTGGGATTATTCCACATCTGTACAGTACATGAATTTTTTCCTACTAAATTTAAAGTTGTACCTTTCTCTTTTCCAAACATTTTGTCCTTCATAATTTGTGTCTTTCCATTTTGCTCTATGCTTCATAATTATTCAAAGAAGATTTCTTATGCCAAGGGTGGATAAGCCTAATCAGTTGATCTATAACAAACTATGAAAGTTTCATGGTTTGAAAGTCAAACAGAAGCATTATATAGAAATTGATCATATTTTGTAGCAAAAATCATGAAATTCGAAAAAAAGTGCAAATAATGCGTAGACTAGAATGCAAATTTGCTGTTAGCATGGTCAAATTTGTAACATTATGCCTTCGAATTGTGCGAGTTTTCTTCAAAATGGCAGTGTTGCATGAATCCAAATTTTATTAGCTTGAATTTTTTAATTGTATTTAATGTATAGTTCTTCTGTAGTTTTGATAGACTTGAAGTATGATTTAGATATACACTGTTTTTCTAATTATTAATCCAAATATTAAGATTTGTTTACACATGAATATTTCTATTATGCATAAATTGAATATGGTTCCAGTATTTATCTCTCACCTTTATCATTTTCACCTTAAAAACTTAATTCTTCTAAATTCCAACTTATAATTTTTAACTGCACCTTTCAAATATTCAATGGTCTTCTTAACGTTGTTCTTAAGTGCAATACTTATGCAATATCATTAATAACATGGTGTTCATTTTTTAAGTTTCTATCCTTAAATATATTGAATTTAATGTCCAGATAAGTTATAGTTACTACAAATTTTTTTTCATAATAAAACAAAATTATTTGGACAACTTTTGACATTTTGCTATATAACATTCCAACTTCTATTTAATATCAGTTTTATGGTGTGTATGGTATCCGTTTTACAGTGTATTGTCCTTGAAAATAAATTTTTGATGGGCTGTTCTTGAATTGAAAAAAAGTATGGAATTTATCCTTCACAATAAACTCCCCTACAAAAATCGTTATGATAATAATCTGAATTTAATATATATTTTTATAATAAGTTTGATACTTTAGTTAAGTTGTGCTCTCATTATGATATCTTAAGGGATCCAAACGATACATCTAGAACGATCGTGTAAAACGCCAAACTTCTAACCACTGATACTAGAGGTCTTTGACTTTATTTCTAACAACTCAACGTGTTTATTGTAGTTCTTTACACTGCTCATCTTATTCTGTTTATTTTAATGAAATGTCATCAAAAATTAGCTTTATGCATGTTACAGTATTTCATTTTATGATATACAATTTTGTATTAAATTACGTTAATTGCTATGTTGGTTTAGTTATTTCATGTATGAATAATTAAATTAATGGAAGATGATTATTATCAAGTTGTTCTAGAATTTTAATTGTATACTCATATTATACACATATTTTTTTATGTCATATTATCCTATGGATGTTAAGAAATATGATGTGTTAAAGTTACTATAATATTTTTATAGTGCATTTAGTATCGGATAATGTCGAAAAGTGGACATGATCTAATCTTAGATGATATTTTTTAAAACAAAATTTTAAAAATAATTCGACTTAAGTGTTATTTTTGGTTAAGTATGGAAAACTTTTATTAATTGAACTATGTGTCTACATATATGAGTATGTATTATAGAATAAACCTATATTAGATATATTTCTTACATTGCGAAACACAACATAGTAACGCACTTCTTAACATGTTAAGAATAAATAATGGCTAACATTATCTTTTGTTGGGCGTAATTAATGTGCATTAAAAATGTGTTATATGTTGTATGCTTTGAGATTACTTAAATACATTTTTCAGCAGATATTTATTGATAGTGTTTAAAAAAAATGTAATCTATTTCAAAAGTATAAAATATATAAACATACTTATTCACCATTGAAATTTAAAAAACTAAGAAACATAAAAAAAGATGTTGTGAATTCCGTGTGCGTAGCACGGGTTCACACTAGTTATATTAAAATATATATAAATTCCATAGCGACTATTCTGAATTTTACACTGGCCATAACTTGCAATTTATAAAGTGAAATCTTAGTTTTTTACATTCGTAGAAAATTACAGTTCAAAATATTCCAATATTTCTTGTTTTATCCAATTCTGATTTATATTGAATTCTGTACGTTCATTTGAAATTAAAAATCAAATTTTCAAACTACTACGCCATTTCAGGCTCGTTTTATAATTAAAATATATTTATACGCTCTAACTTCGATTTAAATAAACTTTTAGTCATTATTATTTAAAATAAATCATTTTAAATATTCAAAACCCATTAAAATAGCTAAAATAAAATTAAAATGCAGAAAAGGAAAGAACACATTGGATTTTATACTGGTTCGGATTGCTCCTACGACCAGTCCCAAGAAACGCTGGATTGCGCAGAGTTTTAATACTATATCAATAGTCAATTACAGCCTCTTTGATTTCATGGCTACAAGGGATACCACCTGTAGTAACCCGTAACTTCCCCATGAAGGAAAGCACGAATCGCTTTGAGAACAACACACATCGGAACGCAAACAGAAGAACATTTCATTGCTTATTACAACAATTCCATCAGAATACAAGGATATACAGAGTATGAATAAATATTACACATTTGATAAATATCAGAGATTTAAATACATTAATGCAGCAGAAAAATAATACAAAACATAACTAAAAGAAATACACGGATACAGAGCTTTCCGAATATCATTTCAACTATAACCTAGGATCCTATGAAAATAAATCTGCAAAACCCAACCACTAGCTGCCCGTGCGGAAAATAAGGGCACCCAGAGTTTAGGTTAAAACAATAAACGCCAGGTCAGTCATGTGACTGGTGTGAGAACTAAAACAATTATTAATCTTTATTTTTAAAGTTAGGTAAATCAAGGGACCATGCCGTATAACACGGAACGGGTTTCCTCTCAAGAATACCAGTGCATAAAACAAACAGCGCAATGCTAAATAAAGAAAAATGAAGCTATTATAAGACCCCGGTCCCATCACACAATGCAACGCAAGCCAAAGGATAGGGTTTTTACCTTATAATAGCCAAAGAATGCTTGATACGCTAGATTTCATCTTTTATTATTACTATAAGTGTATAGTGTCAAAATAATTTCAATCATAAGTATCAATCATAGACGGCATAAGTGTCACATACCACTATGTCTCCAATAATAGGCTCTACAAATAAAACCAAAAGTCACGTATTGGAAATTGGATTCCACCATGAGTCGAGGCAAGGGGCAAGCTCCTCTCCGTTCGAGACACTCTAGCAAATATCTCAGGACCACACACAGCGATCCTTAGAATCGGTTGGGCCGGTCCTCTCTTTCTTTTGAGGATTGGCAATTCCTGAACACACGTTTCTCGGTCCTATCGGACCTATATAATGGTCTGTACATCGGCTCACATAGTGCCAGATATCGACCATATATTCGCGGTGCCTCACATTCCAACAACCACACAGGTAAAAAGTATATAAATGTCAGGGCTGGTAGGTCACTGACATCACCCATAGCTAGAAAGAAACGTCGTGTTCTCCCAACGGTCTGTATCCCCTTTTTGACTCATACCGAGGTGTGAGGCTCGCGAATTCGCGCTATACACAAAGCTATGCCACACAGGCCGTGCTTTGATCATCAACCACAAGACTTTGCTTTTCAACAGAAGCCTTGATCATCTGCCACTTAGGCGTGCCACATAGACAATTCACTCCATGCGACTGATGTCCATCGATATACAACCTCTGAGCTCGTACGTCTCAGAGAAGGGCGTTAAGCAAGAGAATAAATTCTCCGCTGCCAAACAAATGTATATTTAATAGAGATCAATCACACAAAATAAAATCCAATGTCAGACACACAGTCCATTTACAAGTTCGTTCTGGGTCTGAACGAAATCGGAGGCACTTTCCTCGCATATCCATCGATCTCCAAGTACATCTGGACGATCACCAACTGTTTCCCTTCTCTTGGGCATACAGCCCAATCAAGATCATCAGTAATCACCCAAACGATGTGAAGACTTCTGGTCTTCAACCACCGTCTTCATCTTCGACATATCGTCGAATCATTATTCAGAATGGGTATAAACCTGGTCTTTCTGAAAAACCGGTGTATATAATAAACAAATGTTACACAAACACAACATACGCCTCATTCCAATTCAGAATATTCTTTCATTCAAATTTTCATATTCTTAGGGAAAGGTTCCCATTAATTTTATCAAAGATAAATTCTTCTCAATTTATTCTTTAATCTTCCTTTGGATATCATTTCAAACCATGTTAAGGTTTTCCAAACTAGTCGGAATTAGCGAACCACACCGAAGTAATTATTTATTTTATTTCCCAATCCCAACCTATTCATCCCATGGAGAAAAACTGGTAATACTCCATATCTAACACCACGGTGTTATCGGTAAATATTAATTACCATTTCACGTTCAAATCTAATTAAAGATTTAACTATCGCTTTGTAGCAAAACTGGTGATACTCCATTGTCGATCATTTTAATCTAATTAAAGATTCATTAAAACTCCACTTAGTTTTAATCTTCCCAAAAATCAATATCCTGTCTTTAACTGGGTTAAAGAACCAATGTCACCTAAAACACGATTCACAATAAACCCAAAATCACTTTCTACTGTTAATCGGGTTAAAGAACAGGTATTATTCAAAACACCGCTCAAGATAAACCACAGAAAACACTTCAAATTCAATTCCAATTAAATACTAATTAACTGGACAATTTCACTAAATCTTAATTAAAATATTTATTCTTTTCTAAACTGGGTTCAAGAACAGTGTTATTTAAGACACCATTCATGACGAACCCAAAATCCCATTTGATATTAAATACAAGGCTCTGAATAGAAAATATACCGGCTTATATTAAATATCAAATTCTTAAACCAACAAATATCGTATTGGAAATAACGATATAAAATATATCTTTCAAATTTCCACAACCATATATGTATAATCACGAAATCCAACATCGAAATACTCCTAAGATAATTTCGATTCAAATCCATTCCAATTCGTATATTGGAAATTCTGATTATTTTCAAAACCATTTCAAATCTAGTTCAAAACTAGTTCATTTCGATAAAAATATATTTTTATACTTTCAAATGTGGAATTTTTCATCCCAGTTCTTTCCAATTCATTTATTATGATTTTACACAAATTATTAATATTTTTAATAATTTTATCAAGGCTCGTACAGTCGGTTTTCAATAACGGCCACCGAACTACCCTTACAACGACCTTTTCCAAATTTGATTTGGACATAATTCCAAATCCAGCCGTTAGATTTCAAATTTCTAATATTCATTGGAAAGCTCTTTTTGATATGAACCCAAGGTTCTGGTTTCAGGAGAATCCGACGGTCGGATCTCCCGCAACGTCAATTCGAAGTCAATGGTCGAAATTCGCGAACTGCCGCGGCGCCGCGCGTTCTATTCAGGCCATTTAATATATATAATATATGTATTATATATATTTCGTCGATTTCAATTCAAAACGTATTTTATAAATCATTTTAAATTCGTTTTAAAACAATTTCAACTTCGTATTCAATTTCAAATCAAAATTGAATATTTCTTGTCATTAATATATAAATGATAATATTTTCAAAACGTTATATTTTGAAATCACTTCTTTTTCTATATTCATTGTAAAAACGAATATAATCGATATAAATATCGTTACGTCAAAATAGCGCAAATCTAATCAACACGGCTTTATATATTTCAATAACTTCGTTATTCTATTTAACAAATGAATATTTATTCTATTCAACACATGAATCTATATTTCTTTCAACACATGAATATTCTCAACACATGAGAATCGTCAACACATGACTATTTTTGTTATTTAATATATTTTATAAAATTATGATAAAGATGTAAATTTTATTGTTTAAAATTTTTTACTCAACACATGAATATTTATTTTATTCAACATATGAATATATATATTTTATTCTATTCAACACATGAATATATATTTTATTCTATTCAACACATGAATATATATTTTATTCTATTCAACACATGAATATATATATTTTATTCTATTCAACGAATGAATATATATTTTATAATATTCTTTATTTTCCCAATTGGAATGAGGCCCAATCAATTACCATATAACGTTAATCATATGGAATCCATACAACACATGTATATAATAGCAACGATAAATAATCAACCATCATCCAAAGTGCACCACACAACTGCATAAGCATTAAATATAACTAATTGACGCTTATACAGTCTGTCAATCAAACGATCGACATACCACTAAACAATTGGGATTAGTCTACATCAAATATCATCCCAACACCCGTGTGGGGTTTCAATCCACAAACACTAAATATTATTTGTGTTGTTGGGCGACGTGTAAAATTTATCATCCCAATCAATATCCTTCAAATGGGTGTACATAAACAAACCGTCCGGTTTGTAAATGAATATTTATTTATTCACATTCAAGTTAAAAATTATATTTTTAACGATAAATAATTTATTTCAACACATGAATATTTATTTTTCTTTCACATCAACATCACAAACAAACTTCACAACACATCAAACAAGCATACAAGTCGTCCATGGTCTGTGGACGACGGGTGTCGGGTGCTGCTAAGCACCGTCTGCATCCTAGTATATATTTTTAACTAGAAAACAAGGTTTAAAGTGAGAAGTTCTCACCGACTAGCTAAACCAATACACCGCGACACTTCATATGTAGAAATCTTCGTCGTGCTCGCCTTTTGTCACTTTCGTCATCCGTAGCCACTACATATATAAAAATCACATTTTTATATTGTTGCTATGTATATAAAAATCATATTTTTATAATCACTCTATACAGATAAAAATCACATTTTTATACCACTACTATATAGATAAAAATTATATTTTTACACCGCTATTATGTAGATAAAAATTATATTTTTACACCGCTACTATATAGATAAAAATTCTATTTTTACACCGCTACTGTATAGATAAAAATTCTATTTTTACACCAACGTTCATATAATAAAGATTATATTTTTGCCTCGCCATTCTCTATATAAAAATCACATTTTTATATATAGAGATCGTTTTTTTATACCTATATAATATAAAAATCATATTTTTTCATTTCAACTTTAAGTTATAAAAATCAAATCTTTAAGGTGTTAAAAATCTTAACTTTATGTTAATAAAAATATAAACTTTCTATGAATAAAAATATAAACTTTCCATGAATAAAAATACAAACTTTCTATGAATAAAAATCATGTCTTTAACATCATAAAAATCGAAGCTTTTAACATCATAAAAATCACGTCTTTCATGTAGATAAAAATATATGCTTTAATACCTCAAAAATATGATCTTTTCCCTTTAAAAATCTAAACTCTTTCCTAATTAAAATATACTTTTCATGATCATAATAATCTCATGTTTGTCAACATGAAAAAAAAAATCTAATTTTTCTCTAAATCAAAATCTTTTAACTAATAAAAAATAAATCTTTAATTAATATTCTCTATTAATAAAACTAATCTTTACATTTCTATTAAAAAACTGATCTTGTAGAAACTAAACAAATTAATTAAATAAAACAAAAAAAACTTACCGTACATCGTTTAAGGGGGGGCTGGAGCGTCGCTGGCGGCGCCGGAGGATCTCGCGAGGCAGAGGGGGCTCAGATTTGGGTGGTGCGACGTCGGAGTTTTGTTGTGGAGGGGAGTTCGCGGTCTATTTCTGAAACGACGGGGGGCTCGAGCTGTGGAGGAGGGGAGGAGGATCGGGGAAGAAGCGGGGCGCCTCGCGTCGGCGGTGGCAATCCGCTGCTCGGAGGAGCAGCGGCGGCTCCTCCCCGTTCCTTTTTCTTTTCTTTTTTTCTTATTTTCGATTTGGTAAAGTAACGGGGGGAGGGCCTGTTTGACTAAGCAAGGAGAGTGGGAAGGGTAGTTTTTATATAATTAATTATTTAATTTATTCCAAATAAAAGTCCCTTTTTATTTGAAGCCCAAATCGAACCCAACGACTATCGTCCAGAGCTAACTACCGCCATTCCGAACACAATCGGATATGTTTCTAACCCAATTCGGCTGTTACGAACAGTTTCCATTAGATTTAAAATATAAATCATTATACATTCAATTTGAACGTACATTTTAAATTACCGGGGTCACATTCAGACTCTAAAAATTTCAAAAAAAATATCTCTAGCTTCGTATTGATGATATGGTCCTAACAAAACTAATTTCGTCCAATTCTGAGACCGTTTGAAAAATGGCCATTTTCTGGTCGATCGAAATTGAATAAAACTGCCAAAACACATTTAACTTCACCACGCTCACATGTTGATTCAGAAAATTATGAACTTTGAAACCTAGTAATAATTTGAAATCCCGGATCCAACAAAAGTGGTTTCGTCGAAAACCGAGGTCGATTGCAAAATAGCTATTTTCAAGGCCTTTATATATATTGAAATATATATAAACTCCACAGCGACTTTTCTGAATTTTAAACTGGACATATCTTTCAACTTCTAAAGTGAAATCTCAATTTCTCACATCCTTAGAAAGATATCGTTAAACAGATTCAAATATTTCTCGTTTCACTGAAATCCGATTTATTTTGAATCATGTACATCTATTTGAAATTTGAAATCGAATTATCGAACTACCACGCCATTTTCAATTCCTCTTATAATTTAAAATAAATATTTATATTCAAACGACGATTCAAATAAATATATACGTTCTAATTCTATTCAAAATAAATTTTTCGTTGTTATTATTTAAAATAATCCATTTTAAATATTCAAAATTCATCAAAATTGCCAAAATAAAAAATTTTAATTGGCTCAGATTTTCCGGGTTGTTACAATCTCCCCCACTTAAAACTTTTCGTCCCCGAAAAGGAACGAAGCCGAAAGTTGTTTAACTAACCAACTCAACTTCCATTGTTTTCTTTATAGCTTAAGTTCTTCTACTTTTCAGTTTCTAAGAACTTTTCAAATCTTTCAAAAATTTGGCTAACACCCTAAATTTTCGAAAAATTTCGCCATAACCTCCCCTGCACCGGGGACTTGGGGATATTTCAAATAGCTTCCCATGGCCCTCATCAATCCAAAAAGAAAAAGAAACAGCCAAGCGGCTAGCCAATCGGCTCATAAAATCATCCAAACCCAATAAATTAGTAAACATGTACCTATTGTCAGGCAAACAATTTTATTTTTCTGCTCTAGCCTCCTTGCTATGACCTGTTCAATGTGAGTACATGTATATGCATGTAATTTCAAACAATTTTCAATACAGTTCAATATTCGGTTCAATTTGGCATAAATGGTTAAAAATATCAAACCAATAATCAAACAACACAACCATCAATCAATTAGTTGATTAGATTTTTAAATTCGTAATTTTGATACATAAAAAGTAAATCATGTTTTGATGCCAAATCACAACAATAGATCCTATCTAGTTTTGGTTCTCACACCAGTCTAATGGAAATATATAGATATCACACCTTTCGAAACTCGAACACAAATACTGATAATGCGGCCGCATTACCAGAATTATCTCTGGGCGACTAGAGTGTGATTCTATATCTATCCAGTATATTAAAACTTCGAATATACATTCAGGACGCATATATGCAAAATCTTTATATATTGGATTGTCCAAATTCAATACAAATAAATATTCAAATACGTATAAAACGATTTAAATTTTCAAAAAAAAATTTGTTTTCAATTATTTCTTTCAAAAATTTCACTCTTTACACTCGTTTTAGGATACTATTGATCCTATCTCTAACGAGTTATTCTCATTAGATATTACTAATCCAATATCTGATGAATTCTTTCGTATGGTTCTAATGTGTCTTGTTCTCGAGCTCTGTAAACCAAAGCTCTGATACCAAATGTAGTTACCCGTAACTTCCTCATGAAGGAAAGCATGAATCGCTTTGAGAACAACACACATCAGAACGCAAACAGAAGAACATTTCATTGCTTATTACAACAATTCCATCAGAATACAAGGTTATACAGAGTATGAATAAATATTACACATTTGATAAATATCAGAGATTTAAATACATTACTGCAGCGCAAAAATAATACAAAAAATAACTGAAAGAAATACACGGATACAGAGCTTTCCGAATATCACTTCAGCTATAACCCAGGATCCTGTGAAAATAAATCTGCAAAACCCAACTACTAGCTGCCCGTGCGGAAAATAAGGGCACCCAGAGTTTAGGTTAAAACAATAAACTCCAGGTCAGTCATGTGACTGGTGTGAGAACTAAAACAGTTATTAATCTTTATTTTTAAAGTTAGGTAAATCAAGGGACCACGCCGTATAACACGGAACGGGTTTCCTCCCAAGAATACCAGTGCATAAAACAAATAGCGCAATTCTAAATAAAGAAAAATGAAGCTATTATAAGACCCAGGTCCCATCACACAATGCAACACAAGCCGAAGGATAGGGTTTTTACCTTATAATAGCCAAAGAATGCTTGATACGCTAGATTTCATCTTTTTTTATTATTATAAGTGTATAGTGTTAAAACAATTTCAATCATGAGTATCAATCATAAACGGTATAAGTGTCGCATACCAGTATGTCGCCAATACTAGGCTCTACAAATAAAACTAAAAGTCACCTATTGGAAATTGGATTCCATCATGAGTCGAGGCAAGGGGCAATCTCCTCTCTGTTCGAGACACTCTAGCAAATATCTCAGGACCACGCACAGCGATCCTTGGAATCGGTTGGGCACGTCGTCTCTTACTTTTGGGGATTGGCAATTCCTGAACACACGTTTCCCGGTCCTATCGGACCTATATAATGGTCTGTACGTTGGGTCACATAGTGCCAGTTATCGACCATATATTCGAGGTGCCTCGCATTCCAACAACCACACAGGTAAAAAGTATATAAATGTCAAGGTTGGTAGGTCACTAACATCACCCATAGCTAGAAAGAAACGTTGTGTTCTCCCAACGGTCCGTATCCCCTTTTTGACTCATACCGAGGTGTGAGGCTCGCGAATTCACGCTATACACAAAGCTATGCCACACATGCCGTGCTTTGATCATCAACCACAAGACTTTTCTTTTCAACAGAAGCCTTGATCATCTTCCACTTAGGCGTGCCACATAGGCAATTCACTCCATGCGACTGATGTCCATCGATATACAACCTCTGAGCTCGTACGTCTCAGGGAAGGGCGTTAAGCAAGAGAATAAATTCTCCGCCGCCATACAGATGTATATTTAATAGAGATCAATCACACAGAATAAAATCCAGTGTCAGACACACAGTCCATTTACAAGTTCGTTCTGGGTCTGAACGAAACCGGAGGCACTTTCCTCGCATATCCATCGATCTCCAAGTACGTCTGGACGATCACCAACTGTTTCCCTCCTCTTGGGTGTACAGCCGAATCAAGATCATCAGTAATCACCCAAACGATGTGAAGACTTCCGGTATTCAACCACCGTCTTCATCTTCGACATATCGTCGGATCGTTATTCAAAATGGGTATAAACCCGGCCTTTCTGAATAACCCGCGTATAAAATAAATAAGTGTTACACAAACACAACATACACCTCATTCGAATTCGGAATATTCTTTCATTCAAATTTTCACATTCTTAGGGAAAGGTTCCCTTTAATTTTATCAATGATAAATTCTTCTCAATTTATTCTTTAATCTTCCTATGGATATCATTTCAAACCATGTTAAGGTTTTCCAAACTAGTCGGAATTAGAGAACCACACCGAAGTAATTATTTATTTTATTTCCAAATCCCAACCTATTCATCCCATGGAGTAAAACTGGTAATACTCCATATCTAACACCATGGTGTTATCGGTTAGTATTAATTAACATTTCATGTTCAAATCTAATTAAAGATTTGACTATCGCTTTGGAGCAAAACTGGTGATAATCCATCCTCGATCACTTTAATCTAATTAAAGTTTCATTAAAACTCCACTTAGTTTTAATCTTCCCAAAAATCAATATCCTGTCTTTAAATGGGTTAAAGAACCAATGTCACCTAAAACACGATTCACGATAAACCCAAAATCACTTTCTATTGTTAATCGGGTTAAAGAACAGGTGTTATTCAAAACATCGCTCACGATAAACCCCAAAAAACCACTTCAAATTCAATTCCAATTAAATATTAATTAACTGGACAATTTCACTAAATCTTAATTAAAAGATTTATTCTTTTCTAAACTGGGTTCAAGAACAGTGTTATTTAAGACACCATTCACGACGAACCCAAGATCCCATTTGATATTAAATACAAGGCTCTGAATAGAAAATATACCGGCTTATATTCAATATCAAATTCTGAAACCAACAAATATCGTATTGGAAATAACGATATAAAATATATCTTTCAAATTTCCATAACCATATATGTATAATCACGAAATCCAACATCGAAATACTCCGAAGATAATTTCGATTCAAATCCATTCCAATTCGTATATTGGAAATTCCGATTATTTTCAAAACCATTTCAAATCTAGTTTAAAACTAGTTCATTTCGATAAAAATATATTTTTATCCTTTCAAATATGGAATTTTTCATCCCAGTTCTTTCCAATTCATTTATTATGATTTTACACAAAATATTAATATTTTTAATAATTTTATCAAGGCCCGTACAGTCGGTTTTCAATAACAGCCACCGAACTGCACTTACAGCGGCCTTTTCCAAATTTGATTTGGACATAATTCCAAATCCAACCGTTAGATTTCAAATTTCTAATATTCATTGGAAAGCTCTTTTCGATATGAACCCAACGGTTCTGGTTTCAGAATAATCCGATGGTCGGATCTGCCGCGACGTCAATTCGAAGTCAATGGTCGAAATTCGCGAACTGCCGCGGCGCGGCGCGTTCTATTTAGGCCATTTGATATATATAATATATATATTATACATATTTAGTCGATGTTAATTCAAAACATATTTTATAAATCGTTTTAAATTCGTTTTCAAAACAATTTCAACTTCATATTCAATTTCAAATCAAAATTGACTATTTCATATCATTAATATATAAATGATAATATTTTCAAAACGTTATATTTTGAAATCACTTCTTTTTCTGTATTCATTGTAAAAATGAATATAATTGATATAAATATCGTTCACGTCAAAATAGCGCAAATCTAATCAACACGGCTTTATATATTTCAATAATTTCGCTATTCTATTCAACAAATGAATATTTATTCTATTTAACACATGAATCTATATTTCTTTCAACACATGAATATTCTCAACACATGAGAATCGTCAACACATGACTATTTTTGTTATTTAATATATTTTATAAAATTATGATAAAAATGTAAATTTTATTGTTTAAAATATTTTACTCAACACATGAATATTTATTTTATTCAACACATGAATATATATTTTATTCTATTCAACACATCAATATATATTTTATTCTATTCAACACATGAATATATATTTTATTCTATTCAACACATGAATATATATTTTATTCTATTCAACACATGAATTTATATTTTATAATATTCTTTATTTTCCCAATTGGAATGAGACCCAATCAATTACTATATAACGTTAATCATATGGATTCCATACAACACATGTATATAATAGCAACGATAAATAATCAACCATCGTCCAAAGTGCACCACACAACTGCATAAGCATTAAATATAACTAATTGACGTTTATACAGTCTGTCAATCAAACGATCGACATACCACTAAACAATTGGGATTAGTGTACGTCAAATATCATCCCAACACCCGTGTGGGGTTTCAATCCACAAACACTGAATATTATTTGTGCTGTCGGGCGACGTGTAAAATTTATCATCCCAATCAATAACCTTCAAATGGGTGTACATAAGCAAACCTTCCAGTTTGTAAATGAATATTTATTTATTCTTATTCACGTTAAAAATAATATTTTTAACGATAAATGTGACAGCCCGCCCCGCACCAGCCGGCATTTCCTCCGAAAGTGCGCTGTACACATGCCCGACTAGCACGGAACGGTCGTCAGAGAAAGGAAAGAAGAGAATGAACTAACAAAGAACCTGTAGAATGTCTCACAGCGCAAGGACAAAATATAATAATAATATACTTGACATAAAACAGGTGAGACAGTACATAAGCTGATAACAAACTAACATAGCAGCGGAAATCCAAGTACAGCTTATTATCCAAAGCTAACATTATTACAACTTTTCAAACTGTCTCAAAAAGCAAAAGAAAGATAAAGGAGGTACACTACTAATGCCCAAGTAGCGACCACCAACGACACAGGGAGAATATCTATATATCATACGTGGAAGCCTCCTGCTCGCCTCCGAATGAGCTACTCGCGCATCACCAGCTAACCTGTCTCTAATCTGCTCGTGTGAGCACCCAGAGTAATAAGAGGAGACATAAAACTCTGGGTCAGACATAAAGCCTGGTATGAGCGATAAGCAACTAAACAGAACAATAACAGGTATAATCCAATCATACCTGAATCTGAACCTGCAACCAAAGAGTTAGCACTACATACTGTACAATACTCTAAGGTGCCACTAACATATGGTGTAAGAAATATGGGGGTGGGGGTGTGCATGTCATAGTGATGTCAAACAATCAAGCATAGCAACCATCCTCACGTCTCTCACTCAGTGCGTAAAGCATACGATATCCACTACCTTGGTTACCTAATCCTTTGGGCCATGACGGAATCCAATCCCGTACAACTATCACTACAAGCCCACTATCCATCTCTCAGTAGTGAACCAAAGTTATGAATACCGACAACCCCTTTGCACACGTCCCGCAGCAAAGCCCAATCATGAAGTGAACTCATTGGTTCCCATCTGGATCCTGAGCTCTAACTTCCATTTGGACTACCTTTGCATCTCGGGTTTTGGTCAGCATCTCCTTCGGATCTGTCTTCCTTTCAATTCACTTTGCTTCAGGCTGTCGTCAGCTCCTCTCGGTTCGGATCGCGTTCCCCTCGGATCGGGTTGAAGTCACCAGCTCGTGGTCAAGCTCCAGCTCGAGGTTCGGATCGTGCTCATCTATACGGGTCGGTCGCCTTCTTCGGATCGGGGTCGGTCCTGGTCGGTCGTGCTTCGTTCACCGGATCGGTTCGCTCCAGGCTTTCGTGGTCACCACCTCAGGTCGTTCGAACGGATCAGATCGTGATGGAGCTCCTGGATCGGATAGTGGCACATGTACTCGAGCGAATCGTGAAAGGTGAGGCGGATCGGGTTGGGTCAGTCGGTCAAGCACCTTTCATTTTGGTCGGTTTTCATCATCTCTACACTAGTCGGTCGGTTTTGCCCCCCCCCCCCCCCCGGTCGGTCGAACACTTCACCAATCCTGGTCGGTCGGTTTTGTCCCCCCTGGTCGGTCGCATTTCACCCGTCCTAGTCGGTCGTTGTCAGGGTCGGTCCCGAAACTCGGGTCGGTCAAAACCTTCCCCTGGTCGGTCTAACTCGACCCAAAGAAAACCTGCACTATTTCAGCAAGCTATTTTCGCCTCTCGACGGTGTTTTCGACCAATCTAACACTTCTAATCAATCACAAAGCATACCATACAATCATAGAAACATAGAGAATCAACCACAAACACCAAAACAACAATATGACATATCAAAATGGATCAAACTTGGCCAAAACCCCATATTTTCCCTTAATCCCTCTTAATCATGTTTAAGCATATAATTAGCAAAACTTATCCAAATTAACCCAAATTCATATCAGAGGCATAAAACGATGTTTTAGAATTTTAGGAATTTTTCTAGATTTTTCTGAGCCATAATTTCGCTAATCTTCGCTAATTACCATAACTAGCCATAATTAGTGAAAAAGCAAGCTAATCACTCACCTTTGCCACAAAGTAAACCATAGATCTGAAATGATTCTCTGTTTGGGTCGAATTCTAATGTGTTCCTGCAGCTCCAACTTAGATTTGGTGAAGATCTCCCTTGATTTGATGTTGCTAATCCCAATCTTCAAGTTGTAGGTGATTTGAAGATGTTTTGGAGTGTTTTAGAAGATGGAGGCCATTGCTAGAGCTTGAAGGAGGTAAGTGGCGGCTGGAAAAATGAGTCTAAAACCGAAATCCTAACCCTAGCAGCCCTTAAATACCTCAAATCCCGAAATTTCCCATTGGGCCTAGTTGCTAATCACCCGGTTAAGCCCAATTAAGCTGTTTTTCACCTTCTAAACCTTGTTTCAGCCATATCTCCCAAATGGTAAGTCCGTTTGGCTAATGTAACCACTCTACGGAAAGAGAAACCATCAATCAAATCCAATGGAAGTGGTTTCAGGTCCAAACTCCTTTCTAATCAAAAGTTATGGACGAAACAAGATCAGTTAGGGGCAAAACGGTCATTTAAAAATCGGCAAAAATCATGAACATGGGATATGACCCCAATAGTCGTTTCCCAAAGCCACATGACCATACGACTTCGTATAAGAAAGAAAGAAATATTCTACGATACTCCGATGCATAGAATGCGGGTTGTTACATTCTCCCCCCTTAAGAAATTTCGCCCCAGAAATTCCCTAACCAAAACACACAAAGGGTCCCGCATGCCTATCAACCATAAAACAACAATCAACATGCAAAATAAGTCTATCCTAGCATGCGGTTTACTAACAAGGGAAGATACTATAACTACCAAAACCTTACCAAGCAAAGAGTTCTGGATACTTCTTCCTTATATCCTTCTCTGTTTCCCAAGTACAGTCTTTTTCATTCTCACCCCCACTGGACTTTGACTAGTTTCACCGCCTTCCTTCGAAGCTACTTCGTATCGTTCCCAATAATACGCATAGGCTTGCGGTTCTCAACCGCCCCGGGTTCAACCTCGATATCGTCCAACTGATCTGGTGAAATAGCCACATTATGGTCTTGCACAAACTTCCTTAACTGGGAAACATGAAATACGTTGTGAACTCCCGCCATCTTGTCACGTAGCTCTATTTCCTACGCCAAATTCCCAACTTGTTCGAGGACTGGGAATGGGCCAACAAATCTTGGTGCTAACTTACCTCTCCAACCAATCTGAATCACATTCTCAATGGAGAGATCTTGACGAACACCAAGTCGTTAACGAAGAATTCCAAATCTCTTCGTCTCTTATCGAGATAAGTCTTCTGCCTATCTTGGGTAGCCTTCATTCTCTAATATACAATTCACTCAAATACCATCATGACCTGACCTAGTCCTTGGTAAACTATCAATATAATCCATTTGAGACTTGTTCTCAACGGTTGTGACAAACCACTAAGCTTCCTTTGCTTAGCTTTAACTAACTGGCAATTCATGCATTTGGACATAAACTTCCCAACGTCTTTCTTTATCCTTTCCCAGTAGTAGATCTGCTCCATGTCTCAATACATCTTGTTACCACTGGGATGTATAGTCAATTTCGAGTGATGATATGCTCTAAGCACTTCACCTCTCAGTCCATCTACGTTGGGTACAACTAGTCCCTTATTCTTTCGAAGCCACCCTTCTCGATCAAATCCTTACTTGATCATTCTCTTTCCATCGATACCCATCTCTACGCTGGAGATGGTTTCCAATAGATTAGGATCGTCCTTCTAACTGGAAACAATCCACTCAATCAAAATCGATCTAATCGTCAAGCTTACTAGTGTTTCTGAATCCAATTCACTCTTGGGCCTGAAATCATATCCTGTGATATACTTTAGTTGCTTCCATCCTAGAGACAAAACCCCTAAACTGGCATGTCTCCTACTCAATGCAACTATTACCGCACCCACATCCTTTACTATGATCACTCTGCCCCCATGGAGTCATGGCGACTCCACTGCACTGATCTATAGCCACTAGTCCTTCGCTATGTCCACTCTGCCCCATGAAGTCATAACAACTCCACTGCACTGGCTCATAGCCTTACTAATCCTTTACTATGTCCACTTTGCCCCTCGAGTCATGACGACTCTACTGCACTGGCTCATAGTCCTACTACAATCACTTTGTTCCCCATCGCTGGAACCCTACAGGTGATAGTCTACTCAAAGGAAGAAAAATAGGAACAACATAGCAACCATAACATCCATCAAACAAGTCCTACCTATCACCTGCTAAATTCATAAACACATCGACACCTACATGACTGGTCTAACCAATCCCAATATGTCGATTCTAGTATGTCTGGTCCAACCAACATCAATAACTAATGGAAGCCCAGCCTCCATACATACACCGATGCCTACTTGACTGGTCCAACCAATCCCAGGCCAATGGAAGCCCCACCTCCCTACGGACTACCGTACGTCCAACGTATGTTTATCCTCCAAGGATAACTGGATCACGTCCAACGGATCCAAGGTAACGGGCGTCCCCAGATACCCCTGCTTTTAGTCCGCCTAAAATACTTGAGTTCAACCCAAGTTTATCCATTGTCTTGCTGCCCTCTCGAATCCAACCCAAGCCGAATCCAATTCCTTGCAGCCTTCTCGAGTCCAACTCGAGTCAATCTATAACTCAGACCCAGTCTTGAGTATCCATTAGTGACAAACTCTAGTCCAACGTGAGTCGTCTCCCTATTCGTTGCATCTCCAAGATCAACGAACACCCATTTTCTTTTACGAGTTCAAGTCCAACTTGAATCGCCCTAATCTTCGTTGTATCTTCCATGATCAACGAACACATCCTATTCCTTCAAAGTTCTACTATCCAATAGAGAACATCAACATAGGGTCCTAAACAATCCATTACTTTGCATCTTTCTCGAGTCCCACTCGAGCAATCTCATAACCCTATTGAGTCTAACTCTGGGCAGTCTATACCATTGAACAGTCTTATCATGTTCCGTCTGCCCATCACTCCTCGAGTAAACCAAGATATCATCCAATGAAAAATCACAACAACTATTTACCCCTCACGCAAACCATCCTAGTTGAAATCAACATTCCCCAAGCACAAGCCCCAAAGGCCTAAACCAATATCAGACAAGCACCCAAGGAACATCTCCTCCGAGTTCGTACAACCCACGTGAGGTGATACTAGCAAAACAATCTAGCACTGGAGCACTCATTTGCCTCCCAGAGACAACTAGAACTTATTACAACGATAACCTCTTAGCTTCCTTAACTCCAGTTTCTATCGCCATCACTAGGTAGGTACCTAATGCCACCCTATTCCTTTGGAGTAGATCGACTCCCCAAAATAATGCTAAACCCAGTAAAGCCCAAAACAAAGCAATCACAAGGAAACATACATCCATGACTCGATAAGACCAAACCACAACAAATCATACTAAGATTAGTCGAATCACCTATCGGGTTCGTCACAACTAGAGGTCTATCGACTATATCGGGTTTGTCAAACAATACCCGAATAGAAACATCTTAAATAAGAAGCATACCTTTTATAACGACACCCTTTCCCTTCTGCGCCGCACTTGGAGCATTCGACGAAAAAGGAACAGCGTTGATAGCATACGCTTTCACAATCTGCTTCTCCCTAGGAGGTTGTGGGCAATCATGCTTGTGATGTCCCGCCTAGCCGCAGTTAAAGCACTTCCTTTCCCCAGGCTTTTCTCGATAATCTTTGGCATAGTGGCCCTTCTTGCCACAACTAAAGAATTCACCATCTTTCTTATTTTTCTTATTCTGACCATCCTTGGTCGGGTTCTGCTTCCTCTTGCTCGGAGAATTCTTCTTGCCTTCACCGCTTGCTTGTGGCTTTGGCTCCTCTGCAGATGCTGTAGCAAACTCAGTCTTCGACTTAGGAAAAAGGCTCTCTGACCTTAATGCCTTTCCTACAATAGACTCGAACGTCTCATCGATATGGTTTATAAGCCTTTCCCCCAAGTACCCATCCAAGCCAGTTATGAACATCTCGTTCTTCTTTTCGACTGCATCGATAAGGGACCATCCATATTTCGATAAAGTATCGAATTCTGCGATGTACTCCGAGACTGCCCTACCATTCTGCTTAAGCTCCAAGAACTTCCTGAACAATTCTGATTTATGAGTAGCTGGAATAAACTTATCACAAAAGAGAGTCTTAAACTGATTCCAAGTAACTTGATCCTCTGGGGTAGCTGTCTTAATGGCATTCCACCAATTCATCGCTCGCCCTTGCAGCTGACGAGATGCTAGCCTTCTCTTCATCGCATCCTCAATACCCAAGTCATCGAAGATACGATCACAACTATCCAACCAATCCTGAACATCTGTGGCCGACTCTGTTCCGTGGAACGGCTTCCCACCAAGGTTAGTGTAATCCTTGCATAACTTGGCGAAGTTGACCCTAGGCGCCTGCACTACTGGACCGCCACCATTACCAGCATTGGGAACTGCTCCCTGAACATCCCTAAGCATCTCCCTCATGAAGTCAGTGAACATCGTCCTTATGTCAGGAGCATTCCCATTATTGGTCCCTCTACCAGCACCCCACGTGTCTCGACTCATCGTTCAATCTGTAAAGAGAAAACGATTAACGACCCCTTAGTGGTGCTAGTGCAGTACGACTTCATCCTTATACTACTAATAGTATATATATATAGCTTTTAAAAACCAAAGTAATCACAAATACGCGCTCTCGTATACGTACTATCTCTCCTAGTGCCTTTCCCTAGGTTAACTACGCAACCTAGAGCTCTGATACCAAATGTGACAGCCCGCCCCGCACCAGCCGGCATTTCCTCCGAAAGTGCGCTGTACACATGCCCGACTAGCACGGAACGGTCGTCAGAGAAAGGAAAGAAGAGAATGAACTAACAAAGAACCTGTAGAATGTCTCACAGCGCAAGGACAAAATATAATAATAATATACTTGACATAAAACAGGTGAGACAGTACATAAGCTGATAACAAACTAACATAGCAGCGGAAATCCAAGTACAGCTTATGATCCAAAGCTAACATTATTACAACTTTTCAAACTGTCTCAAAAAGCAAAAGCAAGATAAAGGAGGTACACTACTAATGCCCAAGAAGCGACCACCAACGACACAGGGAGAATATCTATATATCATACGTGGAAGCCTCCTGCTCGCCTCCGAATGAGCTACTCGCGCATCACCAGCTAACCTGTCTCTAGTCTTCTCGTGTGAGCACCCAGAGTAATAAGAGGAGACATAAAACTCTGGGTCAGACATAAAGCCTGGTATGAGCGATAAACAACTAAACAGAACAATAACAGGTATAATCCAATCATACCTGAACCTGCAACCAAAGAGTTAGCACTACATACTGTACAATATTCTAAGGTGCCACTAACATATGGTGTAATAAATACGGGGGTGGGGGTATGCATGTCATAGTGATGTCAAATAATCAAGCATAGCAACCATCCTCACGTCTCTCACTCAGTGCGTAAAGCATACGATACCCACTACCTTGGTTACCTAATCCTTTGGGCCATGACGGAATCCAATCCCGTACAACTATCACTACAAGCCCACTAACCATCTCTCAGTGGTGAACCAAAGTTATGAATACCGACAACCCCTTTGCACACGTCCCGCAGCAAAGCCCAATCATGAAGTGAACTCATTGGTTCCCATCTGGATCCTGAGCTCTAACTTCCATTTGGACTACCTTTGCATCTCGGGTTTTGGTCAGCATCTCCTTCGGATCGGTCTTCCTTTCAATTCACTTTGCTTCAGGCCGTCGTCAGCTCCTCTCGGTTCGGATCGCGTTCCCCTCGGATCAGGTCGCAGTCACCAGCTCGTGGTCAAGCTCCAGGTCGAGGTTCGGATCGTGCTCATCTATACGGGTCGGTCGCCTTCTTCGGATCGGGGTCGGTCCTGGTCGGTCGTGCTTCGTTCACCAGATCGGTTCGCTCCAGGCTTTCGTGGTCACCACCTCAGGTCGTTCGAACGGATCAGATCGTGATGGAGCTCCTGGATCAGATCGTGGCACATGTACTCGAGCGGATTGTGAAAGGTGAGGCGGATCGGGTCGGGTCGGTCGGTCAAGCACCGTTCATTTTGGTCGGTTTTCATCATCTCTACCCTGGTCGGTCGGTTTTGCCCCCCCTGGTCGGTCGAACACTTAACCAATCCTGGTCGGTCGGTTTTGTCCCCCCCTGGTTGGTCGTATTTCACCCGTCCTGGTCGGTCGTTGTCAGGGTCGGTCCCGGAACTCGGGTCGGTCAAAACCTTCCCCTGGTCGGTCTAACTCGACCTAAAGAAAACCTGCACTATTTCAGCAAGCTATTTTCGCCTCTCGACGATATTTTCGACCAATCTAACACTTCTAATCAATCACAAAGCATACCATACAATCATAGAAACATAGAGAATCAACCACAAATACCAAAACAACAATATGACATATCAAAATGGATCAAACATGGCCAAAACCCCATATTTTCACTTAATCCCTCTTAATCATGTTTAAGCATATAATTAGCAAAACTTATCCAAATTAACCCAAATTCATATCAGAGGCATAAAATGGTGTTTTAGAATTTTAGGAATTTTTCTAGATTTTTCTGAGCCATAATTTCGCTAATCTTCGCTAATTACCATAACTAGCCATAATTAGTGAAAAAGCAAGCTAATCACTCACCTTTGCCACAAAGTAAACTATAGATCTGAAATGATTCTTTGTTTGGGTCGAATTCTAATGTGTTCCTGCAGCTCCAACTTAGATTTGGTGAAGATCTCCCTTGATTTGATGTTGCTAATCCCAATCTTCATGTTGTAGGTGATTTGGAGGTGTTTTGGAGTGTTTTAGAAGATGGAGGCCATTGCTAGAGCTTGAAGGAGGTAAGTGGCGGCTGGAAAAATAAGTCTAAAACCGAAATCCTAACCCTAGCAGCCCTTAAATACCCCCAAATCCCGAAATCCCCCATTGGGCCTAGTTGCTAATCACCCGGGTAAGCCCAATTAAGCTGTTTTTCACCTTTTAAATCTTGTTTCAGCCATATCTCCCAAATGGTAAGTCCGTTTGGCTAATGTAACCACTCTACGGAAAGAGAAACCATCATTTGAATCCAATGGAAGTGGTTTCAGGTCAAAACTACTTTCTAATCAAAAGTTATGGACGAAACAAGATCAGCTAGGGGCAAAATGGTCATTTAAAAATCAGCAAAAATCATGAACATGGGAAATGACCCCAATAGTCGTTTCCCAAAGCCACATGACCATACGACTTCGTATAAGAAAGAAATAAATATTCTACGATACTCCGATGCGTAGAATGCGAGTTGTTACAATAAATAATTTATTTCAACACATGAATATTTATTTTTCTTTCACATCAACATCACAAACAAACTTCACAACACATCAAACAAGCATACAAGTCGTTCATGGTCTGTGGACGACGGGTGTCGGGTGCTGCTAAGCACCGTCTGCATCCTAGTATATATTTTTAACTAGAAAACAAGGTTTAAAGTGAGAAATTCTCACCGACTAGCTAAACCAATACATCGTGACTCTTCATATGTAGAAATCTTCGTCGTGCTCGCATTTTGTCACTTTTGTCGTCCGTAGCCACTACATATATAAAAATCACATTTTTATATTGTTGTTATGTATATAAAAATCACATTTTTATAATCACTCTATACGGATAAAAATCACATTTTTATACCGCTACTATATAGATAAAAATTCTATTTTTACACCGCTACTATATAGATAAAAATTCTATTTTTACACAGCTACTATATAGATAAAAATTCTGTTTTTACACCGCTACTATATAGATAAAAATTCTGTTTTTACACCGCTACTATATAGATAAAAATTCTATTTTTACACCGTCGTTCATATAATAAAGATTATATTTTTCCCTCGTCATTCTCTATATAAAAATCACATTTTTATATGTAGAGATCGTATTTTTTATGTCTATATAATATAAAAATCATATTTTTTCATTTCAACTTTAAGTTACAAAAATCAAATCTTTAAGGTGTTAAAAATCTTAACTTCATGTTAATAAAAATATAAACTTTCTATGAATAAAAATATAAACTTTCTATGAATAAAAATCATGCCTTTAACATCATAAAAATCGAAGCTTTTAACATCATAAAGATCACGTCTTTCATGTAGATAAAAATATGTGCTTTTATACCTCAAAAATATGATCTTTTCCCTTTAAAAATCTAAACTCTTTCCTGATGAAAAATATACTTTTCATGATCATAATAATCTCATGTTTGTCAACATGAAAAAAATCTAATTTTTCTCTAAATCAAAATCTTTTAACTAATAAAAAATAAATCTTTAATTTATATTCTCTATTAATAAAACTAATCTTTACATTTCTATTAAAAAAACCGATTTTGTAGAAACTAAATAAATTAATTAAATAAAACAAAAAAAACTTACTGTACATCGTTTATGGGGGGGTTGGAGCATCGCTGGCGGCGCCGGAGGATCTCGCGAGGCAGAGGGGGCTCAGATTTGGGTGGTGCGGCGTCGGAGTTTGGTTGTGGAGGGGGGGTTCGCGGTCGATTTCTGAAACGGCGGGGGGCTCGAGCTGTGGAGGAGGGGAGGAGGATCGGGGAAGAAGGGGGGCGCCTTGCGTCGGCGGTGGCGGTGCGCTGCTCGGAGGAGCGGCGGCGGCTCCTCCCCGTTCCTTTTTCTTTTATTTTTTTATTTTTTTCGATTTGATAAAGTAACAGGGGGAGGGCCTGTTTGACTAAGCAAGGAGAGAGGGAAGGGTAGTTTTTATATAATTAATTTATTAATTTATTCCAAATAAAAGTCCCTTTTTATTTGAAGCCCAAATCGAACCCAACGACTGTCGTCCATAGCTAACTACCCTCATTCCGAACACTATGGGATATGTTTCGCAACCCAATTCGGCTGTTACAAACAGTTTCCATTAGATTTAAAATATAAATCATTATACATTCAATTTAAACGTTCATTTTAAATTGTCGGGGTCACATACAGACTCTAAAAATTTCAGAAAAATTATCTCTTGCTTCGTATAGACGATACGGTTCTAATAAAACTAATTTCATCCAATTCTGAGACCGTTTGAAAAATGGCCATTTTATGGTCGATCGAAATTGATTGAAACTGTCAAAACAGGTTTAACTTTACCACGCTCACATATTGATTCAGAAAATTATGAACTTTGAAACCTAGCAATAATTTGACATCCCGGATCCAACAAAAGTGGTTTCGTCGAAAACTGAGGTCGTTTGCAAAATAGCTATTTTCAAGGCCTTTATATATATTAAAATATATATATACTCCACAGCGACTTTTCTGAATTTTAAACTGGACATATCTTTCAACTTCTAAAGTGAAATCTCAATTTCTCACATCCGTTAGAAAGATATCGTTAAACAGATTCAAATATTTCTTGTTTCGCTGAAATCTGATTTATTTTGAATCCTGTACATCCATTTGAAATTTGAAATCGAATTTTCGAACTACCGCGCCATTTTCAAGTCCTTTTATAATTTAAAATAAATATTTATATTTAAACGACGATTCAAATAAATATATACGTTCTAATTCAATTCAAAATAATTTTTTCATCATTATTATTTAAAATAATCTATTTTAAATATTCAAAATTGCCAAAATAAAAATTTTAAATTGGATCAGATTTTCCGGGTTGTTACACTACCGATTCCGTTCTTGATTTCACAGCAATAAGGGATACCACCGATTTTGTAACACCCCGTATTTTCTATGAATGTCAAAGTAACAAATTAAAGTATACTTAATTTTTAGAAGAAGAATTAAGGGAAACGGGTTACGCCATTGCGTTCGTCTCGAAATTCTGCTTGAGATAGAGTCCGAGTTTGCGTAAATCGGACTCTGTATGAAGAAGTTATGGCACTTTGGAGTTTCAGGAATTTAAATAAATTAAAACAACTCAAGTTTAGAAATTCAAATTCGAAATTCAAATCACACACCCGGGCTGGGCGGGAAATCTCCCGCCCAGGACCCAGGTCGACCTGGTCACATAGGTTGACCATGGGGTCGACCTCCCCCCTTTTTCCAGATCCGAGGACAGATTAACTTTTCTGTTTTTAGACGCCCGTCTTGACCAGATTCGTTGCTCCTAAGTTATTTAAACACCCCCAAACCTCACTTTCTCTCTACACAACTTCATCGCGCCTATACTCTACCCTAATTCATATCAAAATAAATCTAAGATGGGGTTATGCTGCTCAAGTCCTTCATAGAAATCAAGTTTAGAATTCAAGTAGAGATTCAAAGGCCAATTCAACGACTTCAACATCTATTTCTAAGAATCAAATAAAATCTAAATTAGAAGAACAAAATAGTCTACTTCAAGGGAGAGCTATTCAGTTTCAGAATACATATCCCAGAATTAAAGACCGTTCTGTAATTTGTAAGTTCACATTACTTTCAGAAATAAAATTTAATTGTGATTCTGACATTATAATAAATCTGGATATGAGATTATGCTTGTCTTTCTATATCCTTTGGATCTATCTCATTGATAATATTATGTCCATTCTTTGCCTCTTCTTCCCTTCTTCCCTTTTTGTTTTATAGCCAGGCTACTTCGAGCCTGAGTCAAATCTCATAAGAGATGAACGTACGTTGGAAATAAAATTGGGCATAATTGAGTTATATTAAAAACATAAAGTATTGGACATATGACTTGAGATTTAAGGAATAAAGCATTGGACATATGACTTGATATTTGAGGCATCAAGTATTGGACATATGACTTGAGATTTGAGGCATAAAATATATTGGACATATAACTTGGGATTTGGGTCGTAAATTGAATTGTAAACATGTAAGTTCAAGTTATTTTCAGATTTAAACACCTAATAGTGATTTTGGCATATAATGAAATGGATCTAAGCCCATGCTTGATGATAAGACAAACCTTTTAGATTAATTCCTATCTTCCTATTGAATCAATGATTTACATGCCTAGGAAGTTATTATTTAATCATACCTGTCTTTATTGGACATCTGGTATATAACCCTTCTTAGGTTCATGATCTATATGTCTATAAGGTTATTTCTGTCAGTTTGTTTCAGATCTATCTTTGTTATACCCCAACTCTAACAGATCTATAATCCTCTTAGGTCCAAAATATTTGATAGATCTACCATTTTAATGCCTGTTTTATGCCTACTCTCGTTTATGTTCCTCTTTCGTCCCCTTTATTTTATGAATTTAGATTAACCTCGAATCTAGACTGAAACTTATTATACGTGCGAGTGGAATGTGGGGGTATTGGGGAATATTCTATTTGGTAATGGTGGAGCATAATTTTGTAACTTATGATTTGGGGCATAAATTGCCTTTGTTGCGAACTTGAGGTAAATTGAAATATTAAATCTAGATTTGGCGCAAACTGTAAATTGGAATATTAATCTTGATTGGGCATAACGATTGGTTGAGACGCCAAAGAATGATGTGTATTGGGGTATTTGGGCGTGACTATTAGTACAAACTTGGGAAGATTAGATATAGCCTAATTTGAGTAATAACTCGAAACTTGAATTTGGGGCCCATAACTTGCAATTAGCTTTGTTGGGCATAACTTGAGAATTGGAACATGATTAGTTTTGGTGAATTTGGTAATTAGCATGAAAAATCTAGAATTGGGTATATATGGTAATTGTTAATAATTTGCATATAAACTGTAAATATGTGAACTAGTGAAAGATGAATATGCCTAACTCGAGGTTAGATTGAGTTGTGGTGTAAAACTGCTCGGAACCGCCCGGCACATTCAGTAACCACAACAACACCTATCTAATGTGAGAGGTTAGTGCATCATGCCCAAGGAAAACCCGAGGTTAGATTGAGGTATGGTGTAAAACTGCGCGGAACAACCCGACACATCCAGTAACCGCAACAACACATATCTAATGTGAGAGGTTGGTGCATTAATAAATCAATTAATGCTAATGAACGAGACATGCTAACAAATGACTAGGGTTAAGTAATAAGAACACTTAACCCATATAACATGGATGACTAGGGTTAAGTAATAAGAACACTTAACCAATATAACATGAATGACTAGGGTTAAGTAATGAGAAAACTTAACCAATATAACAAGATGAATGACTAAGGTTAAGTAATGAAAACACTTAACCAATGTGACAAGATGGATGACTAGGGTTAAGTTAATAGGAAACACTTAACCGATACAGCATGATAAATGGAAAGGGTTAAGTTAACCAATAAAACTTGATTTGTGGTAGGGTTAAGTTAACACAAGAAGGCGACACTTAACCAAAGTAACATGACATGATGAGTAGGTGGGTTAAGTTAACTTGAATAGACTGATAACACTTAACCAATACAACAAACGAACACATGGGGTTAAGTAACAAGGAAACACTTAACCAACATAACTTGACGAACGGAAGGGGTTAAGTAAATAAGGAACACTTAACCAACATGACACGATGAATGGGTGGGATAAGTTAACATGAATGGACAACACTTAACCAATATGACATAATGTGTGGGAGGGTTAAGTACATATCGGGTTGGTGGGTAATATTAGTAAATATAGGCCCACAAAACTTAACCGTTTAATAAACATGCTTGAATCGATGGGAGGATTAAGTACATCTCCTGTAGGTGGGTAATATTAGTACATAAAGGCCCATAAACTTAACCGTTAAATAAACATGCTTGAATCAGTGGGAGGGTTAAGTACATATCGGGTTGGTGGGTAATATTAGTAAATATAGGCCCACAATAGGAAACCCTAGTAACGGGGACCCATTTCAGCAGTAACCCACATAGATGTATCACGGTACCCTGAACTAGGCAGGGTGGGGCACGATTACTGGGCTGATTGTAAGCGGTCAAAGCAGCGGCAGGGGGTACGTCAGTGTAGGTTCCGACGGTTTACGGGCGTGCACGTACTCCGGAGTGGGAAAAAGCAGGCACTGGGTACCAGTAGTTATACACTGTGCATCTTGAATCGTGTCGGGTCGCTATCATAAGGTTTGATACACCTCATGGTGGGACCAGCACAGGGTATCTACATGCAAGAGAGGGCCGATTGACACAGACACAAGAGAAATGAATACAAGTTGGGAGTCGATCGATAGGGTAGTAAGGGTACTTCTAGCATGTTCATGACAATTAGGCTGATTGAGGTGGAATCCTCACGATAGATGTACACCTGAAGGCTACCACAATTACAGGGATTGGGATCATGTTATCATTTATACAGATTACTAGTTGGGACATTAGTTATGTGGTGTAGAGATAGATATAGAAATCAGAATAACAAAGTAGTAGCGTAGCAGAGAAAGAGTAGAAGCGCATTTGGTTTATCTTGCCTTATCATTCCTTATGCTTATCCTATGTTTATCTTGTTATCCCTGTTATCACGGTATTGTCTTATATTCATCTTATTCATGTCATGATGCTTTTGCCTGTTTATTTGCTGAAAGTCACTGGACTTACCAGACTTATGTCTGACCTTGTTTTGTTTCGCCTCTTTTCTTCCGTCCCCCCCCCCCCCCCCACAGAGGTTCACAGGGAGGAAATGTTACCACTTAGCCCAGTTTCCTTTCCAAGCTTGAAGATAGTCGATGTATTGCTTTGGACTCTCTCCCACTGCTATGGTTGGTTCATGCTTTATTAGGGAATATCATTGTTATTTTTATGCTTCTTTTATACTTGGAAGTTTTTGAATCAAGGCAGAAGTTCTATGTATTACTTTTAAGTATGATTAAGATAACTGTTGTAAAAGCTTGACAGAATTAAGTTGTTTATAAAATGACATTATTTTCCACTGCTTTATTTGTCTGTCTTGTAATTTATCTGCATCTTTTACCTAAAATGCTCCACCAAAGTTAAGGCATTCCCTTTGTGAGTGACCTTAATGGAGGTGGGGTGTTTCACTTGGTATCAGAGCTGAAGGTTACCGGATCAGATTTTCAAAACGGTTTTAAAAGTAGCATTTTCAAAAGAAAAGTTTTGTTTTAAAGGCATATTCCCCAAAGCCATATGCACTATCTTTTGATTCTCTGTTTGAATCCTCGTTTCCTTCTTTCCTGAGTCTCTGGGGCTTCTGGCTTTTTGGGAGGTAACCTCATCGCGACATGGTTCCATAGGCTTGATGAGACTACGACACTTGTCAAAGGGCAAATAAGTGCCCAACTTCCATCTATAGCCGCTGTAGTTTCACCTGCGGTAATTTTCTTTCGAGCTTTGTAGGATTTTCCGTGTGATGGAGGCGGCTTTCAAGAGACCTGTCAAAAAGTTACATAAGGATAGCAAAGATGAGAATGAGGGAGTTTGGCTAAGGAGCACAACCCAAGGATGAAGAACTCATGGATATAGACTTGGTTCACGAAGGAGGGGAGGAAAGAATAGTAAAACCTAAAACACGAGGAAGTATATTTATTATGGTGTAACGGGTCGTATAATTAAGGAAAAGGCAAGAACAAATGACAGGATTTTTTTCAGAAGGGCAAATACATGCTCTCACCGCCAACGTACCTGAGAGGGAGGTAGTAAGGTTTCTATTGAAGGAGTTTAGTTTTTCCTTTTTGATCATCCTGTTAGTACTCTTTTTTATGTTAGCGCTTCACATTCGTTTATATCTGCTTCCATAGTTGAGTCTCTGCACCCTAGCACTTGTATAGTAGAAGATCCCATTATTGTCTCAAATCCAATTTGTGGTTTGGCTCATTTATCTTTGGCTTGTAAGGATTTGAGATACTTAAGTTTTTGGTTTCATGGGTTGATTCTAGGCATGGATTAGTTAGCTAGTAATCGTGAAAGTAGGGTAGTTAGACTTTCGACTTGCCTCGGGAATACCCTCGAAATTTCGTGCGATCCTAAGGGATCAATTTGTCTTAGCTACCTAGAATCACTTAATGTATTTATCGATGATTTTTGATCCGTTGGAGTAGTCCATGAGTACGCAGATGTTTTTGATTAAGGTTAGGGGTTTGTCCCCTAAAACGTGAGGTAGACTCCCATATAAATCTAGATGACAATGCAAAGCCAGTTATGCGATCAATGATAGTTTTGGAGCAAGATTGGAGAGGATAGCCAGAGTCGATTAAGTGGTCAATTGTTTGGTTGTTTTGCTAGTATCATGTCACATAAATCGTCCAAATTCGGATGAGGTATTCCTTGGGTGCTTGTCTGATATTGGTTTAGGCCTTTGGGGCTTGTACTTGAGGGATGTCAATTTCGACTAGGATGGTTTACGTGAGAGATATTGACCCTTAGATTTTTGACATGATGGATAAGCTAAGTAGAGGAGAGACCTATAATCATCTTAGTATATACACTTGGTATCATGGTTAACATCTGTTTATCTTGGAAAGATAGTTCAACTACATTGGATACCCTCTAGCATAGTAAGTGATCGAGGTCCTATCTTTAGTAGTGGGTTTTGGGAATGGAGGTCAAGAAGCTTCGCAATCATGAAGTTAAATTAGATTAGGTATAGTGAAGTAAAGCTCAAGAAGATGCGTCTTAGAAGGCTGAAGACTAGATACGCGCATCATACCCTTTTTCAGGGTATGTCCTCGATTCCTCTTTTTCTGTAAAGTTTATTTGCATGCTAGTCTTTATCTTTTAGGTATATCCTCTCGGTCCTATCCTCGATCCTTAGGTAGAAGCCAATGGATGTAAACATGTGTTTGAGACATATTATGTTTGGTGGATGCAAGTGGTTGCAAGTGTTTGCTAGTGTTTGCTCGTGGATGCATATACACATATTAGGCACTAGATCGGCTCAGTCACTTTCATATTGCATAATTTTAATATATATGGAATGAAACTTGATGTATTATCATATGGATGTTGCATTTGTATGAATGACTGTGCACACATGTAGAAGTTATAAAGTACGATTAGGAATAATTGCATACATGATGGACTCATGGCACTAACATAATCCACATTAAGGAGGTCAACTGGATTAGTAGACCGCCTGATTTTGCATTAGATAAGGACATGTACACATGCTATGCATATGATCATGAAAGCATTAGAATATTTCTAAGTACAATGAATGCATGTGATTGAATGGCTGAGTAGATGGATGTTGGATGTTAGGATATGCATTCTTCTTAACTTGAAGATTTTGGGGACGAAATCCTTTAAGGAGGGGAGAATGTAACACCCCGTATTTTGTATGAATTTCAAAGTAACAAATTAAAGTATAATTAATTTTTTGATGCAGAATTAAGGGAAACGGGTTATGCCATTGCGTTCGTCTCGGAATTCTGCTTGAGATAGAGTCCGAGTTTGCAAAAATCGGACTCCGTATGAAGAAGTTATGGCACTTAGGAGTTTCAGGAATTTAAATAAATTAAAACAGCTCAAGTTCAGAAATTCGAATTCGAAATTCAAATCACACACCTGGGCTAGGCGGGAAATTTTCCGCCCAGGACCCAGGTCGACCAGGGGGTCGACTTGGTCACATAGGTCGACCATGGGGTCGACCTAGGGGTCGACCTCCACCCCTTTTTCTAGATTCGAGTACAGATTCACTTTTCTGGATTCAGACGCCTGTTCTGACCAGATTTATTGCTCCTAAGCTATTTAAACACCCCCAAAACCTCACTTTCTCTCCACACAACTTCATTATGCCTATACTCTACCCTAATTCATATCAAAATAAATCTAAGACGGGGTTATGCTGCTCAAGTCCTTCGTAGAAATCAAGTTTAGAATTCTAGTAGAGATTCAAAGGCCCAATTCAACGACCTCAACAACTATTTCTAAGAATCAAATCTAAAATAGAAGAACAAAATAGTCTACTTCAAGGGAGAGTTATTCAGTTTCAGAATACAGATCCTAGAATTCAAGACCGTTCTGTAATTCATAAGTTCACGTTACTTTCAGAAATAAAAGTTAATTGTGATTCTGACATTGTAACAAATCTGGATCTGAGATTATGCCTGTCTTTCTATATCCTTTGGATCTATCTCATTGATAATATTATGTCCATTCTTTGTCTCTTCTTTCCTTCATCCCTTTTTGTTTTATAGCCAGGCTACTGCGAGCCTGAGCCAAATCTCATAAGAGATGAACGTACGTTGGAAATAAAATTGGGCATAATTGAGTTATATTCAATACATAAAGTATTGGACATATGACTTGAGATTTGAGGCATAAAGTATTGGACATATGACTTGAGATTTGAGGCATAAACTATTGGACATATGACTTGAGATTTGAGGCATAAAATTATTGGACATATAACTTGGGATTTGGGCCATAAATTAAACTGTAAACATGTAAGTTCAAGTTATTTTCAGATTTAAACACCTAATAGTGATTTTGGCATATAATGAAATGGATCTAAGCCCATGCTTCATGATAAGAAAAACCTTTTAGATTAATTCCTATCTTCCTATTGAATCAATGATTTGCATGCCTAGGAAGTTATTATTTAGTCATGCCTGCCTTTATTGGACATCTGATATATAACCATTCTTAGGTTCATGATCTATATGTCTATAAGGTTATTTCTGTCAGTTTGTTTCAAATCTATCTTTGTTATACCCCAACTCTAACAAATCTGTAATCCTCTTAAGTCCAAAAAATTTGACAGATCTACCATTTTAATGCATGTTTTATTCCTACTCTCGTTTATGTTTGTAACAACCCGGAAAATCCGAGCCATTTTAAAATTTTTATTTTGGAAATTTTGATGAATTTTGAATATTTAAAATGAATTATTTATATTGTAACGACGACGTATATAAATATATACGTTTTAATTCTATTCGAAATAAATTTCTTGTCGTCATTATTTAAAATAATGTGAGGACCCCAAAACCCGATAAGACGGCGTTAAGGGTAATCTTTGGAATATAACACATTAACAGATAACAGTAGATACAGAAATAAATAAATACACCAGATAATTTACCAATAATACACTGGATAAACATAATCATCAGAGTTACATAGTATACAGGATCATACTTAGTACAAATACAGTTCAGCTATACATAAATGTCTACAGCGGAAAACAAAACATAGTATGTACAACAGGAGCTGAACAACATAAAAAGAGATAAATGATTGAATCCGTCTTCAGCTCCAGCTATCCAGAAAGAGCCTGCTATAACCTGAATACAAGGTTGTCCATGAAGAAAGAGGGGCACCTGAGTTTGCAAGTGAAACAAACTACGAGTCAATCATGGGACTGGTATGAGAAATCTACATAACACATTTCATAATATGGCTAATCACAGGACCACGCCGCTTTCGCGGAACGAGTTTACTCCATTGGATTGCCAGTGCTTTAAACCAATTAAATCTTTTAAACATCGCAATGCTTTTTATAAAAATGAAGCCGATATAAGACTCAAGTCCTATCACACAATGCAACGCAAACCGGAGGATAGAGTTTTACCTTATATCGACCAAGATATGCTTAATATGGGTAAAGTAAAATCACTTAAAATGTAAATTTTATCGTTTAATTCTTAATCAGACTCCAACTGTAAATTAGTAAGAGAACAATTCCTTAAGTATTAACCCCGAAGGCCGAAACCAACATCAGACCAATACCCAGGAAACCACCCATCTTAGCTCGTTTCCAGTTAGTTTCTAATTTTATAAACAATCATAAATATCAATCATAGACGACGTGAGCGTCCCATTCCACTATGTCGCCAAATATAGGTTTACAATCAAAACCGCACAATGTCGTATTTGGAAATTGGATTTCCATCATGAACCAAGGCAAAAGATAGTCCTTACCGACTTCGCGACTCTCTAGCCCGAGCCACAGGATCAGAGCGCATCGACCCTTGGAGCGACAGGGCCGGTCCACCGATGTGGATTAAAATTCATGAACACTGCGTTTCCCCGCCCTTTGGGGCGTAAATGAGCCAACGAAGGACTCCATCGGTCCCGGATCGACCGATATAACCGAGGCGCCTCGCAACAGCAACAACCACATAGATGAAAAATAGTATAAATGTCAGCCAATTTAAGCACTGACACCACCTCTAGCTAGAAAGAAACGCATGTCCTCCCTGAGGTCCTCTCCTATTTCTGGTTCATACCGGGGTGTGAGGCTCGCGAATTCACGTTATACACAAAGCTATGCCACATAGGCTGTGCTTTGATCATCAACCACAAGACTTTGCTTTTCAATAGAAGCCTTGATCATTTGCCACTTAGGCATGCCACACAGGCAATTCACTCTATGCGACTGATTTCTATCGATATATAACCCATGAGCTCGTACGTCTCAGAGAAGGGCGTTAAGCAAGAGAATAAATTCTCCGCCGCCAAACAGATATATATTTAATAGAGATCAATTAACACAGAACAAAATCCAATGTCAGACACACAGTCCATTTACACGTTCGTTCTGGGTCTGAACGAAACCGAAGGCACTATATACCTCGCATATCCATCGATCTCAACGTACGTCTGGACGATCACCTCTCATTATCCCTATTTCGGGATGCCTCCCAATCAGGACATCAGTTATCATCCAACCGAGGTGAAGATCTCCGGTCTTCAACCACCGTCTTCATCATCGACTTCTCACCGCCGATCAATTATTTGAAATGAGATTTAACTCGGCCTTTTCAAATAATTCACGTATATTTAGAATTTAAATTGATTCATTTCAATGGTTAAATTACTCGACACCAATAATTCTGTTTTTAAATGTAATTTTCACGCCAAACACATTCAACCATCAAATATCATATAAACCAAGCAAATTCAGTTTATTTACATTCCATATCATTTATATTATTTTATCACGATTTATCGCTATTTTTATTTATTTAAAAATAGCCAATTCATTCAAAACAACGCTTCAGGCCATAACGCGGCCGTGACGCTGTTTTTCTTCAGATTTGATTTACACATATATGAAAATCTAACCGTTGGATCTTCACAAAATTTATATCATTAGAAAGATCTTTTCAAAACGAATCCAACGGTTTCAGTTTCGGGAAAATCCGACGGTCGGATCTCCCGGTACACTCGTTTGAAGTTTCGATTTCAAAAATACGAACTGCAGCGTCGTTATTCGATTTAATTTAATTATATTTATATACATATATAAATATAATCGATTCTGGCGCTGTTTTTTTTCAGATTTGAATTAAACATTTCAGACAATCCAACCGTTGGATCTTCACAAAATGGGTGTCGTTGGAAAGATATTTCCAAGGCAAACCCAACGGTTGCGGTTTCGGGAAAATCCGATGGTTGGATCTCCCACACTAATCGTTTGAAATCACGGTTTCAAAACACGAACTGCAGCGTCGTTATTCGATTTATTTTATATATATATATATATAATTCATTCTTCGATTTCAAAACCATATTCATTTCATATATTCGATAAAAATGATATTTTTATCCCACTGATAATAAAAATGTGATTTTTAATGTAAAACAATTTATTTCAAAACACGATTATTTTATATAGTTTATACATATGATAAAAATATGATTTTTATTATAAAACAATTTATTTCAAAAACCCGACTATTTTATATAGTTCATATAGATGATAAAAACATGATTTTTATTATAAAACAATTTATTTCAAAACACGACTATTTTATATAGTTAATATATAAGGTAAAATGTTATTTTTGGTGTTAAAACAATTTATTTAAACCACCAATATTTTATATAGTCTATATATATGATAAAAATGTTATTTTTATCTTTCAAAGAATTTATTTAATACACGAACTCCATTCAACACATGAATTTTAGTTCAACATTCAACACATGAATTTTATTTCAACATTCAACACATGAATTTTATTTCAACATTCAACACATGAATTTTATTTTCACATTTAGATTTAAATCAAACACAGTAACATTTCAGAAAATTTCGGCAGCATAACGGCAGGGTAGTTAAAACCGGGGCCGTCCCTAGTACGGCTCCTCGCTCTACCTTAAAGCCTCGCAACTTTTGACAATGGGAATTTCATGCATCTAGTTCGCACGCAGGCGGCATGTTTATTATTTTCCTTTTCCACAAACTAATCCTATGTGGTTTCAACCAAATAATTCTCAACCACAAACGGGTATTTTTCAACCACAATCAATCAATTTCAACCACAAACAATTCTAATCAACCATTCGCTATCAACCAATTTTCACATCAATCACAACCAATAAATATCGTCCATGGTTTGTGGACGAGGGGCGTATATATATATATATATATAAGTATATTTCACTTCTATTTCAACATATATATAATTTTTACAACGCATATATAACTTATACATCGAACATACAACTTATACAACACTTATACATGAGGTGTACAATGCTTATATAACTCATACTTCGAATATAAAATTTATACATCGTCGTTTTCCATATCATTTATAATTTAGAAATCTCACATTGCTTTTCGCGTTGCCAAAAATTGCAGAAGGCTTAGAAAAATATGCGGTGTCTTCTAGTATGTAGAAGACGTCCACACGATTCCACTATCTCTTGTTTCACTGAATTTCGTCAACATGGCAAAAAGATACGATTTTTACAGTGAAATCATAAACCGTAGCGCTTTAAAGTGCTATTAAATAGTTTAATATAATTCAGTCGTTACCTCTCAGAACTGCTTCGAAACTAGGTATTGATTTTTCGTGAAATCCGTGAAGGGGTTGGACGATCGGGCTACGCAGCGTCGAAGAGGGACGAAGGGCGCACCTGCACGCAGTGGAGGGGGCTCACTTGGTGGTCGGAATTCACCTCGGCGGCGGTTGAAAGCCACCAACTTCCCAAGCTCGATTCGAGCTGTACAGGTCACGAAAAAAATCCAAACTAAATATGGATGTGAAGATCGTGGGGAGTACTACAGAATTCTCCAAAGGGCCATGGGTTTTTATTGCGTGTAGGAGGAGGAAAGGAGGAGAGAAGAAATAAACGGTTTCCGTCGTCGATCGGGGGAGGGAGAAAGAGAAAGCGGGGAGAGAGAAAGTTAGTCAACCAATGAGATTTTTTTATTAATTTATATATTTTTAAATTTCTAAAATACCCCTTATCTCCTACGAACTCCAATCCAAACCCAACGACTGTCATCCCTAGCTAAATACCCCCATTCTGAACACAATGGGATATGTTTCATAGGCCCATTCAACTGTTTGAGTCAGTTTTGCTTCAAATATATATATATATATATATATATATATATATATATATATATATATATATATATAGCCGAGGCCACATACTGATCCCAAAGATTTCAGAAAAATAAATCTAGCTATGTTTTGATGATCCGGTCCCAATAAAACTAGTTTCGTCGAATTCTGAGACCGTTTGAAAAATGGCCCTTTTCTGGTCGATCCAATTTAATAGAAATCGACCAAACATTTGCCACGCTCACATACTAGCTTCAAAAATTATGAAATTTGAAACCTAGCAATAATTTGACATCCCGGATCCAACAAAAGTGGTTTCGTTGAATTCTGAGGTCATTCGCAAAATGGCCATTTTCACGGGCTATATAAACTTTATAGCGACCTTTCTGAAAATTCATTTAGCCATAACTTTTGCTTCCCACTATGAAACTTCGATTTTTCATATTCGTTAGAAAGATATTCACTAACAGATTTAATTTTTTTTGGTTTCACTAAAATCCGTCATATTTTGCACCCGATACAGTCAGTCAAAGTTTGAATTCAATTTTTGAAACTACCGCGCCATTTCAGGCCTTGTTTATAATTCAAATTAATTATATTTATTTTCAAACGTCGATTCAAACTCACTTTTCGTCGTTATTGTTTAAAATATTTATTTTAAATATACAAAATCCACTAAAATAGTCAATTTAAAATTTTCAAACTGGTTCAGATTTTCCGGGTTATTACAATCTCCCCCACTTAAAACTTTTCGTCCCCGAAAAGGAACAAAGTCGAAAGTGGTTTAATTTACTAACTCCCTTTTTATCCTGGCTTTCATTCTTCAACTTTTCAGTTTATAAGAATTTTTAAATTCTTCAAAAATTTGGCTAACACCCTAAATTTTCAAAAAATTTCGCCATAACCTCCTTTGTACGGGGGACTTCGGGATATTTCAAATAGCCTCCCATGGCCCTCACTAATCCAAAAGAAAAAGAAAAAGCCAAGCGGCTAGCCAATCGGCTCATAAAATCATCAAATCCCAAGAAATACAATAAACGTGTACCTATTTGTCGGGCAAACAATTTTATTCCTTTTCTTAGCTATTCATCCATAACCTGTTCACACATACATAATGCACATGAATATATTCCTATCAATTTTCAATTCAGTTCGATATTTGTTCAATTTGGCTAAATGGTTCAAAATTCTAATTAATCAATAAAAAAATAAACAACACAACCAGTAATCAATTTGTTTGTTAACTTTCAAAAATATATTAATCGATTCATATACTCTTTTAAAATAATCAGACTATAGAATTAAAAGTTTACATCGATGTAAAGAAAATAACAACGAAGTAGAGAACAAAATGGTAATGCAAAGTATGGTAAATGTACCTTGCACCAGAGTCAATCAGAGATATCCACCCTGCACTTAGGATAGGCTTTCTTAAAGCTTTCCTCTGTTTCCCAAGTACAATCTCGTGGATCTCCACTGCATTGCACTTTGACTAAGTGAACCTTCTTGTTCCTCAGTTCTTTGGTTTCTTTGCCAATAATCTTCAGCGGCTCTCTTCTCACAGCCAATTCTGGAGTAATTTCAATATCCTGTTGTGCGGCCTCTTCCACAACCAAGTCAGGGTCATGAACATGCTTTCTTAGTTGAGATACGTGAAATACATCATGCACTCCAGGCAACCAATCAAGCAATTGAACTCTATAAGCGAGGGTTCCAATCCGTTCAAGTATAGGGAATGGACCAATAAATCTGGGCGCCAACTTCCCAGTTTTTCCAAATCGAATCACTCCTCTCATCGGAGAAACCCTTATATACACATAATCACCGACAGTAAAAGTCAAATTTCTTCTTCTCGAATCAGCACAGCTCTTCTGTCAGCTTTGAGCGGCGAGTAATTGTTTCTTAACGAAATCGGCTTTATCCGCAGCTTCGCGAATCATATCCGGTCCCAATACAAGCCTATTACCAGGTTCACCCAACAAGCAGGAGATCGGCACGGTCTACCATACAATGCTTTGAATGGTGACATTGTCAGGCTCACTTGGTAGTTGTTGTTGTATGAGAACTTAGCCAAATGTAAATGGTCTTCCCATGATCCACCAAAATCAAGAACACAAGCCCGCAATAAATCTTCTAGAATACGATTCACCCTCTCAGTTTGACCATCTGTTTGAGAATGATAGGTGGTGCTCAAGTTCAGCTTCATTCCCAGTTCTACTTGAAATGCCTCCCAGAATTTGCTAGTAAATATTGGATCTCTATCACTAACTATACAGATCGGCACCCCATGTAGCCTAACAATTTCCTTCAAATATATCTTTGCCAGAATCTGAGCAGTTCTATTGGATCTGACAGGTATGAAATGGGCGGTCTTCGTTAAGCGATCTACGATCACCCAAATACTATCGTTTCCTTTCCTGGTTCTGGGCAAACCATCTATGAAGTCCATGGAAATATGTTCCCACTTCCAACCTGGAATATCTAGCGGTTGCAACAATCCAGCCAGTTTCTGTTGGTCGCTTTTAACTAGTTGACAAGTAGGGCACCTTCTAACATATATAGAGATGTCTCTTTTCAACGATTTCCACCAGAATGTTCGCTTGATATCATTATACATTTTACTCACACCTGGATGGATACTGAGCTTAGATTTGTGTCATTCATCAAGTACCTCTCTTCTGAGTTCAGGAACTTCTGGAACACAAATTCGTCCTTGTAACCTCAGAATCCCTTCGCTATCAAGCTGGAAATCTGAAGCATTGCCTTCACGAATCCGCTGGCTCATTCCTTTAATAAATTTGAATAGCGGTGATTTTACTTGGATCTACAGCAATTACCTCTTTTGATACGACGTAGCCAAGAAACTTTACTTCATCTTGCCAGAATATACATTTGGAAAGTTTGGCCTTCAATACATTTCTTCTCAGAATTTCTAGGACTTGTTCCAAATGTTATTCATGTTCGAATTTTGACTTAGAGAAGATTAGGATATCGTCAATAAAAACCGAAACAAACTTATTCAAGACTCCTCTGAACACTCGATTCATCAAATCGACGAAGTAAGCTGGAGCGTTACATAAGCCGAACGACATTACTAACCACTAATAGAATAAGTCTGGACCTCTGAATGCTGTCATAGGAACACACTCTTCGGCAATACGAAGCTGATGGAAACATGTAGCTAGGTCCATCCTTGAAAATACTTGTGCTCCATTCAGACGATCCAATAAATCATCGATTCATGGAAATGGATATTTATTCTTTATTGTCTGCTTATTCAAGTCACGATAATCCACACATAGTCGCAGAGTACCGCCAGACTTTGGGACAAACACCACTGCTGCTCCCCAATCAGAGAAACTAGGCTTGATCAGACCCTTCCATACAAGCTGTCGAGTTTGATTGTCTAGTTCTTCTATCTCCTTTAGAGTCATTCTTCGAATAGAATGCACTACTGGCCTTGCATTCGGAATTAAAGCGATCTTGAAATCAATTTCTCTCTGCGGAGGTAAACTAACAACTTCTTCGAACACATCTACATAATTCTAGATGATAGGAATATCTTTGATGAGGTCCGGAATATTCTCTGTGACTACAGGGATATTTTCTATTTGAGAAGGAGAAACATCAAGAGCTGACCAAAAGTCTTTTCTATTTGAATTCGGACCTTCACATGGTATGTTGATAAAATTTCCCAATTGGGCCTTTGCCTTAACAACCCTCTCGGCACATTTAACCTCAGTTTCATATTTGGTTAACCAATCCAATCCCAGAATAAGATCGAATTCAGTAAAATTCATGACGATCGAGATGGTAGGGAACTTATAACTGGAAAAAGAGACAGGCACCACACAAATCCAACTAAGATCCAGAGGACCCCCAACCGGATTATGGACAGTGATGGGTTCCTTGAGCCTTTTCAATTTCAAATCCAACTTCTTAACTGCATTCTTTGCACTAAAGCTTCGTGACGTGCCTGTATCAAACAGTACTTTAACTGGAATATTTTTAACATTAAGTGTGCCTTCTAAAACATCAGACCTTCCCTAACTAGCTGAGGGTGTTGAAGTTTCTGTCACTTCGTTTACATGTATTATTCCAGGATTCTTTAAGACCTGGAAATCCTTTGCAAGATGACCAGTCTTATGGCATTGCTTGCACTCCCTAATCTCTTGAAACTCCTCATCAAGTCCAAATCTTTTCTTCTTTTGCTTTCGATTGGCTATAAATCCATCCTTTATTTGTTTCTTTAGGGATCTGCAACTTATCGACAAATGTCCTTGCTTATTGCAGTTAGAGCATACAACAATTGTCACGGGTTCTCTGAGAATTTATTCTCTTGTTTATCGTGAGCGGTGTTTTGAATAACACCTGTTCTTTAACCCGATAATTAATAATTCATTTTAAATATTCAAAATTCATCAAAATTGCCAAAATAAAAAATTTAAATTGGCTCGGATTTTCCGGGTTGTTACAATGTTCCTCTTTCGTCCCCTTTATTTTATGAATATAGATTAACCTCGAATCTAGATTGAAACTTATTATACATGCGAGTGGAATGCGGGGGTATTGGGGAATAGTCTATTTGGTAATGGTGGAACATAACTTTGTAACTTATGATTTGGGGCATAAATTGTCTTTGTTGCGAACTTGAGGTAAATTGAAATATTAAATCTTGATTTGGCGCAAACTGTAAATTGGAATATTAATCTAGATTGGGCATAACCATTGGTTGAGACACCAACGAATAATGTATATTGGAGTATTTGGGGGTGACTATTAGTACAAACTTGGGAAGATTAGATATAGCCTAATTTGAGTAATAACTCGAAACTTGAATTTAGGGGCCATAACTTGCAATTAGCTTTGTTGGACATAACTTGAGAATTGGAACATGACTAGTTTTGGTGAATTTGGTAATTAGCATGAAAAATCTAGAATTGGGTATATATGGTAATTGTGAATAATTTGCGTATAAACTGTAAATATGTGAACTAGTGAAAGATGAATATGCCTAACCCGAGGTTAGATTGAGTTGTGGTGTAAAACTGCCCGGAACCGCCCAGCACATCTAGTAACTACAACAACACCTATCTAATGTGAGAGGTTAGTGCATCATGTCCAAGAAAAACCTGAGGTTAGATTGAGTTGTTGTGTAAAACTGCCCGGAACCGCCCGGCACATCCAGTACCCACAACAACACATATCTAATGTGAGAGGTTGGTGCATTAATAAATCAATTAATGCTAATGAACGAGACATGCTAAGAAATGACTAGGGTTAAGTAATAAGAACACTTAACCAATATAACATGGATGACTAGGGTTAAGTAATAAGAACACTTAACCAATATAACATGGATGACTAGGGTTAAGTAATAAGAACACTTAACCAATATAGCACGAATGACTAGGGTTAAGTAATGAGAACACTTAACCAATATAACAAGATGAATGACTAGGGTTAAGTAATGAGAACACTTAACTTATATGACAAGATGGATGACTAGGGTTAAGTTAATAGGAAACACTTAACCGGTATAGCATGATAAATGGAAAGGGTTAAGTTAACCAATAAAACTTGATTTGTGGTAGGGTTAAGTTAACACAAGAAGGCGACACTTAGCCAAAGTAACATGACATGATGAGTAGGTGGGTTAAGTTAACTTGAATAGACTGATAATACTTAACCAATACAATAAGACAAACACGTGGGGCTAAGTAACAGGGAAACACTTAACCAATATAACTTGATGAAAGGACGGGGTTAAGTAAATAAGGAACACTTAACCAACATGACATGATGAATGGGTGGGTTAAGTTAACATGAATGGACAACACTTAACCAATATGACATAATGTGTAGGAGGGTTAAGTACATATCGGGTTGGTGGGTAATATTAGTAAATATAGGCCCACAAAACTTAACCGTTTAATAAACATGCTTGAATCGATGGGAGGGTTAAGTACATCTCGTGTAGGTGGGTAATATTAGTACATATAGGCCCACAAACTTAACGATTAAATAAACATGCTTGAATCAGTGAGAGGGTTAAGTACATATCGGGTTGGTGGGTAATATTAGTAAATATAGGCCCACAATAGGAAACCCTAGTAACGGGGACCCATTTCAGCAGTAACCCACATAGATGTATCACAGTACCCTGAACTAGGCAGGGTGGGGCACGATTACTGGGCTGATTGTAAGCAGTCAAAGCAGCGGCAGGGGTTACGTCAGTGTAGGTTCCGATGGTTTACGGGCGTGCACATACTCCGAAGTGGGAAAAAGCAGGCACTGCGTACCAGTAATTATACACTGTGCATCTTGAATCGTGTCGGGTCGCTATCATAAGGATTGATACACCTCATGGTGGGACCATCACAGGGTATCTACATGCAAGAGAGGGCCGATTGACACAGACACAAGAGAAATGAATACAAACCGAGAGCCGATCGATAGGGTAGTAAGGGTACATCTAGCATGTTCATGGCAATTAGGCTGATTGAGGTGGAATCCTCACGATAGATGTACACCTGAAGGCTACCACAATTACGGGGATTGGGATCACGTTATCATTTATACAGATTACTAGTTGGGACACTAGTTAGGTGGTGCAGAGATAGATATAGAAATCAGAATAACAAAGTAGTAGCGAAGCAGAGAAAGAGTAGAAGCGCATTCGGTTTACCTTGCCTTATCATACCTTATGCTTATCCTATGTTATCTTGTTATCCCTGTTATCACGGTATTGTCTTATATTCATATTATTCATGTCATGATGCTTTTGTCTGTTTATTTGCGGAAAGTCACTGGACTTACTTACCAGATTTATGTCTGACCTAGTTTTGTTTCGCCTCTTTTCTTCTGTTCCCCCCCCCCCCAAGTTTCATAGGGAGGAAATGTTACCACTTAGCCCAGTTTCCTTTCCAAGCTCGAAGATAGTCGATGTATTGCTTTGGACTCTCTCCCACTGATATGGCTAGTTCATGCTTTATTGGGGAATATCATTATTATTCTTATGCTTCTTTTATACTTGGAAGTTTTTGAATCAAGACAGAAGTTCTATGTATTACTTTTAAGTATGATTAAGATAACTGTTGTAAAAGCTTGACTAAATTAAGTTGTTTATAAAATGACATTATTTTCCACTACTTTGTTTGCCGGTCTTGTAATTTATCTGCATATTTTACCTAAAATGCTCCACCAAAGTTAAGGCATTCCCTTTATGAGTGACCTTAACGGAGGTGGGGTGTTTTAGATTCCGTCCTTGATTTCACGCCTACAAGGGATACCACCAATTCCGTCATTGATTTCACGGCTACAAGGGATACCAGCGATTACTTATACAACATAAACAATTACAAACAACCTTATAACTCTTCAATAGCACTTGATCCAGAGAGTAATGAGTAGTGAGTGTGGAGAGAAGAAGATTAGTGAAAACAGAATTTAATTTGGCAGAGTATTGATGTAGGAATCACAAAAATGATAAAATGGTGTAATGAAGTAGAGTGAAAGTGGAGAAGAAGAGAATTAAAAATTTGAATTCAAGCCCTTTTATAGTGTGTGAAAGGTTGCAACATTTCTGGACCATGACACATAGTGCAAAAACACTTCATTTCAAATTTAAATTTCTGACAGTTATATGTCGGCATAGCCTTTATTTTATGTCGACGTATATATATATATATATATATATATATATATATCAATTTTATGTTTTTTAAAGCATTTTTAAAGTATTTAAATTAATATTTAAAATTTTGAAATTCCTGAAACAAAACTAGTTGCTAAAACATTATTTTCAAGTATAAAACATAAGAAAATATTATTTCAACGTAAGATTAAATACTTAATAAATATATGTGATATGAAAACTATATAAAATATAATTTGAAACATATATAATACAATTATAAACATATATATATATAGTAATTTATAAAGAAATATTTATAAACTATATATAAATAAAAGCTTATATGGAAAAATCAAATATAAACTTTGTAAAGTATAATTAATAAAACTATAAAAAATAAGAATACTTATAAATTAGGAAATATATTTGAAATCATAAGTTTAAAATTCTTTAATCGAAACTTAATAACATAAATAAATATTCTAAAGTGTAAAGTCATATGAAATCATATACATACTTATAAAGTTATAAGGTTTAAAACTATAAAACTATATAACTATATAAACATATATAATATAATTAAAATTATAAACTTATATGTTTGAAATCATAAGTAAAATAATTTATAATTTGAAAATTAGAATTTTCAAATTTGAAAAAGATAATTTGAAATTTGAAATTTGAAAAACAGATTTTGAACATGGAGTGCTATTCAGAGTCTTACATAAACTAGACTCTATTACTATATTTATCTTGAGATCTTAAACTCTTCAAATCTTTATTACTCATGAGTCTTGAATCTTGAATCTCTTAAATCTCTAAAACTCTAGAATTGTACAGTCTTCAGTACTTAAGTCATGTATACAAAACCAGCATATATATGTCTATACATTCTAGATAAAATGTTAGTATATATTTTATAATCAATAATAATTGAAATAAGATTGTTGTCATCAAAACTCTGTTCTCCAACAAAAGTTTCAAAGGAAGCCTACGATGGCAGAGGTTTTCAGGCGTACACATGCGGTGGAGCATACTGATGACGAAGGGAACGTGACATATGATTGGGCGGACGACAAGGCTATGGGTGTAATGGTAAATATGTGTGACTAGCCAAACCCATGTACCACGGTGGAAAGGATAATCATTGGAATATAACACATTAATCAACATTAGTAGATTACAGATAATAGCATAAGCATGAAATGAAATAATTTACATCAATATGACAGGGGAATCATAAAATGTCATAACCATCAGAGTTGCACAGTTATAGGATACAACTAAGTACATAAAAGAAATGACTAGTCTACATCGAGATCAACGATACATATACATAAGATAGTACAGGTGGTAATGTCAATAGTCCAAAAGACAAATAAAAGCCAGTCTTCGCCTTCAGCCAAAAGTGCACTCCAAGCTATAGTGCTAAGCCAAAATGAATCCTGCTACCTGTTACTTTGTTGCCTGTGTAAAAATAGGGGCACCCGAGTTTGCAAGTGAAACGAACTACGAGTCAGTCATGGGAGTGGTATGAGAAATCTACTTGATTAGTATAATAATGATAATAAGGCAAATTATAGGACTACGCTGCTAATGCGGAATGAGTTTTCTCCATTGATTACCAGTGCATGAAATAAAGTAAATCTTTTAAACAACGCAATGCTTTTTATAAAAATGAAGCCATTATAAGACTCAGGTCCCATCACACAATGCAACGCAAGCCGGAGGATAGAGTTTTACCTCATAATGGCCAAAATATGCTTGATACGTATAAAACAAAATCATTTGATATTATCACTAGTGCATATATGTTTCAAACACAATTTCAATCATAATGTGTCAATCATAGATGGCATAGTACCCCATCCTACTACGTCACCATATAGGTTTACAATTAAAACCGAAATGTCACGTATTGAAAATTGAATTTCCGTCATGAGCCGAGGCCAGGGATGGCTCCTCATCGATTCGAGACACTCTAGAAAATGCCTCAGGATTCCCCGTAGTGAACCCTTGGATCTTCAGGGACGGTCCTCTCTTACTTTGGAGGACTAATTATTCCTGAAACATGTTTCCCGGTCCTATCGGACCTATCACTTGGCCACTAGAGACCAATAACCGAGGCGCCTCGCATTCCATCATCCTCATAGGTAAAAATATAAATGTCTAGGCTCCATACCATGACACCACCCATAGCTAGAAAGAAATGTCGTACACTCCTGCAGTCACGATTTTGTTTTTGTGTCATACCAGGGTGTGAGGCTCGCGAATTAACGCTATACACAAATCTACGCTAATTAAAGCCATGCTTTGATCATAGACCACAAGACTCTGCTTTTCAACAAAAGCCTTGTTCATTTGCATCTCAGCATGCCACATTGACATTCCACGCCATGCGACTGATGTCTATTGATATATAGCCTCTAAGCTCGTACGTTTTAGAGAAGGGTGTTAAGAAAGAGAATAAATTCTCCGCCACCAAACAGATATATACTTAATAGAAATCAATCAACATAGAATGAAATCCAATGTCAGACAAACATCCATTGACTAGTCCGTTCTGGGTCTGAACGAAACCGGAGGCACCTTATTCCTCGTTAAATATGCCCAATACGGAATAGAGGCCCTCGCATATCCGAACAAATACGTCCGGACAACTACCACTATAACCCCTTCCTGGGAGCTAATCAATCCAGGGCATAAGTAGTAATCCATTCGATGTGAAGATTACCGGTCTTGCACCGTCTAAATTTTCTTCGACTTTTAGTCGTCGCTCTATTATTTGAAATGAGATTTAACTCGGCCTTTTCAAATAATTCACGTATATATAGAATTCAAATCAATTCTTTCCATGGTTAAACTATTTGACATTACGTTTCAATTCAATATAATAATTTCATGTCAAATACATCTAACCATCGAAAATATCAGATAAACCAAGTAAAATTGGTTTATTTCCATTCCACATCGTTTATAATATTTTAAAACGATTTATCGCTATTTTTATTTATATAAAAATAGCCCATTTTAAATAAATAACGCTTCAGGTCATCATGCGACGTTGGCTCTGTTTTTATTCAGATTTGAATTGCACATTTCTCAAAATCTAATCGTTGGATCTTAACAAATTTATTATCGTTGGAAATATCTTTTCCAAGCGAACCCAATGGTTCTGGTTTCGGGAAAATCCGACGGTGGAATCTCTCGGTATAATCGTTTGAAATTACGATTCCAAAACGCGAACTACTGCACGTGATTCATTTAATTTTAATTTATATTATATATAAATTATACAATTTATTAGACGATTTCCAAACCATTTAAATCTTCAAATAATCAGCCAACGCCTTTAAATTTCGGAAAATTTTGCCATAGTCTCCTTTGTTCGGAGAGCGTTTTGGAAATTTATTGGGTCGTATTAGGCACCTAATAAATCCAAAAAAAAGCATACACAATTTTTAGTGACCTATCTATGCCCAAGGGAGAGCGTAAAGATCATATCTCTAGAGATTATATCTCATCACCATGTCTAGTGTTGGAAAATAAATAATCCATGTGCCATATCTAAAATCTAGAGAGACGTGAATTATTGTCATCTCCAGACCCGTGTGGTTTTTTTTTATTAATCCTGCCATTTACCGATATATTTTATTTAGTCCATATTAGTCCTCAGTTTAACCTATAATTCAATCGTCGCCATATGAGCGTCTCGCTCGTATGGTAATCTCAACCTCGTCGTATAAGCTCCAAATGCTTATATGGAATATGATACGCTATGACATCAATAATTCGTCTTCGGTTCAACCTAAAATGTAGTCATCGACATACAAGCCTCTCGCTTGTATGATAATTCCAACCTCGTCATACAAGTTCCAAATGCTTACATGGAATATGATAGAGTATGCTATCTTCACGTAGTATGCCATGTACGGCAGTTCAAAATTAATTATTGCTATCCGGTGGCATAGTTTATAATCTCACACAGAACAACTATCACACTGCATCCAATGTCATTCACAGGAGTTTATATAGTAAATAAAATTTGCGCAGCCAACTCATTAAGGTCTACCTATTTGTCGGGCACGCAAATTAATTCTTTACTCAACAACGAATCCATTTACCTGTTTAGCATGTGTATATATATGCATATCTAAGCTAAAAATAATATTATTAGCGAATAAATATTTATTCCAATGCATGATTATTTTTATTACTTCACATACATGTTAAAAATAATATTTCTGGTGAACAAAAATATATTTCCACACATGACTATTTTTATTACTTCACATACATGTTAAAAATAATATTTTTGGCAAATAAAATATATTTCCACATATGACTATTTTTATTACTTCACATACATGTTAAAAATAATATTTTGGCGAACAAAAATATATTTCCACACATGACTATTTTATTACTTCACATACATGTTAAAAATAATATGTTTAATGAACAAACATTTATTTCAACACATGGTTATTTTATTACTTCACATACATGTTAAAAATAATATTTTTGGCGAACAATATATATTTCCACACATGACTGTTTTTATTACTTCACATACATGTTAAAAATAATATTTCTAATGAACAAACATTTATTTCAACACATGGTTATTTTATTACTTCACATACATGTTAAAAATAATATTTTTAAGGAACAAACATTTATTTCAACACACATTTATTTTATTTAATTCATATACATGTAAAAAATAATATTTTTAATGAACAAACATTTACTTCCACACATTAATATTTTATTTAGTTCATATACATGTTAAAAATAATATTTTTAATGAACAAACATTTATTTATACACATGGTAATTTTTAATGATTCATATATACAATAATAATGATATTTTTATTGTTTAAAGAATTTATTCAACACAACAACTATTTTATATAGTTCATTTCAGAAAATTTCAGCATTATAACGGGAGGGTGTTGTAGCACCGGCACAGTGTCTGAGCACTTCTCCTCTTCTAACCTAGGCTTGCACCATACATAATCATTCCATTCAATAATTCCATAATTTAATCCAACTATTCATCACAACCACAATCAATCAATCTCAATTTTATACAACGCGTATATGTATTTTATATAGTGTACATATATTTTTAATATTACAATCACAATCAATTTCCACAACACAACCATCACACAATCATCCATGGTTTAACAGAAAGTAGTGACAGGAGCTACTAAGCCCCATTTGCAACCTATTATATTTTTCTCCATTTTATTTTGAATTTAGAAATCTCACATTGGGTTCCACTCCTCCTTAAATTGTAGAGAGCTCCAAATACGTTCCAGTCTCTTCTAGAATGTAGTAGGCACTGTCACGATCCCAACGGTTCCTGTTTCACAGGATTCCGACTTCAAATGAGCAAGATATGAATTTTCAAAGGCTAATAGAGTTCTAAAGTTAATTGACAAAGAAATTAACTTAAAAATATAACCTTTCTTCTAAAAAAAACCACGGTTGACAGTTTTTCGATTTTCTCAAAGCCTAGGTTTAGGATTTTTTTTCTTGAATCAAAGCACTAGATGCCGATCAGGTGGTGCCACGCTCTCGGCCTTCGCGAGAGCTTCCGCTCGATGCCCTAGATGTCGAGGTCGATGGTTAGACAACGACAGAAAATGAGGCGAGGCAGCGTGTCTTTGAGGGGCGATTCTAACCAAATATACAACTCCAGATTTTGAAACCCGTACGGATTTGAAGAGCAAAGAGAGTACTACAAAATTGCCTTAAGAATCGAACGATTCAATTGTGTGGATTAAGAGTTATTGAGGAGAGAAAATTTGAGCTATAATCCGTCGTTCGTTCGTTGACCTGGAGGCGGCTTTAAAAGTGATTTAGGGTTCGGAGATTTTGATTGGCCCATATAATTTATATATTTATATATATATATATTTTAATTCCAAAAATACCCATTAATCAATACGAACTCCAAATCAAAGCCAACGACTGCCGCCCTAGCTAAATACCCCCATTCCGAACATAATGGAATATGTTTCGTAATCCTATTCGGCTGTTTCAGTGAGTTTTTCCCTAAATTAAAATATATAACATTCAAAATTAGATTTGAATGTACATTTTAATTTACCGGGGCCACATACTGATTCCAAGAATTCCCGAAAAATAAATCTAATTATGTTTGGATGATACAGTCGTAACAAAATTAATTTCGTCGAATTTGGAGACCATTTGAAAAATGGCTTTTTTCTGGTCTGTAAGAACCTGTAACTTCCCCGGTAAGGAAAGCCCGGATTGAATTGAGGACAAGCCACATCGGAACGCAAACAGAAGAACATTTCATTGCTTATTACAACAATTCATCAGAATACAAGAATGTACAGAGTATTAACAAATAATATACATTATAAAATATCAGAGATTACAATACATTACATAGCAGCGGAAAATAATTCAAAACACAACTAGAAGTAATACACAGATACAGAGCTTTCCGAGTATCGTTCCCGCTGTAAACCAGGATCCTATGAATATAAATCTACAAAACCAAAACTACTAGCTGCCTGTGTCAAAATAAGGGCACCCAGAGTTTAGGTTAAAACAATAAACTCCAGGTCAGTCAAGTGACTGGTGTGAGAACTAAAACAGTTATTAATCTTTATTTTAAAGTTAGGTAAATCAAGGGACCACGCCGTATAACACGGAACGGGTTTCCTCCCAAGAACACCAGTGCATAAAACAACAGCGCAATGCTAAATAAAGAACAATGAAGCTATTATGAGACCCAGGTCCCATCACACAATGCAACGCAAGCCGTAAGATAGGGTTTTTACCTTATAATAGCCAAGAATGCTTGGTACGTGAAATTTCATCTTTTATTATTACTACAAGTGTATAGTGTCAAAACAATTTCAAATCATAAGTATCTATCATAGACGGCATAAGCGCCCCATCCCACTATGTCGCCATACTAGGCTCTACAAATAAAACCGCAAAGTCACGTATTGGAAGTTGGATTTCCATCCATGAACCGAGGCAAAAGATAGTCCTCTACCAATTCGAGATGCTCTAGCCCGTGTCTCAGGAACAAAACGCATCGTCCCTTGGATCGTCAGGGTCGGTCACCGATGTGGATTAAAATGTCTGAACACTGCGTTTCCCTACCCTTTGGGGTGTCAATGAGTCAACAAATGACTCCATCGGCTTCACATAGTCACCGATAAATCCGAGGCGCCTCGCAACAGCAACAACCATATAAGTCAAACTTGCCAGGGCGTGTAAAACCACTGACGCCACTTCTAGCTAGAAGGAAACGCATGCCCTCCCTGAGGTCCTCTCCCGTTTTTGGTTCACAACCGGGGTGTGAGGCTCGCGAATTAACGCTACACAAAGCTATGCTACACAGGCCGTGCTTTGATCATCAACCACAAGATTCTGCTTTTCAACAGAACCCTTGATCATTTGCATCTTAGCATGTCACACAGGAAAACCACTCCATGCAACCGATATCCATCAATCACACAGAATGATATCCGATGTCAGACACACAGTCCATTTACAAGTCCGTTCTGGGTCTGAACGATACCGGAGGCACCTTGTACCTTGCATATCGATCGATCTTCAAGTATGTCTGGACGACCACTAACTGATTCCCTCCTCTTGGGTGTATGGCCCAATCAAGATCATCAGTAATCACCCAAACGACGTGAAGACCTCCGGTCTTCGACCACCATCTTCATCTTCGACTTATCATCATATCAGTTATTTAGAATGGGATAAACCTGGTCTTTCCGAATAACTCGCGTATATAATAAACAAGTGTTACACAAACACAACATACGCCTCATTCAAATTCATCAGTCACTAACCGTAAATTAACAAGAGAATAATTCCCCAAATATTAACCACGAAGGCCGAAACCAACATCAGATCAATAACCAGGAAACCATTCTGCTTAGCTAACACACAGTTAGTTTCTAAATTTCACATTCTTAGGGAAAGGTTCCCATTAATTTTATCAAAGATAAATTCTTTTAATTTTATTCTTTAATCTTCCTTTGAATATCACTTCAAACTAGTCGGGATTAACGAACCTTACCAAAGTAATTGTTTGTTTTAATTTCCCAACCCCAACCTATTCATCCCATGAAGTAAAACTGGTAATACTTCATATCTAACACCACGGTGTTATCGGTAAATTCAATTACCATTTCACGTTTAAATCTAATTAAAGATTTAACTATCGCCTGGAGCAAAACTGGTGATACTCCATTCTCGATCGTTTCAATCTAATTAAAGATTCATTAAAACTCCACTTGGTTTTAATCTTTAACTGGGTTAAAGAATCAATGTCATTTAAAACACGATTCACGATAAACCCAAAATCACATTCCATTCTATCAGCCTTTAACCGTAAAATAGCAAGTGAGCAATTCCCTAAGTATTAACCCCGAAGGTCGAAACCAACATCAGATCAATACCCAAGAAACCATTCAACTTAACTAATCTCCAGTTAGTTTCTGATTTTCTTAACTCCGTTGGGTCTAAGAAAAGTATTATTGAAGATACCGTTCACGACAACCCAAAATCACATTCCATTAATTATCGGGTTAAAGAACAAGTGTTATTTAAAACACCGTTCACGATAAACCCAAAAATCAATTCAAATTCAATTCCGATTAAATACCATTTAATTGGTACACTTCATTAAATCTAAATAAAATGATTTAATCTTTGTCTCAACTAGGTTTAAGAACAGTGTTAATGAAGACACCATTCACGACAAACCCAAATCACATTTGATATTAAATACAAGGCTCTGAATAGAAAATATATCGGCTTAAATTCAATACCAAATTCTGCGACCAACAAATATCGTATTGGAAATAACGATATAAATATATCTTTCAAATTTCCAGAACAATATCTGTATAATCACTAAATCCAACATCGAAATATTCCAAACACAATTTCGATTCAAATCCATTCCAACTCAATTATTGGAAATTCTGGTTACTTTTAAAACCATTTCAAATCCACTTTATTTATTTAAAAATAAATAAATTATTATTCTAGTTCAAGAGTTTTTCATCCCAATTCTTCACAAATCATTTCATACGATTTTACACAAATTATTACTATTTTTAATAATTTTATCAAGGCCCGTACAGTCGATTTCCATCAACGGCCATCGAACTGCACTTACAACGACCTTTTCCAAATTTGATTTAGATATAATTCCAAATCCAACCATTGGATTTCAAATCTCTAATACTCGTTAGAAAGCTCTTTTCGATACGAACCCAACGGTTCCGGTTTTAGGAGAATCCGACGGTTGGATCTCCCGTAATATTCATTCGAAGTCAATGGTCGAAATTCGCGAACTGCCGCGGCGCGTTCTATTCAGACCATTACATATATAATATATATATATTATATAGATTTCGTCGATTTCCTTTCAAAATGTATTTTATCAATCGTTTTAAATTTGTTTTCGAAACGATTTCAACTTCACATTCAATATCTAATCAAAATTAAATTTTTCCTTATAAATTCATTTTTTATTCATTTCAATTTGATTTCAATTCAAATCGATTTCAATTCAATTCCAGTTCATTTTCAATTTCAGTTCAATTTCCATTCGATTTTGAATTTATTTCAAATCGATTTCTATTCAATTTCAATTCAATTCGAATTCATTTCAATTTGATTTCCATTCAATTTCAATTCGATTCGAATTCATTTTATTTTCAATTCGAATTCTAATTCGTTTCAGTTCAATTTAATTCGAATTTCATTTCAAAATATTCGATTTTGAAATCACTTTTCAATATTCATTAAAAAAACGAATATAATCGATATAAATATCGTTCGCATCAAAATAGCGCATATCTAATCAACACGGCTTTATATATTTCTATTTCAAATATTCTATTCAAATATTTCGTTTCAAATATTTCTTCTCAAATATTCTATTCAAATATTTCTCTTCAAATATTCTATTTCAAAACTGGAATGAGGCCAAATCCATTACCATAGATTTTATTTCTATGGATTTCCATGCAACGCATGTATATATCAACAATGACAAATAATCAACCATCATCTAAAGTGCATTCTACACTGTATAAGCATCAAATATAAATATTTAACGCTTATAACAGTCTGTCAATCAATCGATCGACATACAACTAATTATTGGGATTAGTGTATGTCATATATCATCCCAATACCCGTGTGGGGTTTCAAACAATCAAACATAGATTTTATTTGTGCAGTTGGGCGATGTGTAAAATTTATCGTCCCAATCAGTATCAATCAAATGTGTGTATATAAACAAATCATTCGATTTGTTTATATTAATTTATTTTATTTCATACACACATTAAAAATTCTATTTTTAACTATAAAAATATTTCTAGTTCATTCCACATCACACAATCAACTACACATCAAAATCAAACAAACAAACAAGCCGTCCATGGTCTGTGGACGACGGGTGTCGGGTACTGCTAAGCACCGTTTGCTTCCTAGTATATATTTCAAACTAGAAATAGAAATAAAAGTGAGGAGTTCTCACCGAAAAGCTAAACCAAACGCCATGACTCTTCTAATGTAGAAAATCTTCGCCACTCGCCTTTTATCGCTTTCGTCGTCCGTAGCCACTATATATATAAAAATCACATTTTTATATTGTTGCTATATATATAAAAATCACATTTTTATAATCACTCTATATGGATAAAAATTCTATTTTTATACCGCTACTATATAGATAAAAAATCTATTTTGCTACACATATAAAAATCAAAATTTTATTCTCTATATAATATAAAAATTATATTTTTAACTTCTACATTAAATAAAAATTATATTTTTAACTTCTGCATTATACAAAAATTATAATTTTAACTACTACATCATATAAAAATTATATTTTTATATAATTAAAAATCACTTTTTGCTTTGATTAAAAATCACTTCCTTCTTCTTTAAAAACCCTATCTTTACTTCATATGAAAATTCAAAGCTTTCTACTTTATAAAAATTCAACCTTTTTATCGTTAAAAACCTCGTCTTTCCAATGCATAACAATCGTATAAAAATCACTTTGTTCATAAGGTAAAAATAATATTTTTCATGATATAAAAATCTAATCTTTATCTTAACAAAGATCATCATTTTCCCTAACGAAGAATCTAATCATTTCTATGTATATTTATAAATTAAAACTGAATTTAAACAAAGCATTTTATAATTTAAAACTGAATTAAAATAAACTAAAAAGGGAAAGCTTACTGTTTTCGGAGGAGGAGGTGTTGTAGAGGTCGTCGAAGGGGAATATGGCAGCAGGAAGGCGGTCAAAAGATGGTGGGGGTTCATTGGCGGCGGGAGCATCGGGGAGGGGTTGCGTGGTGCGCTCAGACAAAGGGAGGGTATCGAACGGGATTGGGGGGGGCTCGGCGGTCGAGCAAGAGGAGGGGGGATTCTGTCGGCCGCGTGCTCGAGGGGGGTTCTTCCCGCGGTTCGATCGAGGGGGGGTTCTTCCGGCAGCTTCTTCTTTTTTTTCTTTTAATTTTCTGTTGAAAACGAGATGGAAGGGGGGGCCTGAAGGGTTAAGTAGGGGTAGAGGGTTGACTAATATATATTATTTAATTTCAAAAAGGTACTTTTTATTTCGACCTCGAAATCGAACCCACCGACTATCGTCCATAGCTAGTTACCCCCATTCCGAACACAATGGGATATGTATCATAAGCTGATTCGATCGTCTCGATCAGTTTCCATAAAAATAAAATTATAAATCTATATATTGAATTTGAACGCACCTTTCAATTTACCGGGGCCACATACTAACTAGAAAAATTTCCAAATTTTTTTTTCTAGCTTCGTATTGATGATACGGTCCTAACAAAACTAGTTTCGTCAAATTCTGAGACCGTTTGAAAAATGGCCATTTTCCAGTCGATTAAAATCAACTGAACAGGTAAAAATGCGTTTTCCTTTGCCACGCTCACATATTGACTCAGAAAATTACGAATTTTGAAACCTAGCAATAACTTGACATCACGGATCCAACAAAAGTCGTTTCGTCGAAAACCGAGGTCGTTTGCAAAATTTCCATTTTTATTGGCCAGAATTCCATAGCGACTATTCTGAATTTTCAACTGGACATATCTTTTGATTCCCGCTATGAAATTTCAATTTTTCGGATTCGTTGGAAAGATATTCTCAAATAGATTCTATTATTTTTGGTTTCACTAAAATCCGGTTTATTTTGAATCCTGTACATTCATTTGATGTTTGAAATCGAATTTTCAAACTACCGCGCCATTTTCAATTCCTTTTATATATATAAATAAATATTTATATTCTAACGACGACATATATAAATATATACATTCGAATTCTATTCAAAATAAATTTCTCGTCGTTAATATTTAAAATAATTAATTTTAAATATTCAAAATTCACTAAAATTGCCAAAATAAAAAATTTAAATTGGCTCAGATTTCCGGGTTATTACATGGTCGATCCAATTCAAACTGAAATTACCAAATGCGTTTTAATTTACCACACTCACATATTAATTCCAAAAATTATAGAATTTTAAACCTAGAAATAATTTGACATTCCGGATTCAACAGAAGTGGTTTCGTCGAAAACGGAGGCCATTTGCAAAATGGCTATTTTAAAGGGCTTTGTTCTTATTTAAAAATGAAATTTTAAAATTCTGACGCATTTTCAGACGAAAATTTTAAATTTGTTCTTATTTTCTTGGTTGTTACAATCTCCCCCACTTAAAACTTTTCGTCCCCGAAAAGGAGACAATAGTAAAGTAGGAAACAAAACCGAAATAGAATTGTAAATGTACCTTGCACCAGAGCTAATTAGAGATGTCCACTCTGCACTTAGGATAAGCATGTTTAATGCTATCTTCTATTTCCTATGTGCAGTCTCTAGGATCTCCACTCCACTACACTTTGACTAAATGTATCTTCTTGTTCCTTAGAACCCTTGTTTCTTTGCTAATAATTTTCAGTGGCTCTCTTCTCGCTGCTAATTTCGGAGTAATATCCAAATCTTGTTGCGCGGCTTCCTCCACAATTAAGTCTAGATCATGTACATGCTTTCGAAGTTGAGAAATGTAAAATACATTATGTACTCCGGGAAACTAGTCTGGCAACTGAACTCTATAAGCAAGAGTTCCTATCCTTTCGTGTATAGGAAACAGACCAATATATCTAGGTGCTAACTTCCCTGTCTTTCTGAATCGGACCACTCCTCTCATCGGAGAAAGTCTCAAATTTACGTAATCACCAACAGCAAATGCCACACCTCTTCTTCTAGAATCTGCATAACTTTTCTTTCGGCTTTGAGCTGCTTGCAATCGCTTCTTAATGAAATCGACTTTATTTGAAGCTTCTCGAATCATGTCAGGACCTAATACTAGTCGATTGCCTAGTTCTACCCAACATGCAGGAGATCAACATGGTCTACCGTAAAATGCTTCAAATGGTGACATTTTCAAGCTTGCTTGATAGCTGCTATTATATGTGAATTCTACCAAATGTAGTTGATCTTCCGAAGATCCACCAAAATCCAGAATACAAGCCCGCAACAAATCTTCTAATATACAATTCACTCTCTCAGTTTGGCCGTCTGTCTGAGGATGATATGCAGTGCTAAGATTCAGCTTTGTTCCCAACTCTTCCTAAAATACTTCCCAGAATTTACCAGTGAAAATCGGGTCTCTATTAGTGACAATACTACTGAGCACTCCATGTAGTCTAACGATTTCTTTAAAGTATATCTGCGCCAGACTCTGAGCTGTTCTAGTCGATCTGACAGGAATTAAATGGGCGGTCTTCGTGAAACGATCTATGATCACCCATATGTTGTTATTTCCTTTCTTCGTTCTAGGAAAACCATCTATGAAATCCATGGAAATTAGATCCCACTTCCAATCTGGAATCCCTAATGGTTGTAACAATCCGCCGAGTTTCTGTTGATCACCCTTGACCTATTGGCAAGTAGAACACCTGCTAACATATATCGAAATGTCCCTTTTCATCGCCTTCCACCAGAATGTGCAGTTGAGATCATTATACATTTTACTCACTCCTGGATGGATACTAAGCTTGGACCTGTGACATTCATCCATCACCTCTCTTTTGAGCTCGGGAATATCCGGAACACAGATTCGTCCTTTCAACCTAAGAGTTCCCTTGCTATCAATTTGGAAGCTTGAAACTTTGCACTTTTGAACTCGTTCTCTGATCATCTAAATAAACTTATCGTCTTTCTGAAGAACAGAGATCTTATCAATCAATGAAGGCGTGATAATGAGATTAGCGATAATAGCATTCTTTCTGCTAAGCGCATCTGCCACAACATTGGCTTTCCCTGGAGTATACAAAATATCGAGATCGTACGCTACAAAAAATTCTAACCAACGCTGCTCTCTCAAATTCAAGTCTTTCTGGGTGCACAAATACTTCAATGACTTATGATCTATATATGATTCGAACTTCTCACCTAAAAGATAGTGCCTTCATATTTTCAAAGCAAACACGATGGCTAACCACTCAAGATCATGGGTAGCATATCTCTTCTCATGCGGCATCAACTAACGGCTAGCATAAGCAACTACTTAGCCTCTTTGCATTAATACCGCACCAATACCTTCAAGAGAAGCATCTGTATAAACTGTCATATCTTGATTGCCATCAATAATAGTCAACACTGGAGCAGTAGTCAACCTTAATTTCAACTCTTGGATAGCCGTCTCACAATCAGTCGTCCAATTAAACCTTGCATGATTCTTGATAAGCTTCATTAATGGACTAGATAGCTTTGAAAAATCTTTAACGAACTTCCGATAATAACTAGCCAATCCTAGAAAACTTCGGACTTCTGTGGGTGTAGTAGGCTGATTCCAATCTTGAATAGCTGTAATTTTGCTTGGATCTACTGAAATTCCTTCCTTCGATACTACATGACCGAGGAACTTCACTTCTTCTTGCCAGAATATACATTTAGAAAATTTGGCTTTTTATACGTTCTTTCTCAGAATTTCCAAAACTTCTTCCAAAATGCTTCGCATGCTCGCTAGTGGACTTATAGAAGATTAAAATGTCGTCAATGAAAACCAGCACAAATTCATTCAAGATATCGCGGAATACTCTGTTCATTAAATCGACAAAGTAAGTGGTAGCGTTACACAAGCTGAATGGCATTACTAACCACTCATAAAATAAATCTAGACCTTTGAAAGCTGTCAAAGGAACACATTCTTCGGCAATAGCAGTTGATGGAAACCTGTACTAGGTCCATTCTCTAAAATACTTGCACTCCATTCAAGCGATCTAATAAATCATCAATCCGCGGTAATGCATATTTATTCTTCAATGTCTTCTTATTTAAGTCACGATAATCCACGCATAATTGGAGAGTACCGTCTGACTTAGGAATAAATACTACGGTTGCTCCATAACATGAGAAGCTAGGTCTGATAGAATCCTTCCATAACAATTGTCGAGTTTGATCACCCAATTCTTCTTTCTCTTTCAATGTCATTCTTCAAATAGCGTGCACTACTGGCCTTGCATTCGGAATTAAATCGATCCTGAAGTCAATTTCTCTTCGCGGAGGTAAGCTATCAACTTCTTTGAACACATCCGCATAATCTCTAACTACTGGAATTTTCTCAATAGAAGTAGGAGTAATTTCAAGAGCAGGCCAAAATTCTTTTCGATCTGAATCTGAGCTGTGACATGGTATAATAATATCTCCGAGCTTCGTTTTAACCTTAACAACTCTTTCGGCACATTTAACTTCGGCCTCATGTCTTGTTAGCCAATCCAGCCCAAGAATAACATCGAACTCAGAAAATTTCATGACGATCAAATTAATAGTAAACTGGTAACAAGAATAAGAGATTGGCACTCTACAATATAAACCGAGAACAAGAGAGCCACCTATCGGATTATGAACACTAATCGATTCTTTAAGATTTCTTGGGTTTAACTTTAATTTTTTAACCGAGTTACTAGAAATGAAACTTCGTGATGCACCAGCGTCAAATAGTACTTAAACATGAATATTTTTAATAGTAAGGCTACCTCCCAAAACATCTGGTTTACCTGCTCCTGCAGAAGAAGCGGGCGTATCCACCCCATCGTACACAGAGCAATGGACAATTTGGCTTGATGTGCCCCTTCTTATGGCAATTGAAGCACTCTCTATTATCAGGAGGGTCCTGACTCGAGCCCGATTCATTTGTCCTTTGCTGCTTTGGAGTTTTACACTCATTTTCCTAATGTCTACTTTGACCATAGTTATGGCATTTGCCTTTTGGTTTCCAGCCTTTTTGAGGCTTTGTTGCTTCGGTGTTGCTAGTTTTGGGCTTATTTCCATAAGATTTTCTTTTGCTACTAGCGTGATTTCTCTCGCGGTCTTCCTAAGAATTCTTCTTATCAATACCCTCGTACCTACAAGCCTTTTCAATCACCTTGGTAAATGGAAGCTCGATGTGTGCAGTCACTCGGTTATGGTACTTTCTAAGAAGACCCTATATGAACCGCTTATTCTTCTGAAGTGGGTCTTGAATCAATTCGGGTGCATAGCGAGAGAGCTCTTCAAATTTGTTCACATACTCATGAATGGTCCAATCCCCTTTCTGGAGATTAGCAAACTCATCATGCAAGCGCTCGACTTCTTGTGGAGGGACAAACTTTTCATTAAAAAATTTCTTGAACTTAGCCCATGTCATATCAACATCAATGTCGCCAACAGTCACTGCCTCCCACCATATTAAAGCCTCATCCTTTAGTAACCAAGATGCCATGAACCTCTTCCTGTGGTCTTCCAACTCTAGGCCCGCGAAGATCCATTTGCACGGCTTTAACCAAGCTTGAGCCTCGGTTACCGTTCCACGACCAGTAAATGGCACACCACCCAGATTCTTGTTCTTCTTAGCAACCCTATCAAGATCAAACATAGGTTATGGGGTTTGTTGTGGCACTGCAGCTTCAATGTTATTGTCTGTTTCTACTTCTTCAAGATGGGCTGATTTGGAGCAGCGAGGATATCACCCCTTCCTCGGCCCCTGCCTCTCCTACCTCTTCCACTTCCACTCATGTTCTGTTAGCACTGCAAATTTTAAGAAAAGAGTCAGACCCATAGAAAAGATATCTTAAGGAATATTAAAGGCATAAAGACATGTGCATAATTAATGATGTGATGATCAAGTTATAATGCTATTCTTTTGTACTCATTCTAGGACATTACTAATCCGATCTCTAATGAGTTTCTTGTCTTAGAATACTATTGATTCTATTTTTGACGATTTGTTTAATGTGTTTAATTCCAGAATTAAGGTTAACCAAAGCTCTAATACCATGTTTGTGACCACCCAAACCCCCCTACCATGGTGGCAAGGATAATCATTGGAATATAACACATTAATCAACATTAATAGATTACAGATAATAGCATAAAAATGGAATAATTTACATCGATATGACAGCGGAATCATAAAATGTCATAACCATCAGAGTTGCACGGTTATAGGATACAACTTGGTACATAAAAGAAATGATCAGTCTACATCGAGATCAACGGTACATATACATAAGATAGTACAGGTGGTAATGTCAATAGTCCAAAATACAGATAAAAGCTAGTCTTCGCCTTCAGCCAAAAGTGCACTCCAAGCTATAGTGCTAAGCCAAAATAAATCCTGCTACCTGTTACTTGGCTGCCCATGTAAAAATAGAGGCACCCGAGTTTGCAAGTGAAACCAACTACGAGTCAGTCTTGGGATTGGTATGAGAAATCTACTTAAGTAGTATAATAATGATAATAAGGCAAATCATAGGACCACGCCGCTAACGCGGAATGAGTTTTCTCCATTGATTACCAGTGCATGAAATAAAGTAAATCTTTTAAACAACGCAATGCTTTTTATAAAAGTGAATCCATTATAAGACTCAGGTCCCATCACATAATGCAACACAAGCCAGAGGATAGAGTATTACCTTATAATGGCCAAAATATGCTTGATACACATAAAACAAAATTATTTGATATTATCACTAGTGCATGTATGTTTCAAACACAATTTCAATCATAATGTATCAATCATATACGGCATAATACCCCATCCTACTGTGTCGCTATATAGGTTTACAATTAAAACTGAAATGTCACGTATTGGAAATTGGATTTCCATCATGAGTCGAGGCCAAGGATGGCTCCTCACCGATTCGTGACACTCTAGCAAATGACTTAGGATTTCCTGCAGTGAAACCTTGGATCTTCAGGGAAGGTCCTCTCTTACTTTTGAGGAATAATTATTTTTGAACACACGTTTCCGGGTCTTATCGGACCTATCACTTGGCCACATGGGACCAATATCCAAGGAGCCTCATATTCCATCATCCGCATAGTTAAAAATATAAATGTCTGGGCTCCATACCATGACACCACTCACAGCTAGAAAGAAACATCGTGCACCCCCCGCAGTCACGATCCCGTTTTTGACTCATACCGGGGTGTGAGGCACCCGAATTAACGCTATACACAAAGCTACGCTAATTAAAGTCGTGCTTTGATCATCCACCACAAGACTCTGCTTTTTGACAAAATCCTTGTTCATTTGCATCTCAGCATGCCACACTAACATTCCACGCCATGCGACTGATGTCTATCGATATATAACCTCTAAGCTCGTAAGTCTAAGAGAAGGGTGTTAAGCAAGAGAATAAATTATCCACTACCAAACAGATATATATTTAATAGAAATCAATCAACAACGAACGAAATCCAATGTCAGACACACATCCATTTACTCGTCCGTTCTGGGTCTAAACGAAACCGAAGGCACCTTATTCCTCGTTCCATATGTCTAATACAGAAGAGAAGCCCTCACATATATCCGGACAATCAACAAATACGTCCGGACAACTGCCACTATAACCTCTTCCTAAGAGCTAATCAATTCAGGGCATCAGTAGTAATCCATTCGATGTAAAGATTACCAGTCTTGCACCATCTTCATTTTCTTTGACTTTTAGTCGTCGCTCTATTATTTGAAATGAGATTTAACCTGGCCTTTTCAAATAATTCATGTATATATAGAATTCAGATCAATTCTTTCCATGGTTAAACTATTTGACATTACGTTTCAATTCAATATAATAATTTCATGTCAAATACATCTAACCATCATAAATAAATGATAAACAAAGCAAAATTGGTTTATTTCCATTCCACATCGTTTATAACATTTTAAACTGATTTATCGCTATTTTTATTTATATAAAAATAGCCAATTTTAAATAAATGACGCTTCAGGTCATTATGCGGCCCTGATGCTGTTTTTATTCAGATTTGAATTACACATTTCTCATAATCAAACCATTGGATCTTAACAAATTTAATATCGTTGGAAAGATCTTTCCAAAGCGAACTCAATGGTTCTGGTTTTGGGAAAATCCAACGCACGGATCTCTCGGCATAATCGTTTAAAATTACGATTCCAAAACGCGAACTACCATGCGCGATTCATTTAATTTTAATTTATATTATATATAAATTATATAATTTATTCGACGATATCCAAACCATTTAACTCTTCAATTAATTGGCTAATGCCTTTAAATTTCAGAAAATTTTGCCATGGCCTCCTTTGTTTGGAGAGCGTTTTGGAAATTTATTGGGCTGTAGTAGGCACCCAATAAATCCAGAAAAAGCATACACAATTTTTAGTGACCTATCTATTCCCAAGGGAGAGTGTAAAGATCATATCTCTAGAGATTATATCTCGTCACCTTATCCAGTACTGGAAAATATATAATCCATGTGTCGTATCTAAAGTCAAGAGAGACGTGAATTATTATCATCTCTAGACCCATGTGGTTTTTTTTTTATTAATCCTGCCATTTACCATTATATTTTATTTAGTCCATATTAGTCCTCAGTTCAACCTGTAATTCAATCATTGCCATACGAGCGTCTCGCATGTATGGTAATCTCAACCTCGTCGAATAAGCTCCAAATGCTTATATGGAATATGATATGTTATGACATCAATAATTCGTCTTTGGTTCAACCTGAAATGTAGTCAACGCCATACAAGCCTCTCGCTTGTATGGTAATTCCAACCTTGTCATACATGCTCCAAATGCTTATATGGAATATGACAGAGTATGCTATCTTCACGTAGTATACCATGTAGGGTAGTTCAAAATTAATTTTTGCTTTCCTGTGGCGTAGTTTATAATCTCACACAGAACAACCATCACACCACATCCAATGTCATTCACAAGAGTTTATATAATAAATAAAATTTGCGCAGCCAACTCATTAAGGTTTACATACTTGTCGGGCACGCAAATTAATTCTTTTCTCAACAGCGAATCCATTTACTTGTTCATCGTGTGTATATATATGCATATCTAAGCTAAAAATAATATTATTAGTGAACAAAAATTTATTTCAACACATCAATATTTTTATTACTTCACATACATGTTAAAAATAATATTTTTGGCAAACAAAAATATATTTCCACACATGACTATTTTTATTACTTCAGTACATGTTAAAAATAATATTTTTGGTGTTCGACAACGAATATTCTATGAATTAGAACACCGTCGCGAAGTGTAATAAACCGCAAGCGCATGGCGTACACTTGTAGTACGTTAGCGAATACGAATCGATCCACGGGAAAAGAAGCAATTCTAATTTTATTTAATCAAATTAAACCAAATTTGAGTGAAGATTTAACTAATAAAAGCTAATGAAAACTATAAACTAAATTGAGAGCAAAATATGAAATGAAAACAATTTAGAGGCAAATCAACTCTCACATTTATGTAAGTTATCAAAAATACAATTTATGATCTCCATTAAGTGAGATAAATGCCATATTTAAACCACTTGCGATTCTCATTAAAATTGAACTAAAGCAAAACTATTCTAAGTATGGCCTATGAATTATTAACTAAAACTATAGACCATCAAATTTTGTTCTTACTTTTATTTCAACATTAATAACCAGTTAGCAAATATTGATGTAATTTGTGTTTACATTGACTAAGCATACTCTATTTTGTTGTCAACAAACATAGACCATCAAAACCATTTGTATAAACTTATATCAACATTCACTAACATGAAGCACAAATTAGAGATCACAAATCATACAAATGTTGAACTTACATAAAGTTAGAGAGCATTATTACCCCTAAATCAAGGGATTAGCCACTCTTATGTGTTATCATATCAACACATGTAAGTTTCAACATTAGAAAATAAAGCAAAATGAAAGAAAAACTAAGTAGAACAAGAATAGAACTAAACTAAGAACATGAATGAAAATCTAAGCTATGAACATGGAAGTAAAGAGCATAGAAATTAAGTTGCATTAAAATAAAGAAGTTACATAAAGAAAATGGCTAAGTAGCCATGGAAATACAAATAGCTTGTGCTCTTCTCAACTAAACAAAAGAAGGAGATAAACGAGAGGAGATAAGAGACAATATTTACATCACATAAAGGGGTATATGTACATGTTTCTAACCCTAAAACCCTAATCACTTATAATGGGAAATCCCCAAATGCTCACTTCATGAAGCTTTTAATCCTCTCTTAGCCATTAATGATGCATGAGACCTTTTGTCTCATTCAATTAGTCTTTAATAAGAAGCTTAAGAGAAAGAGGATAATTTGAGAGGTGGGGTCCTCCATGATCATGTATGAGAATTATTTCCTTTATTCCTTTGTATGCATGCATTTGTGCTCCAAAATTTTATGTGTATGCATTAATTGTGCTCAATATTCCTATAAGAGACAAATACAAAGAACAAGTAAATGCAATCACAAATTAAAACATGCACAAGTGACCATTTTTCCCAAAATGAGTGATTATTTTGAAAATATTTAAAATATGGTTTGATCGTATAAAATACCCAAAAATGTTCATTTATTTAATTAAACAAGAATAAATATGTGAATATAAATGTGCATTTTTACATGCACATCAAATACCCCCACACTTATCTTTTTATTCGTCCTTGAATAAAGAAAAAAAACTAAGATAAATCCATTTTCATAGGAAGCACGATTGCATTGAGCGTATGCAACAAGCCGTTAAACCTCTGGGTGTCCCCAGTAGGACGATTGTTGTCTCGTGATGGTTTTCAGCGGATACTACCCACAAAATCCAAATGTTAAATGCAAAAATATTTACAAAATGCAAGATTAGAAAATATTTACAAGATGAATGCAAGCTTTTAAAGGAATATTTACAAATGGATAATTTACTTTTAATTATTACACGAATGAGTTAACATAAATTTGGGTCATCACTATGAAATTTGAGTCCGTTACTAATCAAAACTTCAAACAAAAGTCATGTTATTGTCACAAACTCCTCCAGCTTGGCCAGTTATTTTGGTAGAAACATAGTGCAAATATGAAATGAATTCTATAATCGATATCAACAATCGTAAAACAGCATCTCAACTTCCTTTTTGTTAACAAGTTAGGTCGAATAAGTGAAGAGTGTGCTTGGATTTCAAGTGCTTACTCTCTTTTTATTACAAAATATTTACATTATTACTATTTACAAATACCTGACCGAAAAGACCAAGGTATACCACCCGTGAGAGTTTAGGACAGAGCTTGGCGTATTATGCAGACCGACGCTGACTTTGTCAACAAGATGTTGGTAATCCTTAGGTGTCCAACTCATAAAATGAGACCAAGATATACCGATTGAGATCCTAGTTCGGGACCAACGAGGCTCGAATCCGCAGCTTCCGCCTGCGACTGATGCAAGCCATCTAAGTCTGTATCGGCTGAATGTCCTGAAGCAGCTAAATCCTCCGGGAGTCAAGGTGCCAGATACTGCCCAAGAAGAAGAAAAGGTGACTTCCGGATTATGACATTGTCAACAAGGTGTTGGAAAGAGCTTAGCAGGTTTGCACACCAACGGGAGATGTACTAGCAATGTTGGATACCCTTGGATTATTATTATATATATACATTTTTTTTTCTTTTTTCCTTTTTTTTACATAAGAGAGAGAGAGAGTTAAGCGAGGATATCTTAGCATAACTTCACTTAAAAGATCTAAAATGTTATCGCAAGTAGTCTAAATCAACCATTCATTTAATGGATTACAATTCAGAAAACATTTAATACTCATCAACTACGAATTTCCCTATATACGCTCATAATTCAAACTTTCCTTTCGTTGTCCGCTAAGAGAAGTAAATCTCCACATTTTAATCGAACGACCAAAATTATATGCTAACTCCAACATGTCTTATTTAAAAGTAAATAGAAATGCGAATTTTTTTTTTGAATGACAAAAAAGAAAGGAAAATTCTATGCAAAACCAAAATAAATATGAAATTCTCCCCACACTTGATTTTGACTGTGTCCCCACAATCAGCCCAAATGGAAAGAAAATGAAAATTTTGAAAATATGATTTATATCTACAAGAGATTTTTTCTTACAGTATATCAGAAAATATATTGACAAGAAATAAATGAAACGGTCTTCTAAAGACCAATTCATTTGCCTCTTCAAGTATGAGAGACACGACTTAAGCACAAAAAACCAAATCATGAAGGTTTGCATATTACATGTCAGATTTGGAAAAACAAATTTTATTTTTTCAAAATTTTGAGTTGCTAATTTTAAAATTTTGAGCTTAAAATTGATCTTAAAATCAAATTGAATTTCTGTAGCGACTAAAGAAAGGTCATCGAGCCGGGGTTCAGTAATAGTGTGATTTGTTCAGATGATGTATAAATTGAGAGATGTAGGCATCACTCCCACCCCCACACTTGTTTTGAGAAATATTGTTCGATTTTACTTTGATATTTGAAATTTTGTTAACTAAAGGTTCATTCGTAAACCTAAAGTCAAAACCAAACAAATGAATTTTCAGTAAATTTCGAAATCATGATTTCTCAAAAACAATGTTATTCCAGAAAGAGTTTATATACTGTATAAATTTATCATTGAAAAACAAGTGATAATAGTGAGGTTCAGTTGAAACGATCAAGTCGCAAGGAGTTTCAATAGTTTCAGAAAAATCGTTATTGTGCTTAAGATCACATTCAGCAGTTTCGTTGTTTTCAACCTCAAGAATTTCAACGTTTTCAAAATTTTCATTTTTAGTTTCAGATCTAACAACATTATCGTCAATCAGTTCAAGAAGTTTTCGCTCATCAAAGTCGTCCTTACCTAAATAGTTGTTAACAACATCATCTTTTTTGTCATGTTGACAATGTAAAGTTGCTAAATTTTCAAAATTTTCAAAATCTGAGAGAGGAAGATCAAATTGAAGAGTGACGTCTTCGTTTTCAAGAGAATTTATATTCAAATCAATTACAGAGTTTTCAACAACTTCATTAAGATTTTTCATCAATTTCAAAAGTTGTTAGTTGAAAATCATCAATTGTGGGCAAAGGTGGATTATCAGTCGAATCATCACACATTCGGTTTTGATTATTTTGTTTTTCATGAAAATTCAAGTAGTCTTGAAACAACAAATTCGTGTGATTGTCGTGAATTTCATTCATTTGCTCAACAAAATCAAGTTTATAATTATTTACATGATAATTTTCAATTTGAAATTGCTGAGAACAAAAAATTTCAATTGCACCACAATTGAAATTATTCCCATTGCCAAAATCATGTGTAAAGTGATTCACATTTCCATTATGAATTTGAAATTCATTTTGGACATCGAAATTGATTTGGCTGGGGTTATAATCAATTTTTTTTGAATTTGGAAGTGAATTCGAATTTTGATTATTTTGATAACTTTGACTCGAATTGTTGCACATTACTTCAATTAATCTTTGACTTGATTCATTAAATCTTTGACTTTCTTCAAGTAGAGCTTGAACACTTATTTCAAGACTTGAGGGTTAATCATCATTTTGAAACTTTGGTGGTGTACAATCAGGATTATTTTGAAAATTTTGAAAAGTTTGTGGTGTAAAATCCAAATTGTTCGTACAATAGTTGTTATTAAAATATCCATATGAATTTGGTGTAAAATTATATGGATTATATTGATTTTCAGAACTATCATAAAATTCACGAGGATAAGGAAATTGGGACATTTTCAAGAAAGTTTTTTTTCTTTTTGAATTTTTTTAAGAAAAAAATATTCACAAAAGATAATTGTTTTTTTTAATGTATGTATGGACCTAATGTAACTATATGAATGCAAATTACTTATTTACAATTATCTAAAATTATATAATGACGGTTAGATTAATTTCAACAAAAAATTTCTCAGTCAGTTAATGGACAGGAGTTACTGGTGCACCAGGAATCACCCTAGCAATGCAGTCGAAGGTTTAAGTACCTTCAAAGGAACAACCGATATAATATTTACGAATCACCGTAATATTTATAAACGGCTATTTCTCTGCCGTAGTCAAGACACCGAGAAATAAATCATTGGAAAGAAACCAATTTGTCATTTATAATATGTCCTTAGAAAATAAAAACAAAATGGGATGAATGCAAAACAGAAATTAAACGTGTATTAACAATGCAACTACAAATGATTTTTTTTGTTATTGATTTTTTTTTAATGCGAATGCAAGCAACCAACAATGCAATTAAATAAAAACAAGGGTGAAGAGAATAATGCCAGAGCATCTGAATTTATTAGCAATTTTTATTCAAGCGGCATTTTTTTAGCACAGGCAAGCAAAGTAAAATAATTTCTATCGAGCAAAGCAAAGCAATGCTCTACTGATTTCCTGAAACCTGAAATGGATAGAACGAAAGAAACAACAAAACTCCTCCTTTTTCTTCTTCTTTGAATTACTTAAATCAAATAAAAGAATGTTCACCTGGGGGGAAAATGAACAAACTTGAATAAAATAAACAAAATGATCAAACCTCGACCCAATAGCCCAAAAGAAAACGCAACCCTAGTTTGAAACCGCCTTAAAAAAATGAATGTTTACCAAACAACAATATATGACCTTAAATCAGTTCTAATCCAAACAAGGCAGTGCAACAAAAATTCACCATTCTAATAAAAAAAAATTCGATGTTATTCCTAAAATCAGAGCTTCAACCTCAACTTTTCATAAAACCGATTTAGTCGAGAGCTGGGGTTTCACGATTGCACTTAGAGACGGGGTTTCGTTGGTTGTTAAGATTTTAGGGCAAATTGGTAGTTGTGTTTTTGCGATTTTGGGGGAAGGTAATTTAGGGGATCAGCGAATTGGGGAGGACTTCGATTTTGGAAGAAGTAGCATGGTTGAGGTGCAGTCTTTGTCTCTGTTGTAGGAGAGGGTGAATGGTGAAAAGTTTCGGAGATGGTGCTGGCTAAGGATCTGGTGATCACGATGTTGTTTTTGATGTATGTAACACCCCACATTTTTAATATAATTAAAAATGTACAAATATGTGTATATGCATAGATAGGTAAATAATGGTGATGTATAATGAAAAATTAATTCATACATTGAAGATTAAGGAAATTAATGCGATAACAATGTGCGTAATCGAAGAGATGAGAAAATAAAAATACTTAATTTAAATATCAGAAAATAAGTAAAACGGACATCACCATTGCGTCCGTCTCGGAATTCTGGTCAAGATAGACACCTGGTTTGCGCAAAACGGACAACATATGAAGAAGTTATTAAGCCTAGAAGTTTGTATACGCACAAGAGAAATATATATATATATATATATATACAAACAAATTAAAATATAAAATAAAGAATAAAATAAGGATTGCATGTAATAAATACATGCACTAAAAAAAATTTAATGCATGCATTAAAAGAAAGAAAGGATTGGTTGCATGCAATGTAAATATGTTGCATACACTGATTTGCAAACATAATGCATTAACATTAAAAGAAAAAGATTCATGCAATGGTTTAATTTAAGAATTGTAACTAACATGAAAAAGAGAAGTAAGGAGAGAACAATAATTATCATTGTTCTAAGACTTATTAACAAAAGACTTCATAGCTCAGTTGGTTAAGATATTGGATTTGTAACATGGAGGTCAGGGGTACGAACCCCGGCAGCGGCATAATTTTTATCTTTGTTTTAGAGAGGGCCAACTAAACATGAAAATATATGTACGTATACAAATTCAAAATTTGAAAGGATAAGAATGTACATATAAGGAAATAAGAAAAAAAATATGTATATATATGAGAATATATATATACACATGCATAAATATATGTATACAAAAGATAAAATTCAAGATAAGGCTACGATCAATGAAATATGGCAAGAATCAAATAACGGTGCAACATCGTTTGAATTTTGAAAATAAAACGAAAATTGTGCATATATATATATATATATATACGCGTAAAATGGTCGGTAGAGTAATTGTATACATATAAGAATATTTCATGTGAATAAAACAATTAAATAAATTCCAGAAATCCAAAAGTTCAAAAATCAAATTTCTATGCCAAAACAATTCAAACATTCGAAATTCGAATTTCTGCGCCAAAACAGCTTGCGGGACCCAATCCTGACTCAGCGCTGCGTGTACAATAAGATTTGGCTAGATTCATCTGCGAGCCTGGACTATTTTCTTAACTGGGTTCAATGCTGACTCAGCGCTGCGTGTATGATAAGGTCTTGAGCACCTATATAAACACCCCTAAGGCTACAGTTTGGGAATGACCCGTGTTTTTGTCGACTTTGGTTATCGCCATAAACTCAATGATGACTAACCAAACATCGAAAAATACCAGTTATAAATGAAAGAAATCAGAGGGTGAGTATAGATAAGATAGAAACTTAGAATAGAAGAAGAAGAAGAAGAAGAAGAAGAACACAACATCAGAGTAACACGAATCTCACAGCGGAACGAATAACATATAATATATGTAACATAACTTTGAAATATAAATCTGTACTTGAATATACATCATTATCAAAGTACAACACTTGCAACACAGCGGAAATAAACTATAGCTATATGATCCTGAAGCCTCCTGCTCCAGCTCTTCAAGTATCTGTAAATCCCGACTACTTGACTGCCCGTACAAAATTGGGCACCCAAGAGTTTAGGGAAAACAAAACAAAATAAACTCTGAGTCAGTCATGGGACTGGTATGAGTAAAAATAGTTTAAAACAGTTCAAGCAGGTAAATGATATCTCATAAGACCACGCCGTATAATGGAACAGGTTTTTCCCTTATGAGGATCCAAATTATCTTTATATCAAAAACCTTTTGATATTATAATAATGTCTATCAACCACAATATAATAATCATCTAGCAGAAACGCTTTCATCTCACGTTCTACATATATAGTATACAATCAAAACCGCAAGCACGTATTGGGTAATGGATTTCCAACTATGACAAGGTATGGAACCACCTTTCGCTAGTGTACCTCTAGAGAGGAATACACTGGGTTCAACAAGAACATCTTGCAACCCGACCACGCATGACCGACCACTCATTTCGCTTGAGTGTATCGAATGTATATCACCAACGGTTGGGATCAGCAACCGTTTCCCGAATGGGACAGTATCAACAATAGATTTTTAGAAGTAAATGAAAACTCTAGATCAGGTGATTATACACCCTACTTCAGAGCGACCGACTTAGCCATGCTGCCTGCCCGATTTCTGTCATTTACCGGATGTGAGGCTAGAAGCTACGCTTTATCATCACACCAGATTCACTTCGAATGTCACATCGTCAAATCCATCAAATCACCGATTGACGTCTACAACAATACATTATGTGTTAGCTAAAAGAAGTTTCCTTCTCCGCTTCCACTCTTGGTACGGTTGGAGAAATCAATATACGTGATCGTCTGGAAATACTCTGTCAGACATCCTTCCATACAAGTCATCCAGGAACAGAATGAACCGAAGGCACTATTCTGTAAACAGGACAGCCCTTGCATTTTACTCCGTCTTCAATTATCTTTGGCATATATGATTCGCAACGCTTATGCCAATACATAGTGGTTCTTTGGATAATAATCCAACCGGTCTCTCCATATTAACAACGTTAAAATGGTCAAAAACTTCGATAGTCTGTGATTTAACCATCAAAGAAAAACACGAGTGCAAACAACGATATTATTTCCAAATGGAAATTATATCGATCAATCATCATTTAACATATATATATATACTCACATTTCCTTATTTCATTTTTCATCTCCTGTTTCCCTATATTAAACATTTCTTATTTTCTAAATTTATAAAATATATGTTATTACCATTGGAAAACATTTCCATTGCTTGTTTTCTATATCAGAAAACATTTATGGTTCTTATTTGGAAAACATTTCCAAAACTCCTTCATTGGACTTAGACAGACGTTTTAAACAAACCATCGCGATGCCAACTCGAACCATTACGCTTATTAACTAAATTCCTTTAACCCACCTTCACTATCGAACCTTAACCATTCCTCAGTTAAAAATGAAGTCAATCAAGTTGGGGTAATACTACCTCTCAGACCTTAACTGAACAACGTTTCTAACCTTGAAATAGACAAAGTTCACCTTTAACCTTTTAACACTTCCTTACGTAACTCTCGTTCGAATAAATCTCTATTCGATAACTCCTCCCTTCGAATAACTATATTTGATAACCTCTCTTACGAATAACTAGATCCGATTAACCTTCCTTCGAATAAACTAAATTCGATTAACTCTATTTATTTAACCCTAATCGATTTACTCTTTTTACTTAACTCCTTTCGAATAACTAATTCGATAACTCCTTTCGATTAAACTATAATCGATAACTCCATTCGATTAACTCATTCAATAACTCTTATGTGTTTAACTCTATTCGAATAACTAATTCGAATAACTCTTTATCTATTTAACTCTATTGGACTAACGCCATTGGATTAACTTTATTTGATTAACTCTAACTAGTTAACTCTTATTCGAATAACAAATATTCGATTTACCCTATTCAGCTAACTCGACTCGACTAACCCCTTTCGAATAACAAATTCGATTTACTAACTTTCGAATACCATATTCGATTTAACTCCCTTCGAATAACTTATATTCGATTTAACTCCTCTCGAATACCATATTCGATTTAACTCCTTTATTCGCTTTATAAAGATTTCCTTTTTAACAACGTTTATTCATTTTTAAAGATTTACTTTTAGTAACGGTTCTCCACTTTAAAATGATTTCCTTCTTATAACAGTTTCCTTTTTATAACGTTTTCCCTTTTATAACGTCCTATTCCGTTATAAATAAATTTCCCTTTTTAACGCTATTTATTTTCTAAATATTTCCTATCAATTCTATTGGTAAATGATTTTCAAATCTTTCCTTTTCTATTACTCTATTTGCAATTATTCCCTTTTCAAATCTATTCTTTGATTTTTTTTAATCCCCCTTTTCTAAATATCTCCTATTTATAAATATTCCAATTTATAAATATTCCATTTATAAATATTTTATTTTCAAATATCACTTTGAAAATGTTCCCTTATCAACATTTCGGTATGTTATGGTATTCAACATATCAAATCACGATGATCAGTATCGTCCAAACACATATAATCGACAACAGATTATATATCACATCATATATCACAATATATGAAAAACAGTAAAATTAATGTTGAGGAACCCAGTTGGGTTCCTCCAACCTGTCTCCCTGCATCCACAGATGTTATACAATATAAAATCAACATCACTTTCAGTTCTATATGATATATTCTGTTAAACAGAATCAATACAGAAATTCAACTAACTGACTAGCAGTTCAATCAAACAGTCAACACACAGTCAATCAGCCAACATTTAACAGTTCTAAAAATACAACATGAAATTATAAACTGTTCAGAGTTAGTGAGATTTACTCACAGTGGACGATCATCGTTAATAACGATAACCATCGCTTGATTCAGACGGACAATTTATTTTGCTATAAATTGTAACGAGCTTCGATTCACTCCCCCTCAGTTCCAGTGTGTAGCCACCATCCATACGATTCCAAGGATCTTGTTTTCGCTGAGTTTCGATGAAGTATGATCAAGTTATGATAATTATTGGTTAACACACATTTTACATACCATTTTATTTATTTAAAACGTTATCGGGCCTTACCCTTATATCTTTTGATCCGACCCACAATTTAACAAACCCGCTCCGCTCCCCGACAGTACCTCTGTTCTCAACACACGACGTGGTTGCTCCCTAACAATGCATTAGTGAACTGTAGCTTGGGGATAGCGATCCACTTATCCACAAAACCCCCGTCAACGCACATGAAGGTCTTCATCTCCCCAACGTTATCCTTACCCGACAAGTGTTTAGGTCGTTAGCTTCATACGCACTCCTCTCCTTGAACCAAATTGAAACTCCAGGTACCACTCCACCCTACCTGGTAAATCCGCCCAATTCAGCACAGTAGTTTACCCCTTCATCCCAAAACAGTATACGCTGCGCCAGTACCCTTCTCCCCAAAACAATGCCCATCGCTCCAGAAACCACTCACATCATTTACAGACCCTCGCTCCTCTTCCATTCGTTATTTAAGTTGAACGCACCCTTAGGTTGCTCTTCAATCTCTCCACTATTCCATACCACAAAAGGAAGAACTCGAAACGCATACCCTCGCGTTCGAACAGAACACACGCAGAAGGCCAGAAGGTATCGACACTTCATACTTCGAGAAACCACAAAAGATTCGCACGAGATCCACAACTTACACATGAATGCCAGACCGAACTCGAATTTACAGATTAATGCTCCACTACTTCACCATAACCAACCCTAGTTCGCTGTCGAGAAAATCCAGCATATAAAACATACGTCGAACCCCTTTTTATGGGTATAGATCTGAAGATAACCTCACCATAATTCAAATATATAATTTTCATGATTTATGGGAATTGATTTCATTTTATGTGGATTTTAGAAGTGGATTTGGAACTCACTGTTTTTAGTAACCGACGGCGGAAACATAATTTGACCAAGGAAATGTTTCTAGGGTTAGGTGGTGGGTGATAAGGTACTTATAAGGTGAGTATAATATTTTTATTTTCGATTAAATATCCATTTTTAATCAAACGCTATGTACATTTATCCTTTAAAATTCCTATGATCTCACGTGATACCCAAAAATCACGAAAATTGACATGCACCTTCTATTCGACATTACAGTCCCAAAGAAACTAGTTTCGTCGAATTCCGACTCCGTTTGCTCACACAGCGTATTTTTAACTATCAAAATATCGACTGGTTTACACATTAAAATCTCGTATGGCCACATACTGACTTCAAAAATCACGAAAATTAAAATCTAGCAATAATTTAAGATCCAACAAAATTAGTTTCGTTGAATTCTGAGGTCGTTTGCAAAACTGGTTATTTTTAAAGCTCTAAATAACCCTTTTAAATATATAAATATATTTAAAAACATTTTAATTTAATATTTATAAATAAATATTATCGTCTATATTCACAAAGGAATACCGTATAGCTCAGAATAATCATATATGGGTTTCTAACTCGATATTTCAATCTGGGTCAACCCGATATTCGATTTATATTGAAATTACTTTTTAAAATATAAATTACCCCTTTATAAATTATAAAGGAATTCTACAGCGACTTTTCTAAAATTTTATTTGGACATAAATCAAAATCTACACGACGAAATCTCGATTTTTCTCTTCCACTAGAAAAATATACTTCTCCAGCTCCTAACATTTCCTGTTTCACAGAAATCCGATTTAAAACGAACCCTGTACATTCAGTTAAAGTTCAAATCGCCAAATTACGAACTGCAGCGCCATTTCGAGCTTGATTTTAATTATATTATAATTCTACGTTCAAACTGTCGTTCAAATAATATATTCGTTATTCAAATTCAATTCCAAGCTGAATTAAATATCACAGATGATCCAGTTCACACCATATCGCCACTTCAGCCAATTCTGATTATTTCAGAATTAAATATATTATTTAATTTATTATTTTAATTAAATATTCACCATTATTTAATTCACGACCACTAAATTCTCTAAACCACCATTTCAATAATTAAATCAATTAATTATAAAACCTCTGCCAATGCGGGTCATTACAATCTTCCACACATAAAATAATTTCGTCCTCGGAATTGCTATGGTAGAGAACGACCCTATCGACTGGTTATAACATATCTGTTCACTTCTTAACTTCAGTTTCAACTGAACCAATTTAATTTCAATTAAATTATTATGTAATTCTTATCAAAGAAAATTTTCAAAAATCCTGAAAATTTTCTAACACCTTAACTTTTTGAAAAATTTCGCCAGCACCTCCTTTGTACTAGTTAATAGCCCAAACTCCAACTTGCCTCTCTGGGCCATCTCCAACCCAAAAGAAAATCAAACAGCCAAGCAGCTTGCCAATTCGGCTCATAAATCTTATATCCAATAGAAATATAAACTTGTACCTTTTGTCGGCATATCAACTCTATCACTTCCATATGCTCTCAACTCAGCATATACCAATGTTATCCCAATCAAATTCCAATCTGCTTTTATCCACAACACCACCATTCTCTTATATCCGAGCCTAATATCATTTTAACTCGAGTTTCTTCTTGATTCCCAACTCTTAACTTGATTATCACATTACACTTCAAATTTGAATCTCACAATCCAATTTGTCTTGATATCATTCTAATTCAATCTCAGTTACCACTTTACTGGCTTTACTTTAATTCAATTTTGCTTTCACAAATTTCTGTTAAATTTGTTTTTGATTCAAACAGTCTTTCCCTGGGAGTTTTCGAACAGTTTACTCTTTTCAAAAAAAATCAAATTTTCCTTTTGAACATATCACTGAGCCCTTAATTAATATTCCATTAGTTAAATCACTTCTCTATTTCTTTATCAATATTTGTTAACTAAATATTTTCAATAACCATATTGGCCTTTTATGTTATTTGGAAAACATTTCCGAATATCGCCTTCCTTTATTTTCTAAACTTTAGAAAATATATGCTATTTATAATTGGAAAATATTCCAATTACTTATCTCTTTTCCGATCTCGTTTATATATATACTTAGGAAATATTCTTTATTATATTTCCAAGCTTACACTTATTTGGGTTAAAACAGATGTTGTGTAAAACATCGTTACGACAACCCAAATACTATATTCAACTAACTCTTATTCAACATTGATCTTCGAGCTTGAAATCTTACTATTTATTTGTTAATAATGAAATCAATCAAGTTGGGGTATAACTACCTCTCAGACCTTGACTGAATAACATTTATAACGTCAAAACAGATATGACTACTTACTCGAATAATCAATACCATACAACTACTTATTCACTTTTAACCACATATACGCTTCCTCTTTCTATTCTTACTAGATTTTATTCTTAGTCTTCCTTTTTGATTTTACTATTCTATTTCTAAGTTCGTTTCCTTATCGACTTCTATATATATATATATATATATATATATATATATATCGATACGTTGATTTCTAACTATCAAATTATCTTAAAAATATTCTAACTCCTTAAATTCCCGGAAAAATTCGCCATAACCTCCTGTAACGACCTAGAAAATTGAACCAATTTAAAGTTTTTAAATTGGCTAAAATAATGGATTTTAAATATTTAAAATAAATATTTTAAATAATAGCAATGAAAACGGAGTTTGAATTGACAATTGAAAACGAATATAATTAATTTTAATTATAAACAAGGCCTGAAATGGCGCTGCAGTTTCAAAAATTGAATTCAAACTTTGTCGGACTATACCGGGTGCAAAACAAAACGGATTTTAGTGAAACCAAAAATATTTAAATTTGTTAGTGAATACCTTTCTAACGAATCTGAAAAATCGAATTTTCATAGCGGAAAGCAAAAGTTATGGCCAAATGAATTTTCAGAAAGGTCGCTATGGAATTTATATAGCCCGTGAAATTGGTCATTTTGCATACGACCTCGGAATTCGACGAAACCACTTTTATTGGATCCGGGATGGGAAGTTATTGCTAGGTTTCAAATTTCATAATTTTTAAAGCTAATATGGGAGCGTGGCAAAGGAAAATGTGTTTTGATCAATTACAATTAAATTGGATCAACCAGAAATGGGCCTTTTTGCAAACAGTCTCAGAATTCGACAAAACTAGTTTTGTTGGGACCGTATCGTCAAAACATAGCTAGATTTATTTTTCTGGAATTTTTCGAATCAGTTTGTGGCCCTGGCAAATTGAAATGTACGTTCAAATCAAATATTGAATGTTTTATATATTAATTTGAATGGAAACTGACTGAAATAGTCGAATGGGCCTACGAAACATATCCCAATGTGTTTGGAATGGGGGTAATTAGCTAGGGGCGATAGTCATTGGGTCTGATTTCGAGTTCGTGTGTAAAAACCCTATTTTTGAATTAAATAAATATCTCGGCCAATAGTTTTTTTCCTTCATTATATAAAAATCCGAGAAAATAAATTTTCTCTCTCCCCGACATCCGTTAACAGGCGGAACCCCTTCGCCACCTTCTCTCCTCTTTTCTGGCCGCTCCGATCACTGAAACCCACAACCCCAGTTATGTTTTTCGAAAACCCTTCTCTCCTCTTCAAATCCATGTAGGTGGCGCCCCTCCCCGTCGAGTCTTCGTCGAGAACCGGAGCCCCAAAGTTTGCCTCTTCCCGCCGCCGCCACGCCAGCTAGGGCCCACCGAGTTGGCCCTCCTCCCTGGCGCACGTGCGCCTCACGTAGGCCTTCGACCCTGCGCAACCCGATCGTGGAACAATAACACGGATTGATCGAAAAATTCAAACCTAGTTTTGAAGATTTCTGAAAGGTAACGGCTGTTTAATTTAAAAACTGATTTTCACACTATAAAGTGTTGCAAACCTTGTAAAAATCATATCTTTTTGCTATGTGATCGAAATTCAGTGAAACAAGAGACAGTGGACCCGTGAGGACGTCTTCTACAATTTAGAAGAGACCGCATATTTTTCTGAGCCTTCTGCTATTTTTGGTGGAGTGGAACCCAAAGTGAGATTTCTAATTTATAAACAATATGGAAAACGACGATGTATAAATTATATAGTCGATGTATGAGTTATATAAGCATTGTACACCTCTTGTATAAGCGTTGTATAAGTTGTACGTTCGATGTATAAGTTATATATGCGTAGTAAAAATTATATATGTGTTGAAATAGAAGTGAATTGCTATATATAAATATATATATATATACGCCCCTCGTCCACAAACCATTGACGATATTTATTGGTTGTGATTGGTGTGAAAATTGATTGATAGCGAATGGTTGTTTGGGTTTGTTTGTGGTTGATATTGATTGATTGTGGTTGAAAAGTACCCATTTGTGGTTGAGAAATATTTGGTTGAAACCACATAGGATTAGTTTGTGGAAATGAAATAAATATATACATGCCGCCTGCGTGCGAACTAGATGCATGATCCCCATTGTCAAAAACCGCGAGGTTTTAAGGTAGAGCGAGGAGTCGTACTAGGGACGGTCCCGGTTTTAACTACCCTGCCGTTATGCTGCCGAAATTTTGAATAATATTCATGTGTTTGAACTATTTTCATTTGTTGAAACTATATTTATTCGTTGAATAGAAAACCTTCATGTGTTGAATCGATATTCATTCGTTGATTAGAAATTCATGTGTTGAAAGGTGTTCGTGTTTTAAAATATAAAAATCACATTTTTATTGATATATACAAACTATAGAAAACCTTCATGTGTTGGATCGATATTCATTCGTTGAATTGAAATTCATGTGTTGAATGGTATTCATATTTTGAAAGAAATTGTTTTATAATAAAAATCCCATTTTTAACATCAATATGAAATGTATAAAATAACCCTGTTTTGAAATAAATTGTTTTACAATAAAAATCCTATTTTTATCACCTATATAAACTATATAAAATAATAGTGTTTTGAAATGAATTGTTTTACAATAAAAATCTCATTCTTATTATATACCTGAATTGAATCAAACATGAAGTTGAATGGAAAATGATAAGTGATAAGAACAGTATATCTATACATGCATATTTATTTGAACAGGTTATAGCAAAGGGGCTAGAGAAGAGGAATAAAATTGTTGTGCCCGACAAATAGGTACACATTTACTGTTTTGTTTGGGTGATGATTTTATGAGCCTGTTGGCTAGCCGCTTGGCTTTTTCTTTTTCTTTTTGACATGAGACGCCCGTGTGGCTATTTGGGAATTTTCCCAGCCCCTCCCGTACAAAGGAGGTTATGGCGAAATTTTCCAAAATTTAAAGGCGTTAGTGAAATATTAGAAGTGGAAACAATATAGGAATTTTTGAATGAACTATATTTATATAATTATATAAATATAAATAAAATTAAAACGAAACGTGGCCGTGCAGTTCGCATTTTGAAACCGTGATTTCAAGCGATTATACCGGGAGATCCGACCATCGAATTTTCCTGAAATCACAACTGTTGGGTTCACTTTGGAAAAATCTTTCCAACGGCACCAACTTTGTAAAAATCCAATGGTTGGATTGTCTGGAATGTTTAATTCAAATCTGAAGAAAAACAGCGCCAGAAACGATTATATTTATATATATATAAATATAATTATATTTAATCGAATAACGACGCTGCAGTTCGTATTTTGAAATCGAAACTTCAAACGACTGTACCGGGAGATCCGATCGTCGGATTTTCCCGAAACTGGAACCGTTGGGTTCGTTTCGAAAAGATATTTCTAATGATGTAAATTTTATGAAGATCCAACGGTTAGATTTTCAGATATGTGTAAATCAAATCTGAAGAAAAACAGCGCCACGGTCGCGTTATGGCCCGAAGCGTCGTTTTGAATAAATTGGCTATTTTAAAATAAATAAAAATAGCGATAAATCGTTATAAAATATTATAAACAATATGGATGTGATTTAGAAATTAACTGAAGGTTGGCTAAGTCGAATGGTTTCCTGAGTGTTGATCTGATGTTGGTTTCGGCCTTCGGGGTTAATATTTGGGAAATCGTTCTCCTACTGATTGACGGTTAGTGACTAATGAATTGAAATGATGCGTGCATATGTTAGTGTTGCACTTGTTTATTATATACGCGAGTTACTCAGAAAGACCGGGTTTTTTCCATTCTGAATAACTGAATCGACGATAATAAATCGAAGATGAAGACGATGGTCGAAGACCGGAGATCTTCACCTCGTTTGGATGGTAGCCGAGGTCCTGATTGGGAGGCATCCCGAAATATGGATAATGAGTGGTGATCGTCCAGACGTACGTGGTGATCGATGGGTTTGCGAGGTATTTAGTGCCTCCGGTTTCGTTCAGACCCAGAACGGACTTGTAAATGGACTGTGTGTCTGACATTGGATTTTATTCTGTGTTGATTGATCTCTATTAAATATACATCTGTTTGGCAGCGGAGAATTTATTCTTTTGCTTAACGCCCTTCTCTGAAACGCACGAGCTCATAGGTTGTATATCGATGGACATCAGTCGCATGGCATGAATTGCCTGTGTGGCATGCTAAGATGCAGTGATCAAGGCTTCTGTTGAAAAGCAAAGTCTTGTGGTGATGATCAAAGCACCGCCTGTGTGGCGTAGCTTTGTGTATAACGTGAAATCGCGAGCCTCACACCCCGATATGAACCGTAAACGGGAGAAGGACCTCAGGGAGGGCATGCGTTTCTTTCTAGCTAGGGTGGTGTCAGTGACCAACCAGCCCTGACATTTATATACTTTTCACCTATGTGGTTGTTGCTATTGCGAGGCGCCTCGGTTTGATCGGACGATCCAGATCCGATGGAGTCATTCGTTGGCTCGTTTACGCCCCAAAGGGCGGGGAAACGTATTGTTCAGGCATAATAATCCACATCGGTGGACCTGCCCTGTCGCTCCAAGGGGCAGTTGCGGCTGTTCCTGAGACACGGGCTAGAGCGTCTCGAATTCGGTAAGGACTATCCTTTGCCTTGGTTCATGACGGAAATCCGATTTCCAAATACGTGACTGTGCGGTTTTGATTGTATATATATATGGCGACATGATATATGGTACCCATGCCGTCTATGATTTGAAATTGTTTTCAAAACATATAAACACTAGCAATAATATCAAATGCCTTTGTTTTATTCGTATCAAGCATATTTTGGCCATTATAAGGTAAAACTCTATCCTCTGGTTTGCGTTGCATTGTGTGATGGGAACTGAGTCTTATAATGGCTTCATTTTTATAAAAAGCATTGCGAAGTTTTAAAGGAAAGATTTGTTTTAAAGCACTGGCAATCCAATGGAGTAAACCCGTTCCACGAAAGTGGCGTGGTCCTGTGATTAGCCATAGTATAAATGTGTTGAGTAGATTTCTCATACCAGTCCCATGACTGACTCGTAGTTTGTTTCACTTTCAAACTCGGGTGCCCCTTTTTCTACACGGGCAGCCTTGTATTCAGGTTTAGCTGGTTCTTTCTGGATAGCTGGAGCTGAAGATGGATTCTATCATTTATCTCTTTTTATGCTGTTCAGGTCCTATTGTACATATTTTGTTTGTTTTCCGCTGTAGACATCTATGTATAGCTGAACTGTATTTGTACTAAGTAAGATCCTGTATACTGTGTAACTCTGGTGATTACTTTTATCCAGTGTATTCTATTGTACATTATCTGTTGTATTTATTAAATTTTGTCCTGCTATTATCTGTTTCTGTGTTATATTCCACGGATTACCCTTGCCGTCGTGAGTACGGTGTTTGGGGTCATCTCATTTGGTATCAGAGCTTTGGTTAAGCTTAAGTCTGGAATATAACATATGAACGAACTCGTCAGAAATAGAACCAGTAGTGTTCTAGGACGGGTAACTCTATACAGATAGGATCAGTAATATCCTAGTATAAGTAAAGCAGAATGGAATACACCCCAGTAGACACATTTACCTTGAAGTATTTGTCTCTATATTTTGAAATATCTTCTCTGTTGACCTGACACTTTGTCTGCTAATTGCAGACGCACTAGAAAATGAGTGACAGGAACAGAAGAAATAATCGTATGGCTCAACCAGCTAATGAGCCAGTTGTGCTCCCGCAGCCAGAATCCGATATAGAAGTTCTATTCAAGAGATTTCGAAATCTAGGTGGATCGCCATTCTTAGGCAAGGAGTCCATTATGGAAACACAAGCTTGGATGCGTTCTGTAGAGAAAGACTTTGAGGGTTTAAAGCTGAGAGATGATCAGAAAAGATTACTGGCGTCTTGGGCACTCAAAGAGGAAGCTTTGTTTTGGTGGGATTCAATTATTAAAGATAATCCAGAAGGTGATATCACCTGGGACAGATTCAAAGTGATTTTCTTAGAAAGATTTACTCCTCCCGAAGCAACCGAGAGATTATGTGATTGTTGATTTATCAAACCACTTTCGACTTTGTTCCTTTTCGGTGACGAAAAGTTTTAAGTGGGGGAGATTGTAACGACCCAGAAAATCTGAACCAATTAAATTTTTTTAAATTGGCTAAAATAATGGATTTTAAATATTTAAAATAAATATTTTAAATAATAGCAATTAAAATGGAGTTTGAATCGACAATTGAAAACTAATATAATTAATTTTAATTATAAACAAGGCCTGAAATGGCGCTGTAGTTTCAAAAATTGAATTCAAACTTTGTCGGACTGTACCGGGTGCAAAACAAAACGGATTTTAGTGAAACCAAAAATATTTAAATCTGTTAGTGAATACCTTTCTAACGAATCTGAAAAATCTAATTTTCATAGCGGAAAGCAAAAGTTATGGCCAAATGAATTTTCAGAAAGGTCGCTATGGAATTTATATAGCCCGTGAAATTGTCCATTTTGCATATGACCTCGGAATTCGACGAAACCACTTTTTTTGGATCCGGGATGGGAAGTTATTGCTAGGTTTCAAATTTCATAATTTTTGAAGCAAATATGTGAGCGTGGCAAAGGAAAATGTGTTTTGGTCAATTACAGTTAAATTGGATCGACCAGAAATGGGCCTTTTTGCAAACAGTCTCAGAATTCGACGAAACTAGTTTTGTTGGGACCGTATCGTCAAAACATAGCTAGATTTATTTTTCTGGAATTTTTCGAATCAGTTTGTGGCCCTGGCAAATTGAAATGTACGTTCAAATCAAATATTGAATGTTTTATATTTTAATTTGAATTGAAACTGACTGAAACAGTCCAATGGGCCTACGAAACATATCCCATTGTGTTCAGAATGGGGGTAATTAGCTAGGGGCGATAGTCGTTGGGTTTGATTTCGAGTTCGTGTGCAAAAACCCTATTTTTGAATTAAATAAATATCTTGGCCAATAGTTTTTTCCTTCATTATTTAAAAATCCAAGAAAATAAATTTTCTCTCTCCCCGACATCCGTTAACAGGCGGAACCCCTTCGCCACCTTCTCTCCTTTTTTCTGGCCGCTCCGATCACTGAAACCCACCACCCCAGTTATGTTTTTCGAAAACCCTTCTCTCCTCTTCAAATCCGTGTAGGTGGCGCCCCTCCCCGTCGAGTCTTCGTCGAGAATCGGAGCCCCAAAGTTTGCTTCTTCCCGCCGCCGCCACGCGAGCTAGGGCCCACCGAGTTGGCCCTCCTCCCTGGCGCACGTGCGCCTCACGTAGGCCTTTGACCCTGCGCAACCCGATCGTGGAACCATAACACGGATTGATCGAAAAATTCAAACCTAGTTTTGAAGATTTCTGAAAGGTAACGACTGTTTAATTTAAAAACTGATTTTCACACTATAAAGCGTTGCAAACCTTGTAAAAATCATATCTTTTTGCTATGTGATCGAAATTCAGTGAAACAAGAGACAGTGGACCCGTGAGGACGTCTTCTACAATTTAGAAGAGACCACATATTTTTCTGAGCCTTCTGCTATTTTTGGTGGAGTGGAACCCAAAGTGAGATTTCTAATTTATAAACAATATGGAAAACGACAATGTATAAAATATATATTCGATGTATGAGTTATATAAGCGTTGTACACCTCTTGTATAAGCGTTGTATAAGTTGTACGTTCAATGTATAAGTTATATATGCGTAGTAAAAATTATATATGTGTTGAAATAGAAGTGAATTGCTATATATAAATATATATATATATATATATATATATATACGCCCCTCGTCCACAAACCATGGACGATATTTATTGGTTGTGATTGGTGTGAAAATTGATTGATAGCGAATGGTTGTTTGGGTTTGTTTGTGGTTGATATTGATTGATTGTGGTTGAAAAGTACCCATTTGTGGTTGAGAAATATTTGGTTGAAACCACATAGGTTTGGTTTGTGGAAATGAAATAAATATATACATGTCGCCTGCGTGCGAACTAGATGCATGATCCCCATTGTCAAAAACCGCGAGGTTTTAAGGTAGAGCGAGGAGTCGTACTAGGGACGGTCCCGGTTTTAACTACCCTGCCGTTATGCTGCCGAAATTTTGAATAATATTCATGTGTTTGAACTATTTTCATTTGTTGAAACTATATTTATTCGATGAATAGAAAACCTTCATGTGTTGAATCGATATTCATTCGTTGATTAGAAATTCATGTGTTGAAAGGTGTTCGTGTTTTAAAATATAAAAATCACATTTTTATTGATATATACAAACTATAGAAAACCTTCATGTGTTGGATCGATATTCATTCGTTGAATTGAAATTCATGTGTTGAATGATATTCATATTTTGAAAGAAATTGTTTTATAATAAAAATCCCATTTTTAACATCAATATGAAATGTATAAAATAACCCTGTTTTGAAATAAATTGTTTTACAATAAAAATCCTATTTTAATCACCTATATAAACTATATAAAATAATAGTGTTTTGAAATGAATTGTTTACAATAAAAATCACATTCTTATTATATACCTGAATTGAATCAAACATGAAGTTGAATGGAAAATGATAAGTGATAAGAACTGTATATCTGTACGTGCATATTTATTTGAACAGGTTATAGCAAAGGGGCTAAAGAAGAGGAATAAAATTGTTGTGCCCGACAAATAGGTACACATTTACTGTTTTGTTTGGGTGATGATTTTATGAGCCTGTTGGCTAGCCGCTTGGCTTTTTCTTTTTCTTTTTGACATGAGACGCCCGTGTGGCTATTTGGAAATTTTCCCAGCCCCTCATGTACAAAGGAGGTTATGGCGAAATTTTCCAAAATTTAAAGGCGTTAGTGAAATATTAGAAGTGGAAACAATATAGGAATTTTGGAATGAACTATATTTATATAATTATATAAATATAAATAAAATTAAAAAGAAACGTGGCCGTGCAGTTCGCATTTTGAAACCGTGATTTCAAGAGATTATACCGGGAGATCTGACCATCGAATTTTCCTGAAATCACAACCGTTGGGTTCGCTTTGGAAAAATCTTTCCAACAGCACCAACTTTGTAAAAATCCAACGGTTGGATTGTCTGGAATGTTTAATTCAAATCTGAAGAAAAACAGCGCCAGAAATGATTATATTTATATATATATATATATAAATATAATTATATTTAATCGAATAACGACGCTGCAGTTCGTATTTTGAAATCGAAACTTCAAACGACTGTACCGGGAGATCCGACCGTCGGATTTTCCCGAAACTGGAACCGTTGGGTTCGTTTTGAAAAGATCTTTCTAATGATGTAAATTTTATGAAGATCCAACGGTTAGATGTTCAGATATGTGTAAATCAAATCTGAAGAAAAACAGCGCCACGGTCGCGTTATGGCCCGAAGCGTCGTTTTGAATAAATTGGCTATTTTAAAATAAATAAAAATAGCGATAAATCGTTATAAAATATTATAAACAATATGGATGTGATTTAGAAATTAACTGAAGGTTGGCTAAGTCGAATGGTTTCCTGAGTGTTGATCTGATGTTGGTTTCGGCCTTCGGGGTTAATATTTGGGAAATCGTTCTCTTACTGATTGACGGTTAGTGACTAATGAATTGAAATGATGCGTGTATATGTTAGTGTTGCACTTGTTTATTATATACGCGAGTTACCCAGAAAGACCGGGTTTTTTCCATTCTGAATAACTGAATCGACGATAATAAATCGAAGATGAAGACGATGGTCGAAGACCGGAGATCTTCACCTCGTTTGGATGGTAGCCGAGGTCCTGATTGGGAGGCATCCCGAAATATGGATAATGAGTGGTGATCGTCCAGACGTACGTGGTGATCGATGGGTTTGCGAGGTATTTAGTGCCTCCGGTTTCGTTTAGACCCAGAACGGACTTGTAAATGGACTGTGTGTCTGACATTGGATTTTATTCTGTGTTGATTGATCTCTATTAAATATACATTTGTTTGGCGGCGGAGAATTTATTCTTTTGCTTAACGCCCTTCTCTGAAACGCACGAGCTCAAAGGTTGTATATCAATGGACATCAGTCGCATGGCATGAATTGCCTGTGTGGCATGCTAAGATGCAGTGATCAAGGCTTCTGTTGAAAAGCAAAGTCTTGTGGTGATGATCAAAGCACCGCTTGTGTGGCGTAGCTTTGTGTATAACATGAAATCGCGAGCCTCACACCACGGTATGAACCAGAAACGGGAGAAGGACCTCAGGGAGGGCATGCGTTTCTTTCTAGCTAGGGTGGTGTCAGTGACCTACCAGCCCTGACATTTATATACTTTTCACCTATGTAGTTGTTGCTGTTGCAAGGCGCCTCGGTTTGATCGGACGATCCGGATCCGATGGAGTCATTCGTTGGCTCGTTTACGCCCCAAAGGGCGGGGAAACGTATTGTTCAGGCATAATAATCCACATCGGTGGACCGGCCCTGTCGCTCCAAGGGGAAGTTGCGGCTGTTCCTGAGACACGGGCTAGAGCGTCTCGAATTCGGTAAGGACTATCCTTTGCCTTGGTTCATGACGGAAATCCGATTTCCAAATACATGACTGTGCGGTTTTGATTGTATATATATATATGGCGACATGATATATGGTACCCATGCCGTCTATGATTGATAGTTATGATTTGAAATTGTTTTCAAAACATATAAACACTAGCAATAATATCAAATGCCTTTGTTTTATTCGTATCAAGCATATTTTGGCCATTATAAGATAAAACTCTATCCTCCAGTTTGCGTTGCATTGTGTGATGGGAACTGAGTCTTATAATGGCTTCATGTTTATAAAAAGCATTGCGATGTTTTAAAGGAAAGATTTGTTTTAAAGCACTGGCAATCCAATGGAGTAAACCCGTTCCACGAAAGTGGCGTGGTCCTGTGATTAGCCATAGTATAAATGTGTTGAGTAGATTTCTCATACCAGTCCCATGACTGACTCGTAGTTTGTTTCACTTTAAAACTCAGGTGCCCCTTTTTCTACACGGGCAGCCTTGTATTCAGGTTTAGCTGGTTCTTTCTGGATAGCTGGAGCTGAAGATGGATTCTATCATTTATCTCTTTTTATGCTGTTCAGCTCCTATTGTACATATTTTGTTTGTTTTCCGTTGTAGACATCTATGTATAGCTGAACTGTATTTGTACTAAGTAAGATCCTGTATATTGTGTAACTCTGATGATTACTTTTATCCAGTGTATTCTATTGTACATTATCTGGTGTATTTATTAAATTTTGTCCTGCTATTATCTGTTTCTGTGTTATATTCCACGGATTACCCTTGCCGCCGTGAGTACGGGGTTTGGGGTCGTCTCACCTCCTTTGTACTAGGAGCATCGAGATATTTCAAATAGCCTCCCATGGCCCTCATCAATCCAAAAGAAAAAGAAAAAGCCAAGCGGCTAGCCGATACGGCGCATAAAATCTCATGTATGAATTAAATACATACCTTTTCGTTGAGCATTCTATTTATATACCTTCATACCTTATCCATACCTTATCTCATGTCCTGCCCAATCTATTTTAACTATACCTGATTGTTTTAACTCAATTCGTTAATTAATTTGCTAATTAAATCTTTAGTCTATTTCACTTTTATATTCGAACATGACATGTTCAAATATATTTTAACTTGCTTATTAACTAATTTGAATCCAAATTTCAAATTTAAGTTCTATATTCGATTTCGAGTATCCATTTACAAATCCAATCCACCTTTCAAAGTTCAACTTCAAATTCAAAACTCGATTAACTAATTCCTCTTAGACTTAGTTAATTCTATTCAATTTATATTCAAATTTTATATCACTTCTATTATTCAAATCATATATCAAATTCTACTATTCAAATTCTATATTATAAATCCCATTTTGAAATTCAACACAACTTGTCTTTCCCAAAACAAATTCAAAACAGTATCTCTGGTAGTAATTCGTCAGTAATTCGTCACTTACAACTCGAAAATTAATACTGATGATGCAGCTGTCATCATCAGAATCTATTTTCCAGCGATCGAAGTGAGTTCAATACTATAAAACCATTTCTAAACATTTCCACTTTGAAATTCAATTCAAAATATAATTCACAATGCTTGTAAAACAATTTAAAATCTCCCAGGATCTTAAATTTTCCTTATTTTTAATCCAAATCCAATTATAAACACTTATCCAAATTTCCAGAGTTTTAATTCAATTTCTGGTTTAAATTTCAGATTTAACTCATCTGATTTCACGTATTTCACTTATATGAATTCTGATTGGCTATTTACATAACCATTTAATTTATAATCTTACTCTATTATAATAACAACCAATATATCCACTATATTATAATTTTGATATACATATATATCTTCTCTATATCAAGATATACCTTGGGTAAACTTATTTTAATTTACCCTCTTTCAAAACATATCGTGTCGACCCATCATATTCAAGTGTTTATAAACTCCTACCGATACAGTGGATCAAACTGATTGACCAAAACCCATAAACAACTCAACCAATAAATCTCCACAATATAAAACTACTTTATATCAAATTACAAATACGCACTCGTATATATACACTCAAACTCAATCTAGGGTATTACTAACCCCATCTCTGCTGAGTCACGCCACAGAGCCAAGGTAATTCACTTAACTTAAGCTCTGATACCAATTGTAATGACCCGGGTTTTTGTCGACTTTGGTTATCGCCATAAACTCAATGATGACTAACCAAACATCGAAAAATACAGGTCATAAATGAAAGAAATTAGAGGGTGAGGATAGATAAGATAGAAACTTAGAATAGAAGAAGAAGAAGAACACAACATCAGAGTAACACGAATCTCACAGCGGAACGAATAACATATAATATATGTAACATAACTTTGAAATATAAATCTGTACTTGAATATACATCATTATCAAAGTACAACACTTACAACACAACGAAAATAAACTATAGTTATATGATCCTGAAGCCTCCTGCTCCAGCTCTTCAAGTATCTGTAAATCCCGACTACTTGACTGCCCGTACAAAATTGGGCGCCTAAGAGTTTAGGGAAAACAAAACAAAATAAACTCTGGGCCAGTCATGGGACTGGTATGAGTAAAAACAGTTTAAAACAGTTCAAGCAGGTAAATGATATCTCATAAGACCACGCCGTATAACGGAACGGGTTTTTCCCTTATGAGGATCCAAATTATCTTTATATCAAAAACTTTTTGATATTATAATAATGTCTATCAACCACAATATAATAATCATCTAGCAGAAACGCTTTCATCTCACGTTCTACATATATAGTATACAATCAAAACCGCAAGCACATATTGGGTAATGGATTTCCAACTATGACAAGGTATGGAACCACCTTTCGCTAGTGTACCTCTAGAGAGGAATACACTGGGTTCAACAAGAACATCTTGCAACTCGGCCACACATGACCGACCACTCATTTCGCTTGAGTGTATCGAATGTATATTACCAACGGTTGGGATCAGCAACCGTTTCCCAAATGGGACAGTATCGACAATAGATTTTTAGAAGTAAATGAAAACTCTAGATCAGGTGATTATACACCCTACTTCAGAGCGACCGACTTAGCCATGCTGCCTGCCCGATTTCTGTCATTTACCGGATGTGAGGCTAGAAGCTACGCTTTATCATCACACCAGATTCACTTCGAATGTCACATCGTCAAATCCATCAAATCACCGATTGACGTCTACAACAATACATTATGTGTTAGCTAAAAGAAGTTTCCTTCTCCGCTTCCACTCTTGGTACGGTTGGAGAAATCAATATACGTGATCGTCTGGAAATACTCTATCAGACATCCTTCCATACAAGTCATCCAGGAACAGGATGAACCGAAGGCACTTTTCTGTAAACAGGACAACCCTTGCATTTTACTCCGTCTTCAATTATCTTTGGCATATATGATTCGCAACGCTTATGCAAATACATAGTGGTTCTTTGGATAATAATCCAACCGGTCTCTCCATATTAACAACGTTAAAATGGTCAAAAACTTCGATAGTCTGTGATTTAACCATCAAAGAAAAACACGTGTGCAAACAACGATATTATTTCCAAATGGAAATTATATCGATCAATCATCATTTAACATATATATATTCACATTTCCTTATTTCATTTTTCATCTCCTGTTTCCCTATATTCAACATTTCTTATTTTCTAAATTTAGAAAATATATGTTATTACCATTGGAAAACATTTCCATTGCTTGTTTTCTATATCAGAAAACATTTCTGGTTCTTATTTGGAAAACATTTCCAAAACTCCTTCATTGGACTTAGACAGACGTTTTAAACAAACCATCGCGATGCCAACTCGAACCATTACGCTTATTAACTAAATTCCTTTAACCCACCTTCACTATCGAACCTTAACTATTCCTCAGTTAAAAATGAAGTCAATCAAGTTGGGGTAATACTACCTCTCAGACCTTAACTGAACAACGTTTCTAACCTTGAAATAGACAAAGTTCACCTTTAACCTTTTAACACTTCCTTACGTAACTCTCGTTCGAATAAATCTCTATTCGATAACTCCTCCCTTCGAATAACTATATTTGATAACCTCTCTTACGAATAACTAGATCCGATTAACCTTCCTTCGAATAAACTAAATTCGATTAACTCTATTTATTTAACCCTAATCGATTTACTCTTTTTACTTAACTCCTTTCGAATAACTAATTCGATAACTCCTTTCGATTAAACTATAATCGATAACTCCTTTCGATTAACTCATTCAATAACTCTTATTTATTTAACTCTATTCGAATAACTAATTCGAATAACTCTTTATCTATTTAACTCTATTGGACTAACGCTATTGGATTAACTTTATTTGATTAACTCTAACTAGTTAACTCTTATTCGAATAACAAATATTCGATTTACCCTATTCAGCTAACTCGACTCGACTAACCCCTTTCGAATAACTAATTCGATTTACTAACTTTCGAATACCATATTCGATTTAACTCCCTTCGAATAACCTATATTCGATTTAACTCCTTTCGAATACCATATTCGATTTAACACCTTTATTCTCTTTATAAAGATTTCCTTTTTAACAACGTTTATTCATTTTTAAAGATTTACTTTTAGTAACGGTTCTCCACTTTAAAATGATTTCCTTCTTATAACAGTTTCCTTTTTATAATGTTTTCCCTTTTATAACGTCCTATTCCGTTATAAATAAATTTCCCTTTTTTACTCTATTTATTTTCTAAATATTTCCTATCAATTCTATTGGTAAATGATTTTCAAATCTTTCCTTTTCTATTATTCTATTTGCAAATGGTTTGCAAATATTCCCTTTTCAAATCTATTCTTTGATTTTATAATCTCCCTTATCTAAATATCTCCTATTTATAAATATTCCAATTTATAAATATTCCATTTATAAATATTCCATTTATAAATATTTTATTTTCAAATATCACTTCGAAAATATTCCCTTATCAACATTTCGGTATGTTATGGTATTCAACATATCAAATCATGATGATCAGTATCGTCCAAACACATATAATCAACAACAGATTATATATCACATCATATATCACAATATATGAAAAACAGTAAAATAAATGTTGAGGAACCCAGTTGGGTTCCTCCAACCTGTCTCCCTGCATCCACAGATGTTACACAAAACAAAATCAACATCACTTTCAGTTTTATATGATATATTCTGTTAAACAGAATCAATATAGAAATTCAACTAACTGACTAGCAGTTTAATCAAACAGTCAACACACAGTCAATCAGCCAACATTTAACAGTTCTAAAAATACAACATGAAATTATAAACTGTTCAGAGTTAGTGAGATTTACTCACATTGGACGATCATCATTAATAACGATAACCATCGCTTGATTCAGACGGACAATTTATTTTGCTATAAATTGTAACGAGCTTCGATTCACTCCCCGTCAGTTCCAGTGTGTAGCCACCGTCCATACGATTCCAAGGATCTTGTTTTCGCTGAGTTTCGATGAAGTATGATCAAGTTATGATAATTATTGGTTAACACACATTTTACATACCATTTTATTTATTTAAAAGGTTATCGGGCCTTACCCTTATATCTTTTGATTCGACCCACAATTTAACAAACCCGCTCCGCTCTCCGACAGTACCTCTGTTCTCAACACACGATGTGGTTGCTCCCTAACAATGCGTTAGTGCACTGTAGCATGGGGATAGCGATCCACTTATCCACTAAACCCCTTCAACGCACATGAAGGTCTTCATCTCCCCAACGTTATCCTTACCCGACAAGTGTTTAAGTCGTTAGCTTCATAGGCACTTAATCCAAGTATTTACATACCTTAAAATCTTTCACTCATCCTCTCCTTGAACCAAATTGAAACTCCAGGTACCACTCTACCCTACCTAGTAAACCCGCCCAACGCAGCACAGTAGTTTACCCCTTCATCGCAAAACAGTATACGCTGTGCCAGTACCCTTCTCCCCAAAACAATGCCCATTGCTCCAGAAACCACTCACATCATTTACAGACCCTCACTCCTCTTCCATTCGTTATTTAAGTTGAACGCACCCTTAGGTTGCTCTTCAATCCCTCCACTATTCCATACCACAAAAGGAAGAACTCGAAATGCATACCCTTTTCGCGTTCGAACAGAACACATGCAGAAGGCCAGAAGGTATCGACACTTCATACTTAGAAAAACCACAAAAGATTCACATGAGATCCACAACTTACACACAAATGCCAGACCGAACTCGAATTTACATATTAATGCTCCACTACTTCACCATAACCAACCCTAGCTCGCTGTCGAGAAAACCCAACATATAAAACAGACGTTGAACCCCTTCTTATGGGTATAGATCTGAAGATAACCTCACCAGAATTCAAATATATAATTTTCATGATTTATGGGAATTGATTTCATTTTATGTGGATTTTAGAAGTGGATTTGGAACTCACTGTTTTTAGTAACCGACGGCGGAAACATAATTTGACCAAGGAAATATTTTTAGGGTTAGGTGGTGGGTGATAAGGTACTTATAAGGTGAGTATAATATTTTTATTTTCGATTAAATATCCATTTTTAATCAAACGCTATGTACATTTATCCTTTAAAATTCCTGTGATCTCACGTGATACCCGAAAATCACGAAAATTGACATGCACCTTCTGTTCGACATTACGGTCCCAACGAAACTGGTTTCGTCGAATTCCGACTCCGTTTGATCACACAGCATATTTTTAACTGTCAAAATATCGACTGTTTTCCATATTAAAATCCCGTACGGCCACATACTGACTTCAAAAATCACGAAAATTGAAATCTAGCAATAATTTAAGATCCAACAAAATTAGTTTCGTTGAATTCTGAGGTCATTTGCAAAACTGGTTATTTTTAAAGCTCTAAATAACCCTTATAAATATATAAATATATTTAAAAACATTTTAATTTAATATTTATAAATAAATATTATCGTCTATATTCACAGAGGAATACCATATAGCTCAAAATAATCATATATGGGTTTCTAACTCGATATTTCAATCTGGGTCAACCCGATATTCGATTTATATTGAAATTCTTTTTTAAAATATAAATTATCCGTTTATAAATTATAAAGGAATTCTACAACGACTTTTCTAAAATTTGATTTGGACATAAATCAAAATCTACATGACGAAATCTCGATTTTTCTCTTCCACTAGAAAAATATACTTCACCAGCTCCTAACATTTCTTGTTTCACAGAAATCCGATTTAAAACGAACCCTGTATATTCAGTTGAATTTCAAATCGCCAAATTACGAACTGCAGCGCCATTTCGAGCTTGATTTTTATTTATATTATAATTCTACGTTCAAACTGTCGTTCAAATAATATATTCGTTATTCAAATTCAATTCCAAGCTGAATTAAATATCACAGATGATCCAGTTCACACCATATCGCCACTTCAACCAATTCTGATTATTTCAGAATTAAATATATTATTTAATTTATTATTTTAAGTACATATTCACCATTATTTAATTCCACGACCATTAAATTCTCTAAACCACCATTTCAATAATTAAATAAATTAATCATAATACCTCTGCCAATGCGGGTCATTACAAGTTTTCTCTACACATCTTCATTATGCCTATACTCTTACCTAATTCATATCAAAATAAATCAAATACGGGGTTATGCTGCTCAAGTTCTTCGTTAGAGTTCAAGTAGAGAATCAAAGGCTAATTCAACGACTTCAACAACTATTTTCTAAGAATCAAATCTAAATTAGAGGATCGATAATCTACGTCAAGGGATAGCTTTTCAGTTTCAGAAATCAGATCCCAGAATTCAAGATCCATTCTTAAATCAGTGAGTGGGATTACAATACACTTCACGCATAATAGTATTATTATCGTTCGTCATTCCTCAGTCAAAATTCATGTTGCAATTTAAAATAATCTTTGTATGCTTAATCCATTCCTCTTCCCTATTCTTCCTTTTTATTTTTGAAACTTTGGCTACCTTCGAGCCAAGGTCAACAGCACGTAAATTATAATTATTTGGGAAGAGCTTGAGATTTAATCGATGAATTAGGCAATTTGGGTAAAAAGATTATTACACGAATGGTTGTGTAAGCAAAGTAGAAATGGGTTAAGTAGCACTTGACATATGAATAAGCTTAACCAACATATGAGGATTGATAGCAACCTGTTAGGAACACATGTATGGGAAACTGGAATAATAGGTATAGCCTATTAACGGGATTATAAGCATGAACATAAATTGGGGTTTTTGGGTAAAGCTTGGATTTGAGACTTGAAAATTGGATATGCCGTTAAGATCCTAGAAACATAATTAAAAATGGAATATGTTGGACAACCCATGTTTTTATGTAATTATGGAACTCGACACAACACGAAATTGACAATAGTGACATAACTTGAACATGAACATGCTTGTGAATTGGTAATTGACATTTGATATCTAGAATGAACATGAACATGCTTGTAAATTTATAATTGGCCTATGACACCTAGAATAGACATGAAGTGCTAATTGGCTAAGCATGAAACATGGCTAACTCGAGGTTAGAATGAGTTTGCGGTGTAATCCTGCCCGAAACCGCCCGGCACATCCAGTGACCGCAAATAATAAGTTCTCATGTGAGAAGTTAGTCATAACGTGCTTGAAACCCGAGGTTAGATTTAGTTGTGGTGTAATCCTGCCCGGAACCAACTGGCACATCCAGTGACCGCAATAATAGATCTAAGGTGAGAGGTTAGGCATTAATAATTAATTAATGCTAATGACACATGCTAGCATGGTAAGGTTAAGTCAACATGAAACACTAGACAACACTTAACCAATTTGACATGATACATGGGTGGGTTAAGTCAACGTGTACCGCTAGATAACACTTAACCAATTTGACATGATATATGGGCGGGTTAAGTCAACATGAACTGATAGAGACACTTAACAAATTTAGCATGGTACGTGGGTTGAATTGTGTAATGACCCAGAAAATCCGAACCAATTTAAAAAATTTTATTTTAAATTATTTGGTGGAAAAATGTGGCAGAAATAAAAAAATCCATTTTTAAATAATATTAAAGCTAGTGAAAATAGCCAATTTTCAAACGATCTCTGTTTTCGACGAAACCACTTTCATCAGAACCGGAATGTCATATTATTGCTAGGTTTCAATTTCCAGAATTTTTCGATTTAATATGTGGGCGTGGCGAAGGAAAATGTGTTTGGTCGATTATAGTCAAATTTAATCGACTGAAAATAAGCCATTTTTCAAATAGTGTCAGAATTCGACGAAATTAATTTTGTTAGGGACGTATCGGCATAACGAAGCCAGAAATATTTTTTCTGGATTTTTCTGGGTCCGTATGTGGCCTCGGTGAATTTATTTGTGCGAAAGAATTAATTTAATAAAGAAATTAAATATTAAAATAAATAAACCAGACAACAGACAGCTGTTTGTGCTGACGGGACCTGTCTCATTGGGTCCGGAATATGGGTTATTGGCTAGGGGCACCCCTTCTTCTAGGCTGAAATCGAAATAGTTTAGAAATTATGGATTTAATTATAAAATTACACATAAAATATTATAAAAATAGGAGATTAAACAAACCCTAATCACTATTCATTTCCTTCTGCCGCCGCCCCCTTCAGTCCTATGGCCGAAATTGCTTCCCCTTCCTCCATCAATTTCTTCTTCGTTCTTTCGAATTAAAATCCCTCACACATACCAAATCAAAGCCCCTTCCGTCCTCTTCAATTCCATACGGGTGGATCATCTTCTCGTCGCCGAAGCCAGAGCAACAGGACCTCAAACCTGCTGCGCCTCGTCCGCCGTGGGTCCCCCTAGCCACCGCCGAGCTGGACAACCCCCCCCCCCCCCCCACGTGCGTCGCTCCACCTGCTCCAGCGTGCCACATCCCGATCGACAAACACTGCAACTAATTGGAAGCAAAACCCAACCCTAAATTTGAACCCAATGTTGAAAACTGTCGGCCTAATTCTACAGTGAGGAAGAAGGTGAATTATCCTATTAAATTATTATTTAATTAATTCAAATTATTTTAAAACTTCAATCTATCATATCTAACTCGTTTCAATTCGAAATTTGATGATTTCAGCGGCGTTGTAATTGTGTGATTGAGATCTACGCATCGAAACTGACTGGAGTTGATTCTGAACAGTTTGAATTTTGGGCCAAAAATCGCGAACGACTGTGAGATTCTGAATTTAAATAATTAAATAATTCAATTTAAATCTTATTCGATCAGTTGAATCATTGTATATTGTTCTGATCTGTTATGTGGTGATTGTGTATGGTTGAATCTGATTCATTGTGATGTCATGTTATAATTTGACTGTTTGGATCTGTAAAATTCTGATGTATCATAATAAAGTTCTCGCATTTGTTTTATTTTTATTTTTATTTTTATTCCTTTCTCTAGAAACTGATCTTTTGATTTGAAAATAAAATATAATAAAGTTGGGATCTTTGTTTAAAAGTTTTGATCTTTTGATTTGAAATAAAATATAATTAAGTTTTAATCCTTTGTTTTGAAAACAAAATTAAGTTTGGATCCTATGTTTTGAAAACAAAATAAAGTTCTAATCTTTTGTTTTCACAAACAAATTAAAGTTGAATCTTTTGTTTTTGATCTACGAGTAAAACAAAGTTTTAGTCTTTTGCTTGATTAACAGAATTTTGTTTTTCAAAAAAAAAACAAATTATAAAGGAAAGTCTGATCTTTTGTTTTTTTTTTGAAACAAAACAAAATAAAGTTCAATCTGTTAGTTTCCTTTCATTTTGTTTTAAATAATAATAAATAAAGATTTGATCTTTTATTTTGACACATAAAATAAAAGAAGTTGAATTTATATAAAGAATTGATCTTTTATCCTATTAAATGAATAGAGTTCGTGTAATTTGTTTTATTTCACAAAATAAAGGCGGGGTCTATTATTTTTGATTCATAGGAATTTTACAACCAATCTTATGTTGCCATTTGTTGTAATGCACAAAATTCATAGTATAGTTGAAATGACATCAAAATTTCATCGTCATGTTTATATGGTTGAAGTGAACAAAGCTTTATTGTTATGTTAATATAGTTGAAGTGAATCAAATCTTGACATTAAAAATTATATTTATTTTGGGAATATTGACGCTAGAAAAGACGCTTACATTGTAAATAAAGTCCACCTTTTAAATTGCATTTTACAATGCAAAGATTAGATAGAAAGATGAATTTACTCTTTAAAAGAAAGAATAAAAGAAAGACATCTTTATTTTTAATATTTGATATACATCGTTAAAATATCATTTTTGGTCGCATTAGAATTGGCGAACAAAAATGCCATTTTGTTGAACATTAAAATATATATCGTTAAAATATCATTTTTGGTCGCATTAGAATTGGCGAACAAAAATGTCATTTTGTTGAACATTAAAATATATATCGTTAAAATATCATTTTTGGTCGCATTAGAATTGGCGAACAAAAATGTCATTTTGTTGAACATTAAAATATATATCGTTAAAATATCATTTTTGGTCGCATTAGAATTGGCGAACAAAAATGTCATTTTGTTGAACATTAAAATATACATCGTTAAAATATCATTTTCGGTCGCATTAGAATTAGCGAACAAAAATGTCATTTTTTTTAACATTAAAATATATATTGTTAAAAGGGGTATTTAGTTTGAAGGACAAGTTTCAAAAAAAAATTAGATCAAAGGACAACCAAGTTTCATAATTAAATTAAGGACAAAGGCCAAATTTATTATACAACATAAAATTCACTTTAACTCTTATTATCAACAAATTAATTTATAAAATAAAAAACAACCCTAAAAATGAAAGAAAAAAATATGATTTTAAAATTATTTTAGTCAATTTATGTTATTATAAATATATAAAAATAATCAGTTCGAAAAGCTAAATGAATATAGCTTTATAACTTGAAAATATAGCTTTATATTGTATCATCCAAATACAGAATCAAGTCATTTTAAAGCTAATCTCATTTACATCATAAAAAAGCTATACCGTAAATAACGAAGCTATATGCATTTAGCTTTCCGTCCAGAATTTTCTAATATTACTTGTTCTTCCATATTTACAACAAAAAAACATTTCATAATTAATTTTTTATTATTTTTTAATCTTATAATCACAAAAAATAATTTTATCTTAATTTTTATTATTTGTGAAATGCCAACACATGTCCTTAGTTTAAAATATTTGGACTTTTTCCAATTAAAATATGAAAGTAGTCCTTAATTTACATAGCAAAAGTCGTTTGTCCTTTGATCTATTTTTTTTCTAAAATGTGTCCTTGAAACAAATATCCACTTGTTAAAATATCATTTTTGGTCGCATTAGAATTGGCGAACAAAAATGTCATTTTGTTGAACATTAAAATATATATCGTTAAAATATCATTTTTGGTCGCATTAGAATTGGCGAACAAAAATATCATTTTGTTGAACATTAAAATATACATCGTTAAAATATCATTTTTGGTCGCATTAGAATTGGCGGACAAAAATGTCATTTTGTTTAACACTAAAATATATATATCGTTAAAGTATCATTTTTGGGTCCCATTAGAACTGGCAAACAAAATGTCATTTGCATTTGATTTAAATTGATACATAGTTGAAAACCTCATTTTTAATAAAGGAATTCTTCCAAATGTTTTCTATATTATATATATAAATATAAAATATAAAATTAAATGAAACGAGCGCTGCAGTTCGCGTAGCGACAATCGTAACTTCAAACGAATATATAGAAAGATCCGACCGTTGGATTTTCCCAAAACTGGAACCGTTAGGACCGCTTTGGGAAGAGCTTTTCAACGATATAAATTTCATCAAAATCCGACGGTTAGATTTTAAGATATGTGTAAATCAAATTTTGGTAAAAACAGCGCCAGCGCCACCCATTGACCCGAAACGTCGTTTATATATTTCGAGCTATTTTTAATAAATAAAAATAGCGATAAAAAGTTATAAATATATATGAAATGTTTTAAACTATAATTATGCGACAATTATTTGAAAAGGCCGAGTTTAACTCATTTCAAATAATTGAACGGCGATTAAATCAAAGATGTAACAAGACAGTGTAGAAGACCGGCGATCTTCACATCGAATGGGCAATGACTCCCGATACCTTGGACTGACTTGCTCCCAGGACTGGGTTGAAACAGTAATTGTTCGGACATGTGTGTTGATCGTGCGGATTAGCGAGCACCTTCTTGGTGTCTTCGGTTTCGTCCAGACCCAGGACGGACTTGTAAATGGACGCGTGTCTGACGTTGGAATTCGCTACATGTAATTAAATAGATTTCTATTAATATATGTCTGTTTGGTGGTGGAGAATTTATTCTCTACTTAACACCCGGATACGTAGTAGTAGTTATCGATAGCATGGCGTTGAATTGTCAACGTGGCACGCCAAGATGCAATGATCAAGGCTTTGTTGAAAAGCAGGCCTTGTGGCTGATGATCAAAGCATAGCCTGTTTAGGCATAGCTTTGTGTATTACGTGACTTCGCTAGCCTCACACCCCGGTATGAGTCAAAAACGGGATATGGACCGTAGGGAGTGCATATGTTTCTTTCTAGCTAGAGTGATGTTTGGGTTATAACACGGCCCGACATTTTACTATGTGGATTTTGGATTGAGGTACCTCGTTTTTATAGGCCGGAAGTGGTCACATTATAGGTCCAAAGGGGCCGGAAAACGTATGTTCAGGAATTGCCAATCCACTACCGTTAGGTGGGGACCGGCCCTACCGTTCCAAGGGTTCACTGCGGGGGATCCTGAGGCATTTGCTAGAGTGTCTCGAATCGGAAGAGGACGATCCCTAGCCTCGACTTCATGACAAAAAACCAATTCCCAATACGACAACATTTCGGTTTTGATTGTAAACTTATATACGGCGACATAGTATATGGTACCTATGCCGTCTAGGATTAATATATTTATATTGAAGTATTTTAATACTGCCTAGACACTAATGATAATATTAAAATATTATTTTTCACGTATTAAGCATGTTTGATCATCATAAGGGAAAACTCTATCCTCTGGCGTGCGTTGCATTGTGTGATAGGACTTGAGTCTTATGATGGTTTCATTTTTCAAAAAGTCATTTCGCTATTTTATATAAACTTTATAAAATATTGCACAGGCAATCCAATGGAGTAAACCCGTTCCGCGTTAGCGGCGTGGTCCTGAGATTCGCCATCTTGATAGTTAATTTAGTTAAGAATTCTCACACCAGTCCCATGACTGACTCGTAGTTTGTTTCACTTTTGCAAACTCGGGTGCCCTCTTTCCACACGGGTAGCCAATTGACAGGTTTCTAGGTGACACTTTTTGGTGGGAGCTAGCTTTGGGGGGGGGAAGAAGAAGAATAAGAAGATCCTTTCTCCATCTTTTATTCTGCTTTTGAGACATTTTTCTATCTCTTGCTTTGATGTATGTAATGGGATGTGAAACTCATTTCTTTTCATTTGGGACTTATTTCTCTTTCGTTGAGACTGCTATTATGCTAAGTTGATCCTGTAAACTGCATACTCTGATGATTATGTTGTGATGTTGATGACAGTTTATTTCTGCTGCAATGGTTTATGTGTTGTGGTATCTATCTGAGATCTGTTTTTGTTGTGAATATGTTGTATTCCAAAATGATTATCCTTAATTTCGGTCTACGGAAGTTTGGGGTCATCACAGTTGTTATCAGAGCCTAAGGTTTACCTTAGCTACGGAATATAACATATTTAGAACAATTCGTCTAGATAGAATCCACATTATTCTAAGACGAGTAGCTCATTAGAGATAGGGCTAGGAATGTCCTAGACTGAGCACAGCAGAATAACACATATTTTCCAGACATTACATCATCATCTTTTCATCTCGTCCTTATCTTATCTTTTCTTGAAATTTCTCATTTTTGTTGGTCTGACTCTTTCCTTGATAGTACAGACTGATTTAAATGGATACTAGATCCAGAACAGCCCGAGGTGGAGCCCGTGGTGGAGCTCGAGGCGGGGCTAGAGGAGGAGCCCGAGTAGGAGCTGGAGGGCAAGCTAGAGACGAGACACCCATCACTCAAGACCAGCATAATTCAGAGGTCGTAGTTGAACCACCTCCACCTCCACAGCCTTTTGATTTGGATAGAATGTCAAAGAAATTCAGGAACCTTGGAGGTGTGCCTTTTACAGGGCGGGAGTCTGCGATCCAAGCAGAGGCATGGCTTAAAGATTGCGAAAAGATCCTAGAAGGCTTGGAACTGGAAGATCAGCGAAAGCGTTATCTAGCGGTTTGGCAACTAAAGGAGGAGGCAGGGCGTTGGTGGGATACAATTAAAATCTGCAACAACATGGCCAATATGTCTTGGGCCAGATTTAAGGAGCTTTTCAATGAGAAATATATACCCCCACAAGCTAGAGAGCGTCTGCGTGAGCAGTTCGTTAACCTGCAGCAAGGCAGTATGACCGCTTCTAAGTATGTGAGGAAGTTTGATGAGCTTTCACGATATGCCCCTAGCTTGATTCAAGACCCAGTTGAGAAGAACAAGAGATTTATCAAGGGGTTGTCCAAGAAATATTTGAATCGAGTCACTGCCCATATCAAGCTTCCTTTCAATAAAGTAGTGGAAATGGCGTGCCGCTATGAAGAGAATGATGAGTCTGGACCGCAGGATAGGGGAAAAGGTCAAAGCAACAACCCGAAGGAACAGGCTAACAAGAAACAAGAGGCGAGCAATTCTTCTGTAGCTAAGCCACAAGGGAAGAAGATGGATAGGAGCAAGGTGACCTGCTATAACTGCGGCAAGATTGGGCATTTCGATTACGAGTGTAGAGCGCCAAAAAGGGTCAAGAGAGATGATTCAGGCCCTAGTCAGAACCGTGGTCAGAGCTCCCAAAAACCGTGGTCAAAATCCTCAGAATCGTGGCCAGAGTTCGCAGGACAAAGGAGAATGCTACAATTTCCATCAAAGGGGGCACATCAAGGCACATTGTCCACTGCTAAGGAATGCTCAGGTGGCACATGTTTATGAGGGAGCAAATACACCAGCTTCGACTGAGGGGCCTAGTAAACCCGATGTCTTGGGAGGTACGCTTAATATTAAGAATATCCCTATTACTGTCTTATTTGATACTGGTGCTACACGAAGCTTTATTTCTAATGATGCGATTAAAAAGTTGAAACTGAAACCAAGGAAACTCAAAAAATTTGTTAGAGCCAATAGTCCGATAGGAGGTTCTTTTATTCTTGATCGGTATTGTCGAGTACCTATTTCTTATTCTCGCTGCAAATTTCCCTTTGACTTGATCGTTATGAGTTTCTCCGGCTATGATGTCATTCTTGGGATAGATTGGCTGACAAAATATGAGGCCGAAGTCAATTGTGCTGAAAGAATTGTCAAAGTTAAAACTAATCTCGAAAATGTATGTATACCCTGCCATGGCACAGCCACCGACAGGAAAACTTTCTGGTCTTCTCTAGAAGTTACCCCTACTTCTATTGAGGATATCCATGTCGTCAAAGATTACGCTGATGTTTTCAAAGAAGTTGAAGGCCTACCTCCACATAGAGAAATCAGCTTCCGAATAGATTTAGCTCCGAATGCAAGGCCTGTTGTACATCCCATTCGGAGAATGTCGCCAAAAGAAAGAGAGGAGCTGAAAAATCAAACCAAGCAGCTTTTTTGGAAGGGTCTGATCAGGCCCAGCTTCTCAGAATGGGGAGCAGCAGTGGTGTTCGTCCCAAAATCAGACGGTACTCGTAGGCTTTGTGTAGACTACCGTGATCTCAACAAGCAAACTCTTAAGAACAAATATCCACTGCCTCGTATTAATGACTTGCTTGACCGACTACATGGGGCACGAGTATTCTCTAGGATGGACCTAGCTACAGGCTTCCATCAACTTCACATCGCACAGGAGTGTGTGCCTTTAACTACTTTCAGAGGCCCTGACATCTTCTATGAATGGCTAGTGATGCCTTTCGGTCTATGTAATGCTCCAGCATATTTTGTTGATTTGATGAATAGAGTATTCAGAGATGTTTTAAACAAATTTGTGCTCGTGTTCATCGATGAAATCCTCATCTTTTCTAAATCCGCTGCTGAGCACGAAGAGCATCTGAGAGAAGTCTTAGAGATTTTGCGAAGAAATGTGCTGAAAGCAAAATTTTCTAAATACATATTCTGGCAAGAGGAGGTGAAATTCCTCGGCCATGTTGTATCAAAGGAAGGCATCTCAGCAGATCCAGGAAAGATCTCAGCCATCCAAGAATGGAAGCAGCCTAAAACTCCCACGGAGGTCAGAAGTTTCTTGGGACTGGCCGGCTATTATCGGAAATTTGTTAAAGATTTTTCGAGGGTAGCTTGTCCATTGACCAACCTGACCAAGAAGCATACAAAATTCAAGTGGACACCCGAATGCAAGGCAGCTTTCCAAGAACTAAAGAAGAGGTTGACCAATGCTCCTGTGTTGACCATCATAGATGGCAATCAGGATTTGAAGGTCTGGACCGACGCCTCTAAGCAAGGTTGTTTCTTTTGTGAATTAACATGTCTGAGATCACATTTTCCTTTAATGACATATCTCATTTTTACATGTTATCCCTTATTTATTTAAGGTATTGGTGCGGTGCTGATGCAAAGAGGCAGGGTAGTCGCATATGCTAGCCGCCAACTGAAACCACATGAGAAGAATTATGTCATGCATGACCTTGAACTAATGGCCATTGTGTTTGCTCTTAAAATATGGAGTCATTATCTTTTGGGTGAAAAGTTTGAAATTTGCACCGATCACAAATCTTTGAAGCACCTTTTTACCCAAAAAGATTTGAATATGAGGCAGCAGCGCTGGGTCGAATTTCTTGCATCATATGACCTGGATATCCTATATACTCCGGGAAAAGCAAACGTTGTAGCCGATGCACTCAGTAGAAAGAATGCAGAATGCAACAATCTCATTATCGCCAGTCTCATTATCACTCCTTCTTTGATTGATAAAGTCTCTACTCTTCAGAAGGATGATAAATTTATTTAGAGGATTATTAAAAGAATTCAGGATGGAGAAACCACAAGTTTCCAGATTGATGACAAAGGGGTTCTGAGGCTATTGGGCCGAATCTGTGTTCCATACGACTCTAAGATTAGAAGAGAGGTTATGGATGAATGTCATAAATCTAAGCTTAGTGTTCACCCTGGAGTGAGAAAAATGTATCACGACCTCAAGCGTACATTTTGGTGGAGGTCGATGAAGAGGGACATTTCCATTTATGTTGCTAGATGTCCCAATTGCCAACAAGTTAAAAGTGATCAGCAAAACTGGCAGGTTTGTTGCAACCGCTAGGAGTTCCTGGTTCGAAGTGGGAGGAAATTTCTATGGACTTTATAGATGGCTTGCCTCGAAGCAGAAAGGGCAACGATAGCATATGGGTGATTGTCGACCGCTTAACAAAATCTGCCCATTTTATCCCTGTTCGGTCCAATAGAACAGCTCGAAGTTTAGCACAGCTCTATCTTAAAGAGATAGTCAGACTGCATGGGGTTCCCAAAAGCATTGTCAGCGAACGGGATCCATTGTTTACCAGTCAATTCTGGGAAGCTTTTCAAGAGGAACTTGGGACCCAGTTAAATCTGAGTTCTACCTATCACCCTCAGACAGATGGCCAGACTGAGAGGGTGAATCGTGTTTTGGAAGACTTATTACGTGCTTGCATTCTCGACTATGGTGGTTCATGGGAGGACCACTTGCACTTGGTGGAATTCTCCTATAATAATAGCTACCAAGCAAGCTTGGGGATGTCACCATTTGAATTACTTTATGGCAGGCCGTGCAGATCTCCGGCATGTTGGGTGGAGTCAGGAAATCGATTAGTCTTGGGCCCCGACATGGTTCGAGAAGCATCAGATAAGGTTGACTTGATTAAGAAGCGCTTGTTGACTGCTCAGAGCCGACAAAAGAGCTGTAGTAACCCGCATTTTTAGCTGCCGAATAATTAAATTTTTTAATTATTTAAATATTGTTTTGGCGATATCGACGACCTGAATTAAATAAAAATGATTATTCAATTAATTTAAATAATAGGATAAAATATATTTATTTCTGAATTAGTCAGAAATAGTGGAATTGACAATATTGTGTAAACTGGACAGTTGAAAATATATAATTCAGTTATATTGAATTATATTGACGAATATATTTATATAAGCCAATTGAATTTATAATTTATAATTTAATTTAAATAGAGCTTGAAATGGCGCGGCAGTTCGCTATTTGGCGATTTGAACTTCAACTGAATGTACAGGATTCGTTTTAAACCGGATTTCTGTGAAACAAGAAACGCGTGGAGCTAGTGGAGTATATTTTTCTAATGGAACAGAAAAATCGGGATATCGTCGTGTAGATTTTGAGTTACGTCCAAATCAAATTATCAGAAATGCAGCGACCTGACCATAACGATTTAATTATATTTTAAATAAGGATTTAAATAGAAATCGAACATCGATATAACTCTAACAAGGTAATATCAAGTTGTAAATATATACAGGGATATTCTGGAGCTGTATGGTATCCCACTGTGAATATAGACGATAATAATTAATTTTAAACAATTAATTTAATAATATATAAATATATTTATATATTTAAATAGGCTATTTAGAGCGTTAAAAATAGCCACTTTTGCAAACGAAGTCGGAATTTGACGAAACTAATTTTGTTAGATCCGCAATGTCAAATAGTTGTTAGATTTCCAGTTTCGTGATTTTTAGAGTTAGTATGTGGCCGTACGGATTTTTAGAGTGAAAAACAGTCAGTATTTCGATGGTTAAAAATATGCTGTGTGAGCAAACGGAGTCAGAATTTGACGAAACCAGTTTCGTTGGGACCGTAATGTCAAGCTGTAGCTGCATGTCAATTTTCGTGATTTTTGGGTGTCATGGGTGATCACTGGAATTTTAGAGGACATATGAAAATAGCGTTTGCTTAAAAATAAATTAAAAAAATCAAATATTTAATTATTAAAAAAAATTACTATATAATACCATTTAAATTCTAAACCTAAGTCAAGTTTCATTCCTCAGTCAACTTCAAATTTCCGTCGTTCTTCTTCCTTCCTACAGAAAAACCATTCGTTGGTTTCAAAAATCAAAATCAAATAGTAGAAAATCCTATAAATTAACATATACACATGATTGTGATCGTCATGGCAGCCTCTTCGATTTGGTATGACCTTTGGTGGGTGCGACGCAGTCTGTGTGAGGCCGACGAATGTACAGTACGGGTTTTTCGAGCCTAGGGTTGGATATAACTCGGATTGGGTGCATCGATGTTTGAATTTGTTGTTGTAAATGGTTCTAGGATGGAAAACAGAAACCGTACGCTCGATTTGGGTTGATTCGATGCTAACAAGGTTCGGTGGGTTGCTGGGGTGTGTCTCGACGACGGAAATCATGGTGTGGGCGAGTTCAAAGAGGTGGTATTGGGTTGAGGGAGATTCGAACGAGAATGATAATGGTAGTCCCAGTTTGTGGAATGGTGAAGCGAAGAGGAGGGTGGATGGAGGAAAACCGTCGGTCATGGGTGTCTGTAGCTCGTCGTCGAATGTGAGTTGGGGAAGAAGGGATTGGGACGTGGGCTTTTGAAATGGGAGTGGGCCGAGAGGTAAAGGGTTAAGGCCCAATTTGTTTAAAAGGATTTAATTAGAAAGTTTATTTTTAATTTATAATAGTGTAAAACTTGTAATGCTTATAACTTTGTCATACCTAATCAGAAATTCGAACCGTAAGTTGCGTTGGGATCGTATGGACGAGAGCTTCACAATGAAGCTGACCGGGAGTGAATCTGAGATCGTTACAATTTATGGCGAAATAAATTGTCCGTCGAAATCAAATAACGCAAACCGTTATTTAAACGGTTAACGCGCCAATGTGAGTAAATCTCACTAACTCTGAACAGTTTATAATTTCATGTTGTATTGTTAGAACTGTTAAAATTTGTCTATTTGACTGTGTATTGATTGTTTGATTGAACTGCTAGTCAGTTAGTTAAATTTCTATATTGATTATGTTTAACATAATATATCATATGGAACTGAAAGTGATGTTATCTATATTGTCTAACATTTGTGATGCAGGGAAACAGGTTGGAGGAATCCGACTGGATTCCTCAACAGTTATTTTATTGTTTTTCACATATTTTAATATATGATGTGAATTATAACATGTTGTTGATTGTGTGTGTATGGACGATATTGAACATCGTGATTTGATATGATTGAATACCATAACATACGGGGTGTTGACAAGGGAATTTTCAAAACGTATATTGAAAATGAAGTATTTATAACATCAAAGGATTTTATAAAAGGAATATTTATTAGAAAATAAATAAAAATTGATTTAAAAATGTTAAGGAGAATAAGGTATGGTTTGTAAGAAATTGGAACTTTTTATACGTTGAGTGAGTAGAGCAAATTTCAAAGTATTGATCTGATGTTGGTTTCGGCCTTCGGGATTAACACTGAGAAGTTTATTCACTTACCAATTTATAATGAGGATCAAATGAATAGAAGTGAAGTAATAAAGGAATATTTATTTAGAAAATAAATAGAATTATAAAGGGAGTTAGTCGAACACAGTCGTTCGAGTCGAGTTAGTCGAGTACGGGTATGTAAATCAAGTTTGGTTATGTGAGTCGAGTTAACCCAAGTGAACCAAGGTCGAGTTAACCCAAGTGAACCAAGAGAGTTAACCAAAGTAAGTTAACCAAACCGAGTTAACCAAAGTGAATTAGCCAAAATGAGTTAGTGGAACGAATTAATCCAAATGAGTCGGAATGAGTTAGTGAAACGAATTAATCAAAATGAGTCGAAGTAAGTTAGAAGAAAGTTAATCAGTTAGAGTTAATCAGTTAGAGTTAACCAGTTAGAGTTAATCAAATAGAGTTAAGGAGATAGAGTTAAACAAATTAGAAACTGACTAGAGGTTAGTAAGTTGAATAGTTTTCTGAGTATTAATCTGATGTTGGTTTCGGCCTTCGGGGTTTATACTTAGAGAATTGTTCTCTTACTAGTTATAGTTAGAGTCTGACAGTTGTGGAAGGATAGTGATACGTAAATAAACAATGGAAATGTTTTCCAACGTTGATAACAAATATTTTCTAAATATAGAAAATAAGGAAATATGTATAGATATACATGATGATTGATCGATTGACATTCCATTTGGAATTTAGATCGTTGTTTGTACATGGACATGTTTTCATTTGATAGTTAAATCACAGACTATCGAAGTTTTGACCATTTTAACGTTGTTAATATGGAGTGACCGGTTGGATTATTATCCATAGAACCACTCTGTATTGGCATAAGCATTGCGAACCATATATGCCAAAGATAATTGAAGATGGAGTAAAATGCAAGGGTTATCCTGTTTATAGAATAGTGCCTTCGGTTTGTCCAGTCCCAGGACAACTTGTATGGACGAAGGTCTGACAGAGTATATCCAATGGATCGCGTAAGTTGATCTGTTCAAACGTATTCACGTTTGGTGGCCGAGGAATTTGTTTCTCTTAGCTGTATACCCGTGTTATTTTTGGATAAGTCAATTTTTGATTTGGCGGGTATGACGATGTGACATTCTAAGTGAATGATGATGATTTGTATGAATGAATGTCTGACCGAGTATTTCCAGAAAGGTCACGTACATTGATTTCTTCAACCGTACCAAGAGTGGAAGCGGAGAAGGAAACTTCTTTAGCTAACACGTAATGTACTGTTGTAGACGTCAATTAGTGATTTTCGATGGATCTAACAATGTGGCATTCGAAGTGAATCTGATGTGATGATAAAGCGTAACCTCAAGCCTCATCATCCGGTAAATGACAGAAATCGGGCAGGCAACATGGCTAAGTCGGTCGCATCGAAGTAGGGTGTATAATCACCTATCTAGAGAATATTCATTTGCTTCTTTAATCTATCAATGTTGTCCCATATATATACGGGAACGGTTGCTGATCCCAACCGTTGGTGATGTACATTCGATACACTCAAGCGAAATGAGTGGTCGGTCATGTGTGGCTGAGTTGCAAGATGTTCTTGTTGAACTCCAGTGTATCGTTCCTAGAGTACACTGATCGGAAGGTGGTTCCATACCTTGTCATAGTTGGAAATCCAATCATCCAATACGTGCTTGCGATTTTGATTGTATACTATATATGTAGTAACGTGAGATGCAAGCGTTTCTGCTAGATTGATATTTATTTGTACTTAGACATTATTATAATATCAGAATGATATTGCTTTGAAAAGTTATTTGGATTCTCATAAGGGAAAAACCCGTTCCGTATTCACGGCGTGGTCTTATGAGGTATCATATACCTGTTTAAATGATTTGAGTTTATTCACACCAGTCCCATGACTGACCCGGAGTTTATTTTGTTGTTTTCCCTAAACTCTTGGGTGCCTAAATTTGTACGAGCAGTCAAGTAGTCGGGATTTTACAAATACACTTGGAGAGCTTGGAGCAGGAGGCTTCAGGATTCTATAGCTATTATTATTTCCGCTGTTGTTGTAAGTGTTGTACTCTGATAAGTGTTATTGTATACATATACTGATGTTATTTCAAAGATATGTTATGTTATATTTTATTCGTTCCGCTGTGAGATTCGTGTTTACTCTGATGATGATGTTCTTCTTCTTCTTCTATTCTATAAGTTCTATCTTATCTATTCTCACCTTCTAATTTCTTTCATTAGTTACCAGGATTTTTCGATGTTTTGGTTATCGACGTCGAGCTTACGTCGATAACCAAAGTCGCTCAAAATCCGGGTCACTACAGTTGGTATCAGAGCCAGGTTTAGTTATTACCTTGGCTCTGTGGCGTGACTCTGTAGAGATAGGATTAGTAATATCCTAGACTGAGTTTGAGTGTATATATATATGAGTGCGTATATGTTATTCAATATAAATAATTTTATATTGTGGAGACTCATTGGTTGAGTGGCTTATGGATTCTGGTCGATCAGTTTGATCCACTGTATCGGTAGGAGTTTTATAAACACTCGAATACGATGAACCGTCATGGTATGTTTTGAAAGAGGTAAATGGAATAATTTTACCCGAATATATTTGATATAGTATATTGGTTGTGTTGGTTGTTATTATAATCGAGTAAGATTATAAAAAGGTAAAATGATTATAAATGACTAATCAGAATTCATATAAGTAAAGTATATGAAATAAAATGAAGAAAAATCTGAATTTAAATCAGATTGGAATTAAAATAAGGAAATTTTAAGTTCCTGGTAGATTTTGAAAACGTTTTTCAAACTGATGGTGATATAGTGTTGAACTCACTTCGATAGCTGGAAAATAGATTCTGATGATGAATCGCGACATCATCAGTGTTCATTTTCGAGTTCTAAGTGGCGGACTACTACCAAAGGTTTTGTTTTTGAATCGTTTTGAGAAAACAAGTTGTTTAGAAATTCAAAGGTTTTGAATTGGCATTGTAATTTCAAATTGATTTGAAATAGACCCAGGAAATTAAGTTTCGGAATTTAATTTTAACTTATGAAGTTAAATAGAATAAGATAGTAGAAATAAATTGAAATATTAACTTGAACTGAGTTAAATAGAATTGAATTGGATTAGAGAATAATCTGTTATGGAATTGGGTTGATGAGTTAAGAATTTGAAATTTGATATTCGGGTTCGAATGAAATTCGATTTGGTTTTGAGGATATGAACTGATTGGAAATTGATGGAAATAACACTGGTATATGCTGAGTTGATAGCATATGGAAGTGATAGAGTTGATATTCCCGACAAAAAGGTAGATTTATGAGCCGAATTGGCAAGCCGCTTGGCTGTTTGATTTTCTTTTGGGTTAAAGAAGGCCCAGAGAGGCGAGTTGGAGTTTGAGATATTGACCAGTACAAAGGAGGTGCTGGCAAAAATTTTCGAAAAGTTAAGGTGTTAGAAAATTTTCAGAATTTTTGAAAATTTAGTTAGTCGGAATAAATTAATATTTTAGTCGATATTAATTGGTTCCGTTGAAACCGGAGACAAGAGGTAAACAGATAAATTTTTACCCAGAAGATAGGGTCATCCCCTAGCTTAGCAATTTCGAGGACGAAATTTTATTTAGGGGGGAAGATTGTAGTAACCCGCATTTTTAGCTGCCGAATAATTAAATTTTTTAATTATTTAAATATCGTTTTGGCGATATCGACGACCTGAATTAAATAAAAATGATTATTTAATTAATTTAAATAATAGGATAAAATATATTTATTTCTGAATTAGTCAGAAATAGTGGAATTGACAATATTGTGTAAACTGGACAGTTGAAAATATATAATTCAGTTATATTGAATTATATTGACGAATATATTTATATAAGCCAATTGAATTTATAATTTATAATTTAATTTAAATAGAGCTTGAAATGGCGCGGCAGTTCGCTATTTGGCGATTTGAACTTCAACTGAATGTACAGGATTCGTTTTAAACCGGATTTCTGTGAAACAAGAAACGCGTGGAGCTAGTGGAGTATATTTTTCTAATGGAACAGAAAAATCGGGATTTCGTCGTGTAGATTTTGAGTTACGTCCAAATCAAATTATCAGAAATGCAGCGCCCTGACCATAACGATTTAATTATATTTTAAATAAGGATTTAAATAGAAATCGAACATCGATATAACTCTAACGAGGTAATATCGAGTTGTAAATATATACAGGGATATTCTGGAGCTGTATGGTATCCCACTGTGAATATAGACGATAATAATTAATTTTAAACAATTAATTTAATAATATTTAAATATATTTATATATTTAAATAGGCTATTTAGAGCGTTAAAAATAGCCACTTTTGCAAACGAAGTCGGAATTCGACGAAACTAATTTTGTTAGATCCGCAATGTCAAATAGTTGTTAGATTTCCAGTTTCGTGATTTTTAGAGTTAGTATGTGGCCGTATAGATTTTTAGAGTGAAAAACAGTCAGTATTTCGATGGTTAAAAATATGCTGTGTGAGCAAACGGAGTCAGAATTTGACGAAACCAGTTTCGTTGGGACCGTAATGTCAAGCTGTAGCTGCATGTCAATTTTCGTGACTTTTGGGTGTCATGGGTGATCACTGGAATTTTAGAGGACATATGAAAATAGCGTTTACTTAAAAATAAATTAAAAAAATCAAATATTTAATTATTAAAAAAAATTCCTATATAATACCATTTAAATTCTAAACCTAAGTCAAGTTTCATTCCTCAATCAACTTCAAATTTCCGCCGTTCTTCTTCCTTCCTACAGAAAAACCATTCGTTGGTTTCAAAAATCAAAATCAAATAGTAGAAAATCCTATAAATTAACATATACACATGATTGTGATCGTCATGGCAGCCTCTTCGATTTGGTATGACTTTTGGTGGGTGCGACGCAGTCTGTGTGAGGCCGACGAATGTACAGTACGGGTTTTTCGAGCCTAGGGTTGGATATAACTCGGATTGGGTGCATCGATGTTTGAATTTGTGGTTGTATATGGTTCTAGGATGGAAAACAGAAACCGTACGCTCGATTTGGGTTGATTCGATGCTAACAAGGTTCGGTGGGTTGCTGGGGTGTGTCTCGACGACGGAAATCATGGTGTGGGCGAGTTCAAAGAGGTGGTATTGGGTTGAGGGAGATTCGAACGAGAATGATAATGGTAGTCCCATTTTGTGGAATGGTGAAGCGAAGAGGAGGGTGGATGGAGGAAAACCGTCGGTCATGGGTGTCTGTAGCTCGTCGTCGAATCTGAGTTGGGGAAGAAGGGATTGGGACGTGGGCTTTTGAAATGGGAGTGGGCCGAGAGGTAAAGGGTTAAGGCCCAATTTGTTTAAAAGGATTTAATTAGAAAGTTTATTTTTAATTTATAATAGTGTAAAACTTGTAATGCTTATAACTTTGTCATACCTAATCAGAAATTCGAACCGTAAATTGCGTTGGGATCGTATGGACAAGAGCTTCACAATGAAGCTGACCGGGAGTGAATCTGAGATCGTTACAATTTATGGCGAAATAAATTGTCCGTCGAAATCAAATAACGCAAACCGTTATTTAAACGGTTAACGCGCCAATGTGAGTAAATCTCACTAACTCTGAACAGTTTATAATTTCATGTTGTATTGTTAGAACTGTTAAAATTTGTCTGTTTGACTGTGTATTGATTGTTTGATTGAACTGCTAGTCAGTTAGTTAAATTTCTATATTGATTATGTTTAACAGAATATATCATATAGAACTGAAAGTGATGTTATCTATATTGTCTAACATTTGTGATGCAGGGAAACAGGTTGGAGGAATCCGACTGGATTCCTCAATAGTTATTTTATTGTTTTTCATATATTTTAATATATGATGTGAATTATAACCTGTTGTTGATTGTGTGTGTATGGACGATATTGAACATCGTGATTTGATATGATTGAATACCATAACATACGGGGTGTTGACAAGGGAATTTTCAAAACGTATATTGAAAATGAAGTATTTATAACATCAAAGGATTTTATAAAAGGAATATTTATTAGAAAATAAATAAAAATTGATTTAAAAATGTTAAGGAGAATAAGGTATGGTTTGTAAGAAATTGGAACTTTTTATACGTTGAGTGAGTAGAGCAAATTTCAAAGTATTGATCTGATGTTGGTTTCGGCCTTCGGGATTAACACTGAGAAGTTTATTCACTTACCAATTTATAATGAGGATCAAATGAATAGAAGTGAAGTAATAAAGGAATATTTATTTAGAAAATAAATAGAATTATAAAGGGAGTTAGTCGAACACAGTCGTTCGAGTCGAGTTAGTCGAGTACGGGTATGTAAATCAAGTTTGGTTATGTGAGTCGAGTTAACCCAAGTGAACCAAGGTCGAGTTAACCCAAGTGAACCAAGAGAGTTAACCAAAGTAAGTTAACCAAACCGAGTTAACCAAAGTGAATTAGCCAAAATGAGTTAGTGGAACGAATTAATCCAAATGAGTCGGAATGAGTTAGTGAAACGAATTAATCAAAATGAGTCGAAGTAAGTTAGAAGTAAGTTAATCAGTTAGAGTTAATCAGTTAGAGTTAATCAGTTAGAGTTAACCAGTTAGAGTTAATCAAATAGAGTTAAGGAGATAGAGTTAAACAAATTAGAAACTGACTAGAGGTTAGTAAGTTGAATAGTTTTCTGAGTATTAATCTGATGTTGGTTTCGGCCTTCGGGGTTTATACTTAGAGAATTGTTCTCTTACTAGTTATAGTTAGAGTCTGACAGTTGTGGAAGGATAGTGATACGTAAATAAACAATGGAAATGTTTTCCAACGTTGATAACAAATATTTTCTAAATATAGAAAATAAGGAAATATGTATAGATATACATGATGATTGATCGATTGACATTCCATTTGGAATTTAGATCGTTGTTTGTACATGGACATGTTTTCATTTGATAGTTAAATCACAGACTATCGAAGTTTTGACCATTTTAACATTGTTAATATGGAGTGACCGGTTGGATTATTATCCATAGAACCACTCTGTATTGGCATAAGCATTGCGAACCATATATGCCAAAGATAATTGAAGACGGAGTAAAATGCAAGGGCTATCCTGTTTATAGAATAGTGCCTTCGGTTTGTCCAGTCCCAGGACAACTTGTATGGACGAAGGTCTGACAGAGTATATCCAATGGATCGCGTAAGTTGATCTGTTCAAACGTATTCACGTTTGGTGGCGGAGGAATTTGTTTCTCTTAGCTGTATACCCGTGTTATTTTTGGATAAGTCAATTTTTGATTTGGCGGGTATGACGATGTGACATTCTAAGTGAATGATGATGATTTGTATGAATGAATGTCTGACCGAGTATTTCCAGAAAGGTCACGTACATTGATTTCTTCAACCGTACCAAGAGTGGAAGCGGAGAAGGAAACTTCTTTAGCTAACACGTAATGTACTGTTGTAGACGTCAATTAGTGATTTTCGATGGATCTAACAATGTGGCATTCGAAGTGAATCTGATGTGATGATAAAGCGTAACCTCAAGCCTCATCATCCGGTAAATGACAGAAATCGGGCAAGCAGCATGGCTAAGTCGGTCGCATCGAAGTAGGGTGTATAATCACCTATCTAGAGAATATTCATTTGCTTCTTTAATCTATCAATGCTGTCCCATATATATACGAGAACGGTTGCTGATCCCAACCGTTGGTGATGTACATTCGATACACTCAAGCGAAATGAGTGGTCGGTCATGTGTGGCCGAGTTGCAAGATGTTCTTGTTGAACTCCAGTGTATCGTTCCTAGAGTACACTGATCGGAAGGTGGTTCCATACCTTGTCATAGTTGGAAATCCAATCATCCAATACGTGCTTGCGATTTTGATTGTATACTATATATGTAGTAACGTGAGATGCAAGCGTTTCTGCTAGATTGATATTTATTTGTACTTAGACATTATTATAATATCAGAATGATATTGCTTTGAAAAGTTATTTGGATTCTCATAAGGGAAAAACCCGTTCCGTATTCACGGCGTGGTCTTATGAGGTATCATATACCTGTTTAAATGATTTGAGTTTATTCACACCAGTCCCATGACTGACCCGGAGTTTATTTTGTTGTTTTCCCTAAACTCTTGGGTGCCTAAATTTGTACGGGCAGTCAAGTAGTCGGGATTTTACAGATACACTTGGAGAGCTTGGAGCAGGAGGCTTCAGGATTCTATAGCTATTATTATTTCCGCTGTTGTTGTAAGTGTTGTACTCTGATAAGTGTTATTGTATACATATACTGATGTTATTTCAAAGATATGTTATGTTATATTTTATTCGTTCCGCTGTGAGATTCGTGTTTACTCTGATGATGATGTTCTTCTTCTTCTTCTATTCTATAAGTTCTATCTTATCTATTCTCACCTTCTAATTTCTTTCATTAGTTACCGGGATTTTTCGATGTTTTGGTTATCGACGTCGAGCTTACGTCGATAACCAAAGTCGCTCAAAATCCGGGTCACTACAAGAGCTATGCTGACCAGCGAAGAAGGAGTCTCGAATTCTCTGTGGGTGATCGAGTATACTTGAAGGTTTCTCCTCTGAGAGGCGTGATTCGTTTTGGGAAGACGGGAAAGTTGGCACCGAGATTCATTGGTCCATTCCCTATTATTGAAAGGATTGGTACTCTCGCTTATAGAGTGCAGCTGCCCGACTGGTTGCCTGGGGTGCATGATGTATTTCATGTGTCTCAACTCCGCAAGCATGTGCACGATCCAGATCTGATCGAGGATGAATTAAACCAACAGGTCCTAGATATTGCTCCAAATCTGACGGTGAGAAAGGACCCAGTTAAGATCATTGGCAAGGAAACCAAAATCTTGAGGAACAAGAAGATCAACCTAGTCAAGGTTCAGTGGAGTGGGGATCCGAGAGACTGTACTTGGGAGATAGAGGATAGCATCAAAAAGGTTTACCCCAAGTGCAGAGTGGATATCTCCGAGTAACTCTTGTACTAAGGTACGTTTATATCAATTTACATTTTCCACATTGGTTCCTACTTTACTTTGTTTCCTTTTCGAGGACGAAAATCCTTAAGTGGGGGGAGATTGTAACGACCCGGAAAATCCGAACCAATTTAAAAAAATTTATTTTAAATTATTTGGTGGAAAAATGTGGCAGAAATAAAATAAATCCATTTTTAAATAATATTAAAGCCAGTGAAAATAGCCAATTTTCAAACGATCTCTGTTTTCAACGAAACCACTTTCATCGGAACCGGAATGTCATATTATTGCTAGGTTTCAATTTTCAGAATTTTTCGATTTAATATGTGGGTGTGGCGAAGGAAAATGTGTTTGGTCGATTACAGTCAAATTTAATCGACTAAAAAATAGCCATTTTTCAAACAGTGTCAGAATTCAACGAAATTAATTTTGTTAGGACCATATCGGCATAACGAAGCCAGAAATATTTTTTCTGGATTTTTCTGGGTCCTTATGTGGCCTCGGTGAATTTATTTGTGCGACAGAATTAATTTAATAAAGAAATTAAATATTAAAATAAATAAACCAGGCCACAGACAGCCGTTTGGGCTGACGGGACCTGTCCCATTGGGTCCGGAATATGGGTTATTGGCTAGGGGCACCTTCTTCTGGGCTGAAATCGAAATAGTTTAGAAATTATGGATTTAATTATAAAATTACACATAAAATATTATAAAAATAGGAGATTAAACAAACCCTAATCACTATTCATTTCCTTCTGCCGCCGCCCCCTTCAGTCCTATGGCCGAAATTGCTTCCCCTTCCTCCATCAATTTCTTCTTCGTTCTTTCGAATTAAAATCCCTCACACATACCAAATCAAAGCCCCTTCCGTCCTCTTCAATTCCATATGGGTGGATCATCTTCTCGTCGCCCGAAGCCAGAGCAACGGGACCTCAAACCTGTCGCGCCTCGTCCGCCGTGGGTCCCCCTAGCCGCCGCCGAGCTGGACAAAACCACCCCCCCCCACGTGCGCCACTCCACTTGCTCCAGCGTGCCACATCCCGATCGACAAACACTGCAACTAATTGGAAGCAAAACCCAACCCTAAATTTGAACCCAATGGTGAAAACTGTCGGCCTAATTCTACAGTGAGGAAGAAGGTGAATTATCCTATTAAATTATTATTTAATTAATTCAAATTATTTTAAAACTTCAAACTATCATATCTAACTCGTTTCAATTCGAAATTTGATGATTTCAGCGGCGTTGTAATCATGTGACTGAGATCTACGCAACGAAACTGACTGGAGTTGATTCTGAACAGTTCTAATTTTGAGCCAAAAATCGCGAACGACTGTGAGATTCTGAATTTAAATAATTAAATAATTCATTTTAAATCTTATTCGATTAGTTGAATCATTGTATATTGTTCTGATCTGTTATGTGGTGATTGTGTATGGTTGAATCTGATTCATTGTGATGTCATGTTATAATTTGACTGTTTGGATCTGTAAAATTCAGATGTATCATAATAAAGTTCTCGCCTTTGTTTTATTTTTATTTTTATTTTTATTTTTATTCCTTTCTCTTGAAACTGATCTTTTGATTTGAAAATAAAATATAATAAAGTTGGGATCTTTGTTTAAAAGTTTTGATCTTTTGATTTGAAATAAAATATAATTAAGTTTTAATCCTTTGTTTTGAAAACAAAATTAAGTTTGGATCCTATGTTTTGAAAACAAAATAAAGTTCTAATTTTTTGTTTTCACAAACAAATTAAAGTTGAATCTTTTGTTTTTGATCTACGAGTAAAACAAAGTTTTAGTCTTTTGTTTGATTAACAGAATTTTGTTTTTCGAAAAAAAAAACAAATTATAAAGGAAAGTCTGATCTTTTGTTTTTTTTTTTGAAACAAAACAAAATAAAGTTTAATCTTTTAGTTTCCTTTCATTTTGTTTTAAATAATAATAAATAAAGATTTGATCTTTTATTTTGACATATAAAATAAAAGAAGTTGAATTTATATAAAGAATTGATCTTTTATCCTATTAAATGAATAGAGTTAATGTAATTTGTTTTATTTCAAAAAATAAAGGCGGGGTCTATTATTTTTGATTCATAGGAATTTTACAACCAATCTTATGTTGCCATTTGTTGTAATGCACAAAATTCATCGTATGTTAGTATAGTTGAAATGACATCAAAATTTCATCGTTATGTTTATATGGTTGAAGTGAACAAAGCTTTATTGTTATGTTAATATAGTTGAAGTGAATCAAATCTTGACATTAAAAATTATATTTATTTTGGGAATATTGATGCTAGAAAAGACGCTTACATTGTAAATAAAGTCCACCTTTTAAATTGCATTTTACAATGCAAAGATTAGATAGAAAGATGAATTTACTCTTTAAAAGAAAGAATAAAAGAAAGACATCTTTATTTTTAATATTTGATATACATCGTTAAAATATCATTTTTGGTCGCATTAGAATTGGCGAACAAAAATGTCATTTTGTTGAACATTAAAATATATATCGTTAAAATATCATTTTTGGTCACATTAGAATTGGCGAACAAAAATGTCATTTTGTTGAACATTAAAATATATATCGTTAAAATATCATTTTTGGTCGCATTAGAATTGGCGAACAAAAATGTCATTTTGTTGAACATTAAAATATATATCGTTAAAATATCATTTTTGGTCGCATTAGAATTGGCGAACAAAAATGTCATTTTGTTAAACATTAAAATATACATCGTTAAAATATCATTTTCGGTCGCATTAGAATTGGCGAACAAAAATGTCATTTTTTTTAACATTAAAATATATATTATTAAAATATCATTTTTGGTCGCATTAGAATTGGCGAACAAAAATATCATTTTGTTGGACATTAAAATATATATCGTTAAAATATCATTTTTGGTCGCATTAGAATTGGCGAACAAAAATATCATTTTGTTGAACATTAAAATATACATCGTTAAAATATCATTTTTGGTCGCATTAGAATTGGCGGACAAAAATGTCATTTTGTTGAACATTAAAATATATATATCGTTAAAGTATCATTTTTGGGTCGCATTAAAACTGGCAAACAAAATGTCATTTGCATTTGATTTAAAGTGATACATAGTTGAAATCCTCATTTTTAATAAAGGAATTCGTCCAAATGGTTTCTATATTATATATATAAATATAAAATATAAAATATAAAATTAAACGAAACGAGCGCTGCAGTTCGCGTAGCGACAATCGTAACTTCAAACGAATATATAGAAAGATCCGACCGTTGGATTTTCCCAAAACTGGAACCGTTAGGACCGCTTTGGGAAGAGCTTTCCAACGATATAAATTTCATCAAAATCCGACGGATAGATTTCAAGATATGTGTAAATCAAATTTTGGTAAAAACAGCGCCAGCGCCACCCATTGACCCGAAACGTCGTTTATATATTTCGAGCTATTTTTAATAAATAAAAATAGTGATAAATAGTTATAAATATATATGAAATGTTTTAAACTATAATTATGCGACAATTATTTGAAAAGGCCGAGTTTAACTCATTTCAAATAATTGAACGGCGATTAAATCAAAGATGTAACAAGACGGTGTAGAAGACCAGCGATCTTCACATCGAATGGGCAATGACTCCCAATACCTTGGACTGACTTGCTCCCAGGACTGGGTTGAAGCAGTAATTGTCCGGACGTGTGTGTTGATCGTGCGGATTAGCGAGCACCTTCTTGGTGCCTTCGGTTTCGTCCAGACCCAGGACGGACTTGTAAATGGATGCGTGTCTGACGTTGGAATTCGCTACATGTAATTAAATCGATTTCTATTAATATATGTCTGTTTGGTGGTGGAGAATTTATTCTCTACTTAACACCCGGATACGTAGTAGTAGTTATCGATAGCATGCCGTTGAATTGTCAACGTCGCACGCCAAGATGCAATGATCAAGGCTTTGTTGAAAAGCAGGCCTTGTGGATGATGATCAAAGCATAGCCTGTTTAGGTATAGCTTTGTGTATTACGTGACTTCGCGAGCCTCACACCTCGGTATGAGTCAAAAACGGGATATGGACCGTAGGGAGTGCATACGTTTCTTTCTAGCTAGAGTGATGTTTGGGTTTTAACACGGCCCGGCATTTTACTATGTGGATTTTGGATTGAGGTACCTCGTTTTTATAGGCCGGAAGTGGTCACATTATAGGTCCAAAGGGGCCGGGAAACATATGTTCAGGAATTGCCAATCCACTACCGTTAGGTGGGGACCGGCCCTACCGTTCCAAGGGTTCACTGCGGGGGATCCTGAGGCATTTGCTAGAGTGTCTCGAATCGGAAGAGGACGATCCCTAGCCTCGACTTCATGACAAAAAACCAATTCCCAATACAACAACATTTCGGTTTTGATTGTAAACTTATATACGGCGACATAGTATATGGTGCCTATGCCGTCTAGGATTAATATATTTATATTGAAGTATTTTAATACTGCCTAGACACTAATGATAATATTAAAATATTATTTTTCACGTATTAAGCATGTTTGATCATCATAAGGGTAAACTCTATCCTCTGGTGTGCGTTGCATTGTGTGATAGGACTTGAATCTTATGATGGTTTCATTTTTCAAAAAGTCATTTCGCTGTTTTATATAAACTTTATAAAATATTGCACTGGCAATCCAATGGAGTAAACCCGTTCCGCGTTAGCGGCGTGGTCCTGAGATTCGCCATCTTGATAGTTAATTTAGTTAAGAATTCTCACACCAGTCCCATGACTGACTCGTAGTTTGTTTCACTTTTGCAAACTCGGGTGCCCTCTTTCCACACGGGCAGCCAATTGACAGGTTTCTAGGTGACACTTTTTGGTGGGAGCTAGCTTTGGGGAGGAAGAAGAAGAAGAAGATCCTTTCTCCATCTTTTATTTTGCTTTTGAGACATTTTTCTATCTCTTTGTTTGATGTATGTAATGGGTTGTGAAACTCATTTCTTTTCATTTGGGACTTATTTCTCTTTCGTTGAGACTGCTATTATGCTAAGTTGATCCTGTAAACTGCATACTCTGATGATTCTGTTGTGATGTTGATGACAGTTTATTTCTGCTGCAATGGTTTAAGTGTTGTGATATCTATCTGAGATCTGTTTTTGTTGTGAATATGTTGTATTCCAAAATGATTATCCTTACTTTCGGTCTACGGAAGTTTGGGGTCATCACAAATTGAATACGTGATTGGGGGTTAAGTCAATTTGGACACGTGAGCAAACTTAACCAATATAACAGTATCAAAGCAAGGAAAAGTGGGGAATGATAAGATTAAATAATAGATAAACTTATCCTAGGGATAAGAAATGAATATGACTTAAGATGTAATACAAGAATCGAAGGGTGGGACGACTTATACCATGAAATAAGTCAATCTAAGCTAAAAATGTAGGAAAACACCGTACGCTATCATTTGATAAAGAGAACTTAAGTCATGCTTGAATTCGTTGGTAAACCTTAGTTAAAAGGAACTAAGTAACAAACCTTAGTTAAAGAGAACTAAGTAACAGAAACTAAGTATCAAAACTTGGTTAAGAGAACCCAATAATAAACCTTAGTTAAGAGGACTAAGTTGTAAACCTTAGTTAAGAAAATGAACGATTAAGAGAACTAAGAAGTAAACCTTAGTTAAGAGGACTAACTAGTGAACCTTAGTTAAGAAAGCTAACGATTCAGGAAACTAAGTAGTAAACCTTAGTTAAGAGAACTAAGTAGTAAACCTTAGTCAAGAAATCTAAGTAGAACACGAGGAGGAGCGAACCTCCATCTAATCATGAAGAAGGCTCCAACGAACCGGGTTACGAAGCACGCGGCTTCGAGGGGACGTGAGGGTATTCTTGGTATCCCTCTGTGAGGTTGCAGATGATCCTCCTGGTCTCACAGAGGTTAAGGTCTACGTTAGAAGAGCCAAGGGTATGCCTTGGTTGCAATATAAGCAACCTAAAGACTAGGATGGGTCAGCGTGAGTCGGCGATATCTTGTTTAGCCCTGTGATAGCACGTCGTCGTCTACCTACCATCTTGAGTCAATCATGATACGCAAGCAGAAAGGCGGAGAACTCCAAAAGACCATATACTTTGCTATCTAGTTATGGGTGATGGTGGCCAATAGGTTTGTGGGGGCATAGAGGGCCTGCGTACAGTGCTCATTCTTGATTTTCTTAGGTGCCTTTCATTAGTTGAGGGAGGGGTCATGTGGGACCATAGCCACATACAGATAAAACAGACCTTAGCATCTACATCGACAGATAACTTAAGGCTCCCGACCGAGTTCCGTGTTTCTTGATTAGCCCTACAACGGGACTCGGGTCGCACATATAGAGGACATGTGCAACTAGATATCTAGCACGTTTAACGACACAATTGGGACGTAAAGTCTAGGAACATATATCGCTCTGGGTAGTGTGTCCTAGACTAGGGGGCATTGTTCGATAGGTAGCATAAACCCTAGTGGCCCTAGGTAGTATAAACCCTGGTCGGATCTAGAAAGCATGCAATAGGTAGCATAAACCCCAGTGGCCCTGGGTAGCGTAAACCCTAATTGAATCTAGGAAGCGCTAGATAGAAAACCCTAGATTAGATCTAGGTAATAAATGGAATCTAGCAAGATCAAGAGTGGTAGTCCAAACAATTTTGATAATGGTGGCACTACACTTAAGTAGTATAGATTTACATGATGAACCCCGTACGACAAGGGACTGTATATATACATGGAAAGGATTATACGAGTTGGGGGTATCTACATATACGTTGTATTAGGTTAATCTACTAGTGGGACATGAGTATAGCCTAGAGAGCTAATGTCACGAATAACCTAATAAGCAAGAAAATATAACCGAACGGTATATGTAGGATTATACAGAAGTTTATTCTAAGTCCACTCACACAGAACTTATGTTATGACACCCTCCTCATTACATACTTCCAAGTTAGGTTCATGACAGAGATGTTATAAGCTTTGGATACTGGTTAGGCAGTATGTTTTATAAGGTAAAGCTATATTTAAAGTATATTATACTTTGAATACCTTCCATTGTAAGATGCTTACGAATTCTGACATGTTTTCTTTATCTCTGTCTTTTTCTGCAAGATACCAGAGCCCCAACTCGGGTTTCGATAGATTGGGTTTTCGAAAAAAAATCGGTCTGTCGGAATCCGGGTTGTAACATCTGGTATCGGAGCCAGGTTTGTTGATCTTAGGGAGATAATGAGTGAACATATTTGTATTTTCTAAAATATAAATATATTATATATATAAATAAATCCATAAAGTAGCCCACTAGGAATGGAAAGAGTTGGGATAGCTATTTTGTACACTAAAGGAATGAACCTAGAAATTTTAAGACCCTTAGGTGGTTTGGTTGGAAAGTGTACAATATGATTTGGTATTGGAGAAAGAAAGTATCCCATAAGAATTAAAACTGAAATGTTGTTATTTCAGAGTAGTGGGTTTAGAAGTGAAACCTTATAAGTTAGAAAAAGGTTAAAGTGTGGGAAATGGATTAGGAATATATATAGTTGAGAGAATTGGTTTGGAAAGTGCCTAGGAAAGTCTAGTTGAGTTGGAAGACCCACTTTGAGTCGAACCCAATAATAAACTTTAAAGAACTTGAATTTGTAAAAGAGTTTATGGTGTTTTTCAAGTTTTAATCTTAAAAGTATTTTTGATGTTTAAGAAAAATACTTAAAGGACATATTTAGTTCATGTTGGGTTTTTAAAGTAAAGCGGTGTATACTTTGGTAAAACAATGATTTCTTGTTTTAAAAGAACTCTCTCATTAAAAAGTGCATAATATAGAGCATATATAGCTCGCTAGTTTTCATATTATAATATATGAAAGGATTGAAAAGAAAGTGTTACGTTTTGTAAAAGAAAATGTATTTTGTTAACAATAAATTTTGATTATTGGTTTACGAAGAAATTTTGTTGGGTGGACAAAATAAGTTGTAGGAATTGAATAGATGTATGTACGTTATAGCGAGTAGTTAAATTATAATTGTAATTAGAAACAATGTAAGCCCGATAGTTGTCCTTGTCTACTCCAGATTTGTGATTTGAAAAAAAAATGTTTTGCATTTTATTCTGCAACATGTTTTTATGGTTTGGCGAAAACAAGTTTTGGAGAAGAAAACAAAGTTTTAACACTCTTAATTTTTGAAAGAAAAATGTAATGAAAAGAAAGGTGGCCAAACCATGTTTTAAAAAGAATGGAGTAGGTAAGGATTAGTGCCTAGAAAAGGACGAGAGAAAGTTAAAGCTATGAATTAAACAATTGGAACCAACTGGAGATTGGTTGAGTTGAGTGATTCTTTGAGTGTCAATCTGATGTTGATTTCGGTCTTCGGGGTTGATATTTAGGGAGTTACTCTCTTGCCAATTTACAGTCAGGGATTAGCTAATATTAAACTAATGGAAAATTCCCGTAGAATGCATAAGCATTGAGAAACCTAGGTTTGTTGCTTGAGAAAGAGTGAAAAAGTATATGCTAGTAATGCACAGCAAGGACTAGTAGTGACTACTAAGTAGTAAAGGGCAAGTAAGTGGGTAGATCCTGTTGTGTGGACTCGTAATTGTCTGAGATGACAAAGTCCTAAGATTCTTGGTCCACAGTAGTAGCTGTGTAGGATGCTGTTTGAGTTGAAACAAAAAAAGCTTATTTGAAATAATAAAATTAAGTAATTGGATTAAGTCAAATAAGCTATGAAAGAGAAAAGCCTAAGCTAACAAGAGACAATAAATTCAGTAAGGCAACAAATGTGACAGGAAAAGAAAATGGAAATCTTAAGAAAAAGATGAATAAATATGAAATTATTACAAGATAAGATGAAATAGAAAGGAAAGTTTTCTTATGTGGTTGTGCTTGGATAGGAAAGTAGGAAGTTTTTATAGAATAGTTATATAAAAATCCGAGTGCGATTATAAAAGGTACAGCGGAAAATGTAAATTCTTCCATTTTATATCTTTTTGTAACATAAGAAATCGAATTTAGAAAATTAGATTTTTCTAAATTTCGAAATTAATGATGGTTGGTAGGGTTTTGGATGCGACAATTGGGTGAACCATGCTCTTATTCTATAAGAGTATGGGAAAACATGGATGAAAAATATTTTGATTTTTCAAGAATATTACATTCACATAGAACTGCAAGTATATTTAGGATGTGAGCATCATGTTTTGAAGGGGTTTTTAAAATTTGCATACATATATGTGGATCCAAATTAGGCATACATACTTTACTATGATGTATCTCACTTTGCACATGTGCACAATGTTTGCAACAATTGGATGCACACTGGATAGATGGATATTGCGAGGGATTATCTATTTTACTCTTATCGAATTTTGGGGACGAAATTCTTTAAGGGTGGGAGAATGTAACACCCCACAGTTTTAATATAATTAAAAATGTACAAATATGTATATATGCATATATAGGTAAATAATGGTGATGTATAATGAAAAATTAATTCATACGTTGAAGAGTAAGGAAATTAATGCAATAGCAATGTGTGTAATCGAAGAGATGAGAAAATAAATATACTTAATTTAAATATCAGGAAATAAGTAAAACGGACATCACCATTGCGTCTGTCTCAGAATTCTAGTCAAGATAGACACCTGGTTTGTGTAAAACGGACATCATATGAAGAAGTTAATAAGCCTAGAAGTTTGTATACGCACAAGAGAAATATATATATATATTTATATGCACAAACAAATCAAAATATAAAATAAAGAATAAAATAAGGATTGCATGTAATAAATACATGCACTGAAAAAAAATGTAATGCATGCATTAAAAGAAAGAAAGGATTGGTTGCATGCAATGTAAATATGTTTCATGCACTGATTTGCAAACATAATGCATTAACATTAAAAGAAAAAGATTCATGCAATGGTTTAATTTAAGCATTGTAACTAACATGAAAAAGAGAAGTAAGGAGAGAACAATAATTATCATTGTTCTAAGACTTATTAACAAAAGACTTCATAGTTCAGTTGGTTAAGACATTGGATTTGTAACATGGAGGTCGGGGGTTCGAACCTCGGCGGCGGCATAATTTTTATCTTTGTTTTAGAGAGAGCCAACTGAACATGCAAATATATGTACGTATAAAAATTCAAAATTTGAAAGGATAAGAACGTACATATAAGGAAATAAAGAAAATATATGTATATATATGAGAATATATATATATATATACATGCATAAATATATGTATACAAAAGATAAAATTCAAGATAAGGCTACAGTCAATGAAATATGGCAAGAATCAAATAACGGTGCAACATTGTTTGAATTTTGAAAATAAAACGAAAATTGTGCATGTATATATACACGTAAAATGGTCGGTAGAGTAATTGTATACATATAAGAATATTTCATGTGAATAAAACAGTTAAATAAATTCCAGAAATTCAAAAGTTCAAAAATCAAATTTCTATGCCAAAACAATTCAAACATTCGAAATTCGAATTTCTGTGCCAAAACAGCTTGCGGGACCCAATGCTGACTCAGCGCTGCGTGTACAATAAGATTTGGCTAGATTCATCTGCGAACCTGGACTATTTTCATAACTGGGTTCAATGCTGACTCAACGCTGCGTGTATGATAAGGTCTTGAGCACCTATATAAACACTCCTAAGGCTATAGTTTTCTCTATACATCTTCATTATGCCTATACTCTGCCCTAATTCATATCAAAATAAATCAAAAACGGGGTTATGCTGCTCAAGTTCTTCGTTAGAATTCAAATAGAGGATCAAAGGCTAATTCAACGACTTCAATAACTATTTTCTAAGAATCAAATCTAAATTAGAGGATCGATAATCTACGTAAAGGGATAGCTTTTCAGTTTCAGAAATCAGATCCCAGAATTCAAGATCCGTTCTTAAATCAGTGAATTGGATTACAATACACTTCATGCATAATAGTATTATTATCGTTTGTCATTCCTCAGTTAAAATTAATGTTGCAATTTAAAATAATCTTTGTATGCTTAATATATTCCTCTTCCCTATTCTTCCTTTTTATTTTTGAAACTTTGTCTACCTTCGAGCCAAGGTCAACAGCGCGTAAATTATAGTTATTTGGGAAGAGCTTGAGATTTAATTGATGAATTTGACAATTTGGGTAAAAAGATTATTACACGAATGGTTGTGTAAGCAAAGTAGAAATGGGTTAAGTAGCACTTGACATATGAATAAGCTTAACCAACATATGTGGAGTGATAGCAACCTGTTAGGAACACATGTATGGGAAACTGGAATAATAGGTATAGCCTATTAACGGGATTATTAGCATGAACATAAATTGGGGTTTTTGGGTAAAGCTTGAATTTGAGACTTGAAAATTGGATATGTCGTTAAGATCCTAGAAAAATAATTAAAAATGGAATATGTTGGACAAACCATGTTTTTATGTAATTATGGAACTCGATACATAACACGAAATTGACAATAGTGGCATAACTTGAACATGAACATTGTAATGACTTGAAATCCCCCTTACGGGAAATCCCGGATTGAGTTGAGAACAAGCCACAACAGAACGTAGACGGAAGAACATTTCATGGTTAATTACAACAATTTCATCAGATACAAGAATATACAGAGCATAAATGAATAAAATACATTCGACAAATATCAGAGATTACAATACATTACATAGCAGCGGAAAATAATACAATACACAACTAGGAGTAATACACGGATACAAAGCTTTCCGAGTATCGTTCCAGCTGTAAATCAGGATCCTGTGAATATTAATCTGCAAAATCAAAACTATTAGCTGCCCGTGTCAAAATAAGGGCACCCAGAGTTTAGGTTAAAACAATAAACTCTAGGTCAGTCATGGGACTGGTGTGAGAACTAAAACAGTTATTAATCTTTATTTTAAAGTTCGGTAAATCAAGGGACCACGCCGCTAACGCGGAACGGGTTTCCTCCCAAGAATACCAGCGCATAAAACAACAGCGCAATGCTAAATAAAGAACAATGAAGCTGTTATAAGACCCAGGTCCCATCACACAATGCAACGCAAGCCGGAGGATAGGGTTTTTACCTTATAATAGCCAAGAATGTTTGGTAAGTGAAATTTCATGTTTTATTATTACTATAAGTGTTTAGTGCCAAAACAATTTCAAATCATAAGTATCAATCATAGACGGCATAAGCGCCCCATCCCACTATGTCGCCATACTAGGCTCTACAAATAAAACCGCAAAGTCACGTATTGGAAGTTGGATTTCCATCTGTGAACCAAGGCAAAAGATATTCCTCACCGATTCGAGATTGTCTAGCCCGAGTCTCAGGATCAGAGCTCGAGTGACCCTTGGATCGTCAGGGCCGGTCCACCGATGTGGATTAAAATTCCTGAACACTGCGTTTCCCCGCCCTATGGGGCGTAAATGAGCCAACGAATGACTCCATCGGACCCGGATCGTCTGATCTAACCGAGGCGCCTCGCAACAGCAACAACCACATAAGTCAAACTCGTCAGGGCGTGTAAAACCACTGACGTCACTTCTAGCTAGAAGGAAACGCATGCCCTCCCTGAGGTCCTCTCCCGTTTCTGGTTCACAACCGGGGTGTGAGGCTCGCGAATTCACGTTACACAAAGATATGCCACACAGGCTGTGCTTTGATCATCACCAACAAGACTTTGCTTTTCAACAGAAACCTTGATCATATTGCCACTTAGGCATGCCACACAGGCAATTCACTCCATGCGTTTGATACCCATCAATATATAACCTCTGAGCTCGTACATCTCAGAGAAGGGCGTTAAGCAAGAGAATAAATTCTCCGCCGCCAAACAGATATATATATTTAATAGAAATCAACCACACAGAATAAAATCCAATGTCAGACACACAGTTCATTTACAAGTTCGTTCTGGGTCTGAACGAAACCGGAGGCACCTTGTACCTCGCATATCCATCGATCTCCAAGTACGTCTGGACGATCACTGACTGATTCCCTCCTCTTGGGTGTACGGCCCAATCAAGATCATCAGTAATCACCCTAAAGACGTGAAGACCTCCGGTCTTTGACCACCATCTTCATCTTTGACACCACGTCGAATCAGTTATTCAGAATGGGATAAACCCAGTCTTTTTGAATAACTCACGTATATAATAAACAAGTGTTACACAAACACAACATACGCCTCATTCCAATTCAAAATATTCTTTTGTTCAAATATTCTTATACTTTGGTAAAGGTTCCCATTAATTTTATCAAGGATAAATTCTTTAAATTTATTCTTTAATCTCCTTTGAATATCAATTCAAACTAGTAGGGATTAGCGAACCACACCGAAGTAATCATTTATTTTAATTTCCCAATCCCAACCTATTAATCCCATGAAGTAAAACTGATAATACTTCATATCTAACACCACGGTGTTATCGGTAAATTCAATTACCATTTCACGTTCAAATCTAATTAAAGATTTAACTATCGCCTGGAGCAAAACTGGTGATACTCCATTCTCGATCTTTTCAACCTAATTAAAGATTCATTAAAACTCCACTTAGTTTTAATTTTTAAATGGGTTAAAGAATCAGTGTCATTTAAAACACGGTTCACGATAAACCCAAAATCACATTCCATTAATTATCAGTTTAAAGAACAAGTGTTATTTAAAACATCGTTCACGATAAACCCAAAAATCAATACCAATTCAATTCCAATTAAATATTATTTAATTGTTACACTTCATTAAAACTAAATAAAAAGATTTAATCTTTTTCCCCACTGGGCTTAAGAACAGTGTTAACAAAGACACCATTCACGAGAAACCCAAATCATATTTGATATTAAATACAAGGCTTTGAATAGAAAATATATCGGCTTATATTCAATATCAAATTCTACGACCAACAAATATCGTAGTAGAAATAACGATATATAAATATATCTTTCAAATTTCCATAACAATATTCGTATAATCACGAAATCCAACATCGAAATATTCCGAAGACAATTTCGATTCAAATCCCTTCCAATGCAATTATTGGAAATTCTGGTTATTTTCAAAACCATTTCAAATCTAATTTATTTATTCTAAAAATAAATAAATTATTATTCTAGTTCAAAACTAGTTCATCTCGATAAAAATCTATTTTTATCTTTTCAAATATGGAGTTTTTCATCCTAATTCTTCACAAATCATTTCTTATGATTTTACACAAATTATTGATATTTTTAATAATTTTATCAAGGCCCGTACAGTCGATTTCCATCAACGGCCATCGAACTGCACTTACAGCGACCTTTTCCAAATTTGATTTGGACATAATTCCAAATCCAACCGTTAGATTTCAGATTTCTAATATTCGTTAGAAAGCTCTTTTCGATACGAACCCAACAGTTTCGATTTTAGGAGAATCCGATGGTCGGATCTCCCGCAATATCCATTCGAAGTCAATGGTCGAAATTCACGAACTGCCGTAGCGCGGCGCGTTCTATTCAGGCCATTATATTATATATATAATATATATAATATATACCTCGTCGATTTCCTTTTAAAACGTATTATATAAATCGTTTTAAATTCGTTTTCAAAACGATTTCAACTTCTTTTCAAATCAAAATTGAATTTTTCCCTTACAAATTCATTTTAAATTCCTTTCAAATTGATTTCAATTCAAATCGATTTTTAATTCAATTTCAATTCAAATTCATTTCTATTCAATTCCAATTCGAATTCATTTCTATTCAATTTCAATTCGAATTCATTTCTATTCAATTTCAATTCGAATTCAATTCTATTCAATTTCAATTCGAATTCATTTCTATTCAATTTCAATTCGAACTCATTTCCAAAACGATTTCAATTCTATTTCAATCTAATTCGAATTTCAATTCTTTTCAAAATATCATATTTTGAAATCACTTTCGATGTTCATTATAAAATGAATAAAATCGATATAAATATCGTTCACGTCAAAATGGCGTAAATCGAATCAACACAGCTTCATATATTTCTATTTCAGGTATTCTATTTCAAATATTCTATTTCAAAACTGGAATGAGGCCCAATCAATTACCATATAATGTTAATTATATGGATTTTCTACAACACATGTATAAAATAACAAGGATAAATAATCAACCATCATCCAGAGTGTGTTCTACACTGTATAAGCATCAAATATAAATATTTAACGCTTATAACAGCTTGTCAATCAATCAATCGACATACAGCTAATTATTGGGACTAGTGTATGTCATATATCATCCCAATACCCGTGTGGGGTTTTCAAACAATCAAACACAGATTTTATTTTGTGCAGTTGGGCGATGTGTAAAATTTATCGTCCCAATCAATATCAGTCAAATGTGTGTATATGAACAAATCCTTTGATTTGTTTATATTTATTTCATTTTAAATACACGTTAAAAATTCTATTTTTAACTATAAAATATTTTTAACTATATAAATATTTTATTTCATTTCACATCACATCACACAATCAACTACACATCAAAATCAAACAACCAAGCATACAAGCCGTTCATGGTCTGTGGACGACGAGTGTCGGGTGCTACTAAACACCGTCTGCATCCTAGTATATATTTCAAACTAGAAATAAAAATAAAAATAAAAGTGAGGAGTTCTCACCAACTAGCTAAACCAAACGCCACGACTCTTCATATGTAGAAGTCTTCGCCGTTCTCACCTTTCGTCACTTTCGTTGCCCGTAGCCACTACATATATAAAAATCACATTTTTATATTATCACCCCATGGATAAAATTTATATTTTTAACCTTTCTATATTATAAAAATTATATTTTTATCGCCACTTCTAATATATATAGAAATCGGATTTTTATCGCTACTTCTAATATATAAAAATCGAATTTTTATCTTTCACTTCACATGATAAAAATTATATTTTTATCTCTCTACTTCTTATAGAAAGATCGAATTTTTACTTTATTAAAAATCTAATCTTTTCTTCTATAAAGATCTAATCTTTTCCCTACTAGAAATATGATCTTTTCACTTCTAAAAATCAAATCTTTTTGGTTTAAAAATCATTATGGTTTTAAAAAAAATCATACCTTTATGGTTTAAAAATTATAGTTTTATTTATTCAACATCGCTATAAAAATCATATTTTTCTATCTTCCTATTCTATATATAAAAATTGAATTTTTATGTAATTTATAAATCATATTTTTTTTCATCAAGATCATAGCTTTTAAGTAAGTAAACATCAAAGCTTTCTAATGTAAAGATCTCACCTTTTCTAAGTTAAAAATCTCAACTTTATAGTTTTAAGAACCTTGTAGCAATGTATTTACAGTAAATAAAAACTGATTTTTATTTCTATGTATAATACATACAAAAACCGATTTAAAAACTTACATTTCATCAATTCGGAGAAGGAGGGTTTCCATGGCGGGGCTGTGGCGTTGGGGAGGTGCGCCGAGGCCTGTGGTGGTCGGAGGGGTCGAGCTTGGTCGAAGTTGCAGGCGATGGTGGCGATTATGGGTAGTGGTGGCTTCTATTGGGGGGTTTTGGGTTTTGTAGCGGGGCTTCAAGAGGATGGAGAAGTGGCGGAGGAGAGAGAGGGGGGTCCAGCGAGCTGCGCTGCCGCCTAGGGAGGACCGGCGGTGGTCGGCGTCGAGACACGGGGGGAGGGGGGAGTGGGGCAACGGGTTTTATCTTCCTAAGGTTTTTTTTTTCTAATCTGAAATCGACGTGGAAGGGGAAAAGAGAAAAAGGGGGTAGTTATAATATAACATTTATTAATTTATTTATTAATTTAATTTCCAACTAGGTTGACTTTTATTTCGAACCCCGATTCATACCCAATGACTGTCGCCCCTAGCTAATTACCCCCATTCTGAACACAATGGGATATGTTTCGCAAGCCAATTCGGCTGTTACGATCAGTTTTCGTTAAGTTTACAATATAAATTAGTATATATTGCATTTGAACGTACATTTCAATTTACTGGGGTCACATACTAACTCTAAAAATTCCCGAAAAATATTTTCTACCTTCGTATTGACGATACGGTCCTAATAAAACTAATTTTGTCAAATTATGAGACGGTTTGAAAAATGGCCATTTTCCAGTCGATTAAAATCAACTGAAACTGGCCAAATGCGTTTTCCTTTTCCACGCTCACATATTGATTCAAAAAATTATGAAATTTGAAACCTAGCAATAACTAGACATCACAGATCCAACAAAAGTGGTTTCGTTGAAATCCGAGGTCGTTTGCAAAATTTCCATTTTTAAGGGCTGAAATTCCATAGAGACTATTCTGAAATTTCAACTGGACATAACTTTTGATCCCCGCTATGAAATTTTGATTTTTCGGACTCGTTAGAAAGATATTCTCAATTAGATTCTATTATTTTTGGTTTCGCTAAAATCCGGTTTATTTTGCACCCGGTACATTCATTTGAAGTTTGAAATCGAATTTTCGAACTACCGCGCCATTTTCAATTCCTTTTATAATTTAAAATAAAAATTTTTTATTCTAACGACGATCTATATAATATATACGTTCGAATTCCATTCAAAGTAAATTTTTCTTCGTTATTATTTAAAATAATCTTTTTAAATAATTAAAATTCGCTAAAATAGCCAAAATAAAAATTTTAAATTGGCTCGGATTTCCGGGTTATTACAATCTCTCCCACTTAAAACTTTTCGTCCCCGAAAAGGAACGAAGCCGAAAGTTGTTTAACTAATCAACTCAACTTCCAGTATTTTCACTACGGCTTAAGTTCTTCAACTTTTCAGTTTCTAAGAACTTTTCAAATTTTTCAAAAATTTGGCTAACACCCTAAATTTTCGAAAAATTTCTCCATAACCTCCCCTGCACCGGGGACTTCGGGATATTTCATATAGCCTCCCATGGCCTTCTTCAATCCAAAAGAAAAAGAAAAAGCCAAGCGGCTAGCAAGGCGGCTAGCTAATCGGCTCACAAAATCACCCAAAACTCAAGAAATACAATAAACATGTACCTATTTGTCGGGCAAACAATTTTATTCTTCTGCTCTAGCCTCCTTGCTATGATCTGTTCAATGTAAGTACATGTATATGCAAGCAAATGCGACCAAATTTCAATACAATTCACTTTTTGGTCAATTTGGCTAAACGGTTCAACATTTAATTAATTCAAACAATAATCAAACAACACAACCATCAATCAATTTGTTGATTATCATTTCAAATTCATAACTTTGATATATAGTCACAAAATCAGATTTTTGATGCCATATCACAACAATAAGCCCTATCTAATTTTGGTTCGCACACCAGTCTAATGGAAATATATAGACATCACACTTTCGAAACTCGAACGTAAATACTGATGATGTGGCCACATCATCAGAATCATCCCTAGGTGACTAGAGTGTGATTCTATATCTACCCAATATATTAAAACTTCAAATACACACGGATCAGACGTATACGCAAAATCTTTATATACTGGATTGTCCAAATCAATATAAATTAAATAATCAAATACGTATAATTGATTTAAATTTTCAAAACAAAACTTCGTTTTCATTTCGAAAATATACTCTTCACACTCGTTCTAGGATACTGCTGATCCTATCTCTAACGATTCATTCCCATTGGATATTACTAATCTAATCTCTGATGAATTCTTTCGTTTGGTTCTGACGTGTCTTGTTCTCTGAGCTTTGTAAACCATAGCTCTGATACCCCGATGTACCGACCCGAAATCCCCCTTACGGGAAATCCCGGATTGAGTTGAGAACAAGCCACAACAGAACGTAGACGAAAGAACATTTCATGGTTAATTACAACAATTTCATCAGATACAAGAATATACAGAGCATAAATGAATAAAATACATTCGACAAATTTCAGAGATTACAATACATTACATAGCAGCGGAAAATAATACAATACACAACTAGGAGTAATACGCGGATACAAAGCTTTCCGAGTATCGTTCCAGCTGTAAATCAGGATCCTGTGAATATAAATCTGCAAAACCAAAACTACTAGCTGTCCGTGTCAAAATAAGGGCACCCAAAGTTTAGGTTAAAACAACAAACTCCAGGTCTGTCATGGGACTGGTGTGAGAACTAAAACAGTTATTAATATTTATTTTAAAGTTCGGTAAATCAAGGGACCACGCCGCTAACGCGGAACGGGTTTCCTCCCAAGAATACCAATGCATAAAACAACAGCGCAATGCTAAATAAAGAACAATGAAGCTATTATAAGACTCAGGTCCCATCACACAATGCAACGCAAGCCGGAGGATAGGGTTTTTACCTAATAATAGCCAAGAATGCTTGTTACGTGAAATTTCATGTTTTATTATTACTATAAGTGTATAGTGCCAAAACAATTTCAAATCATAAGTATCAATCATAGATGGCATAAGCGCCCCATCCCAATATGTCGTCATACTAGGCTCTATAAATAAAACCGCAAAGTCACGTATTGGAAGTTGGATTTCCATCTGTGAACCGAGGTAAAAGATAGTCCTCACTGATTCGAGACTGTCTAGCCCGAGTCTCAGGATCAGAGCTCGAGTGAACCTTGGATCGTCAGGGCCGGTCCACCGATGTGGATTAAAATTCCTGAACACTGCGTTTCCCCGCCCTATGGGGCGTAAATGAGCCAACGAATGACTCCATCGGACCCGGATCGTCCGATCTAACCGAGGCGCCTTGCAACAGCAACAACCACATAAGTCAAACTCGTCAGGGCGTGCAAAACCACTGATGCCGCCTCTAGCTAGAAGGAAACGCATGCCCTCCCTGAGGTCCTCTCCCGTTTCTGGTTTACAACCGGGGTGTGAGGCTCGCGAATTCACGCTACACAAAGCTATGCCACACAGGCTGTGCTTTGATCATCACCCACAAGACTTTGCTTTTCAACAGAAGCCTTGATCATATTGCCACTTAGGCATGCCACACAGGCAATTCACTCCATGCGTTTGATACCCATCAATATATAACCTCTGAGCTCGTACGTCTCAGAGAAGGGCGTTAAGCAAGAGAATAAATTCTCCGCTGCCAAACAGATATATATTTAATAGAAATCAACCACACAGAATAAAATCCAATGTCAGACACACAGTCCATTTACAAGTTCGTTCTGGGTCTAAACGAAACCGGAGGCACCTTGTACCTCGCATATCCATCGATCTCCAAGTACGTATGGACGATCACTTACTGATTCCCTCCTATTGGGTGTATGGCCCAATCAAGATCATCAGTAATCACCCTAACGACGTGAAGACCTCCGGTCTTCGACCACCATCTTCATCTTCGACCCCATGTCGAATCAGTTATTCAGAATGGGATAAACCCGGTCTTTCTGAATAACTGGCGTTCCATTTCAAAATATTCTTTTGTTCAAATATTCTTATACTTTGGTAAAGGTTCCCATTAATTTTATCAAGGATAAATTCTTTAATTTATTCTTTAATCTCCTTTGAATATCAATTCAAACTAGTAGGGATTAGCGAACCACACCGAAGTAATCATTTATTTTAATTTCCCAATCCCAACCTATTCATCCCATGAAGTAAAACTGGTAATACTTCATATCTAACACCACGGTGTTATCGGTAAATTCAATTACCATTTCACGTTCAAATCTAATTAAAGATTTAACTATCGCCTGGAGCAAAACTGGTGATACTCCATTCTCGATCTTTTTAATCTAATTAAAGATTCATTAAAACTCCACTTAGTTTTAATCTTTAATTGGGTTAAAGAATCAGTGTCATTTAAAACACGGTTAACGATAAACCCAAAATCACATTCCATTAATTATCAGGTTAAAGAACAAGTGTTATTTAAAATACCGTTCACGATAAACCCAAAAATCAATACCAATTCAATTCCAATTAAATATTATTTAATTGGTACACTTCATTAAATCTAAATAAAAAGATTTAATCTTTTCCCCCACCGGGCTTAAGAACAGTGTTAATAAAGACACCATTCACGACAAACCCAAATCACATTTGATATTAAATACAAGGCTCTGAATAGAAAATATATCGGCTTATATTCAATATCAAATTCTACGACCAACAAATATTGTATTAGAAATAACGATATATAAATATATCTTTCAAATTTCCATAACAATATCCGTATAATCACGAAATCCAACATCGAAATATTCCGAAGACAATTTCGATTCAAATCCCTTCCAATGCAATTATTGGAAGTTCGGGTTATTTTCAAAACCATTTCAAATCTAATTTATTTATTCTAAAAATAAATAAATTATTATTCTTGTTCAAAACTAGTTCATCTCGATAAAAATCTATTTTTATCTTTTCAAATATGGAGTTTTTCATCCCAATTCTTCACAAATCATTTCTTATGATTTTACACAAATTATTGATATTTTTAATAATTTTATCAAGGCACGTACAGTCGATTTCCATCAACGGCAATCGAACTGCACTTACAGCGACCTTTTCCAAATTTGATTTGGACATAATTCCAAATCCAACCGTTAGATTTCAGATTTCTAATATTCGTTAGAAAGCTCTTTTCGATACGAACCAAACGGTTCCGGTTTTAGGAGAATCCGTTGGTCGGATCTCCCGCAATATCCATTCGAAGTCAATGGTCGAAATTCACGAACTGCCGCGGCGCGGCGCGTTCTATTCAGGCCATTATATTATATATATATATAATATATATAATAAATACTTCGTCTACTTCATTTCAAAACGTATTATATAAATCGTTTTAAATTCGTTTTCAAAACGATTTCAACTTCTTTTCAAATTCAAATCAAAATTGAATTTTTCCCTTACAAATTCGTTTTAAATTCCTTTCAAATTGATTTCAATTCAAATCGATTTTTAATTCAAATTCATTTCTATTCAATTCCAATTCGAATTCATTTCTATTCAATTTCAATTCGAATTCATTTCTATTTAATTTCAATTCGAATTCAATTCTATTCAATTTCAATTCGAATTCATTTCTATTCAATTTCAATTCGAATTCATTTCCAAAACGATTTCAATTCTATTTCAATCTAATTCGAATTTCAATTCTTTTCAAAATATCAGATTTTGAAATCACTTTCGATGTTCATTATAAAATGAATAAAATCGATATAAATATCGTTCACGTTAAAATGGCGTAAATCTAATCAACATGGCTTCATATATTTCTATTTCAGGTATTCTATTTCAAATATTCTATTTCAAATATTATATTTCAAAACTGGAATGAGGCCCAATCAATTACCATATAATGTTAATTATATGGATTTTCTACAACACATGTATAAAATAACAACGATAAATAATCAGCCATCATCCAGAGTGCGTTCTACACTGTATAAGCATCAAATATAAATATTTAACGCTTATAATAGCCTGTCAATCAATCGATCGACATACAACTAATTATTGGGACTAGTGTATGTCATATATCATCCCAATACCCGTGTGGGGTTTTCAAACAATCAAACACAGATTTTATTTTGTGCAGTTGGGCGATGTGTAAAATTTATCGTCCCAATCAATATCAGTCAAATGTGTGTATATAAACAAATCCTTTGATTTGTTTTGATTTATTTCATTTTAAATACATGTTAAAAATTCTATTTTTAACTATAAAATATTTTTAACTATATAAATATTTTATTTCATTTCACATCACATCACACAATCAACTACACATCAAAATCAAACAACCAAGCATACAAGCCATCCATGGTCTGTGAACGACGGGTGTCGGGTGCTACTAAACACCGTCTGCATCCTAGTATATATTCCAAACAAGAAATAAAAATAAAAATAAAAGTGAGGAGTTCTCACCAACTAGCTAAACCAAACGCCACGACTCTTCATATGTAGAAGTCTTCGCCGTTCTCGCCTTTCGTCACTTTCGTTGCCCGTAGCCACTACATATACAAAAATCTCATTTTTATATTATCACCCCATGGATAAAATTTATATTTTTAATCTTTCTATATTATAAAAATTATATTTTTATCGCCACTTCTAATATATAGAAATCGGATTTTTATCGCTACTTCTAATATATAAAAATCGAATTTTTATCTTTCACTTCACATGATAAAAATTATATTTTTATCTCTCTACTTCTTATAGAAAGATCGAATTTTTACTTTATTAAAAATCTAATCTTTTATTCTATAAAGATCTAATCTTTTCCCTACTAGAAATATGATCTTTTCACTTCTAAAAATCAAATCTTTTTGGTTTAAAAATCATTATGGTTTTAAAAAAAATCATACCTTTATGGTTTAAAAATTATAGTTTTATATATTCAACATCGCTATAAAAATCATATTTTTCTATCTTCCTATTCTATATATAAAATTGAATTTTTATATAATTTATAAATCATATTTTTTTTCATCAAGATCATAGCTTTTAAGTAAGTAAACATCAAAGCTTTCTAATGTAAAGATCTCACCTTTTCTAAGTTAAAAATCTCAACTTTATAGTTTTAAGAACCTTGTAGCAATGTATTTACAGTAAATAAAAACTAATTTTTCTTTCTATGTATAATACATACAAAAACCGATTTATAAACTTACATTTCATCAATTCAGAGAAGGAGGGTTTCCATGGCGGGGCTGTGGCGTTGGGGAGGTGCGCCGAGGCCTGTGGTGGTCGGAGGGATCGAGCTTGGTCGGAGTTGCAGGCGATGGTGGCGATTATGGGTAGTGGCGGCTTCTATTGGGGGGTTTTGGGTTTTGCAGCGGGGCTTCAAGAGGATGGAGAAGTGGCGGAGGAGAGAGAGGGGGGTCCAGCGAGCTGCGCTGCCGCCTAGGGAGGACCGGCGGTGGTCGGCGTCGAGACACGGGGGGAGGGGGAGTGGGGCAACGGGTTTTATCTTCCTAGGGTTTTTTTTTTCTAATCTGAAATCGACGTGGAAGGGGAAAAGAGAAAAAGGGGGTAGTTATAATATAATATTTATTAATTTATTTATTAATTTAATTTCCAACTAGGTTGACTTTTATTTCGAACCCCGATTCATACCCAACGACTGTCGCCCCTAGCTAATTACCCCCATTCTGAACACAATGGGTTATGTTTCGCAAGCCAATTCGGCTATTACGATCAGTTTTCGTTAAGTTTACAATATAAATTAGTATATATTGCATTTGAACGTACATTTCAATTTACTGGGGTCACATACTAACTCTAAAAATTCCCGAAAAATATTTTCTACCTTCGTATTGACGATACGGTCCTAACAAAACTAATTTTATCAAATTATGAGACGGTTTGAAAAATGGCCATTTTCCAGTCGATTAAAATCAACTGAAACTGGCCAAATGCGTTTTCCTTTTCCACGCTCACATATTGATTCAAAAAATTATGAAATTTGAAACCTAGCAATAACTAGACATCACAGATCCAACAAAAGTGGTTTCGTTGAAATCCTAGGTCATTTGCAAAATTTCCATTTTTAAGGGCTGAAATTCCATAGCGACTATTCTGAAATTTCAACTGGACATAACTTTTGATCCCCGCTATGAAATTTTGATTTTTCGGACTCGTTAGAAAAATATTCTCAATTAGATTCTATTATTTTTGGTTTCGCTAAAATCCGGTTTATTTTGCACCCGGTACATTCATTTGAAGTTTGAAATCGAATTATCGAACTACCGCGCCATTTTCAATTCCTTTTATAATTTAAAATAAATTTTTTATATTCTAACGACGATCTATATAATATATACGTTCGAATTCCATTCAAAGTAAATTTTTCTTCATTATTATTTAAAATAATCTTTTTAAATAATTAAAATTCGCTAAAATAGCCAAAATAAAATTTTTAAATTGGCTCGGATTTCCGGGTTATTACAATCTCCCCCACTTAAAACTTTTCGTCCCCGAAAAGGAACGAAGTCGAAAGTTGTTTAACTAATCAACTCAACTTCCAGTATTTTCACTACGGCTTAAGTTCTTCAACTTTTCAGTTTCTAAGAACTTTTCAAATTTTTCAAAAATTTGGCTAACACCCTAAATTTTCGAAAAATTTCTCCATAACCTCCCCTGCACCGGGGACTTCGGGATATTTCATATAGCCTCCCATGGCCTTCTTCAATCCAAAAGAAAAAGAAAAAGCCAAGCGGCTAGCAAGGCGGCTAGCCAATCGGCTCACAAAATCACCCAAAACTCAAGAAATACAATAAACATGTACCTATTTGTCGGGCAAACAATTTTATTCTTCTGCTCTAGCCTCCTTGCTATGATCTGTTCAATGTAAGTACATGTATATGCAAGCAAATGCGACCAAATTTCAATACAATTCACTTTTTGGTCAATTTGGCTAAACGGTTCAACATTTAATTAATTCAAACAATAATCAAACAACACAACCATCAATCAATTTGTTGATTATCATTTCAAATTAATAACTTTGATATATAGTCACAAAATCAGATTTTTGATGCCATATCACAACAATAAGCCCTATCTAATTTTGGTTCTCACACCAGTCTAATGGAAATATATAGACATCACACTTTCGAAACTCGAACATAAATACTGATAATGTGGCCACATCATCAGAATCATCCCCGGGTGACTAGAGTGTGATTCTATATCTACCCAATATATTAAAACTTCAAATACACGCGGATCAGACGTATACGCAAAATCTTTATATACTGGATAGTCCAAATCAATATAAATTAAATAATCAAATACGTATAATTGATTTAAATTTTCAAAACAAAACTTCGTTTTCATTTCGAAAATATACTCTTCACACTCGTTCTAGGATACTGCTGATCCCATCTCTAACGATTCATTCCCATTGGATATTACTAATCCAATCTCTAATGAATTCTTTCGTTTGGTTCAAACGTGTCTTGTTCACTGAGCTTTGTAAACCAAAGCTCTGATACCACGATGTACCGACCCGAAATCCCCCTTACGGGAAATCCCGGATTGAGTTGAGAATAAGCCACAACAGAACGTAGACGAAAGAACATTTCATGGTTAATTACAACAATTTCATCAGATACAAGAATATACAGAGCATAAATGAATAAAATACATTCGACAAATATCAGAGATTACAATACATTACGTAGCAGCGGAAAATAATACAATACACAACTAGGAGTAATACGCGGATACAAAGCTTTCCGAGTATCGTTCCAACTGTAAATCAGGATCCTGTGAATATAAATCTGCAAAACCAAAACTACTAGATGTCCGTGTCAAAATAAGGGCACCCAGAGTTTAGGTTAAAACAATAAACTCCAGGTCAGTCATGGGACCGGTGTGAGAACTAAAACAGTTATTAATCTTTATTTTAAAGTTCGGTAAATCAAGGGACCACGCCGCTAACGCGGAACGGGTTTCCTCCCAAGAATACCAGTGCATAAAACAACAGCGCAATGCTAAATAAAGAACTATAAAGCTATTAGAAGACCCAAGTCCCATCACACAATGCAACGCAAGCCGGAGGATAGGGTTTTTGCCTTATAATAGCCAAGAATGCTTGTTACGTGAAATTTCATGTTTTATTATTACTATAAGTGTATAGTGCCAAAACAATTTCAAATCATAAGTATCAATCATAGACGGCATAAGCGCCCCATCCCACTATGTCGTCATACTAGGCTCTACAAATAAAACCGCAAAGTCACGTATTGGAAGTTGGATTTCCATCTGTGAACCGAGGCAAAAGATAGTCCTCACTGATTCGAGACTGTCTAGCCCGAATCTCAGGATCAGAGCTCGAGTGACCCTTGGATCGTCAGGGTCGGTCCACCGATGTGGATTAAAATTCCTGAACACTGCGTTTCCCCGCCCTATGGGGCGTAAATAAGCCAACGAATGACTCCATCGGATCCGGATCGTCCGATCTAACCGAGGCGCCTCGCAACAGCAACAACCACATAAGTCAAACTCGTCAGGGCGTGCAAAACCACTGATGCCACCTCTAGCTAGAAGGAAACGTATGCCCTCCCTGAGGTCCTCTCCCGTTTCTGGTTTACAACCGGGGTGTGAGGCTCGCGAATTCACGTTACACAAAGCTATGCCACACAGGCTGTGCTTTTATCATCACCCACAAGACTTTGCTTTTCAACAGAAGCCTTGATCATATTGCCACTTAGGCATGCCACACAGGCAATTCACTCCATGCATTTGATACCCATCAATATATAACCTCTGAGCTCGTACGTCTCAGAGAAGGGCGTTAAGCAAGAGATTAAATTCTCCACCGCCAAACAGATATATATTTAATAGAAATCAACCACACAGAATAAAATCCAATGTCAGACACACAGTCCATTTACAAGTTCGTTCTGGGTCTAAACGAAACCGGAGGCACCTTGTACCTCGCATATCCATCGATCTCCAAGTACGTATGGACGATCACTAACTGATTCCCTCCTCTTGGGTGTACGGCCCAATCAAGATCATCAGTAATCACCCTAACGACGTGAAGACCTCCGGTCTTCGACCACCATCTTCATCTTCGACCCCATGTCGAATCAGTTATTCAGAATGGGATAAACTCGGTCTTTCTGAATAACTCGCGTATATAATAAACAAGTGTTACACAAACACAACATACGCCTCATTCCAATTCAAAATATTCTTTTGTTCAAATATTCTTATACTTTGGTAAAGGTTCCCATTAATTTTATCAAGGATAAATTCTTTAAATTTATTCTTTAATCTCCTTTGAATATCAATTCAAACTAGTAGGGATTAGCGAACCACACCGAAGTAATCATTTATTTTAATTTCCCAATCCCAATCTATTCATCCCATGAAGTAAAACTGGTAATACTTCATATCTAACACCACGGTGTTATCGGTAAATTCAATTACTATTTCACGTTCAAATCTAATTAAAGATTTAACTATCGCCTGGAGCAAAACTGGTGATACTCCATTCTCGATCTTTTTAATCTAATTAAAGATTCATTAAAACTCCACTTAGTTTTAATCTTTAATTGGGTTAAAGAATCAGTGTAATTTAAAACACGGTTCACGATAAACCCAAAATCACATTCCATTAATTATCGGGTTAAAGAACAAGTGTTATTTAAAATACCGTTCACGATAAACCCAAAAATCAATACCAATTCAATTCCAATTAAATATTATTTAATTGGTACACTTCATTAAATCTAAATAAAAAGATTTAATCTTTTCCCCCACCGGGCTTAAGAACAGTGTTAATAAAGACACCATTCACGACAAACCCAAATCACATTTGATATTAAATACAAGGCTCTGAATAGAAAATATATCGTCTTATATTCAATATCAAATTCTACGACCAACAAATATTGTATTAGAAATAACGATATATAAATAAATCTTTCAAATTTCCATAACAATATCCGTATAATCACGAAATCCAACATCGAAATATTCCGAAGACAATTTCGATTCAAATCCCTTCCAATGCAATTATTGGAAATTCGGGTTATTTTCAAAACCATTTCAAATCTAATTTATTTATTCTAAAAATAAATAAATTATTATTCTAGTTCAAAACTAGTTCATCTCGATAAAAATCTATTTTTATCTTTTCAAATATGGAGTTTTTCATCCCAATTCTTCACAAATCATTTCTTATGATTTTACACAAATTATTGATATTTTTAATAATTTTATCAAGGCCCGTACAGTCGATTTCCATCAACGGCCATCGAACTGCACTTACAGCGACCTTTTCCAAATTTGATTTGGACATAATTCCAAATCCAACCGTTAGATTTCAAATTTCTAATATTCGTTAGAAAGCTCTTTTCGATACGAACCCAACGGTTCTGGTTTTAGGAGAATCTGATGGTCGGATCTCCCGCAATATCCATTCGAAGTCAATGGTCGAAATTCACGAACTGCCGCGGCGCGGCGCGTTCTATTCAGGCCATTATATTATATATATAATATATATAATAAATACTTCGTCTACTTCATTTTAAAACGTATTATATAAATCGTTTTAAATTTATTTTCAAAACGATTTCAACTTCTTTTCAAATTCAAATCAAAATTGAATTTTCCCCCTACAAATTCGTTTTAAATTCCTTTCAAATTGATTTCAATTCAAATCGATTTTTAATTCAAATTCATTTCTATTCAATTCCAATTCCAATTCATTTCTATTCAATTTCAATTAGAATTCATTTCTATTCAATTTCAATTCGAATTCAATTCTATTCAATTTCAATTCGAATTCATTTCTATTCAATTTCAATTCGAATTCATTTCCAAAACGATTTCAATTCTATTTCAATCTAATTCGAATTTCAATTCTTTTCAAAATATCAGATTTTGAAATCACTTTCGATGTTCATTATAAAATGAATAAAATCGATATAAATATCGTTCACGTCAAAATGGCGTAAATCTAATCAACATGGCTTCATATATTTCTATTTCAGGTATTCTATTTCAAATATTCTATTTCAAATATTCTATTTCAAAACTGGAATGAGGCCCAATCAATTACCATATAATGTTAATTATATGGATTTTCTACAACACATGTATAAAATAACAACGATAAATAATCAGCCATCATCCAGAGTGCGTTCTACACTGTATAAGCATCAAATATAAATATTTAACGCTTATAACAGCCTGTCAATCAATCGATCGACATACAACTAATTATTGGGACTAGTGTATGTCATATATCATCCCAATACCCGTGTGGGGTTTTCAAACAATCAAACACAGATTTTATTTTGTGCAGTTGGGCGATGTGTAAAATTTATCGTCCCAATCAATATCAGTCAAATGTGTGTATATAAACAAATCCTTTGATTTGTTTTGATTTATTTCATTTTAAATACATGTTAAAAATTCTATTTTTAACTATAAAATATTTTTAACTATATAAATATTTTATTTCATTTCACATCACATCACACAATCAACTACACATCAAAATCAAACAACCAAGCATACAAGTCGTCCATGGTCTGTGGACGACGGGTGTCGGTTGCTACTAAACACCGTCTGCATCCTAGTATATATTTCAAACTAGAAATAAAAATAAAAGTGAGGAGTTCTCACCAACTAGCTAAACCAAACGCCACGACTCTTCATATGTAGAAGTCTTCGCCGTTCTCGCCTTTCGTCACTTTTGTTGCCCGTAGCCACTACATATATAAAAATCACATTTTTATATTATCACCCCATGGATAAAATTTATATTTTTAATCTTTCTATATTATAAAAATTATATTTTTATCGCCACTTCTAATATATAGAAATCGGATTTTTATCGCTACTTCTAATATATTAAAATCGAATTTTTATCTTTCACTTCACATGATAAAAATTATATTTTTATCTCTCTACTTCTTATAGAAAGATCGAATTTTTACTTTATTAAAAATCTAATCTTTTCTTCTATAAAGATCTAATCTTTTCCCTACTAGAAATATGATCTTTTCACTTCTAAAAATCAAATCTTTTTGGTTTAAAAATCATTATGGTTTTAAAAAATAATCATACCTTTATGGTTTAAAAATTATAGTTTTATATATTCAACATCGCTATAAAAATCATATTTTTCTATCTTCCTATTCTATATATAAAAATTGAATTTTTATATAATTTATAAATCATATTTTTTTTTCATCAAGATCATAGCTTTTAAGTAAGTAAACATCAAAGCTTTCTAATGTAAAGATCTCACCTTTTCTAAGTTAAAAATCTCAACTTTATAGTTTTAAGAACCTTGTAGCAATGTATTTACAGTAAATAAAAACTGATTTTTCTTTCTATGTATAATACATACAAAAACCGATTTAATAACTTACATTTCATCAATTCGGAGAAGGAGGGTTTCCATGGCGGGGCTGTGGCGTTGGGGAGGTGCGCCGAGGCCTGTGGTGGTCGGAGGGGTCGAGCTTGGTCGGAGTTGCAGGCGGTGGTGGCGATTATGGGTAGTGGCGGCTTCTATTGGGGGGTTTTGGGTTTTGCAGCGGGGCTTCAAGAGGATGGAGAAGTGGTGGAGGAGAGAGAGGGGGTCCAGCGAGCTGCGCCGCCGCCTAGGGAGGACCAGCGGTGGTCGGCGTCAGGACACGCGGGGGGGGGGGGGGGGCAACGGGTTTTATCTTCCTAGGGTTTTTTTTCTAATCTGAAATCGACGTGGAAGGGGAAAAGAGAAAAAGGGGGGTAGTTATAATATAATATTTATTTATTTTCCAACTAGGTTGACTTTTATTTCGAACCCCGATTCATACCCAACGAATGTCGCCCCTGGCTAATTACCCCCATTCCGAACACAATGGGATATGTTTCGCAAGCCAATTCGGCTGTTACGATCAGTTTTCGTTAAGTTTACAATATAAATCAGTATATATTGCATTTGAACGTACATTTCAATTTACTGGGGTCACATACTAACTCTAAAAATTCCCGAAAAATATTTTCTAGCTTCGTATTGGCGATATGGTCCTAACAAAACTAATTTCATCAAATTCTGAGACCGTTTGAAAAATGGCCATTTTCCAGTCGATTAAAATCAACTGAAACTGGCCAAATGCGTTTTCCTTTGTCACGCTCACATATTGATTCGAAAAATTAGGAAATTTGAAACCTAGAAATAACTAGACATCACAGATCCAACAAAAGTGGTTTCGTCGAAATCCGAGGTCATTTGCAAAATTTCCATTTTTAAGGGCTGAAATTCCATAGCGACTATTCTGAAATTTCAACTGGACATAACTTTTGATCTCCGCTGTGAAATTTTGATTTTTCGGATTCGTTAGAAAGATGTTCTCAATTAGATTCTATTATTTTTGGTTTCGCTAAAATCCGGTTTATTTTGCACCCGGTACATTCATTTGAAGTTTGAAATCGAATTATCGAACTACCGCGCCATTTTCAATTCCTTTTATAATTTAAAATAAAAAATTTATATTCTAACGACGATCTATATAATATATACGTTCGAATTCCATTTAAAGTAAATTTTTCGTCGTTATTATTTAAAATAATCTATTTTAAATAATTAAAATTGGCTAAAATAGCCAAAATAAAAATTTTAAATTGGCTCGGATTTCCGGGTTATTACAAACATGAACATGCTTGTGAATTGGTAATTGACATTTGATATCTAGAATGAACATGAACATGCTTCTAAATTTATAATTGGCCTATGACACCTAGAATAGACGTGAATTGTTAATTGGCTCAACAAGAACATGGCTAACTCGAGGTTAGAATGAGTTTACGGTGTAATCCAGCCCGAAACCGCCCGGCACATCCAGTGACCGCAAACAATAGGTTCTAATGTGAGAAGTTAGTCGTAACGTGCTTGAAACCCGAGGTTAGATTGAGTTGTGGTGTAATCCTGCCCGGAACCAACTGGCACATCCAGTGACCGCAATAATAGATCTAATGTGAGAGGTTGGGCATTAATAATTAATTAATGCTAATGACACATGCTAGCATGGTAAGTTTAAGTCAACATGAAACACTAGACAACACTTAACCAATTTGACATGATATATGGGTGGGTTAAATCAACATGAACCGCTAGATAACACTTAACCAGTTTGACATGATATATGGGCGGGTTAAGTCAACATGAACTGATAGAGACACTTAACCAATTTAGCATGGTACATGGGTTGAATTGATTACGTGATTGGGGGTTAAGTCAATTTGGGCACATGGGCAAACTTAACCAATATAACAGTATCAAAGCAAGGAAAAGTGAGGAATGATAAGATTAAATAATAGATAAACTTATCCTAGGGATAAGAAATGAATATGACTTAAGATGTAATACAAGACTCGAAGGGTGGGACGACTTATACCATGAAATAAGTTAATCTAAGCTGAAAATGTGGGAAAACACCCGTACGCTATCATTTGATAAAGAGAACTTAAGTCATGCTTGAATTCATTGGTAAACCTTAGTTAAAAGGAACTAAGTAACAAACCTTAGTTAAAGAGAACTAAGTAAAAGAAACTAAATATCAAACCTTGGTTAAGAGAACCAAGGAACAAACCTTAGTTAAGAGGACTAAGTTGTAAACCTTAGTTAAGAAAACAAATCATTAAGAGAACTAAGTAATATACCTTAGTTATGAGGACTAAGTAGTGAACCTTAGTTAAGAAAGCTAACGATTCAGGAAACTAAGTAGTAAACCTTAGTTAAGAGAACTAAGTAGTAAACCTCAGTCAAGAAATCCAAGTAGAACACGAGGAGGAGCGAACGTCCATCTGATCATGAAGAAGGCTCCAACGAACTGGGTAATGAACCAAGCGGCTTCGAGGGGACGTGAGGGTACTCTTGTATCCCTCTGTGAGGTTTCAGATGATCCTCCTGGGCTCACATAGGTTAAGGTCTGCGTTAGAAGAGCCAAGGGTATGCCTTGGTTGCAATATAAGCAACCTAAAGACTAGGATGGGTCAACGTGAGGCGGCGATATCTTGTTTAGCCCTGTGATAGTACGTCATCGTCTACCTACCATCTTGAGTCAATCGTGATACACAAGTGGAAAGGCGGAGAACTCCAAAAGACCATATACTTTGCTATCTAGTTATGGGTGAGGATCGCCAATAGGTTTGTGGGGGCATAAAGGGCCTGCGTACAGTTCTCATTCTTGATTTTCTTGCGTGCCTTTCATTAGTTCAGGGAGGGGTCAAGTGGGACCATAGCCACATACAGATAAAACAGACCTTAGCATCTACATCGGCAGATAACTTAAAGCTCCCGACCGAGTTCCATGTTTCTTGATTAGCCCTGCCACAGGACTCGGGCCGCACATATAGAGGACATGTGCAACTAGATATCTAGCACGTTTAATGACACGATTGGGACGTAAAGGCTAAGAATATATATCGCTCTGGGTAGTGTGTCCTAGACTAGGGGGCATTGTTCGACAGGTAGCATAAACCCTAGTGGCCCTAGGTAGCATAAATCCTGGTCGGATCTAGAGAGAGTTCAATAGGTAGCATAAACCCCAGTGACCCTGGGTAGCGTAAACCCTTGTTGAATCTAGGAAGCGTTGGATAGAAAACCCTATCTAGGTAATAAACGGAATCTAGCATGATCAAGAGTGGTAGTCCAAACGATTTCGAGAGTGGTGGCACTACACTAAAGTAGTATAGATTTACATGATGAAGCCCGTACGACATACGGCAAGGGACTGTATATATACATGGAAAGGATTATACGAGTTGGGGGTATCTACATATACATTGTATTAGGTTAATCTACTAGTGGGACATGAGTATAGCCTAGAGAGCTAATATGGCGAATAACCTAATAAGCAATAAAATATAACCGAACGGTATATGTAGGATTAAACAGGAGTTTATTCTAAGTCCACTCACACAGAACTTATGTTCTGACCCCCCTCTCATTACATACTTCTAGGTTAGGTTCATGACAGAGATGGTATAAGCTTTGGATACTGGTTAGGCAGTATGTTTTATAAGGTAAAGCTATATTTAAAGTATATTATACTTTGAATTCCTTCCGCTGTAAGATGCTTACGAATTCTGACATGTTTTCTTTATCTCTGTCTTTTTCTACAGGATACCAAAGCGCCCAACTCGGGTTTCAGTAGATTGGGTTTTTGAAGAAAAAAACGGTCTGTCGGAATCCGGGTTGTTACAATGTAGGAGGGTTGCGGGCTTTGGTGAAGGGATGGTCTGTGTTGTAGAAGAAGCAGATGCTGAAGCAGTTATTATTGATGAGGGGCTGGAGTTCGTGAGTTGATCGCAGAATTTGGGTTTGCCGTTTGGGGTTGAAAGGAATGTAATGTTGATGAGTTTTGTCGAGGGTTTGTGTGTTTTGCGAAGTTGAGTTATGATGTAGTTGATTTATATGGTGGCAGGAGTGTGACAGTGGCAAGGAGGAGGAGGTGGTATGCTTGAAGTTTGGTTTTGGTTGAGCTTTGTGAGGTGGTATAAGGCTTGTTTAGTTGTGAAAGACAGTGGGGTTTTTGAGTATGAATATCGATAGAAGGTGGTGAAGTGGAAGATGTGAACTCGATTGTGATGCAATAGTGGGGTGGTTGAACTGGGAGAGGTCTGAAGAATGTGGCAGGGGATTGAGTATAGTAGTATGGGGTAAAGTGGTGTTGGTATTTGATGTTGAGACAATTTTGGGTGGTGAAGTGTGGTTTGTTTGTACTGGTTTGTTGTTGAATGGTGGAGCTGATAAAGTGGGAGGCAGCAAGGTAGATGATTGGTTTTTGTGAGAGAATGGTGTGGTTTTGGACGTGCTGTGATGAAGTTTGTGCATGATGAAAAAATCAGATCTATGGTTATGGTGGTGAAAATAGTGGAGAAATAAGGGGAGGACTTAAGGCACAAGCAAATACTAGAGAAGAAAGAGAAGAAGAAAAGGAAAGCTATAAATTTTTGCTCCTTTATTTATTTATTTTTATTTGTAAGAATTGTAGAGAGGGAAAGAAATAAATGAGAGAAAGGGAAGGAAAGAAATAAATGAGAGAAAGACAAAGGGAAAGAAATAAAAGAAAATTGTAGTGAAAACAAGAAAGAAAATAAAAAAAAGGCAAGTTTTTTTTTTATGAGAGAGGAAATAGAAGAACTAACACAATATGAAATCTATCAACACACATACACACAAAATAAAAACACACAAACGAAAAGAAACAAACACACAAACAAAAGTAAAACAAAACACAAACACAAAATGGAACAAAACACACAACTCCTTTTTTTTTACTTTTTTTTAATGAACACAAAAACAAGCACACACAAAATGAAACAACAAAAGATCAAAACAAAACAGAAAAACTATGAACAACACACATTTTTTTTAGAAAAACAGCAAACAAGAAAATTAACTCGAAGAATAAAACTAAAATTAAATTCTATCCCCGGCAACGGCGCCAAAAACTTGCTCGACGACGAATATTCTATGAATTAGAACACCATCGTGAAGTGTAATAAACCGCAAGCGCACGGCGTACACTTGTAGTACGTTAGCGAATACGAGTCGATCCACGGGGAAAGAAGCAATTCTAATTTATTCAATCAAATTAAACCAAATTTGAGTGAAGAATTAACAAATAAAAGCTAATGAAAACTACAAACTAAGTTGAGAGCTAAATATGAAATGAAAACAATTTAGAGGCAAATCAACTCTCATATTTATTTAAGTTATCAAAAATACAATTTATGATCTCCATTAAGTGATATAAATGAAATATTTAAACCACTTATGATTCTCATGAAAATTAACTAAAGCAAAACTATTCTAAGTATGGCCTATGAATTATTAACTAAAACAATAGACCATCAAATTTTGTTCTTACTTTTATTTCAACATCAGTAACCACTTAGCAAGTATTGATGTAATTTGTGTTTACATTGACTAAGCATACTCTGTTTTGTTGTCAACAAACATAGACTATCAAAACCATTTGTATAAACTTACATCAACATTCACTAACATGAAGCACAAATTAGAGATCATAAATCATACAAATGTTGAACATACATAAAGTTAGAGAGCATCATTACCCCTAAATCAAGGGATTAGCCACTCTTATGTGTTAACATATCAACACATGTAAGTTTCAACATTAGAAAATAAAGAAAAATGAAAGAAAAACTAAGTAGAACAAGAATAGAACTAAATTAAGAACATGAATGTAAATCTAAGCTATGAACATGAAAGTAAAGAGCATAGAAATTAAATTGCATTAAAATAAAGAAGTTACATATAGAAAATGGCTAAGTAGCTATGGAAGTACCAGAAAGCTTGTGCTCTTCCCAACTAAACTGAAGAAGGAGATAAAAGAGAGGAGATAAGAGATAGTATTTACATCACATAAAGGGGTATATATACATGTTTCTAACCCTAAAACCCTAATCACTTATAATGGGAAATCCCCAAAATGCCCACTTCATGAAGCTTTTAATCCTCTCTTAGCCATTAATGATGCATGAGACCTTTTGTCTTATTCAATTAGTCTTTAATAAGAGGCTTAAGAGAAAGAGGGTAATTTGAGAGGTGGGGTCTTCCATGATCATGTATGAGAATTATTTCCTTCATTCCTTTGTATGCATGCATTTGTGCTCCAAATATTCATGTGTATACATTAATTGTGCTCCAGTATTCCTATAAGAGACAAATACAAAGAACAAGTAAATGCAATCACAAATTAAAACATGCAGAAGTGACCATTTTCTCCCAAAATGAGTGATTATCTTGAAAATATTTAAAATATGGTTTGATCGTATGAAATACCAAAAAATGTTCATTTATTTAATTAAACAAGAATAAATATGTGAAAATAAATGTGCATTTTTACGTGCACATCATTTAGCGAACAAGATATATTTCCACACATGACTACTTATATTACTTCACGTATATGTTAAAAATAATATTTTTGGCGAACAAAAATATATTTCAACACATGCTTATTTTTATTACTTCACATACATTTAAAAATAATATTTTTGGCGAACAAAAGTTTATTTCCACACATGACTATGTTATTACTTCACATACATGTTAAAAATAATATTTTTAATGAACAAACATTTATTTCAACACATGGTTATTTTATTACTTCACATACATGTTAAAAATAATATTTTTGGCGAACAAAATATATTTCCACACATGACTATTTTTATTACTTCACATACATGTTAAAAATAATATTTTTGGCGAACAAAAATAAATTTCCACACATGACGATTTTTATTACTTCACATACATGTTAAAAACAATATTTTTGGCGAACAAAAATACATTTCCGCACATGACTATTTTATTACTTCACATACATGTTTAAATAATATTTTTAATGAACAAACATTTATTTCAATAATTACACAATTTAATCCAACTATTCATCACAACCACAATCAATCAATCCCAATTTTATACAATACGTATATGTATTTTATGTGGCATGTATATATTTTTAATATCACAATCACAATCAATTTCCATAACACAATCATCACACAATCATCCATGGTTTAACAGAAAGTAGTGACAGGAGCTACTAAGCCCCATTTGCAACCTATTATATTTTTCTTCATTTTATTTTGAATTTAGAAATATTACGTTGGGTTCCACTCCTTCTTAAATTGTAGAGAGCTCCAAATACGTTCCAGTCTCTTCTAGAATGTAATAGACACTGTCACGATCCCAACGATTCCTGTTTCATGGGATTTCGACTTCATATGAGCAAGATATGAATTTTCAAAGGCTAATAGAGTCTTAAAGTTAATTAACAAAGAAATTAAGTTAAAAATATAACCATTCTTCTAAAAGAACCCACGGTCGACAGTTTTTCCATTTGCTCAAAACCTAGGTTTAGGATTTTTTTCTCAAATCGAAGCACTAGTCTTCGATTAGGTGGCGCCACGGTCTCAGCCTTCGCGAGAGCTTCTCGTCGATGCCCTGGATGTCGAGCTCGATGGTCAGACGGCGGCAGAAAACGAGGCAAGGCGGCGCGTTTTTGAGGGGTGATTCTGATTCAAATATACAACTCCAGATATTGAAACCCTAACGGATTTGAAGAGCAAAGAGAGTACTACAAAATTGCCTTAAGAATCGAATGATTCCATTGTATGGATTAAGAGTTATTGAGGAGAGAAGATTTGGGCTATATTCTGTCATTTTGTTGTTGACCTGGAGGCGGGTTTTAAAAGTATTTAGGGTTCGGAGATTTTGATTGGCCCATATAATTTATATATTTATATATTTTTTAATTCCAAAAATACCCATTAATCAATACGAACTCCAAATCAAACCCAATGACTGCCGCCCTTAGCTAAATACCCCCATTCCAAACTTAGTGGAATATTTTTCGTAAGCCCATTCGACTGTTTTAGTTAGTTTTTCTCTAAATTAAAATATATAACGTTCAATATTAGATTTGAATGTACATTTTAATTTACCGGGGCCACATACTGATTCCAAAAATTCTCGAAAAATAAATTTAGCTATGTTTGGATGATACGGTCCTACCAAAATTAATTTCGTCTAATTTGGAGACCATTTGAAAAATGGCCTTTTTCTGGTCGATCCAGTTCAAACTGAAATTGCTAAACGCATTTTAATTTACCACGCTAACATATTAATTCCAAAAATTATGGAATTTTAAAGCTAGCAATAATTTGACATTTCGGATCCAACAAAAGTGGTTTTGTCGAAAACAGAGGTCATTTGCAAAATGTCTATTTTTAAGGGCTTTGTTCTTATTTAAAAATGGAATTTTTAAATTCTGATGCATTTTCTGACAAAATTTCCTTAAAATAAATTTTTAAATTAGTTCTGATTTTCTGAGTTGTTACAATATGCTTATTCATAATTAAAATATTTCATATTCGTTCATATCACAGTATATAAGTAAATTATATGGCATTTGTATTTAAATTATATCGGTATTGTATGTGAGGTATGATGTAGAGTCGGCTAGAGTGACTCAGGCTAGTGGACGAGAGGAGCTTATGGTTGCAGAGTGCGATCATATATGGGATTCTATTATTGCTCCGCCTACTCATAATATGCAATATGGCTTCGGAGATCAGGAGGTAAACCTTTTTTAATTTAAGTTTACATTTAAAGTATGTATTCAATTGTAAAAAAAATCATAAAGACAACAATAAAGTATGTATTCAATTAGTTATTATTTCCATTTGATTTGATTAATAATTCAATTTATAATTAGGTAGAAAAATAATTATTTGTATGGTATTACAATTATCTTATAATATAACATTAAATATAATATGTATTAATTTTATTCTTTAAGTTTAACATGTTAAACCTTTACGACATCATCTTTTACTCCAATTTCCTCTCATTTTTCAAAGTCCATGTATATACTACAAGTCCATGTTGTCTTTATAATTTTTTTCATGCTAGGCGATATACATGTAGACTTATATGATAACATCGTGAATATAATTTAAGTTATTAACTTAAATGCAAACTTGAATTATTGGTAGGCTATTGATTTTCAGCGAGGATACAGGAGGTCCATGGGGGAAGAGGCTATAGCTCGGATGCAGCAGCAGTTGGAAGAGATGAATGGTTGGAGAAGAAGCCACTGGACAAGCAGACAGATGAGCGCATTGCATAATGCTATCAGGAGCATCGATCGATGAAGAAGCTGGTGCTGAAGGAAAAGAAGAAGAGAACGAAGACGACGACGATGAGGACGTAGTTTGGTTGTTCTTATGCTTGGGTATGTGCATATACTTGGTTTTTTATATGCTTGATGCACGTACAATGATATTTGATGACGGTATGGTGTGGTTGGATATATTTTGATGATATGTGATGATGGTATGGTAATATGTGACAATGGTATTGATTTTTGGATATATGACGATGGTATGTTATGATATTGTGATGAATTTAGTAATGTTTTGGATATATTGTGTTGTGGATGTGTTATTATAGTGAGTATTGATTATATTGGTCTAATATTGGTGGATTGGTGAGTTGATATTGGAATGGTATTGGTTTTGTGGACTGAGGGGAAGGAATAGCTCTGAAATGCAGAAAATATGTTCCAGATTTGCAAAGGCTAGCAACGGCTCATAGGTCCAAATTTTGCAATGGCGTGTGACGGCTTATGACGGACATTTGTAATGGGTAGCGACAACTTTTTAGTAAAAATATGCAACAACTTGCGATGGCTAATCAAGCAACGATTTGCAATGGTTTGCAACACCTTTCCGGTAAAACAAACTACTTGTCGCGTATGATGCCACGTGGCAAGTTGTCATTGCAAGCCGTTGCTGAATGAGCAATGAAGTCATCGCTTTTGCTGTCTCTTTTCTTGTGCGCGACGACTTAAATAACAACGGCTTTTAGCGACGACCGCCAGCGGCTTTTTGCCATCGATATTCACGGTGTGTTTTGTAGTGTTGGTTTTGCACGACATTGTTACGAGTAAAAATAATTTCCAAACTTATTGCATAATTACTTATGAATTTTTTGTTGTAAATAGGATTAGAAAATTATGCCAAAAAAATAGTCTTCAAAGAACAAAAACATATTAGAATTTGCGTAGATCTAAAGTATATTAGACCTATTTTCAAAAGATAATGGAAAATGAGCAGCTAAATGATGTCAAATTTTAGTATAAAACTTTTAGCCATTCAACAACTTTCAAACCAGAACCCTTCGTTCGAAGGCTATACAATCTTGGATCGAGTCCAAATTTGAACCATGATAGTTTGGTAATGTGTTTATCCAATTTGTATGATTGGATAATGAAAATGGCTAGAAAAAAATTACCACTAGAACTAGTCATTTTGTTATAGGTTATATGTACATTTATAATATGCTTACATTTCCAAGTCAGTATTTCTAAAAAAAGTAACTAAAATCCTTTAGGTTTTTCTTGTTCGTCGTTAATCTTTTGACAAGTTAAACACCAACAACAAACTTAACTGTCCTTCTACTTATTCCACACTAAAAGAAAATCCTTATATCCTTATGCGTCTTATCTCCTCCAGGGGGTATAGTTTCCTAGAATGATAGCAATCCCTAAGTGCTTGCTCTAAAATCTCATCAACGAACACAAAATCGTCATTCTCTTCGAAAACATCCTTTATCATTAATAGATTATAAACCAGAGTGTTAAAAAATCTCATCTACTTTATTTTGTCCATAATTCACTTTATTTTATCATCCTTCATCTATTGAATCCTAATCATGTATAATAAAGTTGGCCTAACTTCCATAACGAATAACAGACCTTGAATAGGTTCAATAGGTAGTGGGAAATTGAAATTAAGAAAAACTCTAACTGCTTCCATTTAGATATAGCATTAGGGATCGTGTTGTTCTAGCTAAGAGCTTCAGGGAAAATGTTCCCTTTCTCAGATGTATATTGAATATCAACATCCCAAAGGATGTTACATATTTCATCAATTTTTACTGCCTAAGATTCTATTCTATAAGGAAAAGAGATACTTAAGCGATTTAAGGTCAATAAAAAACTTAAACATTTCTCCCATAACATAGTGTCTTCACAAACTTAAGTCAAAAACAATGACTACCAACTCTAAGTCATACACTCAGTATTTCTCTTCGTGGCCCTTCAATTGTCTACTGGCATAAGTGTAACACCCCGTATTTTTATAACATGTTAAAGTCATAAATCAGGCCAGAATTAAATTTTAAAATAAGAATCAAGGGAAACAGGTTACGCCATTGCATTCGTCACGAAATTATACATGAAATAGAGTCCGAGTTTCGAAAATCGGAGTTCGTATGACCAAGTTATGACCTCTAGAAGTTTCAGAAATTTTCAGAATCAAAGACAGCTCGAATTTCGAATTCGAAATTCGAATTCAAACCCCGCAGCAGGCAGGGCGGGAAAAATCCCGCCCATAGACCAGGTCGACCTGGAGGTCGACCATAGTGTCGACCTCCCAGGGACCAGGTCGACCATAGTGTCGACCTGGGGGTCGACCTACCTCCCGAACCCACTTCTTAAACCAGATGCATCCTGATGTATTTAGACTCGTTTTCTATCCAGATTCGTCTGCATAATCCTATTTAAACAGCCTCCTAGCCTCATTCTCTCCACACCAATTCATTTTGTCCTTATGCTGCTTCTAAGATAATCAAAATAATAAGATAAAAAGGAAGAAAAAGGACTTCTCCTTCTCCATCAAGACTACGCTTAGAGATTTGCAAATTGGGGGATTTCAATTAGAACTTGATCAATCAAATAGAGATTCAACAATCAAATTATGCTTTCTAATTCTCGATCCACGCACTGTAAGTTCTAGTTACTTTGAGATCTAAACTTGTTAATTGTAATTTGGACATGAGATAAAGTGAAATTTGACTTAAGCATGATAATCGATTCATATCTATTCTTGTTCTTCTTGGATCTTGACATTTGGAATATTGCCTTGAAATCAGTTTGGGCCTATTCGCGTGGTAAATCAAATATTATCATGCCTATGACATTGAAACTATGGCCAAGTACTATAACCGTGAACATAAGACTATGCATATGCCTATGACTGAGGACCTAAGACCATTGCCTATGACTATGACAAGGACAATTGTGGCTAACCACCTATGACTCGTGACTATGAATTACTGCCTATGGTTATGAACATAAGACTATAACCATGACTTTGAAAACTATTACAGTTAATTGCCTATGACTATTAGGGTAGTTGCCTAGAACTCTTTTGGATAATTATCTATGACTATTGTATAACTATTTTGGTTAATTGACTATTATAGTGAGTGCTCATAACACTATAGTTGAAAACCATGTTGAACACCGAATTGGCATTTAGTTGGATCCCATACCTAGGTTGTGACTTGCTTAGTTTATTTGTTGTTATGTACACCAAAAACCATTGACCCATTATCCTTGTGTTTGGCTTGCTTTTGCATGCCTATTCTTTTATGTCAAGTTTTTATCAGGACTATCGCCTTATTTTGCTAGATTTGAAACCCTGTTAATTTCTATATGCCAGTGATGTTGTAATCGATTATTTCAAGTTATATCATGCCAGTCTTGTAATCTCTTTTATCGCTTTATGCTTGTCCCTTCTGCCTATCTTAGTTTTGATGTTATTCCCTTTATCTCTAGATTTAGATTTGCTTGTAATTTAGATCGATTAACGTTTACATGCGATGGGAATACGATTTGGGTAGATTAGGCAAAACATGAACTGGTTATAAACATGAATCATGAACTTGATAATAGGCATAAGTTGAAACATGAAACTTGACACGAACTTGACATGAAACTTGAACATGGTCATGACACTAGAATGAACTTGAAAATGGCCAACTCGAGGTTGGGTTGAGTTTGCAATGTAAATCTGCCCGGAACCGCCCGACAAATCCAGTTACTGCAAACAATAGGATCCAATGTGGGTAGTTGGTCATATCGCGCCTGAAACCCGAGGTCAGACTGAGTTGTGGTGTAAATCTGCCCGGAACCGCCCGGCATATCCAGTGACCACAACAACAGGTCTGATGTGAGAGGTTGGGGTGCATTAATGAATTAATGCCACATGATAGGGTTAAGTCATGAACATGAAAGACAACACTTAACCAACTTGAAACATGATTGGTAGGGTTAGGTCATGAACTTGAACGACAACACCTAACCAACTTGACACGTGAATTGTAGCGCTAAGTCACGAACTTAAATGAAAACACTTAGCCAACTTGATATGCTAGACTGAAGGGGTTAAGTCTCTAATTTAAATGACAACACTTAACCTACTAGACGGAAACCCTAGTTACGCGGTCCATTTCAGCAATAACCCACTAGATGTATCATGATACCCTGGAACTAGGCAAGGTGGGGCACGATTACTGAGCTGATTGTAAGCGACCAGAACGACGGCTGTGTGGGTGCGCCAGTGTAGGTTCAGGCGGGCTATGGTCGTGCACGTGGTATGGAGTTGAAAAAGCAGGCATTGGGCATCCGTAGGTTTATCTGTGCATGCTTGATTCGTGTCGGTGGTTGGCACCATAGGGCTTGATACACCCTATGGTGGACCTAGCACAGGTGACTACATTCATGATAGGGCCGTATGACAGAAACACAACGAGCTAGAACTTGTAGGGAGCCGATCAATTAGTGGATCGTTCCTTTGGACCTAGTAATGGGTCATTCATGATTTTGGGCCAAGGGATCATTTCATGATTAATACTTGACATGGGTTGGGCTACTAGTAGAGTTGGTGCAGCGAACCTTGAACATGCGATGCTATACTTGACCTATACTTGATTCATCATGTTATCTTAGTCTATCTTGACATCATACTTATGTTTACTTTCAGTTTATACATGTCATGTTACCTTTACCTGTTTTTATGCTGAAAGTCACTTGAACTTACCAGTCTTTATGACTGACCCGTTTCCTTTCGCCTCTTTTTATTTCATTTCTTCCCCCAGGTTCTCAGGGAGGAAACTCTAGCTCTTAGCTTAGATTTAGCTTGCTTTCTATTAGCTCATGTACGGTTTGGTCTTGAGCTATGCTATGGCTGCACATCTGCTATTTTTGGGGAATAATTTACTTTTGTTATTTTAAGTTTATGCTTCTTTATTTACAACTTGGTGTAAGGGAATAATGGCAATTTGTACTTTGGATATATGAGGTTTTGACTCTTTTCTTGAAAGTAACAAGATTTGGTTTTTAATTTCTACCGCTGCTTTATTTATGTTCTGTCTTGTGATATCTCTGTGTATGTTTACCTAGATAATGCTCCACCAAAACTAGGGCATTCCCTTTGTGAGTGACCCTAGCGGAGGAGGGGTGTTACATTTGGTATCAGAGCAGAAGGTTACCAGACTGGGCAAAAGTTTTTAAAACCTTCTAAAATTATTTTCAAAAACCGTTTACAAAGAAGCATTTTTCAAGAAAAGTCTTGTTTTATTTAAAGGCTATTCCCCAAAAGCCATCAGCACTATCCTTTGTTTCCTTGTTTGAATCTCTTTTCCTTTCTTTTCTCCATCTGTAGTCGCAGTAGTTTTACCTGCGGCTAATCTTCTTTCTAGCTTCGTAGAGGGTTTTCCGTACGATGGAGATAGTTTTCGTGAGGCTTGTTAACATGTTACATAGGAAAGGTATGAGTGATAAGGCGGATGAGTCTCAGAACGAGAAGAAAGACTTCTAGAAGGGAGGCGAGAACAACGACAACAATAATAACAAGTCACATGATAAGAGGAAGTGCAACTTCTGTGGTATAGTTGGGCATATATTCCAGGATTGTAGAAAGAAGAAGATGAAGATGGGAGCATGCTTTCAGTGTGGTGAAACTGGACATATCAGCAAGAACTGCCCTAAGAAGCAAGGGCAAGCCCCACAAGCAGGACCTTCTAGGGGTATATCTTTAACTTCTTCTCCTTGATGCTTTGTTTTATCTTGCTTATCTTCTCGATCCTATCTTGAGAACCTTAGGTAGAACTATATGGATGGAAACATGTATTTGAAACATGTTATGGTTGATGTTTGCAAATGGTTGCAAGTGGTTGCTCGTGGTTGCATAACACACATTAGGCACTAGATCGGCTCAGACAAGTTTTCATATTGCATATGCATGAGTGTTTATACTTGTTTATAGATGAAATTGAATGTGTTATCATGTGGATGTTGCATATGGATGAATGTTTGTGCACACATATAGTGTTTATATGGCTAGGACTATTCGCATACATGTTGGACTCATGGCACTAAAACATATTTTGCATTAAGAAGATCAATCAGACCTGATCACTTTCATTAGATAAGGAACATGTACACACACTTTCTGCATATATTCATACAGCATTAGAAATCTCTTAAGGACAATGGATGCCTGTGATTGATGGTTGAGTAGATGGATGATTGAATGATAGGATATATTCTTTCTAAGTTAGAGATTTCGGGGACGAAATCCTTTAAGGAGGGGAGAATGTAACAACCCGTATTTTTATAACATGTTAAAGTCATAAATCAGGGCAGAATTAAATTTTAAAATAAGAATCAAGGGAAACGGGTTAGCCATTGCGTTCGTCTCAAAATTTTACATGAAATAGAGTCCGAGTTTTCAAAAATCGGAGTCCGTATGACCAAGTTATGACCTCTAGAAGTTTCAGAAATTTTCAGAATCAAAGACAGCTCGAATTTCGAATTCGAAATTCGAATTCAAACCCCGCAGCAGGCAGGGCGGGAAAAATCCCGCCCATAGACCTGGTTGACCTGGGGGTCGACCATAGTGTTGACCTCCCAGGGACCAGGTCGACCATAATGTCGACTTGGGGGTCGACCTGCCACCCGAACCCACTTCTTGAACCAGATGCATCCTGATGTATTTAGACTCGTTTTCTGTCCAGATTCGTCTGCCTAATCCTATTTAAACAGCCTCCTAGCCTCATTCTCTCCACACCATTTCATTCTGTCCTTATGCTGCTTCTAAGATAATCAAAATAATAAGTTAAAAAGGACTGCTCCTTCTCCATCAAGACTACGCTTAGAGATTTGCAAATTGAGGGATTTCAATTAGAACACGATCAATCAAATAGAGATTCAACAATCAAATTCTGCTTTCTAATTCTCGATCCACGCACTGTAAGTTCTAGTTACTTTGAGATCTAAACTTGTTAATTGTAATTTGGACATGAGATAAAGTGAAATTTGACTTAAGCATGATAATCGATTCATATCTATTCTTGTTCTTCTTGGATCTTGACATTTGGAATATTGCCTTCAAATCAGTTTGGGCCTATTCGCGTTGTAAATCAAATATTATCGTGCCTATGACATTGAAACTATGGCCAAGTACTATAACCGTGAACATAAGACTATGCCTATGCCTATGACTGAGGACCTAAGACCATTGTCTATGACTATGACAAGGACAATTGTGGCTAACCACCTATGACTCGTGACTATGAATTACTGCCTATGGTTATGAACATAAGACTATGACCATGACTTTGAAAACTATTACAGTTAATTGCCTATGACTATTAGGGTAGTTGCCTAGAACTCTTTTGGATATTATCCATGACTATTGTATAACTATTTTGGTTAATTGACTATTATAGTGAGTGCTCATAACACTATAGTTGAAAATCATGTTGAACACCGAATTGGCATTTAGTTGGATCCCACACCTGGGTGTGACTTGCTTAGTTTATTTGTTATTATGTACACCAAAAACCATTGACCCATTATCCTTGTGTTTGGCTTGCTTTTGCATGCCTATTCTTTTATGTCAAGTTTTTATCAGGACTATCGCCTTATTTTGCTAGATTTGAAACCCTTTTAATTTCTATATGCCAGTGATGTTGTAACCAATTATATCAAGTTATATCATGCCAGTCTTGTAATCTCCTTTATCGCTTTATGCTTGTCCCTTCTGCCTATCATAGATTTGATGTTATTCCCTTTATCTCTAGATTTAGATTTGCTTGTAATTTAGATCGATTAACGTTTACATGCGATGGGAATACGATTAGGGTAGATTAGGCAAAACATGAACTGGTTATAAACATGAATCATGAACTTGATAATAGGCATAAGTTGAAACATGAAACTTGACACGAACTTGACATGAAACTTGAACATGGTCATGACACTAGAATGAACTTGAAAATGGCCAACTCGAGGTTGGGTTGAGTTTGCAGTGTAAATCTGCCCGGAACCGCCCAGCAAATCCAGTTACTGCAAACAATAGGATCCAATGTGGGTAGTTGGTCATATCGCGCCTGAAACCCGAGGTCAGACTGAGTTGTGGTGTAAATTTGCCCGGAACCGCCCGGCATATCCAGTGACCACAACAACAGGTCTGATGTGAGAGGTTGGGGTGCATTAATGAATTAATGCCACATGATAGAGTTAAGTCATGAACATGAAAGACAACACTTAACCAACTTGAAACATGATTGGTAGGGTTAGGTCATGAACTTGAACGACAACACCTAACCAACTTGACACGTGAATTGTAGGGCTAAGTCACGAACTTAAATGACAACACTTAGCCAACTTGATATGCTAGACTGAAGGGGTTAAGTCTCGAATTTAAATGACAACACTCAACCTACTAGACGGAAACCCTAGTTACGCGGTCCATTTCAGTAGTAACCCACTAGATGTATCATGGTACCCAGGAACTAGGCAGGGTGGGGCACGATTACTGGGTTGATTGTAAGCGACCAGAACGACGGCTATGTGGGTGCGCTAGTGTAGGTTCAGGCGGGCTATGGTCATGCACGTTGTACGGAGTTGAAAAAGCAGGCATTGGGCATCCGTAGGTTTATCTGTGTATGCTTGATTCGTGTCGGTGGTTGGCACCATAAGGCTTGATACACCCTATGGTGGACCTAGCATAGGTGACTACATTCGTGATAGGGCCGTATGACACAAAAACACAATGAGCTAGAACTTGTAGGGAGCCGATCGATTAGTGGATCGTTCCATTGGACATAGTAATGGGTCATTCACGATTTTGGGCTAAGGGATCATTTCATGATTAATACTTGACATGGGTTGGGCTACTAGTACAGTTGGTGCAGCGAACCTTGAACATGCGATGCTATACTTGACCTATACTTGATTCATCATGTTATCTTAGTCTATCTTGACATCATACTTATGTTTACTTTCAGTTTATACATGTCATGTTACCTTTACCTGTTTTTATGCTGAAAGTCACTTGAACTTACCAGTCTTTATGACTGACCCGTTTCCTTTTGCCTCTTTTTCTTTCGTTTCTTCCCCCAGGTTCTCAGGGAGGAAACTCTAGCTCTTAGCTTAGATTTAGCTTGCTTTCTGTCAGCTCATGTACGGTTTGGTCTTGAGCTATGCTATGGCTGCACGCCTGCTATTTTTGGGGAATAATTTACTTTTGTTATTTTAAGTTTATGCTTCTTTATTTAGAACTTGGTGTAAGGGAATAATGGAAACTTGTACTTTGGATATATGAGGTTTTGACTCTTTTCTTGAAAGTAACAAGATTTGTTTTTAATTTCTACTGTTGCTTTATTTATGTTCAGTCTTGTGATATCTCTGTGTATGTTTACCTAGATAATGCTCCACCAAAACTAGGGCATTCCCTTTGTGAGTGACCCTAGCGGAGGTGGGGTGTTACAATAAGCAACTACCTTCCCTTGTTGCATCAAAATTGCTTTTAATCCTATGACATAAGAATCTGTAAAAAAAATGTAAATGACTTAGTTCCATCTGGAATAGTGAGCACAGATGCACTAGTTAAAGCCAATAATGTACCTTTAATGCCTTGGCATACTTTCTACTCTAAGAAAAGACAATGTTCTTTTTGGTTAAATGAGTTAATTACATGGCTGTCCTTGTAAAGTTCAATATGAATTTCCTATAATATTCTGTTAACCCTAAAAGGCTTCTTACTTCAGTTGCATTCTTAAGAACTCTCCATCCATGAAGTGCTTCAATCTTTGTAGAGTCTACTGCTAGTCCTTGCTAAGAAATCCCTAGAAACCTAAACTCCTTTATCTAAAGAATGGAACAGAAAATTTAGACTTTAGTTGATTTCTCGTTAGGGTCTTCAGTACTTCCCTTGGGTGTTTCTCATACTCTTCATCTCCTTGAGAACACCAAAATATTATCTATAAACACCAATGTACATTTGTTGAGCTTCTCTTTATATATCTTATGGATCAAATCAACAAAATACATTGAGGAATTAGCTAACCCAAAAGGCAAAATCTCCCACTTAGAAAGCCCATCTGGTGTATGGAATTGTGTCTTAGGCTTGCTCGCTTTTGCGATCCTCGATTGGTGGAATCCAGAAAGTCTAGTTGGGGAAATATCTTGGCTTCAACTAATTGGATGAAAAAATCATATATCATGGGCAAATAATACATGTTCTTCTTGGTCAACTTATTCAATCCCCTATTGATCCAAGGTTTTAATGATCTGTCTGTGACACCCCACATCCATTAATGTCACTCTTTACCAGAATGCATTAAGTTTCGTGGAGCATTATAGGTAAACAGAAATATAAACATCACAAGACAGATATGAGATAACAGCGGAATTAAAACTTTATTAAATAGAAAAAACTTCATGATCCAAACCCAATTACATAATAAGTCTAAAATACTGAAAACCCATTACATCAACTTAAACTTATGTCATGTACCAAAATCATCATCAGAGTACAATAATACATAAAAAGAGTATAATCCCCAAAATATAGCCATAGTAGAGAAGATGTGAAATCAAGCGGTACATCTAAGCAGCTCCAAGCAGAATGAAAGAAGAATCCTAATCAAGCTTGAGTATACCCATCCTGAGAACTTGGGGGGAAATGGAAGAGAGAGAAGAGGAAACAAAATGGGTCAGACATAAATTCTGGCGAGTTCAGTTACTTTTAGCATATAAATAAGTAAAAGCATCATGACAGGGATATAAACTAGAGAGAGATAACGATGTCATAAGGCAAGTATAGCAAGGTAAACAGGATAAACAGAATAGAATATATTGCGCTTCTCTGATACTTTTCTCTGCACCAGTACTAGTGTAACAGAACAAGATGATCCCAACAAGTACAAGATGGTAGATTTAGGTGTACTTCTAGTGAGAGGTTTTATCCCATACAATAACAGGTAGCCCAATAGAACTGACGGGTGTTACCCCCAACGATAATAACGGACTCCTAAACAAGCAAGACTAGATGTACCCTAATTACTACCCCCAATCGATCGGCTCCCTAACTCGTAGATACCCTGTGCTGGCAACACAGTAGGATGTATCACTTCCTACAGTAGCAATCTGTTGTTTACAACATGTGCACAACCATATCTATACGTGTCACGACGTCTTATCATCCTCCCTGAAATCCGGACCCATGCACGCACGTGACCCCGTCGGAATGCGCCGCCTACACCGTCCCTTAGATGGACCTCTTACAACCAACTCAGTAAGGGTGCCCTGACCCCGACCTAATTCGGGGTTCTCCATTTGATACCAAGATAGGTTACCAACTGATACAGGTCCCACATATTGGATGATACAAGCTTTCCCCTAGGCTTGCATCCCCACTACTAGGATTTCAATAGATTATGCCTACCAGTTTAACAAGACTACATAACCCCAACAGGTTATGTTTGTCGGGTTTATATGTATAACCTGTCCCCACATATTTAACAATATTAACTTAACCGTCCTACTGATTCAAGCAAGTTTACTTAACCCCTACTTAAGTTGACAGGTTCATTCACCGATTCAAACAGGTTAAGCATTACAAATTTATTACCATTTATTCATTTATGGTTTTTAATGCGCTAGACCTCTCACATTAAGTCTACTACTTGTGGATGATGGATATGCCAGTTAGGTCCGGGCAGACTTCTACCACAAGTCGGACTTAACCTCGTGTCTTAGCACTGTTATGTGTACATTTATGCACTCAACCCCTCACATTAGATTAACCACTTGTGGGCGCTGGATTTGTCGGGCGGTTCTGAGCAGGCTTCTACCACAAGTGTAATATAACCTCGAGTCTATGTGCGGTTATAGTTTCTAGTTACTATAAATCTTGGCATGTTCATTACTAACTAATTTTCATGTTTATTATGCCCCAGATCCCTATCTGATTCACGCTACAAGTTATGCCCCAAATTAAAGTTTAGATCAAGGTATAGATTATACCTCCAAATCCCAATCATGATTTATAACATAAGTTACGCCCCCAATTTATCTTTCCCAACCATTGCCAATTTTGTGCGCTCACGTATTTCAGTGATAGGCCTAGGCTCGAAGGTAGCCGGACAATAAAAACAAAAAAGGAAAGAGGGAGAGAAGAGAACAAGAATAGGCATAGTAAATAAAACTGGCATATGATGATAGAATTGGTCATACTAACAGAACATGCATATAGTGACATGATTAGGCAAACTAACAGAATAGGCATGTGGTGACTTGATTAAGCAAACTAACAGAATAGGGATATCATGAACATGCATATGAGATCTAAGCAATAAATTAGGTATATAAGTAATGGAAGATCTGTTATGATTTAGGTTACTAACAGGCATAGGATTAGATCAAAACTTATAAACATGTCAAGATTACTTTTTAGGTGTTTGTCTCTAAAAGCAACATAAACTCACTGTGACTGATTGTAGATGTGTTAGCACAAATCCTTGAATACATATAACTTGTTGTTGAAGAAGAATTGGCTAGTTCAAACTAAGTCGGGGCAACACCTCATTGTCATCATTGTTTTTTGTGAATAAAACAATGAGAATGAGGTCCTATTTATAGCCTAAGGTCAACGAATCTCGCTCAGAACTGTGTCCAGGTGCATGGCAGGAATCTGCCTTGATCTCGGTGGGGTCGACCCTGGGGTCGACATAGGGGTCGATACCCCCGTTATGGGGTCGACCCATGGGTTGACTTCACTGGGGAATGGGGTCAACCTCTAACAGGCCGGTTTCCCCTTCCACGCGTCGTTGATTTGAATTCTGGATTGTATTTATTTATATATAAATGGCTTATATGTATATAAACTTCAAACCTTAATATCTTCTTCATACGATGTCCGTTTTATGCAAACTCGGAGTCTATCTTAAGCAGAATTCCAAGACGAACGCAACGATGCAATCCATTTTTCTTACTTCCCAATATTTAACTTAATATTCTTTAGTTTATCATTATAGTGTTTTTGAAAATTACGAGGTGTTACATTCTCCCCTACTTAAAAGATTTCGTCCTCGAAATCTCTAAGTTAAGAATAATGTATATCCTAACATCCATCATTCATTTACTCATCCACCAATCACAAGCATCCATTGTCCTTAAAATATTTCTAATGCTTATATGAATATATGCAAAGGTGTGTGTATATGTCCTATACTAATGCGAAAAATCAGGGGATCTACTGATTCACTTTACCTCTCTAATGTAATGTATGTTAGTGCCATGAATCCAACATGTATGCAAATAATCCTAATATATCATGTAAAAGCTATATGCATGCACAATCTTCCATTCAAATGTGACATCCATATGATGACACACCCACTTTCATCCACTAAAAAAAGAAAAATATGTACACGCATCCGTATGCACTATGAGAGTGATTGATCTGATCTAGTGCCTAATGTGTGTGTATATGCATTCACAAGCAACCGCTAGCAAACACTTGCATCCGCTTGCATCCATCAAGCATAACATGTCTCAAACAAATGTTTACATCCACGAGATTCCTACCTAAAGGTCAAAGATTTGATTGATAGGATATGATAGAGGTAAGTACGAATAAAAGCTTTGGAAAAGAAGTTAAGAACATACCCTTAAAAAGAAAAGGGTATGAAGCGCGAATCTTGTCTTCAGTCTCCCAAGTTGCATCCTCATGGTCATTTCCCCACTGAACTTTTATCAATTTGACCTCTCGGCTGCGTAGCTTCTTAACCTCTGATCCAAGAATACAGGTAGGAACTCATCTAGCTGTCGCCTCCCATTCCACCTCTACTTCTTCTAGCATATTCGGCTTTAACTACTTCTACGGTATCATGCAAGCACTTTCGTAAATGGGAAACGTGGAAAACATCATCAACGCTGGACAGTCTCTCTGGTAGCTTTACCCTATAGGCCATTTGGCCAATCCTTTCTGTTATGGGAAATGGTCCTACAAATCTTGTGCCAATTTCCCTATAGATCCAAAACGAACCACATTCCTCAAAGGTGATACCTTGATGAAAACATGTCTCCAACCTCAAATTCAATATCAGTCCTTCTCTTATCTGCATAGGACTTATGCTTGTCCTGAGTTGTCTTCATGCGCCTGCGAATGAGATCAATCTTCTCTTAAGTTTCCTTAATCATCTCAGGTCTAAGTAGAAGCCTTTCTGTAGATTCCCACTAACAAGTCGGTGATCTGTAAGGTCGTCCGTACAATGCTTCGAAGGGTGCCATGCCAATACTAGCCTGATAACTATTGTTGTAAGCGAACTCTACCAAAGGAAGATTCTCTTCCCAAGTTCCTCCGAAGTCTAGGATACATAGTCTTAAAAGATACTCAAGAACTCTATTCACCCTTTCTATCTGTCTATCGGTTTGAGGGTGATCAGCAGTGCTCAAACACAACTGTGTATCTAATGCCTCTGTAAGGTCCTCCAAAAACCACTAGTGAAAATGGGGTCACGATCACTCATAATACTATAAGGTACTCCATGTAGACGGACTATCTCACGAAGATAAATTGCTACCAACCATATTGTTGTTCACTTACTCTTAACAGGAATGAAATGAGTGCTCTTAGTAAGCCTTTCAACTATAACCCAAATACTGGTGTTGCCTTTTCTCAATCTAGGCAATCCATCAATGAAATCCATAGAGATGCTCTACCACTTCCATTGTGGGACCTTTAAAGGATAAAGTAAACCATTGGGCTTTCTTTGCTCAGCTTTGACTTGCTGGAAAATCAAACATCGAGAAACAAATTCTGCTACATCTTTCTTTAACCCAACCAAAAGAAAACCCTCTTCATATCCTTATAAATCTAATCACCACCGGGATGAATAGTCATCCTAGAATAATGGGCTTCCTCAAGGACTGTCTTTAACAAACTCCCAACTCGGGGAACACAAAGCATTCCATCTCGTCGTAACCACCCTCTATCATCCACGGAATATCTACTGAGGTGACTAGAAGTCTCCCCTCTACTGAGCATATCCAAGATATCTGCTAGTTGTGGGTCCTCTCGCTGTGAAGTTCCTATTTGATTCAACAGAGTAGGTCGTACCTCTAATGATGCCAATAAACCAGGTATAAACTCGGTAGAGGGTCTAAAATCAAAAGTTGATATAAACTTCAAGCTCTCCCTCTCCACAAACAGAGGACTCAAGGCCATCCGCTTCCTACTCGATGCACCTGCCATCACATTACCTTTGCCAGGGGTGTAAGCAATCTCAAATCATAGGATGCTAGGAAATCCATCCATCTTTGTTGCCTCAAATTGAGATCCTTTTGCGAGAACAAGTACTTGAGAGATTTATGATTGATGTACAACTCGAACTTCTCTCCTAGTTGATAATGGCACCAAGTCTTAAGCGCGAATACTATGGCAGCTAAATCTAAGTCATGTGTAGGGTAGTTCTTCTCATGAACTCTTAATTGTCTACCTCCATAACATACTACCCTTCCCTTTTGCATCTGAACTGCACCAATCCCTGTATCACATGCATCAGTGTATACTGTGAACACTTTGTTCCCATCAAGCAATGTCAAGACTGGGGATGTTGTCAGAATCCTCTTCAATTGCTGGAAAGCTTCCTCACAGTCTACACTCCAAGAAAATGTCAGATTCTTCTTTGTTAGTCTGGTGAGTAGGGCTGATATCTTTGCGGAGTCCTTAATGAACTTCCTATAATAGCCCGCTAATTCAAGAAAACTCCTCACCTCCAATGCATTCTTTGCGATCTGCCAATCTTGAACTGCAACTACCTTCGCGTGATCTACTGTTATCCCATCTTTAGAGACTACATGCCCTAGAAATCTCATTTCTTTTCTCCAAAAATGACATTTGCAGAATTTTGCCTTAAACTGGCGTGCACGGAGAGTTTTCAAAACATCCCTTAAATGTAGGGCATGCTCTTCCTCTCTCTTCGAGAAAATTAAGATTTCATCAATAAAGACCATAACGAACTTATTTAGAAACTCCCGGAACACCCTGCTCATCAGATCAAAAAAATAGGTGGGTGCATTTGTCAACCCAAAAGGCATGACGAGCCACTCGAAGAAACCATCTGGAGTTCTAAAAGCGACCTTGTCTATACTGTCCTCGGCCACCCTCAACTTATGAAACCCCATGGCCAAGTCTAACTGAGAGAAAACAGATGCACCAACAAGCTGGTCAAACAGACCATATATCATCGGAAGTGGGTGTCTATTCTTCTTAGTGAGTTTATTCAACTCTCTATAATCCATGCATAAGCGAAGCGAACCATCCGCCTTTGTAGCGAATACTATTGGAGCACCTCATTCAGGTATGCTTCTCCTAATCAACCCTTTCTTAAGTAGCTCCCCTACTTGCTTACTGAGCTCCCTCCTTTCTCTTGGAGCCATGTGGAGCACAGGAAATGCAACTTCCTTTGCATTGTCCACCAAGTATACATGGAAATCGATCTCACGCCTTAGAGGTAAGCCTCGAACCTCCTCAAAAACATCAGGATACTCGCAGACTACTGGTACAGATCGTAGATCATCAACAGATGCATCAAGAGACTCTAGGAAACCAAGAAAATCAGACCCTTTAGGGTCACAAGAAATCTCAAGGCTCCTCCCATGGCAAGTCAAAAGTCTAACAACCCTCCTCTCACAATCTAGAATGGCACCATACATGACTAGCCAATCCATCCCTACAATCAGACCATAGCCCATGAAACCAAGCACACATTCATCGCATTCAAACTTGATACCCAACACAGATATTCTCAAACCCTGACAAATCATAGATAAATGAGCCGTACCACCGATGGGTTTGAGACAATAAAGGGATGCAAAACCATATTTGTACTAAGGTGCAAAGACTCAACCACATAATCAGATATAAAAGAATGCGAAGCGCAAAAATCAAAAAGAGTTCTAACAAGATTATTGGAAAGAGAAATCAAACTTTCAACGGAAACTTTCCTACCTCTATCTGGTGCACTGGCCACGAGAGCATGCACCTTACCTCCAAAAGATCCCACCCTTTGTCCTTGTCCTTGCTTCTTTGGGCAATCCTTAACAAGATGTTTGACCTCTCCACAATGGAAACAAGTGTTCTTCCTTTCCTTGTAATCCTTGATCAAATGACCATCACGTCCGCAATTATTGCATTTCCTCTTATCTCGAGCTTTTTCGTTCTTTCCACCCTTCTTTTGTTGTTGTTTTTCTTTCTCCGGCCACACTTTCTTGGTTTGTGTTTCCTCAACCTTAGCTTCGTTCTTTTCACCTTTATCTTCTTCATGCATCAATGCCATCAATGAGCTTCTCAAAAGTTTCTCCCATTGGAATATGAGACATAGCCAACCCATAGAGGGGTTCATTCAATCCTCTAGCAAACCGCAAAGCTTTCTTGTGCAGGGTATTTACTAGCTCCAAACCTCGCCAATTGATTAAACTTTATTAACATACTCTCTGACAGACATGGCCCCTAGCTTAAGTGCCAAAAATCTTTCCATTTGCATATTTTGTTCGTCTTGAGAAAGAAACTTCATTTTGATTTTTTTGTCGGAAATCATCCCAAGTCTCGACTGGACATCCCACATGTGTCACTTTCCACCAAAATGAGGCCTCATCCTTCAACTACCAAACGGCTAACTGAGTCTTCCTACAATCGTCAACTTTGATATTTCCAAACAAATCCTCTATCTCTTTAAGCCAATTCCCTCTCCTACAAAAGTCTCAGTTCCTCGGAATGGCTTTCCTCCCATAGCACAAAAATCCTTGCATATCTTAGAGAAATTATCAACATGCGGAGGAGGAGGAACAATGACTGCACCTGGGGGAGGGGCGTCTGCTTGGCCTCCGGCTGGTGTAGTAGCCTCAAGATACCTACGAAACCAAGCTGGTATCTGAACACCCTCGGGAATATTAGGTTCCCTAGATATGCTGAAAAGCAAAGGAAAAAAAGGGATTCAAATAAAGAATTGAATGATATTTCATATGGATTTGGGGAATAAGTTTTTAAAACAGACTTTTCTTTTGAAAATGCTTTATTGTAAGACCTTTCTGAAAACAATTTTCAAAATCTTTTATCCGATCTGGTAACCTTTGGCTCTGATATCAAATGTGACACCCCACATCCGTTAATGTCACTCTTTCTCAGAATGCATTAAGTTTCATGAAGCGTTATAGGTAAACAGAAACATCACAAGACAGATATGAAATAATAGCGGAATTAAAACTTTATTAAAAAGAAAAAACAGCTGGTCCAAACCCTAGTACATAATAAATCTGAAATACTGAAAACCCATTACATCAACTTAAAACTTCAGTCTTGTACTAAAATCATCATCAGAGTACAATAATACAAAAAAGAGCATAATCCCAAAAATATAGCCATAGTAGAGAAGATACGAAATCAAGAGGTACATCTAAGCAGCTTCAAGCAGAATGAAAGAAGAATCCTGGTCAAACTTGAGTATTCCCACCCAGAGAACCAGGGGAATACGAAAGAGAGAGAAGAGGAAACAAAATGGGTAAGACATAAAGTCTGGCGAGTCCAGTTACTTTTAGCATATAAATAAGTAAAAGCATCATGATAGGCATATAAACTGGAGAGAGATAACAGTGTCATAAAATAGTATAACAAGGTAAACAGGATAAACATAATAGAATATATTGCGCTTCTCTAATACTTTTCTTTGCACCAATACTAGTATAACAGAACAAGATGATCCCAACAAGTACAAGATGGTAGGCTTAGGTGTACTTTTAGTGAGAGGTTTTACCCCATACAATAACAGGTAGCCCAACAGAACTAACGAGTTTTACCTTCAATGATAATAAAGGGCTCCTAAACAAGCAAGACTAGATGTAGCCTAATTACTACCCCCAATCGATCGGCTCCCTAACTCGTAGATACCCTATGCTGGCCCCACATTAGGATGTATCACTTCCTACAGTGGCAACCCATTGTTTACAAGATGTGCACAACCATATCTACATGTGTCACGGCGTTTTATCATCCTCCCTGAAACCGGACCCATGCACGCATGTAACCCCGTTTGAATGCACCGCCTACACCGTCCCTTAGATGGACTTCTTACAACCAACTCAGTAAGTGTGCCCTGACCCCGGCCTAGTTCGGGGTTCTTCGTTTGATACCAAGATAGATTACTGACTGATATGGGTCCCACACATCGGATGATACAAGCTTCCCCCTTGGCTTGCATCCCCACTACTAGGATTTCAACAGGTTATGCCTACCATCTTAACAAGATTACATAACCCCAACAGGTTAAGTTTGTCGGATTTATATATGTAACCCGTCCCCACATATTCACCAAGACTAACTTAACCCTCCCATTGATTCAAGCCAGTTTACTTAACCCCTACTTAAGTTGGCAGGTTCATTCACCGATTCAAACAGGTTAAGCATTACAACTTTATTACCATTTATTCATTTATGGTTTTTAATGCGCTAGACCACTCACATTAAGTCTACTACTTGTGGATGTTGGATATGCCGGTTGGATCTGGGCAGACTTCTACCATAGGTCAAACTTAACCTCATGTCTTAGCACCATTATGTGTACATTTATGCACTCGACCCCTCACATTGGATTAACCATTTGTGGACGCTGGATTTGTCGGGTGGTTCCGGGCAGGCTTCTACCACAAGTGTAATCTAACCTTGTGTCTATGTGCGGTTATAGTTTGTAGTTACTGTAAATCTAGGCATGTTCATTACTAACCAATTTTCATGTTTATTATGCCCCAAATCCCCGTTTGATTCAAGCTACAAGTTATTCCCCAAATTAAAGTTTAGATCAAGGTATAGATTATGCCCCAAAATCCTAATCATGATTTACAACATAAGTTATGCCCCAATTTATCTTTCCCAACCATTCCCAATTTCGTGCACTTGCGTATTTCAGCGATAGGCCTAGGCTCGAAGGTAGCGTGGCTATAAAAAAAAGGGAAAGAGGGTGAGAAGAGAAGAAGAATAGGCATGGTAAATAAAACTGGCATATGATGACAGAATCGGTCATACTAACAGAATAGGCATACAATGACATAATTAGGCAAACTAACAGAATAGGCGTATGGTGACATGATTAGGCAAACTAATAGAATAGGGATATCATGAATAGGCATATGAGATCTAAGAAGTAAATTAAGTATACTAGTAATGACAGATTTGTTATAATTCAGGTTACTAACAGGCATAGGCTTAGATCCAAACTTATAAACATGTCAATATTACTTTTTAGGTGTTTATATCTAAAAGCAACATAAACTCATGTCAAGATTAAAAAGCAACATGTCAAGATTACTTTTTAGGTGTTTATATCTAAAGAACTGAGGATTGATCGTAGATGTTGTAGCATAGATCCTTGGATACATATAACTTGTTGTTGAAGAAGAATAGGCTTTTTCAAACTGAGTTGGGGCAACACCTCATTGTCTCCATTATTTTTGGTGAATAAAAGAATGAGAATGAGGTACTATTTATAGCCTAAGGTCAACGAATCTCGCTCAGAACTGTGCCCAGGTGCATGGCGGGAATTTGTCCAGATCTCGTTGGGGTCGACCCCGGTGTCTACATAGGGATCAACACCCTGGTTATGGGGTCGACCAATGGGTCGACACCACTATGGAACGGTGTCGACCCCTAACGGGCTGATTTCCCCCTTCCCCGCGTCGTTGAATTGAATTCTGGATAGTATTTATTTATACATAAATGGCTTATATGTATATAAACTTCAAACCTTGTTATCTTCTTCATACGATGTCCGTTTTACACAAACTCGGAGTATATCTTAAGTAGAATTCCGTGACGAACGCAAGGCACTGTAACACCCTGTAATTTTAAAATATTAAAATTAACAAATTTAAGGACACTTAATTTTTAGAAGAAGAATTAAGTGAAAATGGTTACGCCATTGCGTTCGTCTCGAAATTCTGCTTGGGATAAAGTCCGAGTTTGCATAAATCGGACGCCATATGAAGAAGTTATCAGCCTTAGAAGTTTGTATACGCGTAGGGGAGAATATATACATATATATATAATAATAACTCCAGAAGCTCCCAAACAGGTTCAAATTTCGAAATTCAGTCAAAGCGGGCTGAGCGGGAAATTTCTCGCTCATGGGTGTCGAACCCCTTGTGGGGGGTCGACATAGGTGTCGACCCCCTTACAGGGGTGTCGACATGGGTGTCGACCCCCTATAAGGGGGAAGACACAGGTGTTGACCCCCTATATAGGGTGTCGACCCTTGTCGGCCAGATTGGGCAGATGTGTTCAGATGATGATTTTTGGAGTTTTAGGGCTTATGTGGGTTTATCTGATTGGTCTGGTGACATGTCTTTTCATTCTGGATGGCTTAGATGAATCCTAGTGAGATCTAAGGGTTCTGATTAATCCTACACATCTATATAAGCACATGTAAACCTAAACCCTAATCTAAACTAAATTCATTCATAAGCCGTCATGCTGCTGTGTCCTAAACTAAGGTAGTCTCTTCTCCAAAAGCTTAGGAATTGTGAAAGAGGAGAACGGTTCTAGAACAGCAACAAATGCTTAATCTATTATTTCTTCTACCATAGTGAATTCTAGTCACTTTTAGGTTTAAATAGATAAATGTGAATTGTGGTAGACTATGAATCGGGTATATACTGTAAATCATGAACTTATGCAAGCATACTATGTCATTTTCCCTAGATCTATTATATGGACATTCTACTATGTTTCCTATGTGAATCTTGAATTACAATTATATTGTGGTACATGTGAACTTGTTAGTATAGATCTAACTTTCTAGATCTGATTGTGGTGATATGACGTTTATATGAACATTGACTTTTAACCATGTTAGGATGATAGTACATCCATTAATTTGACATTACTTGGATCTAGACTTTGGTGTTAATCACCTTTCACTTGTTATATTATGATACCTTGGTATATGTGGTAAACTTGACGTGTGAATCTAAACTTGTTATTATGCCACCCTATCTGTGCTAGATTTAGGTAATCGGACACCTAATATTGAATCTAGATCTCATTATGCTTGCCTAAACACAAGTTATTAATTTGATGTCCACTCTATTATGATAATTATCACATGTCCATTCACTTAGTTACTATGCCAGTTATGTTAATATTTATGCCAAAACATGTTGAACTGTCACCCCTATCATGTTCCCTTTTATTGTTATGATGAGGCTACTTTATGGCCTCGATGACGCCAAAATACATGCGATCACGTTAGTTAGGAAACGGGGAAAAAAGGGGATTTATAATTGGCATAAGTTGTATAATGTTTTATATAAGTTGGACATATAATTCAAATACGGAAACATAGTAATAATCACCTATAATGACATAGGAAAATTTGGAAAAATGGCATAATTTGAATATGACCATTTATGGATATGTAATTCAAAGTGTTGTTGCAAAATAGGTATTGACACCTATAAAAGGAAAGGATTAATTAATTGGTAAATTAATTAAAAATGGCATAATTTGAATATGAACATTTATGGACATGTAATTCAAATTATTAGGCAAAATATGTATTGACACCCAAAAAGGGAAAGGTTTAATTAATTGATTAATTAATTAAAAATGGAATATTTAGTAATTACAGTTAGGAATTGTAATTGTACTTATGACATGAGATTAGGTTACATTAGTGGTGGAAGTCTGCCCGGACCCGACCGGCATATCCAGCAGCCACTAATGTTGAACCTAATGTGGGAGGTCTAAGTACGCGAATACGAATGGGGCAAAGACACAAGGTTAGGCCCAACTGTGGAATAATACTGTCCCGACCTGACCGACATATCCAGCATCCACATGTTGTAGGCTAATGGGAGAGGTCTAGCCCATTATAAACCATTAGTGGACATGGTAATGAATCGGACTACTTAACCTAATCTAATCCATAAGGGATTGTATGAATATGAACTAAAGATAGGGTTAAGTAAAACATGCTTGGATCAATGGGAGGGTTGAGTACATCTTGGGTAGGTGGGTAATATTAATATATAGGCCCACAAACTTAACCGTTAAATAAACATGCTTGAATCAGTAGGAAGGTTAAGTACATCTTGGGTTGGTGGGTAATATTTGTATATATAGGCCCACAAAGTTAACATGTCGGAGTTATGTAATTAAAGACATCGTTAGGTAAACATAACCAGTGGAAAACCTAGTAGTGGGGATGCAAGACAAAGGGGAGAGCTTGCACCATCTTGTGTGGGACCCTTTTCAGTCAGTAACCCTTAAATAGGTATCAAATGGGTACTCCGAACTAGGTCGGAGTGGGGCACGCTTACTAAGCTGATTGTAAGAGATCCAAAAGTGGAGGTTGTGTTGACGGCTCGTTCCAACGAGGTCATATGCATGCATGACTTCGCCTGCTGGGGAAGATAAGACGCTGTGACATCAGTAGATATGGTTGTGCACATCCGAAAAATGAAGGGTTGCCACTTTAGGGAGTGATACACCCTACTGTGGGGCCAGCACAGGGTATCCACGGAATAGGGAGCCGATCGATTGGGGTAGTAAATAGGGTACATCTAGTCCTGTCTGTTTCTGTGGGGTACCTATGTTTCTGTTTGGGCTAACACCCATTATTTCTGTTTAGGTACCAGTTCTGTTTGGGTTAAAACCCGTTACTAGATTACACCTAAAACTACCATTATGTTTCTGTTGGGATCATCCTGTTTTTGTTAAGCAATTAGGGAATATGTAATCCTATTACATATATGTTATACTAGTATTGGTGCAGAGCAAGGAAAGTATTAAGAACACTATCTATTATATCCTGTTGTCCTGTTTACCTTATTATGCCTTCCATTTATGTATTGATCTCTCTTATCCACTTTGTATGCCTATCATGTTACTTTTATTTATTTACTGGCAAAAATAACTAGACTCGCCAAACTTTATGTCTGACCCTTTTTATTTCCCCTTCTTTCTTCCGTTCCCCCCTCCCCCAGGTTCTCAGGGAGGAAACACACAAGCTTGATCGTGATTCTGCTTATTTTACTGGAGCTGCTTATATGTATGGATCAAGCTCCTATCTTTGTTGCTATGGCCATATTTTGCTCTTGGGGAATTTTCTTTCTTTTATGTACTCTAATATTTCTTAAGTACAAGACAGTGGTTTTTATGTTGTAATGGGTTTTTATATTTCAGACAAATGATGCTTTGGACCACGGTATTTTGATGATTAATAAAGTTGTTTATTTCCGCTGCAAAAAAAATTTATATTTGTCTTGTAATATTCTGTGTCTGTTTACCTAAACGCTTCACGAAACTTAATGCATTCCCTTTGTGAGTGACATTAACGGACGTAGGGTGTCATAGGCACAGTCCGTTTTGCTTAATTCCTAATATTTAACTTAATATTCTTTAGTTTATCATTATAGTGTTGTTAAATATTACAGGGTGTTACACTGTCTATCTTAGCAAAAATGACAACTGGAGCTCCCATTTCAAGATACTCCTTGGGATTAATCCTTTTTGTAAAGCTCTAAAATCTGCTTATCCAGCCCTCACCGTAATTCATGTATTGTGTGTCTTAAATACAGGCAATATATTTTGCATTTGTTTTTAGTTTAGTTTGGAATCTGGTCTTTCTATAGGGTTAAGGACTTGAAACTTCCTCAAAGACTTCAAGTAATTTACTGATTATGGTTTGAATAAAAGCTTATAACAAGATACTTCTAAAGAAAAGAATTTGACTTCTGGATTGAGTTTTTAGATGAACAACGGTCTTATAAATCACGCCCTTTATGACTTACTAGTCATACCACCCTATTCTTAAAGCCAAGAATGACTCTATGGTAAACTAATGAATCCATATCCAAAAGAGTATGTACCCCCTTAAATTTAAGACAATATACATTACATATGAAATCCACATAAGATTTGTCTATGACTAGGCTTTTGCACATTCAAAGTAGATGTGTCGTTCCTTGATGTGGGTTACAGACTTTCCTTGGGTTATGGACAATTTAGGTTTGAAGATTCAAAGGTCTTACTACACTCCTAACAATAAAAGAATGCAAAGTTGTAGAATTAAATAGGGTACATATAGTGTAACGACTAGGAGTTTTAATCGTTGAATTAAACATTTAAAATAGATTTATATGTTGACTTGGAAATTCAAATAACTCAAATTCAATGATTTTGAATATTAATTCAATTTTAGTAATAAAATAATAAAATTAATTCTGGAATAGTCTAAAAAAGTTGGGTTTGCAATATAGTATGAATTGTATAATATTAAAATATTTAATTTGGTTTAGATTTGAATTATAATAAGGAGTTTATTTAGTTAAACGAAATTTAAATGTATAATTAAAAATGACCCGCAGCATTGCAGTAGTTCGTAGTTTTGCATTTGGAACTTCAATTATATATACAGGAAGCGATATAAGTCAGAATTCTTTGAAACAAAAATGTCTGATTCTATTTGATTATATTTTTCTAATGAAAGAGAAAATCGAGATTTCATCATGTCAATTTTGAGTTACGTCAAAATCAAATTTTTAGAAAGTTGCTATGGAATCATTTATAAACCATTACGATATATTTAATAAAATAACTTTTTTTAATAAATTGAATACTATTATAACCTAGAATTTAAAAAATGAGTTAAAATAGTTGAAGCAATATATCATTCTATTTTGAATTTATATACGATAGTGATAATTTATTACCAATAGATTTGATTGTTTCAAGTCGATTTAATTTAGGCATTAAAAATAACCATTCTGCAAATGACCTCGGATTTCAACAAAACAAATATTATTAAATCCATAATGGATAATTATGACTAGAATTCAAGTTTTGTGCCAATCAGAGTTGTTATGTGAACGTGCACAGATTAAAATGTGAATCGATCAATAATTTAAATTTAAACTAACGCTGTTTTTGCAAATAGACTCCGAATTTCAATGAAACAAGTTTCACTGTATCGGATGTCAAACTATAGCATAATGTCTATTTTCATCGCAATTGGAGTTTGTATGTGATCATACGAATAAAGAAACGTCAAACGGGAATGGCGATTGGCTCTAATTAATAAAATAATCGAATAAAATAATAATGTATCCAAAATATCTTCATTATAAATTACCTTAACCTAACGCTAACCCTGAATCCAAAATCAACAGCCGCTATTTTACATTTCAACCCATTTTAAACTTTAACTTTTATCTCTCAAACGGTGAGGAATTGGCACTACACCAAAACAGGTGATTCCCAACGAGTATAACTATCGCAAACAATCTCAGCAACGCTTATTAGTGTTCCTGGTAATTTATTTCCAACGCATATAAGCGTTGGTAGATTTTTCTCTCCCAACACTTACAAGCATTGGTATATTTTCATTCGTAACGGATATAAACGTTGGTAGTTTTCCCTTCGCAACGCTTATAAGCGTTGGTAGATTTTCTTTTCCAACGCTTACAAGCATTGGAAAATTTTTATTTGCAACACTTATACATGTTGCAATATTTTTGTTTGCAACGCTTACATTTGTTGCAATATTTTCAGTCACAACAAATATAAATGTTAATAGAAACAGAAATATGTATTAGCAATTCTCATATTATAACATTAATGGTCAACTAATAACTAACATGATTATAATATAGGCGTTAGTATTTATACGCTTATCTAATATAAGAGTGTGTTGAAATTCAAGTAAGTACTAATTGACTTATAAACATATGTGAATAAGAATTTAAGTAAGTAGAGTTCTAAATTTGTTAACATACTTATTTAAGTAAAACAAATTGTTTGTTTGTATATACTATTGGGTTGTAATGGAAGTTAAATGTATGAACTTAATTTATATAATGGTTAATAACTTGAAGTTAAAACTTATGTAATGCATCATAAGCGATATTAGTATAAAAATAAAATACTAAGTATGAAGAATGAGATGAATAAGAGAATTTAATAAACCAATTGAATGAATATGTAAGATTTACGTAGGTTATTTTATTCACTTGGCGATTTGATTCAGAATTGAGTGCATGATTTTGTGGTAGAAAATCCTAATCTAAGTTAGTATTTTTCATTCGATTCTTGATGGCGAGGTTGGATATAGGATTTTTGATAAGATTCTGTGATTCTCTATCGTATATAGCTTCGTAAGAAGAATAATGGTTTCTTATCAAGAAAGCAGTCTGAGTCTGCACTATAATGATCGAGTGAACAATCCTAGTTTGGAAGTGAAATTACATGATTGTGCGGACAATCGAAGTTGATATTGCATACAAATGGCTTATGAATATCGTATGGGCTTTAAAAATAATTCATGATATGTTGTTGACTTGTGGAGAATTTGGGATCTTGGAATTTTTTAGGTAACATGAATGATTGTTTAAGCGATAACCTGAGGTTGTTGAGTGTAAGGCGAGGCAAAATACTACGGATCAGATGGTAGCACAAATGGATGGATCGGCAACACAATACATGAAGGATCAGCCAAATTTCATGGTGTGCAAGCATTGATCAACAACATTTCTTTGATAGATTGAAGCATATGGATCAGTCAAGGCAAACCGTTGATCAATCGGGAAAGTTATCTTGTAGCGTTTCAGAAGTGTTGTGCATTGGCATGCATTTTGAGTGGCTCAGGCAAGGGGAGACATGATGGATTAGTCACGGATTTGCACGTGGATCGGGCAATGCAAGGGTATGGATCGGCACGATGTAAAGCAATGGAATGAGCAAGCTGGTATGTGGTGGATCGATAGCATTTGAGAAACGCTGTGCACAATGGATCGAAAAAGTATGGATCAGGCAGGAATTTTTAATGGATCGACATGGTCTCTAGGCGGATCAGGCATGAGTGCAAGGTGATGGATCAGTGCTACGAACCATGGATCAGGCAAATCTGGACATAATGTTTTGGAAACGTTTTGGATTGATGGATCAGGCATGGATCGGCCAAGTGATTAGATGTAATGCGCATGTGGAAAAACTTGATCGGGCATGGGGTATACCGATGGATTGTGTGATCGAATGGATCAAAATAAAACGCTGTGGATGTGACTCATAGTAAAAGTGTGAAACACAGTGAATCGAATATCGACCAAACGAAGTGTGGTTTTGGTTCGATGTTAGTCGTAGCTTCGAAGTTCAAGCAGGAATGTTTGAAGTGTTGTGAAGTGTTCATTGATTGTCGTATTGCAACGAATGTGAAGATGACTCAAAGTTGAGAGATCATGGATAATGGTTGCTCGAGAAGTCGCTTGAGCTTATGAAAGGTCATCAAGTTGGATGGATAGAGATATTGAAGGTTGAGAGATTATCGTTGCCTTAGGTTCTAACAAACTCAAAGCAAGGGTATAACGAGGACGCCCAAAAGACTGGAGGGGATCTCGTTGAGTACCTTAGGTTTTGTTGAAAGGCCTAGTTGTCTCGGGAAGGCAAATCCATGTGGGACGTGCAGTAGTCTGACTAGAACAGAGACTACCATTAGCCCTTGGCAAAAGGCCATTCATACGGTTAATGATGGTTTCGAAGCAGGATAGGCGGTGATAGCTAGAGTCATGGATGTTGATTGATTTTTGAAGCAGGATAGGCGGTGATAGCAGACTAAATAGCAGGTGACAGGTGATAGATCTTGATGAGATGATGGTGCAGAGCAACGACAAGGAGGAGGTTTACGTATTACTTTCTACTATATATGCTAGTTGTTGTTTCCGCTGTTATGTTTGTTGCATGATTCTCCAAGTGAGTTGTAGTGAGGCATTTTGTACAGACACTTATGTTGTTATACTATGAAGTGTGGATATTCTTTCAAGTTGATATGAAAGTTTTGAGATTCTGCTCAATTATGCTTCACTATTATATGCATGTTGTATATGTTCTATTATATTTTATCTCTGCGCTGTGAGTTATACGACAGGTTCCGCTTATGTTATTCTACCCTGATGATCGTCATAGCTGCCTGGAACGTCTTTTAGCGCAGTATTCCTCTTGTTAAGTGCAAGAGTTGTGCGCAGTTATCACATTTGGTATCGGAGCTCTGGTTAATCTACTTTATCCAAAGTTCAAGGACGTAATGACGTATAAGAGACATATTTGTAGATTTTTGATGGATGTATACTATATATCAGTGTATAGTGTAATAACGCTTGAACTACATTGTAGTTTTTTTGGATGTGGACTAATCATTCAATTTTTCAGATTTAGAATGAGTCGTCGATCGTCAAGACGCACTGCTATGGAGGATGTTGTTCCTGGAGGGGGTGATAGCGGTATACCTGATTACCCAGCCATGTTTGAGGCTATGTTGGTAGCGATCATGAGGAGGGTACCCACTCCAGGAGCATCCGCGGTAGATGTTGGGGTTCAGGTGTAGGTACCTAGGGTTGTGGACTTCGCGAAGCTGTGCATGGAGTTCACTTCTCTAGGATGAAAGTCGTTCAAAGGGAAAAGCTGACTATAGAAATTCAAGGGTTGCCTGTTACTTGCATTCGGATTTTTGGAGACTTGGGTATTGAGGATGCGACTAAGAGGAAGCTTGCATCGAGACGGCTACAAGGCAGAGCTGTGGATTGGTGGAACTCTATCGCTTTATATACTCCAGAAGATGAGACCACTTGGGATCAGTTCGGAGTCAAGTTCGAGACAAAGTTCATTTCAACCGCTCAGAAGACATTTTTGTTCAAGAATTTTATGGAGCTGAAAAAAATGGTCAACCAGTGTTGGAGTACATTTCAGATTTTGAGGCTTTGTCCAATTATGCTCGTTCGTATATTGATTCTCCTTATCAGAAGAACGAGAAGTTCATTATGGGTTTGGATAAGTATCTTGGGAATCAGTTGGTTGATCATCTGGATAATACTTATGAGAAGATTATGGAAAAAGCTTTGAAGCATGAGTGTTCATTTCCCAAGGATGAAGCGGTTGTTGTAGCAACCAAAGAGGAACCAAAACCATAGCATGGTGGTAATAATAAGAAGAAGAAGCAACAACAACAGAAAGGAAAAGATGGCCAAAAGATACCGAATAGCCAGCTGACTTGGTTTAACTTACAACAGAAAGGCCATTTATTTAAGGACTGCAAGAATCCGAAAGCTGAAAGGAGGTCTTTCAAATGTGGTAAACCTGGGCATGACAAAAAGGATTGTCTAGAACTAGCTAAGGGTAAGCAGATAATGAAGGCGTATGCTTTGGAAGCCATGTCATCTTCTTCAAGAGATCCTATGACAGAGGAGAAAAGGAAGAGTGTTATTGTTCAAGGTACACTTTCTGTTAGAGGTGCTTCAGTTCGGGTGTTGTTTGATACTGGAGCATCGTATTCTTTCATTTGCAATGATCTTGTGTATCGCTTGGGTTAGGAAGCCGATATTTGTGATAGATCATTGGTTGTGACTAATCCAGTAGGGGGTTCGTCCAGCCTTTGTATGCTTTGTCGTGACCTAGTGTTATCGAGTCATGGTTTCTCTTTTGTCTGTGATTGCTTTGAACTTTGCTGAGTTTAGGATCATTCTGGGTATGGACTAGCTCAAAAGGTATAAGGCAAAAGTGGATTGCGAGAAGCTCAAGGTGACAGTCAGGAATGCGGAAGGGCGAAGGGTTATGATTCGGTGTTAGCCCGAAGACGGGGTCTTCCTAAGGATTCCACGAGAAGACTTGTCATATGTGTCGATCGCTAATGAGTTCAATGATGTCTTTGAGGAGGTCAAAAGGTTGCTGACGCATCGCGAGATTGAGTTCAGGATCGATTTGGTCGAATGTGCTAGACCTATCGCTATGCCTCTTAAGAGGATGGCGCCTAAGGAACAGCGAGAGTTAGAGGTGCAGGTTCATGCGCTTTTAGGAAAAGGATTTGTTCGCAGAAGCATGTTCGGCTGGGGTGCACCAGATGTGTTTTCAATCAAGGCTGATGGATCTTTAAGGTTGTGTGTGGATTATCATGAGCTGAACAAAGTGACTAAGAAGAACAAGTATCCTTCGTCAAGGATAGACGACTTGTTTGATCAGCTTCACGAAGCCAAGGTGTTTTCTCAGATGGATTTGGCAAAGGGGTTTCACCAAGGTGGCAAGGGATAGTATGCCAAAGACAACTTTTAGGACACCATCAGGTTTCTTTGAGTGGCTGGTGATGCCGTTTGGGTTGACTAATGCGCCAACATATTTCATGGATCCTATGAATAAGGTATTCAGGGAACAATTGAACAAGTTCGTGCTTATGTTCGTGGATGATATCTTGGTTTATTCTTGGAATGAGGAGGAGTATAAGACGCACTTGCAAGTTATTTTGGAAATCTTGTGAAAGCATCAGCTGAGAGCTAAGTTTTCAAAGTGTCACTTCTGGAAAAGTGAAGTGAGGTTATTAGGCCATGTTGTTTCTCGAAATGGAATAACAGTTGATTCCGCTAAGGTGGCAGTAATCCAGGACTGGGATAGACCTAAGAATGCGATGGATGTTCGGAGTTTCCCTGGATTGACAGGATATTATCATCGGTTCATCAAGGATTTCTCCAAGATAGTTTCACCATTGACAGGATTGACAAAGAAGAATCAAGTGTTCACATGGGATGAGAAGTGTGAGCAAGCTTTTGGAATCTTGAAAGAGAGACCGACGAATGCTCATGTTTAGACTATTATGAGGGCGAATGAGGAAATGGTGGTATACATCGATGCATGTGGTACTGGGATTGGAGCAGTGCTAATGTAGAAGGATAAAGTTGCGTCGTTTGTAAGTCGACAACTGAAGCCGCACGAAAGGAATTATCCGACTAATGATTTAGAGTAGCGGCGATCGTGTTTTCTCTGAAGATATGGAGACAATACCTATTAGGACTTCGATTCGAACTGTTTACGGAACATATGTTATTGAAGTATCTTTTCTCTCAAAAGGATTTGAATTTTTAGCAACAACGGTGGTTAGAGTTTATGGCATAGTATGATTTTGGTATAGCCTATACTCCTAGTAAATGTAACACAGTTGTAGATGCGTTGAGTCGAAGACATGCAGGTTTAGGAGCTATGTTTTAGGAATGAAAGTGCCTCGAGTACGTGGCAGGATTTGATTTCAGACCACGGTGTGAGTTAGAACATGAAAAGTTGGCAAGCTTATCGATAAGACCTACTCTCATCGAAAGGATCGACGAGATCCAAAAGCATGATATAAAGCTTGTCGGGATCATCCAGAAGTTGGAACCAGAAGATAAGGAGTTCGAAGTCGATTGAAATTGTTGGCTTCGTAAGAAAGGACAACTGGTTGTTCCTGATATTGATGGACTGAGAAATGATATTCTAGGGGAATGTCATCACTCGAAGTTAACGATTCATCCCGGTCGTAACAAGATGTATTAGGACATGAAGCGAGCATACTACTAAGAAGGGATGAAGCGGGATATTGGAAAGTTTATTTCCAAATGCATGAACTGTCAGTTAGTGAAAGCTGAACAGAAGAAGCCGAGTGGATTCCTTCAGCCATTGGAAGTTCCTACGTGGAAATGGGAGCAAGTATCGATGGACTACCTAGAACCAGGACGAAAATGTAAGTATTTGGGTCATCGCGGATTGCTTGACAAAAAAGCAAGGTTTATTCCTGTCAAATCAACTAAAACAACATCGAAGTTGGATGAGCTATATATTAAATGGATAGTTCGATTCCATGGTATCCTGAAGAGCATAGTAAGTGATCGAGATCCATTGTTCACAAGTGGATTTTGGAAAAGTTTGCAAGAGACTTTGGAAACCGAGTTATGTTTGAGTATGGCTTATCATCCCCCGGACTTGGTCAAACCGAGAGGGTTAACCAAGTTTTGGAAGATCTCCTAAGAGCTTGTGTATTAGACTTCGAAGGATCAGAAAGACTATCTACATTTAGTTGAGTTTGCGTATAACAACAGCTACCGTCAAGCATTGGGATGACACTATACGAGGCGTTGTATGGTAGACCATGTAATTCTCCGTCATGTTGGTTAGAAACTGGAGATGAGTTGATACTTGGGCTTGAAATGATCAGGGGGACCTCAGATTGCATTGAAATCGTTCGACAACGAATGAAAGAAGCCCAAGATCATTAGAAGAGTTACGCCGATAAACATCGAAAAGACTTGAAATTTGACGTTGGTGACACGGTTTTCGTGAAAATTTTATCATTGAAGAATGTTGTTCGATTCGAAAGTAAAGGAAAGTTAGCTCCAAGGTTCATCGGCCCATTTCCAATAGTCGAATGAATTGGAAAGCTTGTGTATAGAATGGATTTGCCCGAGAAAATGTCGAGTGTGCACAATGTTTTTCATGTGTCTTTTCTACGGAATTGTGTGCACAATTCGAATGTGGTGGTATCTACGGATCAGTATGAAGAACTAGAAGTTGAGTTTGTAGTTTCGAAACCTCGTAAGTCGCTTCGCGTTATGGAGAATGACACAAAACATCTCTGGAGGAAGGTGGTTAAGCTAGTCAAGATGCAATGGAGTGAGGATGATGATGAATGTACATAGGAACCGGAAGAGAGAATGAAGATGATCCATCCAAAACTCTTCGTTGGAATGACCCATTAATTTCATATCACTCTTACACCATTGTAACTTGTACTATTGTTGTTAGAATTCTGCGTGCTAGGTTAAGGCTATACATGCATGGCTTGACGGGTGGTAATTTGGATGGTAAATTGGCTGCTCATGGATGATAAGCATATGGAATTGCTTTGGTTGCTCAGGATTTCGAGAGCGAAATTCCTAAGAGGGGTGAATGTAACGAGGCTCATTTTACGTATTGGAGGATCGTAAAATATTTCTATTTATTTCCCCAAGGTTCGGACAATTCTCATATTTTGAGATGTTGTTCATGGGGATGTGAGACATGTCCATGATTTTTACCAATTTTATTTATGACCATTTTTCCCCTGTTGTTTTTGTTTAGGGCATAACTTCAAACTGGGATCGAATCAGGTTTTGAGATCGATTTCATTGGAGAGGAAATAGTGTTGCCAATTCCGCAGAGTGGTCACGCTAAAGATTTGGTTCAGTGGTTTGTGAGAAATCATTGTTTTGGTGTTACACAAATTCTGGACAGTTTAATTAGTCATTTATGGGCTGATTTGTGGGGCCCAATAAGGCTTGGGATGTTGGCTATAAATGGGGGTTATAAGCATAAAGAATAGTTTAGTTTCTTCATTTCTCTATTTAGTTAGGGTTTGAGATTCTCCCTACTCCAATCGAATACATCTCTACTGCATTAATTTCTTAGATTTATATTAGAAGATTGAAAGTCAACATCGAAGAAATGTAGATCGCATCAAAGTGATTGATTTGGAGATTGTTCTTTGGTGTTCTTCGCTGTCCGGATTTGTAGATCATTATTTTAAAGCTATCTTGTGGATTTGGTGAGTGATAAGCATCTCTTGCACATATTTAATCGAGTATGCTGACGGCAAAAAATGTCGTAAACACCTAAGATTCCAATTACTTAGGAATTACAGTTTCGGCCGTGAAAGTAAGTGCGGAAAGCAGTAAATAACACGAGAGATTTATAGTAGTTCGACCTCACGAGAGGCCTACGTCCACTTTGGAAGAGTCATTGGAAAATTATTATTAACAAAGAATTACATGGTGAAGAACATCTTATGACATCTTTCTTCATACATTTCCAAGTTATATGATGTCATAATTATCATGTTTTAAAATATTAGGAAAAGGACAATATTGCCCTTCTACTTCCTCAAAGTGGAGATGCCATTAATGAGGCCACTTGGAGCTCTCATGAGATGTCAAGTCACCCAATTCCAACCCCTTTGAAGTGTGAGGTCAAGGGGTATTTATAGTGGAGTGGTTAGGTGGGAGTAGGTAGAAGTAGGGGACCACAAGCCAACTTTCGTATTCGAAGCACAAGCCTCCAGTAATTCGTATCCCATGGTGTCCTCTCCTCGAAAATTCGTACCCCTCCCTGGGGTATGAATTTCGTACCCCATAGGGTATGAAGAATTCATGAAAAAGGACATAGGGGGCGAGTCTTGGGTCTTGTGACTTTCCGAGGATTGAGGTATTGGTTTGGCAATATTTTCAGGAACGGTGAGGCTCTTGTTGGTGCGATCCCTTCTCGGCCCATTTCCTTTACTCTTTGGGGACACTCTCGGCATTGGTTTCACATGAGACACTGAGTCGAGCGTGTTTTGTGTACTTTTGGGAATCAGACCAAAAAGTCGGTCAACATTTACACCCAAAGTACGTCTTGTTTTGACATGATGTGCTTTGCGTTGGTTGAAGTAGCGATTGTCGAATCGTCGACTTTTCCTGTATACTTAAGAAAATAGATGTTAGTTTTCGAACTCGTTCATTATGGATTTGTGGGCGAGTTGCTGGCGTGACAATAAGTTTACATCGCTAGGTATGCGCGCTGCATTGCGCTTGTGTGCCGATAGCGATTTGTATACACGCACAATGAGCACATTCGTGCATATATATCGCCATTAATTTTCATAGTCACTTTCTTCTCCCTTTTTTTAGTATCTTGATTACAAAATTTCGTACTCCTGGCTTGGGTACGAAATTTCATACCCCGATGGGCAAAAATTTTGTATGTTAGGGGTACGAAATTTCGTACCTGGTGGGGTACGGAATTTCTACCCCATCAGGATACGAAAAAGGCAGGAAAATGAAGGGGCACTTTCCTTTTCCTTATAAATAGCCCCCTCCCCCACTTCATTTCTTCTTTTCCGTCCTTTATCTTGCTTTCGAACTGCCATTAAATCCCCGAGCTTTTGCATTTAGTGAAATTTTAATCATCGAACCAGGTAGGTTTTCGAGGCCCTTAGAGGCACGAGCCCAAGAGGCAAGGAGCGGAGAGAAAGGGGAGTAGAGCGCGCCTTAGTGGCGACGAGGCGTAGAGGGGCCTCGGAGAAGAGGAGAGGGGCTCGTAACCAATAGGTACGAGACTCGTACCCCGTGGGGTACGAATTTCGTAACCCGTCAGGTACGAGACTCGTATCCCATGGGGTACGAATTTCGTACCATTTGGGGTACGAATTTCGTACCTCTTTTGGAAACGAATTTCATACCCTTTGGGGTACGAATTCCCATACTCTTGCTGTGTTACGGAGATTTCGTGCTTTTCTGAGAGCACCGATCTTTGTCGCTGTGCTGAGCATTTCCTCTGGAACCCTGAATTTTTTATTGCCTGCTTTTAGATTCGCACTCTACTTGTGCAGTTGCGCGATTGCACAACTGCATATGTGATTGATCACACAGACAATGATTTGAATTCTCACATAGGATAGCACATATATTTGGATTGTGACTGAACTGTGTGACTGTTTAAACTTCTTTTGCATATCTTGATTCTACATGACATTACACGCACATGTTAGCTTACACCAACACGAGGGGTACAGGTTATTCAATTGTGACGTCTAACGCTAGTTTGTTAAAGTATAGCTAGTGATGCATACAAGATCAATGGTCGGAAAGACTTCGGAAGCTGAGACTTCCTTGCCATCGTCACATACCTCTGAATCGACTAGCAATGCTAGGTTAACGGGCATCGAGCTTGAGACTACTGAATGATCCACCCCTTCCCAAACAGCAAGCTTGCCTGAAGCGTCGGAACATGGAGAAGAAACTGAAAAGCAACATTCTCTGGTTGTATACGAAGAGGTTGAGAACATGGACATTATTAAAGGGGATGCAAAGGGGGATCTGGTGGCCCTGGACATGTTGCCCAATGTAGTGAAAGTCCGGTAGATTTGGTGCCATCGCACATGGACGCCACGACACTTAGGAAAATGGCACTTCGGTTTAACATTCCCATGTATGATGCCCATGTACCAGGAGAGGGTGGTAGGGCTCACGCACCGCCCGAGGGCTTGACTACCTAGAACAGACAAGTATGTGCTGTTGGATGCATACCCCTGGCTAATGACTCTATTCGGGACATGTTATGCTATTTTCATATTGCACCGTCGCAACTGCATCCAAATGCTTATTCCTCGCTTTTAGGCACTTATGTCCTCTATTGAGAGTATCTGCATTTGGAACCTACTAAAGAGGACATTCAGTACTTTTTTCAACTTAAGAGAACGGTTAACATATCGCCCTCCCAATGGCTCCTAGAAGCATCCCCTACCACTAAATTCTTTGTCGTGACGTGGCCCAAGCTGTCAGTATTCAAGCATGAGTGGTTCGTAGTGCTTTGTCCTCCTGGATTTGCGAGGAGGTGGAGGAGAAGCATAGGCAAGATGAGGTTGCTAGGCAGGAAGCCCTAATGAAGGCTAAACAGGATGCTGGGAAGAGAGCCGCTGAGACGGTTGAGCGGAGGAAGGCCGACGAAGAGGCGAAGAAGAAGAGGGCTGCTGACGAGGCCAAGAATAATAAGGAGGATGACGAAGCCCAACAGAGGGCTACCGAAACCCTTAAGAAGCTTAAATATGATGATGCCTCAAAGCTTAAGTCCTAGAAGATGGCTGACCGACGGGCTGCCAAGGAGAAGGCGGAGCGGTAAGCCAAGGAGGCACCAGGAAAGGGGGACGCAATTTATGAATTAGTAATGATCGCAATTTATGTCGAGTGTTCAGATGTCCTTTATATGTTTTCCAGCGTCCTGTACTTGCATAAGCGTAGTTATCGTTACACTTAACAAAAATACGATCGGGGATCACGCTCTGGTTTATTTCCATAGGGGTGAGATAGAGCGCTGGTTTCAGTAGGTTTCCCTCAGCTTAGGAAACCCGTAGTTGCGAAACTAAGACAGTCTCCTTCTATCTTGGGCTGCCGTGAGTAAGTCCCAAGTAAAGCTAAAGCGTAGGACGTCGATTCATCCGGTGAGGGGCTCTCCCATCGTTCGGTCGGGTTATGAGTGCAAGCTTCATTTATTCGCTGCAGTAAGCCCGGATTATCAGCCCGTAGGGTCCAACCGTGGCCATGGGCTGCACCTAATCCTTGAGAGATTTAGGGAGAAAACGATTTAAGGTCGGTCTCGTTGATGCGCCGAGATTCGACGAGCACCCATAGCTAGGTGTGAAGTTTGCATCACACTAGTGTTAACCGGATTTTTGGTCCGATTCCCAAAGGCACGCCAGGCATGCTCGACTCAACATATCGTGTGATACTACAGCGCATAAGTGTAGCCAACAAGATCAAGGGGTCCAGCACTATAAGACTTGAGCCGGGCCACTAATGGGATGTCGCATCACTCGGGTGCAACATCTGTCAGCATCCATCCGCAGCCAAGCCGAAGGCGAGCCGTCTAGTGGGTATGAGCGCAGCGCCAGTGGGGGTTCGGGGCCCCACAGTCCCGGCGGCGATCCGCACCCCACATGTGAGAAAATCTGTCCCCCGCGGGTGCAAAAATCCACACCCCGCAGGTGCGAAAATCCGCACCCCGCAGGTGCGAAGATCCGCACCCCTCGGGTGCAAAAATCCGCACCCCTCGGATGCAAATTGCCTTTGCATCCCGCGGGTGCGAATTTGGCGCAGGTGCTAGTGGTAGGTTCGAATTTCTGCATGTGGTCCCCTATTTCTACCTACTCCTACCTAACAACTCTCCTAAAAATACCCCCTCACTTCCCACTTCAAAGGGTTGGTCCAAGCTCCCTCTCTCAAGCTTTAATGGCTTCCATCTTCTTCTCCAAGGCCTCCTAGGCACCTCTCATCATCATACAAGCGGGAAGATGAACATGCTTGGACCCATGAGCACACTCATGAAGGTCCAAGCATGCTCTTGGACATGAAGCCACCTTAGGACATCATGAAGTTCTAAAACACCATTAATGACCACCATCTTCTTATCCATGGCCATTGGACATGGAATGGGTCTCTAGAAGAAGAATAAGAAGGCCTTGGCTCTGCCTCCCACGGACTTCGGCCTCGCCTCCGCCTCCCGCGGACCACAGCCTCGACTTCGCCTACCGCAGACGTCGGCCTCGACTCCGCCTCACTCGGCCTCGACTCCACCTCCCTCGTCCTCGACTCACTCGACCTCGCTCTCCCTCACTCGGCCTCGACTCATTTGGCCTCAACTCCGCCTCACTCGGCCTCGACTCCGCCTCACTCGGTCTCGACTCCGCCTCACTCGGCCTCGACTCCGCCTCACTCGACCTCGACTCACTCGGCCCCGACTCCGCCTCATTCGGCCTCGACTCTGCCTCACTCGGTCTCAACTCCGCCTCACTCGGCCTCGACTCACTCGGCCTCGACTCCGCCTCACTCGGCCTCGACTCTGCCTCACTCGGCCTTGACTCCGCCTCACTCGGCATCGACTCTGCATCACTCGGCCTCGACACACTCGGCCTCGACTCCGCCTTACTCGGCCTCGACTCCGCCTTACTCGGCCTCGACTCCTCCTCACTCAGCCTCGACTTCGCCTCACTCAGCGTCGACTCCGCCTCACTTGGCCTCGACTTCGCCTCACTCGACCTCGACTCGGCTACGCTACAACATCGACAACTCCTCGACAATGTTTGCTCCGCAAAGAAGATCGGTAACAAGGACTAAGAGGATATTGCTAATCATTGTAGCTTCATGTAATAGTCTTGTTGTACTTTGTTGCAATGGAATAAAATCAGTACTGCCTTCAAAGTGGACGTAGTCACCAACGGGCCGAACCACTATAAATAACCATGTCCTTTACTTCCCCGCACATTATTACCGCATTTCTTATGTTTCTCCGCTCTGGACTAAAAAGTTTCAAAATTTTGGAACTCTCTGGTGTTGACAACAACTTTAGGCATCAACAATTGGCGCGCCAGGTAGGGGGAGTAAAGCGCACATCTACGGTCGACTTTCTGTCACTTCCTTCAAGGAATCAAAACCTCGTCTTTCCTCCTATTCGGTCACCAAGACTTGGGATGTTCAGCCTCCATCAAACTATGGCTTCGTTAGACTCAACGAAACCGATTTTTCCCATCGATCCTCGACCGTAAGTTTGTTTGTGCTACTTGGATTTCATCTTATCCACTGAGAAAACTCATCGGCAATGGTGAGAAAAAGGGAATCTATCATTGGCGAACCATCTAACGATAATCAAGTCACTTCAGTCCATCAGCGATTTCTTTCCGACATCTTAGTCACTGCTGATGTGGCATTACCTCTAGCCCTCGAGGCCTGGGTAGCTCAAGTTTACCCAAAGACCAAAAGAAACCGAGCGATGGCTTAAAGGCCCAGTCAGGAAAAATAGGGAGTCATTCCAGCGACACTCTCAATAAGACATCGCCCGTCTCACGACGAGTAGAAGCTCTTCATGGAGAGAACTCAAATTTGTTTCTTTGTCGCAAATTCCCATCTCAACTTCGACATGCCTTAGGTTCATTATATAACCTGCGGTCGAGTCTGCTCACGATGGCTAAGCAACAAAGAATCAAATGACGGAGTGTTGGAGATAAGTTCTTCCAGTCCGCCTTCGGATTTCGTTTTCGGTTCTTGACCACGACCAAATTACTCGCTTCTCATCATGATGTCTAAGCGCAGGAAACTTGACGCTATAATCAAAGCTCAAAGTGTAAAGGAGGGAGGAAGTTAAGAACTCTCCTCGACCGGACCTCCATCTAACTATGTCACTTGGGAAGGCATCGATAGAATGAATAAGAATCCTGCCATAGACTTAAAAGCTCGACTTGTGCTGTAGGAAGAGGCTTTCAATACCTTCCTCGCCCGAATGGAAAATAGAATAAGAAGTACTTCAACGCTGACTAGCCTGGCGTATACCATTGGGACAAGTACCAGTGTTCGTCCGCCCGTGACTCAAGACTTGGGGGCAACCCCAAAAACTAACCGGTTGGTCGACGTCGCTCCTCTAAACGGTGTCGGTCCCACTACACACGGGGACACCCCTAATCCCGATGTCGCTCCAGCCCGTGACACTTTAGTTGGACATGTTACGGGCTTCGCAGTTAGAAATGCTACTCAAGCACCAACGTGCACAACTTTGGATGGTACTGCTCTCATGGTTTCACGAGTCATAATTACGCCCTATGTGGCCCCTCAAGTTGGAATCCAACCGGACTTTCTTCCCAATCAACCGATTACCAACTTGGAATTAAGCACTAGGGGCACCAGTGCCACTTTGGACAATCAATAGCCTGCTTTCATAAAAAGGTCAGAGATCGTGGATGTCATCCATCGGCACACTCAAGGCATTGTCCATTCGCTGGGATCGTACACGAAGCTGAATGGCCCTGACACTTCAACATGCCACATGTGGTGTCCTATGACGGCGCGACTGACCTCTAACCTCGGCAATGTCAGAATCACCATTAGAAATGGAATGCATCATCTCAGTCATTCCCGGCCTTGATGCTCGAGCCTTCGCTAGGCACACTCAAACTGCTAGAAGTCCGAACTTGTCGCTTACGCCACTAGCATCTGACGGGGCCCAAGTTCACCTCAACCGACTTCCAAAGAATCATGCAATCAAAGTCGAAGACTCACAGATTGATGAAGACCTCCAACCGAGAAGGTGCGCTGATCTCCAAAATCCTGGGATGAATTGCGACCTCTATAATGCGGCAAGAACCCAACCTCCAATTATCGCCGACACAATCCATGGAATCGTGAGGGGACCATGGGGGCATGCCCACGACGTCTGGAAAACCAGTACAAGGCATAGTCTATTCACTTTGGCTATCCTTAATACCAAATAGCGCAAACACTTCGACATGCCAACACTCACTCCATACTTAAAGAAGCCATGATTCTCGAAGCTTCATCAGCTGCCACAAGCGGCATATGGGTTCAATACACATTGTCAATGTCGTAAAGTGCAAGAGCTTCCCTGTCCTTATCCAAGACGGCTCTGTCCGGGTTCTCTCGACTTCCACCTTAATTTATCCCAACTCCCAACTAACTCGCCAAAAGATTGGTCGTGCAATCTAGAATGCATGTTGTGATGCCCACAGACATTATCTCAGTCTCACGCATTTACCCAGGCACCTGTGAAACTCTCAAAGGCTATCTTGCAAGATCCCACACAGCCTTGGCTGAAGTCGGGAAACCTACTCCCTAAATCATACTCGTCCAGCTTACAAATGGCGTACCACCTAATTCTGGACTTAGAGCATGAACCGATCAAGAGCACTCAAAGATTCAGAAGATCTTCTGCGTGAACGCCGACTACTTCCTATGCTAAAATCTAGCGTAAAGGGATCGAGCTTCTCATCTCAACATCTTCCATTGTGGCAACGCCTAGAGCCCCCGTAACTTAATTCCACCGCTCTGCGCAATCTTGCTCATGCCGGCAACATCAAAGGTAGCCGCAACAGTAAAAGGAAACATCTCCGACTTCTGCCTTATTGCGGCTATTCCGCTCTCGGCAGAACCCCTGAGAAAATCTATCTCGCGACCTGCAATTCTCAACCATGCAAAAGGCCGAGGATGGAAATTCCGACAAGTGCATGACTCTATAGGATATTGTCGGTTCTACAGCATCCGCGGATGCAACACAAACATTTTTCGCCACTTGCAGAACGACATCGAGGAACTTATCAATAGGGAAACTCCGAGCCACTCAACGCTCATCAAAAACTCCCACTGCACGGAATCTCCACGCCACTTGATGCTCATCGAGGTTTCCCATTATGTGGGGTCTTCGAGCCACTCGATGCTCATCGAGAATTCACAGTGCATGGGATCTCCGAACTACTCAGCGCTCATCAAAGATTCCCACTAAACAGGACCTCGACTCTGATAACTAATCCCTCAAGAACGTCCCCCTAGCTCATCAGGATTTCAGCTTCCATGATGCAGTTGACTCTAGGTGATCATCGGAGATGCCTGTTTGCAACTCCTCCCTACCTGTGCCTCCCTCAGTATCCGACAACTTTGGGGCATGACTGGAAGCTTAACCAAAGGCCCGCTCGAGTGCACATCGGCGGCCTCATCTTCAAACGGGTCTTTACTCCGCCTATAGGCCTCACTCCTCGTTTGGAAGGCCCATACTCATACAACGGAAGCTTAGCGATGGAACTTTCAAACTCTCCACCATGGACGGAGCCTAACTCCCAAGGGCATGGAATAATGAACATATTTTGCCTCTACTCTATGTAACTTAGTGTACAATTGTTTATGCCTCCCAACGATGTTTGGTTTTCTCGCAATTCGAGGCATTGTAAAGGCCACTGTTACTAGAGTTATCCGCAGCAATGATGTTCAGTTCCCTATCACCCTTCCATGTTTACTCCATGCATGATGTTCATGACGTGTTTGATTAATCCTGACAATCAGCTTGCGTACAAACCTACAATCGACGTATCGGCACCCTGACCACAGGAGCTGATGCCGCCATCCGAACCTCGAGCCAACATCAAGGCTAAAACACTTGGCTACATCCGACACTCCAAGCACGGGAGCCGGCAATGCTATTCGAATCGCCGGCCCGCGGCGCTACCGGGTATAAACAACCACTAACTCGAACCTCGGCCCCGTGCCGAGACCGAGGATAAATCATTCTGCATCCAAGTCCAGGTGACTTGGCGTCGCCACCTAGCAACCGACTAGGAGCGATGCAAGTCTTTCTTCGCTGATTGCGGGTGCCAGTCGAATCGTGGCGCAACACCAAGACCGACCTTAAATCATTTCTTCCCCTTAAGCTCTCAAGGCTTAGGGGTACCCCATGGCCACGATCGAACCTTACGAGCTGATGATCCAGGCTTAACTCGTTGGCGAATAAACGAAGCCAACGGCTCGCCTCAACCCGATGAACGAAGAGAGAGCCACCCACCTGGCGGACCGCATAACGCGACGCCCTACGCCTTCGGTGTACTTGGGAATAACCCCGGACAACCCAAAACAGCAGGCACACAGCCTGGTTTCGCAAACTATGGGTTTCCTATGCTGAGGGAAGCTTACTGAAACCAGTGCCCTATTTCACCCCTCTGGAATAATTTACCCAGAGCGTGGTACCGAATCGCTTTTATGACAAGTGTAACGATAAGTATGCTTATGCAAGTACAGGACGTTGGAAAACATAAAAAGAACATCTAAACACTTGACATAAACTGCGATCTTTACTAATTCATATTTCCTTTTTACACACACACATTTAACAGACTACATGTCTAACATCTTTCTCTCTGATGATAGGGTGTACATGAATACCACACCATGCCTTTAAGAACCGAAAGCAAGGACCGCACTAGCATATACGATCGGTCTACCTAACCCAAAGTATCTATAATTCCTTTAACAATTACTAATGCTACTCACCCTTCTCTTTTCTTTTCCTTTTTCTGTACAGGTTCGGCACTCAACAGGTCACTACCAGTGATGGTCCCCTCCTTCCAGGACCGCTTCCTCATCCTCTACACCTCACAGGGATAAAATATTCCCGAGAACGCGCCTCCCGCCAACATCCTCGTTGCTTGTGATTATCGTAACCCTCAAGGGAAATACATGGAAACGCCTTAGGGACGGTGTAAGTAGCAAGGACCAAGGAAGCCTGGGTTTTTTCCATGCCTTCTTGGTGCTCTGTTCTCTTCTCGGCATCATCGACTGCTTTCCTTTATCCTAGCCTACTCAGAGGCCCACTCCTTCTCCACCTCAATATCGGGCCACTTCTCCAAAACCACAGTAGAGGATTTCTCTTCGGCATCCTGTCTAGCCTTTGCCCATACATCTTGTATGGCGGCCTCATCATGTCCCTCTTCCCCTTCGGCTCCTCAAACTTTGCCACCATCCGGCTTCCTTATCTTCTACCATAGCTTGCACTGTTTGCACGCTTACATCAGCTGCACCCGTTGCTTGAGCACTTCGGCCAACCACAACTTCTCCTCTTCCGAAGAGACTCATATAAATGTGGGATCCCGAAGCCACGGGTTCTCCTACTTCTCCAAATTGTTCCCGTTGTAACTCCAACTGGAACTCGGATGCTTGAGCAAGCAAGGGGGCAAAGCCTGGTGTCGCCTCCGCTCCAAGGGGCCGCCCTGCGAAAAAGGAAACTATTTGACTACTGAGGTTCATCGTTGGCATCCTCTTTAGTTAGCAAGTACTTGAGCTCGGGGGCAGTCCCCCACCTATCCTCGCACCAACTTACTCATCATAGGACTTGAGGAGGATCCCTACCAGCTTCTGTTCTGGCATTTCCGTCGCCACAACCTTCGATGAAACCATTCTAAAAAGGAACGTCCACTTCTCAAATAAGGATAACTCATACCGAAAAGCTCGAATGTCGGATGTTTCTAACCTCCCGCCCATTTTAGGCGGACCAGTCGTAGAAGCCCGAACCCAAGGACAGAGGGAGTAATACAATCACAGTTCCCTGAGAAACTGGAGAATTTAGACAAGTCCTCAGTATGCGAAATAAAAAATTCATATCTCGATGCAAGTTCTCGAGTTTCCATGGCCGGTTCATAGGGTTCCTAGAATCTCAACGCCCTGCCAACAAACTCATACTTCAATGCAACGCGAAACTGACTCACACTCTTTGATGCAAAAGCTTCCTACGTGCAAGAGCATTGGAATGCGGTGACGGCATCTAGTTTTAATAACTAAAACCATGATTACCGGTAACCATCAACGCCATTTTCGAATCGGATAATGGTAATGACAAAATTGGGTTGAAAACTAACGACTCGACCGTACGTCCATATCTTTCGCGCATATCCGTGAGGTCCGTCCGAAAAAGTCTATTTCCAGGATCATTCGCCAATCAGTTGTGTTACGTTCAACTTCAACTACAGACCAGACATGAAACATTAAGCAACGATCTAGACTTGTTAGCTCGTCCCTGACATCGGGCAGAATCTAGCAGATACCCAGGCTTGGGGGCAGCCCTCTATCGATTATCGCATCAGCCTGGCCATAACAGGACCCGATCAGATACCCTTCAGTGACGGCACTGGCGTTGTCATCATAGCATCCCTTGGAACCAAGACTAAGTCATCAGAATGTGAACTTACGCATCATGCTCCCAAGCGAACGTTTCAGGATCGGAATTCAGGATCGTACACTAAGCTACGATCATATTCACTTCGAAGCTCCAATTACCAAGTCAGTCATGACTTAGAGACACACATGTACTCACCAAATACCCAATTATCAAAGTGCATGCGCTTAGCATTTAGGTCTGACCTCACCTCAAAGGAAAATCTATGCGACTACATGCCAAGACAGATGCCAAGTATTCTTCTAACAACGACATATGCATATGCGAGTTGCCGAAACATTGATCAATGGGACCTTCTTGGATCGATGAATAACTTTGGCTTCACAAATCCAAGTGATCCAGCAGATACACCAGGCAATTAAGCTCCATCCCAACAACGTTTCAATAACCACTTAGGGCGATCGCGCGCCTAGGCCATGGCAATGACCATGCGCACACGCTTTAGAAACCTTATTCGAGCCGACCAACTTGATTCAAATGCATGCCCACAAGACTTAAGGGTTCAAATGTACATACCAAACGGTCGACTCTCGATCCAAAAACTCTTCGAAAGATAAAATGCACGAGTGCAAGGCCTTGGTGTGCAATTTACCTTCATGTTACCCACTCCAACTCAGATCGCATTGCGCAAGACCACGTGCAAACATGTGAATTCATACGCGATTCAGACCGACAATGAACTGTTCACACTTTGATGCAATCGGGAGTTGGCAACTAACAATCAATCTCTCTATCCTGCAAAAACTAGGCGCCTTGGGTAGGTTGGCACCTAAGCGGCAAGCTTCGAGCAAGTCAGAGCTCCTGACAATGCCGGAATCCTAAACCCATACCAACACATTTCGACAAGGCGTCTCAGCCACTCCAAAGAGATTCATTCCTAGCGTACATCTCAAGGGAAAGGTCATAACCAATCACAAAGTGTGGCATGGATATCCTTCTATTCATCGCTGTGCATGTCTTACTTCAAAGCACATCCAGTTAACACAAGAAATATTTTGAGGGGGCAAATGTTAACCGGCTTTTTGGTCCGGTTCCGAAAGGTACGCCAGGCATGCTCGACTCAACATATCGTATGATACTATAGCACATAAGTGTAGCCAACAAGATCAAGGGGTCCGGCACCATAAGACTTGAGCTGGCCCACTAACGGGATGTCGCATCACTTGGGTGTGACACCCGTCAGCATCCATCCGCAGCCGAGCCGAAGGCGAGCCATGCTACGAGCCAAAGGCGAACTGTCCAGCGTGTCCGGGCATAGCGCCAGTGGGGGTCCGGGGCCCCATAGTCTCGGCGGCGATCCGTACCCCACGGGTGTGAAAATCTGCACCTCGCGGGTGCGAAAATCCACACCCCTCAAGTGTGAATTTTCCGCACCCTGCAGATCTGAAGATCCACACCCCGGGGAGCGAAGATCTGCACCCCTCAGGTGCGAATTTTCCGCACCCCACGAGTGCAAAAATCCATACCCCTTGGGTGCGAAAATCCGCACCCCTCGGGTGCGAAAATCCGTACCCTACGAGTGCGAATTTTCTGCACCCCTCGAGTGCGAAAATCCATACCCTACGGGTGCGAATTTTATGCACCCCTCAGGTGCGAAAATCCATACCCCTCGGGTGCGAAAATCTGCACCCCTCAAGTACGAATTTTCCGCACCCAGGGGGTGCAAAAATCTACACCTCGGGGTGCGAAAATCCACACCCCACGGGTGTGAAAATCAACACCTCGCGGATGCGAATTTGGCGCAGGTGCTAGTGGTAGGTTCTAATTTCTGCATGTGGTCTCCTATTTCTACCTGCTCCTACCTAACCACTCTCCAGTAATTACCCCTCACTTTCCACTTCAAAGGGGTTGGTCCAAGCTCCCTCTCTCAAGCTTTCATGGCTTCCATCTTCTTATCCAAGGCCTCCTAGGCATCTCCCATCATCATACAAGGGGGAAGATGAACATGCTTGGACCCATGAGCACACTCATGAAGGTCCAAGCTTGCTCTTGGACTAGAAGCCACCTTGGGACTTCATGAAGCTCTAAAACACCATTAATGACCACCACCTTCTTCTCCATGGCCATTGTACATGGCATGGGTCTCTAGAAGAAGAAGGCCTCGACTTCGCCTGACGCGGACTTCAGCCTCGACTCTGCCTCCTACGGACCACGACCTCGACTCCGCCTCCCGCGGACGTTGGCCTTAACTCCGCCTCACTCGGCCTCGACTCCGCCTCACTCGGCCTCGACACCACCTCACTCGGCCTCGACTCACTCGGCCTCGACTCTGCCTCACTCGGCCTCGACTCTGCCTCAATCGACCTCTACTCTACTTCATTCGACCTCGACTCACTCGGCCTCGACTCCGCCTCACTTGGCCTTGACTCACTCGGTCTCGACTCTGCCTCACTCGGCCTCGACTCACTTGGCCTTGACTCCACCTCACTCGACCTCGACTCTACCTCACTCCGCCTCACTCGACCTCGACTCACTCGGTCGTGACTACGCCTCGCTCGACCTCGACTCCGCCTCACTCGGCCTCGACTCACTCGGCCTTGACTCCGCCTCACTCAGCCTTGACTCTGCATTACTCGGCCTCGACTCACTCGGCCTTGACTCATTCGGCCTCGACCCCGCCTCACTTGGCCACGACTCCGCCTTACTCGGCCTCGACTCCGCCGGACACTGCCTCACTCGGCCTCGACTCGGCTACGCTACAACATCGACAACTCCTCGACTATGCTCGCTCCGCAAAAAAGATCGATAACAAGGACTAAGAGGATATTGTTAATCATTGTAGCTTCTAGTAATAGTCTTGTTGTACTTTGTTGTAATGAAATAAAATCAGTACTGCCTTCAAAGTGGACGTAGGCCCCGATGGGCCGAACCATTATAAATAACTGCGTCTTTTACTTCCCCACACATTATTACTGCATTTCTTATGTTTCTCCACTCTGGACTAAAAAGTTTCAAATTTTTGAAACTCTCTGGTGTTGACGACAATTTTAGGCGTCAACAACTAGGTTGGTTGTTGGGTGGTCCCAAGTCCTGGAACTTGGGAGCAGAACGATTTATCCTCGGTCTCGGTGCGGGGCCGAGATTCGAGTTAGTGGTTATTTATACTGGTCAAGTCGCGGGGCGAGGACTCAAGTGTGTGCTAGCTCCCATGCTCGAAGCGCCGATCGTAGCTAGTGTTGTCTTCCCTCGATGTTGGCTCGAGGTACAGATGGCGGTACCGGCTCCCGTGCTCGCGGTGCTGATGCGGCAATTATAAGTTTATATGCAAGCTGGTTGTCAGGGTTAATCAAACACGTCATGTACGGAGTAAACATGGAAGGGTGATAGGAAACTGAACATCATTTCTACTGATAACTCTGGTAGTAATAGCCTTTGCAATGCCTTGAATTGCTAGAAAACAAAACATCATTGGAAAGCGTAAACAACTGTACACTAGGTTATGTAAAGTAGTGGAGGAGATGTTCGTTGTTCCAAGCCCTTGGAAGTTCAGCACCATCCATGGTTGAGAGTACGGAAGTTCCAACGTTGAGCTTCCTTTGTATGGAGTATGGGCCTTCCCAACGAGGAGCTAGGCATGTTGCTGGAAGAAAGACCCGTTTTAAGATGAGGTCACCGATGTTGAGGTCCTTGCGGCGGACTCTGGAGTTGAAGTATTGGGCTATTCATTGACGTTGGGCGACGACCCTAAGGTCGGCTTCGTTCCTCTTTTCCTCTAGTAAATCAAGCGACTCCAAAAGTAAGTCTTGGTTTGCCTTCGGATCATAGTAAGTAACTTGATGAGACTGAAGTTTTAGCTCAATGGGAATGACGGGTTCGGATCTATAAGCAAGGGCAAAGGGAGTATGTCTGGTTGCTGACTTATGAGTGGTTCGGTAGGCCCATAGGGCTAGAGGGAGTTTGTCCCCCCACATGCCTCTAGCTTTTTCCAGGCGCTTCTTGATGATGGATTTAATCACTTTTTTGACGGCCTCGACTTGCCCATGTGCTTGAGGATGAGCCACCGTAGAGAATCTCTTTTTGATTTTGTGCTGCTGATAGATGGCCTTGAATTCAGCGCTCTCGAGCTGGGTGCCGTCGTTTGAAATGATAGCTTGAGGGATTCTATATTGGGTGATAATACTATGGGCGACAAAGTTGATCAATTTCTTTGTGGTTATTATGGCGAGAACTTTGGTCTCTGCCCATTTGGTGAAGTAATCAACTGCTACGACAGCATAGCATGCCCCACCTCTGGCCATTTGAAGAGTTCCAATGTTTTCGATTCCCCATATTGCGAACGGCCAAGGGATGATCATTTGTGTTAGTTCGATAGGCGGGGCTCTTGAAATTTTCAAGAACCGTTGGCACTTGTCGCACTCTCGTGCATAGTCTGCAGTGTCTTGATCAATCGTAGGACAATAATAGTCGTGCATGATGATCTTTCTTGCCAGGGTCTGCCCCCCGGTGTGGTCGCCGCACTTGCCTCCGTGCACTTCTGCAAGTACACGATCGGTGTCGTCAAGGGCTATACACCGCAGTAGTGGGATGGAGAAGTCCCTACGGTAAAGTGTTCCATCCATGAGAAAGTAGTGAGCTGATTGGCGAGTGAGAGCCCGTTTTTCCTTATAGCTCCCCGGGAGGGTCCCGTGTTGCAAGTAGTTCTTTATCGGGGTCATCCAGGACTTGGGCTCGGTTTCGGTGCCCATGACTGTATCAATCTTAATTTGAAGAATGCTTAGTGAGTCAAGTACTTCGACTGGGGCGAGCCACCTAAGTCATGCATCTTCAGAGCTTGCCAACTTAGCCAATAAGTATACTTTCTCATTCTGTTCTCGGGGGATGAGTATTATGACGAAGTGGTCGAAGTTGGTAAGTGATTCCCAAACCTTGGCGAGATATGGCGTGAGTCATGCCCTTAAGGCCTGGAATTCTCCCTGCACCTGGCGCACGGTGAGATGAGAGTCGAAAAAGACCTGAAAGGCTTTCAAGTTAAGTTCGATTGTGATTCTGAGTCCAGCTACTTTGCATTGTTGATGGTAGTAGGGAAGTTGAGATTCAAAGCGTAGCATATCGAGCGCTCCTCTGGAGTGATGAGAACTACTCTGGAGTGATGAGCACTACTCTGGCCCCGGAAGAATTACAGTTAGAAGATCCTTCCAAAAATAGTTTCCATTGGAGATTCGGGGTTTCAGCGTCTTCGGGAGGTGATTCCTCCGGAGTTGTGAACTCTACTATGGAATCGGCGAGGGCCTACCCAAGGATGGCACGACGGGGGATAAAAGTTATCTCGAACTGAATCAGCTCTATGTTCCATTTCAGTAGCCACCCTGATGCTTCAGGCTATTATAAGATAGACTAAAGTGGCTAGTCGGTGAAGACCTTTATGGGGTGAGACTGGAAGTATGGTCGCAACTTACGGGAAGAGATTAGTAAGCAGTAGGCCAATTTCTCAAGCTTTGGATAGTTCTTTTCTACCTCTATCTTTTGCTAATGTAGTAGACGGGTCGTTGGACATGGTCTACGATGCATACCAGTGCCGAGCTAATTGCCTGCATGGAAACAGCCAAATAAACGTATAAGTCTTCATGGTCTACAGGTTTGGAAAAAATAGGTGGTCTCTCTAAGTGATTCAGTAGGTCCTCAAACGCGTTAATGCATTCTGGGTCCATTTGAAGTTGTGCTTCCCTTTTAGAAGTAAGTCGAAAAAAGGAAAGCATTTGTCAGTAGCCTTAGAGATGAACCGACTTAAAGTTGCGACCTACACGTTTAAACTTTGGACATCTTTAATGATCCGAGGGACTTGAATTTCCCGAATAGCTTTGATTTTTTCGGGTTAGCTTTGATGCCTTGGGATTTGACGATGAAGCCCAAGAATTTTCCTGAGGCTACTCCGAAGGAGCACTTCAAAGGATTAAGTTTCATGTCGTATTGGCTGAAACACCCCACCTTCGTTAAAGTCACTCACAAAGGGAATGCCTTAACTTTAGTGGAGCATTTTAGGTAAAAGATGCAGATAAATTACAAGACAGATAAATAAAGCAGCGGAAAATAAAGTCATTTAATAAACAACTTAATTCAGTCAAGCTTTTACAACAATTGGCTCAATCATACTTAAAAGTAATACATAGAAATTCTGTCTTGATTCAAAAACTTCCAAGTATAAAAGAAGCATAAAAATAACAATGATATTCCCCGATGAAGCATGAACCAGCCATAGCAGGGGAAGAGAGAGTCCAAAACGATACATCGACTATCTTCGAGCTTGGAAGGAAAACTGAGCTAAGTTGTAACATTTCCTCCCTGTGAACCTGGGGGTGGGGGGGACGAAAAAAAGAGGCGAAACAAAACTAGGTCAAACATGAGTCTGGTAAGTCCAGTGACTTTCAACATATAAATAGGCAAAAGAATCATGGCATGAACAAACTGAATATAAGACAATACCGTGAAAACAGGGATAACTATATAACATAAGATAAGCATAAGGTATGATAAGGCAAGATAAACTTAATGCGCTTCTACTCTTTTTCTGCTTCGCTACTACTTTGTTGTTCTGATTTCTATATATATCTCTGCACCACCTAACTAGTGTCCCAACTAGTAATCTGTATAAATGATAATGTGATCCTAATCCCCGTAATTATAGTAGCCTTCAGGTGTACATCTATCGTGAGGATTCCACCTCAATCAGCCTAATTGCCATGAACATGCTAGATGTACCCTTACTACCCTATCGATCGGCTCCTTACTTGCATGAATGTTCCATGTGTCTGTGTCAATCGTCCCTCTCTTGCATGTACATACCCTGTGCTGGTCCTACCATAAGGTGTATCAATCCTTATGATAGCGACCGACACGATTCAAGATGCACAGTGTATAACTACTGGTACCCAGTGCCTGCTTTTTCTCACTCCCGAGTACGTGCACGCCCGTAAACCGTCGAAACCTACACCGACGTACCCCCTGCTGCTATTTTGACTGCTTACAATCAGCTCAGTAATCGTGCCCCACCCTGCTTAGTTAAGGGTACCATGATACATCTATGTGGGTTACTGCTGAAACGGGTCCCCGTTACTAGGGTTTCCTACTGGTTAAGTTTGTAGGCCTATATATTCAAATATTACCCACCTACCTGAGATGTACTTAACACTCCCACCGATTCAAGCATGTTTATTTAATGGTTAAGTTTTGTGGGCCTATATTTACTAATATTATCCACCAATCCGATATGTACTTAACCCTCCTGCTGGTTCAAGCATGTTTATTTAACAGTTAAGTTTTGTGGGCCTATATTTACTAATATTACCCACCTACATGAGATGTACTTAACCCTCCCATCGATTCAAGCATATTTATTTAACGGTTAAGTTTTGTGGGCCTATATGTACTAATATTACCCACCAACCCGATATGTACTTAACCCTCCCGCACATTATGTCATATTGGTTAAGTTTTGTCCATTCATGTTAACTTAACCCACCCATTCATCGTGTCATGTTAGTTAAGTGTTTCTTATTAACTTAACCCTTCTCACTTATCATGTTAGATTGGTTAAGTGTTTCCTATTAACTTAATCCTGTTCGTTCATCAAGTTATATTGGTCAAGTGTTTCCTATTACTTAACCCCACGTGTTCGTCTTGTTGTATTGGTTAAGTGTCATCGGTCAATTCAAGTTAACTTAACCCATCTACTCATCATGTCATGTTACTTTGGTTAAGTGTCGCCTTCTTATGTTAACTTATCCCTACCACAAACCAAGTTATATTGGTTAAGTGTTAACTTAACCCTTTCCATTTATCATGCTATACCGGTTAAGTGTTTCCTATTAACTTAACCCTAGTCATCCATCTTGTCATATCGGTTAAGTATTTCTCATTACTTAACCCTAGTCATCCATGTTATATTGGTTAAGCGTTCCTATGAACTTAACCCTACTCATTCATCTTGTTCATTAGCATTAATTGATTTATTAATGCACCAACCTCTCACATTAGATATGTGTTGTTGCGGTTACTGGATGTGCCGGGCGGTTCCGGGCAGTTTTACACCACAACTCAATCTAACCTCGGGTTTTTCTTGGGCATGATGCACTAACCTCTCACATTAGATAGGTGTTATTGTGGTTACTGGATGTGTCGGGCGGTTCTGGGCAGTTTTACACCACAACTCAATCTAACCTCAGGTTAGGCATGTTCATCTTTAATTTACACATTTATCGTGTATACCCAAATCTAGATTTTACATGCTAATTACCAAATTCTCCAAAACTAGTCATGTTACATTTTACACCTAGTCTAGATTTAATGCCCAAGTTACCCCAAATTCGTAACAATAACAATTTTGCTCGAAACTTGATTTATATGCCAACTTCCTACTTTGTCGTTCATGCCAATTCTAGGTTCAATATGTCCAATTACATATTCCATAATTCATGTCAAATTGCATCTTAATAGTTATGCCATGTTACATGTTCCAAATTATGCCAAATAATGTCAATTTCATGTTATACCCAATTTCCCCTGCATTCATAATGTATGTATTTCGAGATTCAACTCAAGATTCATAATATAAGGGGAGAAGCAACTCCATCGTATGAATAGGCATAGTCATATGATGATAAGAACTACTGGTCCAATAAACTTGATGTACTAAAAAGACAAGTTTTGCAAGGAATACATCGCAGGCGTATAGATACGATAAGAATTATATCATGAACTTAAAAAGAATTACAATTCCTATATACAACAAGGATAGATATGATTGGACCAGTTTCATAGTCAAAAGTGATTCCCAAAGATATATACTCAACGCAGATTTCAATGAAAGGATAGCTTACATCAGGCATATTCTCATATCCATTTTATTACATGTCATAATTAGATTTAGGTGTTCAAATCTAAAAAGTAAATGACTTACAAAACAAAGGCAAATCTTGTTTTCATGCCTAATCCATACACCACTGTACACCCTAATCTTCTTCTTCTAAATCATAAACTATCATATATATATATATATATACATACATATATATATATGCCCCAATTTTTAGATCTTAAGCCACAACGTGTACTATGTCTTATATTTATAGTTCAATTTACGCCTCAAATCCTAAGTCATATGTCCAATACTTTATATTTTAAATATCAAGTCATATGTCCAATACTTTATGCCTCAAATCCCAAGTCATATGTCCAATACTTTATACCTCAAATCTCATGTCCTATGTTCGATACACTTTATGTTTTGAATACAACATGTATTATGTCCACAAATCAGTTGCAACTCAATTATGCCCAATTTTATTTCAACGTACGTTCATCTCTTATGAGATCTGGCTCAGGCTCGCATTAGCTTGGTTATAAAACAAAAGGGGAAGAAGGAAAGAAGAGGCCAAGAATGGACTTAATATTATCAATGAGATAGATCTAATGGATATAGAAAGACAGATAGAAATAGGCATAATCTCAGATCCAGATTTATTACAATGTCAGAATCACAATTAACTTTTATTTCTGAAAGTAACGTGAACTTACAAATTACAGAAGGATCTTGAATTCTGGGATCTGTATTCTGAAACTGAATAGCTCTCCCTTGAAGTAGACTATTTGTTCTTCTAATTTAGATTTGATTTGATGTTCTTCTTAATCGATTACTAGTTTGGATTTGATTTTCTAGTTTGGAGAGAATGAATGGAGGCTTAGGCTAGCTTGTAGATGAACATCATGACGGCACCATAGTTTTAGGGTTATGATGTTAGGGTTTAGGTTTAGCTACGTATATATAGATGTTCTAGGATTATTTAGGGCCCTTAGATGAACTAGGAGTCCATCAGAACCACCCAGCTCAAATACACATCATCCGGCCACTCAGAAGAAGACACATCATCACAAAACACTCCAGAATTCTGTGCTGGATCAGTATGGGCACACTTGGCAGGTGCGCCAGTGCATTTTTTGTACTGGCCCACTTGTGAAGTGCGCCAGTGCATTCCGGTCGACATCCGGTTTTTCTGCCTAACTTCGTTCGTCCATATCTTCTTCATACGGTATCCGTTTTACGCAAACTTGAACTCTATCTCAAGCAGAATTCCGAGACGAACGCATTGGCGTAACCCGTTTCATTTAATTCTTGTTTTAATGATTAGTTATTCTTTAATTACCTCTTATGTCCTATTTTAAAATTACGGGGCGTTACATTCCCCCTTAAAGGATTTCGTCCCCGAAATCTTCAAGTTAAGAAGAATGTATATCCAACCATCCAACATACATCTACTCAACCATTCAATCACAGGCATCCATTGTCCTTAAAAAAGGTTTCTAATGTTTTTCATGAACATATGCATAGTGTGTGTATAAGTCCTTACCCAAATGCAAAATCAGGCAGTCTACGGATTCCGTTGACTTCCTTAATGCGAATCATGTCAGTGTCATGAGTCCATCATGTATGCAATTATTCCTAATCGTACTTTATAACTTATACATGAGTGCACAATCATTCATACAAATGCAACATCCATATGATAACACATCAAGTTTCAATTCATATGTATAAAAATTCACTCATGCATATGCAATATGAAAATGACTGAGCCGATCTAGTGCCTAATGTGTGTATATGCATCCACGAGCAACCACTAGCAAACACTTGTAACCACTTGCATCCACCAAACATAACATGTATCAAACACATGTTTACATCCATTGGCTTCTACCTAAGGATCGATAATAGGACCGAGAGGGTATACTTAAAAGATAAAGACTAGCATGCAGATAAACTTTACAGAAAAAGAGGAATCAAGGATATACCCTTAAAAAGGGTTTGATGCACGTATTTAGTCTTCAGTCTTCTAAGTCGCATCTTCTTGAGCTTCACTCCACTGTACCTTAACTAATTTAACTTCACGGTTGCGAAGCTTCTTGACCTCCATTTCCAAAACCCACTAGTAAAGATAAGACCTCGATTACTTACTATGCTAGAGGGTATGCAATGTAGTCGAACTATCTTTCCAAGATAAACAGATGTTAACCATGATACCAAGTGTATATACTAAGATGATTAGAGGTCTCTCTTCTACATAGCTTATCCATCATGTCACAAATCTGAGGGGCGATATCTCTCATGTAAACCATCCTAGTCGAACTTGACATCCCTCAAGTACAAGCCCCAAAGGCCTAAACCAATATCAGACAAGCACCCAAGGAATACCTCCTCCGAATTTGGATAATTTATGTGAGATGATACTAGCAAAACAACCAAACAATTGAGCACTTAACCGACTCTTGCTATCCTCGCCAATCTTGCTCCAAAAATATCATTGATTGCATAACTGGCTTTGCATTGTCATCTAGATATATGTGGGAGTCTACCTCATGTTTTAGGGGACAAACCCCTAATCAAAAACATCTGCGTACCCATGGACTACTCCAGCGGATCGAAAATCGTCGATAAATACATAAAGTGATTCTAGGTAGCTAAGACAAACTGATCCCTTAGGATCGCACGAAATTTTGAGGGTATTCCCGAGGCAAGTCGAAAGTCTAACTACCCTCCTTTCACAATTACTAGCTAATCAATCCATGCCTAGAATCAACCCATAGCCCATGAAACCCAAAAACATAAGTATCTCAAATCCTTATAAACCAAAGATAAATGAGCTGAACGACCAATTGGATTTGAGATAATAATGGGATCCTCTACTATACGAGCTCTAGGGTGCAGAGACTCAATTATGGAAGCAGATATAAATGAATGTGAAGCGCTAAAATCAAAAGAGTAATAACAGGACGATCAAAAGAAAACTAAATTCTTTCAACAGAAACCTTACTACCTCTCTCTCAGGTACACTGGCGGTGAAAGATTGCATTTGCCCTCTTGAAAATCCTATCATTTGTTCATGCCCTTGTCCTTAATTATATGACCCGTTATACCATAATAAAGACACTTCCTCTTGTTTTAGGTTTTACTAATCTTTCCTTTTTACCTCCTTTGTGAACCAAGTCTATATCCATGAGTTCCTCATCCTTGGGTTGTGCTCCTTGGCAAAACTCCCTCAGTCTCATCTTTACTATCCTTGTGTAACACGTTGACAAGTCTCTCGAAAGCTGCCTCCATCGCACGGAAAATCCTACAAAGCTTGAAAGAAAATTAGCCGCGGGTGAAACTACTGCGGCTATAGATGGAAGTTGGGTACTTCTTCCCCATTTGACAGATATCGTAGTCTTACAAAGCCTTCGGGACCATGCCGCGATGAGGGTACCTCCCAGAAAGCCAGGAGCCCCGGAGACTCAGGAATGAAGGAAACAAGGTTCAAACAGAGGATCAAAAGATAGTGCATATGGCTTTGGGGAATATGCCTTTCAAACAAAACTTTTCTTTTCAAAATGCTTCTTTTAAAACCATTTTGAAAATAATTTTTCAAATCTTTTATCTGATCCGGTAACCTTCAGCTCTGATACCAAGTGAAACACCCCACCTCCGTTAAGGTCACTCACAAAGGGAATGCCTTAACTTTGGTAGAGTATTTTAGGTAAAAGATGCAGATAAATTACAAGACAGATAAATAAAGCAGCGGAAAATAAAGTCATTTTATAAACAACTTAATTCAGTCAAGCTTGTACAACAATTGGCTCAATCATACTTAAAAGTAATATATAGAAATTCTGTCTTAATTCAAAAACTTCCAAGTATAAAAGAAGCATAAAAATAACAATGATATTCCCTAATGAAGCATGAACCAGCCATAGCAGTGGAAGAGAGAGTCCAAAACGATACATCAACTATCTTCGAGCTTGGAAGGAAAACTGAGCTAAGTGATAACATTTCCTCCCTGTGAACCTTGGGGGGGATGGAAGAAAAGAGGCGAAACAAAACTAGGTCAGACATGAGTCTGGTAAGTCCGGTGACTTTCAGCATATAAACAGGCAAAAGCATCATGACATGAATAAACTGAATATAAGACAACACCGTGATAACAGGGATAACTAGATAACATAGGATAAGAATAAGGTATGATAAGGAAAGATAAACTTAATGCGCTTCTACCCCTTCTCTGCTTCGCTACTACTTTGTTATTCTGATTTCTATATCTATCTATGCACCACCTAACTAGTGTCCCAACTAGTAATCTGTATAAATGATAACGTGATCCCAATCCCCGTAATTGTGGTAGCCTTCAGGTGTACATCTATCGTGAGGATTCCACCTCAATCAGCCTAATTTCCATGAACATGCTAGATGTACCCTTACTACCCTATCGATCGGCTCCTTAATTGCATAAATGTTCCATGTGTCAATCGGCCCTCTCTTGCGTGTAGATACCATGTGTTGGTCCCACCATATGGTGTATCAATCCTTAAGATAGCGACCCGACACGATTCAAGATGCACAGTGTATAACTACTGGTACCCAGTGCCTACTTTTTCCCACTCCGGAGTACGTGCATGCTCGTAAACCGTCAGAACCTACACTGATGTAACCCCTGCCGCTGTTTTGACCGCTTATAATCAGCCCAGTAATCGTGCCCCACCCTGCCTAGTTCAGGGTACCATGATACATCTATATGGGTTACTGCTGAAACGGGTCCCCGTTACTAGGGTTTCCTACTGGTTAAGTTTGTGGGCCTATATATACAAATATTACCCACCTACACGAGATGTACTTAACCCTCCCATCGATTCAAGCATGTTTATTTAATGGTTAAGTTTTGTGGGTCTATATTTACTAATATTATCCACCAATCCGATATGTACTTAACCCTCCTACTGGTTCAAGCATGTTTATTTAACAGTTAAGTTTTGTGGGCCTATATTTACTAATATTACCCACCTACACGAGATGTACTTAACCCTCCCATCGATTCAAGCATATTTATTTAACGGTTAAGTTTTGTGGGCCTATATGTACTAATATTACCCACCAACCCGATATGTACTTAACCCTCCCGCACATTATGTCATATTGGTTAAGTGTTGTCCATTCATGTTAACTTAACCCACCCATTCATCGTGTCATATTGGTTAAGTGTTTCTTATTAACTTAACCCTTCTCACTTATCATGTTAGATTGGTTAAGTGTTTCCTATTAACTTAACCCCGTTCGTTCATCAAGTTATATTGGTCAAGTGTTTCTTGTTACTTAACCCTACGTGTTCGTCTTGTTGTATTGGTTAAGTGTCATCGATCAATTCAAGTTAACTTAACCCACCTACTCATCATGTCATGTTACTTTGGTTAAGTGTCGCCTTCTAGTGTTAACTTAACCCTACCACAAACCAAGTTATATTGGTTAAGTGTTAACTTAACCCTTTCCATTTATCATGTTGTACTGGTTAAGTGTTTCCTATTAACTTAACCCTAGTCATCCATCTTGTCATATCGGTTAAGTGTTCCTCATTACTTAACCCTAGTCATCCATGTTATATTGGTTAAGTTCCTATGAACTTAACCCTACTCATTCATCTTGTTCATTAGCATTAATTGATTTATTAATGCACCAACCTCTCACATTAGATATGTGTTGTTGCGGTTACTGGATGTGCCGGGCGGTTCCGGGCAGTTTTACACCACAACTCAGTCTAACCTCGGGTTTTCTTGGGCATGATGCACTAACCTCTCACATTAGATAGGTGTTGTTCTGGTTACTAGATGTGCCGGGCGGTTCCAGACAGTTTTACACCACAACTCAATATAACCTCAGGTTAGGCATGTTCGTCTTTAATTTACACATTTATTGTGTATACCCAAATCTAGATTTTACATGCTAACTACCAAATTCTCCAAAACTAGTCATGTTACATTTTACACCCAATCTAGATTTAATGCTCAAGTTACCCCAAATTCGCAAAAATAACAATTTTGCCTGAAACTTGATTTATATGCCAAGATCGGTTATGAAAGAGGTTGATCTTGATCAGGGAGTTACATAGGAATCTGGTTGTAGCCTGAATGCGCGTCCATGAAGGATAAAAGCTGATATCCTGTGGTCGAATCGACGAGGCGGTCGATCTTTGGAAGCAGGAAGCTATCCTTGGGACATGCTTTGTTTAAGTCTGAGAAGTCAACGCAAGTTCACCATTATTCATTCGCTTTCTTAACCAGAATTGGGTTGGAGACCCATTCGGGGTAGTCGGCTTCGCGGATGAAGTTGTTGTTGAGTAGACAGTCTACCTATTCCTCGAGTGCTCTGGACCTTTTGAGTCCCAAGAAGCAGCGTTTCTGCTTGACCAGAGGCATCGTAGGATCAAGATTTAACTGATGACAAGCAATTGCTGGTCGATTCCCCTCATGGTTGAGCGAGTCCAAGCAAACACATCTAGATTATCCCTTAGGAAATTCACAAGACCCTCTTTTATTACGGGTGGGGTTGCGATCTGATTTTTAGTACTCTTGATGGATCGTCGGGGTTGATCGTAATGTCCACCGTAGTTTCAACTGGAGTAGCCCTTTCGTACTTGGGCTCTTCGTCCTTCCTTGGATCGAGATCATTGGAAAGACGACAATGGCGCCTGAGCCAAGCCCCAGACACCATTGATTGCTATGCGAAGACGGTCTTGGTGTAAGAAGTCAGAGGCACAACCTTGCCTTTGTCCTTATCATGCGCATTCTTCCATTCTATTGCGTAGCACTTTCTATCATTTTCTTAGTCACTTCTAACTGTTCCAATCTTGTTTTCCGTTGGGAACTTCATTAGGAGGGACCATGGTGACATGCAGACCTAGAATTCTATGAGGAAGGGACGTCCGAAGGAGACATTGTAGGGGGATGCAATGTCGATAACAACGAATGTGAGGACTCGAACTCAGCTCCGGTCCCCGTCACCAAGTTCCACGGGTAAGCCGATCATACCTACTGGGTGACTGGAAGATCCGTTGAAGTCGGGGATCGTGGCATGGCATGGCATGGTTTCAAGTCCTTGGTCTCCAGCTTCATCTGGTTGTAAGAAACTTTGAAGATGAAGTTAACTAACCTTCTTGAGTCGGCTAGCACCCTTCTGACAGAAGTGGCACTGATCTGTGTTGTGATCACGAGGGGATCTGTGGTTGGGATCTCGACTCCTGTGGATTCCGTTTTGCGGAAGATTATGTCACCTCACATTATATTCAGGTGCTTAGTTAGTATGGACTGAAACGGAACGGAGCAGGCTTCATAGGTGGCATGCTTGATAGAGTTTACATACTCTTCCATTTTTCGGAAGCTTTCATGCATAGGGTATGGCCCGCCACAGATAGTGTTGATCACAAGTCCCTGCCTTGGGTAAGACGGACCTGGAGCTACCTTGGCAAGTGCTGGATGCGTTGGCGTAGGAGGACCTGAGTTAGCTTCGGGAGGAAATGGTTCTTGAATGTATTGCTCAAGGCGCTTTTCACGGATAAGCATTTCGATCGCGTCTTTGAGTTGACGACAATCATTGGTATTGTGCCCGTACATGTCGTGGTATCGACAGTACTTGTCGGTATTCTTCTCCTAGTCAGTGAACTCCCTGGTGTATGATTTCTTATATTGAAGCATGTTACACGTTTCCAAGTAGATTGTTTCCAGGTCTTCATTCAGCGGGGTGTAGGCCTTGTAAACACGGTAAGGGCCGGGTTTTCTTGGCTCCATCGGGACCTGGCCGTTGTTTCGGCCACCCTTCATGCCATTATTCGGGCTTTGTCTATATGGACCTTCCCCCTCGTCATTATCGAAGGGTGTTCCGACTTGTTTCCCATTGATGTTATTATTCGCGGTATCCATATGTGGATGGTTGGGGCAACCAGTTTCGGAGAGACGGTTCTGTCTCGCTTCTTCTTGGCACAAGTACTCCCCTGCCTTTTCATAGAAAGCGTCGAGGCTTTTAGGTTGCTTCCTATCGATCCATGCCCCAAACTTGGAAGTAGGGAGGACTCCTTTTGCTAGTTGAAAAAGCACGGTGCGAGGATCCGGATCTTCGACTTCGGTTAGGGCGGTATTGAACCGGGAAAGGTAGCTGTTAAGCGACTCGGCGGGTCCTTGATAGAGGTTAGAGAAAGTGAGGGAATTCTTTGGAGTCGGGATGTGTACTCTGAATTGCTTGACCAATTAGTTTGTCGTAGTTGTTGATGGAATCGAGTGGGAGACGAGAGAAGTAGAGTAAAGCTATTCCTAACAAGAAGACCGGGAAGCACTTGCATTTGACTGGGTCGTTGCCCCGGCTAGAGTCCATTTGCTATTCGTATCTATTCAAAAAGGCGCAGTGGTCAGTCGCGCTGTCATAGTGTGTCATTTGCTATATACTAAAGCATCACCATCATTCGGCTTTGTTTACCCTTCTTATGAAGAGGTTGCTCCTTAGATGGGCTTCCATGATTCATTTACGTTCCCTCGCATTTCCCCCATAATCCTTCGGATCATGTCGGATAGATGAGTTAGATGGGGGTCCGCCATCGGAATCCATAGATTTTGGCGAGCTTCAGGAGTTATGTTGCAAGGGCGTCTCCTATGATAAATGTCAGGGTCATCCTCTTCCATATCCTCAACATCTGCGATCGGGTTTTAATATGGGCGACGAGGTTGAACGGGTTGATGCGCATCTTGTTCTGGAAGAGCGCAGGTCACTGGGAGAGTAGGCACATCATCTTGGGCGGCGACAGTTGGGTTCTGTCGAGGAAGGGATTGATTGTTTGGACCTGGCCCATCGTTGATAATCAATCGGAAGCAATCTCGGTACTGTGCCCCCTCGCTATAAGTGACCGTAGTTCAATTGCCATTTCCGTTTCCATTGTCGTTGGAGTTGTCTAGGGCATTGGTGCGGACGGTGACATTGTTGATGAGGCTAAACCTCCTTCTTTGGTGTGGGCCCCATGACTCGGAAGAGGAAGTTTCAGAGATAGTGCGTCAAGGTCGGGCGTTGTTCTAAGCGAGCTGAAGTCGAGCGACGACGCGTTGACTTTCTTAAAGTTATAGCTTAAGTTCGTTGTTATTTCTCAATGCCTGATTGAGTTCGACGGCTGTGTTCACATATTTTTCACCAAGCGCGTGGATATGCGCTTGTGTTATGGGAGCTTCGGGGTCCACAGCAGGAGGGATGGTTTCAGTAGTGGCCGGGATATCTGCCGGCTGATCCTGTTAGGATGTTCCGGCTTCGACTGCGGCTGAAGAGCCGATCATTGCATTCTTTGGTCGCTTTACGATCATAAGCGGACTCGGCAAAGGCACAAATCCGAGTTTTCTCAGTGAAAGCACCAAAAAGTTGAGGGCAAAAAATGTCGTAAACACCCTGATTCCAATTACTTAGGAATTATAGTTTCGGTCGTGAAAGTAAGTGCGAAAAGCAATAAATAACACGAGAGATTTATAGTGGTTCGGCCTCACAAGAGACCGACGTCCACTTTTGAAGAGTTGTTGGAATACTATTATTAACAAAGAATTGTAAGGTGGATAACATCTCATGATATCTTTCTTCATACATTTCCAAGTTATATGATGTCATAATTATCATGTATTAAAATATTAGGAAAAAGACAATATTGCCCTTCTTCTCCCTCGAAGTGGAGATGCCATTAATGAGACCACTTGGAGCTCTCAAGAGATGTCAAGTCACCCAATTCCAACCCCTTTTAAGTTTGAGGTCAAGGGGTGTTTATAGTAGAGTGGTTAGGCTGTAGTAGGTAGGAGTAGGAAGAAGTAGGGGAACACAAGCCAATTTTCGTATCCAAAGCCCAAGCCTACCAAAATTTGTATTCCATGGTGTCCACTCCTAAAATTCGTACCCCTCCCTGAGGTATGAAATTCGTACCCCATGGGGTAAGAAATTTGTACCCCGAGGGGTACGAAAAATTCATGAAAGAGGACATAGAGGGCGAGTCTTGGGTCTAGTCACTTTCCGGGGATTGAGGTATTGGTTTTGCAATATTTTGAGGGGCGGTGAGGTTCTCATTGGTGTGATCCCTTCTCAGCCCATTTCCTTTACTCCTTGGCTACACTCTCGACTTTGGCTTCACGCGAGGCGTTGAGTCGAGCATGTCTTGTGTACTTTTGGGAACCGGACCAAAAACCTGGTTAATAGAGTATATGGGTTGTTTAATCTTGTTTTCACCATTTCTAGTCATTTTCACCTAGATCTGCATCATGGTAAGTACATTTTCATCCGAATCACCGTAGGATCTAATCTAGCTACCTAAATCGGTAAATTCATTTGTTAATAATATGTTTAGATCCATTTATCGGTTCATTCATTGTTTATCATGATTTTGGCGAATTCTATATGGTTGAGTGATAAATTTTAGTATAAAAAGGATCATTCGATTTTGATTTGATTTTTTTTTAAATCGTTCGCTTGGAATTAGATGATTTGATTAAGTTAGGTGCATAAGCTTTCTTGTTGGTAATGGATCGGATTTGATTAATCAGGTGTTGATGGATCGGTCAAAGTTTTGGAGATGGATTGACTGTTTTGTTAGCCAAGCAATGATGGTTTGAGAGAGGAAAATACTATGGATCAGATGGTACCACAAGCAGATGGAATGGCAACACAAGATATGAAGGATCGGCCAAATTTCATGGTGTGCAAGCATGGATCAACAATGTTTCTTTGATGGATCGGAACATATGGATCGTTCAAGGCAAATCGCTGGATCGACGCTTATAAATCGATGGGTTGGGTAAGTTATTTTGTAGCATTTCAGAAGTGCTGTGGATCGGCATGCATTTTGAGTCGATCGGGCAAGGGGATACATGCTGGATCAGCCAGGGATTTGCAAATGGATCGGGCAATGCAAGGGTGTAGATCGGCACAGTGTAAAGCAATGGATCGGGCAACCTAGTACGTGGTGAATCGACAATGTTTCAGAAACGATGTGCATGATGGTTCGAAAAAGTGCGGATCGGGCAGGAATTTTTGATGGATCGGCATGGGCTCCAGGTGGATCAGGCATGAGTGCAAGGTGATGGATCGGGGTTTAGAACCATGGATCGGGCAACTGTTTGAGAACAAATTATACAATTGTAAACAACTGTAAAATTCGTTCGTCTTTCCTAAACAACAAGGATCGTTGTAGAGGGTGTCGAACTCTGGGACCAAATTATTTTATTAATAAATCCAATCAAGTTATCCCTAACTTTTGATTGGTGAAAAACAAAGAAAATAGCAGAAATTAAATAAAAGAGAGTTTTAACAATAAGTGAAAGCAATTAGGGGATAATGACATAGATCAGATTCATAATCATCAATAGCCAAAAGATTAACCAGATCTAATACATGTTTCTGTCACAAACATGAATCAACGATAATAAGTTTTTAGAAACAAATATGTAAATAACGACAAGCATAGCCTATGCAGGAGCTCAGCTCTACAACCATAGACTATCAGGACAGATTTACTAATTAATTTCTAAAACCCTAAAATTAGATCTAAATCTGATAATTGTTAGACCGAACACGAATATACCCTGTGAAGGAGCATAGCTCTTAAACGACACAAAATATGAAGGTTCAGATCTAACCCTTAATTCAGATCCAGATCTACATGTATACAGTCCTCATCTTTTGGCTATGTGATTCATATTGAATCATACTATCAGCGTCATCACCCCCTAATCAAAGGGGATTAGCTAGACATAGCTAAAGAAGAAGAGAAAAAGAAAATAAATAACATGAACATAAATAAAATAAACAAAAAATAAAAAGAAAGGGAGAGAATGATTTTATTCCAAGAAGAGAATTACAGAATAAAACCTAATGTGTTTTACAATGAATGAGATACAAGGTATTTATAGCTGATATGACAAAGGCTAGCTAGCTAATTACATAATGTGGGACTAAAGAAATAACCCAATTAACACGTAAGCCAGTGTGAACGCAGCTTTAGAGTGAGTGGTTTAGCAAATAGGCTAGTGTGAACGCAACATGAGTAAGAGGCCTTCCAAATGAGCTAATGTGAATGCAGTTTGAGTCTTTATTGAGCCAAATCTTCTTAACTGAAATATAATTGCAACCGTTCTTCAAGCTTTAGACTCTTCAGGCTTTAGCAATTTTAAACTTCATTCTTTTTAAGCAAATTCTTCATGCTTTACCCATCAAATGCTCTAAACCATGCTTCTTGTCAACAATCTGAAAATACAGCTATAAATACAAAGTATCAATTATTTTAAAGGGAAAATAAGATAAATAAGCGGATAAAATATACACATTTACGTGTATATCAAATACCCCCACACTTATCTTTTTATTCGTCCTCGAATAAACTAAACTAAGATATGTCACACTTTCGTAGGAAACACGATTGCATTTAGCGTATGCAACAAGCCGTTAAACCTCTGGGTGTCCCCAGTAGGACGAGTGTTGTCTCGTGAGGGTTTTCAGCGGATACTACCCATAAAATCCAAAGCGTCTTATGTACGCAGATTAATCAAACAATATATTTTAGGTCTTTCACATTCCAAGGATTTCACCTAACTTTAATAATAACGGTTTAGCCCCAAATTGTCCATCCAATAATTGGTGCAAAAATGAATAAGATTTTTCAAGCTGAATCGTAATTCCTTGATAACACTGTAATTGTCTTGAAGGTTAAGAGCGTGGTGTCAACCAAAGTTCTACACATCGACAATGTACACCCAATCATTTATTTGACCCTTTTATTTTTTTTTGAATAATTTTGCACCTATGTAACTGTAATGTATTGGATGTGAGTTATGCATAGATGAAGGAAAATTTTGTAAGTTCTAAAAATGTTATAGATAAGAGGGCAAGTGTATTAGTTGAACTTCAAGCTAGAAAAGATAAAGTAATACTAAGGCACATATGAACATTTTTATTTCCTTTCATCTCCTCTACTACAATCCTCACTTCCAAGTACGGTATAATGGATGTGGATGGAATGGAACTGAATGCTTTATAGTCAAGAATGATGAATGACTATTTTATTTTGAGAGACTCTCTCTTTATTTCATTTTTTTTTCACTTTTCTTTTCTTTTCCTTTTTCTTTTTTTTTTTCTTTTCTTTTCCCTTTTTTCATTTTTTTTTTCATTTTTTTTTCTTTTGCATGATGAATGATGAGTGGAGATGGAATGGAATGATACCGTACATTATTTCATTTGATTCCTCCTCTACTAAACCAACACTTCATGAAAGGAAAGTTTTGTGCCCTAGTTACTCTACTTCTATAACCTTAATTCAACACACAAGTCTGGATTGATGTTATACAAAAAGCTGAAAGGAATGATAAGCAAAGTTTCGTAAGATAGATAACCCATATAAAATAAGATGTGGTATATGGTTATCCTACCTTAAAACAAGTACGGAGTGGGTAGTGTAATATTGGTATAAAAAGTGACGTTTTTGACCTTTAAACAAGGTTCTTGAGTATACCAATATAAGATAAACTTGTCGAAACATGGATGTAAATCGACTAAAACTTGGGTTTGAATAATGTGGGGTATCGAAGAAGAACGCTACAATGAGTCATTTCTCCTTAATTGGGCCAAGTGGATTTTAGAACTTACGATTTTGAAAATTTGAGTGGAAAAGAAAATATTATGCATGAAAACGAACTCAGAAAATCCAACAAATGTAGGTGCAAAATCATTTTTATTTCTTGATTTTTTTTTATTTTTTTTTTGATTATTTTTACTTGCACATTCTAACATGTATAACAAAGGTTGACACGCTTACTCCAGAACACGACTAACGTCTGCACAGTCTCAAGCTAGCATCTTAAAAAGACACATTACGATTCAATGAATAAATAATGTTCATTCCCATCACCCAACAATTCAACTTATCAAACAAGAACCAAGGTGTTATTTATGAATTTAAGTTAATCCTTGTTCAATGAATGACCTACTTCATAAAATTTGATTGCTGATGTAATGTAAATTCCCCCCCACACTTGAGTGTGACTGTGTCCTCACAGTCTTAATCAGACATATCTTAGTGAAAGGGAAAAACAAATAAGAGAATATTTACATATGTACAAAAGAGGGTTAGTGCGGCTTACCGGATATGTGTGCAGAAAATACGCAGTCATCGAATAGATGTACCGGTCCACAATGGACCAATGGATCAGCCTCATTAAGATTATGAGACACAGCTTCAGCATAGAAAACCAAATCATAAAGGATATTGTATTACATGTCAGATTTGGAAAAACAAAATTCGTTTTTTCAAAAGTTTGAGTTGCTAATTTTAAAGTTTTGAGCTTACAATTGATCCTAAAATCAAATTGAATTTCTGTAGCAACTAAAGAGAGGTCATCGAGCTGGGGTTCAATAAAAGTTTCAAAAACAAAATTTGATTTGTTCAGATGATGTATAAACTGAGAGACGTGTGCATCACTCTCACCCCCACACTTGTTTTGAGAAATATTGTTCAGTTTTTCTTTGATACTTGAAATTTTGTTCACTAAAGGTTCATTCATAAACCTAAAATCAAAACCAAACAAATGAATTTTCAGTAAATTTCGAAATCGTATTTTCTCAAAAACAATGTTATTCCAGAAAGAGTTCATATACTGCAGAAATTTATCATTGAAAAACAAGTGATCATAGTGAGGTTCAGTTGAAACGATTAAATCGCAAGGAGTTTCAACAGTTTTGAAAAAATCGTCATTGTGTTCAAGATCACATTCAGCAGTTTCGTTATTATCAACCTCAAGAGTTTCAAAGTTTTCAAGTTTTTCATTTTCAGTTTCAGACCCAACAACATTATCGTCAATCAATTCAAGAATTTTTAGCTCATCAAAGTCGTCCTCACTTGAACAGTTGTTAACAACTTCATCATTTTTGTCAAGTTGACAATCTAAAGTTGCTAAATTTTCAAAATTTTCAGAATCTGATAGAGGAAGATCAAATTGAAGATTAACGTCTTCGTTTTCAAGAGAATTTAAATTCAAATCAAGCACAGGGCTTTCAACAACTTTATTAAGATTTTCATCAATTTCAAAAGTTGTTAGTTGAAAATCGTCGATTGTGGGCAAAGGTGGATTTTTATTCGAATCGTCACAAGTTTGGATCCGATTTTGTTTCTCACGAAACTTCAAGTAATCGTCAAGTATGTTCGTTTGCTCAACAAAATCAAATTTATAATTATTTACATGAGAATTTTCACTTTGAAATTGTTGAGAACAAAAGTTTTCAGTAGCACCACAATTGAAATTATTCCCGTTGCCAAAATCATTTGAAAAGTGATTTACATTTCCATTTTGAAATTCATTTTGGAGATCAAAATTGAATTGACAAGTGTTATAATCAGAATCATCTGAATTTGGATGTGAAATCGAAATTTGGTTATTTTGAAAGCTTTCACTTGAATTGTTGCACATGTATGACTTACACAATTCATTTATTTCCTTATTTTGTTGTATGCTCATTTCAAGTAAAGATTCAACATGTGTTTCAAGAGTTGAGGGCTGATCATCATTTTGAAAATTTGGTGGTGTACAAACGGATTATCTTGAAAATTTTGAAAAGTTGGTGGCGTAATATCCAAATTGTTTGTACAATAGTTGTTATTAAAATATCCATATGTATTTGGTGTAAAATTATATGGATTATATTGATTTTCACAACTATCGTAAAATCCATAGGAATAAGGGAATTGAGACATTTTCAAGAAAGCTCTTAAAAAATATGTTAAAATTAACAACTTTGGATTATATGAATACAAGTCTAGGCCAGGTTCGGACAGGGATTATCAGTGTGCCACGAATCACCGTAGAAACACGACTGAAGGTTTAAGAACCTGTTTGAGTTCTTGACTCTACCGTTCCTTAGACACCTTAGAGAGTATCAATCCTAATTGTCAATTTAACAAATATTTTGTCCTATGAGCTTTGGGGAATCCTTGATTTGATTTCAAAAATAATGTCTTCCACGTTTGTTTTAAAATTTCCAACCACACATCAACAGGCAAAATAATCCATCACAGACAGTCACAGAATAATAATTGCAGAAAAAAGAAAAAAAATTACAAGCAAGCCGATGCCCTGCAGAAGAGTTTTACAAGCAATGTCTATATTTTTTATTTGCAGCAGCGGTCCCTGTAAAGTTAGAAAATACTCACCTTGATCGGCGGTCCGTCCAGTGCAATTGAGTCGCGCTAGCGTGTTCACACCCCACTTGGTGTGCAACCGCTCGAACACTGAATAGTCCACTGTACCTGTTTTTTTTTTTTTTTTTTGGTGTGAAATATTCCAGGAGACAAAAAAAAAGACAAAACAAACGAAAATAAATAGAAGAAAAATCAGCGGCCCACAATTTCCTGAAATAAGCCCACAAGCCCGTCTGCAAAGGGTAAAAACACTTTCCTTGCCAAATCAGATTACCCAAGCCGAAAATAACCCCAAAAACAACTAAAAAAAAAAAAAAAAAAAGAAAATTAAGCTCAACCAAGCAGGCCCGGACCCAAAAATAAAAATCAAACCATGTTGTACTACAAATGGTCAGCCCTCTTTTAAAACAAAAAACCACTTAGCTATTTATATATTTTTTTTCGCACAAAATCAAGAAAAAGAGGACGCACATAGTTCCAGAAATTATGCCCCAATTATAAAAGGATAGTAATCCATAAACGAAATACACACAAAATCAATTCTTCCACTTCTAACAAAAAAAAACGCAGACAAAATCGGATTTTCCTTTCCCAAATCGCAGAAAAAAAAAATCGAAATAGCAATTGGGGATTTCGGGTGGTTCGATTTCAGCGAGTTCTATTCTGTTTGAGTGATTTTTTTTTTCTTTTTTCTTTTTTTGGATCGGAAGTTGATCCGATTTGCTGGAAGTCTGGAATCAAGTTTGGGAGTTCTGGTTTGTAGATCGGCGTTGACTTTGGTGCGTGATGCGATTTGGGGAGTCACGGTTTGGTTTTGTGGGTACTTGGCGGGTTCTGTTCGTGGCGATGATTTCCGAAGGGGTTAGGGTGCTTTTGCGATTTGAAGGGGGTTGCGAAAGGGACTACGAATTGTTGAGTGTGATATTGGTTGAGAAGGAGGTGAACGTTGGACTGATATGAATGATGTAGGTATGAACTATGTTGAAGAATAGGATATTGGTTGAGTGAAGAGTATGAATATACACTATATAGTGATTAGAACTGGTGAAGTGTTTGGTGCTGTGAGAATTGGTGAGATGCAGGAGATGATTGCGTGAAAGGGGTTTGTGATGGGTGTGTTGGGATTTGTGTATAAGGAGGAGACTCTGATGATAGTTTGAAACAAGGATGTATTGAAGTGGCAGAGGAGCTTTTTCAGGAGTCCGAATTGGTTTGGGAGTAGTGGATATTATTGGTTGCAGGAGGTTTCGTTGATGATGTTGTATGGGTTTGTGGAGCGGTGGTGATTGGAGTGGTTTGCGGTGGTGAGAACGTGGTATTGAATGGTGTTGTAGTTGAGGATATGTAAAGGGGTTGGAAGGGGACTGGTTTTGTTCTATCTGGAGGTGTATTGTATGGTTCCCCTTTTTTTTTATGATTTGCGGTCTTGGTTTTGGCAGAGCTACAGGGATGGCTTGAAAGATGTTTGTACCAAAGAGTTTCAAGACAGCACAAAAATTAGAAAAGAACCGAAAAAGGATTTTTTTTTTTTTAATTGACTTGTAAAAGAAGAAGTGGAAAAGATTTCTTTTGAAAAAATGGAAAGGCAATCAAGACAGGAATAGAAACAAAATTTGCAAGATTTTTTTTTTTTGTCTCTTAATTAGAAGATCTTAATCAGCAGCACCAAATCAAAAACTAATCAAGAGATATTTTTTTCCTATATATAAAAGAAAAAAGGAATAAAAATATTTTATTTTTTTTATTTTTTTATGAAAGCTAAAGAGAAAATAAACAAAAACAAAAAATAAAAATATAACCCGAAGGACTATTAATAAAAATTAATTTGGTCCCCGGCAACGGCGCCAAATTTTGTTTGAGAACAAATTATACAATTGTAAACAACTGTAAAATTCGTTCGTCTTTCCTAAACAACAAGGATCGTTGTAGAGGGTGTCGAACTCTGGGACCAAATTATTTTATTAATAAATCCAATCAAGTTATCCCTAACTTTTGATTGGTGAAAAACAAAGAAAATAGCAGAAATTAAATAAAAGAGAGTTTTAACAATAAGTGAAAGCAATTAGGGGATAATGACATAGATCAGATTCATAATCATCAATAGCCAAAAGATTAACCAGATCTAATACATGTTTCTATCACAAACATGAATCAACGATAATAAGTTTTTAGAAACAAATATGTAAATAACGACAAGCATAGCCTATGCAGGAGCTCAGCTCTACAACCATAGACTATCAGGACAGATTTACTAATTAATTTCTAAAACCCTAAAATTAGATCTAAATCTGATAATTGTTAGACCGAACACGAATATACCCTGTGAAGGAGCATAGCTCTTAAACGACAAAAAATATGAAGGTTCAGATCTAACCCTTAATTCAGATCCAGATCTACATGTATACAGTCCTCATCTTTTGGCTATGTGATTCATATTGAATCATACTATCAGCGTCATCACCCCCTAATCAAAGGGGATTAGCTAGACATAGCTAAAGAAGAAGAGAAAAAGAAAATAAATAACATGAACATAAATAAAATAAACAAAAAATAAAAAGAAAGGGAGAGAATGATTTTATTCCAAGAAGAGAATTACAGAATAAAACCTAATGTGTTTTACAATGAATGAGATACAAGGTATTTATAGCTGATATGACAAAGGCTAGCTAGCTAATTACATAATGTGGGACTAAAGAAATAACCCAATTAACACGTAAGCCAGTGTGAACGCAGCTTTAGAGTGAGTGGTTTAGCAAATAGGCTAGTGTGAACGCAACATGAGTAAGAGGCCTTCCAAATGAGCTAATGTGAATGCAGTTTGAGTCTTTATTGAGCCAAATCTTCTTAACTGAAATATAATTGCAACCGTTCTTCAAGCTTTAGACTCTTCAGGCTTTAGCAATTTTAAACTTCATTCTTTTTAAGCAAATTCTTCATGCTTTACCCATCAAATGCTCTAAACCATGCTTCTTGTCAACAATCTGAAAATACAGCTATAAATACAAAGTATCAATTATTTTAAAGGGAAAATAAGATAAATAAGCGGATAAAATATACACATTTACGTGTATATCAGCAACCCTGGACATAACATTTTGGAAACATTGTGGATTGATGGATCAGGCATAGATCGACCTAGTGATTAAATCTATTTCCAAATGCAACATCCATATGATGATACATCTATTTCCATTCATCAAAAAGAAAAAAATGCACACGCATCCATATGCAGTATGAGAGTGCTTTGAGCTTATATAGTGCCTAGTGCATGTATATGCATCCATGAGCAAACACTTGCATCCATCAAACATAACATGTTTCAAACACAGGTTTACATCCATTGGTTTCCTACCTAAAGGTCGAAGATCCGATCAATAAGATATACTCAAATGACAAAAGCAAGTACAAATAAAAGATTGGAAAAAGAAGCTAAGAGCATACTCTTAAAAAGAAAAGGGTACGAATTGCGAATCTTGTCTTCAACTCTCAAGTTGCATCCTCGTAGTCTTCTCCCCATTGAACTTTCATCAACTTGACCTCTCTATTGCATAGCTTCTTAACCTCTGATCCAATAATATGGGTAGGAACTCGTCTAATTGTCGCCTCTCGTTCTACCTCCACTTCCTCAAGCATGCTCGGCTCAACTACCTCTGTTGTATCGTGCGAATACTTCACAAATGAGAAACGTGGAAAACATTATGAACTCCCACCAATCTCTCTTGTAGTCTCACATATAGGACATTTAACCTATCCTTTACACTATGGGAAATGGCCCTAAACCCCTTGGTGACAATTTCCCTACAGATCCAAAGCGAACCACATTCCTCAGAGGTGATACTTTGATGAAAACCATGTCTCCCACCTCAAACTCAATATCACTCCTTCTCTTATCTGCGTAGGACTTATGCATGTCCTGAGCAATCTTCATGCGTTTGGGGATAAGATCAATCTTTTCTAAAGTTTCTCTAATCATCTCAGGTCCAAGTAGAAGCCTATCTGTAGACTCCCACCAACAAGTTGGTGATCTGCAAGGTCGTTCGTACAATGCCTCAAAGGGTTCCATACCTATACTAGCCTGATAACTGTTGTAGGCGAACTCAACCAACGGAAGATTCTCCTCTCAAGTCCCTACGAAGTCTAGGATACATAGCCTCAAAAGTTCCTCAAGAACTCTATTCACCTCTCAGTCTACCATCGATCTAAGGGTGATATGCAGTGCTCAAACACAACTGTGTACCTAATTCCCCTTGCGGGCCCTTCCATAACTCACTAGTGAAGATAGGGTCATGATCACTCACTATGCTGGAAGGTACTCCATGTAGATGGATTATCTCACAAAGATAAACTGATGCTAACAATGTTATCGTTCTCTTACTATTAATAGGAATGAAATGAGTGCTCTTTGTAAGCCTGTCAATTATAAACCAAATACTGGTGTTGCCTTTCCTCGATCTAGGCAAACCATCGATGAAATCCATAGATATGCTCTCCCACTTCCACTGTGGGACCTCCAAAGGATGAAGCAGACTGTCGGGCTTCCTTTGTTCAACTTTAACTTGCTGGCAAACTAAACATCGAGAGATAAACTATGCTACATCTTTCTTCATCCCAGTCCTAAAGAAAACCCTCTTCATATCTCTATACTCTTATCGCTGCCCGGACGGATAGTCAACCTAGAATGAAGGGCTTCCTCAAGGACTGTCTTCAACAGACTCCCAACTCGGGGAACACAAAGCCTTCCATCCCGTCGCAACCACCCTCTATCATCTGTGGAATATCTACTAAGATAACTAGAAGTCTCCCCTCTACTAAGCCTATCCAAAATGTCTATTATTTGTGGGTCCTCTTGCTGCAAAGATCCTATATGATCGATAAGATTAGGTCACACCTCTAGGGCTGCCAACAAACCAGGTGTAAGATTCATAGATGGCCTAAAATCGAAGGTCGATATGTACTCCAAACTCCGCCTCTCTACGAATGGAGGACTCAAAGCCATCCTCTGCCTACTCAATGTGTCTTCCACTACATTACCCTTACCAGGGGTATAAGCAATCTCAAAGCCATAGGACGCCAGGAACTCCATCCATCTCTACCTTCTCAAATTGAGATCCCTCTACGAGAACAGTTACTTGAGAGTTTTATGATCCGTGTACAACTCGAACCTCTCTCCAAGTAGATAATGTTGCCAAGTCTTAAGCGCAAATACTATAGCATCCAACTCCAAATCATGGGTAGGGTAGTTCCTCTCATGAACCCTCAACTGTCTACCACCGAAGCATACTACCCATCCCTCTTGCATCAAGACAGCACCAAGCCCTGTACCACATGTATACTGTGAACACTTAGTTCCCATCAGGCAAAATCAAAACTAGGGTTGTTTTCAGATCCCTCTTCAATCATTGAAAATCATCCTCACAGTCAATGCTCCAAGAAAAGGTAGGTTCTTCCTTCGTTAGTCTAGTGAGTGGGGCTTATATCTTTGTGAAGTCCTAGGTAAACTTCCTATAATAGCCCGTCAACCCAAGAAAACTCCTCACCGTTGTTGCATTCTTTGGAATCTTCCAATCTTGAACTGCAACTACTTTCGCGAGATTCAAATCTATCCTATCCTTGGAGACCACATACCCTAGAAATCTTACTTCCTCTCTCCAAAAGTGACATTTGGAGAATTTCGCCTTAAGCTGGTGTACTCAGAGTGTCCTCAAAACATCCCCTAAGTGTAGCACATGCTCTTCCTCGCTCTTAGAGAAGATCAGAATGTCATTCACAAAGACCACAATGAACTTATTCAGAAACTCCCGGAACACCCTACTCCTTAGATCCACAAAATTTGCGGGTGCATTTGTCAACCCAAAAGGCATGACTAGCCACTCAAACAAGCCATCTGGAGTTATGAAAGCGGTGTTCTCTATACTGTCCTTGGCCACCCTCAACTGATGAAACCCCATGGCCAAGTCAAACTGAGAGAAAACAGAGGCACCAACAAGCTGGTCAAACAGATCATCAATCATCGAAAGTGGGTGCATATACTTCTTAGTGATATTATTCAACTCCCTGTAATCCACACATAAGCGAAGTGAGTTATCCGCCTTAGTTGCAAAGACGACTGGAGCAACCCATTCTGATATACTTCGCCTAATAAACCTTTTCTCAAGTAGCTCCCCTACTTTCTTGTTAAGCTCCCTCCTTTCCCTAGGAGACATGCGGCGCACAGGCAATGCGAAGCCGATGCGACTGGCTTTGCATTATCCACCAAGTATATCCGAAAATCAATCTCGCGCCTCGGAAGTAAGCCTCTAACCTCCTCAAAAACATCCTGATACTCACAGGATACCGGTACAGATTGCAAATCATTTACAAAAGCATCGAGTGATTCTAGGAAACTAAGCATGATAGACCCCTTTGGGTCACAGGAAATCTCGAGAGTCCTTCCATGGTAAGTCAAAAGTCTAACAACCCTCCTCTTACAGTCTAGAATGGCATCATACATGGCTAGCCATTCCATCCCTAGAATCGGAACATAGCCTATAAAACCAAGTACACACGCGTCGCACTCAAACTCGACGCCCAACACAGATAGCCTCAAACCCAGACTTATCACAGATAGATGAGTCGTGCCCCTAATGGGGTTTGAGACAATAACGAGATTAGAAACAATACTAGTACTAAGGTGCAGAGACTCAACCATAGAATCAGTTATAAAAAAGTGGGAAGCGCCAGAATCAAAAAGAGTACTAATTGGATGATCGGAAAGAGAAATCAAACCTTCAACAGAAAGTTTCCTACCTCAGTCCGATACACTAGCCTCGAGAGTATGCACCTGCCTTCCAGAAGATCATGCACTTTGGCCCTGTCCTTGCTTCTTTGGGCACTCCTTAGTATAGTGTTCAACCTCACCATAGTTGAAGCAAGCATTCTTTCTTTTTCTGCAATCTTTGACCAAATGACCTAAGCTCCCTTAACCATGACATTTCTTCTTGCCTTGAGCTTTGTCATTCTTTCCACCCTTCTTTTGCTATTCTTTCTTGGGCCACACTTTCTTGTTTTGTGTTTCATCAGTCTTAGCCTCATTTTTCTCATCCTTATCATCTTCGTGCATCAATGCCACATCAACCAGTCTCTCAAAAGTAGCCCTCATCGGAATGTGAGATAATGCCAATGCTTGAAGAGGTAGATTCAATCCTCTTGCAAACCTTAAAGGTTTCTTATGCAGGGTATTCACCAGCTCTAGACCAAACCTTGCCAACTGATTGAACTTATTGACATACTCTTTGACAGACATGCTTCCTTGCTTAAGTGCCAGAAACCTCTCTATTTGCATACTCTCTTTTGCCTAAGAAAGAAATTTCATATCGAATCTCTATCAGAAATCATCCTAAGTATCAACTGGATGCCCTGCTTGTGTCACTTCCCACCAGAACGAAGCCTCATCCTTAACCTGCCATGCAGCCAACTGTATCTTTCTACGGTCATCAACCTCAAAAAGCCCAAACAAATTCTCTGTCTCTTTAAGCCAATTCCGTGCTTCCACAAAGTTCTCAATTCCATGGAATGGCTTTCCTCCCATAGCACAGAAGTCCTTGCATATCTTAGAGAAATTATCCGCTTACGGAGGAGGAGGAACAACGACTACAACTGGGGGAGGGGTGTCTGCTTGGCCTTGGGTAGGCGTCGTAGCCTTAAGATACCTACGGAATCAAGCCGGTATCTGAACGCCCTTGGGAAGATTCGATTCCCCAGACATGCTGAAAAGAAAAGGAAAAGAGATTTAAACAGAGAATCGAAAGATATTTTGTATGGTTTTGGGGAATATGTTTTTCAAAAAAAGACTTTTCTTCAAAAATACTTTTTTTTTTGAAACCTTCTAAAAACAATTTTCAAAACCTTTTATTTGATCTTGTAACCGTCGGCTCTGATACCAAATGTGACACTCCATGTCCGTTAAAGTCACTCCTAATCAGAATGCATTAAGTTCCGTGAAGCGTTATAGGTAAACAAAAACAGAATATCATAAGACATATATAAAATGGAAGCGGAAATTTAAAACTTCATTATTTTGGAGAAAAACATCGTAGTCTCAAAACCAGTTACAACATCAGTCATAAAATATTGAATCTGAGTACATCAAAACAAAACGTCTGTCTTGCGCTAAAAACCATCAGAGTACATAAATGTACAATCATAATCCCTAGTAATAGCCATAATAAAGTAAACAAGTAGTCAAAGCGATACATCGAAGCAGATCCGAATCCAAGCAAAAATAGAAGAGAGAGCCCTAATCAAGCTTGAGTGTTCCCATCCTGAGAACCTAAGGGTAAAAGGAAGAGAGAGAAAAGGAAACAAAATGGGTCAGACATAAAGTCTGGTGAGTCTGGTGACTTTTAGCATATAAAGAAGTAAAAGTATCATGACAGGCACATAAACTGGATGAGAGATAACAGTATCATATAATAGGTATAACAGACTGAACAAGATAAGAAGAATAAACAAAGTAGGTTATGCTTCTCAAATAATTTTCTCTGCACCAATACTAGTATATCATATTATGACAGGATTAGGTGTCCCCTAATTACTTAACAAAAAGAGAATGATCCCAACAGAAGCATAATGGTAGTTCTAGGTGTACTCTAGTAACGAGGTTTACCCAAATATAAATAACATGCACCTCATCAGAAATAACGGGTGTTACCCTAAACAGAAATAACATGTACCTCAACAGAAACAGCCAGAACTAGATGTACCCTAATTACTACCCCAAGCGATCGGCTCCTTAACTTGTAAATATTGTATCGGTCCCATAGTAGGGTGTATTACTACCTAAAGTGGTAACCTACAGGAGGACATAGACCTATTTACTAGTGCTACAACGGCTTATTTCCCCCCTACAGACTAGACTCATGTACGCACATGACTCCGTTGGAATGCGCCCGTATACACCCTCTTTCAAATGAACCTCTTACAATCAGTTCAGTATGCATGCCCTGACCCCTTCCTGGTGGGGGGTCCCCGTTTAATACCAGAATGGGTTACTAACTGATATGGGTTCCACACAGCAGAAAACACAAGTCAACCCCTAAACTTGTGTTCCCCAATTAACTAGGATTTTTAACAGGTTAAGCTTATAGAATATCAGGTTCGCCTAACCCCCACAGATTAACAGGTTAAGTTTTTCACAGGTTAACAGATTTATCTAACCCCATAGATTAAAAATAATTGCTCAGCCCTAATAGATTAAATAGGTTTACATAACCCTAACAGGTTAAAAGGATCTTACAGATTACATATGGTTCCATTAACATGTTCCGCTTAATCTATAAATTAAGCGTACAGGTTCGTATGCTCTAAACCTCAAGTCATAAATCATAGTATAAGATATGTCCCAAATTTAATCACATTTCACAGTATACTTACGCCTCCGAATTCCAATCATGGTTCGTAGTACAAGATATACCCCCAATTTATCATTCCCAATTTATCTCAATTTCATTCGTACGCATATTTCAGCAATATTGGCTTAGGCTTGAAGGTAGCCTAGGCTATAAAAATAAAAAGGAAATGAGGGAGAGAGAAGAACAGAAATAGGCATAATAATAGAATATACGTATCAGAAATAGGCATATAAGAACTGAACAGCAGATCAGGTGTATAGAAGAATTCATGTAATAACAGAACTATTTAGGTATGAATCAGATTCTTAACATGCATATGTTTAGATCCAGATTTATAAACATGTCAAGGTTACTATTAAATTTTTATATCTAAAAGTAGCATGAACTCACAAAGATTGGATCTAAAGAACAGAGAATAATATTTTCATGTTGCAGAAGAGATTCTTGTATGTATACAGGCTAATGTTGAAGAAGATAGTCTAATTCAATCCAAGCAGAGGCAGCATCTCATTGTCTCCATTGATTTTAGTGTAGAAAAACAATAGAAATGTTTTCCTATATATAGCCTATCTCTAACGAACCTAGCCCAGAAATAAAATGAGGTACAGAAAAATGCACCACGCTAGATAATGGATGGGTCGACCCATCCTCACCTGAGACGACCCGTGGGTCGACCCGAGTCGACCCACCTGGCCATAGGTCGACCCAACCCAAGGGTCGCCCCCATGCTGACCCAGATCTCACCAACTTCTCCCACTCATATTTTTGAAATATTTTGAATTCTGGTTTGAATTTATTTATACATAAGACTCTTATATGTATACAAACTTCTAACCTTCATAACTTTCTCATACGATGTCCGTTTTATGAAAAATCGGAGTCTATCTTAAGCAGAATTCCGAGACGAACGCAATGGTACTGTCCATTTTACTTAATTCCAAATATTTAATTAAGTACCCTTTAGTTTATTGTTATAATGTCCTTCAAAAATTACGGGGTGTTACAAGGATCCTGGATTATTGCTGGAGCTATACTCTGGATTATTCTATAGCCTTCCGCAGAAAGTGCTTATGTTTTTCTATTGTGTATTGAATTATAACTTATTATTTTATGATATTTGCATTATACTCTGATATATTCTTGTACTATGATGTAAAATTGTTGTAGTAACAATAAAATGTTCTTTTGTGTTATGTTCTAATGCGTTTTATCCTATAACGTTACAAGGATTTCTGACTTTTGGATCGAACCTGGGTGGCTTATGGTCGATTCGAAAGGAAGGAATTTTCGAGTCATCACGGGATTCCTCTTCCTTAGAGAGCGAAAGTGATAATGACAACAAACAAGCTAACATATGCTTCATGGCTAAAGATAATAAGGTTAGCAATTTTACTTTTGATGATATAGTTGAAATAAGTTAAGAATTATTAGTATATAGGAATAATTTCAAAAGAAAATATAAATAAGCTAATAAGGATCAGAAAAAAGAAGAATTCAAAAGAGAAATGCATAAGGATGATAAAGAAATATTAGAAGAAGAACCTAGAAAACATCAAGAATCTTTTTCTAATGTTAATTCTCAACTTACTTTATTGAGTCAAGAAATTGAAATTCAAAAAGAAAAGAATAATGCACTTGTTACAGAAAATCATGATTTAAAAACTAAGATTAAAATAACATAGTCAGACAATTTTAGTCTAATAATCAAGTTAGAAGACATCACGAAAAATGTCTCGAATTTCAATCAAGGAAGAGAAAATCTATCTAGAATTATAGAAAATTCTCAATCTACATTAACAAGAAAGGACTAGAATATAAAAAGAAGTCTTATATTCAGCCTAAAAAGAAATTAAACAAAAAGAATGTGAAAACCAATAATACTTTAAAGGTTACAAAAAATAAAAACAATTTCTAAGACTATTAACATATGGATTCCTAAAACAAATTATATTTGATTAGGAATAACTATATAAAATCATTTTTGGAAATTGTTCATAGAAATAAAAATTATATTTATAAAAGGGACATTGAACCCTCTTGGATTTGGTTTCCTAAGACCTAACTCTTAGGACTATATTAAAAATTTGGTACCAACGTTGTTTCTTATTTTTTGTAGGACTCACTCAAGAAAAGAGGAAGTGGATATTCGATAGTGGTTGCTCAAAACATATGACATGAGATAAAGAAATGCTGACAAATATCATCTACTCAAAACGACGAATTATCACTTTTGGAGATAACTCCAATAGATATATCATCGAAAAGGCGATGTAAGCAATTATGGTACATTTAATTTACCTCTTATAACTGATGTTTTATTAGTTAAAATTTTAAGACACAATTTACTTAGTATTAGTTAGTTGTGTAATATAGGTATTAAAATTTCATTTTCAGAAAATAAATGCAGTATTTCTAATAAAAAACAAAATCATATTTTAGAAGGAAATAGAGATTAAAAAAATTAAAAAATGAAAATCATTCATAATCCGGATATGTGTTTAATGGCTAAAGAAAATGATCCTAGGCTATGGCACAAAAGGTTTGTCATATAAAATTTAAAACAATAAATAGAATTTCAAAAAAAATGAATAGTAAAAGGATTAATGAAAATGAAATTCAAAGTTAACAATCTTTGTGACGCTTGTCAATTAAGAAAATTAACAAAATCATCATTTAAATATAAAAAGGTTATTTCAACATTACAACCATTGGAATTACCTCATACCATATGGATTTATTTGGACCAAAGATCAATCTTATAAATCATAATAGATATGTTTTTGTAATTGTTGGCGATTTTTCTACATATAACTGGACAATTTTTATGAAAAATAAAAGTGATACTTTCGATCTTTTTAAAACCTTTGTTAAAACAATTCAAAAATAAAAAGGGTTAAATATAAAAAAATATAAGAAGCGATCATGGAGGATAATTCAAAAATGAAATATTCGATCAATATAAAAAAAAAGGAATTTTTCATAATTTTTCATTTCTTCGAACTCCCCAGCAAAATGGAGTTGTAGAACGTAAAAACACAACATTACAAGAATGTGCTAGAACATTACTAAATGGACCAAAACATTTCTGGGTAGAAGCAATTGCAATGGCCTATTATGTATTGAATCATGTTTCTATTCGATCTCTTATGAAAAATATCCCTTACGAACTTTTTTAGGCAGAAAACCAAATATTTCTTATTCTAAAACCTTTGGTTCAAAATGTTTTTTTTTTAAACAGAAGAGATCAGCTTGGTAAATTCGATTCGAAATCTGATGAAGGAATTTTCTTAGGATATTCATACCAAAGCAAACTGAATCTTTAATAAATGAATAAATAGAAGAAACTCTTCATGTATCCTTCGACGAAAATTTTAATCAAGTAACTTATAATAAAAATAAAGAAATTCTGAATAATAAAAATTCTCGAGATTATGGAACATTATTCATGATATTAGTGAAGATGAAAAGATTGTTCATAATACTAGCGAAAATAATAGCATTAGAGAAGATGAAAACGCTATTCAAAATGGTAGAGAAAATGAATACACTATTCAAAGTACTAGAGTAGATGAAAACTCAATTCAAAATACTCGAGAAGATGAAAACATTTGTGACGACCCAGATTTTCGGTACCCTTTGAGCTGACTAAACAACCCCGATCCAACCCAAATTACACTGAAAACCCAGATGCCAATAGAAAGAATTTAGAGGATAAGATAAGAAAGAAAGAAATATTAGAATATAAGAGATAAGAAGAAGAATAACAACAAAATCAAAGTCTCACATCGTAGCGGAACAAAATATAATATATAAATAAATTTTTATTCAGAGCTTGAAATATAACTTACAAATCATCAGAGTACATCACACATCTGAACAGTTATAATACTCTGTCCTCATATACAACATACAGCGGAATAAATAACAATACGTCTGAACTCCTCTGGCACGTCTTCTAAACTACGTAATATCCAATAACCTGGACTTGTACAACCCGGTCTAAGTTGAGCGTTTCAAATACCGGGTCAGTATGGTGAACCAGAGTGAGAACAACTCGCAAAGTTTAAGGGGAATCATCCAACTTGATTTTAATGTTCAAATCTTTTCAAAAGAAAAGGATAATCGTAAGACCAAATCCACACTCCACATATATATCATCTGATATTATGATAGTGTCTAAATACAAATAAATATCAATCTAGCGGAACGCTTGCATCTCATGCTCCACATATATAGTATACAATCAAAACCGCGAGCGCTTATTGGAGATTAAATTCCGACTATGACAAGGTATGGAACCACCTGCCGATAGTATATCTCTAGAGGCGAATACACTGGGTTCAACAAGAATGTCTTGCAACCCGGCCCACACATGACCGACCACTCATTTCGCTTGAGTGTATCGAATGTATATCACCAACAGTTGGGATCAACGGTCGTTTCCCGAAAGGGACAACATCGATAGATTAAATAAGCAAAAGGAATTTCTCTAGATAGGTGATTATACACCCTAAGGGGTGCGACCCACATAGCCATGCTGCCTGCCCGATTTTTGTCATTTCCCGGTTGTTGAGGCTGGAGGTTATAATTCTTCTTTCCTACATAGCATGCCACCATTCACTTTGAATGCCACATCGTTAGATCCATCCGAAATCACTAATTTATTTCCACAAAAAAACTCAGATTGTTAGGCTAAAGAAGTTTCCCTTTTTTGCCACCAACTTCTTACGTTTGAAGAAATCAACGTACGTAATCCCTTTGGAAATACTCTACCAAACACTCGTCCATACAAGATGTCCTGGGACTGGACAAACCGAAAGCACCCTCCGACTGCATATTAGGAATCACCCTATAGATCAGTAGCGAGTAGTCCTTGCAAATCCGTCGATTTCAACCACGACAGAGTCACAGTATATCTCTGGCCGCGAAACCAGAGATCATAAGTAATTCTACCGTTTTATGAAGATCTACGGTCTTCAATTTCTTCGTCTTGACCAGTACATGATATCATCAAAATTTCGTATTTGCTGGACGGAATGGTTTCGAATATAATTTCGATCGCGGTCTTTCCGTACCAACAATCGCATTGGCTAGATTTGACAGTCGGTTATTCAGCTATCAAATAAACAACCATAAAATAAACTGAATTCACTGGTTAAGTATTCAGCATCACTAGGCCCTCTTTCATTTAAAAATAATTAATGAATGGTAAATTTAAGACTTCTAAAAACATTTCCCATTTTATAAACATGATATTCAATCCTCATTTCAATATATTATTCTTCTCAAAACCCTTTTAATCTAATATTTAGAAAATATTTAATAACTATATGCAATTTCTGTTTTACTATTATTCCAAAACATTAATTACAACACCATTTATTATTTATCATCGATTCAACTCGTTATTTGAAAAAACAATCGTTATGACCTCTCCTTTGGTTTCCTCATTTGGACACTATACTAGTCACTTATCTTTTTAGAATAAACCCATTCTAGAACTTATCTTCTCACTTTGAAAACATCGTTATATCTTCCCAAATCTCCTTTGTTTCCTTTTTTATGGAAATATCATTTCATATTCTCATGCCCGTTTTAATTTCCATTTCTTTTGGGATCTATTATATATATTTCCAATTTCTTCAACTAACGTTACATTATTATTTCTCAAACTAACTCCTTTTAACATATTCACCACTACAACTAATATCATCTCTCAATAATCCTGGAGTCGTTCAAGTTGGGGTGTTTTAAATTACCTCTCAGACCTTGATCAACAACGTTCTTATCTTAAGATAGGTACCAGTTGTAATACCAAAACTAATATTCATTCCCAATATCAAACCAAATCCTATTTTAGTTATAACTAATGAAACCTCATTAAATATAGCGAATTTAAATCGCAACTTATACTTCCAGAATTTAAGTAACGTTAATTTAATCTTAACATTTTAACCCCACACTTCTTTTTATAACATCGTTTATAACTCTCATGTTAAATATAAAACCCTATTTACCTTGATTACTTCTTACTAAATTTAAATATTAAGTAAACATTATATTTAAGCTATTGTATCGGCTTAAATTCCCTTTAATTAACTTAGTTTATTAAAACTCGGTTTTAATAAAAAACTTGTTCACCAACTCTTTTCCAAAAATCCAATTTTATTCCAATATAACCTTTGATTTCCAACTTAAATGAATCTCATTACGGCTTGATCACCTAAATCATTATTCATTAAAATAATGATCTATATCATCATTAACTATCGGAGAAATAATTAACTTCTTACTTAACTCAATTAATCAGTAAATTCCTTTTTTAATCTTATCAAAGCTAAAATAAATATTTGTTAAACTATTTTATTTGATTAATTAAAAATAAATTAATTAAATAACTAATTCCAATTAAATTTGTTAACTTCATCAGTTCAAACGATGCTTATCTTGTTAATCAACTTCAATTAGTTATTCTTTTAAATTAATCGATAATATAATTTATTTAAATAATCCGGTTTAATTGTTTCTTTTAAACAATTAATCGAATTCTTAATCATTGCGTTAATTCCTACTTATCTGGTTATAAATCTTATTAAATAAGATTTTACTTTACAAAATCATTTAATGACTTCTAAAAAAACTTAAAAAATGATTAATACATATTAATTTCCTTTTATTAAACCTTTATTCAAACATATTGATTTCATTCCATCTTCAGTTATGAAATATATTTTATAACTTCATTACCGTCGATTTACCTGACGGTAAATCAATATTTATAAAACGATATATTTTTAGGCCAACTACTACCAATTACTCAACCAATACCGTATATTGGTTAAAACAGAACAAAGTTGAATTTAGATTCAACAATCAATGATTCAATCCATCACCATTCATATGGGGTAAACAGTTCATGTAATTGTAATATGAAAATAAACAATAAATTTGAGGAATCCAGTTGGATCCCTCTAGCCTGTTTTCCCTACATCCAAATATGTTATCTCAAATAAATCATGAATATAATATTCACCAGTCCAACAATAACAGTAATTCAAACATCCAATTTCAATTAATTACGTTTATATTATAATAAACATAACCAACGAGGTAAGTTACCTCATTTGGAAATAATCGTTAAAAATAATGATTGTTTTATATTAAATTAAACAAACGTTTAACTTAATCAGTTAAATCAACATATTCAAACCTACTCGGTAAATAACCATCAGTAAACAAGCATAGCACACAAATATTTAAACCTGATTTATAACATATAAGTGGGATAAAAACTGTGTGAGTTGAACTCACCTTGATTTGTCTGTCGCTGAAATAGTTTGGTTTAATTAAATTAAACCGACGTTTAATTTAATTAAAACTCTAATAGCTGCCAACTCTGATCAGACCAGTTTCATCGTTGCGCTTGCTAATATGGTTCCAACGCTCTTGGTTCTGTTCAGTTCCGTTACTGTCACTGTATGACCGATTTATAGATCAATACTATAAAAACTTTAATAATATTTTGTATTAACAGGGTTAGGAATATTTGATGTAACGTGTAACAGGGGATCAATATTTTGATACCCGTATTATTGGGACTATAAATTGTAACGTGTTACAGGACTAATAATATCAATGGGTCTACAAAATGCATGTCTGAACGTGATTAGACACTATTTCTAAATAGCCTTAGCATCCATAATTAGGCACGCTAATTTATGGTTAGGCATAGTTGTTTACACACAGTTTGTATTTGGGTTAGGGAATATCAAATATGATTAGTCACCGTTTAGCATATTATATAATGCATTCGAATGGATCTGGCTTCGTGTAAGTATTGTTCCAGGATGAATTATATATTATAACTTAAATTATAACTTACGTGTTCAAGGGATTGGGCAAATTAAAACATTATTGGCGCATTAACAAATATACTTTAGGAAATATAAAAATATACCATGTCACCAAAAATGTTGTTCGTATTCTTCTCCAATGCTCGCGCAAGTGATGCAACTCCCTCACTACTGAAAGGTGACTGACTCCCCACTCCCCTTTTGTTTCCCTTCACGCATTCCATTTTGCTTCAAAGAAGATGCACCGTTTTTTTTTCACTCCTCTGATATTCACAGCGCTAGCATACAGTGTATGAAATCCATCCCTTATTCTGCTGCATTACACTTCGCTCCAGTTTAATCCAACCGCAAGTCTTGCAACTTCCCCTCCTCTGTACAAAACCGCGCTACATTGATCTCCTCTCCATGCTGCTTACTTCAAACGTGTTTACTCCCCTTGTATTTGAACCGGAGAGCTCCCCTCAAGCTCCGTGCCACTTCCCCTATACACCATGTCACCAGAACCACAACCATCTGAGATCTGTTGCTGCCACTCCGCATTCTTATGCTTTGTTCTTCCTCACGCATTCACATCAGTCCCCTCTCCGCTGCTCGACAAGGTCATCGCACATTCCCTCTGCTGACTGCTCTGTTCACAACCCCTGCTCCGACAACTCCGCCACCTCCGTAACACTTCCCTATCGTTGAACAAGCTCCGCTTCTTCCTATACATTGAAACAGCAACCTTCAACACAGCAAGCCACCCGGCCCATTTCTCTCCCCTCCAGATACACACAGCACCTCCCCCTATTCGATCTTAACGCGGCTCCTCTTGTTCACATCAGTTTCTATTCTAACCCATCCTTCTCTCGCACTCCGTTCACCTACCATTCACGATCCAAGATCCGGCCTTAAGCTCCTCACCAAACTCCGAACTGTTGCATTCTCTCCTCATCCATCACTCTGTTGTTCACCCTCTGGTTCAGTTTTTCTTTGCGTCTACCCCTTAAACCACTTCCGCTCTACACAGCAGTGAGACACTTCTACTTCTTCACGCCAATGCACTTTCATCCCTTCTTCTGTTTTCATTTTGAAACTTATGGGTTTGATTTAATATCAGCTTTCATTTGGTTACAGGAAAATTGAGGGGAGCTGTGCGTATATATAGACACATGAGGAAGAAGATAAGGATCATGTTAAGTCCTACATTTTTCTTAGCCTGCGCGTAGAGGGAGGGGCACAGTGAAACTTCATTTCAATTGATGTGTATGGCTGCAGTGATACATCCACAGTAAGATAAGAGCTTGTGTTTTCTTTTCGCAGCATAAATGTTGGTCTGGTTACAGCTGCTTTGATGGTACAAGAGAAGCACGTTGGAAAAATATAGCTTACATTGATGGAAAAAGATTTATAGGTAGGTTTGATATTCAATAAATTGTCGAATTCCTATGATAGCTGTGCGTGTGTAATTCAGCCATAGGGTAGGATCTATCCTTTTGGATAGGCTTGCAGAGGTATCGGATATAGCTTCTTTGTCAAATATGTAGTTCTATCATTGGGTACGAGAGGTAGGTTCTTCGTTGATCTATAACTAGTTGTGTTTACATAAATCTTTAGGTTCTGCATTTAAAAAAAAAATAGGATTGTTGTGTTGTGTTTTCAAGTCGGGGTTATTTCAAAGAAAGGGGAAGGTATATGCAAGGCAGTGTTGTACTTCATTTCATTATCCTGACGTTTTCCTGTGTGATGGTGAATATACACACAGCTCTGCAATGGAAGGTAGCATGTGCGACAATTTTTATTTGATGTTTTATTGATTTGAGACAGCAGAAGAAGCATATAAGTAGCTGGTGTTTGTTTCAGCTAGGCATACTCGTTGATAGGTTTTGCAGTTACTTTTAAAGTAGCATGACCTTTTATTTCAAGACTGAGACAATAGGTAGGGTAGGAGTTGAAAACCCATGTATTCTCACTTCAATAGACTGTTTGTATATAGATTGGGCAGGTTTCAGCTAGGTAGTAACGTAAAAATGCTAAATACTTAACAGCGAAGGCATTAGGTTGATAGGACAGCGGTGTACCCATTTATATATTCTAATTTCGTTTAGGCATTAAGCTTCATATTGTAATATGTTTTAAATGGTTAATCGCTAAATACCGCTAACTGTTATTTACCATTAACCGTTTAATATATACACTTAAGACGCGAGCTCCAAACACAATGAAACTTGATACCCTGCTACGTCTTACGTTCCGGTCCCAATAAAATTTGTTTCGAGGATCGCCTAAAAAGAAAACATTTTTAATGCTTATATGATATATCAAACAATTTCCCGTGTGTGAAGCACGGGCCTCATTATAAGGAAGCAACGCATTAATTTGAACGTTCTATTTCGTATGATTATGTAATTTCATCATCGATTGTCGTTAGGCGTTTTATATTCGGACCGATATATAAATTTCAAATCGTAAATTACGAAATACCGCGACGTTTTGAGTTCATTTTATATATATATAAATTATATGTTCAAACTTCGTTATATAACCGAATTATATATTATAAATCCATTTATAATACTAAATAAATATATTAAATATCTGACCACTAAAAATACGGGACGTTACATTCCTTCCCCCTTAAAAGAATTTCATCCCCGAAATTAATAAGTAAGAGAAATGTTCCAATCCCAATTATTTTCAAAATAATTATTATAGAATTATCATAAAATTTCTATGTTATATGGATTTATGAAAAAATTCGTCAGCATCCCCTCTGCACTGCTTGATCAGGACAACTACAAATGTCGTTCTAGCCCTCACATATCTCAAAAGAAAAGAAAACCAAATGGACACCCAACTCAGGGGTATAAATTACTAATCAATATAATTAAGGTTTTCCTATTTATCGGGAAACCAAACTCTAATTCCAGAGCATAGCAATTAACAGCTTATTCTTCTCCAACCAACCTGTGCTTAAGTCATTTACAATGCCAGAAATAAATCCATGGTTATCCAGTTTATTTCATAATCGAATTTTATTTAATTCATTATACTGGAGTTTAGTTTTCAATTCATTTGATACTGTTATTAAGCCATTTATGAATTTTATTCAATCTACTTAACAAACAATTAACACTCAATGCACAACTATAATCAATACACAACCAACTAAACCAATCAATTTACATTTTACTCAGTTTTCGAATTCCAAATTGATTTCATTTAACTCCAGAACACATTTTAACACTAATATTCGTTCTTAATTTCAACTTAACCAAGTTAAGTGTCAAATTCAATTAACTTTTAAATTTTCTAATTTATTCACTTCCATTTCAAATTCAAATTCTGGTTTAATTTCGAATATCATTCGTTTTTTCTTCATTTCAAATTGTGATTCATTCAATTAAATTCCCAAGTGGAATCACTTTTGGTTGTATTAAGGCATTCCAATTTAAATCTAATTTTAACTCCATTCAAACCAACCAAACAACTCAATATCTCAATACTTTGATAAAATTATTTCTTGTCTATACAAAAATATAATTTAGCCAAAATTATTTCATTTGACCATCTTTACAAAACAATATTGTATCGGTTGCAAGTTCAATGCTTCTCAACACTTAAACCGATCAAACAACACAATATAAATATTTTTATATAAAATCTACAAATACGCTCTCATATATATATATATACACACACACACTCAAACTCAATCTAAGGTATTACTTACCCCATCTCTATTGAGTTACGCCATAGAGCCAAGGTTATTACTAAACCATTACTAATACCAAGTGTGACGACCCAGATTTCCGGTACCCTTTGAGTTGACTAAATAACCCCGATCCAACCCAAATAGTACTGAAAACCCAGATGCCAATAGAAAGAATTTAGAGGATGAGATAAGAAAGAAAGAAATATTAGAATAGAAGAGATAAGAGGAAGAATAACAACAAAATCATAGTCTCACATTGCAGCGGAACAAAATATAATATATAAATAAATTTTTATTGAGGACACGAAATATAACTTACAAACATTAGAGTACATCACACATCTGGACAGTTATAATACTCTGTCCTCATATACAAGATACAGCGGAATAAATACCAATACGTCTGAACTCCTCTAGCACGTCTTCTAAACTACGTAGTATCCAATAACCTAGACCTGTAAAACCCAGTCTAACCCGGGCATTCCAAATACCGGGTCAGTCTGGTGAACCAGAGTGAGAACAACTCACAAAGTTTAAGGGGAATCATCCAACTTGATTTTTAAGTTCAAAATCTTTTCGAAAGAAAAGAATAATCGTAAGACCAAATCCACTCATAAATACGGATGGCTTTTCCTTACGATAACCCAAAACGTTTGGAAAACAAATATATCATCTGATATTATGATAGTGTCTAAATACAAATAAATATCAATCTAGCGGAACGCTTGTGTCTCACGCTCCATATATATAGTATACAATCAAAACCGCGGGCGCTTATTAGAGATTGGATTCCAACTATGACAAGGTATGGAACCACCTGCCGATAGTACATCTCTAGAGGCGAATACACTGGGTTCAACAAGAACGTCTTGCAACCCAGCCCATACATGACCGACCACTCATTTCGCTTGAGTGTATCGAGTGTATATCACCAATGGTTGGTATCAGCAACTGTTTCCCGAAAGGGACAACATCGATAGATTATAGAAGCAAAAGGAATTTCTCTAGATAAGTGATTATACACCCAAATGGCGACCCAAATAGCCACGCTGCATGCCCGATTTTTGTCATTTTCCGGTTGTTGAGGCTTAAGGTTATAATTCTTCTTTCCCAGATAGCACGCCACCATTCACTTTGAATGCCATATCGTCAGATCCATCGGAAATCACTAATTGATTTCCACAAAAATACTACGATTGTTAGGCTAAAGAAGTTTCCCTTCTTTGCCACCAACTTTGTACATTTGAAGAAATAAACGTACGTAATCCATTTGGAAATACTTTGTCAGACACTCGTCCATACAAGTTGTTCTGGTACTGGATAAACCGAAGGCACACTCCTACTGCATCTTAGGAATCACCCTATAATCAGTAGTGAGTAGTCCTTGCAAATCCATCGATTTCAACCACGATAGAGTCACAGTAAATCCTTGGCCGCTAAACCAGAGATCATAAGTAATTCTACCATTTTATGAAGATCTACGATCTTCAATTTCTTCACCTTGATAAGTACATGATATCATCAACATTTCGTATTTGCTGGACGGAATGGTTTTCGTATATAATTTCGATCCTGGTCTTTCCATACCAACAATCGTATTGGCCAGATTTGATAGTTGGTTATTTAACTATCAAATAAACAACCATAAAATAAACTGAGTTCACTGGTTAAGTATTCTGCATCACTTGGCCCTCTTTCATTTAAAAATAATTAATGAATGGTAAATTTAAAACTTCTAAAAACATTTCCCATTTTATAGACATGGTATTCAATCCTCATTTCAATATATTAATCTTCTCAAAACCCTTTTAATCTAATATTTAGAAAATATTTAATAACTATATCCAATTTATATTTTACTATAATTCCAAAACATTAATTACAACACCATTAATTATTTATCATCGATTCAACTCATTATTTGTAAAAACAATCGTTACGACCTCTCCTTTGGTTTCCTCATATGGACACTATACTAGTCACTTATCTTTTTAGAATAAACCCATTCTAAAACTTATCTTATCACTTTGAAAACATCGTTATATCTTCCCAAATCTCCTTTGTTTCCTTTTTTATGGAAATATCATTTCATATTCTCAAGCCCGTTTTAATTTCCTTTCTTTTGGGATCTATTATATATATTTCCAATTTCTTCAACTATCATTATATTATTTTTTCTCCAACTAACTCCTTTTAACATATTCACCACTACAACTAATTTCCGATAGTTAACTCCTTTTAAATTACCTCCCAGACCTTAATCAACAACGTTCTTATCTTAAGATAGGTACCAGTTGTAATACCAAAACTCGTATTCATTCCCAATATCAAACCAAATCCTATTTTAGTTATAACTGATGAAACCTCATTAAATATAGCAAATTTAAATCACATCTTATACTTCTAGAATTTAAGTAACGTTAATTTATTCTTAACGTTTTACCCTCACACTCCTTTTTATAACATCGTTTATAACTCTCATGTTAAATATAAAACCCTATTTACCTCGATTCCTTCTTACTAAATATAAAACTTATTCACCAACTCTTTTCCAAAAATCCAATTTTATTCCAATATCAACTTTGATTTCAAACTAAATGAATCTCATTACGGCTTGATCACCAAAATAATTATTCATTAAAATAATGATCTATATCATCATTAACTATCGGAGAAATAGTTAACTTGAAACACCCCACCTCCGTTAAGGTCACTCACAAAGGGAATGCATTAACTTCATTGAAGCATTATAGGTAAAAGATATAGATAATTTACCAGACAGACATACAAACAGCAGAAAAACTGGAATTATTTCATAAGCAGCGTGATTTAGACAAAACATTACAACCATTGTCTCAAAACCCAACTTCCAAGTCATTACAATAAAACCTCTATCTTGATTAAAAACTCCAAATACATAAAGAAGCATAAAACAGTAGTAAAGCGGCATAAATCCACAATAAAAGTGTAACCACAGCCATAACCCAAGAAAAGAGAATCCAAGCAGTACATCTACTCTCTTCAAGCTGGAAAAGGCCTGAACTAAGCGGAAGTATTCCCTCCCTATGGACCTGGGGTGAGGGAGAAACGGAAGAAAAGTAGACGAAAGAAAACAGGTTAGACATAAAGCCTGGTAAGCCTAGTGATTTTCAGCATGTAAACAAGAAAAAGGATCATGACATGAATAAACTGAATACAAGACAATACCATAGTGACAAGATAACATAAGATAAGGTACGGCAAGATAAACTGAATATGCTATCGCAGTCATTCCTATTTCTCTGCACCTACTAACAATTGTTTCAACTAGCCTCATGTGTTCATAATAAAATGATCCCTTTATCGATCGGCTTCTACTCGTGTGTATTTATTACTTGTGTCATTCGGCCCTGCTTGTTTGTAGATACCTGTGCTGGTTCCACCATGGGGTGTATCAATCCCTATGATGGCAACCCGACACAATTCAAGATGCACATTGTATAACTACTGATGCCCAGTGCCTGATTTTTCCACCTCGGAGTACGTGCACGCTCGTACTCCGTTGAAACCTGCACTGACGCACCACCTGCCGCTATTTTGACCTCTTATAATCAGCCCAATAATCGAGCCCCACCCTGCCCAGTTCAGGGTAGCATGATACATCTATGTGGCTTACTGCTGAAATAGGTCCACGTTACTAGGGTTTCCTAACCAACATGTTATAACAGTTAAGTGTTCTCAATTTAACCTAATTCCACCCATTTGTTTAATTAACACGTTGCATTGGTTAAGTGTTGTAACTACCCGTATTTTAATAACGTGTTATAACCATAAATCATGGCAGAATTAATTTTTAAGATAAGAATCAAGGGCAATGGGTTATGCCATTACGTTCGTCTCGAAATTCTGCTTGGAAAAGAGTCTGATTTTTCGGAAATCGGAGTCCGTATGACCAAGTTATGACCCTTCGAAGTTTCAGGAATTTTCAAGTTCAAAAACAGCTCAGAATTCGAATTCAAATTTCGAATTCAAACCCCAAAATGGACTGGGCGGGAAATTTCCTGCCCAGGACCAGGTCGACTTGGGGGTTGACCATAGAGTCGACCTGGGTGTCGACCAGGTTGCCGAGCCCATTTTTGAGTCAGAATTCACTCTGATGTTTCTAGTCCGATTTCTATCTAGATTCGTTGGCCTGACCCTATATAAACAGCCCCTAACTCTAGTCTCTCTACACAAATTCTCTCTGGTATTATGCTGCTAAAACTCTGGTTGAAAAGTTAGAGAAAAAGGGATTGCTTCTTCTCCAACAAGACTACGTGTAGAGTTTTGCTGTTTGGGGGATTTCTGTTAGACTCGAGACTCAACATCGCCTCTTTATTTTCTAATTCTCAAACCACGATCTATAAGCCCCCAGTTACTTTTAGATCTAAACTTTAAACTTAATATGGACATGTTGTAAATTGAAATTGAACCTAAGTATGATAATTATCTTGGATCTATCATTGTATACCTTGGGTCTATTATTGTTCCTTTTGGATCTATTATTTTGAATCCACTATTATTCACCTTGGATCTATTCATCTTGAATCTTGACTTGTGCGAATGGTTATATGAAATTGATTTGGGGCCTAAACATGTTGAAAACCTAAACCCCTCATGCACATGACGTTAACATGCCTGTGATGTTGAATTAGTTGTTATTCACAAGTTTGGGGTTATTATCTTATGTCAACTGTTACCATGACTATCACCCTATTTTGCTAGGTTAGATATTTGAGACCACTATTCCATATGCCAGTATTGTTGTAGTCATTTATCTCAAGTTATACCATGATTGACTTATCATCACTTTTGCCACCTTATGCCCGTTCTTTCTATGTTATTCCCTAATTAGATTTGTTTGTATCGATTCGAATTCACGTGCGATGGGAATACGATTTGAGTAGTTTAGGCAAACCTGAATTTACTATAAACTTGAAACGTAACTTGAACCTGGATATGGACATGAACTTGACACGATTTGACATGAAACATGACATGAAAACTTGACATGAATTTAGACTCGAAACTTGAACCTGGACATGACACTTAGAATAAACTTGAAAATGGCCAACTCGAGGTTGGGTTGAGTTTGCAATGTAAATCTGCCCGGAACCGCCCGGCGAATCCAGTGACTGCAAACAAAAGGATCCAATGTGGGTAGTTGGTCATATCGCACCTAAAACCCGAGGTTAGACTATGTTGTGGTGTAAATCTATCTGGAACCGCCCGGCAAATCCAGTGACCACAACAACTAGTCTAATGTGAGAGGTTGGGGTGCATTAATGAATTTATGCTATAGGATAGGTTTAAGTCATGAACCACTTTAATATACTTAACCAATTTGACACGATGATTTGGTAGGGTTAAGTCATGAACATGAAAGACAACACTTAACCAACTTGATACATGATTGGATAGGGTTAAGTCACGAATTTGAATGACATCACTTAACCCACTAGAAACCCTAGTTATGCGGTCCTTTTCAGCGGTAACCCACTTGGATGTATCACGATACCCTGGGACTAGGCAGGGTGGGGCACGATTACTGGGCTGATTGTAAGCGACCAGAACGACGGCTGAGTAGGTGCACCATTGTAGGTCCAGGCGAACTATGGTCGTGCACGTAGTCCGGAGTTGAAAAAGCAGGCATTGGGCACCAGTAGATTTACACTGTGCGTGCTTGATTCGTGTTGGTGGTTGGCACCCTAGGGATTGATACACCCTATGGTGGACCTAGCACAGGTGACTACATTTCGTGATTGGGCCGTATGACACAGACACATGACGAGCTAGAACTTGTAGGGAGCCGATCGAATTAGTAGATCATACCGTAGGACCCCGTAATTGGTCATTTTATGATATTGGGCCAAGGGATCATTTCATGGTTAATACTTGACATGGGTTAGAATACTAGTACAGTTGGTGCAGCGAATCTTGAATATGCGATGCTAGACTTGATTTATCTTGTTATCTTAGTTATCTTGCCAGACTTATTATCATCCCTATGTTTACTTTTCGTTTACTCATGTCTTGTTAACTTTACTAGTTTTTATACTGAAAGTCACTAGGGCTTACCAGTCTTTATGACTGACCCTTTTTCTTTCGCCTCCTTTTCGTTCGTTTTCCCCCCAGTTTCTCAGGGAGGAAACGCTAGCTCTTAGCTTGGATTTAGCTTGCTTTCTGTCAGCTCATGTACGGTTTGGTCTTGAGCTATGCTATGGCTGCACTTCTGCTATTTTTGGGGAATAATTTACTTTTGTTATCTTCAGTTTATGCTTCTTTATTTAGAACTTGATGTAATGGAATAATTTTTACTTTGGATATATGAGGTTTTGACTCTTTTCTTGAAAGTAATGAAATTTGGTTTTTAATTTCTACCGCTGCTTTATTTATGTTCTGCCTTGTGACATCTCTGTGTAGGTTTACCTAGATAATACTCCACCAAAACTAGTTCATTCCCTTTGTGAGTGACCCTAGCGGAGGTGGGGTGTTACATTTGGTATCAGAGCAGAAGGTTACCAGACGGGGCAAAAGTTTTAAAAACCTCCTAAAACTATTTTCCAAAACCGTTTATAAAGAAGCATTTTTCAATAAAAGTTTTGTGTTTAAAAAAGGGTATTCCCCAAAAGCCATTAGCACTTCCCTTTGTTTCCTCGTTTGAATCTTTTTCTTTTCGTTTTTCAGCATGTCTGATCTTAACCTTCCTGAGGGAGTACCCGTACTTGGATGGTTCCGATGGTACTTAGAACCTAGGGCCAACGGCGTGGGCCCGGAAGACATCCCTCCTCCTCCTCCCCCAGTCGCCGCGGTGCCTCCTCCTCCTGGTACCGCCTTTGCCAAAATATGCAAAGACTTTAAAGCATGGGCGACAAGAACTTCATTGGAACTGAAACCTTCGTTGAGGCACGAAACTGGCTAAAGGAGACTAAAGACTTGTTTATTATCTTCGATGTGGAGGATCATAGGAAAGTTCAGTTGGCAGCATGGTTGTTAAAAAAGGAAGCTGCATTTTGGTGGGAAATCACCAATGCTACCAGGCCAGTTGAGACTTGGGCAGACTTTAGAGAGAGGTTTGGGCTTAAATTCTTATCGTCAGCAGAAGAGAACCTTCAGATGGAGAGGTTCCTAGCACTTAAGCAAGGGGACATGACCGTTAGGGAGTACGTGAATAAGTTTAATCAGCTTGCTAGGTTCGGATTGGACTTGGTTAACACAGCTCAGAAGAAGGCTGTACGCTTGGCTCGAGGATTGAACGAGCCACTACACAGTTTGGCCATAACTCATATACCCATGGGGCGACCTTTGAAAGCTTGGTGGATATGGCTCTACTTCATGAGGAAGACAAGAATAGCTAGAAGGAGGTTAAGCCTAATGAGACTCAAAATAAGAAAGCTGACTTCAAGAAGGGAGGCAACAAGAATAATAAGAATAACAAGGGCAACAACAACAATAATAACAAGGCACGTGAGACAAGGAAGTGTAACTTTTGTGGTATTACGGGCATATAGCCAAGGACTGTAGAAAGAAGAAGAGAAAGTTGGGTGAATGCTTTCATTGCGGGGATACTGGACACTTGAGTAAGGATTGCCCTAAGAAGCAAGGACAGGGGCAAGGGCAGGCCCAGCGAGCAAGATCTTCTTGAGGGCAGTTGCATGCTCTCAACACCACTCCAGCTCTTGACCAAGGTAGTAATATTTCTGTAGAAAGCCTTGTTTACATTTTTGACTTTCCTGTTCGAACCTTATTTGACTCTGGCGCATCGCATACTTTTATTTCTTCTGATATTGTTGAAAATCTGCACCTAAGTACTAGTCTAGTTGAGGATCCCGTCAGTGTTTCAAATCCAATTGGGGGCTCCGCCCATTTATCTATGATATGTGTGGATTTGAGGATTTCTATCTTAAGCGTAGAATTCACGTGTAATGCTTATGTTCTCGGATTTATGGGATATGGTTTGATCCTAGGTATGGATTGGCTGTCCAATTATAGAGCCATCCTTGATTGTGAACGAAGGGTAGTGAGGCTCATGACTTGCCTTGGTAATACCCTTGAAATTTCTTGTAACCCTAAGGGTCCGGTCATGTTGTGTTATCTTGAATCTCTTGACTCGTCCATCGACAATTTGCAATCTGTAAGAGTGGTCCGAGAATATCCAGATGTCTTTGATGAGGTGAAGGGGTTACCTCCTAAACGCGAGATAGACTTCCGAATTTATCTTGTTGATAATGCCAAGCCAATTTCATTGCCCGTTAGGCACATGGCCCCACGAGAAAGGAGAGAGCTCAGTAAACAAGTTAAGGAGTTGCTTGAGAAAAATTTCTTAAGGCGAAGCATTTCTGAATGGGGTGCTCCCGTGGTATTCGCTACTAAGGCGGATGGTTCGCTTCGTCTATGCGTAGATTATCGTGAGTTAAAAAGGCTAACTAAGAAAAATAGACACCCACTACCAAGTATCGACGATTTGTTTGACCAGTTTGTGGGAGCATCTGTTTTCTCTCAACTCGATCTAGCCACAGGATTCCATCAGCTTAGAGTGGCTGAGGATAGCATTGACAAAACTGCGTTTAGGACTCCAGATGGGTTCTTCGAATGGCTCGTCATGTCGTTTGGGTTAACGAATGCACCCGCGTACTTTGTAGATTTAATGAGTAGGGTGTTTCGGGAGTTCCTTAACAAGTTTGTAGTGGTTTTCATGGACGATATTTTGATCTTCTCAAAGGATGAAGAAGAGCATGCTAGACATCTCAAGGAAGTCATGGATACGCTTAGAGCACACCAGTTAAAGGCTAAGTTCTCCAAATGCCATTTTTGGAGGAAGGAAGTTCGATTTCTTGGACATGTAGTTTCTAAGCAAGGCATAGCCGCGGACCCCGCAAAGGTAGTTGCGGTGCAAGACTGGAAAATTCCTAAGAACGCAACGGAGGTGAGAAGCTTTCTCGGTTTGGCAGGCTGCTATAGGAAGTTCATTAAGGACTTCGCTGAAAAACCTAGCATTTGCATGGGACATAGATTGTGAGATTGCTTTTCAGAGACTCAAGAGAGCCCTCACCACAGCTCCAGTTTTGGCATTACCCGACAGAAGTAAGATGTTTATGGTGTACACAGATGCGTGTGGCACAGGATTAGGCGCTGTCCTAATGCAAGAAGGGAAAGTGATATGCTATGGGGGTAGACAACTTAAAGTTCATGAGAAGAACTATCCCACACATGACTTAGATTTGGCGGCGATTGTTTTTGCACTTAAATCTTTGCGCCATTATCTTCTAGGGGAGAGGTTCGAGCTGTATACCGACCGCAAATCGCTTAAGTACCTCTTCTCACAGAAAGATTTGAATCTGAGACAACAGCGATGGATGGAATTCTTGGCATCATATGACTTCGATATAGCTTATACCCCTGGCAAGGGTAACATGGTGGCGGATGCGCTAAGTAGGAAAAGGTTGACCTTGAGCCCCTTGTTTGTTGAAAGGAAAAGTCTAGAGTTTATAGCAACCTTTGATTTAACACCTGTTGTTGAGTCATTGATTGGTACGTTAGCATCTCTTGAGTTAAGACCTACACTTATAGATCAAGTAGGGACTTCACAGGAAGACCCACAGATAGTCGAAATCATGGACAAGCTGATTAGTGGTGAGACGTCAAGTCACCTCGGTAGGTATGCATAGATGATAAGGGATGGCTAAGGCGTGATGGAAGGCTATGTGTCCCACAAGTGGGAGAATTAGTAAATATAGTCCTTGAAGAAGCTCATCATTCGAAGATGACTATACATCCCGGAGGGGATAAGATGTACGGAGATATGAAACGCATTTTCTTTTGGGCTGGAATGAAAAAAGACGTGGCAGAGTTCGTTTCAAAGTGCATGGTGTGCCAACAAGTAAAGGCCGAGTCGAAGAAGCCCGGTGGGCTATTACATCCTTTGGAGGTCCCGCAATGGAAGTAGGAAAGTATCTCGATGGATTTCGTGGATGGACTGCCTAGGTCAAGGAAGGGAAATACTAGCATATGGGTCATAGTTGATAGACTCACGAAAAGTGCTCACTTCATTCCGGTGAAAAGCAAGAGGACCGCATCATGGCTAGCGTCTATTTACCTTCGAGAGATAGTACGGTTACACGGGGTTCCTTCTAGTATAGTTAGTGATCGTGACCCGATTTTCACTAGCCAGTTTTGGAATAGTCTGCAAGAAGCAATGGGTACACGACTAAGTTTAAGCACGGCTTATCACCCACAGACGGATGGACAAACCGAAAGGGTAAATAGGGTACTAGAGGATCTTTTGAGGCTATGCATTCTTGACTTTGGTGGTACTTGGGAGGACCATCTTCCTCTCGTAGAGTTTGCATATAATAATATTTACCAAGCTAGCATCGGAATGGCACCGTTTGAAGCCCTATATGGAAGACCGTGCAAGTTGCCAACTTGTTGGTGGGAGAAGACAGACAGGCTTATACTTGGGCCCGACATGATAAGAGACACTTCTGAGAAGGTTGAGTTGATACGAAGACGGATGAAAACGGCCCAAGACAGACAGAAATCTTATGCGGACAAGAGAAGGACAGACCTAGATTCGAAGTCGGAGATATGGTCTTTATAAAAGTTTCTCCTTTACGCAATGTGGTTCGTTTTGGAGCGGTTGAAAAGCTAGCACCAAGGTTCGTAGGACCGTTCCCTATCACTGAGAGGATTGGGCAGATGGCCTATAAGGTAGACTTACCCGAGAAGCTGACTGGAGTACACAATGTCTTTCACGTCTCGCATCTCCGAAAGTGCTTACATGAGTCGGCCGAAGTGTTTGAGCCAAGTATCCTTGAAGGCGTAGAAGTGGAAAAAGAAGCAACATTAAGGCGAGTTCCGATTCGTATCTTAGGAATGGAGATCAAGAAGCTAAGGAATCGAGAAGTCAAGCTAGTTAAAGTACAGTGGAGTGAAGCCCAAGAAGACGTAACTTGGGAAACTGAAAAGAAGATACGCGTGCTTTACCCATTTCTTTTTGAGGGTACATTCTCGATCTCTTTTCCTATAAACTTGAAAACCTTTCGTGTCATGCTTTTACTACCTATGTTTACCTTGTTATCTTCTCAATCTTATCTTGAGAACCTTAGGTAGAACCATATGGATGTAAACATGTGATTGAAACATGTTATGGTTGATATTTGCAAATGGTTGCAAGTGTTTGCAAGTGATTGCTAGTGGATGCATGACACACATTAGGCACTAGATCGGCTACGTCACATTTTCATGTTGCATATGCATGAGTGCTTATACTTGTACATGGATGGAACTTGTTATGCTATCACTTGGATGTTCCATATGAATGAATGTTTGTGCACTCATGAAGAGATTATAAAGTATGTTAGGAATTTGCATACATGTTGGATTCATTACACTAACATATTTTGCATTAAGGAGGTCTACTGAATCAGTGACCGCCTGATCTTTTGCATTAGATAAGTACATATACACACACTTTCTGCATATGTTCATACAGCACTAGAAATCTTTTAAGGACAATGGTTGCATGTGGATGATGTTTTGAGTAGATGGATGATTGGATGGTAGGATATATTCTTTCTAACTTAGAGATTTCGGGGACGAAATCCTTTAAGGATGGGAGAATGTAACAACCCGTATTTTAATAACGTGTTATAACCATAAATCAAGGCAGAATTAATTTTTAAAATAAGAATCAAGGGCAACGGGTTATGCCATTACGTTCGTCTCGAAATTCTGCTTGGGAACGAGTCCGAGTTTTCGAAAATCGGAGTTCGTATGACCAAGTTATGACCCTTCGAAGTTTCAGGAATTTTCAAGTTCAAAAACAGCTCAGAATTCGAATTCAAATTTCGAATTCAAACCCCAGAATGGACTGGGCGGGAAATTTCCCGCCCAGGACCAGGTCGACCTGGGGGTCGACCATAGAGTCGACCTACCCAGGACTAGGTCGACCATAGAGTCGACCTGGGTGTCGACCTGATTGCCGAGCCCATTTTTGAGTCAGAATTCACTCTGATGTTTCTAGTCCGATTTCTGTCTAGATTCGTTGGCCTGACCCTATATAAACAACCCCTAACTCTAGTCTCTCTACACAAATTCTCTCTGGTATTATGCTGCTAACACTCTGGTTGAAAAGTTAGAGAAAAAGGGATTGCTTCTTCTCCAACAAGACTACGTGAAGAGTTTTGCTGTTTCGGGGATTTTTGTTAGACTCGAGATTCAACATCGCCTCTTTATTTTCTAATTCTAAAACCACGATCTGTAAGCCCCAGTTACTTTTAGATCTAAACTTTAAACTTAATATGGACATGTTGTAAATTGAAATTGAACCTAAGTATGATAATTATCTTGGATCTATCATTGTATACCTTGGGTCTATTATTGTTCCTTTTGGATCTATTATTTTGAATCCACTATTATTCACCTTGGATCTATTCATCTTGAATCTTGACTTGTGGGAATGGTTATATGAAATTGATTTGGGGCCTAAACATGTTGAAAACCTAAACCCTTCATGTCCATGACGTTAACATGCCTGTGATGTTGAATTAGTTGTTATTCACAAGTTTGGGGTTATTATCTTATGTCAACTGTTACCATGACTATCACCCTATTTTGCTAGGTTAGATATTTGAGACCACTATTCCATATCCCAGTATTGTTGTAGTCATTTATCTCAAGTTATACCATGCTTGACTTATCATCACTTTTGCCACCTTATGCCCGTTCTTTCTATGTTATTCCCTAATTAGATTTGTTTGTATCGATTCGAATTCACGTGCGATGGGAATACGAATTGGGTAGTTTAGGCAAACCAGAATTTACTATAAACTTGAAATGTAACTTGAACTTGGATATGGACATGAACTTGACACGATTTGACATGAAACATGACATGAAAACTTGACATGAATTTAGACTCGAAACTTGAACCTGGACATGACACTTAGAATAAACTTGAAAATGGCCAACTCGAGGTTGGGTTGAGTTTGCAGTGTAAATCTGCCCGGAACCGCACGGCGAATCCAGTGACTGCAAACAATAGGATCCAATGTGGGTAGTTGGTCATATCGCACCTAAAACCCGAGGTTAGACTATGTTGTGGTGTAAACCTGCCCGGAACCGCCCGGCATATCCAGTGACCACAACAACTAGTCTAATGTGAGAGGTTGGGGTGCATTAATGAATTTATGCTACAGGATAGGGTTAAGTCATGAACCACTTGAATATACTTAACCAATTTGACATGATGATTTGGTAGGGTTAAGTCATGAACATGAAAGACAACACTTAACCAACTTGATACATGATTGGATAGGGTTAAGTCATGAATTTGAATGACATCACTTAACCCACTAGAACCCTAGTTACGCGGTCCTTTTCAGCAGTAACCCACTTGGATGTATCACGATACCCTGGGACTAGGCAGGGTGGGGCACGATTACTGGGCTGATTGTAAGCGACCAGAACGACAGCTGAGTAGGTGCGCCATTGTAGGTTCAGGCGGACTATGGTCGTGCACGAAGTCCGGAGTTGAAAAAGCAGGCATTGGGCACCAGTAGGTTTACACTATGTGTGCTTGATTCGTGTCGGTTGTTGGCACCCTAGGGCTTGATACACACTATGGTGGACCTAGCACAGGTGACTACATTTCGTGATTGGGCCGTATGACACAGACACATGATGAGCTAGAACTTGAAGGGAGCCGATCGAATTAGTAGATCGTACCGTAGGACCCCGTAATGGGTCATTTTATGATATAGGGCCAAGGGATCATTTCATGGTTAATACTTGACATGGGTTAGAATACTAGTACAGTTGGTGCAGCGAATCTTGAATATGCGATGCTAGACTTGATTTATCTTGTATCTTAATTATCTTGCCAAACTTATTATCATCCCTATGTTTACTTTCCATTTGCTCATGTCTTGTTAACTTTACTAGTTTTTATACTGAAAGTCACTAGGGCTTACCAGTCTTTATGACTGACCCTTTTTCTTTTGCCTCTTTTTCTTTCGTTTTCCCTCCCAGGTTCTCAAGGAGGAAATGCTAGCTCTTAGATTGGATTTAGCTTGCTTTCTGTCAGCTCATGTACAGTTTGGTCTTGAGCTATGCTATGGCTGCACTTCTGCTATTTTTGGGGAATAATTTACTTAAGTTATCTTCAGTTTATGCTTCTTTATTTAGAGCTTGATGTAATGGAATAATTTGTACTTTGGATATATGAGGTTTTGACTCTTTTCTTGAAAGTAATGAAATTTGGTTTTTAATTTCTACCGTTGATTTATTTATGTTCTGCCTTGTGACATCTCTGTGTATGTTTACCTAGATAATACTCCAGCAAAATTAGTGCATTCCCTTTGTGAGTGACCCTAGCGGAGGTGGGGTGTTACAAGTGTTGCCTACATTAACTTAACCCTACCATTCTTAGCGTGTCTGTTCAGTAGCATTAATTCATTCATTAATGCACCAAACTCTCACATTAGAACTATTGTTTGCGGTTGTTGGATGTGCCGGGCGGTTCCGGGCAGACTTCTACAGCAAACTCATTCTAACCTCGGGTTTTGGGCTTAATGCGCTAACCTCTCACATTAGATCTGTTGTTGTGGTCGCTGGATGTGCCGGGCGGTTCCGGTCAGCCTTACACCGTAACTCAATCTAACCTCGGGTTAGGCATGTTCATCTTTTAGCCAATTTACATATTTACCATACATGTCTAAGTCTAGATTTTTCTATGCCAATTATCCACAATTGTAGTCAATTCAAGTTATGTCTCATTTACTTGTTATGTCCATAATTACTCCAATAAGTTATACCCAATTCCCCGCGTTACAATCGCACGTACAACAAGATTTAACAAGGTTTCCAAATTCCAAGTACTCATAAAATAAAACGGAAAAGGGATAGAGAGGAAACACAAGAATTGACATAAGGAAAGTAGGCATGTAAAGTTGTACCAAATACCAGAATCATGTTTCCAATAGACATGTTGTACATTAACAATGAATATGAGCAAACTAAGGAAAATACATCAGAGGTATACATATTCGATAGGATTGAACATAAAGAAATTACTAATCTGATGTATAACATGATAGGTTCAATTATATCAATCGCAACAGTCTCATAGGCATTGGTAATTTAAGATTTGACAAAAGGATAAGCATGAATCAGAATTGATTATCTCATAATTAGGCATAGTTCTAGAATCAATTCATGATAAGTCATGATTTCTATTACATGTTCCAAATCTGAGAAATAACTGAACTTACAGTGATGGATTAGAAAAAGAGAATTATTTGACGTTGTAGCGATCTTAATCTCTCTTTGTTGATTGAAGCGGAAAACCTTTACTTTAATTTGAAGCTCTCCAATTTGATTTCTAGTTTGGAGAAGAAGGAGGCTAGGCTAGTTTAGAGATGGACAGCATGGTGGCATCATAGAATAGGGTTATGAGGTTAAGTTTAGATATGAATTTATAGATGTATAGGAATAATTAGAGCCTTTAGATCAACATAGGATCCATCCAAACCATCCAGTCCAAGAAAATGCGTAATCAGGCCAATCAGAGAAGGCCACATCAGCCCTAGGCTGTAAAATACGTCACTGGACCTGGATCTAATAGGGGTCGACTCCCTACAGGGGGGTCGACACTTATGTCGACACCCATATAGGGGGGTCGACACCTATATCTACTCCCCCTAGGGGGGTCGACATCTTTGAGCGGGAAATTTCCCGCTCAGCCTCTTCTTCTACTTTGAATTTCGAACTGGTTTTCTAATTTTTAATTATTATTTTAATTTAAATTCTGCTTAAACTTGAAATCTTCTAAGCTCCATAACTTCTTCATACGGAGTCCGATTTACGCAAACTCGGACTCTATCTTAAGCAGAATTTCAAGACGAATGCAATGGCATAACCCATTTTACTTAATTCATCTTTTAAAATTTAAGTGTTCTTAATTCGTTATTTTAATATTCATAGAAAATACGGGGTGTTACATTCTCCCCTCCTTAAAGGATTTCATCCCTGAAATCTCTGAGTTAAGAAGAATGTATCCTAACATCCAACATCCATCTACTCAACCATCAATCACAGGCGTCTATTGTCCTTAAAAAGATTTCTAATGCTTTCATGATTATATGCATAGTGTGTGTATATGTCCTCATCTAATGTAAAATCAGGCGGTCTGCTGATTCAGTTGACCTCCTTAATGCGAATTATGTCAGTTCCATGAGTCCATCATGTATGCAATTATTCCTTACTTTGTAACTTCTACATGAGTGCACAATCATTCATACAAATGCAACATCCATATGATAACACATCAAGTTTCAATCCATATACAGATACATATATGCATATGCAATATGAAAGTGACTGAGCCGATCTTGTACCTAATGTGTGTGTATATGCATCCACTAGCAACCACTTGCAACCATCAATCATAACATGTTTACATTCACTGGTTTCCACTTAAGGATCAAGAATAGGACCGAGGAGATATACTTAAAAGATAGATACAAGCATGCATAAACTTATGGAAAAAGAGATCAAGGATGTACCCTCAAAAAGAAAAGGGTAGGCTGCGCGTATCTTATCTTCAGTCTCCCGAGTCGCGTCTTCTTCAGCGTCACTCCATTGTACTTTAACTAGCTTGACCTCATGACTGCATAGCTTTTTAACTTTTGTTCCTAAGATACGAGTTGGAACTCTGCTCACCGTCGCTTCTCGTTCCACTTCTACTTCCTCTAGTAAGCTTGGCTCCACAACTTCCGCAGACTCATGTAAGCACTTTCGTAGATGAGAAACATGAAAAACATTATGAACTCCAGCCAATCTTTTGGGCAGCTCTACTCTATAAGCCATCGTCCTAATCCTCTCAATTATAGGAAATGGCCCTACAAATTTTAATGCCAATTTTCCTATGGATCCAAAGCGAATGACATTCCTCAAAGGAGATACTTTAAGGAAAACCCTGTCTCCAACCTGAAACTCAAGGTCGGTCCTTCTTTTATCCACGTAGGACTTCTGTCTATCTTGTGCGGTCTTCATTCGTCTTCGTATCAAGTCCACCTTCTCCGAAGTTTCTCTGATCGTGTCAGGCCCAAGTACGAGCTTGTTTGTAGATTCCCACCAACAAGTTGGTGATCGGCATGGTCTTCCATATAAGGCCTCAAAGGGTGCCATGCCTATGGTAGCTTGGTAGCTATTATTGTAGGGGAAATCCATCAAAGGAAGATGATCTTCCCACATTCCCCCAAAATCAAGAATGCACAATCTCAAAAGATCTTCTAATACTCTGTTCACCCTTTCAGTCTGACAATCGGTTTGAGGGTGATAGGCAGTGCTTAAGCATAGCTGTGTGCCTACAGCCTCTAGCAAACTCTTCCAAAACTCACTCGTAAAGATAGGATCTCGATCACTTGCTATTCTAGAGGGTATCCCATGCAGTCGAACTACTTCTTTAAGATAAATGGATGCTAATGATGAGGCAGTCCTCCTACTCTTAACAGGTATAAAGTCAGCGCTTTTAGTGAGCCTGTCAACTATTACCCAAATACTGGTATTGCCCCTTCTTGACCTAGGCAGTCCATCTATAAGGTCCATCGAAATGCTATCCCATTTCCACTATGGGACCTCTAGAGGATGAACTAGACCACCAGGCTTCTTCTGCTCTGCCTTGACTTGCTGGCATATCAAGCACTTAGAGACGAATTCAGCTACATCCTTCTTCATGCCATTCCAAAAGAAAACCCTTTTTATGTCTTTATACATCTTGTCTCCACTTGGGTGTATGGTCAACTTAGAATGGTGTGCTTCTTCAAGAACTGTCTTCACCAAATCCCTTGCTTGTGGGATACAGTCTTCCATCCCGTCTCAACCAACCCTTGTCATCTATGGAGTATCTATTGAGGTAGCTAGAAGTCTCACCTCTAATTAACTTATCCATCATATCAACTATATGAGGGTCTTCATGTTGCGCGATTCCTATTGAGTCCAAAAGCGTAGGCCGCACCTCTAGCGTTGCTAACGAACCAGGTACAAACTCAAAAGAGGGTCTAAAGTCAAAGGTTGCTATGTACTCCAAGTTTTGTCTTTCCACAAAGAGAGGACTTAAGGTCAGCCTTTTCCTACTTAAGGCGTCTGCTACCACATTGCCCTTGCCAGGGGTATAAGCAATCTCAAAATCGTATGAGGCAAGAAATTCCATCCACCTTTGTTGTCTTAAGTTAAGATCTTTTTGTGAGAAAAGGTACTTTAATGATTTATGGTCAGTAAACAATTCAAACCTTTCTCCTAGTAGGTAATGACGCCATGACTTAAGAGCGAAAACAATGGCGGCTAGTTCTAAATCATGAGTTGGGTAGTTCTTCTCATGTACCTTCAACTTCCTTCCCCCATAACAAACTACCTTGCCTTCTTGCATCAAGACAGCGCCTAATCCTGTACCGCATGCGTCAGTGTATACCGTAAACATCTTACCCCCATCCGGCAATGTCAGAACTGGGGTTGTTGTTAAAGCCCTTTTCAATCGTTGGACAGAAACATCACAATCCAAATCCCAAGCGAAAGTTAGGGTTTTCTTCGTCAATCTTGTAAGTCGGGCTGAGATCTTCGCAAAGTCTTTAATGAACTTTTTGTAATAGCCCGCTAGTTCGAGAAAACTTCGTAATTCGGTTGCATTCTGTGGAATCTTCCAATCTTCCACCACGGGATCCGTAGCTATCCCCTCTTTGGATACCACATGTCCAAGAAACCTTACTTCTTCTCTCCAAAAATGGCATTTGGAGAATTTTGCTTTCAGCCGATGTGCTCGAAGAGTAACCATAACTTCCCTTAAATGCAAAGCATGTTCTTCCTCACTTTTTGAGAAAATCAAAATGTCGTCTACGAAGACCACTACAAACTTATAAAGGAACTCCTAAACACTCAAGTCTATGAAATAGGCGGGTGCATTTGTCAAGCCGAAAGGCATGACAAGCCATTCGAAGAAACCATCCGGGGTCCTGAACGCGGTCTTATCTATGTTGTCTTCAGCCACTCTTAGCTGATGAAATCCGATAGCCAGATCTAGTTGGGAGAAAACTGAGGCACCTACGAGATGGTCAAACAAGTCGTCTATTCTTGGAAGTGAGTGCCTATTCTTCTTGGTCATCTTGTTTAGCTCCCTATAATCCACACATAGGCGAAGTGAACCATCCGCTTTAGTTGCGAACACTATTGGAGCACCCCATTCAGAAATACTCCGCCTTATGAACCCCTTTTCGAGCAACTCTTTAACTTACTTGTTGAGCTCCTTCCTTTCCCTTGGAGCCATGTGTCTAACGGGTAAAGAAACTGGTTTTGCATTATCAACTAGGTATATGCGAAAATCTATCTCTCGCTTTAGAGGTAAACACTTCACTTCTTCAAAGACATCCGAGTACTCATGGACTACTCTAACAGATTGCAAATTTTCAACAGACGCATCAAGAGATTCTAGGTAGCTAATCATAACAGAATTCATACGATTACAAGAGATTTCAAGAGTATTACTGAGGCTAGTCATAAGTATAACCACTCTCTTTCCACAATCGAGGATGGCACCATTACTGGATAACCAATCCATGCCTAGAATCAACCCATAGCCCGTGAAACCCAAAACATAAGCATTACTCTAAACCCAACGCTTAGTATAGAAATTTCCAAATCCAAACAAATCATTGATAAATAAGCCGAACCCCTAATTGGATTTGAAATAACCATGGGATCCTCTACTATACTGGTATCTAGGTGCAGAGATTCAACTAGAGAAGTAGATATAAAAGAGTGTAAAGCGCTAGAATCAAAAAGAGTACGAAAAAGATAATCAGAAAGATAAACTAAACTCTCAACATAAATATTTCTACCTCTTTCCCGCGTAGGTGCTGTGAGAGCGTTAATTTGCCCTCCAAAAGTAGACCCAGTCCTATGCCCTTGCCTTCTTGGGCAGTCCTTGGCCATATGTCATGTCTCAGCGCATTGAAAACAACCACCCATCTTCCTTTTCTTCTTCCTGCAGTCCTTAACCAGATGTCCAGGTATGCCACAATAATTACACTTCCTCTTGTCACGGGGTTTATTATACTTCCCGCCCTTCTTGAAATCCATCTTCTTATTCTGCGATCCCTCCACTTTCTTGTCTAGAGGTTCTTCCATCTTTTACTCTATCTTCCCATCCTTATCTTCCTCCGGTAACAGTGCCATGTCCACCAATCTCTCATAGGTCACGCTCACAGGTATATGGGACATAGCTAGGTCGTGCAGTGGCTCATTTAACCCTTTAGCGAAACGGAGAGCCTTTTTATGTGGAGTGTTTACCAACTCCAGTCCGAATTTAGCCAGCTGTTTGAACTTGTTGACGTATTCCTTAACCGATAGGCTTCCCTGTTTGAGTGCTAAGAACTTCTCCATCTGTAGGCTTTGTTCAGCTTGCGAGAGGAACTTCATTTCAAACCTCATTCTGAAATCCTTCCAAGTCTCAACTGGTCCCTCAACATTAGTAACTTCCCACCAGAAAGAGGCTTCATCCTTAAGTAACTATACAGCCAACTGTATCTTCTGCCTATCGTCCACTTTGAAGATAACAAACAAATCTTCTATTTCCTTGAGCCAGTTTCTTGCTTCCACAAATGATTCAGTCTCACTAAAGTTCTTTCCGCCAATAGCTTGAAAGTCTCTACATATCTTCGAGAAAACATTCACACACGGAGAAGGAGGAGGAGGAACGATGGGTACAGCTGGAGGAACGTTTCCTTGGCCTTCGGTAGGTGTCGAGGCCTCCAAATACCTACGGAACCATCCGGGTATTGTGACTCCCTCTGGAAGATTAAGATCCCCAGACATGCTGAAATGAAAAGAAAAGATTCAAAACAAAGGATAGAAAGATAGTGCATATGCCTTTGGGGAATATGCCTTTAAAATAAAACAACACTTTTCTTGAAAATGCTTCTTTAAAACTTCTTTTTGAAAAATAGTTTTCAAAAACTTTTATCTGATCTGGTAACCATCAGCTCTGATACCAAGTGAAACACCCCACCTCCGTTAAGGTCACTCACAAAGGGAATGCATTAACTTCGGTGAAGCATTATAGGTAAAAGATACAAATAATTTATAAGACAGACATACAAACAGCGGAAAACTGGAATTATTTCATAAGCAGCGTGGTTTAGCCAAAACGTTACAACTATTGTCTCAAAACCCAACTTCCAAGTCATTACAATAAAACCTCTGCCTTGATTAAAAACTCCGAATACATAAAGAAGCATAAAACAGTAGTAAAGCGACATAAATCCCCAATAAAAGTGTAACCACGGCCATAGCCCAAGAAAAGAGAATCCAAGCAATACATCTACTCTCTTCAAGCTGGAAAAGGCCTGAACTAAGCTGAAGTATTCCCTCCATACGGACCTGGGGGGGAACGGAAGAAAAGAAAACGGGTCAGACATAAAGCCTGGTAAGCCCAGTGATTTCCAGCATGTAAACAAGAAAAAGGATCAAGACATGAATAAATTGAATATAAGACAATACCATAGTGACAAGATAACATAAGACAAGGTAAGGCAAGATAAATTGAATATGCTATTTCACTCATTCCTATTTCTCTGCACGTACTAACAATTGTTTCAACAAGCCTCATGTGTTCATAATAAAATGATCCCTTTATCGATTGGCTTCTACTCGCATGTATTTATTACTTGTGTCATTCGGCCCCGCTTGTTTGTAGATACCTGTGCTGGTTCCACCATGGGGTGTATCAATCCCTATGATGGCAACCCATCACAATTCAAGATGCACAGTGTATAACTACTGATGCCCAATGCCTGATTTTTCCACTTCGAAGTACGTGCGCGCCCGTACTTCGTCGGAACCTACACTGACGCACCACCTACCGCTATTTTGACCGCTTATAATCAGCCCAGTAATCGTTCCCCACCCTGCCTAGTTCAGGGTACCAAGATACATCTATGTGGGTTACTGCTGAAATGGGTCCCCGTTACTAGGGTTTCCTAACCAACATGTTATAACGGTTAAGTGTTCTCAATTTAACCTAACCCCACCCATTTGTTTAATTAACATGTTGCACTAGTTAAGTGTTTCCTACGTTAACTTAACCCTATCATTCTTAGCATGTCTGTTCATTAGCAATAATCCATTCATTAATGCATCAACCTCTCACATTAGAACTGTTGTTTGCGGTTGATGGATGTGTCGGGCGGTTCCGGGAATACTTCAACCGCAAACTCATTCTAACCTCGAGTTTTGGGCTTAATGCGCTAACCTCTCACATTAGATCTGTTGTTGCGGTCGCTAGATGTGCCGGGCAGTTCAGGGCAGCCTTACACCGCAACTCAATCTAACCTCGGGTTAGGCACGTTCATCTTTTAGCCAATTTACCATACATGTCCAAGTCTAGATTTTTCTATTCCAATTATCCACAATTGTAGTCAATTCAAGTTATGTCTCATTTACTTGTTATGTCCATAATTACTCCAATAAGTTATACCCAATTCCCCGCGTTACAATCGCACGTACAACAAGATTCAACAAGGTTTCCAAATTCCAAGTACTCATAAAATAAAACGGAAAGGGGATAGAGAGGAAACACAAGAACTGACATAAGGAAAGTAGGCATGTAAAGTTGTGCCAAATACCAGAATCGTGTTTCCAATAGACATGTTGTACATTAACAATGAATATGAGCAAACTATGGAAAATACATCACAGATATACAGATTCGATAGGATTGAACATAAAGAAATTACTAATCTGATGTATATTATGATAGGTTCAATTATTACAATCACAACAGTCTCATAGGCATTGGTAATTTCAGATTTGACAAAAGGATAAGCATGAATCAGAATTGATTATCTCACAATTAGGCATAGTTCTAGTTCGATTCATTACAAGTCATGATTTCTATTACATGTTCTAAATCTAAGAAATAACTGAACTTATAGTGATAGGATTAGAAAAAGAGAATTATTTGATGTTCTAGCGATCCTAATCTCTCTTTGTTGATTGAAGCGGAAAACCTTTACTTTAATTTGAAGCTCTCCGATTTGATTTCTAGTTTGGAGAAGAGGGAGGCTGTAACACCCCACACCCGCTAAGGTCACTCACTAAGGGAATGCCTTAACTTCGGTGGAGCATTTTAAGTGAATATAGAACAGAAAAATTACACAAGACAGATATAAATACTTGAAAATCTAAAACATCATTTCATTGCAGCAGAAGGTAAACATGTTTAGTTACAACACCATAAAGAGTCAAGTACTAAATATCCATCCTGATAAAAACATAAGTACATAATCCCACTACATAAACAATAGCCATAAAAGAAAAGATAAGCTGGGCTTTACATCACGGTCCAAGCTCCAGAAGATAGATAAAGAAATCTGATCAAAGCCCACTAGTGCTAGGCCCAACCTGAGGACCTGAGGGGGAAAAAGATAAAAACAACGGGGTCAGACATAAGTCTGAGTGAGCCCTATAACTTTAACAACACAATCATTAAAGTAATTAGGGTATGATATAAACTTGGCACAGGATGACTGGGGATAAATGACTACACTAAGTAGCCAACTAGACATAAGGTGAACTAGGATAACGGTAAAGACGCATCTACCCACCCAAGGATAATTACTAACTGCACCACACCAGTCATTCCTACTTAAAGGTTGATCCCTCCCAAGGACTTAGAAAATTTACCCAGTAGTTTCGTGTACCCCTAGCTGACTACATAGGTGTCGTCTGCCCCTATCTCCACTTGGTGTACCCACTACTCCCAAGCGATCGGCTCCCTACCGTAGATACTCGTGCTGGCCCCACAATGGGGTGTATCACTCCCCAAAGTGGCAACCCGATACAACAAATGGTGCACGGCTTATACCTACACGATGCAACAACGTCTTACCTACCAGCCCGGGTCCACACACGCATATGAAACCCGTTGGACTTGCGTTGCCACCGCTAACCCGTTTTGGCCTCTTATAATCAAGCCCAGTACGCGTGTCCCGTCCTCGACATAGGTCGAGCCCAATAAGATACATATGGGTTACAGGTTGAAATGGGCCCCCCACAAGCTACCACCTAAGCTTGTCAATTTATCTAGTGCATCCCACTTAACCCTTTAATCATGTTTAATTACATGTTTCCACTTGGTTAAGTATTCTAATCGTATTTTCTATTGCCACCCAAGGTAACCCACTAGATTTCCTCATGCCACCCAAGGCACTTACTTGATTTCCACATGCCACCCAAGGCACCCACTTAACCCCTCATGCCCACTACATGCTTATCTGGTTAAGTGTTTCCTAATTGATTAAAAATGTAACCGTTGTAAAGACCTCTCACATTAGACTATCTTTTATGGCAGCTGGATTTGCCGGTTGGGTCCGGGCAGCCTTACGCCATAACCGAGTCTAACCTCGTGTCTATACACTTGTCACGTATTTAGTTTGTGCCTAAGACCTCTCACATTGGGCCAATCATTTGTAGCCGCTGGATTTGCCGGTCGGTTCCGGGCAGTCTTACGCTACAAAAGGGTCCAACCTCGTGTCTTAGTCGATTAATTACACCTAATTAATCACCCCCGAATTAATTTTCCCTAATTAATTCCAATTTTAACGATGTACATAATTGACTCAATTATGTCCATCCACTTTATGGTATGCATAATCATACCAACTTCACACCATTTCATTAACATGTATATTAACCTCATCGTTCCCCACGTAATTCGCTAACATGACATAAAAGGGAAGATTCATCACAAATACCATGGGTTCAACTTGCATAACATTAGCATCAACATGGGTTTAAAGGTGTCAACATGCATATAGCATCAACCCCAACTAGCATAAATAATCAACCCAAACTTGCATGAATCACATATGTCATAAGGAGGTTAACTTGCATAAGTTATTTATGTCATACAAAGGGGTAAACTTGCATATGTATGTATGACATACAAAGAGGTTAACTTGCATATGTATGCATATCATACAAAGGTGTAAACTTGCACATGTTACTTGCATATAATCAAACACCATACTTGCATAACATGTCATATGTGAACTTGCATATAATCATACACCAAACTTGCATACCATATCATGTATGAACTAGCATATAATTATACACCAAACTTGCATATCATGATGTCATAATGGATCAATGTTTCTCATATGACTTGCATAACTTGCATAACATCATAAACACATAGCATATGACTTGCATAACTTGCATAACATCACAAACACATAGCATATGACTTGCATAACTTGCATAACATCATGAACATGTAGCACATAACTTGCATAACATCATGAACATATAGCACATAACTTGCATAACATGCATAACATCATTAACACATAGCATATAACTTGCATAACATGCATAACATCATTAACGCATAGCATATAACTTGCATAACATGCATTGATCCACATTCATAGCCATAACCTCATTATATCCTATCATAATCATTTCAACAATTGGTCATTAAGGCTATAGAAAACTCACAACTTGTTGATTAGCACTCCTAAGAAGAAGATTAAGTTGCTAGAGTTGATTAGAAGTTGATTTGAGATACTATCTTCTTCTACAATTTGATGGAGGCTCCTTCAAGTTGCATTTTGACGGCATGACGGCATTGTTTCTATTTTTAGTATGAATTAGGGTAGTCTTAGGGTGTATTTATAGAGTAGTTAGGTGTTTTCGACCATTAGATTAACCCTAAATCAGATTAGAGCCGTCAGATCTCGTCCTAGCCACCAAAACAAAGCCAAAAAGCCAAACTGGTGCACCCAGGTCACCTGGGCTCGACCAGGGAGGTCGACCCCCAGGTCGACACTAGGGTCGACACCCTAGTCGACCTGGTGGGCAGGTCGACTCCCCAGTCGACCCCCAGGTCGACTCCCTGGGTCTGGCGGGAATTTTCCCGCCACTTCTGAAATTTGAAATTTCTGTTTTTAAAATCAATTTTAAATTTTCTGAAACTTCTTCGGGCCTTAACTGGGTCATACGGACTCCGATTTTCGAAAACTCAGACTCTATTTCGCGTATTTTTCCGAGACGAATGCAATGGCATAGCCTGTTTCCCCTGGTTCAGATTATAAAATTTAATTCTGCCCTGTTTTATATTATAGCAAGTTATTCAACATACGGGGTGTTACATTCTCCCCTACTTAAAGGATTTCGTCCCTGAAATCTCTAAGTCAAGAAGAACGTATCCTACCAACCAAACAACCATCTACTAAACCATCAAACACTGGCATCCATTGTCCTTAAAGTTTCTAATGTTGTATGAACATATGCAAAGAGTGTGTATGTTCCCTGTCTAATGCAAAATCAGGCGGTCTACTGATTCAGTTGACCTCCTTAATGCAAACCATGATAGTGCCATGCATCCAATATGTATGCGAAGGAACCTTATCGACACATACTATTTCTACATGAGTGCACAATCATTCACCGAAATGCATCATCCATATGATAGCATAACCATTATACATCCATTAATATAGCTACCTACACACAATTTTATGCAATATGCAATATGAAGTGATTGAGCCGATCTAGTGCCTAGAGTGTGTGTATATGCATCCACGAGCAACCACTAGCAAACACTTGCATCCGCATGCATCCATCAAACATAACATGTCTCAAACACATGTTACAACCATAGGTTTACCCTATCTAAAGGTCAAAGGTACTAATGAGAGGACATACTAAAGATAAGATAAGTACTAGACAAACGATAAAGGAGAAGTTAAAAGACATACCCTCAAAAAGGAATGGGTATAGTGAACGCATCTTCGCTTCTGTTTCCCAAGTAGCATTGCTCTCATCCTCTCCCCATTGCACTTTGACTAGTCGCACCTCTCTGTTCCTCAACTTCCTAATCTCTGACCCAAGGATGCGAGTAGGAGCTCGTCGAATAGTTGCATCACGCTCTACCTCCACTTCTCTAAGTAAGCTCGGCTCTACCACCTCTGCGGTCTCATGTAGGCACTTCCTCAAATGTGACACATGGAATACGTCATGTACCCCACTAAGTCTCTCGGGTAGATCCACTCTATATGCCATCCGTCCAATCCTTTCCTTAATAGGAAACGGCCCAACAAATCTTGGAGCTAACTTCCCAATGGACCCAAAGCGAACTACATTCCATAATGGAGATACTTTGACAAAGACCATGTCCCCAACATCAAACTCAAGATCCGTCCTCCTCTTATCCGCGTAAGATTTCTGCTTATCTCGTGCTGCTTTCATCCTTCTTTGAATTAAATCAATCTTTTCCGAAGTCTCTCTAACCATATCAGGCCCAAGCAAGATCTTATCCGTAGACTCCCACCAACATGTAGGTGATCGACAAGGCCTTCCATAAAGAGCTTCGAAAGGAGCCATACCAATACTGGACTGAAAGCTGTTATTATACGCGAATTCCACCAATGGAAGATGCTCTTCCCATGTACCTCCAAAATCTAAGATACAAAGCCTCAAAAGGTCTTCCAGAACACGATTCACCCTCTCGGTCTGGCTGTCCGTCTGAGGATGATATGCGGTGCTCAAACACAATTGAGTCCCCACTGCTTCTTGCAAACTCTTTCAAAACTCGCTAGTGAAGATAGGATCTCGATCACTCACTATGCTAGAGGGTACCCCATGCAATCGAACTATCTCTCAAAGATAAACTGAAGCTAGCCATGGAGCAGTCCTCTTGCTCTTCACGGGTATGAAATGGGCGCTCTTAGTAAGTCTGTCTACCACAACCCAAATCCCTGTATTACCCTTCCTCGATCTCGGTAACCCATCGATAAAATCCATCGAGACACTATCCCACTTCCATTGCGGAACTTCCAATGGGTGAAGCAACCCACCGGGTTTCTTTTGCTCCGCTTTCACTTGTTGGCACACCAAGCATCTAGCGACATACTCGGCCACATCTTTCTTCATACCAGTCCAAAAGAAAACTCGCTTCATGTCTTGGTACATCTTGTCCCCACCAGGATGAATGGTCATCCTAGAACGGTGTGCATCATCAAGAATAGCCTTCCTCAACCCCTCGTCTTGCGGTACACAAAGTCTACCGTCTCTACGCAAGCATCCCCTATCGTCTAGGGTATACCTACTCAAATGGCTGGACGACTCCCCCCTTATGACCCTCTCTACTAACTCAACCAACTGTGGGTCGTCCCGCTATGCCTCGCCAATCCGCCCCAAAAGAGTAGGTCTGACCTCCAAGGATGCTACCAAACCGGGTATATAGTCAACGGAAGGTCTGAAATCAAACATCGAGATAAATTCCAAGCTTCGTCGTTCCACGAACAATGGACTCAAGGACAACCTTTTTTTGCTCAAGGCGTCCGCCACTACGTTACCCTTGCCAGGGGTATACGCTATCTCGAAATCATAGGATGCTAAGAACTCCATTCACCTTTTTGTCTCAAGTTCAAATCCTTCTGAGAAAACAAGTACTTCAATGATTTGTGGTCAGTGAACAATTCGAATCTCTCGCCAAGAAGATAATGGCGCCAAATCTTAAGCGCAAAAACAATTGCGGCCAACTCTAAATCATGGGTAGGGTAATTTTTTTCATGCGCTCTCAACTGCCTTCCACCATAGGCTATTACCTTTCCCTCTTGCATTAAGACTGCGCCCAGTCCTGTCCCACAAGCATCGGTATAGACAACAAATGGTTACTCCCATCTGGCAACACTAAGACTGGAGCTGTGGTTAAAGCTCTCTTTAACCGTCGGAACGCATCATCACAATCTACGTCCCATACGAAGACTAGATTCTTCTTCGTCAAGCGAGTTAATGGGGCTGATATCTTCGCGAAGTCCTTGATAAACTTCCCATAGTAGCCAGCCAACCCCAATAAACTCCTCACCTCGGTAGCATTCTTCGGAACCTTCCAATCTTGAATGGATACTACCTTCGCGGGATCCACAACTATCCCTTCCTTGGAGACCACATGCCCCAAGAACCGCACTTCCTTCCTCCAGAAGTGACATTTAGAAAATATAGCCTTAAGGCTATGCGCTCGAAGAGTCTCCAACACTTCCCTAAGATGTAGGGCATGCTCTTCTTCACTCTTAGAAAATACTAAGATGTCATCCACAAAGACTACAACGAACTTATTAAGGAACTCCCTGAACACCCTACTCATCAAATCAACCAAATATGCAGGGGCGTTCGTCAACCCAAATGGCATCACCAGCCACTCATAGAAACCATCCGGAGTCCTAAAGGCAGTCTTGTCTATGCTATCCTCAGCCACTCTCAACTGATGAAACCCCGTGGCTAAGTCCAACTGAGAAAATACTGAAGCGCCAACCAACTGATCAAAAAGATCATCAATCCTCGGCAATGGGTGTCTATTCTTCTTTGTGAGCTTGTTGAGTTCTCTATAGTCTACACAAAGTCTGAGGGACCCATCCGCCTTCGTAACAAAAACTACTGGAGCACCCCACTCCGATATACTTCGTCTTATGAACCCCTTCTCAAGCAACTCCCCTACTTGCTTATGGAGTTCCCTCCTCTCACGAGGAGCCATCTGGCGCACTGGTAAAGATACAGGTTTAGCATTATCCACCAGATATATTCGGAAGTCTATCTCCCGCTTCGGAGGTAAGCCCTTCACCTCCTCAAACACATCCGAGTATTCCCAGACCACTCTAACAGATCGCAAACTCTCGACCGAAGCGTCAAGTGATTCAAGATAACTTAGCATAACAGAATCCATGGGATTACAAGAAATCTCGAGAGTGTTCCCCAACCGGGTCATGAGCCTAACAACTCTCCTTTCGCAATCAAGAACGGCACCATTACTGGATAACCAGTCCATGCCCAAAACCAACCCATAGCCCGTGAAGCCCAAAACAAAAGCATCACATCTAAACTCAATGCTAAGTATAGAAATCTTCAAACCCAAACACATCATGGACAAATAAGTGGAGCCCCCAATTGGGTTTGAAACAACCAAGGGATCATCTACTAGACTGGTGTCTAAGTGTAGTGACTCAACTAATGATGATGAGATAAACGAATGCGATGCGCCAGAATCAAACAATGTACGGACAGGATGATCAAATAGAAAAACCAGACTTTCAACGGAAATAGTTCTACCTCTTTCCTGAATTGGTGGAACCGCGAGAGCCTGAACTTGCCCCCTTGCCTGACCCGGTGCCACAAGAGCTTGCACCTGTCCTCCTGAGGTAGATCCCGTCCTTTGCCCCTTCTTAGGGCAATCCTTCACTAGATGCCCTGCTTCACCACAGTGGTAGCAGCCAGTCTTTTTCTTCTTCCGACAATCTTTGCTTAGGTGGCCTGGTATCCCGCAATTGAAGCACTTCTTCTTCCCCTTGCCACCGTTGCCTTTTCCACCCTTGTTTTGCTGTTGCTGTTGAGGTCTCTTTTGATCTCCTTTCTTCTCGGGTGCCTTATTAGCATTGGGACCCTTCTCTTCCTCATTCATCAGTGCCATGTCTACTAGCTTCTCAAAGGTGGCTCCCATAGGGATGTGAGTCATAGCCAATCCATGCATCGGTTCATTCAAGCCTTACACGAACCTCAAAGCCTTCTTCTCCGGTGTATTCACCGTGTCTATGCCAAACCTTGCCAATTGATTAAACTTGTTGACATATTCCTTCACCGAGAGATTTCCTTGCTTTAGAGTCAAGAACCTTTCCATATACAAGTTTTCCTCTGCCCTTGAGAGAAACTTTGCCACAAATCTTTGCCTGAAATCCGCCCAAGAGTCAACAGGGCGTTCTCCATTAGTGACCTCCCACCAGAATGAGGCCTCTCCCTTCATTAACCAAGCAGCTAACTTGACTTTCTTTCCTTCTTCCATCTCAAAGATATCTATCAACTCTTCCACCTCCTTAAGCCAATCTCTAGCCTCCACAAAAGTTTCTGATCCTTGAAAAGGTTTCCCTCCCATAGCCTTAAATTCCTTGCAAGTCTTAGCAAAAGTATCCGTGCGAGGAGGAGGAGGGGGAGGAGGAAGATCGGGTGCTACTGTTGGTGGAGGAACATTTGCCGGACCCGCAGTGGCGGCCCTAGCCTCCATCAATCTCCTATACCATACTAGTATCGTCACACCCTCCGGAAAGTTAAGATCTTCAGCCATGCTGAAACGAAAAAAAGGAAAGATTCAAAACGGAGAATTCGAAAGATAAAGATATGGCTATTGGGGATTATGCTTTTCTTTCAAAAACTTTTCTCTTTAAAGACATGTTTTTGAAAATACTTCTTCCGAAAATGTTTTTAGAAAAATAGTTTTCTAAAATTTTTATCTGTTCTAGTAACCTTTGCTCTGATACCACGTGTAACACCTCACACCCGCTAAGGTCACTCACTAAGGGAATGCCTTAACATCGGTGGAGCATTTTAAGTGAATATAGAACAGAAAAATTACACAAGACAGATATAAATACTTGAAAATCTAAAACATCATTTCATTGTAGCAGAAGGTAAACATGTTTAGTTACAACACCATAAAGAGTCAAGTACTAAATATCCATCCTGATAAAAACATAAGTACATAATCCCACTACATAAACAATAGCCATAAAAGAAAAGATAAGCTGGGCTTTACATCACGGTCCAAGCTCCAGAAGATAGATAAAGAAATATGATCAAAGCCCACTAGTGCTAGGCCCAACCTGAGGACCTGAGGGGGAAAAAGATAAAAACAACGGGGTCAGACATAAGTCTGAGTGAGCCCTATAACTTTAACAACACAATCATTAAAGTAATTAGGGTATGATATAAACTTGGCACGGGATGACTGGGGATAAATGACTACACTAAGTAGCCAACTAGACATAAGGTGAACTAGGATAACGGTAAAGAAGCATCTACCTACCCAAGGATAATTACTAACTGCACCACACCAGTCATTCCTACTTAAAGGTTGATCCCTCCCAAGGACTTAGAAAATTTACCCAGTAGTTTCGTGTACCCCTAGCTGACTACATAGGTGCCGTCTGCCCCTATCTCCACTAGGTGTACCCACTACTCCCAAGCGATCGGCTCCCTACCGTAGATACCCGTGCTGTCCCCACAATGGGGTGTATCACTCCCCAAAGTGGCAACCCAATACAACAAATGGTGCACGGCTTATACCTACACGATGCAACAACGTCTTACCTACCAGCCCGGGTCCACACACGCATATGAAACCCGTTGGACTTGCGTTGCCACCGCTAACCCGTTTTGGCCTCTTATAATCAAGCCCAGTACGCGTGTCCCGTCCTCGACATGGGTCGAGCCCAATAAGATACATATGGGTTACTGGTTGAAATGGGCCCCCACAAGCTACCACCTAAGCTTGTCAATTTATCTAGTGCATCCCACTTAACCCTTTAATCATGTTTAATTACATGTTTCCACTTGGTTAAGTATTCTAATCGTATTTTCTATTGCCACCCAAGGCAACCCACTAGATTTCCTCATGCCACCCAAGGCACTTACTTGATTTCCACATGCCACCCAAGGCACCCACTTAACCCCTCATGCCCACTACATGCTTATCTGGTTAAGTGTTTCTTAATTGATTAAAAACGTAACCGTTGTAAAGACCTCTCACATTAGACTATCTTTTATGGCAGCTGGATTTGCCGGTTGGGTCCGGGCAGCCTTACGCCATAACCGAGTCTAACCTCGTGTCTATACGCTTGTCACGTATTTAGTTTGTGCCTAAGACCTCTCACATTGGGCCAATCATTTGTAGCCGCTGGATTTGCCGGTCGGTTCCGGGCAGTCTTACGCTACAAAAGGGTCCAACCTCGTGTCTTAGTCGATTAATTACACCTAATTAATCACCCCCGAATTAATTTTCCCTAATTAATTCCAATTTTAACGATGTACATAATTGACTCAATTATGTCCATCCACTTTATGGTATGCATAATCATACCAACTTCACACCATTTCATTAACATGTATATTAACCCCATCGTTCCCCACGTAATTCGCTAACATGACATAAAAGGGAAGATTCATCACAAATATCATGGGTTCAACTTGCATAACATTAGCATCACCATGGGTTTAAAGGTGTCAACATGCATATAGCATCAACCCCAACTAGCATAAATAATCAACCCAAACTTGCATGAATCACATATGTTATAAGGAGGTTAACTTGCATAAGTTATTTATGTCATACAAAGGGGTAAACTTGCATATGTATGTATGACATACAAAGGGGTTAACTTGCATATGTATGCATATCATACAAAGGTGTAAACTTGCACATGTTACTTGCATATAATCAAATACCATACTTGCATAACATGTCATATGTGAACTTGCATATAATCATACACCAAACTTGCATACCATATCATGTATGAACTAGCATATAATTATACACCAAACTTGCATATCATGGTGTCATAATGGATCAATGTTTCTCATATGACTTGCATAACTTGCATAACATCATAAACACATAGCATATGACTTGCATAACTTGCATAACATCACAAACACATAGCATATGACTTGCATAACTTGCATAACATCATGAACATGTAGCATATGACTTGCATAACTTGCATAACATCATGAACATATAGCACATAACTTGCATAACATGCATAACATCATTAACACATAGCATATAACTTGCATAACATGCATAACATCATTAACACATAGCATATAACTTGCATAACATGCATTGATCCACATTCATAGCCATAACCTCATTATATTCTATCATAATCATTTCAACAATTGGTCATTAAGGCTATAGAAAACTCACAACTTGTTGATTAGCACTCCTAAGAAGAAGATTAAGTTGCTAGAGTTGATTAGAAGTTGATTTGAGATACTATCTTCTTCTACAATTTGATGGAGGCTCCTTCAAGTTGCATTTTGACGGCATGACGGCATTGTTTCTATTTTTAGTATGAATTAGGGTAGTCTTATGGTGTATTTATAGAGTAGTTAGGTGTTTTCGGCCATTAGATTAACCCTAAATCAGATTAGAGCCGTCAGATCTCGTCCTAGCCACCAAAACACAGCCAAAAAGCCAAACTGGTGCACCCAGGTCACTTGGGCTCGACCAGGGAGGTCGACCCCCAGGTCGACACTAGGGTCGACACCCTAGTCGACCTGATGGGCAGGTCGACTCCCCAGTCGACCCCCAGGTCGACTCCCTGGGTCTGGCGGGAATTTTCCCGCCACTTCTGAAATTTGAAATTTCTGTTTTTAAAATCTGTTTTAAATTTTCTGAAACTTCTTCGGGCCTTAACTAGGTCATACGGACTCCGATTTTCGAAAACTCGGAATCTATTTCGCGTATTTTTCCGAGATGAACGCAATGGCATAGCCCGTTTCCCCTGGTTCAGATTATAAAATTTAATTCTGCCCTGTTTTATATTATAGCAAGTTATTCAACATACGGGGTGTTACAGAGGCTAAGCTAGTTTAGAGATGGACAACATGGTGGCATCATAGAATAGGGTTATGAGATTAGGGTTAAGTTTAAATATGTATTTATAGATGTGTTGGATTAATTAGAGCCTTTAGATCAACATAGGATCCATCCAAACCATCCAGTCTAAGAAAATGCGTCATCAGGCCAATCAGAGAAGGCCACATCATCCCTAGCCTGTAAAATACGTCACTGGACCTGAATCTAATAGGGGTCGACTCCCTACGGGGGGTCGACACCTATGTCGACACCCCTAAAGGGGGGTCGACACCTATGTCGACACCCCTGGGGGGGTTCCACATCTCTGAGCGGGAAATTTCCCACTCGGCCTCTTCTTCTGTTTTGAATTTCGAACTGGTTTTCTAATTTTTAATTATTGTTTTAATTTAAATTCTGCTTAAACTTGAAATCTTCTAAGCTCCATAACTTCTTCATACGGAATCCGATTTAAGCAAACTCGGACTCTATCTCAAGCAGAATTTCGAGACGAATGCAATTTCGTAACCCGTTTTACTTAATTCATCTTTTAAAATTTAAGTGTTCTTAATTCGTTATTTTAATATTCATAAGAAATACGGGGTGTTACATAACTTCTTACTTAACTCAACTAATTAGTAAATTCCTTTTTAAATCTTATTAAAGCTAAAATAAATATTTGTTAAACTATTTTATTTGATTAATTAAAAATAAATTAATCAAATAACTAATTCCAATTAAATTTGTTAACTTCATCAGTTTAAACCATGCTTATCTTGTTAATCAACTCTAGTTAGTTATTCTTTTAAATTAATTGATAATATAATTTATTTAAATAATCCGGTTTAATTGTTTCTTTTAAACAATTAATCCAATTCTTAATCATTGCATTAATCCTGCTTATCTGGTTATAAATCTTATTACATAAGAGTTTACTTTACAAATTTAATAACTTCTAAAAAAACTTAAATAATGATTAATATATATTAATTTCCTTTTATTAAACCTTTATTCAAACATATTGATTTCATTCCATTTTCGGTTATAAAATAGATTTTACAACTTCATTACCGTCGATTTACCTGACCGTAAATCAATATTTATAAAACGATATATTTTTAGGCCAACTACTACCAATTACTCAACCAATACCGTCTATTGGTTAAAACAGAACAAACGTTGAATTTAGATTCAATAATCAATGATTCAATCCATCATACATTCATATGGGGTAAACAATTCATGTAACTGTAATATGAAAATAAACAATAAATTTGAGGAATCCAGTTGGATCCCTCCAGTCTGTTTTCCCTGCATCCAAATATGTTATCTCAAATAAATCATCAATACAATATTCACCAATCCAACAATAACAGTAATTCAAACATCCAATTTCAATTAATTACGTTTATATTGTGATAAACGTATCCAACAAGGTAAGTTACCTCATTTGGAAGTAATCGTTAAAAATAACGATTGGTTTATATTAAATTAAACAAACGTTTAATTTAATCAGTTAAATCAACATATTCAAACCAACTCGGTAAACAACCATCAGTAAACAAGCATAGCACACAAATATTTAAACCAGACTTATAAAATATAAGTGGGATAAAAAATGAGTGAGTTGAACTCACCTTGATTTGTCCGTCGCTGAAACAGTTTGGTTTAATTAAATTAAACCGACGTTTAACTTAATTAGAACTCCAATAGCTGCCAACTCTGATCAGACCAGTTTCATCATTGCGCTTGTTGATATGGTTCCAACGCTCCTGGTTATGTTCATTTCAGTTACTGTCACTGCATGACCGAGTTATAGATTTTAAATGTTATTTACTAATATAAATCAATACTATAAAAACTTTAATAATATTTTGTATTAACAGGGTTAGGAATGTATGATGTAACGTGTAACAGGGGATCAATATTTTGATACCCGTATAATTGAGACTATAAATTGTAACGTGTTACAGGACTAATAATATCAATGGGTCTACAAAATGCAAGTCTGAACGTGATTAAACACTATTTCTAAATGGCTTTAGCATCCGTAGTTAGGCACGCTAATTTGTGGTTAGGCATAGTTGTTTACACACGATTTGTATTTGGGTTAGGGAATATCAAATAGGATTAGTCACCATTTAGCATATTATATGCATTCGAATGGATCTGGCTTCATGTAAGTATTGTTCCAGGCTGAATTATATATTATAACTTAAATTATAACTTATGTGTTCAAGGGATTGGGCAAATTAAAACATTATTTACACATTAACAAATATACTTTAGGCAAGATAAAAATATACCATGTCACCAAAAATGTTGTTCGTATTCTTCTCCAAAACTCGCGCAAGTGACGCAACTCCCCCAATGTTGAAACGTAACTGACTCCCCACCCCCCTTTTATTTCCCTTCGCGCCTTCCATTTTGCTTCAGAGAAGATGCATTGTTTTTTTCTCACTGCTCTGATATTCACATCGCTAGCATACAGTGTATGAAATCCATCCCTCATTCTGTTGCGTTACACTTCGCTCCAGTTTAATCCAACCGCAAGTTTTGCAACTTCCCCTCCTCTGTACAAAACCGCTCTCTCCTCTCCATGCTGCTTACTTCAAACGCGTTTACTCCCCTTGTATTTGAACCGGAGAGCTCCCCTCAAGCTCGACGCCACTGCCCCTATACACCACGTCACCAGGACCTCGACCATCAGAGATTCATTCCTTCCACTTCGCATTCCTGTGCTTTGTTCTTCCTCACGCATTCACATCAGTCCCCTCTCCACTGCTCGAAAAGGTCATCGCACATTCCCTCCGCTGACTGCTCTGTTCGCAACCCCTGCTTCGACAACTCCGCCACCTCCGTAACACTTCCCTGTCGTTGAACAAGCTCCGCTTATTCCTATACATTGAAACCGCCACCTTCAATACAGCAAGCCACCCGTCCCATTTCTTTCCCCTCCAAATACACAAAAAGCCTCCCCTCTGTTCATCTTGACGCGGCTCCCCTTGTTCACGTCAGTTTCTATTCTAACCCATCCATCTCTCGCACTCCATTCACCTACCACCCACGATCCAAGATCCGGCCTTAAGCCCCTCGCCAAACTCCGAACCATTGCATTCTCTCCTCAGCCGTCACTCTACTGTTCACCCTCCGCTTCAGTTTTTCTTTGCGTCTATCCCTTAAACCACTTCCGCTCTACACAGCAGTGAGACACTTCCACTTCTTTACGCCAATGCCCTTTCGTCCCTTCTTCTGTTTTCATTTTGAAACTCACGGGTTTGATTTAATAACAGCTTTCATTTGGTTATAGAAAAATGAGGGGCGTTGTGTGTATATATAGACACGTGAGGAAGAAGATAAGGATCATGTTAATTCCTACGTTTTTCTTAGCCTGCGCGTAGAGGAGGGGCGCATTGAAACTTCATTTCAGTGGATGTGTATGGCTGCAGTGATACATCCACAGTAAGATAAGAGCTCGTGTTTTCTTTTCGCAGCATAGATGATGGTCTGGTTACAACTGCTTTGATGGTACAAGAGAAGTACATTGGAAAAATATAGCTTACATTGATGGAAAAAGATTTATAGGTAGGCTCGATATTCAATAAATTGTCGAATTCCTATGTTGTGTTAGGTGTGCGTGTTTAATTCAGCCATAAGGTAGGATGTATCCTTTTGAATAGGCTTGCAGAGGTTTCGGATACAGTTTCTTTCTCAAATATGCAGTTCTATCATTGGGTACGAGAGGTAGGTTCTGCGTTGATCTATAACTAGGTGTATTTACGTCAATCTTTAGGCTGTGCGTTTAAAAAAAAACAGGATTGTTGTGTTGTGCTTTCAAGTCGGGGTTATGTCGAAGACAGGGGAAGGTATATGTAAGGCAGTGTTGTACTTCATTTCATTAACCTGACGTTTTCCTATGTGATGGTGAATATACACACGGCTCTGCAATGGGAGGTAGCATGTGCGATAGTTTCTATTTGATGTTGTATTGATTTGAGAACATACGGCAGAAGAAGCATATAAGTAGCCACTGTTTATTTCAGCTAGGCATACTCGTTGATAGGTTTTTTTTGAAAGGCAAGCAAACATGAATTAAACGAAAAGAAAATACAAGAGTTTCAATACAATACAACCAGCATTGAGAAAAAAATAATAAGCTATACAAGTGTAACTAGAAAAAACTCAATGTTGTACAATAAAACAAAAAAACAATATTGCTCAACTAAACTTTACAAGCTTGACAGCACCAACTTGCAACAGCACTCAAAGAACAAATCAAGAAATATCATCTAGCAAATTCTCTTCAAATGCATCGTCCATCACAGAACACCAACTATGCAAGGCTGAGCTTCTTCAAAATCATATTCTGAATATTAATAAAGACCTGATTAGCACACATTGCACCATGTCCAAAAGCTCTTCTATTACGCTCAGCCCAAATCCCATTAACAAACTTCTTCAAGATAGTAATTAGAACCTTTGTTTGTTGATTTTTCCATCGAGTTGCCTTGTAAATATTAAACCATTCAGTGATACTTACTGGAGAAGGCCGATGAAAATTACCTAAAGCCAAGGTTCTCAACCAAATTTGATATGAGAAAGAGCATTCAAAAAAGATATGAACATTTGTCTCCACTGCAGCACCACACAGTAAACAAAGCTCATCATTAACCACCCCAATCTTAAACAGTTTGTCCTTTGTATTAATTGCATTTGCCATCACTTTCCATAAAAGAAAATTGTCTTTTGCTGAGTTATTAGATAACCAGACTCTCTTAGCCCATGGAAAAACCTGCTTTTCACCTTGCAAATATGAATATACATGTTGAATAGAATGGCATTTCCCCAACCATGAAATACCAGAATCACCTTTAACTTTAAAGCCTTCAGTAATCTCTGACCACATTGATCTAAGCAAAGTTGAACTAGAGTGTGGAAGGAGTACCACACCATCATGGATATAATCATCTACCTTTGCTTGTTCTGAAATGCCAGAGAGCCTTCTCAAACCATACTCCACCAATGAACTCAAAATCACACCAGCCTTATACCAAGGGTCATGCCAAAAAGACAGACAAGAAATTACATTGAACCATTGGCAAGACATCACTACGAAGTTTCAGGATATTTCTACAACTCCAACTACACTAGTTGGGATATCCATTGTCCAAAAGCTCTTCTCTCTTATCAGATTAGCCTTAATCCATTTTGACCAAAGATAGGATTCAGAGTTATATAACTTGTCAATAAAAGAAGAAATTGCTGCCTTATTCCAGATATACAAATTGGTAATGCCCAAACCACCATGTCTTTTGGAATCAAACAGTTTTACAAAGGAAATAGGAATCATTTGCTTGGAGAATGGATCACCATGCCAAAGAAATTTGTTGAGTGCACTAATAATCATATTGACAAGTTTTACTGGAAGGATGTAATGCCTTGTCCAATAAGGTGTAAAAGCAACAGCAATAGATTGAACAATAGTTAATCTACCAGCTTGTGAAAGAGAACATGAGGGCCATTGTTGGGGTTTTGAAATAATCTTTTCAAAAAGAGGAAGACATTTACTTTTAGAAATTCATGAACAAATCAAAGGCAGTCCTAAGTAAGTGGAATTAACAGGCATCTCATTTAAACCAGACTTAGCAATCAACTCCAGTTTCTTAGCATTAGATATACCGGCAAATAGTACATGAGATTTACTAAGATTAATCTGTAAACCAGTCATCAAGTAAAAGGAGTGTAATATATCCATAATACAGTATATTACTATCATTGGGCTTTGTAAAGAGGACGAGGTCATCAGTAAAAAGAAGATGAATGATCATGGGGGATTTACATTTAGGATGAAGCTCTAACTTATTATACATAACATGATCAACCAGAATAGAATTCAACAATTCCATGACTGTGATAAAAATATAAGCAGATAAGGGATCACCTTGCCTCACCCCCTGTGTACCTTTGAAGAATCCATGCAGACATCCACTTCTTGAAATAGAGTACCTTGGAGATGATATACATGTAAATAACCATGCAAGAAAAGGAACTGGAAAATTCATCCTCGCAAAAATAGCCAGAATAGATTTCCAACTCACTGAATCAAAAGCTTTCTTTATGTCTAATTTCAGCATACATCTAGGAGAAATACCCTTTCTATTATAACCATATAAAAGCTCTTGTGTGATTAAAATATTGTCAGAGATGGATCTTCCTTGTAGAAAAGCAGATTGATTAGAGGATATAATAGAAGGCAAAACCTGTTGTAACCTATTAGCAAGGATTTTAGAAATGATTTTATAAAATATATTGCAACAGGAAATAGGCCTAAAATCAGAAACTGAGACTGGGTTGTCAATTTTAGGTACAAGAGCAATTGAGGTTGCAGACCAGCTATTCGGTAGTTGATTGGTCATGAAAAAATGCAAGACAGCTTTGATAATATCATCACCAATAACATTCCAATTCTTTTGAACAAAATATGCATTAAAACCATCAGGGCCGCCACAGCTATTAGTATCCAATTTAAAAACTGCTTCCTTAATCTCATCACCAGTAATTAGAGAAATAAGTCCTTCAGATTGAACAGAGGTTAGAGTGGTAATTGAATATGGAAAAGTGGATTTATGTTGGCATTATGAGGGTTTGGATTAGCTAAGATAGAAGAAAAATATTTGACAAAAGCCTCATTAATCTTGTCTTCAGAATCATGAATATTACCATGCATGTCTTTTATCATGAAAACTGAAGTCAGAGCTTTATGAAGTTTGATTGAATTATGAAAGAATTTGGAATTTCTATCACCTTCAGACTCCCTCCTTATAAAAGCCTGTTGCTTTAAAGCCTGCAATTCCAAAATTAACAATTCATCCAGTTGCTTTTGCCTTGACAATTCCTGCTACCTGAGATTTAAATCAAAAGGCCTTTGTTGAATCTCCTATTGAATGCAAGCTAGTTCATATCTGATAGAAGAAGACTTCAGAGCACCTTTCCCAAAATCCAGGGAAGTCCAATTTCTAATCTGAGATTTGAAAAGCTTCATCTTATTAAGAAGATTAATAATAGGATTCATATGTGCTTGAGAATTCCACACCTGCAAAAGAATACTAGAAAATTCTTGTTGATCACACCAAAAATTAAAAAAATTAAAAGATTTTTTACCCTTGTCAATAGCAACTTAATTACCCCACTGAAACACCAAAGGACAGTGATCAGATAAAATAGGTGAAGGAATGATGCAATAAAATTTGGGCCAAGAGTCAAAGAAGGAAGGATTTGCAAATATGTGATCCAGTTTACAAAAAGCAAATGGACCAGAACAAGCACTATTAGACCATGTGAAAGTTAAGCCATAGCTTTGAACTGGAAAAAGAGAAGACTTAATGATCATTTGATTTAAAGGAGCAATATCCTTTAAGGCAAGAGGACAACCTCCTGATTTTTGACTACTACTTTACACACAATTAAAGTCACCTCCTAAAATCCAAGGATCCTTAGAAGGATTTAAAAGGTGGACGGATTCAAGAAAGGTAGAACGAGCAGAAACAACATTCTGAGCATAGACAGAAGTTAGATAAAAAGAGGAATTAGAGGGAAGATAAGAGCAGTTGTAATGAATAAATTGGTCAGTTTCAGAAACTTTGACAAGTTTAAAAACTCTAGGATTCCAAATTGTTAACAATCTTCCAAAACAGGCTGCATCAAGATTATGATCAAATGACCAAGTAGGAGCAATAAATTTAGCAGCATTCTCAGTGGACAATTTATCCAATTTAGTTTCAGAAATGCACATTAATTGGATATTATATTCTTTTATCATGGCTTTAATTTCACATTGCTATGAGGGTAAATAAGCCCCTCTAATGTTCCAGAAACATATAGGACTTGTCATTTAAAGGAAAGAGATTGAGGATGACATTAGGATGACTCCTGGTATGTCTCAATGAAGAAGATTTAGAAGTGTTTGATGGCATAACTTGTTCCAGATTAACATCGGTTCCCTCATTAAGGTCCTCAACAGGAGGAGTATTCTCCTTCAGAACATTTTTCTTTTTCTGTTTAGTTTTCTTTTTACTCCCAAATGACATAACATCTGATGAAGAGGCTGTTGAACATTGTTGAGAGGATGAAATAGCTGGAGGAGGTAAAATGATATGAGGAGGGAGTGATAAATGTGAATAGGGAGATGATGAAAGACCACTGAAAGCAAAAGATGAATTCGATGGTGACTGTGAACTAAATGAAGAAGCACAAGACATAGTACAATTAGATGAGGAATTGGTAGATGAAAGATTCAGAGAAGTATTAGATCCAGATGAAAGAGCTGCAGATGATTGGCTATTTGAACCATTTGACATTGAAGAAGCTTGAGCTTCAAGCAGAGAATGATGACTAGTTTGATCATTAAGAACCTCAAAAGGATTATTTGTATGGAACTCATTAGCTACTGCCTCCTTTAAAATCCCTTCAAAATTTGTTTCACTAACCAAATTCTCCTGGATTGTACAGTTTCCATGCTCATCAGCAATTATAATATTCGAATTATCCCTTCCCTAAAGCTGTACATTGATCTCCATTTGTTCAGAATTGTTCATTTCTTTAGATACTCCTGCTTTACCAGCTCCATTAATTTGAACAACTTCCTCCATGGCTTGATTCACATCACCTACAACATCAGTATCATAACCATCTTCTTTTCGCATCCAAACCTTCTTTTTCTTATATATAACTTTATTCCACCCATTGTTACTTTGCTTTGACAAGGTAGGCTTCAAGACTCTTCTACCCTCAGGTCTATGAACAACTGACTTATCAACAACATTCCTGAAATTACCCACATCACAACCAGCCCGACTCACATTACCACCAGATTCCCTTGCAATCAATTCACAATTACTTGTTGCATGACCAAATACCTTGCAATGAGTACAAATGAGGGGCCTCCAGTCATAAGAAACATGAACAGAATGACACTTCTCACCTAAACCAGACACAGGAATACTATCTGGCAATTCATAATCAGGTGTAATTTCCACTAAAGCCTTAGCATATCTTATTCTCCGTAACTTTTCAGTACTGGAATCAAAGCAAATAAGCCTACCAACATGACATGATAACCAGTTAATTCCTATCAAAGTCCATAGTTGTGAAAACCCGTAACTTCCCCGTAAAGGAAAGCGTCGGATAGTTCGAGAACAAACCACAACAGAACGCATATAAAAGAACATTTCATTGTATATTACAACAATGCATCAGATTACAAGAATATACAGAGTATAAATGAATAAATATTACACAGAAATATCAGAGATTTAAATTACATTAAAATACATCGCAGCGGAAAATAATACAATACACAACTAGAAGAGATATACGGATACAAAGCTTTCCGGATATCGTTCCAGCTGTAAACCAGGATCCTGTGAATATAAATCTGCAAAACCAAAACTACTAGCTGCCCGTGTCAAAATAAGGGCACCCAGAGTTTAGGTTAAAACAATAAACTCCAGGTCAGTCATGTGACTGGTGTGAGAACTAAAACAGTTATTATTCTTTATTTTCAAAGTTAGGTAAATCAAGGGACCACGCCGCATAGCACGGAACGGGTTTCCTCCCAAGAATACCAGTGCATAAAACAAACAGCGCAATGCTAAATAAAGAAAAATGAAGCTGTTATAAGACCCAGGTCCCATCACACAATGCAACGCAGTCGAGGATAGGGTTTTCCCTTATAACAGCCAAAGAATGCTTGATACGTTTAAAACAAATCATTTGATACTATTTTAAGTGCATAGTGTATAAAACTATTTCAAATCATAAGTATCAATCATAGGCGGCATGAGTGCCCCATCCCACTATGTCGCCATACTAGGCTCTACAAATAAAACCGCAAATGTCACGTATTTGGAAATTGGATTTCCGTCAATGAACCGAGGCAAAAGATAGTCCTCAACCGATTCGAGACTGCCTAGTCCGAGTCTCAGGCACAGCCGCAACCGTACCTTGGATCCTCAGGGTCGGTCCACCGATGTGGATTATAATGCCTGAACAATGCGTTTCTCCGCCCTTTGGGGCGTAGGTGAGCCAACTAAATGGCTCCATCGGTTCGAGAACGACCGATCAATCCGAGGCGCCTCGCAACAGCAACAACCACATAAGTCAAACTCGTCAGGGCGTGTAAAACCACTGACGCCACTTCTAACTAGGAAGAAACGCATTCCCTCCCTGACGTCCTCTCCCGTTTTTGGTTCATACCGGGTGTGAAGCTCGCGAATCAACGTTACACAAAGCTATGCCACAAAGGCCGTGCTTTGATCATCAACCACAAGACTTTGCTTTTCAACAGAAGCCTTGATCATTTGCCACTTAGGCATGCCACACAGGCAATTCACTCCATGCGTTTGGTTTCCATCAATATATAACCCCTGAGCTCGTACGTTTCAGAGAAGGGCGTTAAGCAAGAGAATAAATTCTCCGCCGCCAAACAGATATATATTTAATAGAGATCAATCACACGGACTAAAATCCAATGTCAGACACACAGTCCATTTACAAGTCCGTTCTGGGTCTGAACGAAACCGGAGGCACCTAGTACCCCGCATATCCATCGATCTCCAAGTACGTCTGGACGATCACTAAACGTTTCCATCTTCTTGGGTGTACAGCCCAATCAAGATCATCAGTAATTACCCAAACGACGTGAAGACCTCCGGTCTTCGACCATCGTCTTCATCTTCGACTTATCGTCGTATCAGTTATTCAGAATGGGATAAACCCGGTCTTTCCGAATAACTCGCGTATATTTTAAATAAGTGTTACACAAACACAACATACGCCTCATTCCAATTCATTAGTCACTAACCGTAAATTAATCAAGAGAATAATTCCCCAAATATTAACCCCGAAGGCCGAAACCAACATCAGATCAATATCCAGAAAACCATTCTGCTTGGCTAACCGACAGTTAGTTTCTAAATTTCACATTCATAGGGAAAGGTTCCCATTAATTTTTATCAAAGATAAATTCTTGAATTTATGTTTTAATCTACTTTTGAATATCAATTCAAACTAGTCGGGATTAGCGAACCTTACCGAAGTAATCATTTGTTTTAATTTCCCAATCCCAACCTATTCATCCCATGAAGTAAAACTGGTTATACTTCATATCTAACCCCACGGTGTTATCGGTAAATTCAATTACCATTTCACGTTCAAATCTAATTAAAGATTTAACTATCGCCTGGAGCAAAACTGGTGATACTCCATTCTCGATTATTTCAATCTAATTAAAGATTCATTAAAACTCCACTTAGTTTTAATCGTTAACTGGGTTAAAGAATCAGTGTCATTTAAACACGGTTCACGATAAACCCAAAATCACATTCATTAATTATCGGGTTAAAGAACAAGTGTTATTTAAAACACTGTTCACGATAAACCCAAAAATCAATATCAATTCAATTCCAATTAAATATTATTTAATTGGTACACTTCATTAAATCTAAATAAAAAGATTTAATCTTTTCTCAACTGGGTTCAAGAACAGTGTTAGTGAAGACACCATTCACGACAAACCCAAATCACATTTGATATTCAATATAAGGCTCTGAATAGAAAATATATCGGCTTATATTCAATATCAAATTCTACGATTAACAAATGTCGTATTGGAAATAACGATATAAATATATATCTTTCAAATTTCCATAACCACATCTGTATAATCACGAATTTCAACATCGAAATACTCCGAAGACAATTTCGATTCAAATCCATTCCAATGCAAACATTGGAAATTCTGGTTATTTTTAAAACCCTTTTTCAAATTCAATTTATTTATTTAAAAATAAATAGAATTATATTTCTAGTTCAAAACTAGTTCATTTCGATAAAAATCTATTTTTATCTTTTCAAATATGGAGTTTTCCATCCCAAATCTTCACAAATCATTTCTTATGATTTTACACAAATTATTACTATTTTTAATAATTTTATCAAGGCCCGTACAGTCGATTTCCAACAATGGCCATCGAGCTGCACTTACAGCGACCTTTTTCAAATTTGATTTGGACATAATTCCAAATCCAACCGTTAGATTTCAAATTTCTAACATTCGCTAGAAAGCTCTTTTCGATACGAACCCAACGGTTCCGGTTTTAGGAGAATCCGACGGTCGGATCTCCCGTAATGTCCGTTTGAAATAAATGGTCGAAATTCACGAACTGCCGTGGCGCGGCGCGTTCTATTCAGGCCATTATATTATATATATAATATATACTTCGTCGATTTCTATTTAAAACGAATTATATGAATAGTTTTAAAATCGTTTCAAAAGCAATTTCAACTTCCATTTCAATTCAAATCAAAATTGAATTCTTCTTTATAAATTCATTTCAAAATTCATTTCTATTCAATTCAAATTTCAATTCAATTTGAATTCATTTCAATTCGCTTTCAATTCAATTTGAATTCGTATTCAATTCAATTCATTTCGAAATCGTTTTCGATTCAATTCATTTCGAAATCGTTTTCAATTCAATTCATTTCGAAATCGTTTTCGATTCAATTCATTTCGAAATCGTTTTCAATTCAATTCATTTCGAAATCGTTTTCAATTCAATTCATTTCGAAATCGTTTTCAATTCATTTCATTTCGAAATGGTTTTCAATTCAATTCATTATGAATAAAATCGATATAAATATCGTTCACGTCAAAATGGCGTCAATCTAATCAACACGGCTTCATAAATTTCTATTTTCAAATATTCTATTTCAAATATTTCTTTATTCAAAATAGTTGTTATTATCAAAATATTTCGTTCAACACATGACCAATCTCAATGGATGAGTACTGTCAACACATGAACCTTTATTTTATATTGATAAAGATGTAAATTTTATTACTAAAATATTTCGTTCAACACATGACCAATCTCAATGGATGAGTACTGTCAACACATGAACTTTTATTTTATATTGATAAAGATGTAAATTTTATTACTAAAATATTTCGTTCAACACATGACCAATCTCAATGGATGAGTACTGTCAACACATGAACTTTTATTTTATAATATTCTTTATTTTTCAAATTGGAATGAGGCCCAATCAATTACCATATAAAGTTAATTATATGGATTTTCATGCATTACACACATATAATAGCATTGAAAAATAATCAACCATCAACCAAAGTGCACTACACTGTATAAGCATCAAATATAGATATCTAACGCTTATAACAGCCTGTCAATCAATCGATCGACATATTTAATCAATCAGGATGAGTGAACTGCATATTTCATCCTAACACCTGTGTGGGGTTTCAAACAATCAAACAAATATTTTGTTTGTGCAGTTGGGCGATGTGTAAAATTTATCGTCCCAATCAATGTCCTTCAAATAGGTGTACATAAACAAACCGTCCGGTTTGTAAATGAATATTTATTTATTCACATTCACGTTAAAAATTATATTTTTAACGATAAAACATTTTATTCCAACATATGAATTCCTATTCAGTTCATTCTTTAAATAAAATGATATTTTTATTTTTCTAACATATTTTAGAAAATTTCGGCGGCATAACGGCACGATACTAGAAACGGGACGAGGCCTAGCCTTATCCCCGGTCTAGTGAAGGCCCACGCCATTCACACATCAATCAAAATCACCAAACAACCCAATTCACATCAAATCATATAACTAATCTATGCAACCAAACAAACAAGTCCATGGTCTGTGGACGATTGTGTCGGGTGCTACTAAGCACCGTCTGCATCCTAGTATATATATATAACTAGAAAAAATTAAATTGAAAGGTGAGAAGTTCTCACCTATAGCTATCCTAGCTCCACGGCACTTCATTGATAGAAATCTTCATCGCTATCGCATCTTCGTCGTCTTCGTTGCCCGTAGCCACTACATATGTAAAAATCGAATTTTTACTTTGCTATTCAATATTTAAAAATCGGATTTTTACTTTTCTACATGAATAAAAATCATCTCTTTCTATTTACAAAAATCTCCTTTCATATGTTAAAAATCCCGCCCTTTCATATGTGTAAAAATCGAACTTTTTCCGCTATATATAAAGAAAAATCATATTTCTATATTTTTCAAAGTCGCATCTTTATACTTTTCAAACAAAGGTTTGCCTTTCTATAATATAAAAATTATATATTTTTTTAAAAACCATATGCTATTTATATATTAAAGATTACATTTTTATTACTCTACTTAAATAAAAATCATATTTTTATTATTCAAAAAAAAATCGTATTTTTATCATTTAAAAATTATACCTTTATTCTCAACACATATAAAATCATTTTTCAATTCTCTACACCTACAAAAATCAGTTTTTAAATTGAAGAAAAATAAATAAATTTGAAATTAAAAACTTACATTGTATTTTCAGAGGAAGGGGGGGCTGCGTGGCTTCGTCGGAGGTAGAGCTGGGCTTTGCAGTGGCGGGGCCGGATTCTGGCGGGTCGGCGGTTTTCAGAAGGGTTTGGTGGAAATTAGGATAGGGGGTTTTGGGTTTGAGAGGAAGGGAGGAGTGTGGCCGGAGGGGAAGGCGGAGGTGCTGGGAGGGCTGGCGACCAGTGCGACTGGAGGTGGCGGCATGGGGAGGGATGACGGCGGCGGAAGTCGACTTGATGAGAGGGCATCGGGTTTGCTGAAAGTGAGAAAAGGGTTGGGGGCTTTAAACATTTATATAATATTTTAATATTATATTATTTTTTTCTCTTTAAAAGTTGAGTTTTCATACAAACACCAATTTGGGTCCAACAACTGTGGTCCCTAGCTAATTACCCCCATTCCGAACATAATGGGATATGTATCGTAAGCTGATTCGATCGTTTTGATCAGTTTCCGTTAAATTTACATTTAAATCATTATATTGAATTTTAAACGTACATTTCAAATTACCGGGGCCACATACGAATTCTAAAAATGGCAGAAAAATATTTTCTAGCTTCGTATTGACGATACGGTCCTAACAAAACTAGTTTCGTCGAATTCTGAGACCGTTGGAAAAATGGCCAATTTCCAGTCGATTAAAATCAACTGAAACCGGTCAAACGCGTTTTCCTTTGCCACGCTCACATATTGATTCGAAAAATTATGAAATTTGAAACCTAGCAATAATTTGACATCACGGATCCAACAAAACTGGTTTCGTCGAAATCCGAGGTCATTTGCAAAATGTCCATTTTTAAGGGCCTGAATTCCATAGCGACTATTCAGAATTTTCAACTGGACATATCTTTTGATTCCCGCTATGAAACTTTGATTTTTCAGATTCGTTGGAAAGATATTATCAATTAGATCCTAATGTTTTTGGTTTCACTAAAATCCGGATTGTTTTGCTCCCGGTACATTCAATTGAAGTTTGAAATCGAATTATCGAACTACCGCGCCATTTTCAATTCCTTTTATAATTATATATAAATATTTATATTCTAACGACGACGCGTAAAAATATATACGTTTGAATTCTCTTCAAAATAAATTTCTGGTCATTATTATTTAAAATAATCTATTTTAAAATATTCAAAATTCGCTAAAATTGCCAAAATAAAATTTTCAAACTGGCTCGCATTTTACGGGTTGTTACAATCTCCCCCACTTAAAACTTTTCGTCCCCGAAAAGGAACAAAGTCGAAAGTGGTTTGATCAATCAACTCTACGTTCGATCTGGCTTCCTTTCTCCAACTTTTCAGTTTCTGAGAATTTTCAAAATTTCAAAAATTTGGCTAACACCCTAAATTTTTGAAAAATTTCGCCATAACCTCCCCTGCACCGGGAGCATCGGGGAATTTCAAATAGCTTCCCCGGTCCTTCAGATCTCAAAAAGAAAAAGAAAAAGCCAATAGGCTCATAAAATCATCATCACCCAAACAAAACAGTAAATTATGTAGTATACATGTACCTATTTGTCGGGCAAACAAATTTTATTCTTCGGCTCTAGCCTCCTTGCTATGACCTGTTCAATGTAAGTATATGTATATGCAAGCAAATGCGACCAATTTTCAATATAATTCAATATTTGGTTCAATTAGGCATAATGGTTCAGAATTAGCAAACAAATAAACAAACCACACAAACATCAATCAATTAGTGAATTAGAGTTTCCAATTCATAATTTTGATATATATACAAAAATCATGTTTTTGATACCAAATCACAACAATAGGCCCTATCTAATTTTGGTTCTCACACCAGTCTAATGGAAATATATAGAAATCACACCTTCGTCACTCGAAAATAAATGCTGATGATGTTTCGAACCACCATCAGAACATTGTCGGGCTACTAGAGTGCGGTTCTATATCTACCCGGTATATTAAAACTTCAAATACACGCGGATCAGACGTATACGCAAAATCTTTATATACTGGACTGTCCAACTCAATATAAATAGATAATCAAATACGAATAATTGATTTAAATTTTCAAAACAAAAATTTGTTTTCACTTTCAAAAATATACTCTTCACACTCGTTCTAGGATACTACTGATCCCATCTCTAACGAGTCATTCTCATTGGATATTGCTAATCCAATATCTGATGAATTCTTTCGTATGTTTCTAATGTGTCTTGTTCTCTAGCTTTGTAAACCAAAGCTCTGATACCAACTGTGAAAACCCGTAACTTCCCCGTAAAGGAAAGCGTCGGATAGTTCGAGAACAAACCACAACAGAACGCATATAAAAGAACATTTCATTGTATATTACAACAATGCATCAGATTACAAGAATATACAGAGTATAAATGAATAAATATTACACAGAAATATCAGAGATTTAAATTACATTAAAATACATCGCAGCGGAAAATAATACAATACACAACTAGAAGAGATATACGGATACAAAGCTTTCCGGATATCGTTCCAGCTGTAAACCAGGATCCTGTGAATATAAATCTGCAAAACCAAAACTACTAGCTACCCGTGTCAAAATAAGGGCACCCAGAGTTTAGGTTAAAACAATAAACTCCAGGTCAGTCATGTGACTGGTGTGAGAACTAAAACAGTTATTATTCTTTATTTTCAAAGTTAGGTAAATCAAGGGACCACGCCGCATAGCACGGAACGGGTTTCCTCCCAAGAATACCAGTGCATAAAACAAACAGCGCAATGCTAAATAAAGAAAAATGAAGCTGTTATAAGACCCAGGTCCCATTACACAATGCAACGCAGTCGAGGATAGGGTTTTCCCTTATAACAGCCAAAGAATGCTTGATACGTTTAAAACAAATCATTTGATACTATTTTAAGTGCATAGTGTATAAAACTATTTCAAATCATAAGTATCAATCATAGGCGGCATGAGTGCCCCATCCCACTATGTCGCCATACTAGGCTCTACAAATAAAACCGCAAATGTCACGTATTTGGAAATTGGATTTCCGTCTATGAACCGAGGCAAAAGATAGTCCTCAACCGATTCGAGACTGCCTAGTCCGAGTCTCAGGCACAGCCGCAACCGTACCTTGGATCCTCAGGGCCGGTCCACCGATGTGGATTATAATGCCTGAACAATGCGTTTCTCCACCCTTTGGGGCGTAGGTGAGCCAACTAAATGGCTCCATCGGTTCGAGAACGACCGATCAATCCGAGGCGCCTCGCAACAGCAACAACCACATAAGTCAAACTCGTCAGGGCATGTAAAACCACTGACGCCACTTCTAACTAGGAAGAAACGCATGCCCTCCCTGACGTCCTCTCCCGTTTTTGGTTCATACCGGGTGTGAAGCTCGCGAATCAACGTTACACAAAGCTATGCCACAAAGGCCGTGCTTTGATCATCAACCACAAGACTTTGCTTTTCAACAGAAGCCTTGATCATTTGCCACTTAGGCATGCCACACAGGCAATTCACTCCATGCGTTTGGTTTCCATCAATATATAACCCCTGAGCTCGTACGTCTCAGAGAAGGGCGTTAAGCAAGAGAATAAATTCTCCGCCGCCAAACAGATATATATTTAATAGAGATCAATCACACGGACTAAAATCCAATGTCAGACACACAGTCCATTTACAAGTCCGTTCTGGGTCTGAACGAAACCGGAGGCACCTAGTACCCCGCATATCCATCGATCTCCAAGTACGTCTGGACGATCACTAAACGTTTCCATCTTCTTGGGTGTACAGCCCAATCAAGATCATCAGTAATTACCCAAACGACGTGAAGACCTCCGGTCTTCGACCATCGTCTTCATCTTCGACTTATCGTCGTATCAGTTATTCAGAATGGGATAAACCCGGTCTTTCCGAATAACTCGCGTATATTTTAAATAAGTGTTACACAAACACAACATACGCCTCATTCTAATTCATTAGTCACTAACCGTAAATTAATCAAGAGAATAATTCCCCAAATATTAACCCCGAAGGCCGAAACCAACATCAGATCAATATCCAGAAAACCATTCTGCTTGGCTAACCGACAGTTAGTTTCTAAATTTCACATTCATAGGGAAAGGTTCCCATTAATTTTTATCAAAGATAAATTCTTGAATTTATGTTTTAATCTACTTTTGAATATCAATTCAAACTAGTCGGGATTAGCGAACCTTACCGAAGTAATCATTTGTTTTAATTTCCCAATCCCAACCTATTCATCCCATGAAGTAAAACTGGTTATACTTCATATCTAACCCCACGGTGTTATCGGTAAATTCAATTACCATTTCACGTTCAAATCTAATTAAAGATTTAACTATCGCCTGGAGCAAAACTGGTGATACTCCATTCTCGATTATTTCAATCTAATTAAAGATTCATTAAAACTCCACTTAGTTTTAATCGTTAACTGGGTTAAAGAATCAGTGTCATTTAAACACGGTTCACGATAAACCCAAAATCACATTCATTAATTATCGGGTTAAAGAACAAGTGTTATTTAAAACACTGTTCACGATAAACCCAAAAATCAATATCAATTCAATTCCAATTAAATATTATTTAATTGGTACACTTCATTAAATCTAAATAAAAAGATTTAATCTTTTCTCAACTGGGTTCAAGAACAGTGTTAGTGAAGACACCATTCACGACAAACCCAAATCACATTTGATATTCAATATAAGGCTCTGAATAGAAAATATATCGGCTTATATTCAATATCAAATTCTACGATTAACAAATGTCGTATTGGAAATAACGATATAAATATATATCTTTCAAATTTCCATAACCACATCTGTATAATCACGAATTTCAACATCGAAATACTCCGAAGACAATTTCGATTCAAATCCATTCCAATGCAAACATTGGAAATTCTGGTTATTTTTAAAACCCTTTTTCAAATTCAATTTATTTATTTAAAAATAAATAGAATTATATTTCTAGTTCAAAACTAGTTCATTTCGATAAAAATCTATTTTTATCTTTTCAAATATGGAGTTTTCCATCCCAAATCTTCACAAATCATTTCTTATGATTTTACACAAATTATTACTATTTTTAATAATTTTATCAAGGCCCGTACAGTCGATTTCCAACAATGGCCATCGAGCTGCACTTACAGCGACCTTTTTCAAATTTGATTTGGACATAATTCCAAATCCAACCGTTAGATTTCAAATTTCTAACATTCGCTAGAAAGCTCTTTTCGATACGAACCCAACGGTTCCGGTTTTAGGAGAATCCGACGGTCGGATCTCCCGTAATGTCCGTTTGAAATAAATGGTCGAAATTCACGAACTGCCGCGGCGCGGCGCGTTCTATTCAGGCCATTATATTATATATATAATATATACTTCGTCGATTTCTATTTAAAACGAATTATATGAATAGTTTTAAAATCGTTTCAAAAGCAATTTCAACTTCCATTTCAATTCAAATCAAAATTGAATTCTTCTTTATAAATTCGTTTCAAAATTCATTTCTATTCAATTCAAATTTCAATTCAATTTGAATTCATTTCAATTCGCTTTCAATTCAATTTGAATTCGTATTCAATTCAATTCATTTCGAAATCGTTTTCGATTCAATTCATTTCGAAATCGTTTTCAATTCAATTCATTTCGAAATCGTTTTCGATTCAATTCATTTCGAAATCGTTTTCAATTCAATTCATTTCGAAATCGTTTTCAATTCAATTCATTTCGAAATCGTTTTCAATTCATTTCATTTCGAAATGGTTTTCAATTCAATTCATTATGAATAAAATCGATATAAATATCGTTCACGTCAAAATGGCGTCAAACTAATCAACACGGCTTCATAAATTTCTATTTTCAAATATTCTATTTCAAATATTTCTTTATTCAAAATAGTTGTTATTATCAAAATATTTCGTTCAACACATGACCAATCTCAATGGATGAGTACTGTCAACACATGAACCTTTATTTTATATTGATAAAGATGTAAATTTTATTACTAAAATATTTCGTTCAACACATGACCAATCTCAATGGATGAGTACTGTCAACACATGAACTTTTATTTTATATTGATAAAGATGTAAATTTTATTACTAAAATATTTCGTTCAACACATGACCAATCTCAATGGATGAGTACTGTCAACACATGATCTTTTATTTTATAATATTCTTTATTTTTCAAATTGGAATGAGGCCCAATCAATTACCATATAAAGTTAATTATATGGATTTTCATGCATTACACACATATAATAGCATTGAAAAATAATCAACCATCAACCAAAGTGCACTACACTGTATAAGCATCAAATATAGATATCTAACGCTTATAACAGCCTGTCAATCAATCGATCGACATATTTAATCAATCAGGATGAGTGAACTGCATATTTCATCCTAACACCCGTGTGGGGTTTCAAACAATCAAACAAATATTTTGTTTGTGCAGTTGGGCGATGTGTAAAATTTATCGTCCCAATCAATGTCCTTCAAATAGGTGTACATAAACAAACCGTCCGGTTTGTAAATGAATATTTATTTATTCACATTCACGTTAAAAATTATATTTTTAACGATAAAACATTTTATTCCAACATATGAATTCCTATTCAGTTCATTCTTTAAATAAAATGATATTTTTATTTTTCTAACATATTTTAGAAAATTTCGGCGGCATAACGGCACGATACTAGAAACGGGACGAGGCCTAGCCTTATCCCCGGTCTAGTGAAGGCCCACGCCATTCACACATCAATCAAAATCACCAAACAACCCAATTCACATCAAATCATATAACTAATCTATGCAACCAAACAAACAAGTCCATGGTCTGTGGACGATTGTGTCGGGTGCTACTAAGCACCGTCTGCATCCTAGTATATATATATAACTAGAAAAAATTAAATTGAAAGGTGAGAAGTTCTCACCTATAGCTATCCTAGCTCCACGGCACTTCATTGATAGAAATCTTCATCGCTATCGCATCTTCGTCGTCTTCGTTGCCCGTAGCCACTACATATGTAAAAATCGAATTTTTACTTTGCTATTCAATATTTAAAAATCGGATTTTTACTTTTCTACATGAATAAAAATCATCTCTTTCTATTTACAAAAATCTCCTTTCATATGTTAAAAATCCCGCCCTTTCATATGTGTAAAAATCGAACTTTTTCCGCTATATATAAAGAAAAATCATATTTCCATATTTTTCAAAGTCGCATCTTTATACTTTTCAAACAAAGGTTTGCCTTTCTATAATATAAAAATTATATATTTTTTTAAAAACCATATGCTATTTATATATTAAAGATTACATTTTTATTACTCTACTTAAATAAAAATCATATTTTTATTATTCAAAAAAAAAATATAAAAATCGTATTTTTATCATTTAAAAATTATACCTTTATTCTCAACACATATAAAATCATTTTTCAATTCTCTACACCTACAAAAATCAGTTTTTAAATTGAAGAAAAATAAATAAATTTGAAATTAAAAACTTACATTGTATTTTCAGAGGAAGGGGGGGCTGCGTGGCTTCGTCGGAGGTAGGGCTGGGCTTTGCAGTGGCGGGGCCGGATTCTGGCGGGTCGGCGGTTTTCAGAAGGGTTTGGTGGAAATTAGGATAGGGGGTTTTGGGTTTGAGAGGAAGGGAGGAGTGTGGCCGGAGGGGAAGGCGGAGGTGCTGGGAGGGCTGGCGGCCAGTGCGACTGGAGGTGGCGGCATGGGGAGGGATGACGGCGGCGGAAGTCGACTTGATGAGAGGGCATCGGGTTTGCTGAAAGTGAGAAAAGGGTTGGGGGCTTTAAACATTTATATAATATTTTAATATTATATTATTTTTTTCTCTTTAAAAGTTGAGTTTTCATACGAACACCAATTTGGGTCCAACAACTGTGGTCCCTAGCTAATTACCCCCATTCCGAACATAATGGGATATGTATCGTAAGCTGATTCGATCGTTTTGATCAGTTTCCGTTAAATTTACATTTAAATCATTATATTGAATTTTAAACGTACATTTCAAATTACCGGGGCCACATACGAATTCTAAAAATGGCAGAAAAATATTTTCTAGCTTCGTATTGACGATACGGTCCTAACAAAACTAGTTTCGTCGAATTCTGAGACCGTTGGAAAAATGGCCAATTTCCAGTCGATTAAAATCAACTGAAACCGGTCAAACGCGTTTTCCTTTGCCACGCTCACATATTGATTCGAAAAATTATGAAATTTGAAACCTAGCAATAATTTGACATCACGGATCCAACAAAACTGGTTTCGTCGAAATCCGAGGTCATTTGCAAAATGTCCATTTTTAAGGGCCTGAATTCCATAGCGACTATTCAGAATTTTCAACTGGACATATCTTTTGATTCCCGCTATGAAACTTTGATTTTTCAGATTCGTTGGAAAGATATTATCAATTAGATCCTAATGTTTTTGGTTTCACTAAAATCCGGATTGTTTTGCTCTCGGTACATTCAATTGAAGTTTGAAATCGAATTATCGAACTACCGCGCCATTTTCAATTCCTTTTATAATTATATATAAATATTTATATTCTAACGACGACGCGTAAAAATATATACGTTTGAATTCTCTTCAAAATAAATTTCTGGTCATTATTATTTAAAATAATCTATTTTAAATATTCAAAATTCGCTAAAATTGCCAAAATAAAAATTTCAAACTGGCTCGCATTTTACGGGTTGTTACAATAGTAAAAGTGGAATTCTATGTAAATGAATCCATATGGGTACTTTTTTGACCTTGGTTTGTGAGTTACCAATTAAAGGATCCCATTCATTTATTATAAACATTCTACCATTTATGAATACAGGATCAGATCTCAATACACGATCCCTTTCCATTTCATTAGCAAATTTAAAATAGAAGAACATACCATCTGATTTAATACTCACTTCACCTTTTAATTTCCACACTCTAAGCAGAAAGTTCGCAACAGTTAGATAGGACATAGAGCCATCCAGGAAAAAGCCAACCAAATATCTGTCCCAAAACTTCATCCCTTCTAATTTGACCAGATCTGGAAATAGCTTGGGTTTCCCATCCCTAACAATGTCAAACTGAATAGGCTTATAGGATCCAGCATTCTTAGGCAAAGAATTAAAAAAGACAGATAATCCGATTTAATAGGAATGGGGACTGCAGTTGAGGTGCTCGGCAAATTGTTTAAACCAGCTGATGAAGAAACTCCAACAACATTGGAAGAAGTGGAAATAGGTTGTGCATTTGAGCCATTGGAGACAAGATCAATCCTCACATATTTACCTTTATCAAGAGAAGGATTAAGAGGCAAGGTGTTCGATGTGTTACCTAGTTGAGCAGAAACAGCAATGCCAATAGATCCAGAAGTATTAAGCAAGGATAACGATGGATCCAAAACTCGATCTGAAAATCCACTAATAATATTAGTAGATTCAACCAAGTTAAGTGGATTAGAAGATTCAGAGTTGGAGATTACAGGGGGAGGAGGAGGATCAGGGGGTAGACAAGTAGGTAAAGGAGGAAAAGAGGACGAATCAAAGGAGAAGATGGACGAAGAAGAAGAGGGATTCAGAGAGGGTGTCGACGCCATTGACAAGGGATAAATTGCTAGTTTAATTGGTAGTTTTAGTCCAAACTCGTTGATAGGTTTTGCAGTTACTTTTAGAGTAGCATGGCCTTTTATTTCAAGACTGAGACAACAGGTAGGATAGGAGTTGAAAACCCATGTATTCTCACTTCAATAGACTGTTTGTATATAGATTGGGCGGGTTTCAGCTAGCTGGTACCGTAAAAATGCTAAATACTTAAGAGCGAAGGAATTAGGTTGATAGGACAGCGGTTAATCTCCAAATACCGCTAACCGTTATTTACCATTAACCGTTTAATATATACATTTCAAACGCGAGCTCCAAACACAATGAAACTTGACACCCTGCTACGTCTTACGTTCCCGTCCCAATAAAATTTGTTTTGGGGATCGTCTGAAAAGAAAACATTTTTAATGCTTATATGATATATCAAACAATTTCCCGTGTGCGAAGCACGGGCCTCATCATAAGGAAGCAACGCATTGATTTGAACGTTCTATTTCGTATGATTATTTAATTTCATTGTCAATTGTCGTTGGGCGTTTTATATTCGGACCGATATATAAATTTCAAATCGTAAATTATGAAATACCGCGACATTTTGAGTTCGTTTTTTATATATATATAATGTTCAAACTTCATTATATAACTGAATTATCTATCATAATTCATTTATAATACCAAATAAATATTTAAAATAATAAAATATATTAAATATCTGACCACTAAAAATACGGGACGTTACAACATTGTTCATACTAATAATGAAATAAGATCTTCACCAAATATATTACGGGATCATCCTGTTCAAATTATGATTAGAGAAATTAATTCAAATGTATGAACAAGAAATCTAGTAAGTCGCGTATCTTTTCAATTTAACATAAAACCTAAAAATACAAAAGAAGCCACTACTGATGACAATTGGACTACCTCTATGCAAGAAGAGCTAAACCAATATGAACGCAATGAAGTTTGGGAATTAGTTCCTAGACCAAGTGATCAAGCAGTCATTGGTACTAAATGGGTATATAAAAACAAGGATGACGAATTAGGAAATAAAGCGAGATTAGTAGCACAAGGATATAATCAAGAAGAAGGAATAGACTACGAACAAACGTCAGCTTCAATCGCCAGATTGGAAGTAATATGTATCTTACTCGCATATGCATGTTTTCATAACTTTAAACTCTACCAAATGGATGCAAAAAGTGCTTTCTTAAATGGATATATCAAATAAAATGTATACATTGAACAACCTCCCTTATTTACACATGAAAAAATTTCATGATCACGTGTATAAGTTAAAAAAAGGTTTTAAATAGTTTAAAACAATCACCCAATGCCTAGTAGGAACGTTTTAAAAACTATCATATAAGTTCAGGATTTCAAATCGTGAAGGTTAATCAAACACTAAAGGATATATTAGTAGTCTAAATATACGTAGACGATATTATTTTTGGTTCCACTAAAGAAACCTCTGTCAAGAATCCTCATAAATAATGACTAAGGAATTCAAAATGTCCCATATGGAAGAATTATCTTATTTTCTTGGTCTACAAATTGAACAGTACCTAATAGAATTTTTATAAATCAAGAAAAATACTATAATAATTTAATAAAATGATTCATTACGATGCCTACGTTATGTGAATCCTTATCGATTCCGAAGTTAAGCTCACAGATTCTACGGTCTCTCCGATTGGTGAGGTTGGAGCTAAGACCTTGGCTTTAATGCATATTTCCACAAGACCGAAAACTCTTAATATCATATATTTTGAACAATGGAAATTAAACAGTGCCCAAAACATCACTCATCCTATGGAGCCTAGGACATCTAAGAGAGCTTCTTCCTCCGTGACTATAGAAGATGAAGATTTTATTCAAATCATCAGTCTGGAAGTAACTCCAAAGCAAGCTCTCGTTACGCTCTCCAAAAATCAACTAAAGCTTCAATCTAAGATTTGGAAACCAAAACCGACAAACGTTTTAATTTTATAAAAGGTTTCTTGACTAAGATTTGGAATAAAATTTCTTACGTTGGCCCCTCTTCTTTCGAAGATCCTATCCTACTCAATTAGTTATCTCAGGAAGAAGACGATGATGATGAAGATAATGATGATAGTGAGGGCGATAGTGATGATGATGGTGAAGAATGATCGTATTTTTAACTCATTTTGTATAAATAATCTTTTGCTTTAAATTCTATGTCCTGAAAACTTGTGTTGGATTTGTTTTGTGTTGGACATATTATTGCTATGTGGAACTCATCTGTTAAACTCATTATTATTTAGTTGTGGTGTACTTACATGTGTGTGTGTGTGTGTGTGCGCGCGCATTGTTCATCAAATACATCATATATGTCTTGAGCTATGTGTATACATATATGCTAACTTGTTCAATGAGCTATGAATATATTTGCTTATTATAGCAAATATTTCCATGAATATTGTGTTTTGTTTGCATATACTGTCATCATAAGTATAATATAGTAATATATTCTGTAAGTGCATACAACAAAAATGTTTTTAAATTGAATACTTTAATACTATACATACTATTATATGTATGTCTTGATCAATATGCATACTCTTAGTTTATATAAATGATAAACTAAGTGTGCTATTCATTTTTCATATAGCTTAGGTAATCTAGGCTTAATATATATATATATATACACACACACACACATACATACATACATACATACATACATATATATATATATATATATATATATATATATATAAACATGTGTGTGTGTGTTCATTCATGTGTTATATGTGCATTTGTTCCCATTTAGCTGTGTTTCCTTTTTTGTCAATGACAAAGGGAGAGAGAATATATATACCATATATACAGGGGGGGCAATATACACAGGGGAGCATTGGTAAAAATATATTCCATTTTTATTCATTTATTATATATATATAAGTCGTATATAGTTGTCACCATCAAAAAGAGGAGATTATTAGAACCTCCATTGTTGAGCTATATTTTGATTAAGACAACTATATATCGACAATGTCATTCACTAACGTCTATTACAGGAAAAAGGAGAAGAATGCAGCTTAAATAAAGAAGATGTAGGGTATATTGGTATATTAATATTGTAATCGATTAAGTATTTAGTATGTTTTAAATGTAAAAATCTTTCCTATAATATATATATATATATATACATATAAGTTTTAAAATATCACAGGCTGAAGCACATATGTAGAAAAACATGTGCATCAGCCGGTTGATTCACAAAATTCAGTTGGTTGATCGCCAAGTATTCAAACTTTCTAAGTTTGAATATTCAGTCAGCTGAATCCTTGAATCATCCACCTGAATAACATGTTTTTGTGCGTATGAACACTATTTTTAAATTATATCCATTTTTTAGCCAGCTGAATTCTAAATTCAGTCGGCTGAACTGAAGGGTTGCGACTTTTAAAGAGTCACAACTCTTTAATGCAAGAGTTATGACTATATATTTTAATCAAAACCTTTTCACGAATTATTGCGACCATTTAATCAATATAAATACATTTCAGAATCACTTGTTTTAATCACCTAGCTTTTCTAATCTTAATATTCTTTTGATTCTAAAATTATCCTTAAAGCATTCACTTGTGCTCTCAAAATTTTATATTATGTGCTTATAAATCACTTTCCTTCTTAATTCTTCGTATACTTAACAATATATATTCAGGGATAAAATTATAGGATGAGTGTACTATATAGTGACTTATCTGTGTTATTTAGAACACATAAATAGTCAAACAAACATTTTTGTTAGTTGAAGTCATGTTCCACTACTCAGGAAAGTGAGTTCCTTTTCGGCTGCTGAGGCGAAATCGTGTTCTGTTGTTCAAGTCCATATTTTGCTGCTAAGGTGTTATAATACTTATTTCTTCGAGTTAAGTGAAGGCTTTTTATTAGTAGAAATTCCAGAAGGAGTCTGGGACTGGATGTAAGACAGTGCTCTGAACCAGTATAAAAATCTCTGGTGTTCTTTACTTATATTTACTACTTTTATTGCGTTTACCTCAGTATTATTTCTAATTATTTATCTCATTAAACATTTGCTTGCATATAGAAAAGTTAATATATCATCTACTAAGTCTTCTGTACTTCGTCTATTACACGTACTTATATGTTACTCGATTCTACTCGTACTCGATTTTTCAAGCGCGTTGATTACCAAAAAACAAATATCAGCGTTGTTGGAGGTCGTTTGCTCTAGTTTGGTCCAGAGCCCTCAGATCAAGTAACTTCGACACAACTCACATATACAAATCTGGAAAAAAATGAAAATTCAATCAATAAACAATTTCCTACTATATTTTTATATGTTACGATATCACCATACATATAAAATTTGCTAAACTTTTCACCTAACACTATTTCATATCTAGTATGCATTTAAAAGTTGTATATTTTACCAATCATCCTCTTAAACAAAACTAAATCAAATGAAAGAAAGTATCAAATTATAGAAAGGGAAAACGAATCATAGATTTCATTTTATTGCTCAGCTTTTGATTTAAATTACATTTCATTGCCCAACATAACTACTACAAGCTATGTGTTCAAAAAATAGTAACAACTACAATAGCAGCAGCAATGAGTGACTTACCTGTTCACATAACCTCGAAATGCCTATCAGCAAAAGGAATATGAAAGTACCGACTGTGTCTTTGAGAGACAAATTTCTACCTAGAAGTGGGACCACCGCAGAGGCTACCGGGATACCTTGGACAAGGAAAGCATGTGCACTCCCCCATTGGTGATGCTCTTACTGGTATGATATCCCCTTAAAATTTAGTTATAAAAATGCAAAGAATGTTAAGGAGGGATTAAAAATATGTCACTACTTCATGTGTTTCTGAATATCCTTTAGCAATGACCTTTTACAAATATACCCATTTTACAAAATATTATTAATATAACTATACTACAAACAGAGAACAACAAAGCACGCATGTATTTGCAAAATGACTAAAAGTCATACAATACAAGATTTACTTAAAAAAGAAAAAAGCAAAGCAATCCCGTTAACTTGTGATGGTTGATAATGTTAAGTTAGAAAGTTAAATTTATCAAATTTAGTTTACGTATCTTTTTTATAATAAAATTTTGGCTACGCATGGAGCCTTGCTAAGCAAACTTCCATCAACAGCCTATTGGAAAAATAATTTTTTTGGATAGCTGACTGGCGGGTATGTTCGGATTTAAAACAATTATATATTTAGATTTAAAAGCTTTACAGGAAACTTACCGCAACATATATCTATCAAATCGATTAATTCTCATACTTTAAATTTACATTAATCCATAAACTGGATGTGTATGTTCGTCAAGAAAGTTTGTCCATCTTTTAGATTTTCCAATCTCGGTAATAATTCTAACCAAGCTTCCAAATTTTAATATTTGTATAAAAATCTTGCTATCACGGTATATCATCCTATGCATAGGTAAATAATTTAGAAGACAATAAGGTTACCAATGAATCTGAATCCGGTATGAGAAGAATCTGAGGACAGCAAGGCCTTAAAATTTCCAACAGAAGAAATTTCATCTTGCAACAAAACATTCACTTTTAGACATGGTCATCACATTTCCAATATCAACATCATCTGCAAATATAAACCTTGATGCAAGCATATGGTATAATGATGCTAGAGAACACGGTAGAATCACATATGCTGTGAGGTGAAAATTCACAGAGAAATCAACAATGGAGAGTTAATCAAAAGTTCAAAAATAAGATGACCCTAAGTAGGAGAAGATGTTATACATATCTTCTGCATTGATTAACTTGGAAAAGGAGTAGTACCTAAACAATAACACAGGATAGGATGAAAACAAATATAGAAAAATTGCTATAACTAGATGTATAAATATGATCTGATCCAGAAAAATATCAATGGTAAACAGATCAGCAAGTGAACACTCTTCATTGCTCCATTTAACAACACTGTTTAAAAGTAAACATAAGATTTAAACCCACTTGTCTAATGTTGCTTACTCTTAAACTTATATACCCTACCTCATGGCATTATTATTGTTTCTTTTTTGTCTAAAATCATATCCATAAACACAAATAATTGCCTCACACATTCATGTAGAATCATTCAATCCATACAAACAAACAAAACATATAATGTTGTGTGATTAAAACATCAGCATTTTACTAACATAGGCTGCCTACATAGGTTTCAATGCCTTATAAATAATGAGATATACTCACCAAAGTTCTTCCTTCTCTTGACTCTATATATTCCAGTTTTCTTCAATAATCTCTACCGCTTCATTCAAGGTTATATTTCTGAGAAAATGTTGTTGCATTAACCTTCTTAAGGGTTGTTTATGTGTGTTATGAAAACTGCGCCTTTGCGGAAGCGGCCAGGATCTTATTCACCCAATTACTTAAAGATGATTTATATGGAAACAAACACAGATATGAAATCACACGTGCAAACACAAGATATTCCACCCAACCACCCTCTTTATTGATTCTCAAAACGAATTTTGTTTACACACACTGGTTCAACAACCAACAATAAACAAACTACAAGAATCAATAACCTTATTGAGAAAGGGAAAGGATATCTAGATGACTAACACTCTTGTTGGAGAAGGAGAACAATGAAGAACGATGGCTAACCCTTGGATTAACTGGGAGGAACCAATCCTCTCTAGGGCACCAAGCCCTAGAGGCACGCAGCCACCACTCTATTCGGTCATACATTAATCCAACCCTATGTGTTGCTTTTATAGGAGAATAGAAGGCTTAGGAAAAATATCCAATTTTCCTCTTAGAGATATATTAGGAATATATCCCCTCAATACTTGCAGATAAGTCACAGAAAGACCAGGTCAAAATCCAGCAATAAATCCGCTCAAACGCCAAACAGCTCCTTCTAACCTTCTTTCTGTTGCTACACCTTCTCCTCTACCGCCAAGCACATCCACGCCTCGTCTCTATCAACATATGTGATTTTATGTCACAAATCACAACACTCCACCTTGATATGAAATCACATCATATCAAACAAACTTCCAACACACAAGTCATCTAGCTCTTTCAACGACACCTTCTCTCAATTAAACCATTACAAACACAACCCACCGTCTGCAAAAGATGCATCTACCACCATGAGTTGCACCATGCATAAACCAACGGTCTAAAAGTGCTTGTAATACCACAAGGATCTCCACCTTGTGGATTTTCTGCATTGACACCCGTCTACCACTTGATCTGAGCTCCTTCCTTGATCACTCTGGATCCCTCGAGCATCATCAACGTGAAGACCCCTGCCGAATACATCAGCAGTGACCAAATTAACCTCTCCACCTTGCTGTGGACTAGGTTTTTCAACCGTCACTCGCCTGCCACATCGACACCCGTCTACCACTTGACCTGAGCTCCTTCCTCGATCACTCCTGATCGCTCGAGCATCATCAACGTGAAGACCCCTGTCGAAAACATGAATCGAATCACCAAGGTACAGGCAAACCAATTGCCAACATCTTCGTCTTCTTCCATCTTCCCTCATCCACATCTGAGGGCTTCTCTTCATCTCCATCAACCAAACCATTGAGGCCTTCAAATCCCCAATCAAAATTAGTCATCACCAACAGCGCCATCATATCCGACATAAAAAAATAAATTTTTTTCCGAACAAAAATCAATTTTTTTCCAATCCAAAATCACTCTAAGCTTTGCGATGATCTAGCTCTGATACCAACTGTTATGAAAACTACGTCTTTGCGGAAGCGACCAGGATCTTATTCACCCAATTACTTAAAGATGATTTGTATGGAAACAAACAAAAATATGAAATCACACGCGCAAACACAAGATATTCCACCCAACCACCCTCTTTATTGATTCTCAAAACGAATTTTGATTACACACACTGGTTCAACAACCAACAATAAACAAACTATAAGAATCAATAACCTTATTGAGAAAGGGAAAGAATATCTAGATGACTAACACTCTTGTTGGAGAAGGAGAACAATGAAGAACGACGGCTAACCCTTGGATTAACTGGGAGGAACCAATCCTCTCTAGGGCACCAAGCCCCAGAGGCACGCAGCCACCACTCTATTCGGTCATACATTAATCCAACCCTATGTGCTGCTTTTATAGGAGAATAGAAGGCTTAGGAAAAATATCCAATTTTCCTCTTAGAGATATATTAGGAATATATCCCCTCAATACTTGCAGATAAGTCACAGAAAGACCGGGTCAAAATCCAGCAATAAATCCGCTCAAATGCCAAACAGCTCCTTCTAACCTTCTTTATGTTGTTGCACCTTCTCCTCTACCGCCAAGCACATCCACGCCTCGTCTCTATCAACATATGTGATTTTATGTCACAAATCACAACAATGTGCTATTTATAATATCCCCGCATTTTTATTTATCCAGCATGACTACATTTGCAATACAAATAACCCTCAAGTGTACCATTCTTACTACATTTAGGCTATAGGCTATAAACGGTAATATGCATATCATTCAAATGGTGTGATTCCTGAATGGTCCCCTCCCTCTTTTCTTTGATTTCCCCTTATTAGTAACAGTATAAAGGTGATATTATAGTAGTGACAAAAACCTGAAGGCAATTCAAAACTCATTTTCCCTCGGTCATTTTATGAAAACTTGGAATGTAAATGTCATATAAACACATACTATATATTTTAACCATAAACTATTGCATGCCTAAATATTTTATTCTCAATATCCTATCATTAATCTATATTTGCAAATCACCAATCATCGTTTTTATGACATTCAGATTTATCACTAGTTTTATTTTTATTATTTTTATGCGGAAAGGATTTGCAATCGTAATGGTTAAAACCTAGGGTTATCACAATAACTATTAAACCAACTTTCAATTTACTTGTCAAATTTAAAAAGGATAATCGAGCAATTGGATTTCTCCAGTTATGCCAAGTAATCTTCATCTTCTGCCTTTTTGCTAAAAGGATTTAGGAACATATTTTGGCTATCCCATAGTTATCCCGCAAGGTCATGACATCACGACACCACAAGATGGAAAGTGGTAGGAATGCATGACTACAAATGTGAAAGGACTATATAAATCACCTACCTTTACTCACAATCCATAGAGCAACTATTCATTTCCTTTTTCTTTCATAAAAGTTAGATAACACATAGAAGATATGACAATTTTGGGGTGTAAATTTTGGCTTTTGTGGTTCTACTTTTTTTCGTACTAATGCTTTCGAGTTTTGACACGAATAGGAAGGCATTGGAGGTTAAAGAGAATAGCAGTTGGTTTTAGCAAGGAAAAAAGGAAAGGGAGCCAAAAGTCATCATAGCGATGGTGGAGGTAACAGAGGAGCAACCCCTGCACCATTACCACCAAAATCAGCTCTATATCCGAGTCCGAGTCCAAGCATATGTCCCACTGCTCCAATTTCATATTCTCTGTTTTTTCAGTTACAGGTAGTAACAGCTTTATTCCTTTATCTGTTTCACTGTAAAAAAAAATTGCTCAGGCATTTCAGGGTGCATGGACAGAAGCCTGGAAAGTTGAAGCTTCTACTGCTTGTTCCATCTGGACACAAATTCTTAGTTGGTCCCATATCATTCTCAGGCCCTTATTGCAAACCATTATGTTTAACTGATAGAAGGGACTATTACTACTCTTAAATGATATTGTAAATAAATCGATGATAAAATTAAATTATATCTCAATCAATCAGTGTGTGCAAATGTCATATAACTGTTCAAGTAATAAAACACGTTGTTACCCCGTAAGGTATAGCTTCCAAAACACAAGAAATTTAAGAAGAAATGAATATGTAATGTTCTATTTACCTGTAAAGACTCAATGCTATATGCATTCTTTCAACTTTCCACAAATGTAATGATTCAGTTTTCTGCAATCATTATAACAATAGTTATCGTAATTTTAGCCCAAAATTATTATATAAGTATTAGTGAATTATAACATGTTGAAGATATCTATAACGTATTGTTTATTACTTAATTGGATCTTTCATAGACTCCTTAATACCAAGGATAAATTTCACCTTCTTCTCACAGTGGCTGCTAAAAAGGGATTTCTATTACCTGATTGATCTTTCATTTTTCAAAAGTTTGAATCTTTCCTGCATACATCTTCTGGACAATTCCATCTCAACTTCATCGAAGCTTCGATCCGTGATCCAAAGCTCGAAGGACGATTGAGGTTCGATGAGATGCTTTGTGTCCATTCCTTGATTTGATTATAGAGAAAGGTTCGAAATTTTAAGTTTTAACAGTAAAGCGGAGGAGGAAAAATATTTTTCATGAATATTAAGATGTAAATTTGGAGGAAGACAATCAAAAATAATATTTCGGCATCAAAATATGAGAAGCTCGGCAACAAAAATGAGGAGCAGATGAAATTGCTATGTTGCGACTGTTGATTCTGGGAATACACATGCGGATGATTCAGTTTTAGAATGACGTGGCATAGCCGATAGTTGGCTATTTCGAACTAGGTAATTATAGTATAGTATAGATTATCATTAATTGACTATCGAGAGAGGCTGATCAACGCTTTCCTAAGAACTAGAAAAGCGCGATATTGTAATATAAATTCTGCAAGCGCACAGATCGTGTAGTATGCAGGTCGAACACAGGGAGGTAAATTAAATCAAATTATTTATATAATTTCGTGGGTGAGTTAGATAAATCTTGAAGATGGGATAAAATTGAAATTACAATTCAGTTCAGAACAAATCTAATTGAACCAATAACTAAAGTTGTAATTATCAATAAAAACAAGTAAAACTGCAATTGATTGAATTATAGATTTGAATCTAATCGAATCTATAATCAATTCAATGATTAAAAATAAAACAGATTGCAGGAAATAAAATTGCAGAATAGAAATAAATTAACAGGAAAATAAAATTAGGATTACCGCTGAATCTAATCAGACGGTCAATCACTAATGAATATTAAATTGCAATACCAATTGTGTTCTGTCAAATCTAATTGACTAGACAACACATATTGCCATGAAAATAAAAATTACAGAATTAAAAGAAAAGAGAGCTTTATTAATAGAGAATAGAATACAGGAAAATTGGGATCGTATTTACAATGGATACAGGGTGTATTTATAAGAATGTAGTCCCCTTTCTATGAAAATAATAAGGCCAAAAATGATATAAATTCTTTCCACAGATAAAGGAATATTCCTTTCATGGTGCTTGATTTGAAAAATTATAATCAATGTATTCCTTTTTATGTGTGGCACGGTCAGTGGGAAGATAAGCATATGCTTAATTGGAGATTTGTAATCAAAGTCTTCCCTTTCTCTTTGCATGGAAATTAAATGTGATTGATTGGATTTGAATTCTTGGAGAGGATTGCTCCAAATTAAATGTGTGCTACAACTTCTTTTGCAATTGAGATAGCGTTAATATGGAGAAGTAGCTTTTTCTTTGAAATTGGCCTTTAATTGAAATGAATGAGACATTTATTGATAACCTGTGAAAATACACCAAAAATAACAAAAGTAATATTTATTTATTTACAAAAGATAAAATATAAGAGCATAAAATAAACGCATTTCTATGTTAATCAAATACCCCCACACTTATCTTTTACTCGTCCTCGAGTAAAACAAGAAATGAAAAACTAAACTAGATAGGTCACACTTTCGTAGGAAACACGATTGCATTGAGCGTATGCAACAAGCCGTTAAACCTCTAGGTGTCCCTAGTAGGACGAGTGGTGTCTCGTGAGGGTTTTCAGCGGATACTACCCACAAAATCCAAATGCAGTATGCTATGATTCTAATGAAACTACATGAATGCAATGGACATATGCAAAATATAAACAAAAAATGAAAACAAGACTTGTTTAAAGTGGTACAACAAATTAAATTAACAATTTCTAGTCAGTTGATTTTATTTTAGATATCTCAACTTGTCACAAATTTTCAATATAAATCAAGTTTTCAAATGTTAAATTCCAGTTTGGCCAGTTAGTTCGGTCGATAACATAGTGCAACCATGAAATAAATTCTTAGTTTGCTTGTCACAGTTTGTAAAGTGGTATTCTAATTTCCTTGTGTATGGCTAGTCAAATCAATAAGGTCAAGAAATGTTTAGGCATCATCACTTATTCTCTATCGCTATAAAATTAAAATTTATGATTAAGTACATACACCTAACTCAGAAGACCAAGGTTTAACACCCATGCACTGCCTCGCGGACTAACGGAGAGTGGGTAAAGAGCTTGGCGGATTGTGCAGACCGACTTGGACTTTGTCAACAACGTGTCAGTAATACTTAGGTGTCCAATCTCATAAAATGAGACCAAGATATTCCAACGCTGACTTTGTCAACAACATGTCGGATAGAGCTTGGCGGGTTTGCACATCAACGCTTGATATACAAGCAATGTTGGATACCCTTGGATTACTATTATTATTGTTATTGAAAATTTAAGAACAAGAGAGATTACGCGAATTCAGCTTAACACAACTTAGTTTTAAAGATTCGAAAAGCCAATATAAGTATTTTAAGTCCTCCACTCAGTAAACAAAGACTACAATTTAGAATAAACTTCATGGCCATCACCTAAGAATCTCCCTATGTACCAGTTACACTATTATCCCTCAAAATTCAACTTTTCATTATATTTCTTATTTGATCTTAGCTGAGAGAAAAAAATACTATCAACTGATTAACAATCCTTAACTTATTTTATTGTATCAATCTAAAATGAGTCATGTTTCAAAAAAACAAAATGGCATGTTACTACAATCAAAAATGCATGATGGTCCTATTTAAATGGCTGAAAATGAAAAGAAAGAAAAAATAAAGAAAAAACGAAAATGAATGAAATGCAGACTCCCCCCACACTTGGACAAAACAGTGTCCACACTGTAGCACGTTTCCTAAATTTGAATGATAAAACCCATAGATGGATTTGATGCAAAATGATTTGCAGAATGAAATGCAGCCTAACTATATGTAAGAATGGATCATATGTACAATGATATATGTGTTTACGATGCATGCGATGCAAAGAATGCCACCAACTTTTCCCCCCACACTTGGTTCTAGCCCGATGAATTTCATTCCCACTATGTCTAGGCATGTTTTCGAATAAGCAAAAGGTTTTGAAAACCATCTCATCTTTATACCTAGATTTATAGTCCAGTAGATAAATGTCCAGGGTCATCCTAACATGAAGTTTTTCAAGCAAGCCAGCATTCCAAAAATAATTCATGTGTTCCACAAATTTATCAGTGTAATTGTTCAAAAATTTGTGATCGTATATAAACTCAGTTGCAATCGTGAAATTTAAATTCTGAGTGTTGTTCAAGATTATGTGATCACATTTCTCAATTTGATTCATTAACAACGTATTTTTGACACTGACAACTTCAAATTCGTTGGAAGTTTCCTCATTTGGCAACTCATCCTCATACAATCCAAAAAATTCATGTTCATTAAAATCCTTTTCCAATTCTGAGTTTTCGAAAAATTCAACATTTTCATTTTGTTCAAATTCAAAATTTTCAAGTTTTTCGCATCCTGAAAGAGAGAGATCAAAATCTGAGCTTAAATCGTTTTCCTGAAAAGAATCGAAGTCCAAATCATTTGTTGAATTTTGAACAACTTCATTTAGATCGTTATTCTCAATTTCCAAAGTTGTTAACTGAAAATTTTCACTATCAGTGAAGAATGGATTATTTTCTGATTTATCGCTTGTTTGAATTTGATTTTGTTGCTCTCGTTGTTCTTTCAAAGATGTCATTAAACAAACAAGTTCATCCATCTTTTTATTTAGCCTTTCTTCATTCTCATTAAAATGACATTCTTCAGAATCATTGATTTGAGAGGTCTCATTTTGGATTTCTTGATTCTCAAAATTATAGGCCACATCAATTTCACAATCGATATTATTTCCAATGTAGTAGTTGTTTGAATTTTCATTTTGATATTGGAAATCATCTTGATTGTAAAAATTATGGTCGTAACCAAAACTGTTGAAATTCGAGGGAAAATTGCAATTTTGGTTATTTTCAAGATGTTGATATGGCTATAATTTTGAAAATTTTGATTTTCAACCTCATATTGATGTGAATCAAAGCTATATTGGGATTCAAAGCTATTTTGATTTGGATGTGGCTCATAATCGAAATTATTGAAATTTGAATTGAAGTCGCAATTTCGATCATTTATATGATTTTGAAAATGTTGGTCAGTTGGAAAATTTTGAAAATTGTTGACATTGGACTCACGAAATTTTGGAAAATTTTGCTTCATGAGTTGTAATTCATAGTCATACTCTTCAAGAGGACGTCTACTCCGATTATTATCCCACATTTCTCTCAATGATTTTTTTGAATCAGACATTTTAAAGAAGTCAAGGCAAGACAGAAATTACTCTCACTTCAAAAATAGTATAAAATACTAAGTTGTGCTCTATTAATTAACTGACTCAATTAGAAGGGGGAAGAGGGTCTTATGGTCGTTCACGTATAGTATAAATACTAAGGGATACGACCAATGTTTTACGGGTAGTATACAACCTCTTTTGCGAGAAGTTCAAAAAATTGAACTAATATATATCCGCGATCCAATTATACGAGACAGTCAACTTCACAAAGCACCACTTTTCAATTATATTATTTTGAAATATCTAATCAGATTTTATTGTTGAGAAACGATGAGAATGATGAAAGTAGTTATGGAAATTTCAACTCACAACAATCAGACCGAATAATTGCAGAAATTAAAAATTGTACATAGCAAGTCGTTGCCCCTGCAGAAGATTTTTACAAGCAATGTATATATTTTTTTCTTTGCAGCAGAGCACCTGTAGAGTTCAAAAATTATTACAGTAGGGCATGGCTGTCCATCCAGAAAAAATAAGTAGCGTCAATGATTGAAATCTCACTATTTGCAATTTCTTTTGATTTCTGAATTCTTGATTTGTTGTTTGAATTCCTTTTGCTTTGGCCTTGAATCTTCTTCTTCTTCTTTATTAACAGAAAAGAAACTAACTCAACTAGAGAAAAAAAAACTAAACTCAAAATAAATTAATAAAGCTAATAAACAAAGCTTGACTCAACAAGACAAAAAGCAAAAATAAGCTCAACAAAAATGATGATAATGAAAACCGGCTCACAACAAATCTGCACAACTCAAAAATGGCAACCAACTTCACAAATATGTCGCTCAACCAAAAATCTTGACCCTTTCTATATTTATTCAAATCAACCCACGCCAAAAGATGGAACAAATCAATTGCTCAAAATAATTAAAGTCACCACATCTAGTTTCTCCACTTTACACGCCTAAATAAAAGGATACAAATCACGCACCAATCAACAAAAATCAAGTTGACCTCTTTCCTTTCCTTCTTTTTTGCTGTGGAAATGAAAACCAGCTTATTGAAAACGAGCAAGCTAATCCAACCAATTTAGGAGCACACCATAGTTAAAACATACACCACCAGAACTAGTTGAATAAACAGATGAAAGCACTCAACAGACCGCAATTACACCCCTAAAAAAAGGAAATCTCGCCCTTTTTTTTCTTTTTTCTTTTTTTTGTTTATTTTTGGAATCAAATAAAATAAAATAAATGAACTAAAAAAGAATCAGTACACGCCCAAACAATCTCGCATAAACAACGCTCAACTTTTAACGCACCCCTTCTTCTTTGTTTCAAATCGAGTTTGCGAATTAGGTATTTGATGGAGGGCGTGGACTGTTGAGATTTGAATTTGTGGTTTGTTTGTGAAGGGATGAAAGGGGATGGTGAGAGATGGGTCTTTGATAGAAACATGTGACGAGATTTGGGTATCAGGGTGATTGGAGATTGTTGTGCTTGCTGGGTTTGTGGGTGGATGAAGATGGATGGAAAGGGAGGATGATGAAGAATGGACAGGGTTTCTTGTCTAGGTGAGGATGATGGGTGATGAAGGCAGTGATGGAGGAAGTTTGTTCGATTGAACTTTATATGGCAGATGTATACTGAAAGATTGGTGATGGAGAAATATGAAGAATAAAGGCCTAAGAAAGAATGAAATAGGGAATATATGAAGAGAGAAAAGGAAAGAAATTAAAGCATTGGAAATGTACAGCAAGGAAAAAAAATATAATCCAAAGAATTTATTTATTTTATTTTTATTGTTGTAGAAAGAGAACAGGAAAGAAACAAATGAAAAGAAAAAATGGAAAGAGAGATTAGAGGAAGTGAGAGAGAGTTGTAATAGGAAAGCAATTAGTAATAAAAAAAATCGCATGTTTTTTTTTTGTTTAAATTGAAAAAAAGAAAAGAAAAAAGTGTGTAGAAAGGGAAGAAATAAATTAAAAAAAAAAAAGAAGGGAAAGAAGTTATTGAAAATGAGAAAGAAGGTTGCAAGGAAATAAATAAATAAAAGCAAGTTTTTTTTTTTAAAGTAAATTTGAACAAGAAGAAAGGGAAAGAAATGAATGGGAAAAAAAGGAAACAAAATGGAAAGGAGGAAATAAATAAAGAAGATATGAGAAAAAAAATTGTAAAAAGAGAAAGAAATAAACAATGAAAATGAAAGGAAAATCAAGGAAAACTGGCAAGATTTTTTTCTCTCTTGTTTAGAAAATTACAGTATCAGCAAATAATGCCAAATCAACTAATCGAGATTTTATATATATATATATATATATATATATATATATATATATATATATATATATAAGTAAACAAAAGGGAACAAAATAAAAATAAAACTAACACGAATCAGAAATTAAATAAATAATAAAATTTAATCGTTACCTCCCCAGCAACGGCGCCAAAAACTTGATCAACGCTTTCCTAAGAACTAGAAAAGTGCGATATTGTAATATAAATTCTGCAAAGCGCACAGATCGTGTAGTATGCAGGTCGAACACAGGAAGATAAATTAAATCAAATTATTTATATAATTTCGTGGGCGAGTTAGATAAATCTTGAAGATGGGATAAAATTGAAATTACAATTCAGTTCAGAACAAATCTAATTGAATCGATAACTAAAGTTGTAATTATCAATAAAAACAAGTAAAACTGCAATTGATTGAATTATAGATTTGAATCTAATCGAATCTATAATCAATTCAATGATTAAAAATAAAACAGATTGCAGGAAATAAAATTGCAGAATAGAAATAAATTAACAGGAAAATAAAATTAGGATTACCGCTGAATCTAATCAGACGGTCAATCACTAATGAATATTAAATTGCAATACCAATTGTGTTCTGTCAAATCTAATTGACTAGACAACACATATTGCCATGAAAATAAAAATTACAGAATTAAAAGAAAAGAGAGCTTTATTAATAGAGAATAGAATATAGGAAAATTGGGATCGTATTTACAATGGATACAAGGTGTATTTATAAGAATGTAGTCCCCTTTCTATGAAAATAATAAGGCCAAGAATGATATAAATTCTTTCCACAGATAAAGGAATATTCCTTTCATGGTGCTTGATTTGAAAAATTGTAATCAATGTATTCCTTTTTATGTGTGGCACGGTCAGCGGAAAGATAAGCATATGCTTAATTGGAGATTTGTAATCAAAGCCTTCCCTTTCTTTTTGCATGGAAATTAAATGTGATTGATTGGATTTGAATTCTTGGAGAGGATTGCTCCAAATTAAACGTGTGTTACAACTTCTTTTGCAATTGAGATAGCGTGTTAATATGGAGAAGTAACTTTTTCTTTGAAATTGACCTTTAATTGAAATGAATGAGACATTTATTGATAACCTGTGAAAATACACCAAAAATAACAAAAATAATATTTGTTTATTTACAAAAAATAAAATATAAGAGCATAAAATAAACACATTTATATGTTAATCAGAGGCACACTAATCTTTCGTTGTTGCACAAAGCATGGATGCAGTGATTATACAAAACACAGTTGCCAAATGCATCACACTGGAATCAAGCATCATCCAACAAAACATAACCATGTATCTTTTGCTTTGCTGGTACATATAACAAACAACGAATGTTCTGGATAAATAAAGAAAATCAAGAATAGGACCATTGTTCAGTGAACGAATGAGGAAACATGGAGTTCACTATTTGTCACTGCTTAAGCAATCAAAACAGGAGTCGAATTTTTTTTACCTGTAATCTCACAATGTATAGTAACAAAACCAAATTTCTATTGTGAAAAATAATGATACCTGTAGGCAGACCAACTTTGTCAGCTGCCAGAAAAGGAAACAACACCCTTGCAGCACCTCCTTTACAAATAATCAATTCCAAAAAGGGAAATAACTAGTAAATACTTAAAAAGTTTTCCTTCCTTTTTATATTGACTGAGTTGTTTGTAATAACTCTTAAATAAGCAGAATTTTCAAGGCTGAAATCAAATACAAATACTTATGATCTTCATATATAGCAGAACAAAAAATGCAACTATAAGTGAACACTAGCCTGCTTCATAACCAAATTGGCCTGAATTATTTTATCCAAATGCAAATTATCAAACTATTTATAGAATGGCACAATAACGTTGCTGAGCTCAGAATATAGAAAATGTAGAATTTTCATTGAAAACAAACACCTATACATCCGAAAATCAAATTTTCACTTCAAAACAAAATGAATTTTCTCAATGGGATGAACAAAAATGAGGAAATCCAACATATGAGTCGACAATAGACAATAGACAAAAAAAAAAAAAAAAAAAAAAAAATCATTTTTTGTATATAAGTTGGCATGAACATTTGTAACGCCTATACAAAATATCCTAAACACAACATTGATATAACAATTGCAACATCAGTAGTGTGGTAAAGATTCCAAACCAGCAATTAACTCAATAAACTTCACATAAAGATAGAACAAACATGCCTGACATGTTGTTGACTAAGCTCAGCAATAGAAACCATTGGCAATTTGCATTGAACTGAAACCACTGAAATCATACCGATAGCATTGAACTGAAAATAATTTAATTAATTTGCAGTCGGGCCATCGTTCTTAGGTTCCACTTGCGTATCAGCAGTAGGTGGTTGTTCGAAGACTTTGACATTGCAAAGTGAACCACCGGCTTCATCAGCAAAAGTGACCTTTCTACACTGCTTACTTGCAATAACAGGAGTAGATACATTGCTGTCTGTTGAACTCTGCAATAATGACGTATGGACTATGGAGGTTACTTGATGTATATTTTATTCATTAAGAAGAAATATTAGCATATATGTAGATTGATATAAGAAACAAACCATTATTTTGCAGAAGCGCTTACAGTCTTTTGACATCATTGTTAGCCATTTCTTTGTGGTCGCTTCAAGATTGGATGCACTGCCAACAGCTGCAGTTACCTGCACAGGAAAACAACTGCCAAATTCAGTGAAATATGTTCTATTATGTGTTCAATATGTGATCATTTATATTCTTGCTTCTTATTCATTCTTACTTCCAATCCTCTTCTTCCGTGGTTGATTTAAAAGAGAAAGTTTACTACTTCCATTCCAAGCTCCAAACTGAATTTCCGTTACATATATAATATATTAATAACAACGTATCCTTTCATTTTGTATTTCAGCTATTCAAAAATATTGCATATTCATTTCCCTTCTTAGGTTCATTTTCTCAACTTCTTATACAAAGTAAAACATTTTTTGTTTCAACTATTCAGAAATGTTTCATGCTCATTTTTACTTTATACTTTAATTTTCATAACTTCTTATTTAAAATGTAATTTTAAATCAATAAATACTATCATATCCTATGTTTTTTCCCTTTAATCCGAAGTGGAAAATTTGCTCATTTGGCTGTAATCATTGAATTCTTTCTTCCAGGTTTTATGACATGTTTCATGCTTTTGGATATGTATTATTCTTATTTGAATTTTATACTAATTAACATGAATCAGAGTGGCTTGGTGTTGACACTAAAAAAAGTAGGGTAATGCTACTAGGCCTGGAAATTAGGGTAAGGAAAAATGTCAGAACAATCATAGCCATCCAAAATATCACAGCAGGTATTTGCCCATGAATTCAACCTTCAGATCTGCAATTCATACATTTTGACAAACAACCCTTCGGTCCTTCTAGCACCATCGGAAAAAATATGTAGAATAAAATTCAAAAAATAACTTTTTTTATAGATCATGGTTGAAAAAAATCAAGATAACAGAAACCATGCTTCCAAAAAGTTATTCTAATCGTCTCTTTTTGATTGCACGTAAGAGATTTCGATTTGTTTCCATGATAAATCTGATAGACAATTTTGGTCTATCACTTTTTTATTCTAATTAGAATCTAAATTAATTCACCAACAATTCTTAGTTTTGCAATCATCTTAAACTACATAATTGTATTGATGTATTGCATTATACTTTTACCTTGGTTTCAGTGTTACTGATCGAAAGAGCCCCAAAAAACCTAGACCAACTGGACTGACCAAGATCAATTTAAAGGTTTCAAACATATTTTAGTATTTTTCTTTTCATTTGATTCGGTGTTGCATTTATTATTTTTCTTCAAAATTATATCTTTTTCTGTTGAGTCTTATGCCTAAAGTTATGTGTTCTTATAATTTTTGGATTATGAGTGGTTATATTTTTGTAGTAAGTTGGTGGATTCATGAGTGCCACTTTGAGAATAAAATTTTATTTTTATAGCACATACCATTTTTTTATTTCATATGTTACTCTTTATAAGATTCTTATTTTCATGTATACTAATCTTGCATTTATTATTCCTTCATATTCTACCAATGATTTTTTATTTTATTTTGATTAGAATTCAGTTTAATTTACTAATGGTTCTTCACTTAGTCTTCATCTTAAATTATTTGTGAACACATACATATTTTATAGTAACTGTATACCTACCTTACTTTCAATATTATTGTTTTTATGTAGACGCTATTTAAAGACCTACATAAAACATCTAATTTGAATGAGATCGATTGATAAATTTAATATTTCATTTGTTATAATTACTAACCATTCCAAGCACCAAACAAAATTTTCGTTATATATATTAAAAATAATGTCATTTCATTTTCTACCTCGGTTTTTCAGAAATATTTCATGCTCATTTTTCCTCTTAGTTTCATTTTTCAACTTCTTATTTAGAATAAATCATTTTTTACCTGGGTAGTCAAGGCGCAAGCTTTTTTGCGCCTTGCGCATTTTTGTGCGCCTTAGTTGCGTTTTGTTCTTGCTGTCACTGTAAAAACTGCACATAAAGCTACAACTTAATATATAGTTTTGATAATAAATAATAGTTGAGTTTGCAATTTTAATGATAAGACTTCATAAATTCATATCACAAACCAAAATAAGTAGTCGAAAAACCATTCAACCTAAATTTACAACAACAAAATACTTAAAATGAAAAAAGCGCGCATTTTGCGTTTTGGACTTTTTTGCGCTTCACTAATAGGTGTGTCTTAAACTCAAAAAAAGTCCCCTAGTTGCACCTTGCGCTTTTTTGCGCCTAGGCATACGCCTTGACTACATAGTTTTTTATTTCAACTATTCAAAAACGTTTCATGCTTATTTTCTCTTTGTAATTTCATTTTCTCAACTTTTTATCTAAAATGAATTTTTAGATCCATAAACAATATCATATTCCTTTATATCCAAGTGGAAAATTTGCTCATTTGGTTGTAATTGCAGAATTCCTACTTCCTTGTTTTATGAGGTTCTTCAGGCTTTTGAATATGTAATATTTTTCATTTGACATTACGTTGATTAATATGAATTAAAGTGGTTTGGCGTTGACACTAGAAGAAATTATTAGGTTGAATAAAATATTACACAATCTTCCAAAAAAAAGGTAATTTTTTTATAGATCATGGTTGAAAAAATCAAGTTAACAGAAATCATGCTTCTAAAAGATAACTTGTAACAACCCGTCTGGAATTGGCCTAAATTTCAACCCAGAAAAGGCCCATCAAAACTTAGAGTCATTCTAAACGGGTCGTTGGTTCCTGTAAGGATTACATTTGCACAGAATATATATACACAGATACTTCGAATGGAGATCTCATACAACGAAAAGAGAAAATATAATACTGAAAATAAGATGTACCACTTATTTGAAAACCCCAAAAATAGAACAGTCAAATGCTACATTTGTTCAATGGGTACATCAAATAATTTGTTCTCACAAGTTTCCAAAAAAAATAAAGCGATAACCACTAAAAACATAACAACTTCGTCATCTTCTTCAGCTTCAATCATGACTTCGTCCATTGCTTTTACCCTATCTACTGACGTGTTAGATATGTTGAGGAGAGAAATCAAAACATAAAGTTCTGTGTGACTGAAATATGATGTTACTTAATGTTCATACCCTATATTTTTAGCAAGTTACATATGTCAATGTATGTCTACGCAGCACACAGTATTCAAACAAACACCAAGTATCTAACCAATGAGGTGGATATCCAAGTCAATCGTCAATTAGCGTTTTTAGGGTAAAGACCCAACGAGGTGGACATTCTCGGTCACTTATGACCCTATTAAAGGTGGATTCTTATGATCTTTTATAACACTGAGGCGGACCCTAGCCCCTTAAGACTCCGTCATAGTACGTCAACGTTCTTAAAGTCTATTCTCTCATTTGTAGTATGAAAAGTAGTGTTGCGAACGTTACTACTTAACTGGTATTACGGTAGAACACCTATATCGCTTAAGACTTTCTTTAGATAGTTGGTGAGCATGCAATGGCCACATATATTTCATATATCAATATTGTCCCTAGTTGAGCCCTTACAAGCTTCTAGAGGAAGTGGACATCCCCCGTGAACTATCATATTCCGTTACCGCTTATGTCTAACCACTTTTAAAGAATGAGGACACACAGTTTTACTTCGAATCTAAAAAAGGCGAGTCCCATGACTTTGGTTCCTCTTCAATGAATAAACCTTCGGATGGATCCTAGTCGTAACTACTTAAGACCCAAGCTAGATAGAAAGAGAGTCAGTCACTTAAGACATTCTCAAGGTATAGTAAACCTACCTATTTTCACACAATAGACTTATATATATAGTTATATATATACATATACATTAGACCTCTCGCATTAAACCATATGCCTGTACATGCCGGACATGCCGGACGATTGGGGTAGACTTCTACTACAAGTAGGTTTAACCTTGTGTCATAATGTATTAAGTTTTTGAATGACCATGGCACCTAGACATCTCACATTAGTTGGGTCTACTTGTGGTTGCTGGATTTGCCGATCGGTTCCAGGCAGATTTCTACCACAAATAGCAACTAACCTCGTGTATATGTGTCACTATTAATATATATATAAAAAGTCATTCTATATACGCACACGCAAGCAATCAATATATATTTATCTATATGGGGACATTTCAGATTCGAACCTTATCCTAACCGCATTAATTATCGTTAATATTACATTAATTACGTTGATTACGCTGTATTAATATAATAACAATAACGCATGCAACGTTAAATATTCGTAGAAAAGACTAAACGAGGAAACGTTCTAAAGAGGTGGCAATTGTAAATTTGTCCAAATCAAGATATACAAGTTAGTTTTTTCATACTTTTACCGTTACAACTTAGACATGATAGCATAATGACAATATAACAAACAGCAGTGGATGGAAAATGTACATACAAGCAAATTTCAACTTGTATCCTAGGCTTGTTGGAATGATCTCAATACTGGATTAAAAATAGAGTATTACATATATTTATACTATTATACATGTATGTTTATAATTTCTACTTTATCTAATTCACCCCTTTTTAGTGGCATGCGCATAAAAGGGTTTACATTTGACATATTTCAGATATGAATATGTTTGGATTCAAAATAAAACCCAAACCTAATCAAATAATGAAATACCCAAATTTAAACCCTTTTAGGTTACAATCAAATATATAATCAAGGTGAATTACACAAAATAGAAACAATAGTAGCTACACTCCTTTTTATCTTTAACCCAATATTCAAATCAAAAATCCACAAAACCCAACTAATCATGACAATCCATACGCATATATAAAATAAAGGATTTTGGAGTTTTGTTATTTTTATTATCGATTTCCAAATCCTCCTAGGCATATCTATCAACATGATAATCTAATAAAAATATGAATATGCCTAAGTAAACGATATTCTACTCACAGATCTAGGAAGAATAGAGATAAATCTGTAGTAGATCTAGATATGCGCTAATTCTTTGCGTCACACGTGCTCCAATAATCATCTTGATATATATATGTAAGAAACATGTAATAGAATTTTATATATATACATATATATACCAAATTCCAGAATACTAAACCTATATGAAAATAGAGAGGAGATAAGATGAAGGTTGGAAAAAATAAAATAGAAGAAATTCCTAACCTTTTATTTTTTGGAAATTTAGTCATGGCAGAAAGGCAGCATGGAGGTAGGGATAGAGAAAATAGTTAGGGTTTTAATATGTGATATGAGGGGCTATATATAGTTGCTCGTGTAAGCGTAGACCATCGAATTAGTTTGATTTAATCCAGGCTTTTTATTTATTTATATATCCTTATAAAAAATCATAACCACATAGATTTATTGGGTTATCCAGCTACCAGATGGTTGACCCTAGCGATCGACCGGCGGTCAATGTTTTAAATCTCGGATTTCGATCACGTTTCGTTTTGAATATTTTTGGGATCCAATCTCGTATCCGGCGAGATCTCGAACGAGATTAATGTATATCGGTGTTTATCTCGGAATTATGTCTCGGATCATAAAGTACATCTCGAAATGATCTCAGACTACTTTATATTTTCAACATTAGTTTACATTCAAGTATGCAGCTAATTTATAAATGCCAATTACAAAAAATTTGTTTAACTAACTTGATTTTCACCAAGAGTATGCAGCTTGAAAAACCATCTAGACTATACAAGGATAATAAATAATTGGAATTTTTGGACACAATGCATAACATCACAATCAGATGAAGAGATGTATAATAAACTTACATAGTTAAGAAATATATACAATCTACAATCATTTGGAAATAAGTATATTTCTTTTTTTGGAATGAGTTTGCAATCATTTAGAAATATATACAACCTAACAAGTTAAAATAGAATTGCATAGCTAAGAAATAATTAATTAATTTCTCGTTTTATATAATGTACAATGTCAATGAGTCAGTGACTAAACATTAATGAAAGTAACATTTTCTTGTTTGTACAAGTGCACGACAACATTTAGAATGTGCAAAGAGTGAAGTCTTGTTTATACAGATGCATGACAACATGTTCTAGTTGTACATGCATATTCTTTATTGTATAGGTGCAAAACATCACGGTTAGAAATGAAATAGAAAGCTTTTAGTTTGTTATTTAAGTAACACAGCAAATATAGGCCTAGAAATAAGAAAATATTATAGACCTGGCCTATTATAAAATTAAAATTTAAAATACAACAATTTTGGTCGAGATCTCGTCCATAGATCTCGATCGAGATCTCGGCTGAGATTCCATTCAAATGAGATATGACCGACATTTGTTGTTTCGAATCGCCTGATCTCGAAAACAAGATCTCGACCGAGATTTTCGAGATTTGAAACCTTGTCGGCGGTCGACACCCCTCTTGGAGAGATGGTCGACCCCCTAGGGGCTGGAAAGCCCAATAAAGGTGCGTTGATGAGATGTTAAATTTTAATTAATATGTTCCTTAATCTCTTAATCTTATTCCTTATATGCAATATCTTTTTTCCCAACGATCTTATCTTCATTTCAAAATTCAAATTCTCTCCTTTATTTTGGATATATATTGGACACACACACACACATATATATATATATATAATCCATTGAATTTTATATATATATATATATATATGTGTGTGTGTGTGTGTAATTTGTGTTTACTATCCAAATTCATTTGTTCATAACTTCATACATTGACCGTTTTCAGCGTATTATATATGAAAATGACTCAGAATTTTGCCACAATCCAAATAAAAAAAATTCGTAGTCAAATTCCTAAAGCTGCAAAATCCCATTTTCGAGCCTTATTGTTTAATTGCTTATTTTTAATAATTTATTTATTATTAATACTTATGAATTTTATGGGGTGTTACATAACTTCAAACATCTCTTTTTGGTTGCATGTAAGAGATTTTGATTCATTTCCTTGCCAACTTTAGTAGATAAATTTTGATCGATCTTTTGAACTTTTTTATTCTAGTTAGAGTTTGATTTAATTCACAAACTGTTCTGACGTTGCAATTGCCTTAAAATACTTATGACTTTATTGATATATTGCATTGTATTTTTATTTTGCTTTCAATGTTACTGATCGAAAGAGACTCCAAAAAATTTTGATTGAATGGATTTATCAAGCTCAATTTAAGAGTTTGAATTGTATACCGCCATTTTGTTTTCATTTAATTTGATGTTGAGTTTATTATTTGTGTTCAAAATTGCATCTTCTTTTCTTAAGTTTATACCAGAAGTTACGTCATCTTATGATTTTTGATTTGTTGGATTTATAAATGTTATTTTGAGAATAATTCCTATTTTTATATCATATATTTCTTCCAAATAGAGTTAGAGACATCACTGGTGAGCAGTCGAGTTACGGTTACCGCTCACCCTTGTCTTAGCGCCTTCTTTTCTTAAGTTTATACCAAAAGTTACGTCATCTTATGATTTTTGTTTTGATTTGTTGGATTTATAAATGTTATTTTGAGAATAATTCCTATTTTTATATCATATACTTCTTCCAAATAGAGTTAGAGACATCGCTGGTAAGCAGTCGAGTTACGGTTACCGCTCACCCTTGTCTTAGCGTCTATTTTATGCCCCCACGTCGAAGGCAAAAGTGGTCAAGTGGATGATCAGATCACATCCGTACTGAATCGGATTTTGCATATCGTATCAAAGGCATAAACGTTTTTTGACGTTAACGAACTACCGGATTACATTGGTCTTGATGTCATTTTGTTCCCATGTCAAGGGCACAAGTCGACGTGCGAACAATTTTAAAACATCATTATCATCTTTAAACTCCTTCCGTTGGATCAAGGGATGAAGTTGTCGGTCAGACTGGGTGGTCGTATCACACCCAAATATATCTTCGTACTCGCCTTACGGATCAAGAACTAAAGATAGGGATGAACTCCAAATTATGTTTAGATATAAACAGGGCGAGTCACATCCATTTGTGTTTATACTCTTGCCCCCATGTCAAAAGAAAGAGTCAGGAGATGAATGGTTGAATCTCATCCGCTTCAAGTCGTAGATGTCAAGGAGATATAAATCTAAGAAAAAACTGAATGTATCGTAGATGCCAAGCGGATTAGATTCAACCATTCAAGGAGAAAAATCTAAGTCAGGAGATATAAACAGGGCGAGTCACATCCATTTGTATGTCATTGTTTACGCCTGTATCGAACCAAAAAACCAACAATTATCAATACCTACTATATCGAACAGAAAAAGATCGATGCCCAGTATCGAACAAAAAACAAATCGATCGAAAGTCAAATTGAAAAGGATCGATACCAAGTATCGAACAGAAAAAAAAATTGAACCCTATTTCGAAAGTCGATCGATACCTAAACCTGTAGTGCGGCCTTCCACTGCCGCCGCCACTCTTCCAGTGTCGCTGTCACCCTCCTTTCAGGTATACATAATGAATGGAAATACTGAATATTGAATTAAACTGGATTTGAACTGCAACAATATATTTGAATCGAAAAAATTTTGTGTCACCAATATATCTATCGACTAGTCTATATGACTAATCGACTAGTCGAGTAGTTGGACCTCTGTCGACTTGACTCGACTTACCACCGTAACAACCATGTTTCCAACATTTTATACTATGTTCATTTTGATGACTGGCGATGTTAGTTTTACGAGTAGCTGAAATAGTGGGATATGAAACAATACATGGACAAGTAAGCTCAAATTTTCTAAGTGTTTGACGTTGTTCATTTTACGTCTACGATGACAACATATGTGTAATGCAATTCTTTTTTATATTCTTTGCATGTGTGCATAGTTACTTGAACTGAGCCATTGTGCACAAGTTATTTTATTAATACTGTTCTCTCAAATTAATATTTTATCCTTATAGCTTAAATTTTGATGTGTGAATCTGCATAATTATTTATAAGTGTCTTACATAATTATTTTAATCTTTTGTTGTACAATGCATATATGTAGTTCTACAGACGTAAACAATGACATACAAATATGTTTTTTGATAAATAACTTTAATATTTAAAGTATAAATAATATTTAAATGTAAAATATATTTCAAAAATAATAGTTTTACCAGAACTAATCATAAAAAATATACTCAACCAGGTTTACAAAAAATAATTGGAATACATGTGTGTAGCACGGATTCGCACTATTTTTGCCATGGAGTACCATTAAGAAGGCTGGTAACAACACTAAAATCTAAGAAAAAACTGAATGTGGTGCACACATGGTGCGCACACACATACACACATGATGTGCACGTGTATATGTATGTTTTACACCTAAAATTCATACTCAAATTGATAAAAGTCAAATCGACGCTAATTGATGACAAAATTGTTACACGAAAAGAAAACATGGAGATTTTGACCTTCAAAATTGTATTAAGCAAGATATTTGAGTGTGAAAATATAACACCATGCATAAACAGTCATTTTCTATTGAAACTAAAACGGAGGCATGGATAAACTATCACTTTGCATAGCTGTTAAAAAATAGTAAGAAAATATACTATATGAATGTATTTACTTTGTATCTCTATATAATTACCTCTTGTGGTGTGAATTTTGAGAATGAAAATATGTGTGCTTCAGATGCCACATTATCAGCATTCATGACGTCTGCCACAATATCTTTCAAACAGGACATTTCTTTCAGAAGTTTACTGGCAATGGTTTCTATATCTTGCATCTGCCTTTGAGAAAACAAAACTGCTTTTTGTGATGGGGTGTTTACTGAAGTATGTACATACAAAGAGTTGCCACCGGAACAATCTTTCGGACGATGAGGCAATTTTTTGTTTTTCTTTACTCTTCTTTTTGTTATTTCCGGACTCGGTATGCTATCAGTCACATGACCTATAGAATTGTTTTTATTAGTCACTTCCACAAACCAATACCAATTTTGAGCAATCAAATATCTTTTATGAACTTATCATGTCAATCACACGGCCAAAAGTTCACAACTAATATTGGATTGAGTAATTAATATTTAATATTTACTAATAACAAATATGCACCAATAAGTGAAATGCCAAACATACCCAAAGCTTCTATTGTATCGTCCAACTCATCATCATACCAGCAAAGCTTTTCCTGAGATATTGGAGAGAATTCCTGCAAGGAATTCCAAGATTATTTTAAAATTAGTTTATAAAATAGTTGGCAAAGAGGATGAAAATTGTTCTTGAAAAATGACCACCTTTCTATTTTGTAATAAATTTTTCGGGTAATTTGGAACTTCGTGGTTTGCTTCTTGATTAGATTTCAGTTCATTCTCGTTATTGAGTTCCTCTACATCAACCAAACTGAGTTTCATTTCTGATGAAGTCCATGTGCTAGATTCAGAGTATGAAGGAACAATATCACAGGTATCTGGTCCGTTAATGCTTCTACCAATTTTGAAATGTTCTTCATTGCTTTGAACTATGCATGTCTGGCTAGCAATCTCTATTAGTTCAACTTCATCAACACGTCTATTTTGAGATTGGATTGAGATGGAGGTATCATAGCTATCTCCCAGAACACCTTCAAACATCATAATCACCTTATCAGATGAATTATAGCCTTCTACACTTGGAGTGGTATGCTTGTCGGGAGCAGAAACATCATGTATGTTATTAGTCTCTACCGAGTTGAATACTTCAACGTTGTTTTTTATCTTACTGATAGAAGTTGAGACATTGGCCACAGGTCTCACTTCCATGCTGCAGTTAACAGCAGCAGAAACATCAAGTGCGCTATTAGCCTCCGCTGAGATGATTGCTGTAACATTGCTTTTGTTGTTGCTGACAAAAATTGAGGCAAAGGATTTGCTCTCAGAAGCAGTAACATCGTGTGTGTTATTAAAGTCTATTGAGTTGACTACTGTCACATTCCTTTCGATATCACTGGCAGATGTCAAGGCGTCGGTCATGAGATTCGCTTTCACGTTGCATTTCACATCATCACATATTTGAACTATCCCACTGCTAAGAAAGTGGGTCAACACAGAGATTCCAGAATCAAAGATATTTTTGTCCGAAACTATTTCGACATTCTCATCTTCACCCTCTGGAAAAAAAAAAGGATAAATGCAAAGTTACAATTACCATTATATTTACCATCACATGCAACCCCTTCAAACATGGTGTTATACAAAATTAAGTTCCACAGCGTCAATGATATGACAGTAAAATAACTATAAAAAAATAAATGATGATGTCAAATTATAATGCATCCATTGCAACAAACAAACCAGTTCAAACAGTATAAGAAGCAAACTGGAATCAAATTGCTATGTAACCATGCAATAAATCATATTGAAAAAATAGGGTACACTATGAAATTTCAAAAAGACAGTCTTGAATAATTTAGTTAGGGCATTCCCAGCAATGGTAAAAAAGAAGGAAATGGGGAGATTGAGATGGATTCCCGCTCAAGGTTGTCAAACTCGAGTTCTCACCAAAGAGCGCTCAGGTATACAAAGATCGTAAATCGTGGGATCGTAACACAAATCGTAAGTTCCCACAAAATGAAAATTAAAAATAAAATTCCAACAAAATAGCCATAGCATAATATTTTCATTAATTATTAGTTCATAACAAAACATAACATAAACCATAAAATTTCAAGTTCCAGCAGCTGAACCTTCCCAATTCATTGTGTTGCAAAATTTTGTTAAATCGCTAGCTTTCACAAAATATAACGTAACATTTTTCCTTTTAAAAATAAAAATATTAAATGCTGTTTTTTATCTTTAAACTTAAATAATAGTGTCTTTTATAACTTTTTTCTGGGAAATGATAGATAGATGTTCTATCATTTCAACGATGGTCACTTTATTCTCACGATTCTTCTTCTTCTTCTTCCTGTTTTGTTTTTTATCGTGGTACGAAAGCAAACATGATGAGCCATCAATGATAGAACCCTAATCGACGGTTCAATGATCGAAACCCAAATACACAACTCCGTCGATTAATTGCGTCGATTAGGGTTCTCGAGGTATCTCTTCGGTTGGATTCGTGAATGGGAAATCTCGAAGCAGAAGCAGATCAACGCGGAAAATTGGGAAATCTCGATGCAGATCGACGCGGAAAATTGCACGAGGGTTACACGATTTCACGATTTTAATCGCCGCTTTGAACGATTCTACCCAATTCCGAGTTTCCTTCCGTTGATTCTCGTCGAGTCTGAAGAAACGCGTGAACTCGAGCGCTTTTAAGAGTAAGCACGCGCTTTTGACAACAATGTTCCCGCTACTAGCAAGATGAGGGTGAGGAGCAAATTCAAACGGGGACGATCGCCGTTTACAAATGCGAAGTCCCACTGTAATTTTTTTTTAATTAACTTTTAACCTTAAACGGTTTTAACTTTTAAGAACAAGGAGAAAAAAGAAAGTGAGAAATTCTCACTCGCCCAGCAGTGAATGGGGGAAAAAATGTTAAACGGGAAACAGTTTCCCATTTAACGACGGTTTCCTCTTTTTTTTTCTTTTTTTTTTTTTTGCCTACAGGCCCTAAACGGTTTTCAGTTTACAGTTTAGGGATCCCCACTCAAAAAGAAAAGCGTGGAAGGCTCCGTTCTTCCTCCTTCACAATCTAATTAGCGCTGCTACAGCGCGAGAGGAGAAAAAAAAAGCGCTGATTCCCCCGTTTTCCCCCACTTCGCCACTGCTGGGTATGCTCTTATAAGAGACAGCAAAAATTAACCTGTCACATTATTGGATTCTAGATAACTTGCTTCTCTGGAAATCCACACCTTATAAACTGATGAATTCTCTGTTGATCTAAACAGTTTACGACGTTTCTTTGCTTTTAAACTAATAAGTAGCTTATCAAGCTCAAACTTCTCTTTAAGCATATCAGACTTCATGGCTCTTCTCTTTTTAATTTTGCTTCTTTTCCTCCTATTATTCCAAGTACCAATGCTAGAAGGATAATCTGCTTCTTCAACGCTCTCGGCATTAATATGATATGAATCGCAGGAACTATTGTCGCTGCTTTCCAGTTCAAGTTCTGAACTTGTAGTAGAGTCATACACTTTGTACATATCAGTGATCAACTTGATCCTAGGAGATCTCCTTATTGATCCAGTATCAGTACCACAGCTGGCTAAGGCCCTTTTAGGAGCAAAGTAATAATCATAATCGTCATCTGAATTTTTCTTTTTACGTGAAGCCTTGTAAGACATGTTTGGACCTGTAATAATGCAATACCGATTTATGTGATAATTAAGATACTGAAAAAAAGGTCATATTACAACAACAGTATAGCATGGTATTAAAATATGATGATGATGGGCATGTATCTTAAGAAATAACTTATTCTCTCCAAGACTTATCTTTCTAATCTCAGTTGAAATAGCATCACATAAATTATTAACTTCAAACAGTAATCCTACAACGTTATAATAGGATACATTATAACAAACAGTGAAAGTAGATAATCGTGTTGTTGAGGAATACAACGTGAACGTTAAGAAATACAAGTGAAATTACACGAAATTTTGAAACAGCTAAACACACTTTTTTGCATTCTTACGTTGTACATCCATTTTTCCAACTTGAGCTTTGGCCCTAAATAAAAAATGATAATCGCAAAAGCTGACAACAACATGTGTAAGCAAAAAAGGGAGGAGAAAACTCATTGGTTTTTCCAACTTAATCAATAGTGCAAATTTAGTACAAATTTAGTACAGATAAGTGAACTCGCCTAACTCGCCCAGCTGACAACAGATGAGTGGGAGTTTTCTCCTCCCTTTTTTGTAACGCCTAACTCGCCTAACTCGGCTTACACCTGTTCACTTATCTGTACTAAATAGTACAAATCATTGGTTTTATCAAAAAAAATCGGCTTCGCAGCAAAAGCCCTAATAAAACAGGGATGTGAACAAATAAATAAGCGTGAAAGGAAGAAGAAAGAATAAGGAAGGGAAATTAGCAGCTCACTGAATTTCTACTAACCTTGATTCGAAGGATTATATCGATCGACCCTTGTAAGATTTTAAATGTAAAAATATACAGATGAGGAATCACAGAAATAGAGATCTGATAAAGAAGATGAACAAGTACGGTACAAGTAATGGAAAGAGGAAAACCTTTGGCGGTGTTTGGCGGGAATATGAAAGATTGCAACGTCAATCCAGTTTTCCATCCACATTTGCCGCGGAGCGGTTATTGACCGTTGGATCAATGGATGAATCTGTATCTAGCGTAAAAAATTAAAAATAATATGTTGCTTCTGGAAAAAAAAAAGGCTGATTTGGGCCCATTGTATTATTATTTTCACATACCAAAATTTAGTGCATTGTTATTGATATTTCAAATATTGTTAAGGGAGGTCATTTTTTTTCCAAAAATTATTAAAGGAAGTACCAATAAGGAAAGTAACCCTTTAACAAATAAAGGTATTTTTACCTTATTACCGATTTAGCCCCTTAACAAATATTTTAAGGACCATAATATTTTTTTTTATTCGCGTATATCTAGGGGAGAAGGCAACTAATACCTGGTGAGGTCACCTGACCTCACTAGAAAATGCAACTTTTTTAAAAAAAAAAAAAAAGTCAGCAAATAAAAAAAGCGAAAGAGCCGAAGAGAGAAACCGGAAAATGAAAAAAGAACATAAGAAGCGAAGCCACGAAAGAAAAATAATAATAAAAAAAAAAAAAAAAAAAACGGAAGATTGTCGGTTGTCTTCAGTTCTGAGTGCTTCAACCTTCTACTGTATCACCACTCTCTGCATCGTTTCCTACTACTTTTCGGTGATGGGTAATGGGCTAACCCTAATTTTAATTTCAACTTAATTGAATTTAATTTGTTAGGGTTTTTCTTGAATTGGTCTTGAATCAGTTATGCAAGTGATTTCTATCTGATCCGAATGAGTTGAATTGATTAAATTAGAATTGGACTGATTTTTATCTCGAAAATTTGTTGAAAGTTCTTGCTGCTATTGTTCCTGAATGCTTATTGTGGCAGAAATCATGCTTATTGTTCCTGAATGGTATTTAGATTGTAGAGTTCAAAACTAAGTTTCTATTTTTCATCTCAACGTGCCAATGGATTTATTTGTTTATAACGAAATTATTTGTTTTTCATATTTACGAAAAAATTTCATAAGATCATTTGATAACATCTCAAATGAAGTTGGTTCTTCTACAATTTCTACCCCAACTGATAATGCTCCTAAAAATAATAGTCAAAACACTGTTTTTGGCCAAGATGGTGGTAGGTTTAAAGATGTGAATGACATTGGTGACTTGGCCAAGATGAATGGTGTTAACGCGAAAAAACTTCATATATACTTTGGTTTATAAGCTCATGACTTTATCGCTTATCTTACCGGTTCCTACTGCAACTGTGGAAAGAACATTCTCTGTAATGGATATAGTAAAAAATAATCTACGGAGTCGAATGGAAGATGAATGGTTGAATGGTACTTTTGTTGCATACATCGAGAAAGATATATTTACTCAAATTAGAAATGATGCAATCGTGGATCGGTTTCAAAACATGAGAACCCGACATGGACAACTTAAGGTTATTAGTATTCAAGTTCGTTTTTGTAATAAAATGATATTTTGTCGCTTATTGTATATTGTTGTTCAACGGTTTATTAGGATTTTTTTTCTTTAATTTTGTCGAATACATGCAATTTTTTTTCCGGGGGAAATCGCCCTCGAACCCCCAAAATCCCCTAATCATAACCTCACCAGGCTTGAATCCTGGCTACGCCACTACATATACATATATATATATATATATATATATATATATATATATATATATATATACATATATACTTAAGCCCTAAAGGATAAGCGTTTTCAGAGGAAAAGAATCGAACTTTTTTTTTTGACATAAATATGCCAAATTTTATAATTACGGAGGCAATGCACTGAAATGATTATTAGTTTTTGATATTTCACTGTCGAATATATATATAATTGGTTACATGCTGCATTCGGTGCAGTGGTGACGAACTGCTTATTTTAATTTAGTTTCCCTTATCAAATAAGTTTTTTCTAATCTAATTTAAAGGAGCAATCCAGGAACATTGAGTATTGTGAAATAATATGTTTGTGTAGCCCCTTAACGATTTTTCAAAGAGAGGAGTGCTTCAAAAAATCCCCCCCCCCCCAAACAATAGTCGAAGTGTCAATAGCAGCACCCAAAATTTAACATTGAGTCTGAATATCAAAGATGTTAGTTTGATCTGTGATATTTGATGGTTAAGTGAAATATTGGGAACGCCGTTAACATTCGTTTCCTTTTTTTTCATTAAGTGAGTGTTAATCCATAAAAAATATGTTTCAAAGTCAGGTCGTTTTATATCACAAGGCTTCTGGTCGTTCAGGCCACATCAGTTCTCAGGTCGTTCGGACACATATATCATCAAATCATGGAAACACTAAGATCTCAGATCACCATACAGTCAGGTCGTCTTGGCTATAAAATACCAGATCGTTCCCACCAGGTCGCTACCATTTGTTGTGTGGTTTGTAAGCCAGATCGTCCGCATCAGACCATAGCCATCAGATCATCATAGCTTGTTTATACATTAGGTCGCTACGACTTTAGATCGTTCTCATGTGGTTACTCTAGGGCTATTCCAAAGTTAAGTCGTTTAACAACCTAAGGTGGGTCGTTCAGGTCCTATACCATTTCTTGGAGAGCACGACAGAGGTAAGGTCGCAGGTCGTAACGGACCTAGGGCACCAAGTCGTCGAATGACCTAAGAACCTGCACAGACTATTTTCAGACCACACCACCTCATTTCCACTCCTATAAATACCCCTACACTTTCACCATGAAAGGGACTGAAATTCTTCTCCACGAAGTGCTGCCAAACGCATTTCTAAACACCTCCAAAACAATCAAACCTCCATTAATCCTCTTTCAAGCTTAGATTCAACAATTCAACCATGATGGATTGCCAAAGATCATCAAAGTGTTCAAGTTGTTGAAGATCTACTCCAACAACCCTTATAATCTAAGAGATCCCATTGCTTCCTTGGTGAATTCGAGCGAATCAAAAGTAAAAAGAGAAGAAGTAGAGAAGATTATTGTAAAAATAGAGAAAATGAGTTAAGTAGTAGAAATCATGTACCTTGTAACTTTGATGATGATATTGAGAATTCCCTTCAAAGTGGATGAAGGCCGATTCTAGGCCGAACCACTATAAATCTCCTTGTTTTTACTTGCTTTATGTGTTTGTGGCTACCACTTTTCTAGATCTTAATTTCTTGTGAAGTGTAGAATTACACTTTGGGGTGTTAGAGCCATTTTCAGCATTAACAATGAGGAGGATGTGAACGTTTGTCATTCTGAAATGACAGAACGTTTGATTATTTGTCTACTAACTCAAATTCAACCTGCTTAGATCATTCCCAACCCAGAGTTGGGTTGAGTGTCCCATCGGGCTGGGTTGACACCCAACCCAGCCCAGTGGGGGAGAAATACAACCCTAATGGGGGTTGTTATGTCCCTTAGACGGCTTTATAAAAGTAGATTCAGAAAAACAATAAAATAAAACTGGGTCCTATGGCCTTAGCCGGCTTTATAAAAGCCGGCTAAGGCCATGGGACCCAGTTTTATTTTGTTGTTTTCCTTAGCCGGCTTTTTTAAATTCGGCTAAGGGCAAGGTTGCCTGACAACCAAATGGTTGCTCTGGCAACCTTGGGGTTGCCAGAGCAACCCCCCTAGGATCCAACCGACCCCCTACTGGGGGTTGGTTGGTTCTTAACCCAACCCTGGATTAGGAATGCCCTTAGACTATACCAGACAAAAGGGTCAAAGTGGACCGAATCCGTTTTTATTGACTCACAAACCCCAATGGAAGAAAAACCAATGCCTTTAATAGAGAGTGTTGTAGTTGCTTTAGTTGATTAAGGAAAATGTTGTGGATTACAATCAGTACCAGCCACTTAATCGGTTTTTCTTTAGCCGGTTAAATAACCCGTGCTATAGTCCTTTGTAAACAAGTCGGCTATACCACATATTTCTGCAACATCCTTTCTTTTTCTTACTGCTCTTCTCTCCCTTCGTCATTTCAGCTGTCCACTTGGAAAATGAGGAAGGCTTAGAGGGCATTGCGAGGAAGTGTACGTCATAGTGTGGGGAATGTACGCAAATGAAGAAAGCATTCCGATTGAAGAATGTATGGATGTTCCGATTCAATAAAATATAAACGTCGCACCTTCATCTAGAGGAGATGTGGCAAGGCGACGGTAAGTTAAACGGGAAGAATGTCTGGATAATGCGTATCGGTCGAAATATAGGACTTAGCAAAGTGTTGATCAATTTATGTATACTGCTCGAGATGAACAACACACAAGCACATGCGTTGAATATTATGTGAGTTATCTAAATTTCTTTTTTAAAATTAATTTTTGGACACATTGAGATCGAATGCATCGTTATTCGCTTATATGCAACGATTAGCAACTATGATACACAAGGCATTATTCACACACTTTTTGATGAAGTGGGACTTGATGTTTTTTGAGTACGTCTTCAATTAGTTATACTTTATAGTAGCTTCACATAACCATAAAAAAATTAGGTATTCAAAATCCTTTAAATTCATATGTTCAGTCGATTGGCATGTTAGCCACCTGTTGGTAGGAGATCGCTCACGCGTTTCATTTTGGCTTTGCATAGTTAGGGTTTCACCCCTTTTGATCTTACCATGATTACCAGATCAGCGATAGGAGTGCAGGAGATATTACTTTATTGTAATAACCTAAATTTCAATCGGTCCGAAAATTTTCACAAAATGCTAAAAATGCAAATCTATCGAAACCTGAATTAGTTTGTCCGGTATCATGTAGAAAGATAAAGATAAAATATATCGGAGCTCATAATAAAATATCTCACAGCGGAACGAATAAAATATAATAGTAAGTAAATACTTACTACAATAATGACATTGTCTAACAAGTGTCTTTAAGCTGCATAATTTATGTCACATGTCTAACATGGGGTTTGTCATGACGAGAGGGTCGGACAAAAGTTACGGTGAATGGACAAATTATACTTTTTGTCAATAACACTACATATAATGTTTTACCACTAGTTTACCTTAATTAAGTTATTTGGGTTTATTACACATTACACTTCTGATTTCACGCGTAAATCGTACTCATCTACTCCTAAGTAAATTAACCTAGTAAGTCATGTATATATAATGATACGCCCAGTATATCGAGGTACACCCCATAGTACCCTCCTCGAGTGGTCTCCATCGCCATATTACGAAAATGTACAAGACCTCCATCGTCATGCTACAAAATCAAATAGGCTCTTATTGATGTGTCATAAAGGCGCTCAAAACCTGAGTTCTTCCATGAAACTTGGTTGAGAGCTTTCTATATCTATCAAGAATGGCTTTGTTAGTCCCACAATACAAATATCAAAGACTAGTCTGTCCCTTTCGATAGCTTTGGTCCCACCCGACCCCCAACCAATGAAAGGCCATTCAAAGGGCAAAGTGATTGTGCCCCTAACAAACAATCTAAGCATCCAAATTGGCGTTGTTTCTCATCAAATGTTCCGATAGTAAAAGATCATTGGCCTCTTGGTTTAGATCCAGTTTTTCTCGTACTCGCTCCGACTGACGATGATAGGCTATCTATGTTGGGTCCTGACCACGAAGCCTCCTCGCCTATGGATCGAGACAGTCCTCGAATCATCATAAATTAATCTCGGTCAGTCTTTAGACTGCCCTCCACACTTAGTGCGGCCAAGGCATACTACTCGGATGGAACCGTACAGACCATGCCTCTATGGATACAACTACATTAGGCCTACCTCAGAGGACCATCATGGATTATCCTCAGGTCCCATCGACGGTTGCACTTATAAATTGAACGTGCTCCCATCGCGTCTTCGAACGCCTATGACAATCCATCATGTTGGGCTCCTCTTCCCCAGGGACTGGTCCACATGAATATCGCTACTTTTTGGCAAAGCCGACAAGTTTTTAAAGTGATCGCAAATCACTTATTATTATAACAAATAATACCTATAGTTTGCACATGAGAATGACGAAGTGTCATTCTACAAATAATACGGTTTTTAATGTGAACCGTCCACCACCAACCTATCTAGGTTACAACATTGGAACTACTTGCTATACTAAACTACAAATCACGTTCCCACGCAGGGAGTAAGTTACAATAATAGAAGCTGCGCAGTACAAAAATACCATAGCAACAAGTACAAAAATACATGTATCATAAACTAGTGTTGTTAACAACATCCATGATGGGACTAGACAGTAGCTACACTATCCAAAGCCACAAAAATTTATTAAGCCACACCCCTACGAACCAACAATGCATTAGCATAATTGATATCCTAGCAGAGCTAGGCAATTGACATAGCAAGATAACTTCCCCGTTTTGACTCACTAGAGGCTGGTTAACTATTGCATGAAGAAGAGGTAAAGGGGTAACAGTTACATCCAGAGAAGCAATGTCGAGAGAATGATGCTTTACCTGTATCACCAGTCGAGATAGTGATGTCGATATTCTAGTATGCCATTACCTCAAGTCACATACAAAAACAAACCACCAATACAATAGCATTCCATGACATATGACATCTCCAAAAACGAAGAGGACAACCCAAGAACACACACAAACAAAAACACTCTTCTACACAAACATCAATAAACATATAACAAATTAAACCAACAAGACGAAGACCATGAGAACATTGAATATCAAACATAACTAAATGAACCAACACAATCAAACCCAAGCCTGTTGATGCCAAGAACACAACATTATCCCACCGAGCCAGAGCCATAGCACAAAATGCTCAGCAATAAGTGTTTCAAGATGTGACGACCCAAAAATTTCTGCCTTTCGAATCAACTATAATCCCCGTAACTCTGATCCAAATGGAAAAAAAAATCCTTGAGTCGCTTGGGATTACGACTGATAAGAACACTGAAAAAAATAGCTTTTCATTATTGTTACAATAACCTTTACATCAGAGTACAACTGACATCAGAGTACATTAATAAATACAACGCACAACGGAAATAACAATATCAGAGTATAATATGTATATAGTGCAAATATAAACTCAGCTGAAGAAATAAAATGCTCTGTACATAGCTTTAGCTTCAATCCAACACTTACCCTATAAAATATCTGCAAACCACAACTACTAGCTGCCCATGTGGAAAATTTTAGGCACCCAGAGTTTAGGTGGAAAAACAATAAACTTCGGATCAGTCATGAGACTGGTGTGAGAACTAAAATAGTTATTAATCTGGTATTTTGAAGTTAGGTAAATCACAGGACCATGCCATATAACACAAAACAGGTTTTCTCACATGAATACCAATCATAACCAACTCATAATGCTTTTTGAAAAATGAAGCTATTATAAGACTCAAGTCCCATCACATAATGCAACGCAAAGCGGAGGAAAGAGTTTGACCTTATAATAGCCAAGCATGCTTGATACGTAAAATAAAACATTTTTGATATTATTACTAGTGCATAGTGTCAAAATCACTTTAAAAAATAAATGGATAAATCTTAGCTCACATAAGGCCTCATCCCATTATGTTGGCTATATAGTTTACAATTGAAAACACAAAGGCACTTATTGGAAAGTGGATTCCATCGATGAACCAAAGCAAATGATCTTCCTTAACCGCATTCGGAACACCTCTAGCAAAATGTCTGAGGATTCGACCATCGAGTCCTTTCGGAGCGGCAGAGATGGTCAGCACTAAACAACTATTGGAATCTTCAATGAACATAACGTTCCCTCGGTCGTATTTGACCATCATTCGAGGCGCCTCAACCATCATCCACATAAGTAAACCTGCCTCGGCTCCATACCGTGGCATTAATTTTCAACTAGAAGGAAATGTTAGTCCTTATCTCTGCGGTCCATCATCCTATTTTCGGCTCATTTGGGGGTGTGAGGCCCTAGAGTCAACGTCCCACAAAGCTCTGATTTTCAGCAGCAGCTTTGATCTATCTACCAACAGCTCTTTGCATGCCACATTATCAATTCACAACATATGATCGGTGTCTATTAATATATTACCCTCTGAATACCATAAGTATTAGAGGAGGATTTTAAGCTAAAGAATCAATTCTCTGCCACCAATAGAAATTGATGGGTTATATTGCAAAATACAACATCAGACACGCATCCATTTAAGAGTCTGTTCTGGGTTTGAACGAAACTGAAAGCACCTTATTCCTCGTCCAATTAAGGAGAGAGACCCTTGCACATCCGAACAATCAACAAGTACGTCTGGACAACTGCCACTTAAAACCTCATCTTGGGTGTACATCCCAATCGAGATATCAGCAATTATACAAACGATGTGAAGATCTCCAGTCTTCTTCCACCATCTTCAAATACTTTTAATACTCGTCATATATCTATTTAGAATGGGTCGAAACCGGGTCTTTCTGAAATAACTAGCGCATCTTTCAAACTAAATGATATATAAACATATCATGAGTCTCATTCCATTTTGAAATATTCATTTACTTAAATCATTCTTTCTAATGGGAATTATTTCCTTAAATCTCATCAAAAATTTACATTTATTAAACTCTGTTTAAATCTACTGGGAACTATTCCCTAAAATCTTATCAAAGATTACAAAATCTCATTTTGCAAACTTAACTCGAATCCAGTTTTTTATAGCCTTATCGAGATTATCAAATCTATAGAAAGGTAATTTCTCAAATGTTATCCCATTCTCATCCTATTCATCACATGGAGTAAAACTGGTGTTACTCCATATTTAACACCCCTCAGGTTTTTATAAGTTTAATTACCTTCTTTAATTTCAAATCTAACTAAAGATTTCAACTATCTTGGAAAAATAATCTTTTCCTTTACATGGGTCCAAGAACAAATGTTATTTAAAAACATCATTCACGACAAACCCAAAATCATTCTTTCATTACAACGAAATTTTCACAGGAATCTCATCAGTTTATAATCGATGTAAATTCACGTATCAGACTAATACTATAAACAAAATAATGGAAAAACCTTTTAAATTACATAAATAATGAAGGTCACCATCCACAAAGACCCATCTCGATTATCACTAAATCAATTTCCATTCAATTCCAATTTAATTTACTAATTGGAAACTTAACTTTGGAAAACTTCATTAACCTGATTTATTCCATAACTTCAGCTTCAACTGGATTAAAGAACGATGTTATTGAAGACACCATTCACGACAAACCCCATACTAATTGATATTAAATATAAGAATTTAAACATAATTTATATCAATTTATATTCAACATTAATTCTCGTAAGTGGAATAACAATGTAAAGCATCTTCCAAATTCCTCAGAATAGTAAACGTCTAAACAACGACAACTAATACCAGATATCTGAAGATTATTTCTATCCAAGTTCATATTCCAGTTAATATTAAATAAATATTTTTCAAAACTCATCTTTCAGATCCAATAAACCAATATTCGGAAATCTCAAGTTTATTTAACTTAGATTCACTAAACATCGTTTTACTATTTTCAGCCAGTTAGGCTGAAAACACGAATATCCAAAATATAGGTCGAAACTTCATATTTCTTTTCCAAATCACTTCGAACTTGAAATTATTTTTCTTTTTTACATTTTCGAATCTCGTTGTTTTCTTAGCTGAAATAGTTTAAGCGATGGTTATGAGAGGGCTAGTATTTTTTAAGGTTTTAGATAGCGGGCTCGGTTATTTTAGTTATGGCTTTTATATATTGTGCTGGCCAATATAAATTAGGGTTAACTTATTTTAAATATTTAGGCAAGATGAAATGGTTAACCATATTTGTTTATTTAACAATGTTTTATATTATACTAGCAATTTTTAACATTATTTATCCATTAACATATAGAAATTCATTATGAGGACCCAAACCGAAATTTTGGAAATTGACTGGAACTTATGAAATTTCAAATGATCGAAATCAAGACCGAAGTTGAGTCCTCTAGCCTTGAGTTTAACCTTAAATTTGAGATGGTAAGGGTGCGTTCTTGATGATGATGAATGATTTAAACGAACAATTAGTTTAAGCGGAGTGTTGAACAAATAATATAAACTGAGTGAAAAATGTGTCTTGTATATTTGAGCAGAGAATTGAGGGGTGAATGTGAAAGGAGTATTATGGTTAAAGAGGATCAATATATAATAGCTAACTGGCAGAAATAATTAAAATAAATGTTAAAAAGATAATTAAAGGGACAAAAAATAATTAACCATGCGCGCGACAGGCATTCGATGCGAATGCATTATGTTGATGTGTTGAATGAACTGGTGAAATGAACGGTTTGATTACATTTGCGGTCGACGTGTTGGATGCGAATTTAATGGTAACGGATGAAAAAGTTGAGGCAAACGATACCTTAAACATTTCATACGATCACGAAGAAAGAAAGAGCAACCATGTTATACACGCACATATGTGTAGTATGCATCTGCATAAACAAATAAACGAACACACGAGTCCAAATTTATGTTCAATTGAATTGGATCAAAAAAAAAACTGCTTTTGTTAGCTGATGTGTTTAGGACTGATGCATGAAGTTTCTTATTTGAATTTTTCAAAATGTTTATCTTTTCTTAATGCTGTAAAATATTAGGATCTATATTTCCTTTCAATATTTAAATTGTATTGCTTCCGGTTTAATAAAATAATATAAGTTTCTCTTTGTGAAAATTATCATCTTCCTCTATTACTGTTCATTTTCTTAGTATTTCTCTATTTTAACAATGATCAGTATCAGAGCCTTATTCATAAGGGGTCTGTGTTTTATTAAAAAAAACCATGGAAACTAAAGCTAACCTCTCTGCATTTGCTCCAACAGTGTTAGATAGAATTAACTACCAGATCTGGGCAGTACACTTATGACATACTTAAAAGCTTTAGATCTATGGGAAGAAGTGGAAGAAGATCTTATAATTCCAGAACTTCCAAATAATCCAACTTTGGCACAAATAAAAATGTATAAAGACAAAAAAACAAAGAAATCAAAGGGATATCAAAGAAATCAAAGAAATAATCCAGCTTGCTGTAGTATCAACGGCCGCCTTCACTCGCATCATGTCCTTAACGACAGCCAAAGAGATATGGGATTATCTTAAAAAAGAGTATGAAGGTGATGAAAGAATTAAAGGGATGCAAGTCATGAACTTAATTAGATAATTTGAACTTCAGCGAATGAAGGATTACGAGAATATCAAGGATTATACTGATAGACATGTTAGTATTACAAACAAAGTGAGACTTATTAGATCCAAGTTTACCGACTTGAGCATCGTTGAAAAAGTCCTAGTTACTGTACCTGAAAAGTCTGAAGCAACCATCACAACCTTGAAAAATACAAGGGATCTACCAAAAATTTATTAGAGGATAGAATTTTGTTGACAACAACCTTGTTTCAATTAATAATATTATTGAATATAAAATATATACTAACATCCTTGTCCAGAATATATATATATGTGTGTGTATGTATGTATGTATGTATATGCAGAATATATATGCAGGATATAAATATTGAAGACTGTACAGTTAAGAGATTCAAGATTTCAAGGAGTATCAAGATATCAAGATTTCAAGAGTTCAAGACTATCAATGTAATAGAGTCTAGTTAGTATGTAAAACTCTAGTTAGCACTCACAAAATTCTGTTTTCAAATTATCTTTTTAAAATTGATTTCAAACTATTTTTAAATTGACTTCAAAATTCTCTCAAATGATTTTTAATCATCTAAGGATTTCAAACTCATGATTTCAAAATATGTTTCCTAATTTATAAATATTCTTATTTTTGTAGTTATATGTATATATTAAATCATTCATACTAAGTTTATATTTGATTATAATTTCAAATATTCTTATTCAAACTTTAAGTTCTCATAAACCCTTTTTGTTTATATAGTATATAAATATCTCCGTATAAATTCCTATATATATTTATAATTATATTATTATATTTTTTTTATATCACTTATATATAAAGTTTTTGATCGTATATTTAAATAATATTTTCTTATGTTTTTATACATGAAAAATAACGTTTTAACAACTAGTTTTGGTTCAGAAATTTCCAGAATATATAGTGGTTTAAATGCTTAAAAAATGGTTTTAAATTCAAAAATATAGCATATATGTCGAAATATAACCGTCGTTGTTTTAAATTTCAAAGGAAGTGTCTTTTCATGTTTGAAACGCTTAAGAAACGTTGCAATCTTTCAAACTCTATAAATATAGGTTAATTTCGAATTTTTATCACTTTTTCTTCTCCTTCTTCATCCTAACTCTTACCACCATTACCATACTTTAATTTCTTGATTTCTGCACTTATATTCTACTTATTTCTACACAAATTATATCAAACTTTTCTATTCTCAATCTTTATCAAATACTCCCTGAAAGTGCTATTGAAGAGTTCTAGGGATGTTGTAATTATTTGGGAAAGGGCGTGTTCCTTGTAGCCCAAAAATCAAAGAAAAGGAGCGGTGTTAATCTTGTAGCCATGAAATTCAAGGGTGGGGGAATTAGTGTTAACCTTGTAGTCATTAAATCAAGGGTGGTGGAATCAGTGTTAACCTTGTAGCCATGAAATCAAGGGTGTTGTGATTGGATTCTGATATAAATAAAACTCTGCACAATCCAGCGTTGCATAGGACTAGACATAGGAGTAATATGAACCAATATAAAATCCGGTATGTTCTTTCCTTTTCTGCATTTTAAGTTTACTTATATCTGTTTCTGTGATTGTTTCTGTGTTTGTGATCATTTCTGGTGTGATAATCATTGTGTGATTTATATAGTAATTCAAGTTAGTTAGAGATTTCTTTAAATTCCTTATAAACACTATTCACCCTCCCTCTAGTGTTAATTCTGCCTTAAGATGCTTAATCCACATCCTTAACAATTGGTATTAGAATGTAGGTTTTCAAAATTTCATCATTTGAATTTTGGAAATATTAATTGGCAATTTTTTAACACTACCTTTTTCATATGGATCTGTCGTAGAATCATCATGATGTTATTATTTAAAATTACAATTAATTATTTTGAAAATTCACTTGATTCTTTGAAAAGTTGTGTTGTTTTGCAGGGGAAGAGTTATGCTTGATGACTACTAGTCAAAAGACATTAAGATGATCGTTCATCGATTAAGAAGAAAATGATGGATATGAATTGACAATCTACATAAAATGATTACGTGATTAATATAAAACTTTTGATTTTCTTCTACAACTTGATTCAATACTATTCCTTTCTTCATCCGCTTCACAATGCCACTGGTTTCATGCGAATATGTCAAGAAAAGGCCAAGTTATGATCAAATGAAATTTTGGTGCACAAAGGAAAAAATAAACCAAAATTGTTACCGGTGTTTCTCGTCTTTCACCCAGATATTTGTATTATTTCATCCCAACACCTTTTCCAGATTATAGTTCTTATTCTCGCGATTGTTTTGATGGATAGATCATCAAATTCCGATTAAAATTGAGTGAGATTTTTGAAGTTAGCTATCCAAAACAGAAAATTGTATAAGGGAATTTTTGTTTTCCGCTTATTGATTAGGCCTGCTGCACAATAATATCATTCAAATTCTTCACCAAACTATAATTAAATCATAGCCTTTGCCTTCCTCTTTGATTTACCGCTGATTTCGTCCAATTCCGTTAAGAAACAAAGAAGTTATGCCTCCCAAAAGATTGATTAAAAGTGAAAAATGAGAAGAAGAAGAAGAAGAAGAGAAAAGTTTGTGAAGAGACATGACTTTTGGGCCTATTTATAATGATTGAAGTGTACTTTCATTCAAATTCAAACTCAAGTTTCAAAATTTTGGCGCCAAGTAGGTTAAATTACTAAATCATCAATAACTTTCTCGTACGGTCTTCAAATTCAGCAAATGAATATGCTATGCTGATTAGAAAAAAGAATCTGTCGCAATAAAGCAGATCTCGTCGTCAAATTCTGAAAGATGTAAATGTGTGGTTCATGACAAAGGAAGAATAAGAAAATGGAGCATTGCAAAAAAGAGGTACGCTTTGCAATAATCTCATAATTATCATCATATTTAGGAATATAAATATATGCACCTAGTTAGGTATAGAAATTTAACTCTTTTATAATTTTAAATATTTTGGTTCATATGACGATACACCATAGTATACTTATCAATATACCAATCTTTTTTTCCAAAAGGGCCGTTTTCTTATTAATTCAAATTTCACTTTTGCTTTAATTTCAAAAATTGAAAGGACATCTTTTCAATATGAAAATATCAGTTCAAACTCTAGATATCAATTTTGTTCATCTACTTAAGTTTCATATATTTTGTTTCAAAAATACATATTGAAAGTATATAAATCAATAAAATTATATATATATAGTACACAGATATGTTAATATGCTTGAAATAATATAAACATTTTAAACATTTGATATTGTAATAAAATATAAATTTATATAACTTTTATATGAAGTTTAAACATAGATGGTTTAACTTATATATTTTTTAACATACAATTTCATAACAATCTTGGGTTACATTATCACAAATAATATTTATAACTTAATACTAATTTTGATTTCTTATTAAGAGTATATTTAACTTAATATTTTTGTAACGTCCCATATTTTAGGTAGTCAGATATCTAATATTTTAGTATTTAAATATTGATTTGAAATTATGTATGGATTTATAATATATGATTCATTTATATAACGAAGGTTGAACGTATATTTTTTATATAATTATAAAAAGAACTCGAAATGTCGTGGTAGTTCGTAATTTATGATTTGAACTTCAATTGAATATACCAGATCCGATATAAGTTGGAATTATGTGAAACAAGAAAGTTTGACTCGATTTGATTATAATTTCCTAATGAAAGAGAAAAATGAAAATTTCAGCTTATAGATTGTTAGTTATGTCCAATTCAAAATTTCGAATAGTCGCTATGGAATTCGTTAATAAACGATAACATTTATTATATATATATATATATATATTAAATTGGTACTTTATTACATATACCAACCATATACTTTAGTTATATTCCTAGCCAAAATCTTACAATCCCCCTATCCTAGATGGGTGCCTTATAAAGGAAAAGAGCACATATAACCTCCATATACGGACATGTACAACATCCATACATAATACATACATAAGAACAAAGATCACAGAAAGTTTAATAAATAAAATTAGAAAACCACTTTGCCATCTAGCCCAATACTAGGCCCATAGATCCCTGCTACACCCGCCATTCAAATTTAAATCATCCAGAATTGAATAATTTGATTCCCCAATGTCTTAACAGCTCCAGACTGGCCTGCGTTCGAGCTGTTTTAGAGGCATTATTACAAATCAAGTACCTAACTTCAATTTCAATTATGTTTAGGTTCAAAACAGGTGGGATTTCTGATGTTTGGAGATCTTGGAGTTGCGCTCACCCCAAATATGGTATATCGTTGCTGTAAAGGCGACATATGCTACATCTTGTAGCTGGTTCCGTTCCCGAAATCTTCATTGAATCTCTACGGCTTCTTCCTGTAACGTACCCAATCTATTTGATGGAATGCCAAGCTTGGCTTTAATGGCGCCCCAGATTGATGCTGAGAAAGAACATTCGAAGAATAAGTGGGTAATTGATTTTGATCCTTCATTACGTAGATCACACGCGGTATCAGTTAGAATTCCATATGATGTTAGTCGCGCTTTTGTATTGAGTCTGTTTGACATAGCTAAATACGATATAAAGGCCATATGCCGACTATCCTTGAATGTCATATAATAGAATAATAAGGAAAAGAATCATGTTGTTCTCGAATGTAATCTCATGACAAATCTCCCCCTTGACACCATTCATAATAATCTGCATTTGCATGTTGAACTGATACAGTCTGAATATGATGATTTGCTTCGCGGGTGGATGCATGTAAATTATAATTTACCACACCATCCAGTATAATCAATGAAACTTTCTCACTGTTCGAACCAACTGACTGATATCAGTGTACTCCCAAAAAATCAACCAAAAATTTACAGTTGATCCATGGTTCAATCCATGGAGTGGTTGTCGTGCCATTAGTTATCGCTTTATTAAACAGCTGTGCACCCTGAGTTCGTAGCCTAATAAGAACCGCCTTCCAAGTACAAGATGAATTGTTGTCGATTGGCATATCCCTAATTGTTTATTAGCACAATATTTAGAATACATCCATGAGCTCCATAGTGTATGTTTAGATAATAAATTCCACATAAGCTTGATACAAGCGGCCTTCTTCAGATCAGAAAATGATTTTAAGCCAATGCCACCCTCTGCTTTAGGCCTACAAATTTGTTTCTAGCTTATTTTATGATGAGAACCACCCTAGAAAAAATATGCGCAAAGTGTATTTAGTTTATCAATGGTAAATTCTAAAAGTTGATAAATAAATAGCCAGTATAAAACAGTTGGCGTAATAACAGTGTGGATCAATTTTGCGCGATCAACAAAATTTAAAATTATTGCATCCCACCCCTGTAGCTTGGCCTGAACCTTCTAAATCAAGGTTGTACAATCATATAGTAATGCAAAAAACTAGAAGATAGGGGAACGCCAAGATACTTAATAGGAAGATGACCAGTATCGAAGCCCAAATTATCTTTAATAACCTGAATATTATTTGGGTGATCATTGGTATAAATCTTGCTTTTGAGTGCATTGACATTTAAGCCTGCGAAATGGCTAAGATTCCGGAAAATTAACTTCAATGTTGTAGCAAATAATACAATATTTTAGCAAAGATCAATAAATCATCTGCATAAAGCATATGGCTGATTTGAGGTGCAAACGTGTGAACAGGCTGAAACTGGTAGTTCGTCATAGCTTTGTTAAGACTGTAACTAAAATATTCCATTGTGATGCAAAATAAGTAAGGGGACAAGGGGTCACCCTGTCTAATTCCACGATTAGTAGTAACAAAACCTTTTGGAATACCGTGGAAATTGTAGTCAACATACACTCATAAATAAGATTTAAATGAATTGGGAAACCCATCAAATTCATAACGTGGAATATAAACTCTCTATTTATCATATCGTAAGCCTTTTGTAAATCAACTTTGACGCAAAAATTTTTAACACCTATATTTTTGAAGTCTCGAAGAAGTTCATGTGATAAAAGAATGTTGTCACCTATGTATCTTTCGGCTATAAACGCTCCCTGATTTTCTGAAATAAGATGTGGTAAAAATGGCTTCATGCGATTACATAAAATCTTGCTTACCACTTCGTAGAGCATGTTGCAACACGATATAGGGCAGTAATGAGTTATATCTGTTGGCCTTTCGATCTTAGGTATCAAAGTGACAAAAGTATGGTTGCACCCTTTAGGAAGTGAACCACTTTGAAAAATATCCTGCACTACCGTAAGTAAATCTGATTTAATATATTACTAATGAATCTTCATGAATTTAGCATTCATTCCATCGGGTCCAGGGCTGGAATCATCGTGAACCCAAAAAACTGATGCCTTAACTTCATAGAGTGAAATGGGTTGCATCAACATGTATTTTCCTACATCATCGACAGTAGCTTTGAATTCCACTTCAGGAAAGGAATGAGAAATATTGCCACTAAACAACGATGTGAAATATGAGGTAGCTTGCATTTCAATTTCTTCAGGATTATATAAGAGTGCCCCTGCATTAGTAATAAGAGCCTTTATATTATTCTGATATCTCCTGAAACTCATTTTAGAATAGAAAATTTTAGAGTTGGTGTCTCCCTGTTGTAACCAAAACACTTTGGATTGTTGCTTTAAACCCCAAAAATCTAATTCTTTGCTGAGTGTATAATTGGTGTTTGGCACTCATCAGATCTTTGAATAAACCAATGTTCTCTGGATCTTCTTGAAATGCAACTTCTAAATCATGGACTTGTTGTTCAAACTGCTTTACAAATCATCTTCTTTCGGTCATGTTTTATTCCACTGCTTTAATTCTTATTTGCAGGCTTGTAGCTTAAGAAGGAAAACATATTTGGGTGATCCCCATGTAAGAGAATGCCATCCTCTTATAATACAATCTTTATACCCAGCAAATTGAAGCCAGTCATTTCTATATCGAAAAGGGTACCCTTTAGGCTGAAAGGTGGGAATAAGATGGAGTAGTAAGGGGTTGTGATCACTAGATTGCTGACACAGAGTGATGGCTTTCATATCGGTGAATTTGGACAAACAGGTGCGGTTTACCAATGTTTTATCTATGTTATTAGCAACGCCTCTTCTTCTCCAAGTGTAATTAAAACCCGAGGCTACGTATCTATGAAAGGTAACATGCAATCCACCTTTCTTGTCATTAGGATGTTTAATATAATTAATATCATTTAATCCGAAATTTTTAACGTTGAGTTTAAAATCTATATCGGTCCATTTTGAAGCTGTATAATATTTCTTTTGTAAATATACAATAATAATAATTAGTTATTATTTTAGCAGAATTGTTTTCGATTTAATTATATTTCTATCAATATTATATTGGTCTTAAAAATGTTTATTTCTCAAACGATCTCCGTTTCCGACGAAACGAATTTTATTGGAATACGTATAGCAAATTATTTCTATATTTCCAGTTTGGAGCCAATCAAAGTTATTTTATCTATGAATGAAATTTAAAGGTGAACCGACAAATCAAAATAACGCCATTGTACAAACGGAGTCAGTTTTCAACGAAATTAATTTCATTAGTACTGTAATGTTAAGACTTAACAGTGCGCCCACTTTCAAGATGATTGGGTTCAATTTGTGATGGTACAAATATAGGACGTGTGACGACAATCAGCGGTAAAACAAATTATATAATCTAATATAAAAAAATACCTTAATAAAATAAATAAAAATAAAGATTTTATTTCATGCTTAAGGAAATGGTACACCGTAGGCTAACTACACGCACTGCCTGCCTAACGCTTTAAGTTACACTGCCTACCCTGAAAATAAAATACAACACATCTACTCTTCTTCTCCCATCAACTACGCACATGCTATCTCATCCCCCAGTCGCGTATTTTCACCATGAAATCCTCCGCCATCAATAACCTAGCCTACTACTGCAATGCTACTATCCTAAAGCTTGCAAGCCATATCCTAAAGCTTGCAAGCCAAGGTCCTTGCGTATCTAGAAATGACTGAATGAAAACTCCATTGTGTGTTATTCCTTCAACAATATTATGCCATAGCTTCGGGGTAACGAAATAATTCAAAAAAAATCTACATTTAAATAAAATAAAATAAAAAAGGAAAAGAAAGCAGAAATGAATTTGCCGAATACTAAAGCTCAGTTTTGATGTCTCGTGCATGGGTTCAGCGGTTCAAGAGTGTTCGAGATCTGGGGAGGTACTGTTTTGGGTCGACAGGGCTGAAGTGAGGTAGGAGAAGGTGGTGCACGCGGTCGCATAAGGTGGAGTTGGTTGGTGTCCAAGGGAAGTGGTGATTTGAGAAAGATAGAATGGGTGCAGGTTTCGAAAAGCAAGCATGTAAGAGATGTACAGTAGTGGAGAATGACGTTGGGGAGTGTAGTAACCCGGAAATCTGAGCCAATTTAAAATTTTTATTTTGGCAATTTTAGTGAATTTTGACTATTTAAAATGAATTATTTAAAATAATAACGATGAGAAATTTATTTTGAATAGAATTCGAACGTATATATTTATTCGAATCGTCGATAGAATATAAATATTTATTTATATATATAAAAGGAATTGAAAATGGCGTGGTAGTTCGAAAATTTGATTTCAAAGTGCAAATGAATGTATAGGATTCAAAATAAACCGGATTTTAGTGAAACCAAAAATAATAGAATCTATTTATGAATATCTCTCCAACGAATCTGAAGAATTGAAATTTCATAGCGGGAATCAAAAGTTATGCCCAGTTGAAAATTCAGAATAGTCGCTATGGAATTCTGGCCCTTAAAAATGGAAATTTTGCAAATGACCTCGGTTTTCGACGAAACCAATTTTGTTGGATCCGTGACGTCAAGTTATTGCTAGGTTTCAAAATTCATAATTTTTTGAATCAATATGTGAGCATGGCAAAGGAAAATGTGTTTTACCAGTTTAAGTTGATTTTAATCGACTGGAAAATGGCCATTTTTCAAACGGTCTCAGAATTCGATGAAATTAGTTTTGCTAAGACCGTTTCGTAGATACGAAGCTAGAAAATATTTCTCGGGAATTTTTAGAGTTCCTATGTGGCCCCCGATAAATTGAAATGTGCGTTCAAATTCAATATATATAGAGTTATATGTTGATTTTGACGAAAACTGATCGAAACAGTTGAATCAGCCTACGATACATATTCCATTGTGTTCGGAATGGGGGTAATTAGCTAGGGACGACAGGCAGTGGGTCTCGTTTCAAGATCGAAATAAAAAGTTGCTTTTTGAATTAATTTAATAATAAAATATATATATTTATATAAAGCCCCCTCAATCCTTTCTCTCCCTCCATCGTTCAGAAGAGAAAAAAAAGGGGAAAACCCTGGAACTCGCCGCCCTCCGCCTGCATCCACCGCCGCGTCGAGCGCCTCCCCTGGCGGAGCGTCTCCGACCAACCCTCCCCCTCTCTCCGACGAACCCGCGCCTCCTTCTCCTCTCTCTCCCTCTTCCTCCCTTGCAAAGCCCAAACGCCCAAAACCATTCACCAATCGAACCGCCACCGAGCTGCAGGGACCCCCGCCGCCGCCTCCTCGGCCCCCTCCACCTCTGGCGAACACGCTGGGGCCCCCTCCTCTAAAGAAAACCGAAAATGTAAGTTTTATTTTATTTTATTTGTTTATTTATATATGAATAACAAAGAGTAGATCTGATTTTATATAGGAATTAAAACTGGAAAGATTACATTTTTATTATCGAAAGATTATATTTTATCAATGAAGAAAGTTGAGATTTGTGTTTGTTCGAAGATATAGCTACCTTGTCATAAGATTTTCAAAGATAGGAAAGTTTGAATTTTTACACTAGGAAAGTTCGAATTTTTACAATATGAAAGTTTGAATTTTTATGAAGGAAAAGTTCACCTTTTCAAATTCGAAAAGATTAGATTTTTAAGTATACCAAGATAAGATTTTTAGCTTTAAAAAGGAATGAATTTTATTTAGGTAAAAATATGATTTTTTATCTATATAGATTTGAAGATAAAAATTCGATTTTTATATATATGAAGTGGAAATAGAAATATGATTTTCATATAGGAAGCAAAATAGTAAAAATGTGATTTTTATATATGTAGCGAATTAAATATGATTTTTATTCATGTAGAGTAATAAAAATATAATTTTTATCTATATAGTTGCGATGTAAAAATATAATTTTTATCTATATAGTAGCGATGTAAAAATATAATTTTTATCTATATAGTAGCGATGTAAAAATATAATTTTTATCTATATAGTAGTGATGTAAAAATATAATTTTTATCTATATAGTAGCGATATAAAAATATAATTTTTTATCTATATAGTGGCGATATAAAAATATAATTTTTATCTATATAGTAGCGGTATAAAAATGTGATTTTTATCCATATAGAGTGAATTAAAATATGTGATTTTTATATACATAGCTACAATATAAAAATGTGAGTTTTATATATGTAGTGGCTACGGGCAACGAAAGTGACAAAAGTCAAGAATGGCGAAGACTTCTACATATGAAGAGTCGTGGCGTTTGGTTTAGCTATTCGGTGAGAACTTCTCACTCTAATTTATTTTTTTAGTTAAAAATATATACTAGGATGCAGACGGTGCTTAGCAGCACCAGATACCCGTCGTCCACAGACAATGGATGACTTGTTTGTTTGATTGCTGTGTTGTGAAATTTGATTGCTGTGTTGTGAAATTTGATTTTGTGATGTGGAATGAAATAAAATAATTTATGGTGGAAAATATTTTATGGTTAAAAATATATTTTTAACGTGAATATAAAATGAATAGTAATAAACAAATCGGACGATTTGTTTATATACACTGATTTGACTCGCCCAACCGCACAAATACAATCTGTGTTTGTTGATTTGAAACCCCACACGGGTATTGCGATGAGATTTGACGTACACTAATCCCGATTGTTTAGTTATATCTCAATCGATGGATTGACAGACTGTGTAAGCGTTAATTATTTATATTTAATGCTTAGGCAGTTGTGTGGTGCACTCTGGATGATGGTTGATGATTTATCGTTTCTGTTATATACATGTGTTGTAGAGAATCCATATAATTAACGTTATATGGTAATTGATTGGGCCTCATTCCAATTTGGAAAATAGAAAATATATATTCATGTGTTGAATAGAAAATATATATTCGTGTGTTGAATAGAAAATATATATTCATGTGTTGAATAGAAAATATATATTCATGTGTTGAATAGAAAATATATATTCATGTGTTGAAGAAAATATTCATTTGTTGAACAGAATAACGAAGTTATTGAAATATATAAAGCCGTATTTATTAGATATGCGGCATTTTGACGCGAACGATATTTATATCGATTATATTCGTTTTTAGGATGAATATAGAAAAGGAAATAATTTCAAAATATAACGTTTTGAAAATATTATCATTCGTATATCGATGATGTGGAATATTCAATTTTGATTAGAAATTGAATATGAAGTTGAAATCGTTTTGAAAACGAATTTAACACGATTTATAAAATACGTTTTGAAAGGAAATCGATGAAATATATATATTATATATATAGAATGGCCTGAATAGAACGCGCCGCACCGCGGCAGTTCGCGAATTTCGACCATTGACTTCAAATGGATATTACGGGAGATCCGACCGTCAGATTCTCCTAAAACCGGAACCTTTGGGTTCGTATCGAAAAGAGCTTTCTAATGAATTTTAGAGATTTGAAATCTAACGGTTGGATTTGGAATTATGTCCAAATCAAATTTGGAAAAGGTCATTGTAAGTGCAGTTCGATGGCCGTTGATGGAAATCGACTGAGAGGGCCTCGATAAAATTATTAAAAATAGTAATAATTTGTCTAAAATCGTAAGAAATGATTTGTGAAGAATTGGGATGAAAAAATTCCAAATTTGAAAAGATAAAAATAGATTTTTATCGAAATGAACTAGCTTTGAACTAGAATTAAAATCCATTTATTTTTAAATAAATAAATTGGATTTGAAATGATTTTGAAAATAAACAAAATTTCCAATAATTGAATTGGAACGGATTTGAATCGAAATTATCTTTGGAATATTTCGATGTTGGATTTCGTGATTATATAGATATTGTTCTGAAATTTGAAAGATATATTTATATCGTTATTTCCAATACGATATTTGTTGGTCGTAGAATTTGATATTGAATATAAGCCGATATATTTTCTATTCAGAGCCTTGTATTTAATATCAAATGTGATTTGGGTTTGTCGTGAATGGTGTCTTCACTAACACTGTACTTAAGCCCAGTTGAGAAAAAGATTAAATATTTTTATTTAGATTTAATGAAGTGTACCAATTAAATAATATTTAATTGGAATTGAATTGGGATCGATTTTTGGGTTTATCGTGAACGATGTTTTAAATAACACTTGTTCTTTAACCCGACAACTAAGGGAATGTGATTTTGGGTTTATCGTGAACCGTGTTTTAGATGACATTGGTTCTTTAACCCAGTTAAAGACAGGATATTGATTTCTGTGAAGATTAAAACTAAGCGTGGTTTTAATGAATCTTTAATTAGATTGAAATGGTCGAGAATGGAGTATCGCCAGTTTTGCTCCAAGCGATAGTTAAATCTTTAATTAGATTTGAACGTGAAATGGTAATTGAATTTACCGATAACACCATGGTGCTAGATATGAAGTATGACCAGTTTTACTTCATCGGATGAATAGGTTGGGATTGGGAAATAAAATAAATGATTACTTCGGTGTGGTTCGCTAATCCCGACTAGGTTGAATTGATATTCAAAAGAAGATTAAAGAATAAATTTAAAGAATTTATCTTCGATAAAATTAATGGGAACCTTTCTCAAAGTGTAAGAATATTTGAATAAAAGAATATTCTGAATTGGAATGAAGCGTATGTTGTATTGTGCAACACTTGTTTATTATATACGTGAGTTATTCAGAAAAACCGGGTTTATCCCATTCTGAATAACCGATTCGACGTGGTGTTGAGGATGAAGATGGTGGTTGAAGACCGGAGGTCTTCACATCGTTTGGGTGATTACTGATGATCTTGATTAGGCTGTACACCCAAGAGGAGGGAATCAGTTGGTGATCGTCCAGACGTACTTGGAGATCGATGGATAGGCGAGGTACAAGGTGCCTCCGGTTTCGTTCAGACCCAGGACGAACTTGTAAATGGACTGTGTGTCTGACATTGGATTTTATTATGTGAGATTGATTTCTATTAAATATATATCTGTTTGGCGGCGGAGAATTTATTCTCTTGCTTAACGCCCTTCTCTGAGACGTACAAGCTCAGGGGTTATATAGTGATTGATATCAATCGCATGAGTGAATTGCCTGTGTGGCATGCCTAAGTGGCAACTGATCAAGGCTTCTTTTGAAAAGCAAAGTCTTGTGGTTGATGATCAAAGCACCGCTTGTGTGGCATAGCTTTGTGTAGCGTTGATTCGCGAGCCTCACACCTCGGTTGTGAACCAGAAACGGGAGAGGACATCAGGGAGGGCATGCGTTTCTTTCTAGCTAGAAGTGGCGTCAGTGATTTTACACGCCCTGACGAGTTTGACTTATGTGGTTGTTGCTGTTGCGAGGCGCCTCGGATATATCGGCGACTGTGTGGAGTCGATGGAGTCATTGGACTCATTTACGCCCCCAAAGGGTGGGGAAACGCAGTGTTCAGGCATTTTAATCCACATCGGTGGACCGGCCCTGACGATCTAAGGGCCCACCTGAGTCTCTAGATTGTCTCGAATCGGTGAGGACTATCTTTTGCCTCAGTTCACAGATGGAAATCCAACTTCCAATACATGACTTTGCGGTTTAGATTGTATAACCTATATATGGCGACATAGTGGTATGGGGCGCTTATGCCGTCTATGATTGATACTTATGATTGAAATTGTTTTGGCACTATACACTTATAGTAATAAAAGATGAAATTTAGCGTATCAAGCATTCTTTGGCTATTATAGGGTAAAACCCTATCCTCTGGCTTGTGTTGCATTGTGTGATGGGACCTGGGTCTTATAATAGCTTCATTTTTCTTTATTTAGCGTTGCGCTGTTGTTTTATGCACTGGTGTTCTTGGGAGGAAACTCGTTCCGTGTTATACGGCGTGGTCCCTTGATTTATCTAACTTTAAAATAAAGATTTATAACTGTTTTAGTTCTCATGCCAACCACATGACTGACCTGGAGTTTATTGTTTTAACCTAAACTCTGGGTGCCCTTATTTTGACATGGGCAGCTGGTAATTTTGGTTTTGCAGATTTATGTTCACAGGATCCTGATTTACAGTTGGAACGATACTCGGAAAGCTCTGTATCCGTGTATTACTTCTAGTTGTGTTTTGTATTATTTTCCGTTGCTATGTAATTTATTGTAATCTCCGATATTTATCGTATGTATATTATTCATTCATACTCTGTATATTCTTGTAATCTAATGAATTGTTGTAATTAACATTGAAATGTTCTTCTGTTTGCGTTCTGATTTGTCGTGTTCTCAAAACAATCAGGGATTTCAAACGGTCTTGGTCGATTTAGCGATCGATTCGGATCGAGCGAAATTCGCGATCGTTACATTTGGTATCAGAGCTTTGGTTTACAAAGCTCAGAGAACAAGGCACATTAGAACCAAACGAAAGAATTCATCAGAAATTGGATTAGTAATATCCAATGGGAATAACTCGTTAGAGATGGGATCAGTAGTATCCTAGAACGAGTGTGAAGAGTATATTTTTAAAAATGAAAACAATTTTTGTTTTGAAAATTTAAATCAATTATTCGTATTTGATTATTTATTTTATATTGAATTTGGACAATCCAGTATATAAAGACGTTGCGTATACGTCTGATCCACATGTATTCGAAGTTTCAATATGTTGGGTAGATATATAACCACACCCTAGTCGCCCGGGTATGATTCTACTGATGACGTACGACAACAGTAGTCTGTTTTCGAGTTTCGAAGGTGTGATATCTATATATTTCCTATTGACTGGTGTGAGAATCAAAATTAGATAGGGCTTATTGTTGTGATTTTGCATCAAAAATCTGATTTTTAGACTATGTATCAAAGTTATGAATATGAAAAGCTAATTAACAAATTGAGTGCTGGTTGTGTTGTTTGATTATTGTTTGACTAATTGAAAGTTGAACCTTTAGCCAAATTGAACCAAATAGTGGATTGTATTGAAAATTTGTCGCATTTGCATACATATACATGTACTTACATTGAACAGGTCATAGCAAGGAGGCTAGAGCAGAAGAATAAAATTGTTTACCCGACAAATAGGCACATATTTATTGTATTTCTTGGGTTTTGGATGATTTTATGAGCCGATTGGCTAGCCCATTGGCTGTTTCTTTTTCTTTTTGGATTGATGAGGGCTATGGGGGGCTATTTGAAATATCCCGAAGTCCCCAGTGCAGGGGAGGTTATGGCGAAATTTTTCGAAAATTTAGGGTGTTAGCCAAATTTTAGAAAAATTTGAAAAAGTTCTTAGAAACTGAAAAGTTGAAGAACTTAAGCCATAATGAAAATACTGAAAGTTGAGTTGGTTTGTAAAACAACTTTCGGCTTCGTTCCTTTTCGGGGACGAAAAGTTTTAAGTGGGGGAGATCGTAATAACCCGGAAATCTAAGCCAATTTAAAAATTTTATTTTGGCAATTTTAGTGAATTTTGATTATTTAAAATGAATTATTTTAAATAATAACGACGAGAAATTTATTTTGAATAGAATTCGAACGTATATATTTATTCAAATCGTCGTTAGAATATAAATATTTATTTATATATATAAAAGGAATTGAAAATGACGCGGTAGTTCGAAAATTCGATTTCAAAGTTCAAATCAATGTACAGGATTCAAAATAAACCGGATTTTGGTGAAACCAAAAATAATAGAATCTATTTGTGAATATCTCTCCAACGAATCCGAAGAATTGAAATTTCATAGCAGGAATCAAAAGTTATGCCCAGTTGAAAATTCAGAATAGTCGCTATGGAATTCTGGCCCTTAAAAATGGAAATTTTGCAAACGAACTCGGTTTTCGACAAAACCACTTTTGTTGGATCCGTGACGTCAAGTTATTGCTAGGTTTCAAAATTCATAATTTTTCGAATCAATATGTGAGTGTGGCAAAGGAAAACGTGTTTTACCAGTTTTAGTTGATTTTAATCGACTGGAAAATGACCATTTTTCAAACGGTCTCAGAATTTGATGAAATTAGTTTCGTTAAGACCGTATCGTAGATACGAAGCTAGAAAATATTTCTTGGGAATTTTTAGAGTTCGTATGTGGCCCCGGTAAATTGAAATATGCGTTCAAATTCAGTATATAGAGTTATATGTTGATTTTGACGAAAACTGATCAAAACAGTCGAATCAGCCTATGATACATATCCCATTGTGTTCGGAATGGGGGTAATTAGCTAGGAACGACAGGCAGTGGGTCTCGTTTCGAGAGCGAAATAAAAAGTTGCTTTTTGAATTAATTTAATAATAAAATATATATTTATATAATGCCCCCTCAATCCTTTCTCTCCCTCCATCGTTCAGAAGAGAAAAAAAAAAGGGGGAAAAACCCTGGAATGTGCCGCCCTCCGCCTGCATCCACTGTCGCGTCGAGCGCCTCCCCTGGTGGAGCGCCTCCGGCCAACCCTCCCCCTCTCTCCGACGAACCCGTGCCTCCTTCTCCTCTCTCTCCCTCTTCCTCCCCTCGCAAAGCCCAAACGCCCAAAACCCTTCACCAATCGAACCGCCGCCGAGCTGCAGGGACCCCCGACGCCGCCTCCTCAGCCCCCTCCACCTCCAGCGAACACGCTGGGCCCCCCTCCTCTAAAGAAAACCGAAAATGTAAGTTATATTTTATTTTATTTAATTTGTTTATTTATATATGAATAACAAAGAGTATATCTGATTTTATATAGGAATTAAAACTGAAAAGATTACATTTTTATCATCGAAAGATTATATTTTATCAATGAAGAAAGTTAAGATTTTTGTTTGTTCGAAGATATAGCTACCTTGTCATAAGATTTTCAAAGATAGGAAAGTTTGAGTTTTTACACTAGGAAAGTTTGAATTTTTACAATATGAAAGTTTGAATTTTTATGAAGGAAAAGTTCACCTTTTCAAATACGAAAAGATTAGATTTTTAAGTACACCAAGATAAGATTTTTAGCTATAAAAAGGAATGAATTTTAGTTAGGTAAAAATATGATTTTTTATCCATACAGATTTGAAGATAAAATTTCGATTTTTATATATATGAAGTGGAAATAGAAATATGATTTTTATATAGGAAGCAAAATAGTAAAATTGTGATTTTTATATATGTAGCGAATTAAAAATAGGATTTTTATTCATGTAGAGTAATAAAAATATAATTTTTATTATATTACTAGCAAGATAAAAATATAATTTTTATCTATATAGTAGCGATGTAAAAATATAAATTTTATCTATATAGTAGCGATGTAAAAATATAATTTTTATCTATATAGTAGCAATGTAAAAATATAATTTTTATCTATATAGTAGCGATGTAAAAATATAATTTTTATCTATATTGTAGCGATGTAAAAATATATTTTTTATCTATATAGTAGCGATGTAAAAATATAAATTTTATCTATATAGTAGCGGTATAAAAATGTGATTTTTATTCATATAGAGCGAATTAAAAATGTGATTTTTATATACATAGCTACAATATAAAAGTGTGATTTTTATATATGTAGTGGCTACGGGAAACGAAAGTGACAAAAGTCAAGAACGACGAATACTTCTACATATGAAGAGTCGTGGCGTTTGGTTTAGCTATTCGGTGAGAACTTCTCACTCTAATTTATTTTTATAGTTAAAAATATATATTAGGATGCAGATGGTGCTTAGCAGCACCAGACACCCGTCGTCCACAGACCATGGATGACTTGTTTGTTTGATTTCTGTGTTGTGAAATTTGATTGTTGTGTTGTGAAATTTGATTGTGTGATGTGGAATGAAATAAAATATATTATAGTGGAAAATATTTTATGGTTAAAAATATAAATTTTAACGTGAATATAAAATGTATAGTAATAAACAAATCGGATGATTTGTTTATATACACTGATTTGACTGATATTGATTGGGACGATAAATTTTACACATCGCCCAACCGCACAAATAAAATCTGTGTTTGTTGATTTGAAACCCCACACGGGTATTAGGATAAGATTTGACGTACACTAATCCCGATTATTTAGTTGTATGTCAATCGATGAAATGACAGACTGTGTAAGCGTTAATTATTTATATTTAATGCTTAGGCAGTTGTGTGGTGCACTTTGGATGATGGTTGATGATTTATCGTTGCTGTTATATACATGTGTTGTAAAGAATCCATATAATTAACGTTATATGGTAATTGATTGGGCCTCATTCCAATTTGGAAAATAGAAAATATATATTCATGTGTTGAATAGAAAATATATATATTCGTGTGTTGAATAGAAAATATATATTCGAAAATATATATTCATGTGTTGAATAGAAAATATATATTCATGTGTTGAAGAAAATATTCATTTGTTGAACAGAATAACGAAGTTATTGAAATATATAAAGCCGTGTTGATTAGATATGCGCCATTTTGACGCAAATGATATTTATATCGATTATATTCGTTTTTTAGAATGAATATAGAAAAGGAAATAATTTCAAAATATAACGTTTTGAAAATATTATCATTCGTATATCGATGATGTGGAATATTCAATTTTGATTAGAAATTGAAATCGTTTTGAAAACAAATTTAAAACGATTTATAAAATACGTTTTGAATGGAAATCGACGAAATATATATATTATATATATAGAATGGCATGAATACAACGCCCCGCGCCGCGGCAGTTCGCAAATTTCGACCATTGACTTCGAATGGATATTACGGGAGATCCGACCGTCGGATTCTCCTAAAACTGGAACCTTAGGTTCGTATCGAAAAGAGCTTTCTAATGAATATTAGAGATTTGAAATCTAATGGTTGGATTTGGAATTATGTCCAAATCAAATTTGGAAAAGGTTGTTGTAGGTGCAGTTCGATGGCCGTCGATGGAAATCGACTGTACGGGCCTTGATAAAATTATTAAAAATAGTAATAATTTATGTAAAATCGTAAGAAATGATTTGTGAAGAATTGGGATGAAAAAATTCCAAATTTGAAAAGATAAAAATAGATTTTTATCGAAATGAACTAGCTTCGAACTAGAATTAAAATCCATTTATTTTTAAATAAATAGATTGGATTTGAAATGGATTTGAAATGGTTTTGAAAATAAACAGAATTTCCAATAATTGAATTGGAATGGATTTGAATCGAAATTATCTTTGGAATATTTCAATGTTGGATTTCGTGATTATACAGATATTTTTTTGGAAATTTGAAAGATATATTTATATCGTTATTTCCAATAGATATTTGTTGGTCGTAGAATTTGATATTGAATATAAGCCGATATATTTTCTATTCAGAGCCTTGTATTTAATATCAAATGTGATTTGGGTTTGTCGTGAATGGTATCTTCACTAATACTGTTCTTGAGCCCAGTTGAGAAAAAGATTAAATCTTTTTATTTAGATTTAATGAGGTGTACCAATTAAATAATATTTAATTGGAATTGAATTGGGATTGATTTTTGGGTTTATCGTGAATGGTGTTTTAAATAACACTTGTTCTTTAACCCGACAATTAATGGAATGTGATTTTGGGTTTATCGTGAACCGTGTTTTAGATGACATTGGTTCTTTAACCCAGTTAAAGACAGGATATTGATTTCTGTGAAGATTAAAACTAAGTGGTGTTTTAATGAATCTTTAATTAGATTGAAATGGTCGAGAATGGAGTATCGCCAGTTGGTGATCAGTTGGTGATCGTTCAGACGTACTTGGAGATTAATGGATAGGTGAGGTACAAGGTGCCTCCGGTTTCGTTCAGACCCAGGTTGAACTTGTAAATGGACTGTGTGTCTGACATTGGATTTTATTCTGTGTGATTGATTTCTATTAAATATATATCTATTTGGCGGCGAAGAATTTATTCTCTTGCTTAACGCCCTTCTCTGAGACGTACGAGCTCAGGGGTTATATATTGATGGATATCAATCGCATGGAGTGAATTGCCTATGTGGCATGCCTAAGTGGCAATTGATCAAGGCTTCTGTTGAAAAGCAAAGTCTTGTGGTTGATGATCAAAGCACCGCCTGTGTATCATAGCTTTGTGTAGCGTTGATTCGCGAGCCTCACACCCCGGTTGTGAACCAGAAACGGGAGAGGACATCAGGGAGGGCATGCGTTTCTTTCTAGCTAGAAGTGGCATCAGTGGTTTTACACGCCCTGACGAGTTTGACTTATGTGGTTGTTGCTGATTCGAGGCGCCTCGGATATATCGGTGACTGTGTGGAGCCGATGGAGTCATTGGACACATTTACGCCCCAAAGGGTGGGGAAACGCAGTGTTCAGGCATTTTAATCCACATCGGTGGACCGGCCCTGATGATCCAAGGGCCCACCTGAGTCTGGATCCTGAGACATGGTAGGCTTGATTGTCTCGAATCGGTGAGGACTATCTTTTGCCTCGGTTCACAGATGGAAATCCATCTTCCAATACGTGACTTTGCGGTTTAGATTGTATAACCTATATATGGCGACATAGTGGTATGGGGCGCTTATGCCGTCTATGATTGATACTTATGATTGAAATTGTTTTGGCATCATACACTTATAGTAATAAAAGATGAAATTTAGCGTATCAAGCATTCTTTGGCTATTACAAGGCAAAAACCCTATCCTCCGGCTTGTGTTGCATTGTGTGATGGGACCTGGGTCTTATAATAGCTTCATTTTTCTTTATTTAGCATTGCGATGTTGTTTTATGCACTGGGGTTTTTGGGAGGAAACCCGTTCCATGTTATACGGCGTGGTCCCTTGATTTACCTAACTTTAAAATAAAGATTTATAACTGTTTTAGTTCTCACACCAGTCACATGACTGGCCTGGAGTTTATTGTTTTAACCTAAACTCTGGGTGCCCTTATTTTGACACGGGCAGCTAGTAGTTTTGGTTTTGCAGATTTATATTCACACGATCCTGATTTACAGCTGGAACGATACTCAGAAAGCTCTGTATCCGTGTATTACTTCTATTTGTGTTTTGTATTATTTTCCGCTGCTATGTAATCTATTGTAATCTCTGATATTTATCGTATGTATGTTATTCATTCATACTCTGTATATTCTTGTAATCTGATGAATTGTTGTAATTAACATTGAAATGTTCTTCTGTTTGCGTTCTAATTTGTCGTGTTCTCAAAACAATCAGGGATTTCGAACGGTCTTGGTCTATTTAGCGATCGATTCGGATCGTGCGAAATTTGCAATCGTTACAGGGAGGGCGGTATGGTCTCTACTGCTACCGGTAGGGATGGCATCGGAGAGAAGGGGAAGCGGGTCAGTGGGAGTGACTGGGACGCTCAGCTTGGCGCTGGAGAGCGAAGGCAGAAGGTTCCATGGTTTTGAATATTAAACGTAAGCAGGTAGCAGGAACAAAGCAGGGAAGATGAAGTCATCTTTTTGGGGTACAGTAGTCGAGCATAGCAGGTTCGAAAACAATGAAAACAGCAGGAAACATGAGTGGGGAATATGAGAGGTGGGTTGTGCGAGATTGGGTCGATGAAGGGGGAGATGAACGTTGATGATGGACAACAGTGGATGGAGCAGCAGTGGCAGCTTGGGTTAACGCCAGTGATTAGCGGTGCAAGCTGAGTTTGCGAGAGTTCACGGGTTTAAAAGCAAGACTGTAAAACAAAATAAATAAAAAGTGGGAGTGTGGGATTGCGTAAAGAAGCAATCCTGCGTGGAGGGGGAGGAATAGTTAGGAAGAAACATGTGGTTTGGAGTAGGTAGAGAAGACAATGGAAATATGTAGCAGTTTGAAGAACACAGTGAGAGCAGGTAAGAAGAAGAATGAACAGTAGCCTTTTTTATAAAATGCCTAACTATTGTTTAAGTATTTTAATTAAGTTTTAGTTGGGCCTAATCTTTTAACCCACGAGCCTAGTTTTGAACGAACCTTTTTGGCTTGGATTTTACAATGTGGCCAACGTGCCTAATGACATGATTTACGAAAAGTAAAAATTTGTTTAATCTATTAGTATTATATATACATGTTTTTTTAAATGAACCAAATCTTATTATGTTATTTATAATATGCAACGTACCTTAGTATATGAACGTTTATCGAACGTGGCTACTACCCAACCCAAATTATATTAAATATTATAAGAACGTGAGTAAGGAAGATTAGCAGTAGTATTCCAATGCGCCGGTTCGAATTATGTATAATCATGTAAACGCCCCTAGTCTTGTTTTATAGTGCTTAATTGGGATTTATTTAAAGAATAAAAAAGAACGTTAAGTAGATTTGTTAATAAATTATAATTAAAGTTTTAATAATAATAAATTATAATTAAAGGTTATAACAATATTAATTTAAATACTGAATATCGTATTAAATGTATAACTGTGTCATGCAGTAACGGAAGTGGGTGAAACAAGGAGACGTTGAAACCGTACCGACAAGAACTTCATGGTGGAGCTAGTTTGGACGGAGTTGGACACTGCTGCAAGTTTAAATTAAATTAAACACTAGTTTAATTTAATTAAAACAAACCTTTTTGACAATGAATGAAGATCAAGGTAAGTATAACTCACTAATTTTATCCCACTTATATTTTATATAAGTTGGGTTTAATGTTTATGTGCTATGGTTGTTTGTTATTGGATGATTACTAAATATTTATATATGTTGACTGAATTGATTTAAATTAAATGTTTGTTTAATTTAATTGAACACAATCGTTATTTTTAACGATTGCAACCAATGGAGGTAACTTACCTTGTTGGTCATGTTTATAATGATATGTGTTAAATTTAAAGATGGATGTTTATATTACCATTACTGTTGATTGTTGAATGTTATATCAATTTATTGAAATATATGATTTCATTTGAGGTGACGTATTTGGATGCAGGGAAACAGGTTGGAGGGACCCGACTAGATTTCTCAAATATATTAAATGTTATTTAGTTTCATATTATCGTTATATTAACTGTTTTGATAGGATGATTGATTCGGTTGTTAATCATTGACTGGAAATTCGACATTTGTTTTGTTTTAATAAACCAATGGGCAGTATTGGTTGAGTAACTAACAGTGTATGGCCTATAAATCAATCGTTTTATAAATATTGATTCACCGTCAGGTAAATGGACATGAATGAGGTTATTAAATTTATTTTTGTAACTGAAGATGAATTTTTAGATCTGCTATTTTGAATAAAAGTTTATAAAAAGGAAATAAATAATTATTGTTTATTATTTAAGTTTATAAGTTATTATTTATTGATTTTATAAAGAAAATTTCTTATGTTAAATACGATATATATGTGAATGAGCTGAAATTAATGTAATGATTAAGAGTTGGGATAATTGTTTCTGAGAAATAATTAAATTAGATTATTTAAATTAATTATATTATTAATTGATTTAAAGGAGGAATTAGTTTGAATTGGTTAAAGGAAAAATCGGGTTTTGAGTTGACCAAGTCGATCGACCGTTTTAACTGGAATTAGTTATTTAATTGATTTGTAATCAATTAATTTAATGAAATAGTTTAACGAGTATCTGATTGAATTTAATAAGATTTTAAAGGAGATTTGCTAAGATTGTAACGACCCGAAAATCCATACTATCTGAGCTGACTAATACAACACACGTCCAACTCAAATAATACAGAAATATGAGTCATTAGGGTTAAAGAAAATAGAAAAGATAGAAGAAGAACAGAAATAACAATACAGAACCTCACAACGGAACGAATAAAATATAATATCATATAACATACTCTTTTGAATACAAAATGATGTATTATATATACGTACCATTATCAGAGTGCATACAATATTTGATACAGCGGAAATAACTCTAAATAACTATCAGTGAAGCCTCCTGCTTAAAGCTCCTCCAAGTGTATCTGTAAAGACTGAAACACTTGACTGCCCGTACAAATTTGGGGAACCTAAGAGTTTAGGAAAAAAACAAACAAAATAAACTCTGGGTCAGTCATGGGACTGGTGTGAGTAAACTCCAACCATATTGTTTAACTTTGATAAAATCTTTTGAAAGAAAAGGATAATAGTAAGACCAACCCACACATAAACACGGATGGTTTTTACCTTACTATAACCAAACCATTTTTGATATCAAAATCCAGTGATATTATAATAATGTCTAATCAAATAGTAGAACGCTTGCATCTCACGCTCTACATACATAGTAAAAATCAAAAACAGCAGGGCGCTTATTGGAGATTGGATTCCCACTATGACAAGGTATGGGACCACCTGCCGATAGTGTATCTCTAGAGGGGAATACACTGGGTTCAACAAGAACGTCTTGCAACCCGGCCCACACATGACCGATCACTCATTTCTCTTGAGTGTATCGAATGTATATCACCAACAGTTGGGCTTAAACCACCGTTTCCCGAAAAGGGACAGCATCGGAATAGATTAAAGAAGTAAAAGGAATTTCTCTAGATAGGTGATTATACACCCTAATGGGAGCGACCCACATAGCCATGCTGCCTGCCCAATTTTTGTCATTTCCCGGTTGTGAAACTTGAGGTTACATCTAACTTTTAGAACATCTGGCCACCATACACTTTGAATGCAACATCGTCAAACCCGTCAAATCACTAGTTGAACTTCCCAAAAAATATTACGGGTATAAAAGCTAAGAGAAACGAATTCCTCCGCCACTAGACGTAATACCTTGAAAAGATCGTCTTATGTGACCGTTAGGAATACTCTGTCAGATATTCGTCCATACAAGTTGTCCTAGGACTAAACAAACAAAACAGCCCTTGCATTTCACTCTGTCTTCGATTAATCTCAGCATAATCTAATTCGCAACGCCTATGCCTATACGGAGTGGTTTTCGAATATTAAATCCAACCGGTCTCTCCGTATTGACAACGATGGTCAAAAATCTCTGATAGTCGGTGATTTAACTATCGAAGGAAAAATAAACATCCATCAAAACAATTTCACAATCACCGGCCCTTTATAATATTTTATATTAAATTCATTTTCTTAGTGAATTCTATATATATCATTATATCGATTTCTATTATCAAAATTTCTTAAAAATATTCTAACTCCTTAAATTTCCGGAAAAATTCGTCATAACCTCCTTTGTACCGGCAAATAGTTCAAACCTCAACTCGCCTCTCTAAGCCCTTTCCATTCAAAAAGAAAATCAAAAAGCCAAGCGGCCAGCCGATTCGGTGCATAAAACCCCATATGAAATTGAAACATGTACCTTTTTGTCGGGCACTTAAATATATTCTTCATACTCTCTTCATATTCTCCATCCCATACCTTTTTGACATATATACGCCCATTCCCAATATCATTTCAACTAATCGAATCATTTTTACTTTTAATTATTTTCCATTCGCCAACTAATTTTCTAATTAGCTTCTTTTCTTAACCTGCTTTTAATCTGAATAAATCACGTTCGAATATACTTGTATTCACTTACACACAATTCAAACTCAATTTTCTCGCTTTTAAATTCTAATCCAAGTTTTATATTTGAATTCACAATTTTAATTCCCAAATTTCATTTCACTTTCACATAGTTATGTTCGACTCAAAATTTATAAACAAATTTCTTGGAAAGTTAGTTAACCTTATTCGATAAACTGATTTTTGTTCCGAAAATCAGTGGATTTACTTCACTTGAGTTCATATTTAATTTATGGCTCAAGTCCGGATTTTTCTAATGGAAATTCAGATTTTTTTATCCACTCAAAATCCTTTTATTCAGTTAAATAAACCGTTGTGGTTTAAAACGATTACGGCATTGTTTTTCTAAAAATTTGATTTTGACATAACTCAAAATCTGTACGACGAAATCTAGATTTTTCTCTTCCATTAGAATACTATAATTTAATAGGTCCGGGCATTTCTTGTTTCATCGAATTCCGACTTATATTGAATTCTATATACTCAATTGAAGTTCGAATCGCAAATTTACGAACTACCGCGCTGCGTCGAGTTCATTTTTAATTAAATTAAATATAAACGTTTAAACTCTTCGTTTATAAAATAAATCGACTCCATTTCCAATAAATTAAGCCCCTTATCCCCAAATCTAACTTCACAATTCATATTATTCCACTCATGGATTTCTTATGCTATATTCATAACTTAGTTATGACTTTAATCAAAACTCAACTCCAATATTCAATCCCATTCCTTAAATTATTTATAGAATTCGATATACTCGAATTTCAATTATAAATTCCTGTTATGGAAAAATCAAATTATTCAACATCCTTTACAATTACAAACTAATACCATCCCTTGATAATAGTGAAGTCATTCAAGTTGGGGTATTTTATTTACTTCTCAAACCTTGACCGACAACGTTCTTATCTCAAGACGGATAAGAGTTTATAATTCTAAAACTCAATTACTTATCATAAAAATCCCTTCTTTCATCTCATATAAAAATATGATTTTTAAATGTCATTTCTTATATTTGGAAAAAATCTATTTCCAATCCACCTAAAGGAAATTACTTCATTTCCTTTATAAACATAGTTTATAAATCACTTTCTTATTTTATATTTAACAACTTCCATTCAAAACTCGATTTCCTTATTTGAATATTTTATTACTATAACTTATATAAGTATAGAATCTGTTTTATACCAAAATTCTAAATCTCTATTTAATAAGTTCCAATACCTTTTGGAAATAATATTTTATTTTCTATAAACTCAACTCCCTTGAATTCCAATCATAAATATATATAGATTTATTTCAATTCAATTTATTCCGAACATCGGAATAGTTCCTCTAATTCTAGGAATTTTTCTAAAACATTTTAAATTTCATCGTTTCTTTCTCGAACGATTCCAAATTCACTTATTCAATTCACACTTGAATTAAAAATTCAAATTATACAAAAATAGTTATTTTCCTTTATTTATAAACATCGTTTATTAATTTCACTTCTTGTTCTAAATATTAAACCGCGTTTCGATTTCAAATTACATTTGAAATCTAATTTCCACTTCGGAAAACAAATCATACTTGAATTTAGAATTTATAAAGTACCAAATGATGATTTTCACATTCATCTATAAACGTTGTTTATAGACTATACTTCTTGTTTTAAATATTAAAACAAGTTCTATTTCAAACTCCATTTGAAATTTCATTTCTACTTTGTGTGGATAAACTGTCTTTTAAAATCACGCTTGCATTTACATTTCAAAATTTATCAAATGATAATTTCCTTTTCCATTTATAAACATAGTTTATAAATTCAATTACTTGTTTTTATTTTTAAACAAGTAAATATTTCCGAACCTATTTATAATCCCATTTCTATTTCGAAAATTAATTTTTCCTTTTTAAATTCATACTTGAATTTAAAATTAAATATTACCAAATGATAGTTTTCTTACATTCACAAACAAATCATTTATACATTCAATACTTGTTTTATTATTAAAACAAGTTATTATTTTCTTAGCTTATTCGAAATTCAAATTTTATTTCAATAAAATAAAATTTCCTTTTCAAATCTAAAAATCACTTCTTATGATATTATGAATATCTAGGGCCAGTGATATTTAAATATCCCAAAACACAAACCCTCAATCCAATTCAACACATCACACACATGTAAGTATGTAAACAAAAATAAATAAGTTTGATGAATCCAGCTGGATCCCTTCAACCTGTTTTACCGGCATCCACAGATGTTAGTCAACAAAAATAATACCAGTCCTGCTTTAAGGCAGGATATCGCGGTATAAAAAGGGGATCCACTTATATACGTGGAGCGTAGAGTCATCCGCTAATGACACTGCGGGCATCCGCTAATAGTATTGCGGGAAATCCAATATATATATGTATATATATAATAGCGACAACCACCAAGCCTAAATAACTAATATATATATATATATATATATATATAATAACCACAATTGATAAACAATTTATAAAAGCAACAAAGCAGCCAACAATTCATTTTAATGATAAAATAAATTTTAAGTGAGATTTACTCACCTCGATTTTATTTGCGTTGAATATCCAATTTAATTCCATTTCAACTCGGCTACACATCTTCTCGAGTCATCTACCTGGCACCTAAGATTGTTTATTTTATTTATCGATTAAACGACTATAAATTTACATTCACTATTAACAAAGATAAATTATCTTATGTATTCTAAACGTTTTACCTTATTTCTTTGCGTTGAATATTCCAAACCTAACGAAACATATTCTGAAATTTAATTCGATCTTCTTTACATACTAACTATATTAGATTGACGATTAAATTAAGTTCAATTTCATTATTCTGAATTCAAACCAATCAAGTTTATCGATAATAAATTATTATCGTTTATATTCAGATAGAATTTATATTGATCGACTGAGCCATTTTTGATTCAGTTTTAAATCTGAATTCAATTATATCTTTTGTATTACGATAAATTTATATATATTCAATATTAATCGTATATTGATGATTAAATCGATAACTTAAATATAAAATCCATTTATATTTTTAATTTAACATTTAAACAAATTTAAAATGTTTAAAATAAATCGACAAAAATCTGGGACGTTACAAAGATATTAGTTAATATAGAAATAAACAATTTCTGTGGTAGTTAATAATGGAGTAAATTATTATTCTGGTGAATGATAAGTTAAGTAACTATTTTGTAAATAAAATCCATTTAAGTATATAATCAATTTGAAAGGAATCAAGTTGAATTGCGAAAGGATGTCATGAACGAATTTTATATTAACCCGAGTTTTATAAATGAAATTATAAAATAGTTTTTTTGTGAATGTGATAACTTAAAATAAATATTTTCTTAAGGATTGAACAAGTAAAAAGGATTGAAGGTAAAAGGGTTTTTAAACCTAAGGTTTATAAGAATAGTGCGAGGCCTAAAATTTGATTTTAAGTTGATGTTACTTAATAATGAGATTAAGTGAAGTGGATGGAATTGAAATGAGATTTTAAAGCGGAAAATGGTTTAAAAGAAAATATTTAGCAGATTCGAATGGAATTAAGGAAATTAGAAACTGACAGGATATTAGTTGAGTTGAATGACTTCTTGAGTGCCGTCTGATGTTGGTTTCAACCTTTGGGGTTGGGATTTAGGGAGTGGTTCTCTTACTAGTTTTCGGTTAGGGACTAATGAATGTTGAAGTAACAGAAATAGAAAGTGATTATGAGAATATAACGGTATTTCGAGATCTAATAAATTAATGAGATCAGTTTGAATAAGTTTATTCAAAAGGGGAATTGTTAGTTACTGTTTCAAGAAATGAAACAAAAGAGATTTCGTAATGATGTTTTATACGTGAAATTTGTTAAAACCCAAATTAGGGTGGAAAATTATTAACTCACAAGGTCTATGGGCCAAATGGATGAGAAAGACATATATAAAAGATAATTTCTGGACTATGGGGGCAGATAATAATTCGTCTGCCACTTGGAAGGTAGTGCTGAAATCTCTGACACACTTGCCTCCAATTGCATGAAGGAGATTGCTAATGGTTATGACACTGATCTATGGAGGGACCCATGGTTTTCTGGCAAATCTCTCATTGAATGATTGGGATGGGATATCTACTCTGCTTATGGATGCCTAGTGAAAACAGTTAATGAAATAATAAGTAATGGCAACTGGCAGTTAAATCAACTCCTTATGTCTAATGAAATTCGAGAACAGATTGTCCAGACTCCTATTTTTGAGTTTTGAAATAATAATACATGGACTTGGAACCAAAATGATGATTTATTTTGAGGAAAGCATATGACAATATCAGAACTCACTATCCTATTGCTGAGTAGTCTAAAATTGTTTGGAGCATAACCAATGTTCCAAAAATGGCATGCATGACATATAAAGTTGTCCTGAATTGACTACCAACCAAAGACAGATTATGTAATTGGGGAATTAATGTTGATCACATATGTGTTCTATGCAACAGTTTAGAGGAATCCCATTCACATATTTTTTTCAATGCTCTTTCTCAAAACAGATATTGCAAAGTGTATACGGCGCACAAAAAAGTTATCAAAGTTTAGAGGAAGTTCTTGCTCACCCGATCAGCAAATGGAAGCGCGAAGACGTGATGATCAAGATACAAAGCATCGCCTTCACAGCTATTGTTTGGTGGATTTGAAGGAACGTAACAACAGAGTGTACCAAAGAGGAAACAAAACAGCAGAAGTGATCAGTCGATTCATTATGAATGATATTAACATCACGAAGAGAACCAAGTTGAGAAGAAGGGAACTTACTCCACCCCAGGCACGGAATAGAGATGGCGAGACACTCAAGGATCTTGGGGAGGCAGGCGCTGAAATCCCAGATAGGACAAACTGCTTCCAGCCGCCATGACGAATTTCTAGGGCTTGATTGAATGTATTTGGAGATAGTATTAGTTTATGTCGGTCTGAAGTGTTTATTTCCGTTAATTAACTGTCTGCAAAACTAATGGGCTGCGGGCCTAATTTGTACATCACATATAATGGGTTGTCATGCCTAATAAAATCTATACCCATTTTCAATATATATATATATATATATATATGTATATATATATATATGTATGTATGTGTGTGTGTGTGTGATTTAATTCTAAATTAATTAAAACAGCTTTAAGAATACTCTTATAATGAAATAAGAAGTAAATGTTATATTTTAAATATTAAAAGATTAAGAAGCTTAATTAGTTTTTAAACTAAAAAGGTCAAAAATGATGTTGGGTGTTGAATAAGTCATTTTTATTTTCATGATTGAATGGTTGTTTATTTGATAGTTAAATGACTGACTATCAAATCTTACCTATACGATTGTTGGTACGGAAAGACTGGGATCAAATTTATATTCGAAAACCATTCCGAACCAGCAAATACGAAATCGCTGAAGACAGAGCAATTGAAGACAGTGATTCATAAACGGAAGGGCTACTCAATAAATTACTCTTGAATACAACCAATGTATTTTGATGGTAATTCATTCGTGATAGATTCTGTGGATTTAAGGACTACTCGCTATTGAACCATAGGGAAATTCAAGGATGCAGTAGGAGAGTGCCTTCGGTTTGTCCAGTCCTAGGACAACTTGTATGGAAAAATGTCTAACATAGTATTTCCAAAGGAATCGCGTACGTTGATTTCTTCAAACGTACCATAGCAGTGGCGGAGAATGGTCGTACTCTTGGGTTAACAACTAGAGTAGTTTTTAGGGACATTAATTAGCAATTTACAGGTGGATCTGACGATGTGGCATTCAAAGTGAAAGGGTGGCCAGATGTTCAAAGAGATAATTATAACCTCAAACCTCATCAACCGAGAAATGACAAAAATCGGGCAAGCAGCATGGCTAAGTGGGTCGCTCTCAAGTAGGATGTATAATCACCTATTTAGAGAAATTCATTTCCCTTTTTATTCTATTCGATGTTGTACCTTTCGGGAAACAGTTGCTGATCCCAACCATTGTTGATATACATTCGATACACTCAAGCAAAATGAATGGTCAGTCATGTGTGGCCGGGTTGCAAAATGTTCTTGTTGAACCCAGTGTATTCCCCTCTAGAGACACACTAACGGCAGGTGGTTCCATACCTTGTCATAGTGTCCAATCTCCAATAAGCGCCTGGGGTTTTGATTATATACTCTATATGCGGAGCGTGAGATGCAAGCATTCTGCTAGATTTCTATTTATTTGTATTAGACATTATTATAATATTAGATAAGATACGCTTTCAAATATGTTTTGGTTATCGTAAGGTAAAAACGGTCTGTGTTTATGTGTGGACTGGTCTTACAATTATCCTTTTCTTTTAGAAAAGATTTGTTAACTTTAAAAATCAAGTTGGATGTTGTTTATAAACTTAGTGGGTTTCTCACTCTGGTTCACCAGACTGATCCGACATTTGAAATGCTCGGGTTAGACCGAGTATTACCGTTTCAGGTTATTGGTACTTCGAAGTTCAGAAGATGTGCTGGGGAAGTTCGGGTGTATTCGTATTTATCCACTGTGTGTTGTATATGAGGATAGATTATTGTAACTGTCCAGGTGTAATGATGTACTCTGATGTTGTAAGTATTTTTCAAGCTCTCAATAAACATCATTTCAAGCTCTCAATAAACATTATTTCTATACTTTATTTTGTTCCGCTGCAATGTGAGACTCTGATTCTATTGTTTGATTAGTTGGTTCTTCTTCTTCTTATATTCTAATACTTCTTTATTTCTTATCTCATCCTCTAATTTCTTTCAATTATCTATCTGGTGTTTGCGATGCTTGGGTTTTGGCAAGTTATATGAGGTTTATGCATTATTGTCAAAATTCGGGCATCGAACCCGTTGGGTCGTTACAGTGGTATCAGAGCAATGGTTTAGTAATAACCTTGGCTCCGTGGTGTAACTCGATAGAAATGGGGTTAGTAACTCTAAATTGAGTTTGAGTGTATATGTATGCGAGCGTATTTGTAAATTTTATATACAAATATTTTGTATTGTGTTGTTACATCAATTCAAGTGTTGAAAAGCATTTGAAATAGCAATAGACACAATATTGTTTTGTAAAGGGGGTAAATGAAATAATTTTGCCCGAATTATATATTTGTACGAAAAGAATTAATTTTATCGAATTACTGATTATTAGTTTGTTTGATTGATTTCAGTGAAATTCTAATTGGATTAAAATTTCGAATGGTTCAATATAACCAAAGAAGCCTTCTCATAGTAGTAAATGAGATTGAATAGTTTAGAATATAACTTGGAGCTAAGTTAAATAAGAACAAATTGACAATTTTTGAAATAAAATCAGAATTGGAGTTGTGAAATAGAAAGTAAACTAGTTAGAAAATCAATCATTTAATTGAATATAGGTTGAAACTTAACCTGGTTAAGTTAAAAATGGATATTGGAGTTAAATGAAATCAATTTGGAATTTGGGAATTTAATAAATATAAACTGATTGGTCTGGTTAAGTTGGTTGTGAATTCATTAGTGTTGTTCATTGTTTGGTTAATTGGATGGTAGATGAGTTGAATAAAATTCATCAATGGTAATAAGAATTGAATGAATTGGTTTTCGGTTTATAATAAATCGAATTTTTGAAAAGTTAACGGGTTTGTAGCATTTCTTATACCTTTGAAATTTCGAGGACGAAATTCTTTTAAGAGGGCAGGAATGTAACATCCCGTATTTTAGGTAGTCAGATATTTAAATTATTTTATTATTTAAATATTGATTTGAAATTATGTGGATTTATAATACATAATTTGTTTATATAAAGAAGGTTGAATGTATATTTTACATATAATTATAAAACGAGCTCGAAACATCGCGGTATTTCATAATTTACGTTTTGAACTTCAACTGAATATACCAGATCCGATATAAGTTGGAATTCTATGAAACAAGAAACGTTTGAATCGATTTGATTATAATTTCCTAATGAAAGAGAAAAATGGAAATGTCATCTTATAGATTGTTAGTTATGTCCAATTCAAATTTTCGAATAGTTGCTATGGAATTCGTTAATAAAAGATAACATTTATTATATAAATTAAATAGGATTTTTAACATAATTAATATCGTTTAACCCAAAATTTATAATGTTGATTTTAAAATCTATATCAGTTTATTTTGAAGCTATATAATATTTCATTTTGTAAATATACGATAATAATAATTAATTATTATTTTAATAGAATTGTTTTCTATTTAATTATATTTTTATCAATATTATATAGGTCTTAAGAATGTTAATTTTTCATATGATCTCCATTTTCGACGAAATGAATTTTATTCGAATACGTATAGCTAATTATTGCTAGATTTCCAGTTTATAGGCAATCAAGTTATTTTATCTGTGCGTGCAATTTAAAGGTGAACCGATAAATTAAAATAACGCTATTGTACAAATGAAGTCGGTTTTCAAAGAAATTAATTTCATTGGGACCGTAATGTTAAGACATAGCAGTGCATCCTTTTTTATGACGATTGGGTTACGTTTGTAATGGTACGTATTTAGGACGTGCAATGACAATCAGCGGTAAAACATATTATATAATCTAATATATAAAAAAATACCTTAAGCAGATAAATAAAAATAAAGATTTTACTTCATACTTAAGGAAATGGTACACCGTAGGCTAACTAGTAACTACACGCACTGCTTACCTAACTCTTTAAGCTACTTTGCCTACCCTGAAAAGAAAATACAACACAACTACTCTTCTTCTCCCATCAGCTACGCACATGTTATCCCTTTCCCCAATCGCATATTTTCACCATCAAATCCTCTACCATCAATCACATAGCCTACCACTGCAATGCTATTATCCTAAAGCTTGCAAGCCAAGGTCCTTGCATATCTATAAATGACTGAACAAAAACTCCATTGCGTGTTCTTCCTTCAACAATATTGTGCCATGGCTTCATGGCAACGAAATAATTCAAAACAAATCTACACTTAAATAAAATAAAAGGAAAAAGGAAAAGAAAGCAGAAATGAATTTTCTGAATACTAAAGCTCAATTTTGATGTCTCGTGCATGGGTTCAACCATTCAGGAGTGTTCGAGATCTGGGGAGGTACGGTTTTGGGTTGGCAGGGCTGAAGTGAGGTAGGAGAAGGCGGTGCACATGGTCGCATAGGGTGGAGTTGTTCGGTGTCCAAGGGTAGTGGTGACTTGAGAAAGATAGAAGGGTGCAAGTTTCGAAAAGCAAGTAGGTGAGAGATGTACAATAGTGGAGAATTACATTGGGGAGGGCGGTATGGTCTCTACTGCTACTGGTAGGGATGGCATCGGAGAGAAGGGGAAGCGGGTCAGTGGGAGTGACCGGAGGCTCGGCTTGGTGCGGGCGAGTGAAGGCAGAAGGTTCCATGGTTTTGCATACTAAATGTGAGCAGGTAAAAGGAACCAAGCAGGGAAGATGAAATCATATTTTTGGGGTACAGTAGCCGAGCATAGCAGTTTTTAAAACAATGAAAACAACAGGAAACATAAGAGGATAATTTGGAATCTAGGTGGTGCGAGATTGGGTCGATGAAGGGGGAGATGAACATCGATGGTGGACAGTAGTGGGTGGCGCACTAGTGGTATCTTGGGTTATCACCGACGATCAGCGGTGTAGTGTGAGTTTGTGAGAGTTCATAGGTTTAAAAGCAAGGCAGTAAAACAAAATAAATAAATAAAAAGTAGGAGTGTGGGATTGCATGAAGAAGCAGTCCTGCGTGGAGGTAGAGAGAATAGCTGGGAAGAAACATGCGGTTTAGAGTAGGTAGAGAAGATAATGGAAATATGTAGCAGTTTGAAGAATACAGTGAGAGCAGGTAAGAAGAAGAATGAACAGTCATATTTTTATAAAATACCTAACTATTGTTCAAGTATATTATTCAAGTTTTAGTTGGGCCTAATCTTTTAACTCATGATCCTAGTTTTGAACAAACCTTTTTGGCTTGGATTTTACAATGTGGCCAACGTGCCTAATAACATGATTTACGAAAAGTAAAAAATTTGTTTGATCTATTAGTATTATATGTATGTGTTTTTTTAAATGTACCCAATCTTATTATATTATTTATAGTATGCAACGTACCTTATTATTTTAATGTTTATAGAACGTGGCTACTGCCTAACCCAAATTATATTATATATTATAAGAACGTGAGCAAGGAAGGTCAGCAGTAGTATTCCAATGTGCCGGTTAGAACTATGCATAATCATGTAAACGCCTCTAATCTTGTTTTATAGTGCCTAATTGGGATTTATATTTAAGAAAAAAACGTTAAGTAGATTTGTTAATAAAATATCATTAAAGTTTTAATAATAATAGATTATAATTAAAGGTTATAATAATATTAATTTAAATACTGAATATCGTATTAAATGTATAACTGTGTCATGCGGTAATGGAAGTGGGTGAAACAAGGAGACCTTGAAACTGTACCAACATGCACTTCATGGTGGAGCTAGTTTGAACGGTGTTGGACACGACTGCAAGTTATAATTAAATTATACACTAATTTAATTTAGTTAAACAAACCATTTTGACAATGAATGAAGATTAAGGTGAGTACAACTCACTCAGTTTTATACCACTTATATTTTATATAAGTTGGGTTTAATGTTTATGTACTATAGTTGTTTGTTATTGGATGATTACTGAATATTTATATATGTTGACTAAATTGATTTAAATTAAACGTTTGTTTAATTTAATCGAACTCTATCGTTATTTTTAACTATTTTAACCAATGAAGGTGTTAATCCATAAAATATGGGATTGATCTTTAGTTTGTCATGTCGCACATCTCCAAGTCGTTCAGAAGAAGCCCTACCATTCTTAAGTCATGACTCATAAGGAAAAACAAGTCATGCCAATTTTATGTCATGTCGCCTATAACCAAGCCGTTCTGAGAATGTCAAGTCATCCCTAAGTCATGACATCCTTCACTAAGTCGTTGAAGGGGTTACAAGTCGATTCTAAGTCATGCTGCCTTCGATTCATAATATTTGAACCATGTCGTCATCAAGCCATGGTGTAGGATCGGAAAAAAGTCATATTTCGCATGACCTCAAGACGCCTTCAAGTCATACTATGCTCAACTAATATCTTGAAGGCCAAGTTGTTCGAAGCCCATGTCATCCCGAAGCTAGGGAGCAGTATAAGGCCAGTTCAATGTTAAGTCGCAACAGTTCATGCCGTAATCGAGATGGGTGTGAACCGCCTGACCAATCATGCCGTAACGGACATGGCGACATAAAGATGACAGTTGTTGTCAGCTGTGTTATGACAGCAATCACCAAGTTGTACTCAAACCGACATGGCCCATGTCGCTCGGACGACATGGATGCCTGCACTACAAATTCTCACTCCACACTCACTCCTATTTCATGACCCTAAAGAGCTACCCAACTATTTCTCCAACCATTTCAAGTGATTTCAACATCTCCAGTCACTCTTAATCGAAGATCAAACATCAAATCTATCATCAAGTGATGGAAATCAATCCAAGTGTTTAAAGGATCATAGATCTACTTCCATAGTTGCAATATTTAGAATTTTCTTTCAATATCCTTGATTATTTTGATTAGATCATGAGAAGAGTTTGCGAGGATGAAAATTAATGTAACGAGAGAATGTCTAAACCTTGTAAATTCACACGTGATAATGGAAATATCCTTTAAAGTGGATGTAGATCTCTCCTAGATCGAACCACTATAAAAATCTTTGTGTTTTTACATACTTATTGTGATTGCAGTCACATTCCTTACCGGTTGGTGAAGTGCCTTTATGGAACCTTTGGTGTTTAAGTTAATTTCGGTTTAAACATTTGGCACCCACTGTGGGGCCATATTCGCATTTCCTCTTTCTAAGTCATTCCCAAAAGTAAAGGTTGGAGCTCGTTCCTCCTATAGATTTTCCAAATCTAGAGTCCGAGCTATTCAGGCAAGTTCTCGCACAAGTTTAAAACCTTGTCCAAGCTATGGGTAGACCACCGAAGAATAAAGCTAGTAAGACCATCGAAGAGACTAACAACCTCACCAATAATGCTACACCGCCCACCAACCACTTTAAAGTTGGTGAAACTTCCAGAGCTAGAGCGGTTGTAGCAAGGAAGGAGTTGGATGAAGTTGTTGCGGGTCTAACAAGTCAAATGGACATCGCGAACAATGCTATGCTAAAAAAGTTAGAATCTATGTTGGCTATTCAAGCTACAACAACAAAAGTCACCATGAATGCTGCCCGTGCTAAATCTTCTCAAACTACTCGTACGGAAAATATGGGTTCCTCTTCTTCAAATCTAAATAGGGAAAATTCTGTCCAAGAGGTTGCAGATCATAACGATCCTCATCATAAAGAAGCCAAACCACCTACTCGCAACCATTCCGATTAAGCAACCTCTCAACAAGTGCTTGTTTTCACCAAAGGGGCACCTCCCCAAGAGGGAGGCCCAGAGCCCCGAATTCCAAACCGTGACTGTTTGCTTAGGCAAGGAGGATGGCGTCCGCCCCGTGGGCCAGCACAATGAGGAGGAGCGCATATCGGAAATGGTCCGCAAGATCATGGAGAAAAGCTTGAAAAAATAGGATGATGAGATAGAGTGGGGGTTCTCCCCTACGAAGACCCCACTCATGGAGAGGATCAAGATGGCTCCATATCCAAAGAAGTTCAAACCTCCAATGTTACAAGCCTATAATGGGACCGACGATACCAACGTGTTCCTATTCAAGTATGATCAACACATGGATGGGGCACGTGCCAGAAATGAGCTAAAGTGTCTTTACTTCCTAACTTATTTCGAAGGGGTGGCTTCTCTCTGGTTCACGAAGTTGCCACCAAAGTCTGTGAATGATTTCGGTACTTTAGCCAAGTTTTTCAGAGAGCAGTTCAGGCTCCAAGCCACCAAGGTACGGGATGTCATGGAATTAAACGAGCTTGAAAAAAGGCCTGGATAATCCATTAAGGCTTTCCTCACTCGCTTCAATGCGGCTGCAGCCGAAGTTGGAAATCATGAGTCCCGCCTGGCTTTGATGGCTCTAAAGGGAGTTATATGCAAAAAGACCAAGTTTGGGCGTTGGATCAAAAAGAAGAAGCTGACTACACTCGAGGAACTATTTGATAAAGTTGAAGAATACATGAGTGTTGATGAAGATCCAGCCTATGCTTTAGACATTCGCGAAAGTAATGCGCAGCCTGAACAGAAGAACGTTATTGTGCAGGGCGAGCAAAAGAATCCTAGTGGTCAAAAAAGGGGCAACGAGGGAAAAGATAACCGGACCAACAAGAAACTCCCTTCTATAAGAATTTTGAGTTGACTCCTCTTAATGACGCCATGGAAAATATCTTCATGGCAACTAATGATACCGAGGAATATCCAACGCCATGGCAAATAAAGGTCAATGATGCTGCAATAAAGTCAGACAGGTTCTGTCGGTTCCATAATCAACCAGGCCACAATACGAATGAATGCAGGCATCTGAAGAACCTGATCGAAGAGTTAATAAGGAAAAATAGACTCCAACCATATACGAAAAACACGCAAGATTCTCAAGCCGCTCAAGGGCTAGGAACATCTGCGGGACAGCCTAGACAAAGCGAGAGTACTCCAGTTGCTGTTATTCCAAGACCAATCATCAACACAATTTCAGGAGGACCCCACCCAACCGGAAGAAGCTGGGGGGACATCGTGAATCATGCTGATGTGATGAAAATCCTTCCTAATGAAGAAGGACTTATGGTCATAAACAATGCCTTTCCTGCAAAAATGCCGAAGACTTCATGGGATGATGTTATGCCTAGAGATAGAGACTCAGACGGATTGCTTACACTAAAGGTTAATCCCATGGTTGTTACCATCGGTTTGGGTCCAGCCATAGTGAGAAGGGTCTGTGTTGACAGTGGGGGCATCTGTCAATGTTCTTTTCATTATTGCATTCAACAAGATGAATCTTTCTATGGATGACATGATAGCTTACCAGAATAAGATCCATGGTTTCATGGGGGAACCCACTAAACCAATTGGCGTCATCAACTTGCTCGTCGAATTCAGAAAAGGGGAACAAAAGGTTGCCATGAAGAAAGATTTTGTCATAGTCGATGACCTTTTGGCCTACAATGCCTTCCTTGGGAGACCATCTCTTGCCGCATTCAGGATAGCAATGGCTCCATGGTGCTTGACCATGAAATTCCCTACCGAAAATGGAGTCGGCATGATTAAGAGCGACCAGAAGGCAGCAAGAGAGTGCTACATGGAAGAATTGGTTGAAGCTAGGAAGAAGGAGATGAAGAAGAATGCAGAGGCTCCGCATTCATGACTCCCCCTTATAGCAATTAGGGCGGGGCCCTCACACTGGTAAGCACAGTGGAGCTCAAAACGAAATGGACCCTAGGAAAGCCAGTGTGGGGGAAAACATAGCGATGCCAGCTGAAGCCACAATCTCAATCCTAATGGATGATGAGGATCCTGACAAAGTATTGAAAATAGGTTCTCAGTTGGGCTTAAAGTTGTAAAAAGAGTTAATCTTGTTTTTAAAAGCAAATTTAGATGTTTTCGCTTGGACACATTCTAACATGTGTGGAATTTGATGTGATGTAATAGTGCATAAATTGAATGTTAATCCAAGTTTAACTCCAATAAAACAAAAGAGATGAATTCAAGGACCTGAAAGATCTGTAGCATTAAAAGAAGAAGTGGATAGGTTGTTCAAGAATAACTTTACACGAGAGTCCACATATCCTGATTGGGTTTCTAATCCAGTCCTTGTTAAAATTCCAACGGCAAATGGAGAGTGTGCATAGATTATTCAGACTTCAGCAAGGCGTGTCCCAAAGATAGCTTCCCATTGCCCAGAATTGATCAACTTGTTGATGCAATAACGAGGCATGAACTATTATCCTTTATGGAAGCGTACTCCGGATACAATCAGATTATGATGCATAAGCCGGATGAGGAAAACACGAGTTTCATAATAGATAGAGCCTGTATTGCTACAAAGTCATGCCGTTTGGACTGAAAAATGCAGGAGCAACGTACCGGTGCCTTGTGAATTCCATGTTTAAATCCCAGATCAGGAGTATAATGAAAGTTTATGTAGATGATATGCTGGTGAAATCAAAGAAAGCTGAGGATCATCTTGAAAAGCTGGCTGAAATGTTTCATATCCTCAGAAAATATGGGATGAAACTAAATCCGCTTAAATGATCACTTGGAGTTGCATCGAGAAAGTTTCTTGGATTCATAGTTAACGCCAAAGGTATTGAAGCAAATCCTTCTCAAGCCACAGCCTTACAAGAGATGCGTGCTCCAAGGACAAAGAAAGAGCTTCAAAGCCTAAACGGGAAAGTAGCTGCGCTTAATCGATCAAAGGCCATGGATCGGTGATCCCACTCTTTGATGTTTTGAAGAAAGGAAGGAAGGATTTCCAGTGGACTCCTGAATGCCAAACAGCCTTCGAAGAGTTGATCAAGCGCATGGAGTCGCCACCAATGCTATCAAAACCTAGAGATGGAGAGGAACTGTTCCTATACCTGGCTGTCTCATCTCATGCGTTAAGCGTTGCTCTTGTCCGGGAAGATGTCGATCCAATGGCCAGTCTACTACAATAGTAAAAGGCTTGCTGGGGCAGAATTAAACTATCCCAGATTAGAGAAGCTTGCGTATTGTCTTCTTGTTTCCTCAAAGAAACTAAGGCCATACTTCCAAGCCTATCCTATAAAGGTTCTCATCGACCAACCACTAAGACAGGTTCTCTTTTGCTCAGAAACTTCAGAGAGATTATTGAAGTGGAACATAGAGCTCAGCCAATATGACATCACTTATCATCCTCGAAGAGCTATTAATGGGCAGGCCTTAGCAGATTTTATCGCCGAGTTCATGGATAGGAGAAGAAACAGAGGAACCAGCAGAGGCAGTGGCTAGTTGGAATCTATTCATTGATGGATCTAGGAATGATTACTGCTCAGGGGGAGGAATAGTCCTGGAAACTCCTGAAGGCCACTCCTTATGCTACGCCCTATGGTTGGAATTCCCATCAACCAATAATTAAGTTGAATATAAAGCATTAATCACAGCGCTAAAGTCTGCAAAAGAATTGAATCTGAAAACCTTGCAAATTCTCAGTGACTCATAGCTGGTAGCATGTCAAGTTTGAAAGGGATTCCAAACCAAACTCGAAAACCTTCCTACTTATCTTACCAAAGTTTTGGAACTTCTCAACGATCTTGACTACTACACTATATCTCATATTCCTAGGGAAGAAAATTCAAAGGCAGATTCTCTTGCTAAGCATGTCAGTTCCTCAAATGCACAGTTGTTGGGTTTGATACCCATCGAAGTCCTTTCAACTTCCACCATTGAAGAAGCAGATGTTGACTGGATTATGAAGGCTGTTGAAGAGCCTGTGTCCTGGATGACTCAGTCAAGGAATATATCCTTAATGGAACACTTCCGTAGGAACAAAAAAAACGATGAAAAGTATTGCGTAAAGCTCCATTATACCTTATCCAGGATGGAAGATTATATAGACAAGATTTCTCTATGCCACTGTTGTGATGTGTAACCAAAGAGGAGTCCAAAGCAATCTTGGCTGAATTACATGAGAGAGAACGCGGAGGTCACATAGGCGATCCAACACTAGCCAAGAAAATTCTGTGATATGGCTACTTTTGGCCCGATATGAACCTGAATTCAATGACTTATGCTAAGAAGTGTGATAGATGCCAAAGATTTGCAAAAATTCCAAGAGCTCTTCCCACAGAAATAACTCAAATGGCCATCCCATGGCCGTTTGCTATCTGGGGCATAGATTTAACCAGAGCATTGCCTACAGCTAAATCAAGTATGAAATATGCAATCGTGGCCATTGACTATATCACTAAATGGGACGAAGCTCAGCCATTAGCCACTATTACTTCGAAAAAGGTGATCAACTTTGTCGTGAAGAGCATCATCTGTAGATTTAGGATACCGCAGAAAATAATCACTGATAACGGAACTCAGTTCGAGAGCAGTGAATCCTTAGATTTCTGTGCTAAATACAAAATCAAGAAGAGTTTTGCAGCTGTTGCTCATCCGTAGGTCAACAGGCAAGTCAAAGCGATCAATAAAATTTTAAAGTCAACCATTAAGAAGCATCTCGAAAAAGCCAAAGGTGGTTGGTTTGACAAGCTTCCTTTTGCACTATGGGCATACCACACAACTCACAAAACTGCAACTAGGCACACTCCATTTTCGCTTGCATTTGGATCTGAAACTATGATCCCACTGGAGCTGGAAGTTCCCAGTCACCAAAAAATCCATTTTAATCAGGAAGAGAATGAGAAACTACAACTCAAAACACTTGATTTGCTTGAAGGAAAGAGAAAAGAATCAGAACTCAGAATTGCTGCTCATCAGAGAAGGGTAGCCAGGCATTTTAATGCTAAAGTCAAATAGAGAACTTTTAAAATTGGGGACCTAGTTCAGAAGAGAATCATGATAGGAAATGGGGTATTTGGACCCAATTAGGAAGGATCGTACATGATAAGCCAGAAATTCTCAGATGGCACCTTCGAACTGAAAAAGACGGACAGGGTCCTACTTCCTAGAGCCTGGAATAGCATAAACCTCCGTCACTACTTTGCTTAATGTTTCTTTCGTATATCTTGAAAAGTTGTAAACATCGTGCATTGTAAATACCATGCAACATTGTTATAAGCTTTGAAAATTGTTACAAGCTTTGTACATATCGATGAAAGAAATGGCTTTACTTGCCTAAATCGTACATTTGCAAATTCTTGATTAAAAGTTGCTGAAATTCGATTTTGATTGCAGGTCCCCTAAAAGAACGTCATCACATCTGTAACCTAGTAAAGCCTGGTGACCACCACAGCACATCCCAATTGGGATAGCTCAAACGCTCATTGCTTAGTGATTAAAACATCATTCCAACAAATACGAAGGTATGGAGCCCAACACTGCAAATAAGGGACACCAGGAACGGAACGGTCAAATGTTGTGGCGTTCAGACTACAAACAAAGTTGTAGGTTTCACCATAGGAGCATGTAACACCCCACCTCCGTTAAGGTCACTCACGAAGGGAATGCCTTAACTTTGGTGGAGCATTTTAGTAAACAGAACAGAAACTTACAAGACAGATAAAACAGTACTTGAATTTTTTTGACTTTATTACAACGGAAACAGAAATCAATATGGTTACATCCTTTCAAATCTCAGAATTCAAGTACAAAATATCAGTCTTGTACAAAAGCCTTCAAAATGCATGGTTTAAAATCATAATCCCCTCAGAAGAAGACAAGCCATACTTTAAGCACTTCAAGCAGAAGAAGTCCGGATCTAGCTAGAGTATTCCCTCCTTAGAAAACCTGGGGGGGGGGGGGGGGTGGGAAACGGAAGAAAAGAGGCGAAACAACAAGGGTCAGACATAAAGTCTGGCAAGTCCAGTGACTTTCAGCATATGAACAGATAATAATAATATGACATGAACATAAAACTGGATGAGAGATAACTGTAACAGGTGTAGCAGATATAACAGAAGAACAGAATGACATAAACTATTGCTTTACACTTCTCTGCACTAATACTAGTATAGCAGAATTAGGTGTCACCCTAATGTCTAAATTGAAGCACGAACGGGTACAAAATACTTTAACCGAAACAGAATACTAATAATGGGCCTTTACTACCCGATCAGAAACAGACAGAAGCAGAAACAGATTAATCCCTACGGAAACAGAATGTAGAATTAGGTGTACACTAGTAATGGGCCTTTACCACCCGAACAGACGGTACCACACAGAAACAGACGGGTGTTACCACCCAACAGAAACAGACAGTACCAACAGAAACAGACAGAACTAAGTGTACCCTAAAACCCTACCCCAAGCGATCGGCTCCCTAATACATAAATATCCTGTGTCGGCCCCACAGTAGGGTGTATCATTCCCTAAAGTGACAACCAATTGGCACAGACCTATTTACAGATGTCACGGCGTCTTACATCCTCAGAGGCGGACCGGGTTCCATGCACGCACATGACCTGGTTGGAACGCACCATCAACACCCCTCGCCATTATCAGAATGAACCTCTTATAATTAGTTCAGTAAGCGTGCCCGGACCCTACTTACTGTTGGGTCAAAGTTTTGATACCAGAAAGGGTTACTGACTAATATGGGTCCCAAACAACAGATGACACAAGTAATTCCCCTCCTAACCTTGTGTCCCCAGACTAACAGATTTCAGATTAACTTGTTTACAAGTTCAGACATACAGAATTCAGATTTACTAGTTCACAAATTAAGTTAACAAGTTTTCAGACTAACGGGTCAGATGTACAGATTTTTCAGATTTGTCTAACTTTGTATTGGGCCTATAGATTCATGGACGGGTTTTACTACACCTATTAATCCCGTTGGTTTAACCCTATTTTCCCCAATACGTTTTAGACGTCATTCTTATCTTAGATTTGCATTAACTAATTATTAATGCCCAGACCTCCCACATTAGGTCGCTAGCTTGTGGCCGCTGGATGGGCCGGGCGGTTCCGGGCAGACTTCTGCCACAAGCTAGACCTAACCTCGTGTCTTAAGCAGGTTATGACTAACTTCTCACATTAGAACCTATTGTTTGCGGCCACTGGATGTGCCGGGCGGTTCCAGGCAGAATTACGCCGCAAACTCATTCTAACCTCGAGTTAGCCATGTTTATCTTTGCGGCCAATTAATTAATATTTTACCGTTTATGCGCACGCCCAATATTTATATGCCAATTCAGATTATATCAATAACAGGGTGATTATATCAGCACAGCAGATAACAGATTTTAGCAGATAGCAGATTTTCCAGATTATATGACCTAACGGATTTAACAGATTTAGCAACTTAGCAGATTTTGGCATATAACAGGTTAGGCATCTCAACATACAAATTTAACAGATTTGGCATTTCAATCTAATTAGCAGTCTAGGCAATATAACAAAACTAGCAGTTTAGGCAACTTGGCAAATTAGCAGATTTAGCAAATCTAATATTTCTAAAGGTTCTATTTACATGCCTTGCCTAGTCATAAATTAGGCCTAAATTCATATGCCTACATAATTTTCATGATGAACATATACTCCATGTTTGCATAAAGTTACATAGCACAGAATGTGGATAAAATTTTCCATATAGCATATGTTCCAATTTTTGTTAAACTAGCATTTTACAGTAGATTCACATATAAATTATACCAAATATAACCATTAATTTCAATGCATGCCATATATCCCAAAAATCCCTATTTAGGTGTGATCACAATAATAGATATCCTAATTAATGTAAATCTTTACACCTAAGTTTCCATATCCTTCTTCTTTTCAACTTATGAATCGTTATGCAAAATATACCCAACAATCTAAATTATATCTCCTAAAAATTAGATCTTGACTTTTATCTGCATTTTGTCCAAAGTCTCAAATCATAAGTAATCTTACAATGGTTCCTCTCTTCTTTTATCACAGAATATGCATAGGTTTAAAACTAGTTTACAACATATGCTTACTTTTCTAATTAATTACAGATCTAAATAACATATGTTCATTTCTCTAATTAGTTACAGATCTAGATTACAACGTACACTATGCATACAACATATATAAATTACATGTTTACAGTCAAATTCATGCATCTAATCCCAAGTCATATGTCAATATATTTTATGCCTCGGATCTAAAGTCATATGTTCAAATCAGCCTTGTCAAATTTCGTATCATTCATTATTTGTCCCAAAATTTGCGTTCATACGTTAATCTCTTATGAGATTAGGCACAGGCTCGTGGTAGCCTGGCTATAGAAACAGAAAGGAAGCAGAAAGGGATACAGAACAGTCACAGAAAAACAGATCTGACAGATATACAGTCTCAGATTCAGATTCACAATTCATGTCAAAATCAGAATTAACGTTTATAGCGGAAAATAACTGTACTTGCCTTGATTGGATTAAAGAAAGAACTTTAGTTGTTGCAGAAGCTTTTATCTCAAATTTGAATTGAATTGCTTAGGTTGATGTTGATTAGCTTCTAGTTTTGATTCTAGCAGAGTAGCGACGCCATTTTTATTTTTATTAGAACAGAGGCAGAGAAGAAGCAGAATAGAATTGTGTGTAGAGGAGGCTAGGTCTTAGGATCTATTTATAGGTGTAGTTAGTTGTTTTAGGCCTTTAGATAAACCCTAAAACAGATCAGAACCATCAGAATTCGTCACAGACTCACCAAAACAGCCCAAAAACCCATCCAGGTGCACCCAGGCCGACCTGGCTCGACCAGGGGGGGTCGACCCCCAGGTCGACTCCCCAGTCGACCTGGGGGGGGGGGGGGGGGGAGGTCGACTCCCCAGTCGACCTGGGCCCCAGGTCGACCCCCGGGTCGACCTGCCCAGTTCTGGGCTGACCGAAACCTTCTGAATCTTGTTTTGGCCATATCTTGGTCATACGGACTCCGATTTTCGAAAACTCGGACTCTATTTCGCGTATTTTTTTTGAGAGGAACGTAATGGTGATGTCCGTTTTACCTAATTCCTGTTTCTTGAATTAGTTATCCTTATTTTACTATCTTTTCCGTAACATACGCCATTATCAAACTAATTTTTCTTCTCTTCCATGTATTAATTAATTCTCCTTATGCATCACCATTATTTACGTATCCTAAGCATATTTTCATATATTTCATTTCATTTTTAATTATACCTAAAAATGCGGGGTGTTACATTCTCCCCCCTTAAAGGATTTCGTCCCCCAAATCTTCAAGTTAAGAAGAATGTGTCCTACCATCCAATCATCCATCTACTCAATCACCAATCACAGGCATTCATTGTCCTTAAGAGATTTCTAATGCTGTATGAACATATGCAAGAAATGTGTGTATATGTTCCTTGTCTAATGCAAAGATCAGGCGGTCCACTGATTCAGTTGACCTCCTTAATGCGAATTATGCCAGTGCCATGAGTCCAACATGTATGCAATTTTCCTAGTCGATACATATCATTTCTATATGAGTGCACAACCATTCAGTCATATGCAACATCCATGTGCTGAGTCAATCAATTTGCATCCACAAAAATTGAAAATGCTCACACATCCATATGCAGTATGAGAGTGTTTTCGAGCCGATCTAGTGCCTAGTGTGTGTATATGCGTCCACGAGCAACCACTAGCAACCACTTGCATCCACTTGCAACCATCAAACATAACATGTCTCAAACACATGTTTACACCCATTAGGATTCCTATCTATAAGTTGAACACTCGATCGATAGGATAGAGTCTAGTGATGGAAGCGAGTACAGATAGAACGAAGACTTGGTTCCCATTAGACATTGGTTGAGAAAATAATTCCCCTAAGTATCAACCCCAAAGACCGAAATCAATATCAGATTGACACTCAGAGGATTACCTTCTTTAGACAATGTCAAAACTGGAAATCAGAATTATTCAGATATTTACAGACTACTGATACAGATCAGGTTTCCTAATGATTCTTAGGAAGCTAAGCATGATAAAATCATATCCCACAAAAACTCAGAATATATGCGTCATATTTGACGCCTAACACAGATATCCCTCAAACCTTAATCTCAAACAGATGAGCCATAACCCTTATGGGTCTGAGCCTACAGCGGAATTCAGAAATAATACTAGTATTAAAGTGCAGAGTATCGATTACAAAATCAAAATACCAGAATCAGAAAAAGTCTTAACTCCATAATCAGATAAAGAAATTAAACCTACTATAGAAATTTTCCTATTTCTATCCTAGCCACTAGCCTCAAGATTATTCGCATGTCCTCCTTGTCCTCGTCTCTTCGGGCAGTCCCTAGTGAAGTATCCCATCTCCCCACAGTTGAAGCAAGCGCCCTTCCTTTTTCTGCAATCCTTGTTCAGATGAGTCGAGCATCCACAAGTAAAGCACTTTTTCCCCTTCTTATCTTCAGTCTTCTCATCCTTCCTTTGTGTTTCCTTTTTGGGCCCCGCTTTCTTATTCGGTGGTTCTTCCTTCTTTGTCTCTTTCGGGCCCTTGTCTTCCTCGTGCAGTAGTGCCATGTCCACCAATTTCTCGTAAGTCGCTCTCATAGGTACGTGGGTCATGGCTAAGCTGTGCAGTGGCTCGTTCAATCCTTTAACAAAGCAGAGAGCCTTTTTATGCTGAGTGTTGACTAAATCCAATCCGAACCTAGCCAGTTGGTTGAACTGGTTGACGTATTCCTTGACCGTCATACTTCCTTGCTTAAGAGATAAGAACTTTTCCAGTTGTAAACTTCGTTCAGCTTGCGAGAGGAATTTTGTCTCAAACCTTGTTTTGAAATCCATCCATGTCTCGACCGGCCTCTCGGCGTTAGTGACTTCCCACCAGTAGGAAGCTTCGTCTTTGAGCAACCATACCGCCAACTGTACCTTCTGCCTATCGTCCACCTCGAAGATAACGAATAGATCCTCAGTTTCTTTGAGCCAATTCCTCGCTTCTACGAATGATTCAGTTCCTTTGAAATCCTTTCCACCCATGGCCCTAAAATCTCTACAGATCTTTGAGAAAGCAATTGCACGAGGAGGGGGTGGGGGAGGGGGATCATTTGCTGGACCTGCAGCGGCGGTCCTAGCCTCAAGATATTGACGAAACCAACCGGGTACATGGACACCCTCTGGTATCTCAGATGCTTCAGACATGCTGAAACGAAAAAGGAAAGGTTCAATACAAAAAGGACTGAAAGAAAGATATATGGCTCTTGGGGATCATGTTTTTCAAAATAAGCTTTAATTTTGAAAATACTTCCTTTTAAAACCTTTTTGAAAATAGTTTTCGAAAACTTTTATCTAATCTGGTAACCTTTAGCTCTGATACCAAGTGTAACACCCCACCTCCGTTAAGGTCACTCACGAAGGGAATGCCTTAACTTTGGTGGAGCATTTTAGTAAATAGAACAGAAACTTACAAGACAGATAAAGCAGTACTTGAAATTTTTTGACTTTATTACAACGGAAACAGAAATCAATATGGTTACATCCTTTCAAATCTCAGAATTCAAGTACAAAATATCAGTCTTGTACAAAAGCCTTCAAAATGCATGGTTTAAAATCATAATCCCCTCAGAAGAAGACAAGCCATACTTTAAGCACTTCAAGCAGAAGAAGTCCGGATCTAGCTAGAGTATTCCCTCCTTAGAAAACCTGGGGGGGGGGGGGGAACGGAAGAAAAGAGGCGAAACAACAAGGGTCAGACATAAAGTCTGGCAAGTCCAGTGACTTTCAGCATATGAACAGATAATAATAATATGACATGAACATAAAACTGGATGAGAGAAAACTGTAACAGGTGTAGCAGATATAACAGAAGAACAGAATGACATAAACTATTGTTGTACACTTCTCTGCACTAATACTAGTATAGCAGAATTAGGTGTCACCCTAATGTCTAAATTGAAGCAGGAACGGGTACAGAATACTTTAACCGAAACAGAATACTAATAATGGGCCTTTACTACCCGATCAGAAACAGACAGAAGCAGAAACAGATTAATCCCCACGGAAATAGAATGTAGAATTAGGTGTACACTAGTAATGGGCCTTTACCACCCGAACAGACGGTACCACACAGAAACAGACGGGTGTTACCACCCAACAGAAACAGACGGTACCAACAGAAACAGACAGAACTAAGTGTACCCTAAAACCCTACCCCAAGCGATCGGCTCCCTAATACATAAATATCCTGTGTCGGCCCCACAGTAGGGTGTATCATTCCCTAAAGTGACAACCAATTGGCACAGACCTATTTACAGATGTCACGGCGTCTTACATCCTCAGAGGCGGACCGGGATCCATGCACGCACATGACCCGGTTGGAACGCACCATCAACACCCCTCGCCATTATCAGAATGAACCTCTTATAATTAGTTCAGTAAGCATGCCCGGACCCTACTTACTGTTGGGTCAAAGTTTTGATACCAGAAAGGGTTACTGACTAATATGGGTCCCAAACAACAGATGACACAAGTAATTCCCCTCCTAACCTTGTGTCCCCAGACTAACAGATTTCAGATTAACTTGTTTACAAGTTCAGACATACAGAATTCAGATTTACTAGTTCACAAATTAAGTTAACAAGTTTTCAGACTAACGGGTCAGATGTACAGATTTTTCAGATTTGTCTAACTTTGTATTGGGCCTACAGATTCATGGACGGGTTTTACTACACCTATTAATCCCGTTGGTTTAACCCTATTTTCCCCAATACGTTTTAGACGTCATTCTTATCTTAGATTTGCATTAATTAATTATTAATGCCCAGACCTCCCACATTAGGTCGCTAGCTTGTGGCCGCTGGATGGGCCGGGCGGTTCCGGGCAGACTTCTGCCACAAGCCAGACCTAACCTCGTGTCTTAAGCAGGTTATGACTAACTTCTCACATTAGAACCTATTGTTTGCGGCCACTGGATGTGCCGGGCGGTTCCGGGCAGAATTACGCCGCAAACTCATTCTAACCTCGAGTTAGCCATGTTTATCTTTGCGGCCAATTAATTAATAATTTACCGTTTATGCGCACGCCCAATATTTATTTGCCAATTCAGATTATATCAATAACAGGATGATTATATCAACACAGCAGATAACAGATTTTAGCAGATAGCAGATTTTCCAGATTATATGACCTAATGGATTTAACAGATTTAGCAACTTAGCAGATTTTGGCATATAACAGGTTAGGCATCTCAACATACAAATTTAACAGATTTGGCATTTCAATCTAATTAGCAGTCTAGGCAATATAACAAAACTAGCAGTTTAGGCAACTTGGCAAATTAGCAGATTTAGCAAATCTAATATTTCTAAAGGTTCTATTTACATGCCTTGCCTAGTCATAAATTAGGCCTAAATTCATATGCCTACCTAATTTTCATGATGAACATATACTCCATGTTTGCATAAAGTTACATAGCACAGAATGTGGACAAAATTTGCCATATAGCATATGTTCCAATTTTTGTTAAACTAGCATTTTACAGCAGAGTCACATATAAATTATACCAAATATAACCATTAATTTCAATGCATGCCATATATCCCAAAAATCCCTATTTAGGTGTGATCACAATAATAGATATCCTAATTAATGTAAATCTTTACACCTAAGTTTTCATATCCTTCTTCTTTTCAACTTATGAATCATTATGCAAAATATACCCAACAATCTAAATTATATCTCCTAAAAATTAGATCTTGACTTTTATCTGCATTTTGTCCAAAGTCTCAAATCATAAGTAATCTTACAATGGTTCCTCTCTTCTTTTATCACAGAATATGCATAGGTTTAAAACTAGTTTACAACATATGCTTACTTTTCTAATTAATTACAGATCTAAATAACATATGTTCATTTCTCTAATTAGTTACAGATCTAGATTACAACGTACACTATGCATACAACATATATAAATTACACGTTTACAGTCAAATTCATGCATCTAATCCCAAGTCATATGTCAATATATTTTATGCCTCGGATCTGAAGTCATATGTTCAAATCAGCCTTGTCAAATTTCGTATCATTCATTATTTGTCCCAAAATTTGCGTTCATACGTTAATCTCTTATGAGATTAGGCACAAGCTCGTGGTAGCCTGGCTATAGAAACAGAAAGGAAGCAGAAAGGGATACAGAACAGTCACAGAAAAACAGATCTGACAGATATACAGTCTCAGATTCAGATTCACAATTCATGTCAAAATCAGAATTAGCGTTTATAGCGGAAAATAACTGTACTTGCCTTGATTGGATTAAAGAAAGAACTTTAGTTGTTGCAGAATTGTTGCAGAAGCTTTTATCTCAAATTTGAATTGAATTGCTTAGGTTGATGTTGATTAGCTTCTAGTTTTGATTCTAGCAGAGTAGCGACGCCATTTTTATTTTTATTAGAACAGAGGCAGAGAAGAAGCAGAATAAAATTGTGTGTAGAGGAGGCTAGGTCTTAGGATCTATTTATAGGTGTAGTTAGTTGTTTTAGGCCTTTAGATAAACCCTAAAACAGATCAGAACCGTCAGAATTCGTCACAGACTCACCAAAACAGCCCAAAAACCCATCCAGGTGCACCCAGGCCGACCTGGCTCGACCAGGGGGGGTCGACCCCCAGGTCGACACCCAGGTCGACTCCCCAGTCGACCTGGGGGGAGGTCAACTCCCCAGTCGACCTGGGCCCCAGGTCGACCCCGGGTCGACCTGCCCAGTTCTGGGCTGACCGAAACCTTCTGAATCTTGTTTTGGCCATATCTTGGTCATACGGACTCCGATTTTCGAAAACTCGGACTCTATTTCGCGTATTTTTTCGAGAGGAACGCAATGGTGATGTCCATTTTACCTAATTCCTGTTTCTTGAATTAGTTATCCTTATTTTACTATCTTTTCCGTAACATACGCCATTATCGAACTAATTTTTCTTCTCTTCCATGTATTAATTAATTCTCCTTATGCATCACCATTATTTATGTATCCTAAGCATATTTTCATATATTTTATTTCATTTTTAATTATACCTAAAAATGCGGGGTGTTACAGGGCACCTTCTTAATTGCAAGGTACATAACCCTAGTTCTAACAAATCGTAGTAAACCCGATAAATGACCCAGCGTCCGCCCCGATGCAACTCCAAGCCAAAGACCTCCCCGAGAAGAACCCATTCGATCGTTAGTGCCATTAATACATGGCTCGATTGCGACAAACATTGCGCTTCTAAACCAAAGACCTCCCCGAGGGGCATCGAGTCGATCGCCAGTACCACTAATACATGGCTCGGTTACGACAAACCCTGGACTTCTAAAGGCCTCTTCAGAGGCATCCGATCAGATGTAGGGTCTTCCAAACCCAGTTACTGATGCTGGATCTTCCAAATCCAGTTACTGACGGATGTTAAAGCTCCCTTTGGGGGCATCCGATCATAAGCCGGGTCTTCCAAATTTGGTTAGTGATGGACCCAAAGACCTTTTCGAGGGCGTTCGAGAAATTCTACAAGTTGCTGAATTATTTAGTCACAAGGAATAATGGATTTACAAAGACCACTTTGGAGGCACAAAAACAAGACCTCCTCGGGAGCATATATTCAAATCTAATCTCCGAAGGGCCTGGACTGTCAGGTTAGCGAGAAACATGATTGAATATACTGAAAATATAAGACCTCTCAAGTAAAGGCACAAGAACAGAAACTCCTCTCCATTAAAAGATATGAACTTGGTCGACTAGACCGACAGTCTTTCGGTCATGAGCAAGCTAGGAAATTTCAAATGTGGCGGTATGAGCACATGACCGGAAGATTCTAAATACAGTCGATCACAAATGTCGCACCTAACCTTTAAAAGTCAGTGACGAATTTTGGTACGAGGGCATTACCACCGCATTAAGAAAATTCAATGTTGCTCACTTTAGACATACCATAAGTTCGTCACAACTTTACATTAAAGGCTCAACATCTATGAGAATTACTCTGACCAACGAAGGTAAATCCCTTGAAATGTCTAAGGCAAACTTGAAAACTTCGATACAGTGATAAGCACAAAAGTGGTAACTCACGAAAAAGAAATCCAAAATACTGCCCCAGACAAAATTAAGAAAATTCAGTGCAATTAAAGTGTCTACATCTTTCTCTATTAAAATAACTGGAGGATTCACATGAATCTGTGAACTAGAAGCTTCAATATTAGCAGGATCAACGGAAGGATCAATGTTGGTTTGATTTCGAACCTTCTCTCCGGAAGCACTAGCCCTATCATTTGCCAATTGGGCTTTTACCTCAACTTAAGCTTTTTTGGATCTTTCGTCTAAAAGATCATTAATGAGATCATCTTCGCCACGATCGCCACCATTAATTTCAAGTACTTGCACCCAAACGAGTACCAAGGTAGTTGGAAAGTTGTCCCCTAAATAGTGTAAACTCCCACGGCTCATGATACTAAAAACATAAAACCGGAATATGTCGACATCAGCCTCGTCCATAGCCTTCTTGTGAGTTTCCTCAACAGCTTTTTTATCATTCTCCTAAGTATCAACCTTAGCTATTAATATGTGATTGGAAGCTTTCAAGGAATTGACAGTTTCTCTAAGTTGAGCAGCTTTGTCTCGATATTGTTTAGAGAAATCCTTTTCCACAGACAATGTAACTTTAGCATTGCATTTGGCGGTTAGGACTTCGTTTTCCTTTTTCTTAACATCTTCAAGTTAACTCTGAGTGTTTTGTTCTCGGTGTCTAATCCCTTCAGTTCTGCATTTCTTTTAGTGAGGGATGCAATGGTAGCATCATGAGAACCTAAGACTTCTTCCCATTTGACTTTGTCACTCTCCAAAGCAGCAATCTTAGTAAGATTAGCACCATTACGCTTTTAGAGATCATCGCCAAATTTATGCCATTTGCTCAATTGTTTCTTAGCACGGTCCCTGACAATACTTAGCTTTGTGTCAAGTTGAATCTTAGCAGTGTCAGGATGGGTAAGCATTTAACTTATAACGGTTTCTATTTCCTTGGCAATGTCATCAACATCAGTTGGATTTGTGCCACGATCAAAAAGTATCCCTTTCAAGTTCCAACCCTTGAATCACCTAGATAGAGAAGTGTTTGCTAGTTCAGGCTCGTGATGGGGCTTGTGAGTAATTGAGTGGATTTCAGCAAAAGGACCAGGAGGACCAGAAGATGGAACCGAACAGGGCACAATAGGAAGCATGTTCAATTGAGGGCGCTTATGTGAGCCATCCTTCCCTTGATCGTCTTTCCCACTCTTCTCCCCGTGACCCTCTTCATCATGGGTATCATCCCTAAGACAAGCGTGTTTTCTTCTTTCCTTGTCTTCTTTCGCACGTATCTTTCGCCTCTTCTCATCATTCAATTCCAGTTCTAATGCATGCGAAGGCTTGTGAGAGGATTTTGGAGGCCGGGGAGGGTAAGACTGCTTGGAATGATGCGGCTGTCGCAAAGGGTCGGTTATAATAGATGCTTTAGGTTGTATGCTCTACTTTTCTTCATAAAATCTGACAAATGTTTCTTATGCATCTTTGAACCTTAAAAAAAAAAAGCTTTTTAACACTCAAATCGGAAGGTGCTGGGGCAAACTGTGAAGGTTACCAAAATTTAAGAAGTATGTGCGTGTTAGAGATGTTTTTTAAAGCACTACTGCTAATGAACCAGTTTTTCTAGTTGGTTCTAGGGAAATTCCTAGAGATGCGAGCAATTTTCCTGGCCGAGTGATGGTAGCACCCATTATGTCAGTTCCTATATTTATGGTTTGAGGTTCAAACAGTTGGGTAACAATATCACCCTGGCTAAGATACTTGGCTGAGTTAAGATCGTCCAAATTATCAAAGGTACCTATGGAACCTTCCTCTGTTATGTTTTGAATAAGAGGGTCCTCAGTCATCGTTTCAGTGTTTGGATCAATCTCTAGTGCGGTTTCACCTTCCCCAATATGTTCAGTTTCATGTGCAGAATCTGAAACGTTGTCCTCTCTTTCATCTCTCTCAATCTTCTCAGTTTATGATACAGGCTGTGGGGTGGTATCTTCTTTCTCGACTTGTCCAGTTGAGGTTAGAAGACCCTTATCCTCACGTTGTTTAAGTGTTTCATCCTCATTAGAAGCCAGTTTAGATGGCGACTTTCAACGACTAGCAGGCTCAGAGCACCTTTTCAGTGAGGAATCAACAGTTTGATCTCGGGCTTCATTATTACTACCAGAAGTACCAACATTTGGTTCTGTAGGCTTAAGTTTGGGGGTTGCAGGCATTCCTTTGGAATATAATTTCCTGGAAAATGGAGTAATCCATGTTTGCGAGGATTATCCTTTGTTATCACATATTGTCTAAATCTATCCAATATGCCAACATAATGAAGGGAGTCATAAAGAGGTTTAAAAGGAGTGCTATCTTTCTCTTTAATAGGAGCCGGGAGAACTGGAAAACAAAGGAACATAGATTTCAGTAATTGAAATCAATATAAAAGGTTAAAAGTGGATTTTCATAAAAAGATTGTTTACCCCCTTCTGACCAGTTCCCGTGAAAGGTTTCAGGGCATCGAACAAAGAAAATCTGATTTAAGAACCCCAAAACGCTGTTTGGCAAGTTATGAACAAGCTTTCGATTTCGAGCACCCTCAGCATGCATGATGGAAGGAGTGTCTTTCCTAATTTTTAAAGAGAATAGGTAACGGATTTCGTCAAAGGTAGGCTTACGTCCTTCTTTATCAATGGCAATGATATAAAGCCCTAATAGGACAATGTAACCATTAGGGTTGAGCTGGAAGGGAGCGAGAGCCAGATGATTCAGAATTCTCTCTAAGAAAGGGTTGTATGGAGGAATAGCACCGCTTGATAGCATATATCTATTCACAATATGTACCTAGGCTAGGGTCTTTCCGCAAATACGCCCTCAGGTGGCAACATCGCGTCTGCAATAGGGATCACACACTGCCCACACAGTTGTTCGAATTGATGTTGATTTAAAGTGGTAGATTTCCTTTCCTGGTCCCGGGCACTAACAAGTCGGAGTTCAAGAAAAGGTTGTGCGGTATCCAGAAGATGTGGTCGTAGTAATTTCGGGGGCAGAAGAAGAAGCATCCTCAGTTTGAAGGCGAGAACTCTTTCTAGTAGACATTCTACACAAGTATGTTCATTCACAAAACGTATCACAAAAGAATTCTGGAACTTCTAGGGAAAAGCTATGGGTTATACAATCCTTAGGATGCTCAACGAGTTGGTTAACAACATGATATTAAGAACTCATATCGATCTAACTATCCAATCGTTTGAAACTTAAGTCGTAATGGAACTTAAGCTATTCAAGTCTCAAGTCGTAAAGAGTCCAATTCATTGGATGGCTTATGTCACTTTGTAACTCAAGCCGTTGAACGACTCATAGCACAAAAGATTCAAGCCAATGATCACTTGAGTCGTTAGAAGACTCAGGTCGTAAAGACTTAAGTCATTAAAGGCCCAACCAATCTTATAATTTTAAGTCTCTCAACGGCATGACCAAGTCATACCACCACTTTAACGAATCCATGCCGTTGAAGAGTCTAGCCATTCGAACCTCCTTTAGGACTTCATTTCGTTCTAACGACTTAAGAGCTAAAGGCGTTCGAGCGACATGACACCTCATATGGTTTGAATCTTTAAATTACCTACTACGACTTGAAGATTCATGATGCTGCAATGACCTAGAATCGGGAAAGTTATATGATTTGATCAACTTGGAATTTTATGTCGGTTTTGCGACATGGAGTTGTGAGTTATATCTGCAAATCCATACATACAGATTTCGCCATCAATGGTTAAAATAAAAGCAAGTTTCGATTATCGTTTCGAGCACAAAGTTGTTTACTACTAGTTTAGAGCTACACATACAAACCAAGACAAGTAATTTTTCATCGAAATCAACACAAACAGTATCGAGATAGCAAGTGCTATGGTTTGAGCATTTCAACAAACATGATATGTGCATTATGTCAAAATCAAGTTTTAAATAGGGAGTGGTACTTCAAATCCCTAATGCACACTTTAAATTCATTACAATAAAACTCAAGTCTGATTCACAACATTTCAGCACCAATACGAATCAGAATATCTAATATAGCCCAAAGATTTCGCAAGTGTCATACAAATCCTAAAATTAGGGGAAATAAAGTAAGAATTAAACCTGGTTATAAGCAGATGATACATGTGATGGCTTTTGAGTGATTGACGATGGAGGAACACCTTGAATTTGGAAGCCTATGCTAAGTTGAATTGAGTCAGCCTTGGTTGATGATTCAAGTGGACTTGTTGAAGCTTGATTTCGATATAAATCCTGTCACCAGTGGTCAAAGCTGATTGAATAAAGGACGTTGTTTTTTAATCAGGGTTTAGCCGCCATTAGCGAGATAACAAGCTTCAAATGTGGATGGAATGTAACTGGACAGGCAATTTGCAAGGTGATATAAGAGTATAGGAGGTATTTGGGCCAGGGCGGTTTAAAGCCCAACACGACATGATAGAACGAACAACATAAGACATGCAATGGCATATGACAGTGGGCGACATGATAATTCAAATGGAATAGACTTTCCAGGAAAAATAATCAACAACTTAGAGAAGGAACTTGACAAACAACATCAAAAGTATAGTAAATTGAAGCCCACATCATTTTTAATGTGAACTTCGAGGGGCAAATTTTAATCCATAAAATATGGGATTGATCTTTAGTTTGTTATGTCGCATATCTCCAAGTTGTTCTGATGAAGCCCTACCATTCTTAAGTCATGACGCAGAAGGAAAAACAGGTCATGTCGTTATTTATGCCATGTCGCCTATAACCAAGCCGTTTTGATAATGTCAAGTCGTCCCTAAGTCATGACGTCCTTCACTAAGTCGCTAAAGGGGTTAAAAGTCGATTCTAAGTTATGCCGCCTTCGATTCATAATATTTGAACATGCCGTCATCAAGCCATGGCGTAAGATCAGAATAAAGTCATGTCGCATGACCTCAAGATGCCTTCAAGTCAAATTATGCTCAATTAATATCGCGAAGGCCAAGCGTTCGAAACCCATGTCGTCCAGAAGCTAGGGGAGCGGCATGAGACCAGTTCAATGCTAACCCGCAACAGTTCATGTCGTAACCGACATGGGTGTAAACCGCCTGACCAATCATGCCGTAACCAACATGGTGACATAATGATGACAATTGTTGCCAGCTCTGTTGTGACAGATGTCACCAAGTTGTACTCAAACCGACATGGTCCATGTCGTTCGGATGATGTGGATACTTGCATTACAAATTCTCACTCCACACTCACTCCTATAAATAGCCCATGCACTCCACTTTAATGTGGACCAAATTTCATAACCCAGAAGGGCTGCCCAACTATTTCTCTAACCATTTCAATTGATTTCAACATCTCCAGTCACTTTCAATCGAAGATCAAACACCAAATCTATCATCAAGTGACGGAAATCAATCCAAGTGTTTGAAGGATCACAAATCTACTTTCATAGTTGCAATACTTAGAATTTTCTTTCAATCTCCCTGATTATTTTGATTAGATCATGAGAAGAGTTTGTGAGGATGAAAATTAATGTAATGAGAGAATGTCTAAATCTTGTAAATTCGCATGTGATAATGGAAATCTCCTTTAAAGTGGATGTAGATCTCCCCTATATCGAACAACTAAAAAAATCTTTGTGTTTATACGTACTTATTGCGATTGATGTCTCATTCCTTACCGATTGGTGAAGTGCCTTTGTGGCACCATTGGTGTTTAAGATAATTTCGGTTTAAACAAGCGGTAACTTGCCTCGTTGGTCATGTTTATAAAAATGTAAACGTGTTAAATTTAAAGATGGATGTTTATATTGCTCTTATTGTTGATTGTTGAATGTTATATCTGTTTATTGAAATATATGATTTCGTTTGAGGTAACATATTTGGATGCAGGGAAACAGGTTGGAGAGATCCAACTAGATTCCTCAAATATATTAAATGTTATTTAGTTTCATATTATCATTATAGGAACTATTCTGATGGGATGATTGATTTGGTTGTTAATCGTTGACCGGAGATTAAACGTTTGTTTTGTTTTAACCAATGGGCAGTATTGATTGAGTAATTGGCAGTGTATGGCCTATAAATTAATCGTTTTATAAGTATTGATTCACTGTCAGGTAAATCGACATGAATGAAGTTATTAAATTTATTTTTATAACTGAAGATGGATTTTTTAATCTGTTATTTTGAATAAAAGTTTACAAAAAGGAAATAAATGATTATTATTTAATATTTAAGTTTATAAGTAATTATTTAATGATTTTATAAGGCAAATTTCTTATCTTAAATAAGATTTATATGCGAATGAGATGAAATTGATGTAATGGTTAAGAGTTGGAATAATTGTTTCTAAGAAATAATTAAATGATATTATTAAAATTAATTATATTATTAATTGATTTAAAGGAGGAATTAATTCGAATTGGTTAAAGGAAAAATCGGGTTTTGAGTTGACCAAGTCGATTGGCCATTTTAACTGGAATTAGTTATCTAATTGATTTGTTATCAATTAATTTAATGATATATCTTGATTGATTTTAATAAGATTTTAAAGGAGATCTACTAAGATTTTAGTTAATATAGAATTAAACTACTTCAGTGGTAGTTAATAATGGATTAAATTATCAATTTAGTGAATGATAAGTTAAGTAACTATTTTGTAAATAAAATCCATTTAAGTATATAATCAATTTGAAAGGAATCAAGTTGAATTGAAAAAGGAGGTCATGAACGATTTTTATAGTAATCCGAGTTTTATAAACGAAGTTATAAAAGAGGGTTTTTTGTGAATGCGATAACTTAAAATAAATATTTACTTAAGGGTTGAATTAAGTTAAAAGGAATCAAGGTAAAAAGGTTTTTAAACCTAAGGTTTATAAGAATAATGTGAGGATAAAACTTTGTTTTTAAGTTAATGTTACTTAATAATGAGATTAAGTGAAGTGAATGGAATTAAAACGAGGTTTCAAAGCGAAAAATGGTTTAAAATCAAACGTTTTGCAGATTTGAACGGAATTAAGGAAATTAGGAACTGACTGGATATTAGTCAAGTTAAATAACTTCTTGAGTGCCGATCTAATGTTGGTTTCGGCCTTTGGTGTTGAGATTTCGGAAGTTGTTCTCTTACTAGTTTTCTGTTAGGGACTAATGAATGTTGTAGTAACGGGAATAGAAAGTGGTTTTGAGAATATAACGGTATTTCGAGATTTAAGAAATTTGCGAGTTGTGTTTGAATAAGTTATTCAAAGGGGAAGTGTTAGTTATTGTTTCAAGAAATGAAATAAAAGAGTCGTAACGATGTTTTATGCTTAAATTTATTAAAACCCAAAGAGGGAATATATATATATATATGATTTAATTCTAAAATAATTAAAACAGTTTTAAGAATACTCTTATAATGAAATCAGAAGTAAATGTTATGTTTTAAATATTAAAAGATTAAGGAGCTTAATTAGTTTTTAAACTAAAAAGGCCAATTGATGCTGGGTACTGAATTAGTGAACTCATTTTTATTTTCATGATTGAATGGTTGTTTATTTTCTAGTTAAATAACCGACTATCAAATCTTACCGATATGATTGTTGGTACGGAATGATCGGGATCAAATTTATATTCGAAAACCATTCCGAACCAGCAAATACGAAATCGTCGAAGATACAGGACAGAGCAGTTAAAGACCGTGGTTCATAAACGGAAGGGCTAATTGATAAATTACTCTGGCGTGCAAACCGAATATTTTGATGGTAATTCAGTCATGATAGAATCTGCGGATTGCAAGGACAACTCGCTACTGATCCATAGGGTAATATAACGATGCAGTAGAGAGTGCCTTCAGTTTTTCCAGTCCTAAGACAACTTGTATGGACGAATGTATGACATAGTATTTCCAAAGGGATCGCGTATGTTGATATCTTCAAACATCCATAGTTGTGGCGGAGAATGGTCGTTCTCTTAGCTTTACAACTATAGTAAATTTTTTTGGGACATTGATTAGTGATTTACTAGCGGATCTGACGATGTGGCATTCAAAGTGAAAGGGTGGCCAGATGCTCAAAGAGAAAATTATAACCTTAAACCTCATCAACCAATAAATGACAAAAATCGGACAGGCATCATGGCTAAGTGGGTCGCTCCCAAGTAGGGTGTATAATCACCTATCTGGAGAAATTCATTTCCTTTTTTATTCTATTCGAAGTTGTCTCTTTCGGGAAATGGTTTATACATTTGATACACTCAGGCAAAATGAGTGGTCGGTCATGTATGTCCAGGTTGCAAGATGTTCTTATTGAACCTAGTGTATTCCTCTCAAGAGATACACTACCGGTAGGTGGTTCCATACCTCGTTATAGTGGGAATCCTATATCCAATAAGTTCTTGGGGTTTTGATTGTATATTATATATGTGGAGCGTGAGATGCAAGCATTCCGCTAGATTGCTATTTATTTGTATTATACATTATTATAATATCAAATAAGATATGATTTCAAAAATGTTTGGGTTATCGTTAGGTAAAAGCCATTTATCTTTATGTATGGACTGGTCTTACGATTATCCTTTTCTTTTAGAAAATATTTGTTAACTTTAGAAATCAAGTTGGATAATATTTATAAACGTAGTGGGTTTCTCACTCTGGTTCACCGGACTTATCCGGCATTTGAAATGCTCGGGTTAGACTGAGTTTTAAAGGTTCAGGATATTTGATACTACGAAGTTCAGAAGATGCACTCGGGAAGTTCAGACGTATTCATATTTATTCCATTATGTGTTATATATGATGACAGATTATTATAACTGTCCAGGAATATTAATGTACTCTGATGTTGTAAGTAATTTTCAAGCTCTTAGTAAAGATTATTTCTAAATTATATTTTGTTCCGCTGTGATGTAAGACTCTGATTCTGTTGTGATGATTAGTTGGTTCTTCTTCTTCTTCTTCTTCTATTCTAATAATTCTTTCTTTCTGATCTCACCCTCTAATTTCTTTCTATTATCTATCTTGTGTTTTCGATACTTGGGTGTGGGCAAGTGATACTAGGTTTATGTATTATTGTCGAAATTGGGGCATCAAACCTGTTGGGTCATTACAGTGGTATCAGAGTAATGGTTTGGTAATAACCTTGGCACTATTGCATAACTCGATGGTAATGGGGTTAGTAATTCCCTAGATTGAGTTGGAGTGTATATATATGAGAGCGTACTTGTAAATTTTATATACAAATATTTTGTACTGTGTTATTTCATCGATTCAAGTGTTAAAAAGCATTTAAAATGGCAACGAACACAATATTGTTTTGTAAAAGGGGTAAATGAAATATATTTTCTCGAATTATATATTTTTGTACAGGAATAATTTTGCCTGAATTATATATTTGTACAGGTGTATTGATGTACTCCGATGTTGTAAGTACTTTTCAAGCTCTTAATAAAGATTATTTCTATATTATATTTTGTTCCGCTGCAATGTGAGACTCTGATTCTGTTTTGTTGATTAGTTGGGTCTTCTTCTTCTTCTTCTTCTATTCTAATACTACTTTCTTTCTTATCTCACCCTATAATTTCTTTCTATTAACATCAGGTGTTTTCGGTACTTGGGTTTTGGCAAGTTATATGAGGTTTATGTATTATTGTCGAAATTCGGGCATCGAACCCGCTGGGTCGTTACAGTGGTATCAGAGCAATGGTTTAGTAATAACTTTGGCTCTGTGGCATAACTCGATAAAAATGGGGTTAGTAATACCATAGATTGAGTTTGAGTGTATATATATAAGAGTGTATTTGTAAATTTTATATACAAATATTTATATTATGTTGTTTCAGCGATTCAAGTGTTGAAAAGCATTTGAAATGCAACAGACACAATATTGCTCTGTAAAGGGGTAAATGAAATAATTTTGCTCGAATTATATTTTTGTATAGAAAAGAATTAATTTTATCGAATTATTGAGTATTAGTTTGTTTGATTGATTTGAAAGAAATTCAATTTGGATTTAAAATTTGGAATGGTTCAATATAACCAAATAAGCCTTCTCATATTAGTAAATGAGATTGAATGGTTCAGAATATAGCTTGGAGCTGAGTTAAATAAGAACATAATTGATGATTTTTGAAATAAAATTAGAATTGGAATTGTGAAATAAAAAGTAAACTAATTAGAAAATCAAACAGTTAATTGAATATAGGTTGAAACTTAACTTGGTTAAGTTGAAAATGGATATTGGAGTTAAATGAAATCAATTTGGAATTTGGGAATTTAATAAAATATAAACTGATTGGTTTGGTTAAGTTGGTCGTGTATTGATTATTATTGTCCATTGTTTGGTTAATTGGATGGTAGATGGTTGAATAAAATTCATCAATGGAAATAAGAACCGAATGAATTGGTTTCGATTTATAATAAATCAGATTTTTGAAAAGTTATTGGGTTTGTATCATTTCTTATACCTTAGAAGTTTCGGGGACGGAATTCTTTTAAGGGGGAAGGAATGTAGCATCTCGTATTTTAGATAGTTAGATATTTAAATTATTTTATTATTTAACTATTGATTAAAAATTATATATGGATTTATAATATATAATTCGTTTATATAACGAAGGCTGAACACATATTTTATATATAATTACAAAACAGCTCGAAACGTCGCTGTAGTTCATAATTTACGATTTGAACTTCAATTGAATATACCGGATCCGATATAAGTCAGAATTTTGTGAAACAAGAAACGTTTGAATCAATTTGATTATAATTTCCTAATGAAAGAAAAAATGGAAATTTCAGCTTATAGATTGTTAGTTATATCCAATTCAAATTTTCGAATAGTTGCTATGGAATTTGTTAATAAACAATAACGTTCATTATATAAATCAAATAGGATTTTTGGTATAATTTATATCGTCTAACCCGAAATTTTTAGTGTTGAATTTTAAATCTATATCGGTTTATTTTGAAGTTGTATAATATTTCATTTGTAAATATACGATAATAATAATTAATTACTATTGTAATAGAATTGTTTTGGATTTAATTATATTTTTATCAATATTATATAGGTCTTAAAAATGTTTATTTTTAAGACGATCACCGTTTTCGACGAAACGAATTTTATTGGAATACGTTTGGCTAATTATTGTTAGATTTCCAGTTTGGAGCCAATCAGAGTTATTTTATCTGTGCATGCAATTTAAAAATGACCTGATAAATTAAAATAACGTTGTACAAACGGAGTCGGTTTTCAACGAAATAAATTTCATTGGGACTGTAATGTTAAGACATAGCAGTGCGTCCATTTTCATGACGATTGGGTTCCGTTTGTGACAGTACGAATTTAGGATGTGCAACGACAATCAACGGTAAAACAAGTTATATAATCTAATATGAAAAATACCTTAAGCAAATAAATAAAAATAAAGATTTTTCTTCACGCTTAAGGAAATGGTACACGTAAGGTAACTACACGCACAGCGTACCTAACTCTTTAAGCTACTCTGCCTACCATGAAAAGAAAATACAACACAGCTACTATTCTTTTCCCATCAGCTACGCACATGCTATCTCTTCCCCTAATCGTGTATTTTCACCATCAAATCCTCCACCATCAATTACCTTACCTACCACTGCAATGCTATTATCCTAAAGCTTGCAAGCCAAGGTCCCTGCTTATCTATAAATGACTAAACGAAAACTCCATTGCGTGTTCTTCCTTCAACAATATTATGCCATAACTTCATGGCAACGAAATAATTCAAAACAATTCTACACTTAAATAAAACAAAAAGGAAAAGAAAGCAGAAATGAATTTGCTGAATACTAAAGCTCAGTTTTAATGTCTCATGCATAGGTTCAATGATTCAGGAATGTTTGAGATCTAGGGAGGTATGGTTTTGGGTCGACAGTGTTGAAGTGAGGTAGGAAAAGGTGGTGCACGCGGTCGCATGGGGTGGATGAAACGACCCAAACTTCCCCGTAAAGGAAAGCCCGGATTGATTTGAGGACAAGATGAATCAGAACACAAACGACAGAACTACTCATTGCTTATTACAACAATTTCATCAGAATACAAGAATATATAGAGTATGAATTACATATTACACATTTACAAAATATCAGAGATTTACAAGTTACAATGCAGCGGAAAATAATACAAATCACAACTGAAAAGAATATACGGATACAGAGCTTTTCAAATATAATTCCAGCTGTAAACCAGGATCCGGTGAATATAAATCTGCAAAACCAAACCTAATAGCTGCCCGTGGAAAATAGGGGCACCCAGAGTTTAGGTTAAAACAATAAACTTCAGGTCAGTCATGTGACTGGTGTGAGAACTAAAACAGTTATTATTCTTTATTTTAAAGTTAAGTAAATCAAGGGACCACGCCGTATAACACGGAACGGGTTTCCTTCCAAGAATACCAGTGCATAAAACAAACAATGCAACGCTAAATAAAGAACAATGAAGCTATTATAAGACCCAGGTCCTATCACACAATGCAACGCAAGCCGGAGGATAGGGTTTTACCTTGTAATAGCCAAAGAATGCTTGATATGCTAAATTCAATCTTTTATTATTACTATAAGTGAAGAAAACAACTTCAAATACAAATGTATCAATCATAGACGGCATGTGTACCATATATCATGTCGCCATACTAGTTCTACAATTAAAACCGCATGATGTCGTATTGGAAGTTGGATTTCCATCTGTGAACCAAGGCAATGGATCATCCTCACCGCTTCGAGATGCCCTAGCCCGTGTCTCAGGATCAGAACACATCGACCCTTAGGAGCCATAGGGCTGGTCCATACGAAGTGGATTAAAATGCCTAAACAATGCGTTCCCCCGCCCTATGGGGCGTAAACTGCTCATATCCCGACCAAACTACAGACCCCGGAACGACCTATATAACAGAGGCGCCTCGCTATCCAACAACCACATGAGTCAAACTTGTCAGGGCTTGCAAAACGCTGACACCACTCCTAGCTAGAAGGAAACGCGTGTCCTCCTTGGATCCTTTCCCGTTTCTGGTTCACACCGGGGTGTGAGGCTCGCGAATTAACGCTACACAAAGCTATGCTATATTAAAGCCGTGCTTTGATCATCAACCACAAGACTCTACTTTTCAACAGAAGCCTTGATCATTTGCATCTCAGCATGCCACACAGGCAATTCACGCTATGCAACCGATATCAATCACACAGAATGAAATCCAATGCCAGACACACAGTCCATTTACAAGTTCTTTCTGGGTCTGAACGAAACCGGAGGCACCTTATTCATCTCCCATATGTCCAATACAGGAGAGAGGCCCTCGCATATCCTTCGATCTCCAAGTACGTGTGGACGATCACCACTTATTACCTCGTCTTGGGTGTACGACCCAATCATGACATCAGTAATCATCCAAACGATGTAAAGACCTCCGGTCTTCAACCACCGTCTTCATCCTTGACATATCGTCGAATCAGTTATTCAGAACGGGATCAACCCGGTCTTTTTGAATAACTCACGTATATAATAAATAAGTGCTATAAAAACACAACATACGCCTCATTCCAATCCAGAATATTCCTTTATTCAAATATTCTTATACTTTGGGAAAGGTTCCCATTAATTTTATCAAAGATAAATTCTTTAAATTTATTCTTTAACCTTCCTTTGGATATCATTTCAATCTAATTAAAGATGCATTAAAACTCCACTTGGTTTTAATCTTCCCAAAAATCAATATTAACGATTGTTTAACTTGGGAAATAATATCCTGTCTTTAACTGGGTTAAAGAACCAATGTCCTTTAAAACACCATTCACGATAAACCCAGAATCACATTCCATCCCATCAGCCTTTAACCGTAAATTAGCAAGTGAACAAATTCCCTAAGTATTAACCCCGAAGGCTGAAACCAACATCAGATCAATACCCAGGAAACCATTCAACTTAACTAATCCAGTTAATTTCTGATTTTCTTAACTCCATTGGGTCTAAGAACAGTATTATTAAAGATACCATTCACAACAACCCAAAATCTTATTCCTGTCATTATGTCCTTTAAAACACGGTTCACGATAAACCCAAAATCACATTCCATTCCATCAGTCTTTAACCGTAAATTAGCAAGTGAACAATTCCCTAAGTATCAACCCCAAAGGCCAAAACCAACATCAGATCAATACCCAGGAAACCATTCAACTAAACTAACCTCCAGTTAGTTTTTGATTTTCTTAACTCCATTGGGTCTAATAAGTATTATTAAAGATACCATTCACGACATCCCAAAATCTTATTCCTGCCTTTAACTGGGTTAAAGAACCAATGTCCTTTAAAACACCGTTCACGATAAACCCAAAATCACATTCCATCCCATCAGCCTTTAATTGTATATTAGCAAGTGAACAAATTCCCTAAGTATTAACCCCGAAGGCTGAAACCAACATCAGATCAATACCCAAGAAATTATTCGACTTAACTAATCTCCAGTTAATTTCTGGTTTTCTTAACTCCGTTGGGTCTAAGAACAGTATTGTTAAAGATACCATTCACGACAACCCAAAATCTTATTCCATTGTTAATCGGGTTAAAGAACAAGTGTTATTTAAAACACCGTTCACGATAAACCCAAAGACCAATTTCAATTCCATTCCAATTAAATATCAATTAATTGGTATCCTTCATTAAATCTAAATAAAAAGATTTAATCTTTTCTCAACTGGGTTTAAGAACAGTGTTAATGAAGACACCATTCACGACAAACCCAAAATCACATTTATATTAAATACAAGGCTCTGAATAGAAAATATACCGGCTTATATTCAATATCAAATTCTGGAATCAACGAATACCGGATTGGAATAACGATATATATATATATATGTATGTATATATATATATATTCCAAATTCCTCCACAATATCAGTATAATCACGGAATCCAATATCGAAATATTCTGAAGGTAATTTCGATTCAAATCCATTCCAATTCATATATTGGAAATTCCGGTTATTTTTAAAACCGTTGCAAATCCAATTTATTTTAAAATAATAATAATAATTGGATTATAATTCTAGTTCAAAACTAGATCATTTCGATAAAAATCTATTTTTATCTTTTCAAATATGAAATTTTTCATCCCAATTCTTTCCAAATCATTTCTTATGATTTTACACTAATTATTGATATTTTTAATAATTTTATCAAGACCCGTACAGTGGATTTCCATAAACGGCCATCGAACTGCACTTACAACGACCTTTTCCAAATTTGATTTGGATGTGATTCCAAATCCATCCATTAGATTTCAAATCTCTAACATTCGTTAGAAAGCTCTTTTCGATACGAACCCAATGGTTCTGGTTTTAGGAGAATCCGACGGTCGGATCTCCCGTAATGTCCGTTCGAAGTCAATGGTCGAAATTCGCGAACTGCAGCGGCGCGACGCATTTTTTTCAGGCCATTATATTATATATATAATATATATTTCATCGATTCCCTTTTCAAACGTATTTTATAAATCGTTTTAAATTCGTTTTCATAACGATTTCAACTTCATATTCAATTTCAAATCCAAATTGAATATTCCATATCATCGATTAATAAATGATTGTATTTTCAAAATATTATATTTTGAAATCAATTCCATTTCGATATTCATTATAGAAATGAATAAAATCGATATAAATATCGTTCACGTGAAAATGGCGTTAATCTAATCAACACGGCTTTATATATTTAAATATTTTCGTGTCCATCCCAAATTGGACATCAAAATCACATTTTGATCCATTACTGAATATTATTTTAAAATATTCATTATTTTAAAATATTCGTTATTTTAAAATATTTATTCTTCTGAACTGGAATCAGACACAGTCAATTACCATATAATTTGATATATATGGATTTCATATAACGTACGTATACAACAACAATCAAACACAGTTAACTATCATCCAGAGTGCATTCTACACTTCATAAGCATTAAATATAAATATTTAACGTTTCCAACAGTCTGTCAACCAATCAATTGACATACAACTAAACAGTTGGGATTAGTGTACGTCAAATATCATCCCAACACTCGTGTGGGATTTCAACTAACAAATACTGAATATTATTTGTGTAGTTGGGCGATGTGTAAAATTTATCGTCCCAATCCATATCAGTAAAATGGGTGTTCATAAACAAATCGTCTGATTTTTAAATGATTATTTATTTTATTTACATCAACGTTAAAAATTATATTTTTAATGATAAAATATTTATTTCAACACATGAATATTTTATTCAATTCATTTATACAATAAAAATGATATTTTTATTGTTCTAACATATTTTAGAAAATTTTGGCGGCATAACGGCGCGATATAAAAATCGGGTAATGTCTAGCATTACCACTCTCTTGATATTGGCTCGCGCCATACACACACAATAATTTTAATCAATTCATTTCACCCAAGCAACCAAATTCAACCAAATAATCTAACCAACCAAACCAAACAATCAAACAAGTCGTCCATGGTCTGTGGACGACGGGGAGTAGTTTATATATGCAGTTATAAAAATAACTGTATAAGAAAATTTGGTGAGGAGTTATCACCTTTAGGTTCCACTCCGCCTTTTCATTTCTGAATTTCAGAATAGTCCTAACTTTCCTGAAATTCCAACGCAATCTTCTTCACGCTGTTCATAGTAAAAATCACATTTTTATTTCAATTCTAAAAATTATATTTTATACTTCGCTAAAAATTATATTTTTAATACTCTACATATATAAAAATCATATTTTTAATGTCGTTACATGTACATAAAAATCATATTTTTATAACGCTAATACATAGGTAAAAATCATATTTTTAACATGATGTTTACATTATAAAAATCACATTTTTATATCGCCACTACATATTTAAAAATCAGATTTTTAGCCAACTAATAATTATTTCTTTGTATGTCCATTTTATAAATTACATTATAGTCTAAAAATCATATTTTTATCTTTCTAAAAACATTCACATGCCATACACTAGTTAAAAATCATATTTTTAATCTTGCCAAAAATGTTTCCTTCCAACGATAAAAATCCTATTTTTAACTAACCAAAAATGATATTTTTACATAACCAAAAATCATAACTTCATGTAATTAAAAATCATAAATTTATATAAATAAAAATTATAACTTTACATACTTCATACATCAAAACCATAGAAGTTTTAGAGCGGAGAAAACACACATATTTTTTATCGCCCGGATTTACTGTTCTGGTTCCAGAATTTGCAGACGAGCTCCAATCTTCACACCATTTTTTTCTAGCTTAAACGCGCCATTTCGGACAACTTTCGCCTAGTGGTCTTCCTTCTGAAAATGCGCCATTTCACCGGAAATCGCGAAAAGATATTATTTTGACAGTGTTTGGACAGTAGACTTTGGACACGTTTTCCCGATGGCTCCGCAATCCAAAATAGGACTATCATATACCAAATCGAATAGAAAATCGTGCTCTTCGATTTTGTTATTTTGCAGTTTTGGCCATAAATGCACGGTTTGGGAGTTATTGGTGAAATAGTGATACGGTGTTATTTGCAAAATGGGAATTTTTGTTGAAAAGAGAGATTTTGGATTTTTGGGGCCCACGGCCAAGGGGAGGGCGGCCAGCAGCGACGGCGGGCCTGATGGAGTGTGGGGAGGCTGCGGCAAGGTGGTGGTGGCAGTGGAGGGGCACGTGGAGGTGGGTTGGGATGATTTGGGGGTTTAGGGATTTAGAAATTGAAGAGAGAGAGGAGGAGGAAGAAGAAGAGGAGGAGAGGAGGTGGAGGGAGCGGCGGTGGCAGCTGTAACGACCCGTGTTTTTGGCAGTCAAATATTTTATTTAATTTATTATTTTAAAATATTTTATTTGAAATATTAGTGGATTTTAAATATTGAATTCATTATTTAAAACGAAGTTTGAATGATATACATTTATATAATTATAAATCGAGCTCGAAATCGCGTGACAGTTCGTAAATGGGAGTTTTGAACTTCAATCGAATATACAGGATTCGATATAAGTCGGATTTCTGTGAAACAAGAAACATTGGAACCGTATTGATGATAATTTTCATATGAAAGAGAAAAATCCAGATTTCGTGTTATAATTTGTTATTTATGGATAAATCAAATTTTAAAATAGTCGTTGTGAAAATCGTTATTAAAATATAGGCCTTTAAAATAGCCATTTTTCAAATGGGCTCATATTTCGACGAAACCAGTTTCATTGGGACCGTAGCATTAAATTATTGTACGGTGTTGAATTGCGTGACAAACCGATGTCGTATGTGGCCACGGTAGCCATAAACGCCCTGTTATTTTCTATAGCGCGTATTTAAATTAATTTAATTTAATAAATGAATATCCGAGTGTAACTTGAGCAGATGATCGAATTAAGCCGCGAAACCAATTCCGTTGAGTTCGTATCGTCGTTTAGAGCCAGGATAGGTATATATTTTGTTATTTTTGAAGAACGGAAAATTGGGTGTCCAAAATGGCATTGCGGTGCGCGTAAAAATAGCCTACCGGGGAAACAGTCTCAGAATGCGATGAAACTAGTGTCGTTGGGTTCGCATTGAAGAATTATTATAGGATTGCAAGGTTTCAAGTTGATTTGATTTATCTGGTGATCGTGAAAAATTTAAACGCGTGTTTATTTCTGGTTTTATAAAGGAAATTTTTTCCATACGACCTCGGTTTTCGATGAAACTTGTCCCATTGGGTCCGGAATAACTTTTTACACTAAGATTATCATTTTTATCAGTTAACAGAAGTTGTATGTGGTCAGTTTTACTTGTTACTTCACGACGAAGTTTCGCTATATATTATTTTATTTAATTGGGCATCCTATAAATACCCATATGTTGTCAAACCCTTATTTTGGTTTGTCTGTGGTCAACTATCCTCATACCTGCGCCTCCACCAAATCAATGAACGACCTATAACGCACCTAATTTCTCCATGAATTTACACAAAATCCGTTCTTTAATTCGAGATATGTTCTACTACAAATGTGTAGACCTCCATGAAATCCACCTAGCTGACGGGTATGATCTGATTATACACCATGTCGTGACCAGAAAGTTGGGGTGAAGGCGCCGGTGTTCGAAGAGGATTTGGAAGCCACTGTTGCGTCGAGTTGCCTGGGGATTTGTGCGTAGGCGGAGGTCGCTGAGGCGAAAGGGTTGGCGGTGACAGATCGATGGTCAAGCGGACGATGGACAGTGCGGTGGTTGGTTTATCAAGGAGCAGGACTGTTCGGGTTTACAGTAGTAAGAGGAACGAGTTTTATTTCTTGTTGCCTGAAGGATCGGTCAAGGGTTTGCTTGGTTTTAGAAAGAACGAGGTCGGACCTTGTTTGAAGAAGCAAAGGATAGAAGAAAGCCGGTCCTATCCTGTTAAACAAAACGTGAAGGGAGCAGTTCGAATTGGGGAAAACAACGTGTTGAAGGGGAGGGACTAGAAGAAGAGTTCGGCCAACATCCACACAGTATACATAATTGTATCCAAATAATTAATCTGTTAATTAATTCGATTAAGCCATAATTCAATTTAGCATTTGTCTAACCAGGTCTGAACAAAGAAGAAGAGGGATAGAACGAAGCAGAAAAGGAAAAGCCGACCCTTCTTTTCAAATGTAATTAAGGTTTTTACAGGAATTCATTTTGGCTAAATGAAATGCTTAAAGTATGAACTAGTTTATTTAACTTATATTATGTAAAACATGGTTTATACAGACGTGATGATGTTTCGAACAAACTCATGAAGAGGGATAAAATAGACGGGCTGTCATATTCCAACCCAGAATTGAACATTGGCATTTTGATTCAAATGGGAAGAGACAATCTGTACATTGGACTACCGAATGGTATTATAGTGAGGGATGAAATGGATCAAGCCCAATTAGATTTTAAAAAGGTTAACCAAAGTAAATAATTAGGCTAAAATATAAAAATGTAAGGTTTATAATATTTAAAAATCATTTTAACTTAAATATGAATCGTGCAGGCTTGCCGTTGGATTTGCAAACGAAGGCACATACAAGAGAACAAAGAAGAAAACATCCTTCCGTTATTGTACTTCTAAACGTAATAAAATTAGTTAAACCATGTTCAAGGAATTTATTTATTTATTTAAATTAAAACAACTTAAATTATTTATAGCGTGTTGTTATGTTATCAGAATTGAACAAGGTAGGATGCATTGAACTAGCATCAACGAACATGATGTCATGGAACAGAACTGGGCAGAATTGGGACCAACCAGAATTTTTAATTAAATTAAACGACTGTTTAATTTAATTAAAATGGGCAGTTAACCAGGAAATCAGATCAAGGTGAGTTAAACTCGCTCAGTATTTTACCCATTTATATTTTATATAAATTGGATTTTTATTTCGTGTGCTCTATTTGCTGATGATTGACTGTTTGCTAATTATACATTTATTTGTTGATTTAACTGATAAAATTAAACCGTTGTTTAATTTCAGTGAAATACCAAATCGTTATTCTAAAGATTGGTTCCAATAAAGGTAACTTACCTTGTTAGTCACGTTTATAAAATAAACGTGTTTTAATTGGCTGAATTGCTTGAATTACTTGTGGCTGGGATTAAATGGTCGTTATTTATTTTATCAGTTAAATGAAATTGAAAGATCTGTTTGGTGATAACCATTGGTATACATGGAAGAACAGGTTGGAGGGATCTTGTAAAAACCCGTAACTTCCCCGGTAAGGAAAGCGCGGATAGTTCGAGAACAAGCCACAAAATAGAACGCAGACGGAAGGACATTTCATTGTATATTACAACAATGCATCAGATTACAAGAATATACAGAGTATAAATGAATATTACACAGAAATATCAGAGATTTAAATTATATTTAAATACATCACAGCGGAAAATAATACAATACACAACTGAAGGAGATATACGGATACAAAGCTTTCCGGATATCGTTCCAGCTGTAAACCAGGATCCTGTGAATATAAATCTGCAAAAACCAAAACTACTAGCTGCCCGTGTCAAAATAAGGGCACCCAGAGTTTAGGTTAAAACAATAAACTCCAGGTCAGTCATGGGACTGGTGTGAGAACTAAAACAGTTAATCTTTATTTTAAAGTTAGGTAAATCAAGGGACCACGCCATATAACACGGAACGGGTTTTCTCCCAAGAATACCAGTGCATAAAACAAACAGCGCAATGCTAAATAAAGAAAAATGAAGCTGTTATAAGACCCAGGTCCTATCACACAATGCAACGCAAGCCGGGGGATAGGGTTTTCTTTTATAACAGCCAAAGAATGCTTGATACGTTTTAAAACAAATCATTTGATACTATTATCAGTGTATAGTGTATAAAACAACTTCAAATCATAAGTATCAATCATAGACGGCATGGGTACCATATATCATGTCGCCATACTAGGCTCTACAATTAAAATCGCAAATGTCACGTATTTGGAAATTGGATTTCCATCTATGAACCAAGGCAAAAGATAGTCCTCAACTGATTCGAGACAATCTAGCACATGTCTCAGGGACAGAACGCATCGACCCTTAGGAGTGTAACAACCCGAAAATCTGGGCCAGTTTAAATTTTTTATTTTGGCAATTTTAGCGAATTTTGAATATTTAAAATGAATCATTTTAAATAATATCGACGAAAAATTTATTTTTAAATGGAATTCGACATATATATTATATACGTCGTCGTTTGAATATAAATAATTATATATATATAATTATAATAGAATTGAAAATGGCGCGGTAGTTCGATAATTCGATTTCAAACTTCAATTGAATGTACCGGGTGCAAAACAATCCGGATTTTAGTGAAACCAAAAATAATAGGATCTAATTGTGACTATCTTTCCAACGAATTCGAAAAATTGAAATTTCATAATGGGAATCAAAAGATATGTCCAGTTGAAAATTCTGAATAGTCGCTATGGAATTCAAGCCCTTAAAAATGGGAATTTTGCAAACGACCTCGGATTTCGACGAAACCAATTTTTTTGGATCCATGATGTCAAGTTATTGCTAGATTCCAAATTTCATAATTTTTCGAATCAATATGTGAGCGTGGCAAAGGAAAACGCGTTTGACCAGTTTCAGTTGATTTTAATCGACTGGAAAATGGCCATTTTTCCAACGGTCTCAGAATTCGACGAAATTTGTTTTGTTAGGACCGTATCATCAATACGAAGCTAGAAAATATTTTTCTGGAATTTTTCGAGCTAGTATGTGACCCCAGTAAATTGAAATGCGCGTTCAAATTCAATATATAGAGTTATATGTTGGTTTTGACGAAAACTGATCGAAACGATCGAATCAGCTTATGGTACATATCCCATTGTGTTCGGAATGGGGGTGAAACGCTATGGACGACAGGCGGTGGGCCTTGTTTTGAGGTCGAAAATAAAAGTTGCTTTTTGGTGAAAAATTAAATAATTAAATAATAAAAAAATAAAACCCTTATCTTCACTCTGGCCCCCTCTTCAGTTCGATTCAGATCGATAAAAAAAAAACCGCTCAGCCACCTTGGCCTCATCGCGACGCCATCAGTGGAGTTCCCCCCTCGTCCCCGCCCAGGTGGGTCAACGCGCCCCGCCCCTCTTGTTCGCTAGCACCCTCTCCTCCGTAAACCACTTACCCTCGAAGCCCCCCCTTCTACTGAACGCACCGCCACCGGAAGGCAGCCCCCACCTGAAGAACTCCAGCGCCAACCCCCCTGGCCATCCTCCGCCACCTCTGGCCGAATTCCGCCCCCACCGCGAGCTCCAGCACTCGCCGAACCTCTCCCCCTTTTCTCTCCAATGTGAAACCGCATCCCAAGCCCAAAATCCGCGAATCCGTCATTCCCAGACCCGATAGCCGCTGCTGCCACTCTCCATCACCTCCTCCGCCACCAACAATCATCGTGAGTGTTTATTTATGTATTTATAACCATTTATGTAATTAAAAATGTGACCTTTTTATATTTAAAAAGCTAGGGATTTTATATAGGTAAAGGCGAAAACTTTTTATAGGGAAAGACAATATTTTTAATGAAATAAAGGTCGGATTTTTGATGAGATGAAAATTCGATTTTTAAGAATATGAAGTGAAAAGGAAAAGCTAGATTTTCATTTTGAAAGTAGCGGTATTTATATAAAGAAGGATCTTTATTTATGTATAAAATATAAAGAAATGGTTTTTTTTATATATAGATGCCAAAGATTCGATTTTTATTTGGCGAAGCTATGATTTTTTAATGTATGAGGAGCGATATAAAAATATGATTTTTACATTATAGAAGTGTTAAAAAATCGATTTTTATATATTGAATAGCGAAGTAAAAATTCGATTTTTATATATTGAATAGCGAAGTAAAAATTCGATTTTTATATATTGAATAGCGAAGTAAAAATTCGATTTTTATATATTGAATAGCGATGTAAAAATAGGATTTTTATATATTGAATAGCGAAGTAAAAATTCGATTTTTATATATTGAATAACAAAGTAAAAATTCGATTTTTATATATTGAATAGTGAAGTAAAAATTCGATTTTTATATATGTAGTGGCTAAGGTCAACGAAGGTGACAAAAAGGCGAGAACGACGAAGACTTCTACAAAAGAAGAGTAGAGAGGATTGGATTTGCTATTGGTGAGAACTTCTCACTCTAAATTTCTTTTTCTAGTTATATATGTATATTAGGATGCAGACGGTGTTTAGTAGCACCCGACACAATCGTCCACAGACCATGGACTTGTTCGTTTGGTTGTGTAGTTGGTTAGATTATTTGGTTTGAATTGAATTGTTTGGTGAAATGGAATGGATATGATTGATGTGTGAATGGCGTGGGCCTTCACTAGACCGGGGATAAGGCTAGGCCTCGTCCCGTTTCTAGTATCGTGCCGTTATGCCGCCGAAATTTTCTAAAAATAAGTTAGAAAAATAAAAATATCATTTTTATTTTGTAAATGAACTGAATAAAAATCCATGTGTTAAAATAAAATATTTTATCGTTAAAAATGTAATTTTTAACGTGAAGTGAATAAATAAATATTCATTTACAAACCGGACGGTTTGTTTATGTACACCTATTTGAAGGACATTGATTGGGACGATAAATTTTACACATCGCCCAACTGCACAAATAAAATATGTGTTTGCTTGTTTGAAACCCCACACGGGTATTGGGATAATATATGATATACACTAATCCCAACAATTAGTTGTATGTCGATCGTTTGATTGACAGGCTGTTATAAGCGTTAGATATCTATATTTGATGCTTATATAGTGTAGTGCACTTTGGATGATGGTTGATTATTTATCGTTGCTATTTTACACATGTGTGTATGGAATCCTGTAACAACCCGTAAAATGCGAGCCAGTTTGAAATTTTTATTTTTGCAATTTTAGCGAGTTTTGATTATTTAAAATGAATTATTTTAAATAATATCGACGAGAAATTTGTTTTGAATATAATTCGAACGTATATATTATATACGTCGTCGTTAGAATATAAATAATTATATATAATTATAAATAGAATTGAAAATGGCGCGGTAGTTCGATAATTCGATTTCAAACTTCAATTGAATGTACCGGGTGCAAAACAATCCGGATTTTAGTGAAACCAAAAACATTAGGATCTAATTGGTAATATCTTTGCAACGAATCCGACCAATCGAAATTTCATAGCGGGAATCAAAAGATATGTCCAGTTGAAAATTCTGAATAGTCGCTATGGAATTCAGGCCCTTAAAAATGGACATTTTGCAAATGACCTCGGATTTTGACGAAACCAGTTTTGTTAGGTCCGTGATGTCGAATTATTGCTAGATTCCAAATTTCATAATTTTTCGAATCAATATGTGAGCGTGGCAAAGGAAAACGTGTTTTGACCATTTCAGTTGATTTTAATCGACTGGAAATTGGCCATTTTTCTAACGGTCTCAGAATTCGACGAAACTAGTTTTGTTAGGACCGTATCGTCAATACGAAGCTAGAAAATATTTTTCGAGAATTTTTAGAGCTAGTATGTAACCCCGGTAAATTGAAATGCGCGTTTAAATTCAATATAGTGATTTAAATGTAAATTTAACGGAAACTGATCGAAACGATCGAATCAGCTTGCGATGCATATCCCATTGTGTTCGGAATGGGGGTAAAACGCTATGGGCGACAGGCGGTGGGCCTCGTTTCGAGGTCGTATGTAAAAGTCAACTTTTTGCATAATAAAAAAAAAAAAAAAATATTTTAATTCCCTTCCCTCTCCTTATTCATTCAGGCCCCCCCCCCTTCAAAAAATAAATCGGCAGAAGGAAAAAAAAAAAAAAAAAAAGAAAACCCTAAGACTATCGATCGACGCCGCCGATCCACCGCTCCTCCTCCTCCTTCAATCCGACCGTCCCCCTCGAAGCCATCGCGCCCCCCCGTCGAATCAAAGCGTGAGTCCCCCTCGAAGCCGCCGACCCTGAAATCGAGCAGCCCCGAGCCGCCGCCTCGAAGCCAGAAGCCACCTCCGTCGATCTGCGAAACCCCCCCCTCTGTAAGTTTTTTTTTCTTGTTTGTTTAACTGATTTTTATAGTATTTTAAAACTGATTTTAGAAAGCATCAAACTGATTTTTTTATAAGAATTTAAACCTGTTTTTTTTAAGTATTTAAAACTGTATTTGAAAAGCATAGAAACTGAATTTTTAAGAAAAATAAAAACTGAATTTTTAAGAAAAATTAAAACTGATTTGTTTTAAGAAAAATTAAAACTGATTTGTTTTAAGAAAAATAAAAACTGATTTGTTTTAAAAGTAAAAACTTTAAATAGGAAAAAGGTTTAATCTTTAAAGAGAAAAAAGGATTTGAACTTTAAGAAATAAAAATATGATTTTTATATATTGAACTTCGAAATAAAAATATGATTTTTATATATTGAACTTCGAAATAAAAATATGATTTTTATATATTGAATAGCGAAGTAAAAATTCGATTTTTACATAGGTAGTGAAAGCGGACAACGAAGGTGACCAAAAGGGCGAGAACGAAGAAGATTTCTATCAATGAAGTGCCATGGAGCTAGGATAGCTATAAGTGAGAATTTCTCACCTTTCAATTTATTTTCTAGTTATATATATATATACTAGGATGCAGACGGTGCTTAGTAGCACCCGACACAATCGTCCACAGACCATGGACTTGTTTGTTTGGTTGCATAGCTTAGTTATATGATTTGATTTGAATTTGGTTGTTTGGTGATTTGATTGATGTGTGAATGGCGTGGGCCTTCACTAGACCGGGGATAAGGCTAGGCCTTGTCCCGTTTCTAGTATCGTGCCGTTATGCCGCCGAAATTTTCTAAAATATGTTAGAAAAATAAAAATATCATTTTATTGTGTAAATGAATTGAATAGAAATTCATAGGTTGAAATAAAATGTTTTATCGTTAGAAATATAATTTTTAACGTGAATGTGAATAAATATTCATTTACAAACCGGACGGTTTGTTTATGTACACCTATTTGAAGGATATTGATTGGGACGATAAATTTTACACATCGCCCAACTGCACAAATAAAATACGTGTTTGATTGTTTGAAACCCCACACGGGTGTTAGGATGAAATTTGAAGTTCACTCATCCTGATTGATTAAATATGTCGATCGATCGATTGACAGGCTGTTATAAGCGTTAGATATTTATATTTGATGCTTATACAGTGTAGTGCACTTTGGTTGATGGTTGATTATTCTTCAATGCTATTACATGTGTGTAATGTATGAAAATCCATATAATTAACTTTATATGGTAATTGATTGGGCCTCATTCCAATTTGAAAAATAAAGAATATTATAAAATAAAAGTTCATGTGTTGACAGTACTCATTCATTGAGATTGGTCATGTGTTGAACGAAATATTTTAGTAATAAAATTTGCACCTTTAATATTATAAAATAAAAGTTCATGTGTTGACAGTACTCATTCATTGAGATTGGTCATGTGTTGAACGAAATATTTTAGTAATAAAATTTGCACCTTTAATATTATAAAATAAAAGTTCATGTGTTGACAGTACTCATTCATTGAGATTGGTCATGTGTTGAACGAAATATTTTGATAATAACAACTATTTTGAATAAAGAAACATTTGAAATAGAATATTTGAAAATAGAAATATATGAAGCCGTGTTGGTTAGATTGACGCCATTTTGACGTGAACGATATTTATATCGATTTTAAACGATTTCGAAATGAATTGAATATATAACGATTTCGAAATGAATTGAATATATAACGATTTCGAAATGAATTGAATATATAACGATTTCGAAATGAATTGAATATATAACGATTTCGAAATGAATTGAATATATAACGATTTCGAAATGAATTGAATATATAACGATTTCGAAATGAATTGAATATATAACGATTTCGAAATGAATTGAATATATAACGATTTCGAAATGAGTTGAATATATAACGATTTCGAAATGAATTGAATATATAACGATTTCGAAATGAATTGAATATATAACGATTTGGAAATGAATTGAATTGAAAACGAATTGAAATGAATTCAAATTGAATTGCAATTTGAATTGAATAGAAATGAATTTTTGGAAACGAATTTATGAAGAAAAATTCAATTTTGATTTGAATTGAAATGGAAGTTGAAATTGCTTTTGAAACGATTTTAAAACTATTCATATAATTCGTTTTAAATAGAAATCGACGAAATATATATTATATATATTATATATATAATATAATGGCCAGAATAGAACGCGCCGCGCCGCGGCAGTTCGTGAATTTCGACCATTTATTTCAAACGGACATTGCGGGAGATCCGACCGTCGGATTCTCCTAAAACCGGAACCGTTGGGTTCGTATCGAAAAGAGCTTTCTAACGAATAGTAGAAATTAGAAATCTAACGGTTGGATTTGGAATTATGTCCAAATCAAATTGGAAAAAGGTCGCTATACGTGCAGTTCGATGGCCATTGGTGGAAATCGACTGTACGGGCCTTGATAAAATTATTAAAAATAGTAATAATTTGTGTAAAATCATAAGAAATGATTTGTGAAGATTTGGGATGAAAAACTCCATGATTGAAAAGATAAAAATAGATTTTTATCGGAATGAACTAGTTTTGAACTAGAAATAAAATTCTATTTATTTTTAAATAAATAAATTGAATTTGAAAAGGGTTTTAAAAATAACCAGAATTTCCAATGATTGCATTGGAGTGGATTTGAATCGAAATTGTCTTCGGAATATTTCGATGTTGGAATTCGTGATTATACAGATGTTGTTATGGGAATTTGAAAGATATACATTTATATCGTTATTTCAATACGACATTTGTTAATCGTAGAATTTGATATTGAATATAAGCCGATATATTTTCTATTCAGAGCCTTGTATTGAATATCAAATGTGATTTGGGTTTGTCGTGAATGGTGTCTTCACTAACACTGTTCTTGAACCCAGTTGTGAAAAGATTAAATTTTTTTATTTAGATTTAATGAAGTGTGCCAATTGAATAATATTTAATTGGAATTGAAGTGATATTGATTTTTGGGTTTTATAGTGAACAGTGTTTTAAATAACACTTGTTCTTTAACCCGATAATTAATGAATGTGATTTTGGGTTTATCGTGAACTGTGTTTTAAATGACACTGATTCTTTAACCCAGTTAACGATTAAGACTAAGTGGAGTTTTAATGAATCTTTAATTAGATTGAAATGGTCGAGAATGGAGTATCACCAGTTTTGCTCCAGGCGATAGTGAAATCTTTAATTAGATTTGAACGTGAAATGGTAATTGGATTTACCGATAACACTGTGGTGTTAGATATGAAGTATTACCAGTTTTACTTCATGGGATGAATAGGTTGGGATTGGGAAATTAAAACCAATGATTACTTCGGTAAGTTTCGTTAATCCCGACTAGTTGAATCGAAATTCAAAAGTAGATTAAAGAATAAATTCCAGGAATTTATCTTTGATAAAATTAATGGGAACCTTTCCCTATGAACGTGAAATTTAGAAACTAACTGTCGGTTAGCCAAGCAGAATGGTTTTCTGGATACTGATCTGATGTTGGTTTCGGCCTTCGGGGTTAATATTTGGGGAATTATTCTCTTGATTAATTTACGGTTAGTGACTAATGAATTGGAATGAGGCGTATGTTGTGTTTGTGTAACACTTATTTACAATATACGTGAGTTATTCGGAAAGACCGGGTTCATCCCACTCTGAATAACTGATACGACGATAAGTCGAAGATGAAGACGATGGTCGAAGACCGGAGGTCTTCACGTCGTTTGGGTGATAACTGATGATCTTGATTGGGCTGTACACCCAAGAAGATGGAAACAGTTGGTGATCGTCCAGACGTACTTGGAGATCGATGGATATGCGGGGTACTAGGTGCCTCCGGTTTCGTTCAGACCCAGAACGGACTTGTAAATGGACTGTGTGTCTGACATTGGATTTTAGTCCGTGTGATTGATCTCTATTAAATATATATCTGTTTGGCGGCGGAGAATTTATTCTCTTGCTTAACGCCCTTCTCTGAGACGTACGAGCTCAGGGGTTATATATTGATGGATATCAAACGCATGGAGTGAATTGCCTGTGTGGCATGCCTAAGTGGCAATTGATCGAGGCTTCTGTTGAAAAGCAAAGTCTTGTGGTGATGATCAAAGCACGGCCTTTGTGGCGTAGCTTTGTGTAACGTTTACTTCGCGAGTTTCACACCCGGTATGAACCAAAAACGGGAGAAAGGACCTCAGGGAGGGCCTGCGTTTCCTCCTAGCTAGAAGTGGCGTCAGTGGTTTTACACGCCCTGACGAGTTTGACTTATGTGGTTGTTGCTGTTGCGAGGCGCCTCGGATTGATCGGTCGTTCTCGAACCGATGGAGTCATTTAGTTGGCTCATTTACGCCCCAAAGGGCGGCGAAACGCAGTGCTCAGGCATTTTAATCCACATCGGTGGACCGGCCCTGTCGCTCCTAGGGTCACTCGAGCTCTGATCCTGAGACTCGGGCTAGGCAGTCTCGAATCGGTTGAGGACTATCTTTTGCCTCGGTTCATAGATGGAAATCCAATTTCCAAATACGTGACATTTGCGGTTTTATTTGTAAACCTATATATGGCGACATGATATATGGTACCCATGCCGCCTATGATTGATACTTATGATTTGAAATTGTTTTATACACTATGCACTTATGATAGTATCAAATGATTTGTTTTAAACGTATCAAGCATTCTTTGGCTGTTATAAGGGAAAACCCTATCCCCCGGCTTGCGTTGCATTGTGTGATAGGACCTGGGTCTTATAACAGCTTCATTTTTCTTTATTTAGCATTGCGCTGTTTGTTTTATGCACTGGTATTCTTGGGAGGAAACCCGTTCCGTGTTATACGGCGTGGTCCCTTGATTTACCTAATGATTTAAAACAAAGATTAATAACTGTTTTAGTTCTCACACCAGTCACATGACTGACCTGGAGTTTATTGTTTTAACCTAAACTCTGGGTGCCCCTATTTTGACACGGGCAGCTAGTAGTTTTGGTTTTGCAGATTTATATTCACAGGATCCTGGTTTCCAGCTGGAATGATATCCGGAAAGCTTTGTATCCGTATATCTCTTCTAGTTGTGTATTGTATTATTTTCCGCTGCGATGTAATTAAATGTAATTTAAATCTCTGATATTTCTGTGTAATATTCTTTTATACTCTGTATATTCTTGTAATCTGATGCATTGTTGTAATATACAATGAAATGTTCTTCTGTATGTGTTCTGTTGTGGTTTGTTCTCGAACTATCCGACGCTTTCCTTTACGGGGAAGTTACGGGTTTTCACAAATCCATATAATTAACTTTATATGGTAATTGATTGGGCCTCATTCCAATCGGGAAAATAAAGACCATTATAAATTAAAGGTTCATTGTTGACAGTACTCATCCGTTGAGATTAGTCATGTGTTGAACGAAATATTTTAACAATAAAATTTACATCTTTATCATATATAAAATTAGAAACTAACTAGAAAATAGATGAGATGAGTGGTCTCCTGGATATTGATCTGATGTTGGTTTCGGCCTTCGGGGTTAATATTCAGGGAATCGTTCTCTTACTAATTTACGGTTGGGGTCTGATTTAATATCAAACAATAGATACCTTAATTTTTATAAAATATATTAAATAACAAAAATAGTCACACGTGGACAGTACTCATTCGTTGAGATTAGTCATGTGTTGACAAGAATAAATATTCATTTGTTGAATAGAATAACGGAATTATTGAAATATATAAAGCCGTGTTGATTAGAGATGCGCTATTTTGACGCGAACGATATTTATATCGATTATATTCGTTTTTATAAATTGAATAGATAAAGAAATTTGAATTGAACTGAATAGAAAATGAATTGAATTTGAATTGAATAGAAAATGAATTGAATTTGAATTGAATAGAAAATGAATTGAATTTGAATTGAATAGAAAATGAATTGAATTTGAATTGAATAGAAAATGAATTGAATTTGAATTGAATAGAAAATGAATTGAATTTGAATTGAATAGAAAATGAATTGAATTTGAATTGAATAGAAAATGAATTGAATTTGAATTGAATAGAAAATGAATTGAATTTGAATTGAATAGAAAACGAATTGAATTTGATTTGAATAGAAAACGAATTTGATTTGAATAGAAAACGAATTTGATTTGAATTGAATAGGAAAACGAATTCGAATTGAATTGAAAAGAAAACGAATTCGAATTGAATTGAAAAGAAAACGAATTCGAATTGAATTGAAAAGAAAACGAATTGAATTGAATTGAAAAGAAAATGAATTCGAATCGAATTAAAATCGATTTGAATTGAAATCAAATAGAAATGAAAGTAAAAAGGATTTATAATAGAAAATTCAATTTCGATTTGAATTTGAAATAAAGGTTGAATTGTTTTTGAAACGAATTCAAAACTATTTATAAAATTCGTTTTAAATATTAATCGACGAAATATATATTATATATATAATATAATGGCCTGAATAGAACGCGCCGCGCCACGGCAGTTCGCGAATTTCGACCATTAACTTCGAACGGACATTACGGGAGATCCGACCGTCGGATTCTCCTAAAACCGGAACCGTTGGGTTCATATCGAAAAGAGCTTTCTAACGAATATTAGAAATTTGAAATCTAATGGTTGGATTTGGAGATACGTCCAAATCAAATTTGGAAAAGGTCGCTGTAAGTGCAGTTCAATGGCCGTTGATGGAAATCGACTGTACGGGCCTTGATAAAATTATTAAAAATAGTAATAATTTGTGTAAAATCATAATAAATGATTTGGGAAAAATTGGGATGAAAAACTCCATATTTGAAAAGATAAAAATAGATTTTTATCGAAATGAACTAATTTTGAACTAAAATTAAAACCCATTTATTTTTAATTAAATAAATTGGATTTGAAATGGTTTGTAAATAGAATTGATTTGTGGGTTTATCGTGAAGGGTGTTTTAAATGACACTTGTTCTTTAACCCGATAATAAATAGAATATGATTTGGGTTTGTCGTGAACTGTATTTTAAATGACATTAGTTCTTTAACCCAGTAAAAGGAGTTTTTAATGAATCTGCAATTAGATTGAAATGTGAATTGATAATCTGAATTATCAAATTTGGAAAATGAGCGAGAATGGAGTATCGCCAGTTTTGCTCCAGGCGATAGTCAAATCTTTAATTAGATTTGAACGTGAAATGGTAATTAATTTTACCGATAACACCATGGTGTTAGATATGGAGTATTACCAGTTTTGCTTCATGGGATGAATAGGTTGAGATTGGGAAATAAAATAAATAATTACTTCGGTGTGGTTCGCTGATCTCGACTAGTTTGGAAAACCATAATCTGGTTTGAAATGATATCCAAAGGAAGATTAAAGGATAAATTTTAAAAGAATTTATCTTGGATAAAATTAATGGGAACCTTTCCCTAAGAATTGAAATTTAGAAACTAGCTGTAGGTTAGTTAAGAAGGATGGTTTCCTGGGTATTGATCTGATGTTGGTTTCGGCCTTCGGGGTTAATATTTGGGGAATTGCTCTCTTACTGATTTACGGTTAGTGACTAATGAATTGGAATGAGGCGTATGTTGTGTTTGTGTAACATTTGTTTTTAATATACGCGGGTTGTTCGGAAAGGCCGGGTTTATACTCATTCTGAATAACCGATTCGACGATAAGTCGAAGATGATGACGGTGGTCGAAGACCGGACGTCTTCACATCGTTTGGATAATTACTGATGATCCTGATTGGGCTGTACACCCAAGAGGATGGAAATAGTTGGTGGTCGTCCAGATGTACTTGGAGATCGATGGATATGCGAGGAAAGTGCCTCCGGTTTCGTTCAGACCCAGAACGAACTTGTAAATGGATTGTGTGTCTGACATTGGATTTTATTCTGTGTTGATTGATTTCTGTTAAATATATATCTGTTTGGCGGCGGAGAATTTATTCTCTTGCTTAACGCCCTTCTCTGAGACGTACGAGCTTAGAGGTTATATATCGATATATATCAATCGCATGGCATGAATTGCTTGTGTGGCACGCTGAGTTGCATGGATCAAGGCTTCTGTTGAAAAGCAAAGTCTTGTGGTTGATGATCAAAGCATGACCTTTGTGGCGTAGCTTTGTGTATAACGTGAATTCGCGAGCCTCACACCTCGGTATGAGTTAAAAACGGGATACAGACCGCTGGGAGGACACGACGTTTCTTTCTAGCTTTGGTGGTGTCAGTGACTTACCAGCCCTGACATTTATATACTTTTCAGCTTTGTGGTTGTTGGAACGAGGCGCCTCGATTATAGGTCTGTAAGGACAGGGAAACATGTGTTTAGGAATTGCCAATCCTCAAACGTAAGAGAGGACCGGCCCAGCCGATTCCAGGGGTTACCCAGAGTGTGTAGTCCCGAGGCATTTGCTATAGTGTCTCGAAGCGGAGAGGATCTTGCCCCTTGCATCGACTCATGACGGAAATCCAATTTCCAATACGTGATATTGCGGTTTTAATTGTAGAACTAGTATGGCGACATGATATATGGTACCCATGCCGTCTATGATTTATATTTATGATTGAAATTGTTTTGACACTATACACTTATTATAGTATCAAATGATTTGTTTTTAAACGTACCAAGCATGTTTGGCTGTTATAAGGTAAAACCCTATCCTCCGGCTTGCGTTGCATTGTGTGATGAAACCTGGGTCTAGTATTCTTGGGAGGAAACCCGTTCCATGTTATACGGCGTGGTCCCTTGAATTACTCTCTTTTAAAGTAAAGCTTTAAATAACTGTTTCAGTTCTCATACTAGTCACATGACTGACCTGGAGTTTATTGTTTTAACCTAAACTCTGGGTGCCCCTATTTTCGACACGGGCAGCTAGTAGTTTTGGTTTTGCAGATTTATATTCATAGGATCCTGGTTTACAGCTGGAATGATATCCGGAAAGCTCTGTATCCGTATATCACCTTCAGTTGTGCTTTGTATTATTTTTCCGCTGCTATGTAATTTATTGTCATCTCTGATATTTATCGAATGTAATTTATTCATTCATACTCTGTATATTCTTATCTGATGGAATTGTTGTAATAGCAATGAAATGTTCTTCCGTCTGCGTTCATTTGTGTGTTGTTCTCAAAGTATCCGCTCTTTCCCTCACGGGGAAGTAACGGGTTATCACAGTGGTATCAGAGCTTTGGTTTACAGAGCTCGAGAACAAGACACATTAGAACCATACGAAAGAATTCATCAGATAATGGATTAGTAATATCCAATTAGAATGACTCGTTAGAGATAGGATCAGTAGTATCCTAGAACGAGTGTGAAGAGTATATTTTTCAAATGAAACCAATTTTGTTTTGAAATTTAAACCATTTTATACGTATTTGATTATTTATTTATATTGAATTTGGACAATCCGATATATAAAGATTTTGCATATACGCGTCATGAACGTATATTCGAAGTTTCAATATATTGGATAGATATGGAATCACATTCTAGTCGCCCGGAGATGGTACTGATAATTGTCATGACATCATCAGTATTTATGTTCGTGTTTCGAAGGTGTGATATCTATATATTTCCATTAGACTGGTGTGAGAACCAAGACCTATATAGCTAGAATACATTGTTGTGATTTGGCACCAAAACCTGATTTTCGGTATATGTATCAAAATTATGAATTTGAAACGTTAAATTCACTAATTGATTGATGTTTGTGTTGTTTGATTATTTGTTTGCTGATTTTGAACCATTTAGCCTAATTGAATCAAATCTTGAACTGTATTGAAAATTTGTCGCATTTGCTTGTATATACATATACTTACATTGAACAGGTCATAGCAAGGAGGCTAGAGCAGAGAATAAAATTTGTTTGCCCGACAAATAGGTACATGTTTACTATAATTTACTGTTTTGTTTGGGTGATGATGATTTTATGAGCCGCTTAGCTTTTTCTTTTTCTTTTTGAGATCAGAAGGCCTATATGGCAATTTCGGGATTTTCCCCTGGCTCCCGGTGCAGGGGAGGTTATGGCGAAATTTTTCGAAAATTTAAGGTGTTAGCCAAATTTTTGAAGAATTTGAAAATTCTCAGAAACTGAAAAGTTGGAGAATGGAAGCCAGATCGAACGTAGAGTGGATTAATCAAACCACTTTCGACTTTGATCCTTTTCGACGACGAAAAGTTTTAAGTGGGGGAGATTGTAACAACCCGAAAATCTGGGCCAGTTTAAAATTTTTATTTTGGCAATTTATCGAATTTTGAATATTTAAAATGAATTATTTTAAATAATATCGACGAAAAATTTATTTTTAAATGGAATTCGACGTATATATTATATACGTCGTCGTTTGAATATAAATAATTATATATATAATTATAATAGAATTGAAAATGGCGCGGTAGTTCGATAATTTGATTTCAAGCTTCAATTGAATGTACCGGGTGCAAAACAATCCGGATTTTAGTGAAACCAAAAATAATAGGATCTAATTGTGACTATCTTTCCAACGAATCCGAAAAATTGAAATTTCATAACGGGAATCAAAAGATATGTCCAGTTGAAAATTCTGAATAGTCGCTATGGAATTCAGGCCCTTAAAAATGGGAATTTTGCAAACGACCTCGGATTTCGACGAAACCACTTTTGTTGGATCCGTGCTGTCAAGTTATTGCTAGATTCCAAATTTCATAATTTTCCGAATCAATATGTGAGCGTGGCAAAGGAAAACGCGTTTGACCAGTTTCAGTTGATTTTAATCGACTGGAAAATGACCATTTTTCCAACGGTCTCAGAATTCGACGAAATTAGTTTTGTTAGGACCGTATCATCAATACGAAGCTAGAAAATATTTTTCTGGAATTTTTCGAGCTAGTATGTGACCCCAGTAAATTGAAATGCGCGTTCAAATTCAGTATATAGAGTTATATGTTGGTTTTGACGAAAACTGATCGAAACGATCGAATCAGCTTATGGTACATATCCCATTGTGTTCAGAATGGGGGTGAAACGCTATGGACGACAGGCGGTGGGCCTCGTTTTGAGGTCGAAAATAAAAGTTGCTTTTTGGTGAAAAATAAAATAATAAAAAAATAAAAAAATAAAACCTTTATCTTCCCTCTGGCCCCCCTTCAGTTCGATTCAGATCGATAAAAAAAATAATCGCTCAGCCACCTTGGCCTCATCGCGACGCCATCGGTGGAGTTCCCCCCCTCGTCGCCGCCCAGGTGGGCCAACGCGCCCCGCCCCTCTTGTTCGCCAGCACCCTCTCCTCCGTAAACCACTTACCCTCGAAGCCCCCCCTTCTACTGAACGCACCGCCACCGGAAGGCATCCCCCACCTGAAGAACTCCGGCGCCAACCCCCCTGGCCATCCTCCTCCACCTCTGGCCGAATTCCTCCCCCACCGCGAGCTCCAGCACTTGCCGAACCTCTCCCCCTTTTCTCTCCAATGTGAAACCGCATCCCAAGCCCAAAATCCGCGAATCCGTCATTCCCAGACCTGATAGCCGCTGCTGCCACTCTCCATCACCTCCTCCGCCACCAACAATCACCGTGAGTGTTTATTTATGTATTTATAACCATTTATGTAATTAAAAATGTGACCTTTTTATATTTAAAAAGCTAGGGATTTTATATAGGTAAAGGCGAAAACTTTTTATAGGGAAAGACGATATTTTTAATGAAATGAAGGTCGGATTTTTTATAAGATGAAAATTCGATTTTTAAGAATATGAAGTGAAAAGGAAAAGCTAGATTTTCATTTTGAAAGTAGCGGTATTTATATAAAGAAGGATCTTTATTTATGTATAAAATATAAAGAAATGGTTTTTTTTTATATATAGAGGACAAAGATTCGATTTTTATTTGGCGAAGCTTACATTATAGAAGTGTTAAAAATTCGATTTTTATATATTGAATAGCGAAGTAAAAATTCGATTTTTATATATTGAATAGCGAAGTAAAAATTCGATTTTTATATATTGAATAGCGATGTAAAAATAGGATTTTTATATATTGAATAGCGAAGTAAAAATTCGATTTTTATATATTGAATAGCGAAGTAAAAATTCGATTTTTATATATTGAATAGCGATGTAAAAATAGGATTTTTATATACTGATTAGCGAAGTAAAAATTCGTTTTTTATATATTGAATAACAAAGTAAAAATTCGATTTTTATATATTGAATAGCGAAGTAAACATTCGATTTTTATATATGTAGTGGCTAAGGTCAACGAAGGTGACAAAAAGGCGAGAACGACGAAGACTTCTACAAAAGAAGAGTAGAGAGGATTGGATTAGCTATTGGTGAGAACTTCTCACTCTAAATTTCTTTTTCTAGTTATATATGTATATTAGGATGCAGACGGTGTTTAGTAGCACCCGACACAATCGTCCACAGACCATGGACTTGTTTGTTTGGTTGTGTAGTTGGTTAGATTATTTGGTTTGAATTGAATTGTTTGGTGAAATGGAATGGATATGATTGATGTGTGAATGGCGTGGGCCTTCACTAGACCGGGGATAAGGCTAGGCCTCGTCCTGTTTCTAGTATCGTGCCGTTATGCCGCCGAAATTTTCTAAAAATAAGTTAGAAAAATAAAAATATCATTTTTATTTTGTAAATGAACTGAATAAAAATTCATGTGTTAAAATAAAATATTTTATCGTTAAAAATGTAATTTTTAACGTGAAGTGAATAAATAAATATTCATTTACAAACCGGACGGTTTGTTTATGTACACCTATTTGAAGGACATTGATTGGGACGATAAATTTTACACATCGCCCAACTGCACAAATAAAATCTGTGTTTGCTTGTTTGAAATCCCACACGGGTATTGGGATAATATATGATATACACTAATCCCAATAATTAGTTGTATGTCGATCGATTGATTGACAGGCTGTTATAAGCGTTAGATATCTATATTTGATGCTTATACAGTGTAGTGCACTTTGGATGATGGTTGATTATTTATCGTTGCTATTTTATACATGTGTGTATGGAATCCATATAATTAACTTTATATGGTAATTGATTGGGCCTCATTCCAATCGGGAAAATAAAGACCATTATAAAATAAAGGTTCATGTGTTGACAGTACTCATCCGTTGAGATTAGTCATGTGTTGAACGAAATATTTTAACAATAAAATTTACATCTTTATCATATACAAAATTAGAAACTAACTAGAAAATAGATGAGATGAGTGGTCTCCTGGATATTGATCTGATGTTGGTTTCGGCCTTCGGGGTTAATATTCAGGGAATCGTTCTCTTACTAATTTACGGTTGGGGTCTGATTTAATATCAAACAATAGATACCTTAATTTTCATAAAATATATTAAATAACAAAAATAGTCACACGTGGACAGTACTCATTCGTTGAGATTAGTCATGTGTTGACAAGAATAAATATTCATTTGTTGAATAGAATAACGGAATTATTGAAATATATAAAGCCGTGTTGATTAGAGATGCGCTATTTTGACGCGAACGATATTTATATCGATTATATTCGTTTTTATAAATTGAATAGATAAAGAAATTCAAATTGAACTGAATAGAAAATGAATTGAATTTGAATTGAATAGAAAATGAATTGAATTTGAATTGAATAGAAAATGAATTGAATTTGAATTGAATAGAAAATGAATTGAATTTGAATTGAATAGAAAATGAATTGAATTTGAATTGAATAGAAAATGAATTGAATTTGAATTGAATAGAAAATGAATTGAATTTGAATTGAATAGAAAATGAATTGAATTTGAATTGAATAGAAAATGAATTGAATTTGAATTGAATAGAAAATGAATTGAATTTGAATTGAATAGAAAATGAATTGAATTTGAATTGAATAGAAAACGAATTGAATTTGATTTGAATAGAAAACGAATTTGATTTGAATAGAAAACGAATTTGATTTGAATTGAATAGGAAAACGAATTTGATTTGAATTAAATAGAAAACGAATTCGAATTGAAAAGAAAACAAATTCGAATTGAATTGAATAGAAAACGAATTCGAATTGAATTGAATTGAAAAGAAAATGAATTCGAATCGAATTAAAATCGATTTGAATTGAAATCAAATAGAAATGAAAGTAAAAAGGATTTATAATAGAAAATTCAATTTCGATTTGAATTTGAAATAAAGGTTGAAATTGTTTTTGAAACGAATTCAAAACTATTTATAAAATTCGTTTTAAGTAGTAATCGACGAAATATATATTATATATATAATATAATGGCCTGAAAAGAACGCGCCGCGGCAGTTCGCGAATTTCGACCATTAACTTCGAACGGACATTACGGGAGATCTGACCGTCGGATTCTCCTAAAACCGGAACCGTTGGATTCGTATCGAAAAGAGCTTACTAACGAATATTAGAAATTTGAAATCTAACAGTTGGATTTAGAGATACGTCCAAATCAAATTTGGAAAAGGTCGCTGTAAGTGCAGTTCGATGGCCGTTGATGGAAATCGACTGTACGGGCCTTGATAAAATTATTAAAAATAGTAATAATTTGTGTAAAATCATAATAAATGATTTGGGAAAAATTGGGATGAAAAATTCCATGTTTGAAAAGATAAAAATAGATTTTTATCGAAATGAACTAATTTTGAACTAAAATTAAAACCCATTTATTTTTAAATAAATAAATTGGATTTGAAATGGGTTGTAAATAGAATTGATTTGTGGGTTTATCGTGAAGGGTGTTTTAAATGACACTTGTTCTTTAACCCGGTAATAAATAGAATATGATTTGGGTTTGTCGTGAACTGTATTTTAAATGACATTAGGTCTTTAACCCAGTAAAAGGAGTTTTTAATGAATCTGCAATTAGATTGAAATGTGAATTGATAATCTGAATTACCAAATTCGGAAAATGAGCGAGAATGGAGTATCGCCAGTTTTGCTCCAGGCGATAGTCAAATCTTTAATTAGATTTGAACGTGAAATGGTAATTAATTTTACCGATAACACCGTGGTGTTAGATATGGAGTATTACCAGTTTTGCTTCATGGGATGAATAGGTTGGGATTGGGAAATAAAATAAATAATTACTTCGGTGTGGTTCGCTGATCTCGACTAGTTTGGAAAACCATAATCTGGTTTGAAATGATATCCAAAGGAAGATTAAAGGATAAATTTTAAAAGAATTTATCTTGGATAAAATTAATTGGAACCTGTAACACCCCGAATTTTCTATTAACACTAAAGTTGCTAAAATATTAATAAGTGTGTAAGAGAGGGGATGTATCTAATATGAATATAAAAATATTAATAAGTGTGTAAGAGAGGGGATGTATCTAATATGAATATAAAAGTGTGTAAGAGAGGGGATGTATCTAATATGAATATAAAAATATTAATAAGTGTGTAAGAGAGGGGATGTATCTAATATGAATATAAAAATATTAATAAGTGTGTAAGAGAGGGGATGTATCTAATATGTATATAAAAACAATAATAAGTGTGTAAAAGGGGGGGATGTATCTAATGTGTACATTGTAGAATATATATATATATATATATATATATATATATATATATATATATGGGCAGTTAATGCAAACATGAATAGAAGTTTATTAATTTTCTGAGTGTTTGCTAAGTCACTTCTGACTCATTGCTGAGTCAACAAGATAAACCCCATCTTGTCTGAACGGCTGCGGTTATTTCTAGGTTAAATCTAATGGCCTAAATGAATTCTAAAATCTATAAATAAGTGGGTAGACCCTAGACCTAAATCACTTGTAAAATTAGAGAAGCTACCGTCATGCTGCTGTCATGGAGTTCAGCATAGCCGTCACAAACTAAGAAGAGGAAGCCTAATCATCTACAACTAAATCTACACAAATCAAATCAAAAGATCTCTCTTTCTCTAATTCTTTTCTTTTGTTGGTGAGTATGATGATTCTCACAAGACTATTACAAACTAATTTGACTCAGTTATGAATGGATCACAAGAAAGTGATGTGATTTGTAATTGTAAATTCTATATATTGTGGATCTCTTATTATGTTATTATGTTGTCGTATGATGTAAATTATATATGCTATGTCATGCTATGTTGTAAATTCTCTTATGCTATGTCGTGCTATGTTGAGAATCATGTCAAGCTATGTTATACTATCATACTATGCCATGTTATAAATCATGCTATATTATGTTGAAAAATCATGATGTTGTTGGATCATGCTTAAAGTTATGTTTTTTTTCTTAATTTAAATGGATCTTGTTTATGGGAATTTGCCTATTAGGTTAGGTGTACCCATAAACTTGAAACTATAATTAAATAAAACTTGATTATGGGAATTTGCCTATTGAGTTAGGTGTACCCATATAAAACCATGTTGTTAAAAAATTAGATGATGTTGATTCACACATGTTCATATGTAAGTTTATGAAAATTGATTGAGATCATATTAGGTGAATTTTGAACAAGTTGACACCTTTAGATCCATGACATGTATAATCTATGCAAGTTGGACATATGCAAGTTTCACCCCTTATTATGATTCATTTGGTCACATATACATGTTGTTATTATGATAATCTCTTTTATGCTATGAGTTAGGCTATTCGAGTCTAACATATATTTTGCGAATAAACGTTCAAACGTGGGGTAGGGGTAATATTAGGAATTAATAAATTGGGTGCAATTTTGTAAGATGTTGCATACCATGAATGAATGTCCATAATTGAGTCAATTATGGACATTGTTAAAGATTGGAAGTAATTAATAATTCAAGTAGGGAATTATTAAAATTGGGGGAAAGTGGATTATTATTAATAATCAATGCTTAGGACACGAGGTTGGACCCGTTTGTGATGTAAACCTGCCCGGACCCGCCCGGCAAATCCAGTAGTCACAAATGTCGGCCCAATGTGAGAGGTCCTAGGCCCAAACTAAAGCATAACAGTTGTAAAGACACGAGGTTAGACTCTTTTATGGTGTAAGACTGCCCGGACCCGCCCGGCAAATCCAGCTGCCATAAATGCCAGTCTAATGTGAGAGGTCTTTATGAGGTTATGGCCTTAATGAACTAAGAAATACTTAACCAGATAATCATGTAAGGTGGGACATGGGGGTTAAGTAGGTGCCTTGGGTGGCATGAGGAATCTGGTGGTTGCCTTTAGAGGCATTTGAAATACGATTAGACTTAACCAAACACACATGTAAATGAACATGACTAAGTGGGTTAAGTGGGATGGACTAATGGGGACAAGCTTAGGTGGAATGCTTGTGGTAAATAGTGGGGGCCCATTTCAACCAGTATCCCAAAACGTATCTTTGTGGGCTCGACCCAAGTCGAGGACGGGACACGCATACTGGGTTTGACTATAAGAGGCCAAAACAGGGAGCGGTGGCAACGCAAGTCCAACAGGTTTCATATGCGTGTGTGGACCCGGGCTGGTAGGTAAGACGTTGTTGCATCGTGTAGGTATAAGCCGTGCATGTCCGTTGTATCAGGTTGCCACTTTAGGGGAGTGATACACCCCACTGTGGGGCCAGCACGGGTATCTACGAGTTAGGGAGCCGATCGAATAATGGGAAGTAGGGTACACCTAGTGGAGATAGGGGCAGGCGGCACCTATGTAGTCAGCTAGGGGTACGTAAAGCCATTGGGAAAGTTTCTAAGTGAAGCTAAGTGGGATGAATCTTTAGGGTGACTGGTGTGGTGCAGTATAGTGTTTATCCTTTAGTATTTAGGAGCGCCTATAACGTTGCCTTTAGCGATTGTCTATGTCCTTAATCTGCTCTTCATAGACATTTTCTTGTTTTCCAGCTTATGCCTTAGTCCAGTTATTTTGGTAATAGTATTGTAGAATTATCATATTCACCAGACTTTATGTCTGACCCCCTCTTTTCCATCCTTTTTCTCCCTTCAGGTCCGCAGGTTGGGCCAAGTTCTAGTGGAGTCTAGTTGGATCGCTTATCTTCTGGAAAGCTTGGACTGCTGAAGTAAAGTCCAGCTTGTTATCTTTCTTTTTAATGGCTATTCATGTAATGGGATTATGTACTTGTTTTATCAAGATAGATATTGTACTTGACATTGAATATGGTGTTATGATGTAATCAAACATGTTTTGACTTCTGCTACAATGAAATAAAGTTTTTGAATTTCCAAGTACTATTTTATATCTGTCTTGTTGTAATTTTACTGTTCTATATTCACTTAAAACCTCCATGGAAGTTAATGCATTCCCTTTGTGAGTGACATTAATGGACGTGGGGTGTTACACGTGGTATCAGAGCATAAGGTTACCAGAACAGATAAATTTTTTTTTAGAAAAATATTTTTTTTTCTAAAGTATTTTTGGAAGAAGTGCTTTCAAAAAAAAAAACATGTTATTTAAAGAGAGTTTTTATGAAAAACATAATCCCAAATAGCCACATCCTTATCTTTATCTTTCGAATTCTCCATTTTGAATCTTTCCTTTTTCGTTTCAGCATGGCTGAAGATCTTAATCTCCCAGAAGGTGTGACGATTCCAGGGTGGTTTAGGAGATACTTGGAGGCTAGGGCCACCACTGCAGGCCCAGCGGATACTCCTCCACCCCTAGTTGCACCCATTCCTCCTCCTCCTCCTCCTCCTCCTCCTCGTGTTGACACTTTTGCAAAGACGTGCAAGGAATTCAAGGCTATGGGAGGAAAAACTTTTCAAGGGACTGAGACGTTTGTGGAGGCCAGAGATTGGCTTAAGGAGACTGAGGAATTGTTGGATATCTTTGAAGTGGAAGATGGGAGGAAAGTCCGTTTAGCTGCTTGGTTAATGAAGGGAGAGGCCTCGTTTTGGTGGGAGGTCACTAACGGGGAACGTCCAGTTGATTCATGGGCGGATTTCAGACGAAGGTTTGAGGCAAAGTTTCTTTCAAGGGCAGAGGAGAACTTAAATATGGAAAAATTCCTGGCACTAAAGCAAGGGAGCTCATCAGTAAAGGAATATGTCAATAAATTTAATCAGTTAGCAAGGTTTGGCTTGGAGTTGGTGAACACGCCAGAGAAGAAAGCTTTGAGGTTCGTTAGAGGCTTGAACGAACCGTTGCAAGGGTTGGCTATGACCCACATCCCTATGGGAGCCACCTTTGAAAAGCTAGTAGAAATGGCACTTATGCATGAGGATAAGGCAGTTGAAAAGAAAGGGGATCAGAAGAAACCCCAACAGCAAAATAAGAAGGGTGGTAAAAACAATAATGGCAAAGGGAAGAAGAAATGCTTCAATTGTGGGACGCCTGGCCATCTCAGCAAAGATTGTAGAAAGAAAAAGAAGACTGGTTGTTTTCATTGTGGAGATGCGGGACATTTAGTGAAGGACTGTCCAAAGAAGGGGCAGAGGGCAGGGTCTACCTCGGGAGGACAGGTGCAGGCTCTTATGGCACCAGGGCAGGCAAGGGGGCAAGTTCAGGCTATTGCGGCCCCACCGCTGCAAGAAAGAGGTAGAACAATTTCTGTTGAAAGCTTAGTTTTTCTGTTTGATCATCCTGTCCGTACCTTATTCGATTCTGGCGCATCTCATTCGTTTATCTCTGCATCATTAGTTGAATCACTGCACTTGAACACCAGTTTAGTAGAGGATCCCTTGGTCGTTTCAAATCCAGTTGGGGGTTCGGCTCATTTGACCATGATATGTTTGGATTTGAAAATCTCTATACTTAGTGTTGAATTTAGATGTGATGCTTATGTATTGGGCTTCACGGGCTATGGGCTAATTTTAGGAATGGATTGGTTGTCTAGAAATAGGGCCATTCTTGATTGTGAAAGGAGAGTAGTTAGGCTTGTGACTCGCCTTGGTAATGCTCTCGACATCTTTTGTAATCCCATAAATTCCGTTATGCTAAGTTATCTTGAATCGCTTGACGCGTCTGTAGAGAACCTGCGATCAGTAGAAGTGGTCCGGGAATATCCGGATGTGTTTGAGGAGGTGAAGGGCTTACCTCCAAAGCGGGAGATAGACTTTCGAATTTATCTTGTGGATAATGCTAAACCCGTATCTTTGCCAGTGCGCCACATGGCTCCTCGTGAAAGGAGGGAACTCAATAAGCAAGTAAAGGAGTTGCTTGAGAAGGGGTTCATAAGACATAGTATATCGTAGTGGGGTGCTCCAGTAGTTTTTGCCACAAAGGCGGATGGGTCTCTTAGACTTTGTATGGACTATAGAGAACTAAACAAGCTTACTAAAAAGAACCGACACCCACTGCCGAGGATTGACGATCTCTTTGATCAGTTAGTTGGCGCCTCAGTGTTTTCGCAGTTGGACTTAGCCACTGGCTTTCATCAACTGAGAGTGGCTGAGGATAGTATAGATAAGACTGCTTTTAGGACTCCTGACGGATTCTATGAATGGCTAGTGATGCCCTTTGGTTTGACAAACGCCCCTGCATATTTTGTTGATTTGATGAGTAGGGTGTTTAGGGAATACCTTAACAAATTCGTGGTAGTCTTTGTGGATGACATCTTAGTCTTTTCTAAGAATAAAGAAGAGCACTCCCTACATCTTAGGGAAGTGTTGGAAACCCTTCGAGCGCATAACCTTAAGGCAAAATTTTCTAAGTGTCACTTCTGGAGGAAGGAAGTACGGTTCTTAGGGCACGTGGTTTCCAAAGAAGGGATAGCAGTGGATCCCGCAAAGGTGGTGGCCATCCAAGATTGGAAGGTCCCTAAAAATGCAACCGAAGTAAGAAGTTTCTTGGGGTTGGCTGGCTATTATAGGAAGTTTATCAAAGACTTCGCAAAAATATCAGCTCCATTAACACGGTTAACGAAGAAGAACCTGGTTTTTACGTGGGACAAAGATTGCGATGATGCGTTCCAACGTTTAAAGAGAGCCTTAACTTCAGCCCCAGTCTTAGTGCTGCCAGACGGGAATAAACCGTTTACCATCTATACTGATGCTTGTGGGACGGGACTTGGCGCGGTCCTCATGCAAGAGGGAAGAGTAATAGCCTATGGTGGAAGGCAGTTGAGGGTTCATGAAAAGAATTACCCCACGCATGACTTAGAGCTAGCCGCAATTGTTTTCGCGCTTAAGTCTTGGCGTCACTATCTTCTTGGTGAGAAATTCGAACTGTTCACTGACCACAAATCATTAAAATACTTATTCTCTCAGAAGGATTTGAATTTAAGGCAGCAACGGTGGATGGAATTCTTAGCCTCCTACGATTTTGAAATAGCATATACCCCGGGCAAGGGTAACGTGGTGGCAGACGCCTTAAGTAGGAAAAGGTTGTCCTTGAGTCCGTTGTTTGTTGAACGACAAAGCTTAGAATTCATCTCTATGTTTGACTTTAGACCCTCCGTTGACTTAGTACCCGGTCTGTTAGCATCCTTGGAGGTTAGACCTACACTTCTAGGACGGGTTGGTGAGGCACAGCGAGACGACCCACAGTTGGTTGAGATAGTAGAAAAGCTCAAAGGGGGGGGGGGAGTCGTCAAGCCATCTTCGTAGGTATACCCTAGACGATAAGGGTTGGTTACGAAGGGATAATAGACTTTGTGTACCACAAGACGAAGACTTAAGGAAGGCCATTCTTGATGATGCTCATCGCTCAAAAATGACCATTCATCCCGGCGGGGATAAGATGTACAAAGATATGAAGCGGGTTTTCTTTTGGGCCGGTATGAAAAAGGATGTGGTCGAGTACGTCGCTAGATGCTTGGTGTGCCAACGAGTTAAAGCAGAACAAAAGAAACCCGGTGGGTTGCTTCACCCATTAGAAGTTCCACTATGGAAATGGGAAAGCATCTCAATGGATTTTGTGGATGGATTACCAAGATCAAGGAAGGGTAACACGGGGATTTGGGTTATAGTAGATAGACTTACTAAAAGCGCCCATTTTATTCCCGTGAAAAGTAAGAGGACTGCTCCGTGGTTGGCTTCTGTATACATTAAGGAGATAGTTCGTTTGCACGGTATTCCTTCTAGTATAGTAAGCGACCGTGACCCCATCTTTACTAGCGAATTTTGGAAGAGTTTACAAGAGGTGGTAGGGACTCAGCTATGTTTGAGCACCGCATATCATCCTCAGACAGACGGCCAGACCGAGAGGGTGAATCGCATTCTAGAGGATCTTTTAAGGCTTTGTATCCTAGACTTTGGGGGTACATGGGAAGAGCACCTTCCGTTAGTAGAATTCGCATATAATAATAGCTTTCAGTCTAGTATTGGCATGGCACCTTTCGAAGCTCTTTATGGAAGGCCTTGCCGTTCGCCTACATGTTGGTGGGAATCTACCGATAAAATCCTACTTGGGCCCGATATGGTTAGGGAAACCTCGGAGAAGATTGAGTTGATTCGAAGGAGGATGAAAGCAGCACAAGATAGGCAAAAATCGTATGCTGATAAGAGGAGGACAGATCTTGAGTTTGACATTGGGGACATGGTTTTTATCAAAGTATCTCCGTTACAGAATGTTGTTCGCTTTGGGTCCGTGGGGAAATTAGCACCAAGGTTTGTAGGGCTGTTTCCTGTAAAAAACAGGATTGGGAAGATGGCATATAGGGTGGAGTTGCCTGAGAAACTTAGTGGAGTACACGACGTATTCCATGAATCACATTTGAGGAAGTGTTTGCACAAGACCGCGGAAGTGGTAGAGCCGAGCTTGCTTAAAGAGGTGGAAATAGAGCGTGATGCAACAATTAGACGAGCTCCTACATGCATTCTTGGGTCGGAGATCAAAAAGTTGAGGAATCGAGAGGTCAGACTGGTTAAAGTGCAATGGGGAGATGATGAGAGCAACGCAACTTGGGAGACAGAAGAGAAGATACGTTCGTTGTACCCTTTTCTTTTTGAGGGTATGTCTTTTAATTTCTCCTTTATCGCTTAGCTTATCTTATCTTATCTTTAGTATGTCCTCTCATTAGTATCTTTGACCTTTAGTTAGGATAATCCTATGGTTGAAACATGTGTTTGAGACATGTTATGTATGATGGATGCAAAATGGATGCAAGTGTTTGCTAGTGGTTGCTCGTGGATGCATATATACACACACTTTAGGCACTAGATCGGCTCAGTCACTTCATATTGCATATTGCATATATATGGATGTATTTAGTATAATGGATGTATAATGGTTGTACCATCATATGGATGCTGCATTCGGTTGAATGGGTGTGCACGCATATAGAAGTAGTATGTAAGCAATTAGGATCTTTTGCATACATAATGGATTCATGACACTTACATAATTTGCATTAAGGAGGTCAACTTGTAAAATATTAATGACAATGTACACACACTTTGCATATGATCATAAAGCATTAGAAGTCTTTTAAGGACAATGGATGCCTGTGTATGATGGATGAGTAGATGGACGTTTGGATGGTAGGATATACATTCTTCCAGACTTGAAGATTTCGGGGACGAAATCCTAAAAGGAGGGGAGAATGTAACACCCCGAATTTTCTATTAACACTAAAGTTGCTAAAATATTAATAAGTGTGTAAGAGAGGGGATGTATCTAATATGAATATAAAAATATTAATAAGTGTGTAAGAGAGGGGATGTATCTAATATGAATATAAAAGTGTGTAAGAGAGGGGATGTATCTAATATGAATATAAAAATATTAATAAGTGTGTAAGAGAGGGGATGTATCTAATATGAATATAAAAATATTAATAAGTGTGTAAGAGAGGGGATGTATCTAATATGTATATAAAAACAATAATAAGTGTGTAAAAGGGGGGATGTATCTAATGTGTACATTGTAGAATATATATATATATATATATATATATATATATATATATATATATGGGCAGTTAATGCAAACATGAATAGAAGTTTATTAATTTGCTGAGTGTTTGCTAAGTCACTTCTGACTCATTGCCGAGTCAACAAGATAAACCCCATCTTGTCTGAACGGCTGCGGTTATTTCTAGGTTAAATCTAATGGCCTAAATGAATTCTAAAATCTATAAATAAGTGGGTAGACCCTAGATCTAAATCACTTGTAAAATTAGAGAAGCTACCGTCATGCTGCTGCCATGGAGTTCAGCATAGCCGTCACAAACTAAGAAGAGGAAGCCTAATCATCTACAACTAAATCTACACAAATCAAATCAAAAGATCTCTCTTTCTCTAATTCTTTTCTTTTGTTGGTGAGTATGATGATTCTCACAAGACTATTACAAACTAATTTGACTCAGTTATGAATGGATCACAAGAAAGTGATGTGATTTGTAATTGTAAATTCTATATATTGTGGATCTCTTATTATGTTATTATGTTGTCGTATGATGTAAATTATATATGCTATGTCATGCTATGTTGTAAATTCTCTTATGCTATGTCGTGCTATGTTGAGAATCATGTCAAGCTATGTTATACTATCATACTATGCCATGTTATAAATCATGCTATATTATGTTGAAAAATCATGATGTTGTTGGATCATGCTTAAAGTTATGTTTTTTTTTCTTAATTTAAATGGATCTTGTTTATGGGAATTTGCCTATTAGGTTAGGTGTACCCATAAACTTGAAACTATAATTAAATAAAACTTGATTATGGGAATTTGCCTATTGAGTTAGGTGTACCCATATAAAACCATGTTGTTAAAAAATTAGATGATGTTGATTCACACATGTTCATATGTAAGTTTATGAAAATTGATTGAGATCATATTAGGTGAATTTTGAACAAGTTGACACCTTTAGATCCATGACATGTATAATCTATGCAAGTTGGACATATGCAAGTTTCACCCCTTATTATGATTCATTTGGTCACACATACATGTTGTTATTATGATAATCTCTTTTATGCTATGAGTTAGGCTATTCGAGTCTAACATATATTTTGCGAATAAACGTTCAAACGTGGGGTAGGGGTAATATTAGGAATTAATAAATTGGGTGCAATTTTGTAAGATGTTGCATACCATGAATGAATGTCCATAATTGAGTCAATTATGGACATTGTTAAAGATTGGAAGTAATTAATAATTCAAGTAGGGAATTATTAAAATTGGGGGAAAGTGGATTATTATTAATAATCAATGCTTAGGACACGAGGTTGGACCCGTTTGTGATGTAAACCTGCCCGGACCCGCCCGGCAAATCCAGTAGTCACAAATGTCGGCCCAATGTGAGAGGTCCTAGGCCCAAACTAAAGCATAACAGTTGTAAAGACACAAGGTTAGACTCTTTTATGGTGTAAGACTGCCCGGACCCGCCCGACAAATCCAGCTGCCATAAATGCCAGTCTAATGTGAGAGGTCTTTATGAGGTTATGGCCTTAATGAACTAAGAAATACTTAACCAGATAATCATGTAAGGTGGGACATGGGGGTTAAGTAGGTGCCTTGGGTGGCATGAGGAATCTGGTGGTTGCCTTTAGAGGCATTTGAAATACGATTAGACTTAACCAAACACACATGTAAATGAACATGACTAAGTGGGTTAAGTGGGATGGACTAATGGGGACAAGCTTAGGTGGAATGCTTGTGGTAAATAGTGGGGGCCCATTTCAACCAGTATCCCAAAACGTATCTTTGTGGGCTCGACCCAAGTCGAGGACGGGACACGCATACTGGGTTTGACTATAAGAGGCCAAAACAGGGAGCGGTGGCAACGCAAGTCCAACGGGTTTCATATGCGTGTGTGGACCCGGGCTGGTAGGTAAGACGTTGTTGCATCGTGTAGGTATAAGCCGTGCATGTCCGTTGTATCAGGTTGCCACTTTAGGGGAGTGATACACCCCACTGTGGGGCCAGCACGGGTATCTACGAGTTAGGGAGCCGATCGAATAATGGGAAGTAGGGTACACCTAGTGGAGATAGGGGCAGGCGGCACCTATGTAGTCAGCTAGGGGTACGTAAAGCCATTGGGAAAGTTTCTAAGTGAAGCTAAGTGGGATGAATCTTTAGGGTGACTGGTGTGGTGCAGTATAGTGTTTATCCTTTAGTATTTAGGAGCGCCTATAACGTTGCCTTTAGCGATTGTCTATGTCCTTAATCTGCTCTTCATAGACATTTTCTTGTTTTCCAGCTTATGCCTTAGTCCAGTTATTTTGATAATAGTATTGTAGAATTATCATATTCACCAGACTTTATGTCTGACCCCCTCTTTTCCATCCTTTTTCTCCCTTCAGGTCCGCAGGTTGGGCCAAGTTCTAGTGGAGTCTAGTTGGATCGCTTATCTTCTGGAAAGCTTGGACTGCTGAAGTAAAGTCCAGCTTGTTATCTTTCTTTTTAATGGCTATTCATGTAATGGGATTATGTACTTGTTTTATCAAGATAGATATTGTACTTGACATTGAATATGGTGTTATGATGTAATCAAACATGTTTTGACTTCTGCTACAATGAAATAAAGTTTTTGAATTTCCAAGTACTATTTTATATCTGTCTTGTTGTAATTTTACTGTTCTATATTCACTTAAAACCTCCATGGAAGTTAATGCATTCCCTTTGTGAGTGACATTAATGGACGTGGGGTGTTACAGAACCTTTCCCTAAGAATTGAAATTTAGAAACTAGCTGTAGGTTAGTTAAGAAGGATGGTTTCCTGGGTATTGATCTGATGTTGGTTTCGGCCTTCGGGGTTAATATTTGGGGAATTGCTCTCTTACTGATTTACAGTTAGTGACTAATGAATTGGAATGAGGCGTATGTTGTGTTTGTGTAACATTTGTTTTTAGTATACGCGGGTTGTTCGGAAAGGCCGAGTTTATACCCATTCTGAATAACCGATTCGACGATAAGTCGAAGATGATGACGGTGGTCGAAGACCAGACGTCTTCACATCGTTTGGATAATTACTGATGATCCTGATTGGGCTGTACACCCAAAAGAATGGAAATAGTTGGTGGTCGTCCAGACGTACTTGGAGATCGATGGATATGCGAGGAAAGTGCCTCCGGTTTCGTTCAGACCCAGAACGAACTTGTAAATGGATTGTTTGTCTGACATTGGATTTTATTCTGTGTTGATTGATTTCTGTTAAATATATATCTGTTTGGCGGCGGAAAATTTATTCTCTTGCTTAACGCCCTTCTCTGAGACGTACGAGCTTAGAGGTTATATATCGATAGATATCAATCGCATGGCATGAATTGCCTGTGTGGCACGCTGAGTTGCATGGATCAAGGCTTCTGTTGAAAAGCAAAGTCTTGTGGTTGATGATCAAAGCACGACCTTTGTGGCATAGCTTTGTGTATAACGTGAATTCGCGAGCCTCACACCTCAGTATGAGTTAAAAACGGGATACAGACCGCTGGGAGGACACGACGTTTCTTTCTAGCTTTGGTGGTGTCAGTGACTTACCAGCCCTGACATTTATATACTTTTCACCTTTGTGGTTGTTGGAACGAGGCGCCTTGATTATAGGTCTGTAAGGACCGCGAAACGTGTGTTTAGGAATTGCCAATCCTCAAACGTAAGAGAGGACCGGCCCAGCCGATTCCAGGGGTTAACCAGAGTGTGTAGTCTCGAGGCATTTGCTAATGTGTCTCGAAGCGGAGAGGATCTTGCCCCTTGCCTCGACTCATGACGGAAATCCAATTTCCAATACGTGATATTGCGGTTTTAATTGTAGAACTAGTATGGCGACATGATATATGGTACCCATGCCGTCTATGATTTATATTTATGATTGAAATTGTTTTGACACTATACACTTATTATAGTATCAAATGATTTGTTTTTAAACGTACCAAGCATGTTTGGCTGTTACAAGGTAAAACCCTATCCTCCGGCTTGCGTTGCATTGTGTGATGGGACCTGGGTCTTATAATAGCTTCATTTTTTGGAAAAAGCATTGCGCTGTTTATTCTATGCACTAGTATTCTTGGGAGGAAAACCGTTCCATGTTATACAGCGTGGTCCCTTGAATTACTCTCTTTTAAAGTAAAGCTTTAAATAACTGTTTTAGTTCTCACACCAGTCACATGACTGACCTGGAGTTTATTGTTTTAACCTAAACTCTGGGTGCCCCTATTTTCGACACGGGCAGCTAGTAGTTTTGGTTTTGCAGATTTATATTCACAGGATCCTGGTTTACAGCTGGAATGATATCCGGAAAGCTCTGTATCCGTATATCACCTTCAGTTGTGCTTTGTATTATTTTTCCGCTGCTATGTAATTTATTGTAATCTCTGATATTTATCGAATGTAATTTATTCATTTATACTCTGTAAATTCTTATCTGATGGAATTTTTGTAATAGCAATGAAATGTTCTTCCGTCTGCGTTCATTTGTGTGTTGTTCTCAAAGTATCAGCTCTTTCCCTCACGGGGAAGTAACGGGTTATCACAAGGAGCCACAGGGCCGGTCCACCGATGTGGATTAAAATGCCTGAACACTGCGTTTCCCCGCCCTTTGGGGCGTAAATGAGTCCAATGACTCTATCGGTCCCGGATCGACCGATATAACCGAGGCGCCTCGCAACAGCAACAACCACACAGGTGAAAAGTATATAAATGTCAGGGCTGGTAGGTCACTGACACCACCCTAGCTAGAAAGAAACGCGTGCCCTCCATGTATCCTTCTCCCGTTTTTGGTTCACAACCGGGGTGTGAGGCTCGCGAATCAACGTTACACAAATCTATGCCACACAAGCGGTGCTATGATCATCACCACAAGACTTTGCTTTTCAACAGAAGCCTTGATCAATTGCCACTTAGGCATGCCACATAGGCAATTCACTCCATGCGTTTGATATCCATCAATATATAGCCTCTGAGCTCGTACGTCTCAGAGAAGGGCGTTAAGCTAGAGAATAAATTCTCCGCCGCCAAACAGATATATATTTAATAGAAATCAATCACACAGACTAAAATCCAATGTCAGACACACAATCCATTTACAAGTTCGTTCTGGGTCTGAACGAAACCGGAGGCACTTTCCTCGCATATCCATCGATCTCCAAGCACATCTGGACGACCACCGACTGATTCCCTCATCTTGGGTGTACAGCCCAATCAAGATCATCAGTAATTACCCAAACGATGTGAAGACTTCCGGTCTTCAACCACCGTCTTCATCTTCGACACCACGTCGAAACAGTTATTCAGAATGGGATAAACCCGGTCTTTCTGAATAACTCGCGTATGTATTAAACAAGTGTTACACAAACACAACATACACCTCCTTGCAATTCAGAATATTCTTTGGGAAAGGTTCTCATTAATTTTATCAAAGATAAATTCTTTTAAATTTATTCTTTAATCTTCTTTTGAATATCAATTCAAACTAGTCGGGATTAGCGAACCACACCGAAGTAATCATTGATTTTATTTCCCAATCCCGACCTATTCATCCCATGAAGTAAAACCGGTCCTACTTCATATCTAACACCACGGTGTTATCGGTAAATTCAATTACCATTTCACATTCAAATCTAATTAAAGATTTAGCTATCGCCTGGAGCAAAACTGGTGATACTCCATTCTCGATCATTTCAATCTAATTAAAGATTCATTAAAACTCCACTTAGTTTTAATCTTCACAGAAATCAATATCCTGTCTTTAATTGGGTTAAAGAACCAATGTCATTTAAAACACGACCCACAATCCAAAATCACATTCATTAATTATCGGGTTAAAGAACAAGTGTTATTTAAAACACTGTTCACGATAAACCCAAAAATCAATACCAGTTCAATTCCAATTAAATATTATTTAATTGGCCCACTTCATTAAATCTAAATAAAAAGATTTAATCTTTTTTTCCAACTGGGCTTAAGAACAGTGTTAATGAAGACACCGTTCACGACAAACCCAAATCATATTTGATATTAAATACAAGGCTCTGAATAGAAAATATACCGGATTATATTCAATATCAAATTCTACGACCAACAAATATCGTATTGGAAATAACAATATTAATATATCTTTCAAATTTCCCAAACAATATCTATATAATCACGAAAACCAACATCAAAATATTCCAAAGACAATTTCGATTCAAATCCATTCTAATTCAATTATTGGAAATTCTGGTTATATTTCAAAACCATTTCAAACTCACTTTATTTATTTTAAAAATAAATAAATTACTATTCTAGTTCAAAACTAGTTCATTTCGATAAAAATCTATTTTTATCTTTTCAAATATGGAGTTTTTCATCCCAATTCTTCACAAATCATTTCTTATGATTTTACACAAATTATTACTATTTTTAATAATTTTATCAAGGCCTGTACAGTCGATTTCCATCAATGGCCATCGAACTGCACTTACAACGACCTTTTCCAAATTTGATTTGGATGTAACTCCAAATCCAACCGTTAGATTTCAAATTTCTAATATTCATCAGAAAGCTCTTTTCGATACGAACCCAACGGTTCCGGTTTTAGGAGAATCCGACGGTCGGATCTCCCGCAATATCCGTTCGAAGTCAATGGTCGAAATCTGCGAACTGCCGCGGCGCGGCGCGTTCTATTCAGGCCATTATATTATATATATAATATATATAATATATACTTCATCGATTTCAATTCAAAACATGCTTTATAAATCATTTTAAATTCATTTCAAATCGATTTCAATTCAAATTGATTTCTAATTCAATTTCAGTTCCTTTTCAATTCAATTCAATTCGAATTCGAATTCATTTATATTCAATTTCAATTCGAATTCATTTATATTCAATTTCAATTCGAATTCCTTTATATTCAATTTCAATTCGAATTCGTTTCTATTCAATTTCAATTCGAATTCGTTTCTATTCAATTTCAATTCGAATTCGTTTCTATTCAATTTCAATTCGAATTCGTTTCTATTCAATTTCAATTCGAATTCGTTTCTATTCAATTTCAATTCGAATTCGTTTCTATTCAATTTCAATTCGAATTCATTTCTATTCAATTTCAATTCGAATTCTTTTCTATTCAATTTCAATTCGAATTCATTTCTATTCAATTTCAATTCGAATTCATTTCTATTCAATTTCAATTCGAATTCATTTCTATTCAATTTCAATTCGAATTCATTTCTATTCAATTTCAATTCGAATTCATTTCTATTCAATTTCAATTCGAATTCATTTCTGGTCAATTTCAATACGTTTTAAATTCAATTCAAAACGATTTCAATCTAATTCGAATTTCAATTCTATTCAGTTTAATTCGAATTTCATTTCAATTCAATTTAATTCGAATTTCAATTCCTTTCAAAATATCAGATTTTGAAATCACTTTCGATATTAATTTTAAAATGAATAAAATCGATATAAATATCGTTCACGTCAAAATGGCGTCAATCTAATCAACACGGCTTCATATATTTTTATTTTCAAATATTCTATTTAAAATATTTCTATTTCAAATATGGAATGAGGCCCAATCAATTACCATATAATGTTGATTATATGGATTTTCTACAACACATGTACACAATAACAACGATGAACAATCAACCATCATCCAAAGTGCATTCTACACTGTATAAGCATCAAATATAAATATTCAACGTTTATAACAGTCTGTCAATCAATCGATCGACATACAACTAAACAATCGGGATTAGTGTACGTCAAATATCATCCCAATACCCGTGTGGGGTTTCAAACAATCAAACACAGATTTCATTTGTGCAGTTGGGCGATGTGTAAAATTTATCGTCCTAATCAATATCAGTCAAATGTGTGTATATAAACAAATCGTCCGATTTGTTTATTTTTATTTCATTTCATATACACGTGAAAAATTCTATTTTTAACTATAAAATATTTTCAACTATATAATATTTTATTTCAGTTCACATCACACCACACAATCAACTACACATCAAAATCAAACAAACAAGCATACAAGCCGTCCATGGTCTGTGGACGACGGGTGTCGGGTGCTACTAAACACCGTCTGCATCCTAGTATATATTTATATAACTAGAAAAATAAAATTAAAGAGTGAGAAACTCTCACAGATAACTATCCAACGCCACGACTCTTCTTATGTAGGAAATCTCGCCGTTCTTGCCTCTTGTCACTTTCTTTGCCCCTATTCTCTACATATGTAAAAATCGAATTTTTACTTCGCTATTCAATATATAAAAATCGAATTTTTACTTCGCTATTCAATATATAAAAATCGAATTTTTACTTTGCTATTCAATATATAAAAATCGAATTTTTATTAAGTTAAAAATTTAATCTTTTATCCTCGCTTTCATGATAATAAAATCATATTTTTATTCATTTCAAAATTGAATCTTTATCATTTCAAAATCAGTTTTAATAACTATATCAAATCAGTTTTTATTAACAATAAAAATTCAGTTTTTGATTAACTATGTACTTATAATAAAACTGAAATTAAAATCAAGTAAAAAAAAAAAAACTCACGTTGGTTATAGGAGGGGAGGGGGCTCGCTACAGCGTCGAAGTGGCGGTCGGAGGCGCTGCGTGGGGGAGCTCGCAGCCTGGAGGTGGTAGGCTCGGAAGTGCTGGCCGCGCTGGTCCTCCGATGGGCTGGAGGGGGTTTGACTACTGGGTGGAGCGAGAGTGGGGTGAGTTCGGTGTCAGCAGGGGCGATGGATGGGGATGCTCGACGGTGGGGGTGGTCTGGCAAAAGGCAACGGCGCAAGGGGGGGACAGGCGACGGTCAACGCAGTTTTAGGGATCTGGTTTTTTTCTTTTTTTATTTCGAATGATTTCAAAATGAACCGGGGGGGGGGGGGGGCTGAGTGATGTAAGGAGAGAGTTTTAATTAATTAATTAATTTATTTAATTTCAAAAAGCAACTTTTTTTATTCGACCTCGAAACAAGGCCCACCGCCTGTCGTCCATAGCTAATTACCCCCATTCTGAACACAATGGGATATGTATCGGAAGCTGATTCGACTGTTTCGATCAGTTTCCGCCAAAATCAACATATAACTCTATATATTGAATTTGAACGCACATTTCAATTTACTGGGGTCACATACGAACTCGAAAAATTCCAGAAAAATATTTTCTAGCTTCGTATTGACCATATGGTCCTAACAAAACTAGTTTCGTCGAATTCTGAGACCGTTGGAAAAATGGTCAATTTCCAGTCGATTAAAATCAACTGAAACTGGTCAAACGCGTTTTCCTTTTCCACGCTCACATATTGATTCGAAAATTTACGAAATTTGAAACCTAGCAATAACTTTACATCCCAGATCCAACAAAAGTGGTTTCGTCGAAATCCGAGGTCGTTTGCAAAATTTCCATTTTTAAGGGCCTGAATTCTATAGCGACTATTCAGTATTTTCAACTGGACATATCTTTTGATTCTCGCTATGAAATTTCGATTTTTCCGATTCGTTGGAAAGATATTCCCAAATAGATCCTAATATTTTTGGTTTCACTAAAATCCGGTTTATTTTGCACCCGGTACATTCATTTGAATTTTGAAATCGAATTATCGAACTACCGCGCCTTTTTCAATTCCTTTTATATTTATAAATAAATATTTATATTCTATCGTCGATTCAAACGAATATATACGTTCGAATTATATTCAAAATAAATTTCTCGTCGATATTATTTAAAATAATCTATTTTAAATATTCAAAATTCGCTAAAATTGCCAAAATTAAAATTTTAAACTGTCCTAGATTTTCCGGGTCGTTACAATCTCCCCCACTTAAAACTTTTCGTCCCCGAAAAGGAACGAAGCCGAAAGTTGTTTTAAATACCAACTCAACTTTCAATATTTTCACTGCGGCTTAAGTTCTTCAACTTTTCAGTTTCTAAGAACTTTTCAAATTTTTCAAAAATTTGGCTATCACACTAAATTTTTGAAAAATTTCGCCATAACCTCCCATGCACCGGGAGCACAGGAAAATCCCGAAATTGCCATACAGGCCTTCTGATCTCAAAAATAAAAAGAAAAAGCCAAGCGGCTAGCCAATCAGCTCATAAAATCATCATCACCCAAACAAAACAGTAGATTATAGTAAACATGTACCTATTTGTCGGGCAAACAATTTTATTCTTCTGCTCTAGCCTCCTTGCTATGACCTGTTCCGTGTAAGTACATGTATATACAAGCAAATGCGACCAAATTTTCAATACAATTCAATATTTGATTCTATTAGGCTATATGGTTCAAATTTTAATTAATCAAACAATACAACATAATCAGCTATCAATTAGTGGATTAACGTTTCAAATTCATAATTTTGATACATATACAGAAAATCATGTTTTTGACGCCAATTCACAACGATAAGCCCTATCTAATTTCAGTTCTCACACCAGTCTAATGGAAATATAGAAATCTCACTTTCGTTACTCGAAAATAAATACTGGCGACGGTGCCCCATCACCAGAATTATCCCCGGGCAACTAGAGTATGATACTATAACCATCCAGTATATTAAAACTTCGAATACACGTTTGCAAGACGCATATGCAAAATCTTTATATATCGGATTGTCCAAATCAATACAAATAAATAATCAAATACGAATAATTGATTTAAATTTTCAAAACAAAATTTGTTTTTACTTTAAAAATATACTCTTCACACTCGTTCTAGGATACTACTGATCCTATCTCTAACGAGTCATTCCCATTGGATATTACTAATCCAATATCTGATGAATTCTTTCGTATGGTTCTAATGTGTCTTGTTCTCTGAGCTTTGTAAACCAAAGCTCTGATACCAACTGTAAAAACCCGTAACTTCCCCGGTAAGGAAAGCGCGGATAGTTCGAGAACAAGCCACAAAATAGAACGCAGACGGAAGGACATTTCATTGTATATTACAACAATGCATCAGATTACAAGAATATACAGAGTATAAATGAATATTACACAGAAATATCAGAGATTTAAATTATATTTAAATATATCGCAGTGGAAAATAATACAATACACAACTGAAGGAGATATACGGATACAAAGCTTTCCGGATATCGTTCCAGCTGTAAACCAGGATCCTGTGAATATAAATCTGCAAAAACCAAAACTACTAGCTGCCCATGTCAAAATAAGGGCACCCAGAGTTTAGGATAAAACAATAAACTCCAGGTCAGTCATGGGACTGGTGTGACAACTAAAACAGTTAATCTTTATTTTAAAATTAGGTAAATCAAGGGACCACGCCGTATAACATGGAACGGGTTTTCTCCCAAGAATACCAGTGCATAAAACAAACAGCGCAATGCTAAATAAAGAAAAATGAAGCTGTTATAAGACCCAGGTCCTATCACACAATGCAACGCAAGCCGGGGGACAGGGTTTTCCCTTATAACAGCCAAAGAATGCTTGATACGTTTTAAAACAAATCATTTGATACTATTATCAGTGTATAGTGTATAAAACAACTTCAAATCATAAGTATCAATCATAGACGGCATGGGTACCATATATCATGTCGCCATACTAGGCTCTACAATTAAAATCGCAAATTTCACATATTTGGAAATTGGATTTCCATCTATGAACTGAGGCAAAAGATAGTCCTCAACCGATTCGAGACAATCTAGCCCATGTCCTAGGGACAGAACGCATCGATCCTTAGGAGCCACAGGGTCGGTCAACCGATGTGGATTAAAATGCCTGAACACTGCGTTTCCCCGCCCTTTGGGGGCGTAAATGAGTCCAATGACTCTATCAGTCCCGGATCGACCGATATAACCGAGGCACCTCGCAACAGCAACAACCACACAGGTGAAAAGTATATAAATGTCAGGGCTGGTAGGTCACTGACACCACCCTAGCTAGAAAGAAACGCATGCCCTCCCTGGATCCTTCTCCCGTTTTTGGTTCACAACCGGGGTGTGAGGCTCGCGAATCAACGCTACACAAAGCTATGCCACACGGGTCGTGTTTTGATCATCACCACAAGACTTTGCTTTTCAACAGAAGCCTTGATCAATTGCCACTTAGGCATGCCACACAGGCAATTCACTCCATGCGTTTGATATCCATCAATATATAGCCTCTGAGCTCGTACGTCTCAGAGAAGGGCGTTAAGCTAGAGAATAAATTCTCCGTCGCCAAACAGATATATATTTAATAGAAATCAATCACACAGACTAAAATCCAATGTCAGACACACAGTCCATTTACAAGTTCGTTCTGGGTCTGAACGAAACCGGAGGCACTTTCCTCGCGTATCCATCGATCTCCAAGCACATCTGGACGACCACCGACTGATTACCTCATCTTGGGTGTACAGCCCAATCAAGATCATCAGTAATCACCCAAACGATGTGAAGACTTCCGGTCTTCAACCACCGTCTTCATCTTCGACACCACGTCGAAACAGTTATTCAGAATGGGATAAACCCGGTCTTTCTGAATAACTCGCGTATATATTAAACAAGTGTTACACAAACACAACATACGCCTCCTTCCAATTCAGAATATTCTTTGGGAAAGGTTCTCATTAATTTTATCAAAGATAAATTCTTTTAAATTTATTCTTTAATCTTCTTTTGAATATCAATTCAAACTAGTCGGGATTAGCGAACTACACCGAAGTAATCATTGATTTTATTTCCCAATCCCGACCTATTCATCCCATGAAGTAAAACTGGTCCTACTTCATATCTAACACCACGGTGTTATCGGTAAATTCAATTACCATTTCACGTTCAAATCTAATTAAAGATTTAGCTATCGCCTGGAGCAAAATTGGTGATACTCCATTCTCGATCATTTCAATCTAATTAAAGATTCATTAAAACTCCACTTAGTTTTAATCTTCACAGAAATCAATATCCTGTCTTTAATTGGGTTAAAGAACCAATGTCATTTAAAACACGACCCACAATAAACCCAAAATCACATTCATTAATTATCGGGTTAAAGAACAAGTGTTATTTAAAACACTGTTCACGATAAACCCAAAAATCAATACCAGTTCAATTCCAATTAAATATTATTTAATTGGCCCACTTCATTAAATCTAAATAAAAAGATTTAATCTTTTTTTCCAACTGGGCTTAAGAACAGTGTTAATGAAGACACCATTCACGACAAACCCAAATCACATTTGATATTAAATACAAGGCTCTGAATAGAAAATATACCGGCTTATATTCAATATCAATTCTACGACCAACAAATATCGTATTGGAAATAACGATATTAATATATCTTTCAAATTTCCCAAACAATATCTGCATAATCACGAAATCCAACATCGAAATATTCCAAAGACAATTTCAATTCAAATCCATTCCAATTCAATTATTGGAAATTCTGGTTATATTTCAAAACCATTTCAAACTCACTTTATTTATTTTAAAAATAAATAAATTACTATTCTAGTTCAAAACTAGTTTATTTCGATAAAAATCTATTTTTATCTTTTCAAATATGGAGTTTTTCATCCCAATTCTTCACAAATCATTTCTTATGATTTTACACAAATTATTACTATTTTTAATAATTTTATCAAGGCCTGTACAGTCGATTTCCATCAATGGCCATCGAACTGCACTTACAGCGACCTTTTCCAAATTTGATTTAGATGTAACTCCAAATCCAACAGTTAGATTTCAAATTTCTAATATTCATCAGAAAGCCCTTTTCGATACGAACCCAACGGTTCCGGTTTTAGGAGAATCCGACGGTCGGATCTCCCGCAATATCCGTTCGAAGTCAATGGTCGAAATCCGTGAACTGCCGCGGCGCGGCGCGTTCTATTCAGGCCATTATATTATATATATATAATATATACTTCGTCGATTTCAATTCAAAACATGCTTTATAAATCGTTTTAAATTCATTTCAAATCGATTTCAATTAAAATTGATTTCTAATTCAATTTCATTTCCTTTTCAATTCAATTCAATTCCAATTCGAATTCATTTATATTCAATTTCAATTCGAATTCATTTATATTCAATTTCAATTCGAATTCATTTCTATTCAATTTCAATTCGAATTCATTTCTATTCAATTTCAATTCAAATTCATTTCAATTCAATTTCAATTCGAATTCATTTCTATTCAATTCGAATTCGTTTCTATTCAATCTCAATTCGAATTCATTTCTATTCAATTTCAATTCGAATTCATTTCTATTCAATTTCAATTCGAATTCATTTCTATTCAATTTCAATTCGAATTCATTTCTATTCAATTTCAATTAGAATTCATTTATATTCAATTTCAATTCGAATTCATTTCTATTCAATTTCAATTCGAATTCATTTCTATTCAATTTCAATTCGAATTCGAATTCATTTCTATTCAATTTCAATTCGAATTCATTTCTGGTCAATTTCAATACGTTTTAAATTCAATTCAAAACGATTTCAATCTAATTCGAATTTCAATTTTATTCAGTTTAATTCGAATTTCATTTCAATTCAATTTAATTCGGATTTCAATTCCTTTCAAAATATCAGATTTTGAAATCACTTTCGATATTCATTTTAAAATGAATAAAATCGATATAAATATCATTCACGTCAAAATGGCGTCAATCTAATCAACACGGCTTCATATATTTTTATTTTCAAATATTCTATTTAAAATATTTCTATTTCAAATATGGAATGAGGCCCAATCAATTACCATATAATGTTGATTATATGGATTTTCTACAACACATGTATATAATAACAACGATGAACAATCAACCATCATCCAAAGTGCATTCTACACTGTATAAGCATCAAATATAAATATTCAACGCTTATAACAGTCTATCAATCAATCGATCGACATACAACTAAACAATCGGGATTAGTGTACGTCAAATATCATCCCAATACCCGTGTGGGGTTTCAAACAATCAAACATAGATTTTATTTGTGCAGTTGGGCGATGTGTAAAATTTATTGTCCCAATCAATATCAGTCAAATGTGTGTATATAAACAAATCATCCGATTTGTTTATTTTTATTTCATTTCATATACACGTCAAAAATTCTATTTTTAACTATAAAATATTCTCAACTATATAATATTTTATTTAATTTCACATCACACTACACAATCAACTACACATCAAAATCAAACAAACAAGCATACAAGCCGTCCATGGTCTGTGGACAACGGGTGTCGGGTGCTACTAAACACCGTCTGCATCCTAGTATATATTTATATAACTAGAAAAATAAAATTAAAGAGTGAGAAATTCTCACAGATAGCTATCCAACGCCACGACTCTTCTTATGTAGGAAATCTCGCCGTTCTTGCCTCTTGTCACTTTCTTTGCCCGTATTCTCTACATATGTAAAAATCGAATTTTTACTTCGCTATTCAATATATAAAAATTTAATTTTTACTTCGCTATTCAATATATAAAAATCGAATTTTTACTTTGCTATTCAATATATAAAAATCGAATTTTTATTAAGTTAAAAATTTAATCTTTTATCCTCGCTTTCATGATAATAAAATCATATTTTTATTCATTTCAAAATTGAATCTTTATCATTTCAAAATCAGTTTTAATAACTATATCAAATCAGTTTTTATTAACAATAAAAATCCAGTTTTTGATTAACTATGTACTTATAATAAAATTAAAATTAAAATCAAGTAAAAATAATAATAAAAAAAACTCACGTTGGTTATAGGAGGGGAGGGGGCTCGCTATAGCGTCGAAGTGGCGGTCGGAGACGCTGCGTGGGGGAGCTCGCTGCCTGGAGGTGGTGGGCTCGGAAGTGCTGGCCGCGCTGGTCCTCCGATGGGCTGGAGGGGGTTCGATTGCTGGGTGGAGCGAGAGTGGGGTGAGGTCGGCGTCAGCAGGGTCGATGGATGGGGATGCTCGACGGTGGGGGTGGTCTGGCAAAGGGCGACGACGCAAGGGGGGGGGGACATGCGACGGTCAACGCAGTTTTGGGGATCTGGTTTTTTTTTGAATGATTTCAAAATGAACGGGGGGGGGGTGAGTGATGTAAGGAGAGAGGTTTATTTATTTAATTTCAAAAAGCAACTTTTTTTATTCGACCTCGAAACAAGGCCCACCGCCTGTCGTCCATAGCTAATTACCCCCATTCTGAACACAATGGGATATGTATCGCAAGATGATTCGACTGTTTCGATCAGTTTCCGCCAAAATCAACATATAACTCTATATATTGAATTTGAACGCACATTTCAATTTACTGGGGTCACATACGAACCCGAAAAATTCCAGAAAAATATTTTCTAGCTTCATATTGACCATACGGTCCTAACAAAACTAGTTTCGTCGAATTCTGAGACCGTTGAAAAAATGGTCAATTTCCAGTCGATTAAAATCAACTGAAACTGGTCAAACGCGTTTTCCTTTGCCACGTTCACATATTGATTCGAAAATTTACGAAATTTGAAACCTAGCAATTACTTTACATCCCGGATCCAATAAAAGTGGTTTCATCGAAATCCGAGGTCGTTTGCAAAATTTCCATTTTTAAGGGCCTGAATTCTATAACGACTATTCAGTATTTTCAAATGGACATATCTTTTGATTCTCGCTATGAAATTTCGATTTTTTGGATTCGTTGGAAAGATATTCCCAAATAGATCATATTATTTTTGGTTTCACTAAAATCCGGTTTATTTTGCACTCGGTACATTCATTTGAATTTTGAAATCGAATTATCGAACTACCGCGCCATTTTCAATTCCTTTTATATTTATAAATAAATATTTATATTCTATCGTCGATTCAAACGAATATATACGTTCGAATTATATTCAAAATAAATTTCTCGTCAATATTATTTAAAATAATATATTTTAAATATTCAAAATTCGCTAAAATTGCCAAAATAAAAATTTTAAACTGGCCCAGATTTTCCGGGTCGTTACAGATCCAACCGGATTCCTCAAATATATTATTTATTTTTCATATTATCATATATGAACTGTCATGATTGGATAATTGAGTTTGGTAGTGACCACTGAATGAAAAGTTAACTTGTGTGGTGTTTTTACCAATGGGCTATACTAGTTGAGTAATCGGTAGTGAATGGCCTTAAAGAAATGATATCGATTTACTGTCATGTAAATTGATAGAACTGAAGTTATAAAAATTATTTTATAACTAAAGATAGATTTTGAAATATATATTTTGAATAAAAGTTTATAAAAGGAAATATATATATTATTTATTATTTAAGTTAATAATTGGTTTTATAAAGACAAATGCTGATGGTAATTAGATTTAGAAATACGTGAATAGAAATTAACCTAACGGTTAAATTTGGATAATGGTTTTGTTAAGAAACAATTTAATGGAATTATCTTGATTTATTAATTATGTTATAAATTAATTAAAAAGGGAGAAATGAATTGAATCGGTTAATAAGACAACCAGATTTAAGTTGACTTAGTTAACAGTTAACTGGGATTGACCATTAAATTAGTTTGTATTGAATTAACCCAATAGAAGAGTTTAATGATATTGGTTAGATTTTAATAAGATTTTAAAAAGGGATTTATTATTTATTTTAGTTAATAAAGGAATTTACTATTAATGCTGTTAATGATTGAATAAATTATTATTTTTAATAATTTAGAAAATTACTTTTTCATGGGAATTCATTTAAAAGTAATCTAAGTGAAAAGAAATCAAATTGATCGGTGAAAGAAGTTTATCAACAGGTTTGTTTAAACCTGAGTTTTATAACAAGATTTTTAAAAGGGATTTTTAAGCAAATATTATAGCTTAAATAGATGTCACTTAATTACTTGAATTAAGTAAAAAGTAAATTGAGATAAAAGGCTTTATAATAAACCAGAGTTATATGAAAGAAGTTTGAGGCATTATATCGGTAATTCTAAATTAATGTACTTAGAAATGTGATTAAGTGAAAATGGGAAATTGGAATAAGAGCTGCAAGGGGGAAAGGTTGAATGGATTTGAAAAGGTTTGGTAAAAGTGAAATTTGGCGAGAGAAGCGAGTCATAGAAGGTTGTAATAAATTGAATTGTTAATAAAAGCTTAAAAAGTGGTGGTCCATAGGAATTTACTTAATTATAAAGTTAAGGAAAATGGTTATAGTCCAGAAGAGATTTGCAAAAAGTATGGAGGTTTTATGAAACCGTGTTTTGAATAAAACGGTTCGATGGTATTTGTGTTGGGATTAGAATGAAGTATTGGTTTTGAATTACAAATTATATTTATTTAGGGTATGAACGTTGTTGATCAAGGTCTGAGAGGTAACTAAAATACCCCAACTTGAACGATTTCGGGATTATCTTAGAATGATATAAGTTGTAATGGTAAATGTGTTTAATAAACTTTATTATTTCCTTAGTGAAATGATAACGAAATATTTTTGGTAAAAATATATAAAAAATGATGATTTTAAAGAAAAAGGGAATAAAAGGCGTTGTGTCAAAGGATAACGATATTTTCAAGTTAAAAGGGGAAGTGTAAAAGACGAGCTTTAGTCGATAAGAGTAAGCGTGTACTAGGGTTGCAAGTAATGAAATAGAAGATATTTCATAATGTTATTTTACGAGAAATAAGTTGAAATGATTTCCAAATATTATATAATAATATGGCTAATGTTTTGAGAGTGAAATATGAAACTGAATATAATATAGGATTATCCTAAGTAATATAATGAGTTGTTTAAAGAATAATATTATGTAAAATAAGAAGCGAGAAAGCTGTATTTATGATATCGAGATTTAAGAGTTGAATTTACATTTGTTTTAATTAAAAGGCCAAGTGGTGCTGCATACTGAACCAGTGAACTCATTGGATCGTCATGATTGAAACACCGATTATTTTGATAGTTAACTCACCGACTATCAAATCTGTCCAATACGATTGTTAGTACGGAAAGAGCGGGATCGAATTTATATTCGAAAACCATTCCGACCAACAAATACGTAAAGATATCAGAAGATGGTCGAGATGGAGCATTGAAGACCGTAGATCTTCATTAAACGGAAGAACTACTAATAAATCTCTGGTTAGCTCCCAAGAGATGAACTATGGTTCTGTCGTGGCTGGAATCTACGGGTTGCAAGGACTTCTCGCTACTGATCTGTAGGGTGATTCCTTGGATGCAGTAGGAGAATACCTTCGGTTCATCCTGTTCCTGGATGACTTGAATGGATGGATGTCTAACAGATTATTTCCAAAGGAATTACGTACGTTGATATCTTCAAACGCATTTCTGTTGATGGCGGAGAAGGCCGTACACCTTCTCTTAGCTAAACCGCAGAGTATTTTTGTGGACGTCAATTAGTGATATCTGGCGGATCTGACGATGTGGTATTCAAAGTGAATGATGACTAAGTGTCAAAGTTTAATCTAAAACTCAAGCCTCAACAACCGGTAAATGACAAAAATCGGGCAGGCAACATGGCTATGTGGGTCACTCCCATTAGGGTGTATAATCCCCTATCTAGAGAAAATCTTATTTGCTTCTTTAATCTATTTCGATGTTGTCCCTTTTCGGGAAACGGTGGTTTGAGCCCAGCCGTTGGTGATATACATTCGATACACTCAAACGAAATTAGTGGTCGGTCATGTGAGGGCCGGGTTGCAAGACGTTCTTGTTGAACCCAGTGTATTCGCCTCTAGAGATACACTAGCGGTAGGTGGTCCCATACCTTGTCAAGGTCGGAATCCAATCTCCAATAAGCGCCCGCGGTTTTGATTGTATACTATATATGTGGAGCGTGAGATGCAAGCGTTCCACTAGATTGATATTTACTTGTATTTAGACATTATTATAATATCAGAAAAGATATTGGTTTCAAAACTGTTTTGGGTTATCGTAAGGTAAAAACCGTCCGTGTTTATGTGCGGATTTGGTCTTACGATTATCCTTTTCTTTTGAAAAGATTTTGAACTTTAAATCATGTTGGATGATTTACCCTTAATACTGTGCGATTTTTTACTCACTCTGGTTCACTAGACTGACCGGTGTCTTGTAAATGCTCGGGTTAGCCAAGGATGTACAGGTTCAGGTTATCGAATGATGTGAAGAGACAAGCTGGAAGAGTCCAGATGTGTGATTTTATATAGCTACTATTCCGTTGTGTGTGTGGTATCTGAGGACAGGTTATTATAACTGTCTAGATGTGTGATATACTCTGATGATTGTAAGTATTTTGAAAGCTCTCAATAAAGATTTATTTCTGTATTATATTTTGTTCCGCTGCGATGTGAGACTTTGATTCTGTGTTGTGATGTTTCTTCTTCTTCTTCTTCTATTCTAGTATTTCTTTATTTCTTATCTCACCCTCTAATTTCTTTCTAATAACGTTCCGGTGTTTTCGGTGTTTGAAAGGTCGGCATGAGTTACGGTAAAGGTATTTATGTCGATTTTTGAGGCAGAAAATCCTTGTTTGTTACAGTAGCGAAGGGGGAGGGGGGACTGCGCTGCAACGACGGTTTCCTTTCTTCTTCTTCTTTTTCATGTAGGTTTGAGTTGTGATGGAGGGAGAAGGTGAGAGTTGACTTTACATAATTATTTAATTCCAAAAAGTTACTTTTTCGTTCTAACTCCAAATCAAACCCAACGACTGATGTCCCTAGCTATTTACTCCCATTTCGGACACAATGGGACATGTTATGTAAGCCAATTCGACTGTTTCCATCAGTTTTTCTCAAAATTAAAATATGAACCAATATATCGAATTTTAACGTACGTTTTAATTTACTGGGGCCACATACTAACTCCAAAAATTCCGGAAAAAATCTAGCTATGTTTTGATGATATGGTCCTAACAAAACTAATTTCATCAAATTTGGAGACCGTTTGAAAAATGACCATTTTCTGGTCGATCAAAATTGACTTAAACTGCCAAAACACGTTTTCTTGTGCCACACTCACATATTAATTCCAAAAATTATGAAAATTGGAATCCAGCAATAATTTGACATTCCGGATCCAACAAAAGTGGTTTCGTCGAAAACGGAGGTCGTTTGCAAAATAACCCTTTATAAGGGCCATATTTCCATAGTGACTATTCTGAATTTTCAACTGGGCATAACTTTTTATTCCTGCTACAAAATTTCAAATTTTCAGATTCTTGGAAAGATATTCTCAAATAGATTCTAATATTTTTGGTTTTGTTAAAATCCGGTTTATTTTGAATCCTGTGCATTCATTTGAAATTTGAAATCGAATTTTCAAACTACTGCGCCATTTTCAATTCCTTTTATAATTAAAATAAAATAATTATATTCTAGCGTCGATTCAAATAAATATATACGTTCTAATTCTATTCAAAATAAATTTCTTGTCGTAATTGTTTAAAATAATTCATTTTAAATATTCAAAATTCATTAAAATTTCCCATTTTTTTTAAATTGGTTCGGATTTTCCGGGTTATTACAATCTCCCCCACTTAAAATCTTTTCTTCCCCGAAAAGGAACGGAGCTAAAAGTTGTTTTACAAACCAACTCAACTTTCATTATTCTCATTATGGCTTAAGTTCTTCAACTTTTCAGTTTCTAAGAACTTTTCAAAATTTTCAAAAATTTGGCTAACACCCTAAATTTTCGAAATTTTTCGCCATAACCTCCCCTGTACGGGAGCACCGGGAAAATCGCCAAACCGCCACACATGCCTCTCCAATCAAAAAGAGAAAGAAACAACCATGCGGCTAGCCAATCGGCTCATAAAATCATCAAAAACCCCAAGATATACAATAAACGTGTACCTATTTGTTGGGCAAACAATTTCATTCCTCTGCTTAGCTTCCCTGCTATGACCTGTTCAATGTATATACATGTATATGCATGCAATTTCTATCAATTTTCAATTCAGCCCAATATTCGATACAATTTGGCTATATGTACCGTTCTTTCACATAAGGGTTTTATTAGATAACAAATAATCATACAACACAACCATCAATCAATTATTGAATTAATGTTTCAAATTCATATTTTTGACATATATACAGAAAATCATGTTTTTGATTCCAAGTCACAACAATATATTCTAACTATATTTTTGTACTCACACCAGTCAATTGGAAATATATAGATATCTCACTTTCTAAACTCAAACTTAAACTCTGATGACGACTAGTCAATCATTAGAATCATCTCCGAGTGACTAGAGTGTGATTCTATATCTATCCAGTATATTTAAGGATTCAATACACGTGGATCAGACGTATATTAAAAATCTCTATATACCTGATTGTCCAAATTCAATACAAAATAAATATTCAAATACGTATAATAAGATTTGGATTTTCAAAACAAATTTCGTTTTCATTTTGATTTGAAGACAACACTTTTCCGACTCATTCTAGGATAATATTGATCCCATCTCTAACGAGTCATTATCATTGGATATTACTAATCCAATCTCTGATGAATTCTTTCGTTCGGTTCTAACGTGTCTTGTTCTCCGAGCTCTGTAAACCAAAGCTCTGATACCAAACTTAAACGACCCGAACTTCCCCGTAAAGGAAAGCCCGGATTGAGTTGAGGACAAGACGAATCAGAACTTAAACGACAGAAAAACTCATTGCTTATTACAACAATTTCATCAGAATACAAGAATATACAGAGTATGAATTACATATTACACATTTACTAAATATTAGAGATTTACAAGTTACAATACAACGGAAAATAATACAAATCACAACTAAAATGAATGTACGGATACAGAGCTTTCCGAATATCATACCAGCTGTAAACCAGGATCCTGTGAATATAAATCTGCAAAACCAAACTACTAGCTGCCTGTGGAAAATAGGGGCACCCAGAGTTTAGGTTAAAACAATAAACTCTAGGTCAGTCATGTGACTGGTGTGATAACTAAAACAATTATTAATATTTTTTTAAAGTTAGGTGTAATAACCCGGAAATTCTGAGCCAGTTTAAAATTTTTATTTTGGCAATTTTAACGAATTTTGAATATTTAAAATAGATTATTTTAAGTAATATCGACGAGAAATTTATTTTGAATATATCTCGAATGTATATATTATACGCGTCGTCGTTAGAATATAAATATTTATATATAATTATAAATAGAATTGAAAATGGCGCGGTAGTTCGATAATTCGATTTCAAACTTCAATTGAATGTACCGGGTGCAAAACAATCCGGATTTTAGTGAAACCAAAAACATTAGGATCTAATTGATAATATCTTTCCAACGAATCCGACAAATCGAAATTTCATAGCGGGAATCAAAAGATATGTCCAGTTGAAAATTCTGAATAGTCGCTATGGAATTCAGGCCCTTAAAAATGGGAATTTTGCAAACGACCTCGGATTTCGACGAAACCACTTTTGTTGGATCCGCAGTGTCAAATTATTGCTAGATTCCAAATTTCATAATTTTTCGAATCAATATGTGAGCGTGGCGAAGGAAAACGCGTTTGACCAGTTTTAGTTGATTTTAATCGACTGGAAAATGGCCATTTTTCTAACAGTCTCAGAATTCGACGAAACTAGTTTTGTTAGGACCGTATCGTCAATACGAAGCTAGAAAATATTTTTATGGGATTTATAGAGTTAGTATGTGACCCCGGTAATTTGAAATGTACGTTTAAAATTCAATATAGCGATTTAAATGTAAATTCAACGGAAACTGATCGAAACGATCGAATCAGCCTGCGATACATATCCCATTGTGTTCGGAATGGGGGCAAAACGCTGTGGGCGACAGGCGGTGGGCCTCGTTTAGAGGTCGAAAATACAAGTTGCTTTTTAGTGAAAATAAAATAATTAAATAAATTAAAAACTTAAAACCCCTTTCTCTTCCCCCTTATATTCTGCCCCCCCATTCGATTTCCAAATTCAGAAAAAAAAGAAAAAAATAAAAACGAAAACCCGCCGCCCCTCCCCTTGAACCGCCGCCGCCACGCGAAGACCCCCCCAAGGCGCCAGAGGCGACGCGAAGACCCCCCCCCCCCCGATGAACCGCGCCGACGCGCGAGAGCCCCCCCTTTTCCTCCACCGCCGCACACCCCCCAGCGCCGCCGCACCCATAAACTCCATCACCGACGATGCCCGCGAGCCACAACCGCCTGCAGCACCTCCTGCTCGCTCCGAGACCCCCCCCCTGAGCGCCACCAACCCTCGTCATAGGTCAACGTCGTCCTCCACCTTCTGATTTTGCACAGGAAAAGGTTTTACTTCTAATTTATTTACTTCTTTATAAAGCTTTGTGTTAAAAAGAGATAATAAAATAAAAACTGATTTTTGTTTTAATTTTAAATCATATTTTAAGGTCAGTTTTTATTTATACATAGATTATAAAAAAAATCAGTTTTATATAGAAAGGTTGAAAATATAATTTTTATAGAGTAGTGATAATAAATATATGATTTTTATATTTTTAAAGTAATAAAAATATGATTTTTATATTTTTAAAGTATTAAAAATATAATCTTTACTATATGGAAGATGTAAAAATATGATTTTTGTTCATGTAGAGAATTAAAAGTATAATTTTTTACATGATAGTAATATTAGAAATATCATCTTTGTATGTGTAGCAAAGGCGAAATCTTTAAAAGTGAAAAGACGATATTTTTAAAAGTGAAAAGACGATATTTTTAAAAGTGAAAAGACGATATTTTTATATAAAGAAAGGCGTGATTTTTATAATGTTTTCATAGAAAAAGAATATATTTTGTTCATAGGAAAGAATAGATTTTTATTTGTTTAAAAATTTGATTTTTTGTTTGTTAAAGAAAAATGAATTCTTTGCTTTGAAAAAGCGAAATCTTTATATTGAATAGCATAGTAAAAATTTGATTTTTATATATTGAATAGCGAAAGTAAAAATTCGATTTTTATATATTGAATAGCAAAGTAAAAATTCGATTTTTACATATGTAGAGAATACGGGCAACGAAGGTGATAAAAAGGCGAGAACGACGAAGACTTCTCTAAATGAAGAGTGAAGATGGTTGGATAGCTATTTGTGAGAATTTCTCACTCTTCAATTTCTTTTTTTCTAGTTATATATGTATACTAGGATGCAGACGGTGTTTAGTAGCACCCGACACAATCGTCCACAGACCATGGACTTGTTTGTTTGATTGCAAAAATTAGTTAGATTATTTGATTGAAATTTGGTTGTTTGGTAAATTTGATTGATATGTGAATGGCGTGGGCCTTCACTAGACCGGGGATAAGGCTAGGCCTCGTCCCGTTTCTAGTATCGTGCCGTTATGCCGCCGAAATTTTCTAAAATAAGTTAGAAAAATAAAGAAATCATTTTATTTAATAAATGAACTGAATAGAATATTTTCATAGGTTGAATAAAATGTTTTATCGTTAAAAATATAATTTTTAACGTGAAAGTGAATAAATAAATATTTATAAACAAATCGGCCGATTTGTTTATATACACTGATTTGACTGATATTGATTGGGTCGATAAATTTTACACATCGCCCAACTGCACAACTAAAATCTGTGTTTGATTGTTTGAAACCCCACACGGGTGTTGGGATGAAATTTGAAGTTCACTCATCCTGATTGATTGAATATGTCGATCGATTGATTGACAGGCTTTTATAAGCGTTAGATATCTATATTTGATGCTTATACAGTGTAGTGCACTTTGGTTGATGGTTGATTATTTTTCAATGCTATTATATACGTGTGTTGTATGAAAATCCATATAATTAACTTTATATGGTGATTGATTGGGCCTCATTCCAATTTAGAAAAAAAAGAATATTATAAAGTAAAGGTTCATGTGTTGACTGTACTCATCCGTTGAGATCAGTCATGTGTTGAACGAAATATTTTAATAATAAAATTTACTTCTTTATCATTATAAAGAAATGGTTCATGTGTTGACTGTACTCATCCGTTGAGATCAGTCATGTGTTGAACGAAATATTTTAATAATAAAATTTACTTCTTTATCATTATAAAGTAAAGGTTCATGTGTTGACTGTACTCATCCGTTGAGATCAGTCATGTGTTGAACGAAATATTTTAATAATAAAATTTACTTCTTTATCATTATAAAGTAAAGGTTCATGTGTTGACTGTACTCATCCGTTGAACGAAATATTTTAATAATAAAATTTACTTCTTTATCATTATAAAGTAAAGGTTCATGTGTTGACTGTACTCATCCGTTGAGATTAGTCATGTGTTGAACAAAATATTTTAACAATAAAATTTATATCTTTATCAATATAAAATAAAGGTTCATGTGTTGACTGTACTCATCCGTTGAGATTAGTCATGTGTTGAACGAAATATTTTGATAATAACAACTATTTTGATAATAGGAAATATTTGAAATAGAATATTTGAAAATAGAAATATATGAAGCCGTGTTGATTAGATTGATGCCATTTTGACGTGAACGATATTTATATCGATTTTACTCATTTCGAAATGAATTGAATTGAAAACGATTTCGAAATGAATTGAATAGAAAACGAATTCGATTTCAATTGCATATATAACGAATTTGATTTGAATAGAAAACGAATTTGATTTCAATTGAAATATGTAACGAATTTGAATCAAATAGAAAACCACTTTGAATTGAATCGAATTGAAAACGAATTCGAATTGAATTTTAAACGAAGTGAAATGAATTCAAATTGAATTGAAACTTGAGTTGAATAGAAATGAATTTTAAAAAGAATTTATAAAGAAGAATTCAATTTTGATTTGAATTGAAATGGAAGTTGAAATTGTTTTTGAAACGAATTCAAAACTATTTATATAATTCGTTTTAAATAAAAATCGACGAAATATATATTATATATATAATATAATGGCCTGAATAGAACGCGCCGCGCCGCGGCAGTTCGTGAATTTCGACCATTTATTTCAAACGGACATTACGGGAGATCCGACCGTCGGATTCTCCTAAAACCGGAACCGTTGGGTTCGTATCGAAAAGAGCTTTCTAACGAATATTAGAAATTCAAAATCTAACGGTTGGATTTGGAGATACGTCCAAATCAAATTTGAAAAAGGTCGCTGTAAGTGCAGTTCGATGGCCATTGTTGGAAATCGATTGTACGTGCCTTAATAAAATTATTAAAAATAGTAATAATTTGTGTAAAATCATAAGAAATGATTTGGGAAAATTTGGGATGAAAAACTCCATATTTGAAAAGATAAAAATAGACTTTATCAAAATGAACTAGTTTGAACTAAATTTAAAACCCGATTTGTTTTTAAATAAATAAATTAGATTTAAAAAGGGGTTTTAAATAATCGGAATTCCTAATATATTTGATTTAAATTGAACTAGAATTGATTTGTGGGTTCATCGTGAACGGTGTTTTAAATAACACTAGTTCTGTAACCTGATAATAAATATAATGTGATTTGGGTTTGTCGTGAACTGTGTTTTAAATAACACCTAGTTCTTTAACCCAGTAAAAGGAGTTTTAACGAATCTGCAATTAGATTGAAATGTGAATCTATAATCTAAATTATCAAATTTAGAAATGAGCGAGAATGGAGTACTACCAGTTTTGCTCCAAAGCGATAGTTAAATCTTTAATTAGATTTGAACGTGAAATGGTAATTAATTTTACCGATAACACCATAGTATTAGATATGGAGTATTACCAGTTTTGCTTCATGGGATGAATATGTTGGGATTGGGAAATAAAATAAATAATTACTTCGTTGTGGTTCGCTAATCTCGACTAGTTCAGAAAACCATAATTTGGTTTGAAATGACATCCAAAGGAAGATTAAAGGATAAATTTTAAAGAATTTATCTTGGATAAAATTAATGGGAACCTTTCCCTGAGAATATGAATTGAAATGAGGCGTATGTTGTGTTTGTGTACCATTTGTTTTTAATACACGCGGGTTGTTCGGAAAGGCCGGGTTTATACCCATTCTGAATAACCGATTCGACGATATGTCGAAGATGAAGACGGTGGTCGAAGACCGGAAGTCTTCACATCGTTTGGGCAATTACTGACGATCCTGATTGGGCTGTACACCCAAGAGGATAGAAATAGTTGGTGGTCGTCCAGACGTACTTGGAGATGGATGGATATGCGAGGAAAGTGCCTCCGGTTTCGTTCAGACCCAGAACGGACTTGTTAGTGGATTGTGTGTCTGACATTGGATTTTATTCTATGTTGATTGATTTCTATTAAATATACATCTGTTTGGCGGCGGAGAATTTATTCTTTTGCTTAACGCCCTTCTCTGAGACGTACGAGCTCAGAGGTTGTATATCGATGGACATCAGTCGCATGGCATGAATTGCCTGTGTGGCACGCTAAGATGCAATGATCAAGGCTTCTGTTGAAAAGCAAAGTCTTGTGGTTGATGATCAAAGCACGGCCCCTGTGGCGTAGCTTTGTGTATAACGTGAATTCGCGAGCCTCACACCTCGGTATGAGTCAAAAACGGGATACGGACTGCAGGGAGAGCACGACGTTTCTTTCTAGCTTTGGTGGTGTCAGTGACTTACCAGCCCTGACATATATATACTTTTCACCTTTGTGGTTGTTGGATGAGGCGCCTCGATTTTAGGTCTGTAAGGACCGGGAAACGTGTGTTCAGGCATAATCAATCCTCTAACGTAAGTGAGGACCGGCCCTGAAGCATCCAGGGGTTACCCAGAGTGTGTAGTCCTGAGGCATTCGCTAGAGTGTCTCGAAGCGGAGAGGAGCTTGCCCCTTGCCTCGACTCATGACGGAAATCCAATTTCCAATACGTGTATTTCGGCTTTATTTGTAGAGCCTAGTATGGCGACATAGTGGTATGGGGCACTCATGTCGTCTATGATTTATACTTATGATTGAAATTGTTTTGACACTATACACTTATTATAGTATCAAATGATTTGTTTTAAACGTATCAAGCATGTTTGGCTGTTATAAGGTAAAACCCTATCCTCCGGCTTGTGTTGCATTGTGTGATGGGACCTGGGTCTTATAATAGCTTCATTTTTCGAAAAAGCATTGCGTTGTTTATTCTATGCACTGGCATTCTTGGGAGGAAACCCGTTCCGTGTTATACGGCGTGGTCCCTTGAATTACTCTCTTTTAAAGTAAAGTTTTAAATAACTGTTTTAGTTCTCACACCAGTCACATGACTGACCTGGAGTTTATTGTTTTAACCTAAACTCTGGGTGTCCCTATTTTCCACACGGGCAGCTAGTAGTTTTGGTTTTGCAGATTTATATTCACAGGATCCTGATTTGCAGCTGGAATGATATCCGGAAAGCTCTGTATCCGTATATCACCTTCAGTTGTGCTTTGTATTATTTTTCCGCTGCTATGTAATTTATTGTAATCTCTGATATTTATCGAATGTAATTTATTCATTGTACTCTATATATTCTTGTATCTGATGGAATTGTTGTAATATACAATGAAATGTTCTTCCGTCTGCGTTCATTTGTGTGTTGTTCTCAAAGTATCCGCTCTTTCCTTCACGGGGAAGTTACGGGTTCTTACATTAGGTAAATCAAGGGACCACGCCGTATAAAACGTAACGGGTTTCCTCCCAAGAATACCAGTGCATAAAACGAACAACACAATGCTAAATAAAAAACAATGAAGCTATTATAAGACCCAGGTCGCATCACACAATGCAACGCAAGCCAGAGGATAGAGTTTTACCTTATAATAGCCAAAGAATGCTTGATACGCTAAATTTCATCTTTTATTATTACTATAAGTGAAGAAAACAACTTCAAATATAAATGTATCAATCATTGACGGCATGGGTACCATATATCATGTCACCATATGTAACAACCCGGAAATGCGAGCCAGTTTAAAATTTTTATTTTGGCAATTTTAGCAAATTTTGATTATTTAAAATGAATTATTTTAAATAATATCGACGAGAAATTTATTTTGAATAGAATTCAAACGTACATATTTATATGCGTCGTCGTTAGAATATAAATAATTATTTATAATTATAATAGAATTGAAAATGGCGCGGTAGTTCGATAATTCGATTTCAAACTTCAATTGAATGTACCAGGTGCAAAACAATCCGGATTTTAGTGAAACCAAAAATATTTGAATCTAATTGATAATATCTTCCCAACGAATCCGACAAATCGAAATTTCATAGCGGGAATCAAAAGATATGTCCAGTTGAAAATTCTGAATAGTCGCTATGGAATTCAGGCCCTTAAAAATGGAAATTTTGCAAACGACCTCGGATTTCGACGAAACCACTTTTGTTGGGTCCGTGATGTCAAGTTATTGCTAGGTTTCAAATTTCGTAATTTTTCGAATCAATATGTGAGCGCGGCAAAGGAAATCGCGTTTGACCAGTTTTAGTTAATTTTAATCGGCTGGAAATTGGCCATTTTTCAAACGGTCTCAGAATCCGATGAAACTAGTTTTGTAAGGACCGTATCGTCAACACGAAGCTAGAAAATATTTTTCTGGAATTTTTCGAGTTAGTATGTGACCCCAGTAAATTGAAATATGCGTTCAAAATCAATATATAGAGTTATATGTTGATTTTGATGAAAACTGATCGTAGCGATCGAATTGGCCTACGATACATATCCCATTGTGTTCATAATGAGGGTAATTAGCTAGGGGCGACAGTCATTGGGTTTGATTTGGAGTTCGGTGTAATAAACAAGTAATGTTACAATTAAATAATATTATATATATATTATATACCCTAGAAATTAGTCAAAAACCCTCACTTCAACTCAGCCGTGGTCAACTCCAGAAATGCCGCCCCCAATTGAATCGAACGATCCAAATCGTCCCTATTTCCTCCTCCTATAATTCACAGTCCTCTAAGTAAATTCGAAACTTCCTAGGCAAACCTCGTAGAGCACGCTGAGATCCTTCTAACCTATGGTGGAGATCGGTTTTAACGAAGGGGTTAGGGAGTAATTAGCAGTGAAACCCGCCGGCTTAGGGTTGAATTTTCGAGGTGACTAAGACACCGGACTGACCATCGTTTAGGCCGGCGGTAGTCGAGGTGCTGACGCCTTAGGTGGCGGTGGCAGATCCACGTCCGGTCCCTCAATGAGCACGCACGGTGAAGCCCTAACTGTCAAGGACCGGTTGGTTTTATTCCACGCGAGCCTGTATTGAAGAAGATCGATATAGAAAGGAAATATACAAGGGACAGAGAAGGAGATGAGGGTGAGTAAATTTTCATTGTTAAATTTTCAGTTTTTTTTATATAAATTAGTATAGTTTTAAAAATATATAAAAACAGTTTAAAATCAGTTTTTAAAATAAAAACTTATGTAAAACATTGTTTATTTTGAAAAATAAAATAGCATTTATTTTGAACAATATAAATCACAGTGATTTAAATATATAAGTTTAAAATAGAAAATAGCATGGTTTTTAGAAATAAAAATAGAATTGTTTTTGAAAATATCAATACACATGACTTAGAAATATATAAATATACTTTGTTTAGATAAAATATAAAATCAGTTTGTTTATAAAATATAAAATCAGTTTGTTTATAAAATATATAGAGCATTGTTTTTATAAAATATATATAGCATGGAAAAAAATAACATTGTATAGAAATGTGATTTCTAATTCTATATAGCGCAGTCAAAATAAAAATATGATTTTTAATATAATTTTCGTGAAACAGATTGCGTTGGAATCAGAGCAGTGAATCTGAGCGACATTTAAGAATGGAGGAGTGGATCTTCAAGGTGAGAACTTCTCACTCTAAATTTCAATTTCTAGTTAATATATATACTAGGATGCAGATGGTGCTTAGCAGCACCCGACACCCGTCGTCCACAGACCATGGACGGCTTGTATGCTTGTTTGTTTGATTTTGATGTGAAAAATTGAATGTGTGTTGTGGAACGAAATAAAATATTTTATAGTGGAAAATATTCTATAGTTAAAAATATAATTTTTAACGTGTATATAAAATGAAATAAATATTTATAAACGAATCGGACGATTTGTTTATATACACTGATTTGACTGATATTGATTGGGACGCTAAATTTTACACATCGCCCAACTGCACAAATAAAATCTGTGTTTGATTGTTTGAAACCCCACACGGGTGTTGGGATGATATTTGGCGTACACTAATCCCAATTATTTAATTGTATGTCGATCGATTGGTCGACAGACTGTGTAAGCGTTGATTATATATATTTAATGCTTATGCAGTTGTGTGGTGCACTTTGGATGATGGTTAATTATATATGGTTGCTATTATATACATGTGTTGTATGGAATCCATATAATTAACATTATATGGTAATTGATTAGGCCTCATTCCAATTGTGAAAATAAAGAATATTTTAAAATAAAGATTAACGTGTTGACAGTACTCATTTGTTGAGATTAGTCATGTGGTGAAAGAAATATAGATTCATGTGTTGAATAGAATAGAATTGAAATTGAATTCGAATTTAATAAAATAGAAATTGAAGTCAAATTGAATAAAATAGAAATTGAATTCAAATTGAATAAAATAGAAATTGAATTCAAATTGAATAAAATAGAAATTGAATTCAAATTGAATAAAATAGAAATTGAATTCAAATTGAATAAAATAGAAATTGAAGTCAAATTGAATAAAATAGAAATTGAATTCAAATTTAATAAAATAGAAATTGAAGTCGAATTGAATAAAATAGAAATTGAATTCGAATTTAATAAAATAGAAATTGAATTCAAATTGAATAAAATAGAAATTGAATTCAAATTGAATAAAATAGAAATTGAATTCGAATAGAATAGAATAGAAATTGAATTCGAATAGAATAGAATTGAAATTGAATTCAAATAGAATAGAATAGAAATTGAATTCGAATAGAATAAAATAGAAATTGAATTCGAATAGAATAGAAATTGAATTCTAATAGAATAAAATAGAAATTGAATTCGAATAGAATAGAAATTGAATTCGAATAGAATAGAATTGAAATTGAATTCGAATAGAATAGAATAGAATAGAAATTGAATTCGAATTTAATAAAATAGAAATTGAATTCAAATTGAATAAAATAGAAATTGAATTCAAATTGAATAGAATAGAAATTGAAGTCGAATTGAATAGAATAGAAATTGAATTCGAATTGAATAAAATAGAAATTGAATTCGAATTCGAATTGAATAGAATAGAAATTGAATTCGAATTGAATAGAATAGAAATTGAAATTGAATTGAATACAAATTGAAATCGAATTTGAATTGAATTGAAATGATTTAAAACGAACTTATAAGGAAAAATTGAACTTTGATTTGAAATTGAAAAGGAAATTGAAATTGTTTTTGAAACGAATTTAAACGATTTATATAATTCGTTTTAAATAGAAATCGACGATGTATATATTATATATAATATATATATAATATAATGGCCTGAATAGAACGCGCCGCGCCGCGGCAGTTCGCGAATTTCGACCATTAACTTCGAATGGATATTGCGGGAGATCCGACCGTCGGATTCTCCTCAAACCGGAACCGTTGGGTTCGTATCGAAAAGAGCTTTCCAATGAATATTAGAAATTTGAAATCTAACAATTGGATTTGGAATTATGTCCAAATCAAATTTGGAAAAGGTCGCTGTAAGTGCAGTTCGATGGCCGTAGATGGAAATCGACTGTACGGGCCTTGGTAAAATAATTAAAAATATCTATAATTTGTTTAAAATCATAAGAAATGATTTGGGGAAAACTGGGATGAAAAACTCCATATTTGAAAAGATAAAAATAGATTTTTATCGAAATGAACTAGTTTTGAACTAGAATTAAAACCAATTTATTTTTGAAATAAATAAATTGAATTTGAAATGGGTTTTAAATAACCATAATTTCTAATATATTTTATTGGAATTGAAATAGAATGTGATTTGGGTTTATCGTGAACTGTGTTTTAAATGACATTAGTTCTTTAACCCAATAAAAGGAGTTTTAATGAATCTTTAATTAGATTGAAATGAGAATTGGTAATTTAAATCATCAAAATTTGGAAATGGTCGAAAGGGGAGTATCACCAGTTTTGCTCCTAGCGATAGTTAAATCTTTAATTAGATTTGAACATGAAATGGTAATTAAATTTACCGATAACACCGTGGTGTTAGTTATGGTGTAATAACAGTTTTGCTCCATGGGATAAATAGGTTGGGACTGAGAAATAAAATAAATAATTACTTCGGTGTGGTTCGCTAATCCCGACTAGTTTGGAAAACCATAATATGGTTTGAAATGATATCCAAAGGAAAATTAAAGAATAAATTTAAAAGAATTTATCTTTGATAAAATTAATGGGAACCTTTCCCTAGGAGTGTGAATATATGAATAAAAGAATGTTCTGAATTGGAATGAGGCGTATATTGTGTTTTATAGCACTTGTTGATTAAGATACGTGAGTTATTCAGAAAGTCCGGGTATAACCCATTCTGAATAACTGATTCGACGATGAGTCGAAGAGATTGAAGACGGTGCAAGACCGACGATCTTCACATCGAATGGGTGGGTGCTACTGATGCTCACGATGGGAGTAGCTACCTTGAAGGGGCTGAAGTGGTAGCCGTCCGGACGTGCTTGGGGGTCGATGGATATGCGAGGAAAGTGCCTCCGGTTTTGTTCAGACCCAGAACGGACTTGTAAATGGATGGTGTGTCTGACACTGTATTCCTTTATATTGTATTCGTTGATCTCTTCTAAATATATATCTGTTTGGCGGCGGAGAATTTATTCTCTTGTTTAACGCCCTTCTCTGAGACATACGAGCTCAGAGGTTATATATTGGCAGAAATCAGTGGTACGATATGGATTGATAGTGTGGCATGCTGAGATGCAGTGATCCAGACTTTTGTTGAAAAGCAAAGTTTGGTGGATGATGATCAAAGCGCAACTTTAATATAGCATGGCTTTGTGTATAATGTTGATTCGCGAGCCTCACACCCCGGTATGGTGGTAAACTGATGGTTTGATCAGTATGTTTTTTAGTGGATGGGCACCTTCGTGGTGTCGTGGATTTGGTCGACCGAGATTGAGCTCAGTGCTCAGAGGGATAGGGTAAGCGGTGTTTTCTCTCGCCGGGACGTAAGCCGCAGTGATACTCGATTTCCCAAAGGTGCGGATGTGCATTACGGTGTTTTCTCTAGCTGAGACGTAAGCCGTTGAGATGGCACTACACGATCGATCTTTCGAATCAGGAGCCACCATGATGGAAATCCAATTTCCAAATATGACATTTTGCGGTTTTGATTGTAGAGCCTAGTATTGGCGACATGATATATGGTACCCATGTCGTCTATGATTGATACATTTATATTTGAAGTTGTTTTCTTCACTTATAGTAATAATATAAGATGAAATTTTGCGTATCAAGCATATTTGGCTATTATAAGGGAAAACCCTATCCTCTGGCTTGCGTTGCATTGTGTGATGGGACCTGGGTCTTATAATAGCTTCATTGTTCTTTATTTAGCATTGCGCTGTTTGTTATCTGCACTGATATTCTTGGGAGGATACCCGTTCCATGTTATACGGCGTGGTCCCTTGATTTACCTAACTTTAAAAACAAAGATTAATAACCGTTTTAGTTCTCAAACCAGTCACATGACTGACCTGGAGTTTATTGTTTTAACCTAAACTCTGGGTGCCCCTATTTTCCACATGGGCAGCTAGTAGTTTTGGTTTTGCAGATTTATATTCACAGGATCCTGATCTACAGCTGGAACGATATCCGGAAAGCTCTGTATCCGTATATCTCTTCTAGTTGTGTTTTGTATTATTTTTTTCCGCTGCGATGTATTTAAATGTAATTTAAATCTCTGATATTTTCTGTGTAATATTTATTCATACTCTGTATATTCTTGTATCCTGATTGAATTGTTGTAATATACAATGAAATGTTCTTCTGTCTGCGTTCTGTTGTGGCGTGTTCTCAAAGTATCCGCGCTTTCCTTCACGGGGAAGTTACGGGTTCTCACAGTTGGTATCAGAGCTTTGGTTTACAGAGCTCGAGAACAAGACACATTAGAACCATACGAAAGAATTCATCAGATATTGGATTAGTAATATCCAATTAGAATGACTCGTTAGAGATAGGATCAGTAGTATCCTAGAACGGGTGTGAAGAGTATATCTTTCAAATGAAAACAATTTTGTTTTAAAAATTTAAATCGTTTTATACGTAATTGATAATTTATTTATATTGATTTGGACAACCCGATATATAAAGATTTTGCATATACGCGTCATGAACGTATATTTGAAGTTTTAATATACCGGATAGATATAGAACCGCACTCTAGTAGCCCGGAGATGTTCTGATGGTGGTTCGAAACATATCAACATTTATGTTCGTGTTTCGAAAGTGTAATTTCTATATATTTCCATTAGACTGGTGTGAGAACCAAAACCAAAATATAGCTATAATACATTGTTGTGAATTGGCATCAAAAACATGATTTCTGTATATATATCAAAATTATGAATTTGAAACTCTAATTCACTAATTGATTGATGTTTGTGTTGTTTGTTTATTTGTTTGATAATTTTGAACCATTTAGCCTAATTGAATCAAATATTGAATTGTATTGAAAATGGGTCACATTTGCTTGCATATACATATACTTACATTGAACAGGTGATAGCAAGGAGGCTAGAGCAGAGCATAAAATTTGTTTGCTCGACAAATAGGTACATGTTTACTATAATTTACTGTTTTGTTTGGGTGATGATGATTTTATGAGCCGATTGGCTAGCCGCTTGGCTTTTTCTTTTTCTTTTTGAGATCAGAAGGCCTGTATGGCAATTTCGGTATTTTCCCGTGGCTCCCGGTGCAGGGGAGGTTATGGCGAAATTTTTCGAAAATTTTGGGTGTTAGCCAAATTTTTGAAGAATTTGAAAATTCTCAGAAACTAAAGAGTTGGAGAATGGAAGCCAGATCGAACGTAGAGTTGATTAATCAAACCACTTTCGACTTTGTTCCTTTTCGGGGACGAAAAGTTTTAAGTGGGGGAGATTTTAACAACCCGGAAATGCGAGCCAATTTAAAATTTTTATTTTGGCAATTTTAGCGAATTTTGATTATTTAAAATGAAATATTTTAAATAATATCGATGAGAAATTTATTTTGAATAGAATTCTAACGTATATATTTATATACGTCGTCATTAGAATATAAATAATTATTTATAATTATAATAGAATTGAAAATGGCGCGGTAGTTCGATAATTCGATTTCAAACTTCAATTGAATGTACCGGGTGCAAAACAATCCGGATTTTAGTGAAACCAAAAACATTTGAATCTAATTGATAATATCTTCCCAACGAATCCGACAAATCAAAATTTCATAGCGGGAATCAAAAGATATGTCCAGTTGAAAATTCTGAATAGTCGCTATGGAATTCAGGCCCTTAAAAATGGAAATTTTGCAAACGACCTCGGATTTCGACGAAACAACTTTTGTTGGGACCGTGATGTCAAGTTATTGCTAGGTTTCAAATTTCGTAATTTTTCGAATCAATATTTGAGCGTGGCAAAGGAAAACGCGTTTGACCAGTTTTAGTTAATTTTAATCGACTGGAAATTGGCCATTTTTCAAACGTTCTCAGAATCTGATGAAACTAGTTTTGTTAGGACCGTATCGTCAACACGAAGCTAGAAAATATTTTTCTGGAATTTTTCGAGTTAGTATGTGACCCCAGTAAATTGAAATATGCGTTCAAAATCAATATATAGAGTTATATGTTGATTTTGACGAAAACTGGTCGTAGCGATCGAATTGGCTTACGATACATATCCCATTGAGTTCGAAATGAGGGTAATTAGCTAGGGGCGACAGTCGTTGGGTTTGATTTGGAGTTCGGTGTAATAAACAAGTAATGTTACAATTAAATAATATTATATATATATTATATACCCTAGAAATTAGTCAAAACCCCTCACTCCAACTCAGCCGTGGTCAACTCCAGAAATGCCGCCCCCAATTGAATCGAACGATCCAAATCGTCCCTATTTCCTCCTCCTATAATTCACAGTCCTCTAAGTAAATTCGAAACTTCCTAGGCAAACCTCGTAGAGCACGCTGAGATCCTTCTAACCTATGGTGGAGATCGGTTTTAACGAAGGGGTTAGGGAGTATTTAGCAGTGAAACCCGCCGGCTTAGGGTTGAATTTTCGAGGTGATATAGGCACCGGACTGACCATCGTTTAGGCCGGCGGTAGTCGAGGTGCTGACGCCTTAGGTGGCGGTGGCAGATCCACATCCGGTCCCTCAATGAGCACGCACGATGAAGCCCTAACTGTTAAGGACCGGTTGGTTTTATTCCACGCGAGCCTATATTGAAGAAGATCGATACAGAAAGGAAACATACAAGGGACAGAGAAAGAGATGAGGGTGAGTAAATTTTCATTGTTAAATTTTCAGTTTTTTTTATATAAATTAGTATAGTTTTAAAATATATAAAACAGTTTAAAATCAGTTTTTAAAATAAAAACTTATGTAAAACATTGTTTATTTTGAAAAATAAAATAGCATTTATTTTGAACAATATAAATTACAGTGATTTAAATATATAAGTTTAAAATAGAAAATAGCATGGTTTTTAGAAATAAAAATAGAATTGTTTTTGAAAATATCAATACACATGACTTAGAAATATATAAATATACTTTGTTTAGATAAAATATAAAATCAGTTTGTTTATAAAATATAAAATCAGTTTGTTTATAAAGTATATAGAGCATTGTTTTTATAAAATATATATAGCATGGAAAAAAATAACATTGTATAGAAATGTGATTTCTAATTCTATATAGTGCAGTCAAAATAAAAATATGATTTTTAATATAATTTTCGTGAAACAGATTGCGTTGGAATCAAAGCAGTGAATCTGAGCGACATTTAAGAATGGAGGAGTGGATCTCCAAGGTGAGAACTTCTCACTCTAAATTTCAATTTCTAGTTAATATATATACTAGGATGCAGACGATGCTTAGCAGCACCCGACACCCGTCGTCCACAGACCATGGACGGCTTGTATGCTTGTTTGTTTGATTTTGATGTGAAAAATTGAATGTGTGTTGTAGAACGAAATAAAATATTTTATAGTGGAAAATATTCTATAGTTAAAAATATAATTTTTAACGTGTATAAAAAATGAAATAAATATTTATAAACGAATCGGATGATTTGTTTATATACATTGATTTGACTGATATTGATTGGGACGATAAATTTTACACATCGCCCAACTGCACAAATAAAATCTGTGTTTGATTGTTTGAAACCCCACACGGGTGTTGGGATGATATTTGGCGTACACTAATCCCAATTATTTAATTGTATGTCGATCGATTGGTCGACAGAATGTGTAAGCGTTGATTATATATATTTAATGCTTATGCAGTTGTGTGGTGCACTTTGGATGATGGTTAATTATTTATGGTTGCTATTATATACATGTGTTGTATGGAATCCATATAATTAACATTATATGGTAATTGATTGGGCCTCATTCCAATTGTGAAAATAAAGAATATTTTAAAATAAAGATTAACGTGTTGACAGTACTCATTTGTTGAGATTAGTCATGTGGTGAAAGAAATATAGATTCTTGTGTTGAATAGAATAGAATTGAAATTGAATTCGAATTTAATAAAATAGAAATTGAAGTCAAATTGAATAAAATATAAATTGAATTCAAATTGAATAAAATAGAAATTGAATTCAAATTGAATAAAATAGAAATTGAAGTCAAATTGAATAAAATAGAAATTGAATTCAAATTTAATAAAATAGAAATTGAAGTCGAATTGAATAAAATAGAAATTGAATTCGAATTTAATAAAATAGAAATTGAATTCAAATTGAATAAAATAGAAATTGAATTCAAATTGAATAAAATAGAAATTGAATTCGAATAGAATAGAATAGAAATTGAATTCGAATAGAATAGAATTGAAATTGAATTCGAATAGAATAGAATAGAAATTGAATTCGAATAGAATAAAATAGAAATTGAATTCGAATAGAATAGAATAGAAATTGAATTCGAATAGAATAGAATAGAAATTGAATTCGAATAGAATAGAATAGAAATTGAATTCGAATAGAATAGAATTGAAATTGAATTCGAATAGAATAGAATAGAAATTGAATTCGAATTTAATAAAATAGAAATTGAATTCAAATTGAATAAAATAGAAATTGAATTCAAATTGAATAGAATAGAAATTGAAGTCGAATTGAATAGAATAGAAATTGAAGTCGAATTGAATAAAATAGAAATTGAATTCGAATTGAATAGAATAGAAATTGAATTCGAATTGAATAGAATAGAAATTGAAATCGAATTGAATTGAATAGAAATTGAAATCGAATTTGAACTGAGTTGAAATGAATTCAAAACGAACTTATAAGAAAAAATTGAACTTTGATTTGAAATTGAAAAGGAATTTGAAACTGTTTTTGAAACGAATTTAAACGATTTATAAAATTCGTTTTAAATAGAAATCGACGAAGTATATATTATATATAATATATATAAAATATAATGGCCTGTATAGAACGCGCCGCGCCGCGGCAGTTCGCGAATTTCGACCATTAACTTCGAACGGATATTGCGGGAGATCCGACCGTCGGATTCTCCTCAAACCGGAACCGTTCGGTTCGTATCAAAAAGAGCTTTCCAATGAATATTAGAAATTTGAAATCTAACGATTGGATTTGGAATTATGTCCAAATCAAATTTGGAAAAGGTCGCTGTAAGTGCAGTTCGATGGCCGTAGATGGTAATAGACTGTACGGGCCTTGGTAAAATAATTAAAAATATCTATAATTTGTTTAAAATCATAAGAAATGATTTGGGGAAAACTGGGATGAAAAACTCCATATTTGAAAAGATAAAAATAGTTTTTTATCGAAATGAACTAGTTTTGAACTAGAATTAAAACCAATTTATTTTTGAAATAAATAAATTGAATTTGAAATGGGTTTTAAATAACCAGAATTTCTAATATATTTTATTGGAATTGAAATAGAATGTGATTTGGGTTTATCGTGAACTGTGTTTTAAATGACATCAGTTCTTTAACCCAATAAAAGGAGTTTTAATGAATCGTTAATTAGATTGAAATGAGAATTGGTAATTTAAATCATCAAAATTTGGAAATGATCGAAAGAGGAGTATCACCAGTTTTGCTCCTAGCGATAGTTAAATCTTTAATTAGATTTGAACGTGAAATGGTAATTAAATTTACCGATAACACCGTGGTGTTAGTTATGGGGTAATAACAGTTATGCTCCATGGGATAAATAGGTTGGGATTGAGAAATAAAATAAATAATTACTTCGGTGTGATTCGCTAATCCCGACTAGTTTGGAAAACCATAATATGGTTTGAAATGATATCCAAAGGAAAATTAAAGAATAAATTTAAAAGAATTTATCTTTGATAAAATTAATGGGAACCTTTCCCTAGGAGTGTGAATATCTGAATAAAAGAATGTTCTGAATTGGAATGAGGCGTATATTGTTTTTTATAGCACTTGTTGATTAAGATACGTGAGTTATTCAGAAAGTCCGGGTATAACCCATTCTGAATAACTGATTCGACGATGAGTCGAAGAGATTGAAGACGGTGCAAGACCGACGATCTTCACATCGAATGGGTGGGTGCTACTGATGCTCACGATGGGAGTAGCTACCTTGAAGGGGGCTGAAGTGGTAGCCGTCCGGACGTGCTTGGGGGTCGATGGATATGCGAGGAAAGTGCCTTCGGTTTCGTTCAGACCCAGAACGGACTTGTAAATGGATGGTGTGTCTGACACTGTATTCCTTTATATTGTATTCGTTGATCTCTGCTAAATATACATCTGTTTGGCGGCGGAGAATTTATTCTTTTGCTTAACGCCCTTCTCTGAGACATACGAGCTCAGAGGTTATATATTGGTAGAAATCAGTGGTACGATATGGATTGATAGTGTGGCATGCTGAGATGCAGTGATCCAGACTTTTGTTGAAAAGCAAAGTTTGGTGGATGATGATCAAAGCACAACTTTAATATAGCATGGCTTTGTGTATAGCGTTGATTCGCGAGCCTCACACCCCGGTATGGTGGTAAACTGATGGTTTGATCAGTATGCTTTTTAGTGGATGGGCACCTTCGTGGTTTCGTGGATTCGGTCGACCGAGATTGAGCTCAGTGCTCAGAGGGATAGGGTAAGCGGTGTTTTCTCTCGCCGGGACGTAAGCCGCAGTGATACTCGATTTCCCAAAGGTGCGGATGTGCATTACGGTGTTTTCTCTAGCTGAGACGTAAGCCGTTGAGATGGCACTACGCGATCGATCTTTCGAATCAGGAGCCACCATGATGGAAATCCAATTTCCAAATATGACATTTTGCGGTTTTGATTGTAGAGCCTTGTATTGGCGCATGATATAAGGTACCCATGCCGTCTATGATTGATACATTTATATTTGAAGTTGTTTTCTTCACTTATAGTAATAATATAAGATGAAATTTCGCGTATCAAGCATATTTGGCTATTATAAGGGAAAACCCTATCCTCTGGCTTGCGTTGCATTGTGTGATGGGACCTAGGTCTTATAATAGCTTCATTGTTATTTATTTAGCATTGCGCTGTTTGTTTTCTGCACTGATATTCTTGGGAGGAAACCCGTTCCGTGTTATACGGCGTGGTCCCTTGATTTACCTAACTTTAAAAACAAAGATTAATAACTGTTTTAGTTCTCACACCAGTCACATGACTGACCTGGAGTTTATTGTTTTAACCTAAACTCTGGGTGCCCCTATTTTCCACACGGGCAGCTAGTAGTTTTGGTTTTGCAGATTTATATTCACAGGATCCTGATCTACAGCTGGAACGATATCCGGAAAGCTCTGTATCCGTATATCTCTTCTAGTTGTGTTTTGTATTTTTTTTCCCGCTGCGATGTATTTAAATGTAATTTAAATCTCTGATATTTTCTGTGTAATATTTATTCATACTATGTATATTCTTGTATTCTGATGGAATTGTTGTAATATACAATGAAATGTTCTTCTGTCTGCGTTCTGTTGTGGCGTGTTCTCAAAGTATCTGCGCTTTCCTTCACGGGGAAGTTACGGGTTCTCACAGTTGGTATCAGAGCTTTGGTTTACAGAGCTCGAGAACAAGACACATTAGAACCATACGAAAGAATTCATCAGATATTGGATTAGTAATATCCAATTAGAATGACTTGTTAGACATAGGATCAGTAGTATCCTAGAACGGGTGTGAAGAGTATATCTTTCAAATGAAAACAATTTTGTTTTAAAAATTTAAATCGTTTTATACGTAATTGATAATTTATTTATATTGATTTGGACAATCCGATATATAAAGATTCTGCATATACGCGTCATGAACGTATATTTGAAGTTTTAATATACCGGATAGATATAGAACCGCACTCTAGTAGCCCGGAGATGTTCTGATGGTGGTTCGAAATATCATCAGCATTTATGTTCGTGTTTCGAAAGTGTGATTTCTATATATTTCCATTAGACTGGTGTGAGAACCAAAACCAAAATATAGCTAGAATACATTGTTGTGAATTGGCATCAAAAACATGATTTCTGTATATATATCAAAATTATGAATTTGAAACTCTAATTCACTAATTGATTGATGTTTGTGTTGTTTATTTATTTGTTTGATAATTTTGAACCATTTAGCCTAATTGAATCAAATATTGAATTGTATTGAAAATGGGTCACATTTGCTTGCATATACATATACTTACATTGAACAGGTCATAGCAAGGAGGCTAGAGCAGAGCATAAAATTTGTTTGCCCGACAAATAGGTACATGTTTACTATAATTTACTGTTTTGTTTGGGTGATGATGATTTTATGAGCCGATTGGCTAGCCGCTTGGCTTTTTCTTTTTCTTATTGAGATCAGAAGGCCTGTATGGCAATTTCGGGATTTTCCCGTGGCTCCCGGTGCAGGGGAGGTTATGGCGAACTTTTTCGAAAATTTAGGGTGTTAGCCAAATTTTTGAAGAATTTGAAAATTCTCAGAAACTGAAGAGTTGGAGAATGGAAGCCAGATCGAACGTAGAGTTGATTAATCAAACCACTTTCGACTTTGTTCCTTTTCGGGGACGAAAAGTTTTAAGTGGGGGAGATTGTAACAACCCGGAAATGCGAGCCAGTTTAAAATTTTTATTTTGGCAATTTTAGCGAATTTTGATTATTTAAAATGAATTATTTTAAATAATATCGACGAGAAATTTATTTTGAATAGAATTCGAACGTATATATTTATATACGTCGTCGTTAGAATATAAATAATTATTTATAATTATAATAGAATTGAAAATGGCGCGGTAGTTCGATAATTCGATTTCAAACTTCAATTGAATGTACCGGGTGCAAAACAATCCGGATTTTAGTGAAACCAAAAACATTTGAATCTAATTGATAATATCTTCCCAACGAATCCGACAAATCGAAATTTCATAGCGGGAATCAAAAGATATATCCAGTTGAAAATTCTGAATAGTCGCTATGGAATTCAGGCCCTTAAAAATGGAAATTTTGCAAACGAGCTCGGATTTCGACGAAACCACTTTTGTTGGGTCCGTGATGTCAAGTTATTGCTAGGTTTCAAATTTCGTAATTTTTCGAATCAATATGTGAGCGTGGCAAAGGAAAACGCGTTTGACCAGTTTTAGTTAATTTTAATCGACTGGAAATTGGCCATTTTTCAAACGGTCTCAGAATCTAATGAAACTAGTTTTGTTAGGACCGGATCGTCAACACGAAGCTAGAAATCTGGAATTTTTCGAGTTAGTATGTGACCCCAGTAAACTGAAATATGCGTTCAAAATCAATATATAGAGTTATATGTTGATTTTGACGAAAACTGATCGTAGCTATTGAATTGGCCTACGATACATATTCCATTGTGTTCGGAATGAGGGTAATTAGCTAGGGGCGACAGTCGTTGGGTTTGATTTGGAGTTCGGTGTAATAAACAAGTAATGTTACAATTAAATAATATTATATATATATTATATACCCTAGAAATTAGTCAAAAACCCTCACTCCAACTTAGCCGTGGTCAACTCCAGAAATGCCGCCCCCAATTGAATCGAACGATCCAAATCGTCCCTATTTCCTCCTCCTATAATTCATAGTCCTCTAAGTAAATTCGAAACTTCCTAGGAAAACCTCGTAGAGCACGCTGAGATCCTTCTAACCTATGGTGGAGATCGGTTTTAACGAAGGGGTTAGGGAGTATTTAGCAGTGAAACCCGCCGGCTTAGGGTTGAATTTTCGAGGTGATTAAGGCACCGGACTGACCATCGTTTAGGCCGGCGGTAGTCGAAGTGCTGACGCCTTAGGTGGCGGTGGCAGATCCACATCCGGTCCCTCAATGAGCACGCACGATGAAGCCCTAACTGTCAAGGACCGGTTGGTTTTATTCCACGCGAGCCTGTATTGAAGAAAATCGATTCAGAAAGGAAACATACAAGGGACAAAGAAAGAGATGAGGGTGAGTAAATTTTCATTGTTAAATTTTCAGTTTTTTTATATAAATTAGTATAGTTTTAAAAATATATAAAAGCAGTTTAAAATCAGTTTTTAAAATAAAAACTTATGTAAAACATTGTTTATTTTGAAAAATAAAATAGTATTTATTTTGAACAATATAAATTACAGTGATTTAAATATATAAGTTTAAAATAGAAAATAGCATGGTTTTTAGAAATAAAAATAGAATTGTTTTTGAAAATATCAATACACATGACTTAGAAATATATAAATATACTTTGTTTAGATAAAATATAAAATCAGTTTGTTTATAAAATATAAAATCAGTTTGTTTATAAAATATAAAATCAGTTTGTTTATAAAATATATAGAGCATTGTTTTTATAAAATATATATAGCATGGAAAAAAAATAACATTGTATAGAAATGTGATTTCTAATTCTATATAGCGCAGTCAAAATAAAAATATGATTTTTAATATAATTTTCGTGAAACAGATTGCGTTGGAATCAGAGCAGTGAATCTGAGCGACATTTAAGAATGGAGGAGTGGATCTCCAAGGTGAGAACTTCTCACTCTAAATTTCAATTTCTAGTTAGTAGACGGTGCTTAGCAGCACCCGACACCCGTCGTCCACAGACCATGGACGGCTTGTATGCTTGTTTGTTTGATTTTGATGTGAAAAATTGAATGTGTGTTGTGGAACGAAATAAAATATTTTATAGTGGAAAATATTCTATAGTTAAAAATATAATTTTTAACGTGTATATAAAATGAAATAAATATTTATAAACGAATCGGACGATTTGTTTATATACACTGATTTGACTGATATTGATTGGGACGATAAATTTTACACATCGCCCAACTGCACAAATAAAATATGTGTTTGATTGTTTGAAACCCTACACGGGTGTTGGGATGATATTTGGCGTACACTAATCCCAATTATTTAATTGTATGTCGATCGATTGGTCAACAGACTGTGTAAGCGTTGATTATATATATTTAATGCTTATGCAGTTGTGTGGTGCACTTTGGATGATGGTTAATTATTTATGGTTGCTATTATATACATGTGTTGTATGGAATCCATATAATTAACATTATATGGTAATTGATTGGGCCGCATTCCAATTGTGAAAATAAAGAATATTTTAAAATAAAGATTAACGTGTTGACAGTACTCATTTGTTGAGATTAGTCATGTGGTGAAAGAAATATAGATTCATGTGTTGAATAGAATAGAATTGACATTGAATTCGAATTTAATAAAATAGAAGTTGAAGTCAAATTGAATAAAATAGAAATTGAATTCAAATTGAATAAAATAGAAATTGAATTCAAATTGAATAAAATAGAAATTGAATTCAAATTGAATAAAATAGAAATTGAATTCAAATTGAATAAAATAGAAATTGAAGTCAAATTGAATAAAATAGAAATTGAATTCAAATTTAATAAAATAGAAATTGAAGTCGAATTGAATAAAATAAAAATTGAATTCGAATTTAATAAAATAGAAATTGAATTCAAATTGAATAAAATAGAAATTGAATTCAAATTGAATAAAATAGAAATTGAATTCGAATAGAATAGAATAGAAATTGAATTCGAATAGAATAGAATTGAAATTGAATTCGAATAGAAAAGAATAGAAATTGAATTCGAATAGAATAAAATAGAAATTGAATTCGAATAGAATAGAATAGAATTTGAATTCGAATAGAATAAAATAGAAATTGAATTCGAATAGAATAGAATAGAATAGAAATTGAATTCGAATAGAATAGAATTGAAATTGAATTCGAATAGAATAGAATAGAAATTGAATTCGAATTTAATAAAATAGAAATTGAATTCAAATTGAATAAAATAGAAATTGAATTCAAATTGAATAGAATAGAAATTGAAGTCGAATTGAATAGAATAGAAATTGAAGTCGAATTGAATAAAATAGAAATTGAATTCGAATTGAATAGAAATTGAATTCAAATTGAATAGAATAGAAATTGAAATCGAATTGAATTGAATAGAAATTGAAATCGAATTTGAATTGAATTGAAATGAATTTAAAACGAACTTATAAGGAAAAATTGAATTTTGATTTGAAATTGTTTTTGAAACGAATTAAAACGATTTATAAAATTCATTTTAAATAGAAATCGACGAAGTATATATTATATATAATATATATTATATAATGGCCTGAATAGAACGCGCCGCGGCAGTTCGCGAATTTCGACCATTAACTTCGAACGGATATTGCGGGAGATCCGACCGTCGGATTCTCCTCAAACCGGAACCGTTGGGTTCGTATCGAAAAGAGATTTCCAATGAATATTAGAAATTTGAAATCTAACGGTTGGATTTGGAATTATGTCCAAATCAAATTTGGAAAAGGTCGCTGTAAGTGCAGTTCGATGGCCGTAGATGGAAATCGACTGTACGGGCCTTGGTAAAATAATTAAAAATATCTATAATTTGTTTAAAATCATAAGAAATGATTTGGGGAAAACTGGGATGAAAAACTCCATATTTGAAAAGATAAAAATAGATTTTTATCGAAATGAACTAGTTTTGAACTAGAATTAAAACCAATTTATTTTTGAAATAAATAAATTGAATTTGAAATGGGTTTTAAATAACCAGAATTTCTAATATATTTTATTGGAATTGAAATAGAATGTGATTTGGGTTTATCGTGAACTGTGTTTTAAATGACATCTGTTCTTTAACCCAATAAAAGGAGTTTTAATGAATCTTTAATTAGATTGAAATGAGAATTGGTAATTTAAATCATCAAAATTTGGAAATGATCGAAAGGGGAGTATCACCAGTTTTGCTTCTAGCGATAGTTAAATCTTTAATTAGATTTGAACGTGAAATGGTAATTAAATTTACCGATAACACCGTGGTGTTAGTTATGGGGTAATAACAATTTTGCTCCATGGGATAAATAGGTTGGGATTGAGAAATAAAATAAATAATTACTTCGGTGTGGTTCGCTAATCCCGACTAGTTTGGAAAACCATAATATGGTTTGAAATGATATCCAAAGGAAAATTAAAGAATAAATTTAAAAGAATTTATCTTTGATAAAATTAATGGGAACCTTTCCCTAGGAGTGTGAATATCTGAATAAAAGAATGTTCTGAATTGGAATGAGGCGTATATTGTGTTTTATAGCACTTGTTGATTAAGATACGTGAGTTATTCAGAAAGTCCGGGTATAACCCATTCTGAATAACTGATTCGACGATGAGTCGAAGAGATTGAAGACGGTGCAAGACCGACGATCTTCACATCGAATGGGTGGGTGCTACTGATGCTCACAATAGGAGTAGCTACCTTGAAGGGGGCTGAAGTGGTAGCCGTCCAGACGTGCTTGGGGGTCGATGGATAAGCGAGGAAAGTGCCTCCGGTTTCGTTCAGACCCAGAACGGACTTGTAAATGGATGGTGTGTCTGACACTGTATTCCTTTATATTGTATTCGTTGATTTCTGCTAAATATATATCTGTTTAGCGGCGGTGAATTTATTCTCTTGCTTAACGCCCTTCTCTGAGACATACGAGCTCATAGGTTATATATTGGCAGGAATCAGTGGTACGATATGGATTGATAGTGTGACATGCTGAGATGCAGTGATCCAGACTTTTATTGAAAAGCAAAGTTTGGTGGATGATGATCAAAGCGCAGCTTTAATATAGCATGGATTTGTGTATAGCGTTGATTCGCGAGCCTCACACCCCGGTATGGTGGTAAACTAATGGTTTGATCAGTATGCTTTTTAGTGGATGGGCACCTTCGTGGTGTCGTGGATTCGGTCGACCGAGATTGAGCTCAGTGCTCAGAGGGATAGGGTAAGTGGTGTTTTCTCTCGCCGGGACGTAAGCCGTAGTGATACTCGATTTCCCAAAGGTGCGGATGTGCATTACGGTGTTTTATCTAGCTGAGACGTAAGCCGTTGAGATGGCACTACGCGATCGATCTTTCGAATCAGTAGCCACCATGATGGAAATCCAATTTCCAAATATGACATTTTGCGGTTTTGATTGTAGAGCCTAGTATTGGCGACATGATATATGGTACCCATGCCGTCTATGATTGATACATTTATATTTGAAGTTGTTTTCTTCACTTATAGTAATAATATAAGATGAAATTTCGCGTATCAAGCATATTTGGCTATTATAAGGGAAAACCCTATCCTCTGGCTTGCGTTGCATTGTGTGATGGGACCTGGGTCTTATAATAGCTTCATTGTTCTTTATTTAGCATTGCGCTGTTTGTTTTCTGCACTGATATTCTTGGGAGGAAACCCGTTCCGTGTTATACGGCGTGGTCCCTTGATTTACCTAACTTTAAAAACAAAGATTAATAACTGTTTTAGTTCTCACACCAGTCACATGACTGACCTGGAGTTTATTGTTTTAACCTAAACTCTGGGTGCCCCTATTTTCCACATGGGCAGCTAGTAGTTTTGGTTTTGCAGATTTATATTCACAGGATCCTGATCTACAGCTGGAACGATATCCGGAAAGCTCTGTATCCGTATATCTCTTCTAGTTGTGTTTTGTATATTTTTTTCCGCTGCGATGTATTTAAATGTAATTTAAATCTCTGATATTTTTTGTGTAATATTTATTCATACTCTGTATATTCTTGTATTCTGATGGAATTGTTGTAATATACAATGAAATGTTCTTCTGTCTGCATTCTGTTGTGGCGTGTTCTCAAAGTATCCGCGCTTTCCTTCACGGGGAAGTTACGGGTTCTCACACCATACTGGTTCTACAATTAAAACCGCATGATGTTGTATTGGAAGTTGGATTTCCATCTGTGAACCAAGGCAAGGGATCGTCCTTACTGCTTCGAGAGGCTCTAGCGCATGTATCTGGATCAGAACGCATCGACCCTTAGGAGCCACAGGGCCGGTCCACATGAAGTGGATTAAAATGCCTGAACAATGCGTTCCCCTGCCCTTTGGGGCGTAAACTGGTCATATCCCGAAAAAACTATCAGTCCCGGAATGACCGTGTAACAACCCGTAAAATGCGAGCCAGTTTGAAATTTTTATTTTGGCAATTTTAGCGAATTTTGAATATTTAAAATGAATTATTTTAAATAATATCGACGAGAAATTTATTTTGAATAGAATTCGAACGTATATATTATACGCGTCGTCGTTAGAATATAAATATTTATATATAATTATAAATAGAATTGAAAATGGCGCGGTAGTTCGATAATTCGATTTCAAACTTCAATTGAATGTACCGGGTGCAAAACAATCCGGATTTTAGTGAAACCAAAAATAATGGAATCTAATTGTGAATATCTTTCCAGCGAATCCGAAAAATCAAGATTTCATATCGGGAATCAAAAGATATGTCCAGTTGAAAATTCTGAATAGTCGCTATGGAATTCAGACCCTTAAAAATGGACATTTTGCAAACGACCTCGGATTTCGACGAAACCAGTTTTGTTGGGTCCGTGGTGTAAAGTTATTGCTAGGTTTGAAATTTCATAATTTTTCGAATCAATATGTGAGCGTGGCGAAGGAAAATGTGTTTTGACCATTTCAGTTGATTTTAATCGACTGGAAATTGGCCATTTTTCAAACGGTCTCAGAATTCGACGAAACTAGTTTTGTTAGGACCGTATCGTCAACACGAAGCTAGAAAATATTTTTCTGTAATTTTTCTAGTTAGTATGTGACCCCGGTAATATGAAATGTACGTTTAAAGTTCAATATAGTGATTTAAATGTAAATTTAACGGAAACTGGTCGAAACTATCGAATCAGCTTATGTAACATATCCCATTGTGTTCAAAATGGGGGTAATACGCTAGGGACGACAGGCGGTGGGCCTCGTTTCGAGGTCGTATGAAAAAGTCAACTTTAGGTGGAATTAAATAATAATAATAAAAAAAAAAACTCCTTTCCCCCTTTTAACTCTGCCCCCCCCGTTCACTTTAGATTTAGTCGATACAGAAAAAAAAAAGAGAAAGAAAGGAAGAAAAGGACGGAGCCCCCCCCCCCCCCGTCGACGTTCATCGCCGCGCCGCCATCGCGGGTGGGTCACCACCGCGAAGTTGTTGCCGGAGCCCCCCTCCTCCTCGATGCTGGAAACCGCGCCCTAGCTCTCCTCTCCTCCACCGTCTAATCGAAGACCACATCCGCACCCCCCCTTCTTCCACCGATCCTTCGCCTGAACGGAAAACGCGACCCCCCTCCCTCTTGCTAAAACCTGTAAGTGTTTTTCCCTTTCTTTTTTTTGTTTTAATTTATAAAAGTTAGCATTTTTAATTTGTAAAAGTTAGCATTTTTAATTTATAAAAGTTAGCATTTTTAATTTGTAAAAGTTAGCATTTTTAATTTATAAAAGTTAGCATTTTTAATTTATAAAAGTTAGCATTTTTAATTTATAAAAGTTAGCATTTTTAATTTGTAAAAGTTAGCATTTTTAATTTATAAAAGTTAGCATTTTTAATTTATAAAAATTTAGATTTTTAATTTATAAAAGTTTAGATTTTTGTATTCGGAAAATATGATCTTTATATTTGTAGAAAAATAAAAATGAGATTTTTTTTTAAAAGGTGAAATCTTTAAATTTAAAAAGGCGAAATTTTTAGATGTAAAAATGCGAAATCTATATTTTTGAAATAGGATTTTTATATATTGAACTTCGATAGAAAAATAGGATTTTTATATATTGAACTTCGATAGAAAAATAGGATTTTTATATATTGAACTTCGATAGAAAAATATGATTTTTATATATTGAACATCGAAGTAAAAATGTGATTCTTATATATTGAATAGCGAAATAAAAATTCGATTTTTACATATGTAGAGAATACGGGCAACGAAGATGACGAAGATGCGATAGCGATGAAGATTTCTATCAATGAAGTGCCGTGGAGCTAGGATAGCTATAGGTGAGAATTTCTCACCTTTCAATTTAATTTTTCTAGTTATATATATATACTAGGATGCAGACGGTGCTTAGTAGCACCCGACACAATTGTCCACAGACCATGGACTTGTTTGTTTGGTTGCATAGATTAGTTGAATTATTTGTTTGAATTGAATTGTTTGGTGAGATGAAATTGATATGATTGATATGTGAATGGCGTGGGCCTTCACTAGACCGGGGATAAGGCTAGGCCTCGTCCCGTTTCTAGTATCGTGCCGTTATGCCGCCGAAATTTTCTAAAATATGTTAGAAAAATAAAATATCATTTTATTGAAGAAATGAACTGAATAGAAATTCATGTGTTGAAATAAAATGTTTTATCGTTAAAATATAATTTTTGACGTGAATGTGAATAAATAAATATTCATTTACGAACCGGACGGTTTGTTTATGTACACCTATTTGAAGGACATTGATTGGGACGATAAATTTTATACATCACCCAACTGCACAAATAAAATCTGTGTTTGATTGTTTGAAACCCCACACGGGTGTTAGGATGAAATTTGAAGTTCACTCATCCTGATTGATTAAATATGTCGATCGATCGATTGACAGGCTGTAATAAGCGTTGAATATTTATATTTGATGCTTATACAGTGTAGTGCACTTTGGATGATGGTTGACTATTCATCGTTGTTGATATATACATGTGTTGTAGAAAATCCATATAATTAACATTATATGGTAATTGATTGGGCCTCATTCCAGTTTCGAAAAAGAAATATTTGAAAAAAAGAAATATTTGAAAAGAAATATTTGAGATAGAAATATTCGAAATAGAATATTTGAAAATAGAAACATATGAAGCCGTGTTGATTAGATTGACGCTATTTTGACGTAAACGATATTTATATCGGTTTTATTCATTTTGAAATGAATGGAATTGAAAGTGATTTCGAAATGAATGGAATTGAAAGTGATTTCGAAATGAATTAAATTGAAAGTGATTTCGAAATGAATTGAATTGAAAGTGATTTCGAAATGAATTAAATTGAAAGTGATTTCGAAATGAATTGAATTGAAAACGAATTCAAATTGAATTGAAAGTGTGTTGAAATGAATTCAAATTGAATAGAAATTTGAATTGAATAGAAATGAGTTTTAAAACGAATTTATGAAGAAGAATTCAATTTTGATTTGAATTGAAATAGAAGTTGAAATTGCTTTTGAAACGAATTTTAAAACTATTTATATAATTCGTTTTAAATAGAAATCGACGAAGTATATATTATATATATTATATATATATATAATATAATGGCCTGAATAGAACGCGCCGCGCCGCGGCAGTTCGCGAATTTCGACCATTTACTTCGAATGGATATTGCGGGAGATCCGACCGTCGGATTCTCCTAAAACCGGAACCGTTGGGTTCGTATCGAAAAGAGCTTTCTAACGAATATTAGAAATTTGAAATCTAACGGTTGGATTTGGAATTATGTCCAAATCAAATTCGAAAAAGGTCGCTGTAAGTGCAGTTCGATGGCCGTTGATGGAAATCGACTATACGGGCCTTGATAAAATTATTAAAAATAGTAATAATTTGTGTAAAATCATAAGAAATGGTTTAGAAAGGATTGGGATGAAAAACTCCATATTTGAAAAGATAAAAATAGATTTTTATCGAAATGAACTAGTTTTGAACTAGAATTATAATTCTATTTATTTTTAAATAAATAAATTGAATTTGAAAAGGGTTTTGAAAATAACCAGAATTTCCAATGATTGCATTGGAGTGGATTTGAATCGAAATTGTCTTCGGAATATTTCGATGTTGGAATTCGTGATTATACAGATGTTGTTATGGGAATTTGAAAGATATACATTTATATCGTTATTTCAATACGACATTTGTTAATCGTAGAATTTGATATTGAATATAAGCCGATATATTTTCTATTCAGAGCCTTGTATTGAATATCAAATGTGATTTGGGTTTGTCGTGAATGGTGTCTTCACTAACACTGTTCTTGAACCCAGTTGAGAAAAGATTAAATCTTTTTATTTAGATTTAATGAAGTGTACCAATTAAACGATATTTAATTGGAATTGAATTGGTATTGATTTTTGGGTTTATCGTGAACAGTGTTTTAAATAACACTTGTTCTTTAACCCGATAATTAATGGAAGGTGATTTTGGGTTTATCGTGAACCGTGTTTTAAATGACACTGATTCTTTAACCCAGTTAACGATTAAAACTAAGTGGAGTTTTAATGAATCTTTAATTAGATTGAAATGATCGAAAATGGAGTATCACCAGTTTTGCTCCAGGCGATAGTTAAATCTTTAATTAGATTTGAACGTGAAATGGTAATTGAATTTACCGATAACACTGTGGTGTTAGATATGAAGTATTACCAGTTTTACTTCATGGGATGAATAGGTTGGGATTGAGAAATAAAAATAAATGATTACTTCGGTGTGGTTCGCTAATCCCGACTAGTTTGAATTGATATTCAAAGGAGATTAAAGAATAAATTTAAAGAATTTATCTTGGATAAAATTAATGGGAACTTTTCCCAAAGTATAGGAATATTCGAATAAAAGAATATTCTGAATTGGAATGAGGCGTATGTTGTGTTTTTGTAACACTTTTATAATATATACGCGAGTTATTCAGAAAGACCGGGTTTATCCCTTTCTGAATAACTGATTCGACGTGGTGTCGAAGATGAAGACGGTGGTCGAAGACCGGAAGTCTTCACGTCGTTTGGGTGATTACTGATGATCTTGATTGGGCTGTACACCCAAGAAGATGGAAACAGTTGGTGATCGTCCAGACGTACTTGGAGATCGATGGATATGCGGGGTACTAGGTGCCTCCGTTTTCGTTCAGACCCAGAACGGACTTGTAAATGGACTGTGTGTCTGACATTGGATTTTAGTCCGTGTGATTGATCTCTATTAAATATATGTCTGTTTGGCGGCGGAGAATTTATTCTCTTGCTTAACGCCCTTCTCTGAGACGTACGAGCTCAGGGGTTATATATTGATGGATATCAAACGCATGGAGTGAATTGCCTGTGTGGCATGCCTGAGTGGCAATTGATCGAGGCTTCTGTTGAAAAGCAAAGTCTTGTGGTGATGATCAAAGCACAGCCTGTGTGGCACATCTTTGTGTAACGTGAATTCGCGAGCCTCACACCCCGGTTGTGAACCAGAAACGGGAGAGGACGTCAGGGAGGGCATGCGTTTCTTTCTAGCTAGAAGTGGCGTCAGTGGTTTTACACGCCCTGACGAGTTTGACTTATGTGGTTGTTGCTGTTGCGAGGCGCCTCGGTTATATCGGTTTCGGCCGATGCATTCTGGTCGGCAGACGGACCAGACTTACACCCCATAGGGTGGGGAGACGCATGTTCAGGGTTTAAGTTTAATCCACATCGGTGGACCGGCCCTGAGGATCCAAGGGTCGATGCGCTCTGACCCTGAGGCTCGGGCTAGACAGTCTCGAAGTCGGTGAGGACTATCTTTTGCCTCGGTTCATAGACGGAAATCCAATTTCCAAATACGTGACTTTGCGGTTTTATTTGTAAACCTATATATGGCGACATAGTGGCATGGGACGCTCATGCCGCCTATGATTGATACTTATGATTTGAAGTTGTTTCATACACTATGCACTTATTATAGTATCAAATGATTTGTTTTAAACGTATCAAGCATTCTTTGGCTGTTATAAGGGAAAAACCCTATCCCCCGGCTTGCGTTGCATTGTGTGATAGGACCTGGGTCTTATAACAGCTTCATTCTTCTTTATTTAGCATTGCGCTGTTTGTTTTATGCACTGGTATTCTTGGGAGGAAACCCGTTCCGTGTTATACGGCGTGGTCCCTTGATTTACCTAGCTTTGAAAATAAAGATTAATAACTGTTTTAGTTCTCACACCAGTCACATGACTGACCTGGAGTTTATTGTTTTAACCTAAACTCTGAGTGCCCCTATTTTGACACGGGCAGCTAGTAGTTTCGGTTTTGCAGATTTATATTCACAGGATCCTGGTTTACAGCTGGAACGATATCCGGAAAGCTTTGTATCCGTATATCTCTTCTAGTTGTGTATTGTATTATTTTCCGCTGCGATGTATTTAAATGTAATTTAAATCTCTGGTATTTCTGTGTAATATTTATTCGTTTATACTCTGTATATTCTTGTAATCTGATGCATTGTCGTAATATACAATGAAATGTTCTTTTGTATGCGTTCTGTTTTGTCGTGTTCTCAAACGATAGGGCGTTTCGAACGGCCTGGATCGGTTTAGCGACTGGTTCGGACTGAGCGAAAATTCCTGTTCGTCACATTTGGTATCAGAGCTTTGGTTTACAAAGCAGAGAACAAGGCACATTAGAACCATACGAAAGAATTCATCAGATATTGGGTTAGTAATATCCAATTTGAATGACTCGTTAGAGATAGGATCAGTAGTATCCTAGAACGAGTGTGAAGAGTATATTTTTCAAATGAAAACGTTCTTTGTTTTGAAAATTTAAATCAACTATTCGTATTTGATTATTTATTTATATTGATTTGGACAATGCAGTATATAAAGATTTTGGGTATACGTCTGATCCACGTGTATTCGAAGTTTTAATATACTGGATAGATATAGATTCACACTCTAGTCGCCCGAAGATGATTCTGATGATTGTAGCTACATCATCAGAATTAGTGTTCGAGTGTTGAAGGTGTGATTTTCTATATATTTCCATTAGGCTGGTGTGAGAACCAAAACTTATATATAGTTAGAACACATTGTTGTGAATTGGCATCAAAAACATGATTTTTTGTATATGTATCAAAATTATGAATTTGAAACTCTAATTCACTAATTGATTGATGTTTTGTGTTGTTTGTTTATTTATTTGCTAATTTTGAACCATTATGCCTAATAGCATCAAATAATGAATTATATTGAGAATTGGTCGCATTTGCTTGCATATACTTGTACTTACATTGAACAGGTCATAGCAAGGAGGCTAGAGCAGAGAATAAAATTTGTTTGCCCGACAAATAGGTACATGTTTACTACATAATTTACTGTTTTGTTTGGGTGATGATGATTTTATGAGCCTATTGGCTAGCCGCTTGGCTTTTTCTTTTTCTTTTTGAGATCTGAAGGACCGGGGAAGCTATTTGAAATTCCCCGATGCTCCCGGTGCAGGGGAGGTTATGGCGAAAATTTTCAAAAATTTAGGGTGTTAGCCAAATTTTTGAAATTTTGAAAATTCTCAGAAACTGAAAAGTTGGAGAATGGAAGCCGGATCGAACGTAGAGTTGATTAATCAAACCACTTTCGACTTTGTTCCTTTTCGGGGACGAAAAGTTTTAAGTGGGGGAGATTGTAACAACCCGTAAAATGCGAGCCAGTTTGAAATTTTTATTTGGGCAATTTTAGCGAATTTTGAATATTTAAAATGAATTATTTTAAATAATATCGACGAGAAATTTATTTTGAATAGAATTCGAACGTATATATTATACGCGTCGTCGTTAGAATATAAATATTTATATATAATTATAAATAGAATTGAAAATGGCGCGGTAGTTAGATAATTCGATTTCAAACTTCAATTGAATGTACCGGGTGCAAAACAATCCGGATTTTAGTGAAACCAAAAATAATGGAATCTAATTGTGAATATCTTTCCAGCGAATCCGAAAAATCAAGATTTCATATCGGGAATCAAAAGATATGTCCAGTTGAAAATTCTGAATAGTCGCTATGGAATTCAGACCCTTAAAAATGGACATTTTGCAAACGACCTCGGATTTCGACGAAACCAGTTTTGTTGGGTCCGTGGTGTAAAGTTATTGCTAGGTTTGAAATTTCATAATTTTTCGAATCAATATGTGAGCGTGGCGAAGGAAAACGTGTTTTGACCATTTCAGTTGATTTTAATCGACTGGAAATTGGCCATTTTTCAAACGGTCTCAGAATTCGACGAAACTAGTTTTGTTAGGACCGTATCGTCAATATGAAGCTAGAAAATATTTTTTTGTAATTTTTCTAGTTAGTATGTGACCCCGGTAATATGAAATGTACGTTTAAAGTTCAATATAGTGATTTAAATGTAAATTTAACGGAAACTGGTCGAAACTATCGAATCAGCTTATGTAACATATCCCATTGTGTTCAAAATGGGGGTAATACGCTAGGGACGACAGGCGGTGGGCCTCGTTTCGAGGTCGTATGAAAAAGTCAACTTTAGGTGGAATTAAATAATAATAAAAAAAAAAGAAAACTCCTTTCCCCCTTTTAACTCTGGCCCCCCCGTTCACTTTAGATTTAGTCGATACAGAAAAAAAAAGAGAAAGAAAGGAAGAAAAGGACGGAGCCCCCCCCCCCCCCCCCCCCGTCGACGTTCATCGCCGCGCCGCCATCGCGGGTGGGTCACCACCGCGAAGTTGTTGCCGGAGCCCCCCTCCTCCTCGATGCTGGAAACCGCGCCCTAGCTCTCCTCTCCTCCACCGTCTAATCGAAGACCACATCCGCACCCCCCTTCTTCCACCGATCCTTCTCCTTCGCCTGAACGGAAAACGCGACCCCCCCTCCCTCTTGCTAAAACCTGTAAGTGTTTTTCCCTTTCTTTTTTTTGTTTTAATTTATAAAAGTTAGCATTTTTAATTTGTAAAAGTTAGCATTTTTAATTTATAAAAGTTAGCATTTTTAATTTGTAAAAGTTAGCATTTTTAATTTATAAAAGTTAGCATTTTTAATTTATAAAAGTTAGCATTTTTAATTTATAAAAGTTAGCATTTTTAATTTGTAAAAGTTAGCATTTTTAATTTATAAAAGTTAGCATTTTTAATTTATAAAAATTTAGATTTTTAATTTATAAAAGTTTAGATTTTTGTATTAGGAAAATATGATCTTTATATTTGTAGAAAAATAAAAATGAGTTTTTTTTTAAAAGGTGAAATCTTTAAATTTAAAAAGGCGAAATTTTTAGATGTAAAAATGCGAAATCTATATTTTTGAAATAGGATTTTTATATATTGAACTTCGATAGAAAAATAGGATTTTTATATATTGAACTTCGATAGAAAAATAGGATTTTTATATATTGAACTTCGATAGAAAAATAGAATTTTTATATATTGAACTTCGATAGAAAAATATGATTTTTATATATTGAACATCGAAGTAAAAATGTGATTCTTATATATTGAATAGCGAAGTAAAAATTCGATTTTTACATATGTAGAGAATACGGGCAACGAAGATGACGAAGATGCGATAGCGATGAAGATTTCTATCAATGAAGTGCCGTGGAGCTAGGATAGCTATAGGTGAGAATTTCTCACCTTTCAATTTAATTTTTCTAGTTATATATATATACTAGGATGCAGACGGTGCTTAGTAGCACCCGACACAATTGTCCACAGACCATGGACTTGTTTGTTTGGTTGCATAGATTAGTTGAATTATTTGTTTGAATTGAATTGTTTGGTGAGATGAAATTGATACGATTGATATGTGAATGGCGTGGGCCTTCACTAGACCGGGGATAAGGCTAGGCCTCGTCCCGTTTCTAGTATCGTGCCGTTATGCCGCCGAAATTTTCTAAAATATGTTAGAAAAATAAAATATCATTTTATTGAAGAAATGAACTGAATAGAAATTCATGTGTTGAAATAAAATGTTTTATCGTTAAAATATAATTTTTGACGTGAATGTGAATAAATAAATATTCATTTACGAACCGGACGGTTTGTTTATGTACACCTATTTGAAGGACATTGATTGGGACGATAAATTTTATACATCACCCAACTGCACAAATAAAATCTGTGTTTGATTGTTTGAAACCCCACACGGGTGTTAGGATGAATTTGAAGTTCACTCATCCTGATTGATTAAATATGTCGATCGATCGATTGACAGGCTGTAATAAGCGTTGAATATTTATATTTGATGCTTATACAGTGTAGTGCACTTTGGATGATGGTTGACTATTCATCGTTGTTGATATATACATGTGTTGTAGAAAATCCATATAATTAACATTATATGGTAATTGATTGGGCCTCATTCCAGTTTCGAAAAAGAAATATTTGAAAAAAAGAAATATTTGAAAAGAAATATTTGAGATAGAAATATTCGAAATAGAATATTTGAAAATAGAAACATATGAAGCCGTGTTGATTAGATTGACGCTATTTTGACGTAAACGATATTTATATCGGTTTTATTCATTTTGAAATGAATGGAATTGAAAGTGATTTCGAAATGAATGGAATTGAAAGTGATTTCGAAATGAATGGAATTGAAAGTGATTTCGAAATGAATTAAATTGAAAGTGATTTCGAAATGAATTGAATTGAAAGTGATTTCGAAATGAATTAAATTGAAAGTGATTTCGAAATGAATTGAATTGAAAACGAATTCAAATTGAATTGAAAGTGTGTTGAAATGAATTCAAATTGAATAGAAATTTGAATTGAATAGAAATGAGTTTTAAAACGAATTTATGAAGAAGAATTCAATTTTGATTTGAATTGAAATAGAAGTTGAAATTGCTTTTGAAACGAATTTTAAAACTATTTATATAATTCGTTTTAAATAGAAATCGACGAAGTATATATTATATATATTATATATATATATAATATAATGGCCTGAATAGAACGCGCCGCGCCGCGGCAGTTCGCGAATTTCGACCATTTACTTCGAATGGATATTGCGGGAGATCCGACCGTCGGATTCTCCTAAAACCGGAACCGTTGGGTTCGTATCGAAAAGAGCTTTCTAACGAATATTAGAAATTTGAAATCTAACGGTTGGATTTGGAATTATGTCCAAATCAAATTCGAAAAAGGTCGCTGTAAGTGCAGTTCGATGGCCGTTGATGGAAATCGACTGTACGGGCCTTGATAAAATTATTAAAAATAGTAATAATTTGTGTAAAATCATAAGAAATGGTTTAGAAAGGATTGGGATGAAAAACTCCATATTTGAAAAGATAAAAATAGATTTTTATCGAAATGAACTAGTTTTGAACTAGAATTATAATTCTATTTATTTTTAAATAAATAAATTGAATTTGAAAAGGGTTTTGAAAATAACCAGAATTTCCAATGATTGCATTGGAGTGGATTTGAATCGAAATTGTCTTCGGAATATTTCGATGTTGGAATTCGTGATTATACAGATGTTGTTATGGGAATTTGAAAGATATACATTTATATCGTTATTTCAATACGACATTTGTTAATCGTAGAATTTGATATTGAATATAAGCCGATATATTTTCTATTCAGAGCCTTGTATTGAATATCAAATGTGATTTGGGTTTGTCGTGAATGGTGTCTTCACTAACACTGTTCTTGAACCCAGTTGAGAAAAGATTAAATCTTTTTATTTAGATTTAATGAAGTGTACCAATTAAACGATATTTAATTGGAATTGAATTGGTATTGATTTTTGGGTTTATCGTGAACAGTGTTTTAAATAACACTTGTTCTTTAACCCGATAATTAATGGAAGGTGATTTTGGGTTTATCGTGAACCGTGTTTTAAATGACACTGATTCTTTAACCCAGTTAACGATTAAAACTAAGTGGAGTTTTAATGAATCTTTAATTAGATTGAAATGATCGAAAATGGAGTATCACCAGTTTTGCTCCAGGCGATAGTTAAATCTTTAATTAGATTTGAACGTGAAATGGTAATTGAATTTACCGATAACACTGTGGTGTTAGATATGAAGTATTACCAGTTTTACTTCATGGGATGAATAGGTTGGGATTGAGAAATAAAAATAAATGATTACTTCGGTGTGGTTCGCTAATCCCGACTAGTTTGAATTGATATTCAAAGGAGATTAAAGAATAAATTTAAAGAATTTATCTTGGATAAAATTAATGGGAACTTTTCCCAAAGTATAGGAATATTCGAATAAAAGAATATTCTGAATTGGAATGAGGCGTATGTTGTGTTTGTGTAACACTTTTATAATATATACGCGAGTTATTCAGAAAGACCGGGTTTATCCCATTCTGAATAACTGATTCGACGTGGTGTCGAAGATGAAGACGGTGGTCGAAGACCGGAAGTCTTCACGTCGTTTGGGTGATTACTGATGATCTTGATTGGGCTGTACACCTAAGAAGATGGAAACAGTTGGTGATCGTCCAGACGTACTTGGAGATCGATGGATATGCGGGGTACTAGGTGCCTCCGTTTTCGTTCAGACCCAGAACGGACTTGTAAATGGACTGTGTGTCTGACATTGGATTTTAGTCCGTGTGATTGATCTCTATTAAATATATGTCTGTTTGGCGGCGGAGAATTTATTCTCTTGCTTAACGCCCTTCTCTGAGACGTACGAGCTCAGGGGTTATATATTGATGGATATCAAACGCATGGAGTGAATTGCCTGTGTGGCATGCCTGAGTGGCAATTGATCGAGGCTTCTGTTGAAAAGCAAAGTCTTGTGGTGATGATCAAAGCACAGCCTGTGTGGCACATCTTTGTGTAACGTGAATTCGCGAGCCTCACACCCCGGTTGTGAACCAGAAACGGGAGAGGACGTCAGGGAGGGCATGCGTTTCTTTTTAGCTAGAAGTGGCGTCAGTGGTTTTACACGCCCTGACGAGTTTGACTTATGTGGTTGTTGCTGTTGCGAGGCGCCTCGGTTATATCGGTTTCGGCCGATGCATTCTGGTCGGCAGACGGACCAGACTTACACCCCATAGGGTGGGGAGACGCATGTTCAGGGTTTAAGTTTAATCCACATCGGTGGACCGGCCCTGAGGATCCAAGGGTCGATGCGCTCTGACCCTGAGGCTCGGGCTAGACAGTCTCGAAGTCGGTGAGGACTATCTTTTGCCTCGGTTCATAGACGGAAATCCAATTTCCAAATACGTGACTTTGCGGTTTTATTTGTAAACCTATATATGGCGACATAGTGGCATGGGACGCTCATGCCGCCTATGATTGATACTTATGATTTGAAGTTGTTTCATACACTATGCACTTATTATAGTATCAAATGATTTGTTTTAAACGTATCAAGCATTCTTTGGCTGTTATAAGGGAAAAACCCTATCCCCCGGCTTGCGTTGCATTGTGTGATAGGACCTGGGTCTTATAACAGCTTCATTCTTCTTTATTTAGCATTGCGCTGTTTGTTTTATGCACTGGTATTCTTGGGAGGAAACCCGTTCCGTGTTATACGGCGTGGTCCCTTGATTTACCTAGCTTTGAAAATAAAGATTAATAACTGTTTTAGTTCTCACACCAGTCACATGACTGACCTGGAGTTTATTGTTTTAACCTAAACTCTGGGTGCCCCTATTTTGACACGGGCAGCTAGTAGTTTCGGTTTTGCAGATTTATATTCACAGGATCCTGGTTTACAGCTGGAACGATATCCGGAAAGCTTTGTATCCGTATATCTCTTCTAGTTGTGTATTGTATTATTTTCCGCTGCGATGTATTTAAATGTAATTTAAATCTCTGGTATTTCTGTGTAATATTTATTCGTTTATACTCTGTATATTCTTGTAATCTGATGCATTGTCGTAATATACAATGAAATGTTCTTTTGTATGCGTTCTGTTTTGTCGTGTTCTCAAACGATAGGGCGTTTCGAACGGCCTGGATCGGTTTAGTGACTGGTTCGGACTGAGCGAAAATTCCTGTTCGTCACAGACCGATATAACCGAGGCGCCTCGCTATCCAACAACCACAAGAGTCAAACTTGTCAGGGCTTGCAAAACGCTGACACCAATCCTAACTAGAAGGAAACACATGTCCGCCCTAGATCCTTTCCCATTTCTGGTTCACACCTGGGTGTGAGGCTCGTGAATTAATGCTACACAAAGCTATGCTATATTAAAGCTGTGCTTTGATCATCAACCACAAGACTCTGCTTTTCAACAGAAGCCGTGATCATTTGCATCTCAGCATGCCACACATGCAATTCACACTATGCAACCGATATCAATCACATAGAATGAAATCCAATGTCAGACACGCAGTCCATTTACAATTTCGTTTTGGGTCTGAACGAAACCGGAGGCACCTTATTCCTCTCCCATACGTCCAATACAGGAGAGAGGCCCTCACATATCCTTCAATCTCCAAGTACGTGTGGACGATCACCACTTATTACCTCATCTTGGGTGTACGGCCTAATCAACACATCAGTAATCATCTAAACGATGTAAAGACCTCCGGTCTTCAACCACCGTCTTCATCCTCGACATATCATCGAATCAGTTATTCAGAATGGGATTAACCCGGTCTTTCTAAATAACTCGCGTATATAATAAACAAGTGCTACAAAAACACAACATACGCCTCATTCCAATCCAAAATATTCCTTTATTCGAATATTCTTATATTTTGGGAAAGGTTCCCATTAATTTTATCAAAGATAAATTTTTTAAATTTATTCTTTAATCTTTCTTTGGATATCATTTCAATCTAACTAAAGATGCATTAAAACTCTACTTGGTTTTAATCTTCCCAAAAATCAATATCAACGATTGTTTAACTTGGGAAATCATATCCTGTCTTTAACTGGGTTAAAGAACCAATGTCCTTTAAAACACCGTTCACGATAAACCCAAAATCACATTCCATCCCATCAGCCTTTAACCGTAAATTAGCAAGTGAACAAATTCCCGAAGTATTAACCCCAAAGGCCGAAACCAACATCAGATCAATACCCAGGAAACCATTCAACTTAACTAATCTCCTGTTAGTTTCTGATTTTCTTAACTCCATTGGGTCTAAGAACAGTATTATTAAAGATACCATTCACGACAACCCAAAATCTTATTCTTGTCTTTAACTAGGTTAAAGAACCAATGCCCTTTAAAACACGGTTCACGATAAACCTAAAATCACATTCCATTCCATCAGCCTTTAACCATAAATTAGCAAGTGAACAATTCCCTAAGTATCAACCCCGAAGGCCAAAACCAACATCAGATCAATACCCAGGAAACCATTCAATTTAACTAATCTCCAGTTAGTTTCTGATTTTCTTAACTCCATTGGGTCTAAGAACAGTATTATTAAAGATACCATTCACGACAACCCAAAATCTTATTCTTGCCTTCAACTGGGTTAAAGAACCAATGTCCTTTAAAACACGGTTCACGATAAACCCAAAATCACATTCCATTCCATCAGCCTTTAACTAAATTAGCAAGTGAACAATTCCCTAAGTATCAACCCCGAAGGCCGAAACCAACATCGGATCAATACCCAGGAAACCATTCAACTTAACTAATCTCCAGTTAGTTTCTAATTTTTTTTAACTCCATTGGGTCTAAGAACAATATTATTAAAGATACCATTCATGACAACCCAAAATCTTATTCCATTGTTAATCAGGCTAAAGAACAAGTGTTATTTAAAACACCATTCATGATAAACCCAAAGACTAATTTCAATTCCATTCCAATTAAATATCAATTAATTGGTATCCTTCATTAAATCTAAATAAAAAGATTTAATCTTTTCTCAACTGGGTTCATGAACAGTGTTAATGAAGACACCATTCACGACAAACTCAAAATCCCATTTAATATTAAATACAAGGCTCTGAATAGAAAATATATCGGCTTATATTCAATATCAAATTCTGGAATCAACAAATACCGTATTAGAATAACGATATATATATATATATCTTCCAAATTCCTCCACAATATCCATATAATCACGGAATCCAATATCGAGATATTCCAAAGGTAATTTCGATTTAAGTCCATTCCAATTCATATATTGGAAATTCCGGTTATTTTTAAAACCATTTCAAATCCAATTTATTTATTTATTTTTTAAAAATAATTGGAATATAATTCTAGTTCAAAACTAGATCATTTCGATAAAAATCTATTTTTATCTTTTCAAATATGGAATTTTTCATTCCAATTCTTTCCAAATCATTTCTTATGATTTTACACTAATTATTGATATTTTTAATAATTTTATCAAGGCCCGTACAGTCGATTTCCATAAACGGCTATCGAACTGCACTTACAACGACCTTTTCCAAATTTGATTTGGACATAATTCCAAATCCAACCATTAGATTTCAAATCTCTAATATTCGTTGGAAAGCTCTTTTCGATATGAACCCAACGGTTCTGGTTTTAGGAGAATCCGACGGTAGGATCCCCGTAATGTCCGCTCGAAGTCAATGGTCGAAATTCGCAAACTATAACGGCGCGACACTTTCTATTCAGGCCATTATATTATATATATAATATATATATCGTCAATTCCCTTTTCAAATGTATTTTATAAATTGTTTTAAATTTGTTTTCAAAACGATTTCAACTTCATATTCAATTTCAAATCCAAGTTGAATATTCCATATCATCGATATATAAATGATAGTATTTTAAGATTATTATATTTTGAAATCAATTCCTTTTCGATATTCATTATAGAAATGAATAAAATCGATATAAATATCGTTCACGTCAAAATGGTGTTAATCTAATCAACACGACTTTATATATTTAAATATTTTCGTGTCTATCCCAAATCGGACATCAAAATCACATTTTGATCCATTACTGAATATTATTTTAAAATATTCATTTTTTTAAAATATTCGTTATTTTAAAATATTTATTCTTCTGAACTAGAATCAGACACAGTCAATTACCATATAATTTGATATATATGGATTTCATACAACACATGTATACAACAACATTCAAACACAGTCAACCATCATTCAGAGTGCATTCTACACTGCATAAGCATTAAATATAGATATTTAATGCTTACAACCGTCTGTCAACCAATCGATTGACATACAACTAAACAGTTAGGATTAGTGTTTGTCAAATATCATCCCAACACCTGTGTGGGGTTTCAACCAACAAATACTGAATATTATTTGTGCAGTTAGGCGATGTGTAAAATTTATCGTCCCAATCCATATCAGTAAAATGGGTGTTTATAAACAAATCGTCTGATTTGTAAACGAATATTTATTTTATTTATATCAATGTTAAAAATTATATTTTTAACGATAAAATATTTAATTCAACACATGAATATTTTATTTAGTTCATTTATACAATAAAAATGATATTTTTATTGTTCTAACATATTTTAGAAAATTTTGGCCGCATAACGGTACGATATCAAAATCGGGTAATGTCTAGCAGTACCCCTCTCCTGATATTGGCTCGCGTCATACACACACAACAATTCTAATCAATTCATTTCACTCAAACAACCAAATTCAACCAAATAATCTAATCAACCAAACCAAACAATCAAACAAATCGTCCATGGTATGTGGACGACGGGGAGAAGTTCGTATATGCAGTTATAAAAATAAATAACTGTATAAGAAAATTTGGTGAGGAGTTCTTACCTTTGGGTTCCACTCCGCCATTTCATTTTTGAATTTCAGAACAATCCTGACTTTCCTGAAATTCCAACGCAATATTCTTCACGCTGTTCATAGTAAAAATCACATTTTTATTTCAATTCTAAAAATTATATTTTATACTTCGCTGAAAATTATATTTTTAATACTCTACATATATAAAAATCACATTTTTATATCGCCATTACATATATAAAAATCAGATTTTTAGCCAATTAATAATTATTTCTTTGTATGACCATTTTATAAATTACGTATATAATCTAAAAATCATATTTTTATCTTTCTAAAAACATTCCCATGTCATACACTAGCTAGAAAACATATTTTTAATCTTGCCAAAATTATTTCCTTCCTACGATAAAAATCATATTTTTAACTAACCAAAAATGATATTTTTACATAACTAAAAATCATAACTTTATGTAATTTAAAATCATAACTTTATATAAATAAAAATCACAGCTTTACATACTTCATACATCAAAACCATAGAAGTTTTAAAGCGGAGAAAACTCACATATTTTCTATCGCTCAGGTTTGTTGTTCTGGTTCCAGAATTTGCAAATGAGCTCCAATATTCACACCATATTATTTTCTCGCTTAAACGCGCCATTCCGGAAAACTTTCTCCTAGTGGTCTTCCTTTCGAAAATGTGTCGTTTCGCCGGAAATCGCAGAAAAGGCAGTATTTTGACAGTGTTTGGACAACAGACTTTGGACGAGTTTTACCGACAGCTCCGCAATCCAAAATAGGACTATCATATACCAAATTGAAGAGAAAATCGTGCTCTTCGATTTTGGTATTGTGCAGTTTTGACCAGAAATGCATGGTTTGGGAGTTATTGGCGAAATAGTGACAGGGTGTTATTTGCAAAACGGGAATTTTTGTTGAAAAGGGAGATTTTGGATTTTTGGGGCCCACGGCCAAGGGGAGGACGGCTACCGGCGGCGGCGGGCCTGATGGAGCGTGGGGAGGCTGCGGCAAGGTGGTGCTGGCAGTGGAGGGGCGCGTGGAGGTGGGTTAGGCTGATTTGGGGGTTTAGGGATTTAGAAATTGAAAAGAGAGAGATGAGGAGGAGAGGAGGAGGGAGCGGTGGTGGCAACGAGGCGGCGGGGGCTATGCTGCAGCGATGGGTTCCTTTTTTTTCACGTTGGTTTGAGTTGTGAGGGAGAGAGAAGATAAGGGTTGACTTTATATAGTTATTTAATTCCAAAAAGTAACATTTTCATTTTAACTCCAAATCGAACCCAATGACTGACGTTCCTAGCTATTTACCCCCATTTCGGACATAATGAGATATGTCCCGTAAGCCAGTTCGATTATTTCCATTAGTTTTTCTCAAAATTAAAATATGAATCAATATATCGAATTTTAACGTACATTTTAATTTACTGGGATCACGTACTGACTCCAAAAATTCCAGAAAAATAAATCTAGCTATGTTTGACGATACGGTCCTAACAAAACTAATTTCGTCAAATTTGGAGACCGTTTGAAAAATGACCATTTTCTGGTCAATCTAAATTGATTGAAACTGCTAAAACACGTTTTCTTGTGCCATGCTCACATATTGATTCCAAAAATTATGAAAATTGGAATCCAGCAATAATTTGACATTCCGGATCCAACAAAAGTGGTTTCGTCGGAAACAGAGGTCGTTTGCAAAATGGCTATTTTTAAGGGTCATATTTCCATAGCGACTATTCTGAATTTTCAACTGGGAATAACTTTTTTATTCCCGCCATGAAATTTCAATTTTTCGGATTCATTGGAAAGATATTCTCAAACTGATTCTAATATTTTTGGTTTTGCGAAAATCCGGTTTATTTTGAATCCTGTGCATTCATTTGAAATTTAAAATCGAATTTTCAAACAACCACGCCATTTTCAATTCCTTTTATAATTAAAATAAAATAATTATATTCTAACGTCGATTCAAATAAATATATACGTTCTAATTCTATTCAAAATAAATTTCTTGTCGTAATTATTTAAAATAATTCTTTTAAATATTCAAAATTCATTAAACTTGCCCAAAATAATTTTTTTTAAATTGGTTAGGATTTTCCGGGTTATTATAGTGGAGTTGTTCGGTGTCCAAGGGAAGTGGTGATTTAAGAAAGATAGAAAGGATAAAGGTTTTGAAAAACAAGAAGGCGACAGATGTATAGTAGTGGCGAATGATGTTGGGGAGGGTGGTATGGTCTCTGCTGCTACTGGTTGGGATGGCATCAGAGAGAGGGGGAAGCGGGTTAGTGGGAGTGACCAGATGACTCAGCTTGGCGCTGGCGAGCGAAGGCAGAAGGTTCAATGGTTTTGCATATTAAATGTGAGTATGTTGTAGGAGCCAAGCAGGGAAGATGAAGTCATATGTTTGGGGTACGGTAGCCGAGCATAGCAGTTTCGAAAATAATTAAAACAGCAGGAAACATGAGTGACGAATTTGAGATCTAGGTGGTGCGAGATTGGGTCGATGAAGGGGGAGATGAACATCGACGGTGGACAATAGTGGGTGGCCCATCAGTGGCAGGTGATCAGCGGTGCAGGCTGAGATTGCGAGAGTTCATGGGTTTAAAAGCAAGGTAGTAAAACAAAATAAATAAATAAAAAGTAGGAGTATGGGATTGCGTGAAGAAGCAGTCCTGCGTGGAGGGGGAGAGAATAGCTGGGAAGAAACATGCGGTTTGGAGTAGGTAGAGAAGATAATGGAAATATGTAGCAGTTTGAAGAATACAGTGAGAGCAGGTAAGAAGAAGAATGAACAATAGTCTTTTTATAAAATGATAAACTAATGTTTAAGTATATTAATTAAGTTTTAGTTGGGTCTGATCTATTAACCCACGAGCCTAGTTTTGGTCAAACCTTTTTGGCTTGGGTTTTACAATGTGCCCAATGTGCCTAATAACATGATTTACGAAAAGTAATTTTTTTAATCTATTAGTAGTATGTATACATGTTTTTTTAAATGTACCAAATCTTATTATATTATTTATAATATGCAACGTACATTATTATACGAATGTTTATAGGACGTGGCTACTGCCTAACCCAAATTATATTATATATTATAAGAACGTGTGTAAGGAAGGTTAGCAATGGTATTCCAATGTGTCGGTTCAAACTATGAATAATCATGTAAACGCCTCTAATCTTGTTTTATAGTGCCTAATTGGGATTTATATTTAAAAAGAAGAAAAAACACTAAGTAGATTTGTTAATAAATTATTATTAAAGCTTTAATAATAATAGATTATAATTAAAGGTTACAGTAATATTAATTTAAATACTGAATATTGTATTAAATGTATAATTGTATCATGCAGTAACGTAAGTAGGTGAAACAAGGAGACATTGAAACCATACCGACAAGCGCTTCCTGGTGGAGCCAGTTTGGATGGAGTTGGACACAGCCGCAAGTTTTAATTAAATTAACCACTAGTTTAATTTAATTAAAACAAACCATTTTTTACAATGAGTGAAGATCAAGGTGAGTACAACTCACTCAGTTTTATTCCACTAATATTTTATATAAGTTGGGTTTAATGTTTGTGTGTTATGGTTGTTTGTTATTGGATGATTACCGAATATTTATATATGTTGACTGAATTGGTCTAAATTAAACGTTCGTTTAATTTAATCGGACTCAATCTTTATTTTTAACGATTGTAACCAATGGAGGTAACTTACCTCATTGGTCATGTTTATAATAATACAAACGTGTTAAATTTAAAGATGGATGTTTATATTGCTGTCATTGTTGAATGTTATATCTGTTTATTGAAATATATGATTTCATTTGAGGTAACGTATTTGGATGTAGGGAAATAGGTTAGAGGCATCCAATTAGATTCCTCAAATATATTAAATGTTATTTAGTTTCTTATTATCATTATATGAACTGTTATGATGGGATGATTGATTTGGTTGTTAATCGTTGACTAAAAATTCAACGTGTGTTTTGTTTTAACCAATGGACAGTATTGGTTGAGTAATTGGCAGCATATGGCCTATAAACCAACCGTTTTATAAATATTGATTCACCGTCAGGTGAATCGACATGAATGAAGTTATTAAATTTATTTTTATAACCGAAGATGGACTTTTAAATATGTTATTTTGAATAAAAGTTTATGAAAAGTAAATAAATAATTATTATTTATAATTTAAGTTTATAAGTAATTATTTAATGATTTTATAAGGCAAAATTCTTATGTTAAATAAGACTTGTATGCGAATGAGCTGAAATTGACGTAATGGTTAAGAGTTGGGATAATTGTTTCTGAGAAACAATTAAACTAGATTATTTAAAATAATTATATTATTAATTGATTTAAAGGAGGAATTAATTGGAATTGGTTAAATGAAAAATCGGGTTTTGAGTTGACCAAGTCGGTCGACCGTTTTAACTGGAATTAGTTATTAAATTGATTTGTTATCAATTAATTCAATGAAATAGTTTACCGAGTACTTAATTGATTTTAATAAGATTTTAAAGGGGATTTACTAAGATTTCAGTTAATATAGAAATAAACTACTTTTGTGGTAGTTAATAATGGAGTAAATTATTATTTTAGTGAATGATAAGTTAAATAACTATTTTGTAAATTAAACCCTTTTAAGTATATAATCGATTTGAAAGGAATCAAGTTGAATTGCAAAAGGAGGTCATGAACGAGTTTTATATTAACCCGAGTTTTATAAATGAAGTTATAAAAGAGGTTTTTTATGAATGCGATAACTTAAAATAAATATTTACTTTAGGGTTGAATTAAGTAAAAAGGAGTCAAGGTAAAAGGGGTTTTAAACCTAAGGTTTTTAAGAATAGTGCGAGACTAAAACTTTGATTTTAAGTTGATGTTACTTACTAATGGGATTAAGTGAAGTGAATGGAATTGAAACGAGATTTCAAAGCGAAAAATGGTTTAAAAGCAAACGTTTTGCAGATTTGAACGGAATTAAGGAAATTAAAAACTGAATGGATATTATTTGAGTTGAATGACTTCTTGAGTGTCGATCTAATGTTGGTTTTGCCCTTCGGGGTTGAGATTTAGGGAGTTGTTCTCTTACTAGTTTTCGGTTAGGGACTAATGAATGTTGAAGTAACGGGAATAGAAAGTGATTTTGAGAATATAATGGTATTTCGAGATTTAAGAAATTTAAGAGATGAGTTTGAATAAGTTTATTCAAAAGGGGAAGTGTTAGATTTTGTTTCAAGAAATGAAACAAAAGAAATTCCATAACGACGTTTTATACGTGAAATTTGTTAAAACCCAAAGCGGGAATGTAATACCCCGTGAATTCTATAACATTAAGCTTCACAAATTAAAGTGTAATTAATTCTAAATGAAAGATTAAGGGAAACGGGTTACGCCGTTGCGTTCGTCTCGGAATTCTGCTTGAGATAGAGTTCGAGTTTGCGTGAATCAGACTCCGTATGAAGGGGTTATGACCTTCGGAAGTTTCAGAATAAAATTTAAAATTCAAATAGCTCGGTTTCAAGTTCAAAATTCAAAAAATAAGCTCAAAGTGGGATGGGCGGGAAAATTCCCGCCCAGGGACCAGGTCGACCATAGGGTCGACCATGGTGTCGACCTGGTCACCCCCAGGTCGACCATAGTGTCGACCTGGGTGTCGACCTACCTGGTCAACCTGGCTGGGTCTGGCTCGAATTTTTGTGGTTCGGTGTGTCATTGGGGCTGACATATCACCTCTTGATTGGCTCTTTGGACTTTGTATGGTCTAGATTCCTCCTATCTTCATCTGATGGCTCAAAACAGTCTAAAAATCTATATATACACCTTAAGTCTCAACTAAAATTCACACAAAAAAATAAGATTGGAGTCGTCATGCTGCCAGGAAGGAATTGAGCATAGCCGTCAAGAGAGAGGAGCCTAGAGACGAATCAAATTAAGAAGAGAACTAAAGCTTAATCAAATTATTCAACGCAACGTTAATCTACCCAAATGAACGCATCTCAATTTCAGAACTCAGAATCCAGAATTCAAGATTCTGCATTCGTTGTAAGTATAGTGATCTTTCAGAATATGAATAAAACTGTGACGTGATTCGATGTAAATGAAAATAGAAATGTGTTATTGTATAATAATGATATGAATTCTGTGTATTGTAATAATTCTGTCATGACTTGTGTATTGATATTTGTGGCATAAATTGATTGATGCAAGCCTATTGGACATTTGTATATGAAAATAATAGCACTTGCAAGTTGTGGCAAAAACTAGTAATTGATCCCTTTATTTTTGTGTCGATGGCATGGACTATATACATTCCCTAAGTCTAAGTTAAAGCTTATGTAAACATGTTCTAGATTTGAGACCTTTTATGCCTACATGACTCAAAACCTATGAACACATTCTTATGTTTATTTGCAAGTATAATTGGATCTATGTTAAGTACCGTTTGGGTTATATAAACTATGCAAGTTCATGTTGAAATAAGCTATATGATTAAATGTTAAAATTGGATATTTTGGTAAATATTCAACATGTTAGTTTTGTGGTTGACATTATGCCAAGTTAAACATGTTTAAACCCAAGTTTGTATAAGCCTAAACTATGCCATTTCATATGACACCTACTTAGTTATACTCTGATTTGAATGCAAGTTCACAGGACCCATAATTTATGTTTGTTGAATCGCTAAATTGCAAGTTAATGCGCCACACACCTTTATGTATTGTAAAATATTACATGTTCTTGATTTCCCCTTTTCTCACGTTTATAAAGTTGGGCTGAATTGTGTCGAGCCCAACATTTGTTATAATGTTGCGAACGTACAAACGGGGGTAATAACGTTGGGTGTAAAACATGAAAAATATATGTTGGCATGTTTGGCACATGCCAACGACAATGACATTTAAGCGGTATGAATTGTTATACCCAAGAATAAAGGACATGACATTTACATATAAAATTGAGAAGTGATAAAATATGTAAATTTAGAAAACACGGTATGCTTAACCCGAGGTTGGATTGAGTTGTGACGTAAACCTGCCCGGACCCGCCCAGCTATCCAGTAGTCACAGCAATACCTATCCAATGTGGGTGGTTAAGCATTGAGCCCAATAAGGACCCGAGGTTAGACTGAGCTACGGTTTAAACCTGCCCGGAACCGACCGACACATCCAGTAACCGTAGCAATATCTGTCTAATGTGAGTGGTCGGTGCTTTAAGAGGCTAAAGACAGATGGTAGGGTTAAGTCAACTAAAAACACTTAACCAAATTTAACATGTTAACAAGAATTGATGGGTGAGGTTAGGTAAATACAGACACTTAACCACTTAACATGTTTGACTAGAAAACCCTAGTAACGAGGGACCCGTTTCAGCAGTAACCCAAGTTAGGTATCATGGTACCCTGAAACTAGGCAGGGTGGGGCACGATTACTGGGCTGATTGTAAGCGGTCAAAAATGACGGCGGTGGGTCCACAGTGTAGGTTCTAACGGGGTGCGGGCGTGCACACACTCCGAAGCAGACAAACAGGTTGCTGCGGCACCAGTAGTATAACCTATGTATTCTAGAATTGTGTCGGGGCCGCCACCATGGGTCTTGATAAACCCCATGGTGGGACCAGCATAGGTATCTACAATTCTTAGGGGCCGTATGACACATATGTTTATGCGAGTAGGTGCCAATCTTTAGAAAATGGGGATCACTTCACCCTCAGCATGGGGTGCCAGTTAGAATAAGCTCAAGTAGGTGCAGAGATATAGTGTGGGTGCGATAGTACATTCGATTCTAAACTACACTTCCTTAGCTTGTGATACTTTCCTGTTTTCAGTTTATATCTGTCATGCCCTTTTTCTTATTCACATACTGAAGAGTCACTAGATTTACTCAGGCTTTATGTCTGACTCTATTTTCTTTTCGTCTTCTTTTCTTTCGTTCCCCCCTAGGTCCACAGGGAGGAAACAACCCAGCTTAGTCAGACTCTTTGCAAGCTTCAAGACCGTAGATATATGGTTTGGATCTCTTTTGCTCGGATTATGGCTTTGGATATCACTATGGGGATTTTTTTACTATATTTATGTTTTATGCTTCTTTAATAATAAAGACAGTAATGAGGTTGTAATGTTGGAAGTGTTTTGAGACAATTATGGAAATGTTTTGTATGAACACGTGTTGATGAAATAAAAGCCTGTTTGTTTTCCGCTGTTTAAAATATTTGTATTTATATCTGTCTTGTGTTTATCTGTGACTTTTACTTATAAACCTCCACCAAAGTTAAGGCATTCCCTTTGTGAGTGACCTTAACGGAGGTGGGGTGTTTCACTTGGTATCAGAGCATAGGTTTACTAGATAAGATAATTTTTTTTTGAAATTGTTTTCAAAAGGAAGTTTAAAGAAGCATTTTTCAAGAAAAAGTGTTATATTTTTAAAAAAGTCATAATCCCCTAAAGCCATGTGCACTATCTCTCTATCCTTTGTTTTGAATCTTTCCTTTCTATTTCAGCATGTCTGGAGATCTTAACCTTCCAGAAGGAGTACCGATACCCGGCTGGTTTAAGAGGTACTTAGAAGCAAGGGTCAATGGCGCGGGCCCAGCATACATTCCTCCTCCAGTGGCCGCGGTTCCTCCTCCTCCTCCATAGGAACGAGGTAGTAATATTTCTATAGAAAGTGTAGTCTATCTTTATGATCATCCAGTTCACACACTTTTTGACTCTGGCGTATCACACTCCTTTATTTCATCTTCCTTAGTAGAATCTCTGCATCTAGATACTAGTATGGTAGAGGATCCCTTAGTAGTTTCAAATCCAATTGGGGGCTCCGCTTACTTGTCAATGGTTTGTTTGGGTTTGAAAATCTCTATTCTCAGCGTTGAGTTTAGTTGTTATGCCTTTGTTTTGGGCTTCTCGGGATATGGTTTGATCTTAGGCATGGACTGGTTATCCAGTAATGGTGCCATTCTTGATTGTGAGAAAAGAGCAGTTAGACTCTTGACTCGGCTTGGTAACACTCTAGAAATTTCTTGTAATCCCTTAAATGCTATTATGCTTAGTTATCTAGAGTCGCTTGATGCTTCTGATGAGAATTTGCAGTCAGTTAGAGTAGTCCGGGAATATCCGGATGTCTTTGAGGAGGTGAAGGGCTTACCTCTGAGGCAGGAAATAGGCTTCCGCATATATCTTGTGGATAATGCAAAGCCTGTAGCTTTACATGTCAGACACATGGCTCCAAAGGAGAGAAAGGAGCTCAGTAACCAGGTTAAAGAACTTCTCGAAAAGGGGTTCATTAGATGGAGCATTTCGGAATGGGGTGCTCCAGTGGTGTTCGCAACCAAAGCGGATGGTTTGCTTTGCCTTTGCGTCGACTATAGGGAGTTAAACAAATTGACCAAGAAAAATAGGCACCCTCTTCCCCGAATCGACGATTTGTTTGAACAGCTTGTAGGTGCGTCGGTCTTCTCCCAACTTGATCTGGCAACTGGGTTCCATCAGCTAAGAGTAGCTGAAGACAACATTGATAAAACGACGTTCAGAACCCCAGACGGTTTCTTCGAGTGGCTTGTCATGCCTTTTGGCTTGACAAACGCACCCGCTTATTTCGTAGACCTAATGAGTAGAGTGTTAAGAGAATTCCTCAACAAATTTGTGGTTGTCTTCGTAGACGATATTTTGATCTTCTCAAAGAATGAGGAAGAGCATGCTCAACATCTGAAAGAAATCATGGATACTCTCCGAGCACATCAGCTGAAGGCAAAATTTTCCAAATGCCACTTTTGGAGAGAAGAAGTAAGGTTTCTTGGGCATGTGGTGTCCAAAGAAGGGTTGGCCGTGGACCCCGCGAAAGTAGTTGCGGTGCAAGATCGGAAGGCACCAAAGAACGCAACCGAAGTCAGAAGTTTTCTAGGGCTGGCGGGTTTCTACCGTAAGTTCATTAGGGATTTTGCAAAAATCTCAGCTCCACTCACAAGGCTAACAAAGAAGAATCTAGCGTTCGCTTTGGACTTGGATTGCGAGTTTGCTTCCCAACGCTTGAAAAAGGGCTCTTACAACAGCCCCAGTTCTGACTCTGCCAGATGGAAGCAAGATGTTCACAGTATACACAGATGCATGCGGGACGGGGCTAGGTGCTGTTTTGATGCAACAAGGGAGGGTAGTAGCTTATGGTGGAAGGTAATTGAAAGTTCATGAAAAGAACTACCCAACCCACGATCTTGAGTTAGCCGCCATCGTCTTTGCACTTAAGTCTTGGCGCCATTATCTCCTAGGTGAGAAGTTTGAACTGTATACTGACCATAAATCGTTGAAATATCTTTTCTCATAGAAAGATCTTAACTTAAGGCAACAGAGATGGATGGAGTTTCTTGCCTCGTATGACTTTGAGATTTCCTATACTCCGGGCAAGGGCAATGTAGTAGCAGATGCCTTGAGCAGAAAGAAGTTGACCCTAAGCCCGCTCTTTGTAGAAAGGCAAAGCTTGGAGTATATAGCCAGTTTTAACTTTAGGCCCTCCTCTGATTTCGTACCGGGTTTGTTAGCATCTCTTGAAGTGCGCCCTACTCTTTTGGATACAATAGGGACTGCACAACGTGAAGACCCTCAGCTAGTTGAAGTGGTTGATAAGCTAATTAGGGGTGAGACTTCTAGTCACCTCAATAGGTACTCTATCGATGATAAAGGCTGGCTGAGATGCGATGGAAGACTATGCGTCCCACAAGCAAGGGAGTTGGTAAAGAAGGTTCTTGAGGAAGCACATCATTCCAAGATGACAATACACCCAGGCAGAGACAAGATGTACACGGACATGTAGAGAGTTTTCTTTTGGAGCGGCATGAAGAAGGACGTGGCAGATTTCATTTCTAAGTGTATGATATGCCAATAGGTCAAGGCGGAACAAAAGAAGCATGGAGGACTACTTCATCCTCTAGAGGTCCCACAGTGGAAGTGGGATAGTATTTCAATGGACTTCGTCGATGTGCTGCCTAGGTCGAGAAGGGGCAATACTAGCATTTGGGTAATAGTGGATAGGCTTACAAAAAGCGCCCGCTTTTTACCTATCAAGAGTAGAAGGATTGTAACACCCCGTATTTCTGTTAATACTAATATTCACAAATTAAAAGAATTAATATTGAGAATTTGCACGAAATAGCCTTAAAAAGGCATATAAGAAATTTGAGATATGTGAATTGCCTTAAAAGGCGAAAAATGGAATTAAGACATTAATTGGAAAATTAATGTGTAGAAATGGTCATAAGTTAATTATGGATTAATTTGAATTCATGAATAGGTGCGTGTGTATATATATATTTATATATATATATGGGCAGTTAATGTAAACATGAATAGAAGTTTATTAATTTGCTGAGTGTTTGCTGAGTCACTTCTGACTCATTGCTGAGTCAATAAGATAAACCCCATCTGGTCTGAATGGCTGCGGTTATTTCTAGGTTAAATCTAATGGCCTAAATGAATCCTAACATCTATAAATAAGTGGGTAGGCTCTAACCCTAAATCACTTGAAAAATTGGAGAGCTACCGACATGCCGTTGCCATGGAGTTCAGCATAGCCGTCACAAACTAAAGAAGAAGAAGGCCTAATCTACAAACTAAATCTACTCTAATCAAATCAAAAGCTCTCTCTCTTTCTATTCCTCTTCTTTAAAATTGTGAGTATGATGAATCTCACAATATTATTATAAAATAATTTGATTAAGTTATGAATGGATCACAAGAAAGTGATATGAATTGTTATGTATTTGTAAATTATGTTGTGGATCTCTTGTTATGCTATTATGTTATCATATATATGTTGTTATGTTGTAGTGATTATGTTGTAAATAATCCTATGCTATGTCATATGTGATTAATCATGCTATGCTATGTTGTAAATCATATCATGCTATGTTGCAAATTATGATATGCTATGTTGTAAATCTTATATATGTTGTAGATCTCATATTATCACATATGTTGAAATACTTATGTTATATGATCATGATGTCATGTTAAGTTGTGTTGAATCATACAAGTTGTAAAATCATGATGTTAGTATTTATGCGAATTGGATCATGTTTAAAGTTTATGTTTTTTTTATAATAGATCTTGATTATGGGAATTTGCCTATTGGGTTAGGTGTACCCATATACATGAATCTACAAATTAATTGGATCTTGAATATGGGAATTTGCCTATTAAGTTTGGTGTACCCATATACATGAATCTATGATTAAATGTATTTTGATTTTTGGGAATTTGCCTATTGAGTTAGGTGTACCCATATAAAACCATATTGTTAATGATGTTGATTCACACATGTCCTATACAAGTTTATGAAATTTGATCAAAATCATATTATGTGAATTATGAATAAGTTGACACCCTTAGATCCATGACATGTATAACCTTATGCAAGTTGTAATGTATGCAAGTTTTACCCCTTGTTATGATTTATTTAGTCACATATATATGTTGTTGTTGTGAATATTTTCTTTTATGCTATAAGTTAGACTAATAGGGTCTAGCATACATTTTGCGAATAAACGTTCAAACGTGGGGTAGGGGTAATATTAGGAAATTAATAAATTGGGGTGCAATTGATATGATTTTGCATGCCTTAAATGGATGTCCATAATTGAGTCAATTATGGACATTGTTAAATTTGGAATTAATTAATAATTCAAGTAGGGAATTATTAAAATTGGGTAAAGTGGATTATTAATAATAATCAATGCTTAGGACACGAGGTTGGACCCGTTTGTGACGTAAACCTGCCCGGACCCGCCCGGCAAATCCAGTAGTCACAAATGTCGTCCCAATGTGAGAGGTCCTAGGCCCAAACTAAAGCATAACAGTTGTAAATACACGAGGTTAGACTCTTTTGTGGGGTAAGACTGCCCGGACCCGCCCGACAAATCCAGCTGCCATAAATGTCAGTCTAATGTGAGAGGTCTTTATGAGGTTATGGCCTTAATGAATTAAGAAATACTTAGCCAGATAATCATGTAAGGTGGGACATGGGGGTTAAGTAGGTGCCTTGGGTGGCATGAGGAATCTAGTGGTTGCCTTTAGAGGCATTTGAAATACGATTAGACTTAACCAAATACACATGTAAATGAACATGACTAAGTGGGTTAAGGGGATGGACTAATGGGACAAGCTTAGGTGGAATGCTTGTGGGAAATAATGGGGGCCCATTTCAACCAGTATCCCGAAACGTATCTTTGTGGGCTCGACCCAAGTCGGGGACGGGACACGCATACTGGGTTTGACTATAAGAGGCCAAAACAGGGAGCGGTGGCAACGCAAGTCCAACGGGTTTCATATGCGTGTGTGGACCCGGGCTGGTAGGTAAGACGTTGTTGCATCATGTAGGTATAAGCCGTGCATCTCCGTTATATCGGGTTGCCACTTTAGGGGAATGATACACCCCACTGTGGGGCCAGCACGGGTATCTACGAGTAGGGAGCCGATCGAAAAATGGAAAGTGGGGTACACCTAGTGGAGATAGGGGTAGGCGGCACCTATGTAGTCAGCTAGGAGTACGTAAAGCCATTAAGAAAGTTTCTAAGTGAAGCTAAGTGGAATCAATCTTTAGGGTGACTGGTGTGGTGCAGTATAGTGTTTATCCTTTAGTATTTAGGAGCGCCTATAAGGTTTCCTTTAGCGATTGTCTATGTCCTTAATCTGCTCTTTCATAGACATTTCTTTGTTTTCCAGCTTATGCCTTAGTCCAGTTATTTTGATAATAGTATTGTAGAATTATCATACTCGCCAGACTTTATGTCTGACCCCCCCTCTTTTTCATCCTTTTCTCCCTTCAGGTCCTCAGGTTGGGCCAAGTTCCAGTGGAGTCTGATTGGATTGCTTATCTCTTGGAAAGCTTGGACTGCTGAAGTAAAGTCCAGCTTGTTATCTTTCTTTTTAATGGCTATTTATGTAATGGGATTATGTACTTGTTTTATCAAGATAGATATTGTACTTGACTTTGATTATGGTGTTATGATGTAATCAAACATGTTTTGACTTCTGCTGCAATTGAAATAAAGTTTTTAAATTTCCAAGTACTATTTTATATCTGTCTTGTTGAAATTTTACTGTTCTATATTCACCTAAAACCTCCATAGAAGTTAATGCATTCCCTTTGTGAGTGACATTAATGGACGTAGGGTGTTACACGTGGTATCAGAGCATAAGGTTACCAGAACAGATAAAATTTTTAGAAAAATATTTTTCTTAAGTATTTTTGGAAGGACTGCTTTCAAAAACATGTTATTTAGAGAAAGTTTTTATGAAAAACATAATCCCAAATAGCCATATCCTTATCTTTATCTTTCGAATTCTCCATTTTGAATCTTTCCTTTTTCGTTTCAGCATGGCTGAAGATTTTAATCTCCCAGAAGGTGTGACGATTCCAGGGTGGTTTAGGAGATATTTGGAGGCTAGGGCCACTACTGCAGGCCCAGCAGATGTTCCTCCACCCCCAGTTGCACCCATTCCTCCTCCTCCTCGTGTTGACACTTTTGCAAAGACGTGCAAGGAATTTAAGGCTATGGGAGGAAAAACTTTTCAAGGGACTGAGACGTTTGTGGAGGCCAGAGACTGGCTTAAGGAGACTGAGGAATTGTTGGATATCTTTGAAGTGGAAGATGGGAGGAAAGTCCGTTTAGCTGCTTGGTTAATGAAGGGAGAGGCCTCGTTTTGGTGGGAGGTCACTAACGGGGAACGTCCAGTTGATTCATGGGCGGATTTCAGACGAAGGTTTGAGGCAAAGTTTCTTTCAAGGGCAGAGGAGAATTTAAATACGGAAAAATTCCTGACATTAAAGCAAGGGAGCTTATCAGTGAAGGAGTATGTCAATAAATTTAATCAGTTAGCAAGGTTTGGCTTGGAGTTGGTGAACACGCCAGAGAAGAAAGCTTTGAGGTTCGTTAGAGGCTTGAATGAACCGTTGTAAGGGTTGGCTATGACCCACATCCCTATGGGAGCCACCTTTGAAAGGCTAGTAGAAATGGCACTTATGCATGAGGATAAGGCAGTTGAAAAGAAAGGGGATCAGAAGAAACCCCAACAGCAAAATAAGAAGGGTGGTAAAAACAATAATGGCAAAGGGAAGAAGAGATGCTTCAATTGTGGGACGCCTGGCCATCTCAGCAAAGATTGTAGAAAGAAAAAGAAGACTGGTTGTTTCCATTGTGGAGATGCGGGACATTTGGTGAAGGACTGCCCAAAGAAGGGGCAGAGAGCAGGGTCTACCTCGGGAGGACAGGTGCAGGCTCTTATGGCACCAGGGCAGGCAAGGGGGCAAGTTCAGGCTATTGCGGCCCCACCGCTGCAAGAAAGAGGTAGAACAATTTCTGTTGAAAGCTTAGTTTTTCTGTTTGATCATCCTGTCCGTACCTTATTCGATTCTGGCGCATCTCATTCGTTTATCTCTGCATCATTAGTTGAATTACTGCACTTGAACACCAGTTTAGTAGAGGATCCCTTGGTTGTTTCAAATCCGATTGGGGGTTCGGCTCATTTGACCATGATATGTTTGGATTTGAAAATCTCTATACTTAGCGTTGAATTTAGATGTGATGCTTATGTATTGGGCTTCACGGGCTATGGGCTAATTTTAGGAATGGATTGGTTATCTAGAAATGGGGCCATTCTTGATTGTGAAAGGAGAGTAGTTAGGCTTGTGACTCGCCTTGGTAATGCTCTCGACATCTTTTGTAGTCCCATAAATTCCGTTATGCTAAGTTATCTTGAATCGCTTGACGCGTCTGTAGAGAATCTACGAACGGTAGAGGTGGTCCGGGAATATCCGGATGTGTTTGAGGAGGTGAAGGGCTTACCTCCAAAGCGGGAGATAGACTTTCGAATTTATCTTGTGGATAATGCTAAACCCGTATCTTTGCCAGTGCGCCACATGGCTCCTCGTGAAAGGAGGGAACTCAATAAGCAAGTGAAGAAGTTGCTTGAGAAGGGGTTCATAAGACGTAGTATATCAGAGTGGGGTGCTCCAGTAGTATTCGCTACAAAAGCGGATGGGTCCCTTAGACTTTGTGTGGACTATAGAGAACTAAACAAGCTTACTAAAAAGAACCGACACCCACTGCCGAGGATTGACGATCTCTTTGATCAGTTAGTTGGCGCCTCAGTGTTTTCGCAGTTGGACTTAGCCACTGGCTTTCATCAACTGAGAGTGGCTGAGGATAGTATAGATAAGACTGCTTTTAGGACTCCTGATGGATTCTATGAATGGCTAGTGATGCCCTTTGGTTTGACAAACGCCCCCGCATATTTTGTTGATTTGACGAGTAGGGTGTTTAGGGAGTACCTTAACAAATTCGTGGTAGTCTTTTTGGATGACATCTTAGTCTTTTCTAAGAATGAAGAAGAGCATTCCCTACATCCTAGGGAAGTGTTGGAAACCCTTCGAGCGCATAACCTTAAGGCAAAATTTTCTAAGTGTCACTTCTGGAGGAAAGAAGTACGGTTCTTAGGGCACGTGGTTTCCAAGGAAGGGATAGCAGTGGATCCCGCAAAGGTGGTGGCCATCCAAGATTGGAAGGTCCCTAAAAATGTAACCGAAGTAAGAAGTTTCTTGGGGTTGGCTGGCTATTATAGGAAGCTTATCAAAGACTTCGCAAAAATATCAGCTCCATTAACACGGTTAACAAAGAAGAACCTGGTTTTTACGTGGGACGAAGATTGTGATGATGCGTTCCAACGTTTAAAGAGAGCCTTAACTTCAGCCCCAGTCTTAGTGCTGCCAGACGGGAATAAACCGTTTACCGTCTATACTGATGCTTGTGGGACGGAACTTGGCGCGGTCCTCATGCAAGAGGGAAGAGTAATAGCCTATGGTGGAAGGCAGTTGAGGGTTCATGAAAAGAATTACCCTACGCATGACCTTGAGTTAGCCGCAATTGTTTTCGCGCTTAAGTCTTGGCGTCACTATCTTCTTGGTGAGAAATTCGAATTGTTCACTGACCACAAATCATTAAAATACTTATTCTCTCAGAAGGATTTGAATTTAAGGCAGCAACGGTGGATGGAATTCTTAGCCTCCTACGATTTTGAAATAGCATATAGCCCGGGCAAGGGTAACGTGGTAGCAGACGCCTTAAGTAGGAAAAGGTTGTCCTTGAGTCCGTTGTTTGTTGAACGACGAAGCTTAGAATTCATCTCCATGTTTGACTTTAGACCCTCCGTTGACCTAGTACCTGGTTTGTTAGCATCCTTAGAGGTTAGACCTACACTTCTAGGACGAGTTGGTGAGGCACAGCAAGACGACCCACAGTTGGTTGAGATAGTAGAAAAGCTCAAAGGAGGGGAGTCGTCTAGCCATCTTCGTAGGTATACCCTAGACGATAAGGGTTGGTTACGAAGGGATAATAGACTTTGTGTACCACAAGACGAAGACTTAAGGAAGGCCATTCTTGATGATGCTCATCGCTCAAAGATGACCATTCATCCCGGCGTAGACAAGATGTACAAAGATATGAAGCGGGTTTTCTTTTGGGCCGGTATGAAAAAGGATGTGGTCGAGTACGTCGCTAGATGCTTGGTGTGCCAACGAGTAAAAGCGGAACAAAAGAAACCCGGTGGGTTGCTTCACCCATTGGAAGTTCCACTATGGAAATGGGAAAGCGTCTCAATGGATTTTGTGGATGGATTACCAAGATCAAGGAAGGGTAATACGGGGATTTGGGTTATAGTAGATAGACTTACTAAGAGCGCCCATTTTATTCCCGTGAAAAGTAAGAGGACTGCTCCGTGGTTGGCTTCTGTATACATTAAAGAGATAGTTCGTTTGCACGGTATTCCTTCTAGTATAGTAAGCGACCGTGATCCCATCTTCACTAGCGAATTTTGGAAGAGTTTACAAGAGGCGGTAGGGACTCAGCTATGTTTGAGCATCGCATATCATCCTCAGACGGACGGCCAGACCGAGAGGGTGAATCGTATTCTAGAGGATCTTTTAAGGCTTTGTATCCTAGACTTTGGGGGTACATGGGAAGAGCACCTTCCGTTGGTAGAATTCGCATATAATAATAGCTTTCAGTCTAGTATTAGCATGGCACCTTTCGAAGCTCTTTATGGAAGGCCTTGCCGTTCGCCTACATGTTGTTGGGAATCTACCGATAAAATCCTACTTGGGCCCGATATGGTTAGGGAAACCTCGGAGAAGATTGATTTGATTCGAAGGAGGATGAAAGTAGCACAAGATAGGCAGAAATCATATGCTGATAAGAGGAGGACAGATCTTGAGTTTGACATTGGGGACATGGTTTTTATCAAAGTGTCCCCGTTACGGAATGTTGTTCGCTTTGGGTCCGTTGGGAAATTAGCGCCAAGGTTTGTAGGGCCGTTTCCTATAAAAGACAGGATTGGGAAGATGGCGTATAGGGTGGAGTTGCCTGAGAAACTTAGTGGAGTACACGACGTATTCCATGTATCACATTTGAGGAAGTGTTTGCACAAGACCGCGGAGGTGGTAGAGCCGAGCTTGCTTAAAGAGGTGGAAATAGAGCGTGATGCAACAATTAGACGAGCTCCTACATGCATTCTTGGGTCGGAGATCAAAAAGTTGAGAAATCGAGAGGTCAGACTAGTTAAAGTGCAATGGGGAGATGATGAGAGCAACGCTACTTGGGAGACAGAAGGGAAGATGCGTTCGCTATACCCTTTTCTTTTTGAGGGTATGTCCTTTAATTTCTCCTTTATCGCTTAGCTTATCTTATCTTATCTTTAGTATGTCCTCTCATTAGTATCTTTGACCTTTATTTAGGATAATCCTATGGTTGAAACATGTGTTTGAGACATGTTATGTATGATGGATGCAAAATGGATGCAAGTGGTTGCTAGTGGTTGCTCGTGGATGCATATATACACACACTTTAGGCACTAGATCGGCTCAGTCACTACATATTGCATAAATGAATGTATTTAGTATAATGGATGTATAATGGTTGTACCATCATATAGATGTTGCATTCGGTTGAATGGATGTGCACGCATATAGAAGTAGTTTGTAAGCAATTAGGATCTTTTGCATACATAATGGATGCATGGAACTATCATGAATTGCATCAAGGAGGTCAACTGAATCAGTGGATCGCCTGATTTTGCATTAGATACGGACATAGACACACACTGTGCATTTAAACATGAAAGCATTAGAAGTCTATAAGGACAATGGATGCCAGTGTTTGTTGATTGAGTAGATGGTTGATGATAGGATATAAACTTGAAGATTTCGGGGTCGAAATCCCTTAAGGAGGGGAGAATGTAACACCCCGTATTTTTGTTAATACTAATATTCACAAATTAAAAGAATTAATATTGAGAATTTGCACGAAATAGCCTTAAAAAGGCATATAAGAAATTTGAGATATGTGAATTGCCTTAAAAGGCGAAAAATGGAATTAAGACATTAATTGGAAAATTAATGTGTAGAAATGGTCATAAGTTAATTATGGATTAATTTGAATTCATGAATAGGTGCGTGTGTATATATATATTTATATATATATGGGCAGTTAATGTAAACATGAATAGAAGTTTATTAATTTGCTGAGTGTTTGCTGAGTCACTTCTGACTCATTGCTGAGTCAATAAGATAAACCCCATCTGGTCTGAATGGCTGCGGTTATTTCTAGGTTAAATCTAATGGCCTAAATGAATCCTAACATCTATAAATAAGTGGGTAGGCTCTAACCCTAAATCACTTGAAAAATTGGAGAGCTACCGACAAGCCGTTGCCATGGAGTTCAGCATAACTGTCACAAACTAAAGAAGAAGAAGGCCTAATCTACAAACTAAATCTACTCAAATCAAATCAAAAGCTCTCTCTCTTTCTATTCCTCTTCTTTAAAATTGTGAGTATGATGAATCTCATAATATTATTATAAAATAATTTGATTAAGTTATGAATGGATCACAAGAAAGTTATATGAATTGTTATGTATTTGTAAATTATGCTGTGGATCTCTTGTTATGCTATTATGTTATCATATATATGTTGTTATGTTGTAAATAATCCTATGCTATGTCATATGTGATTAATCATGCTATGCTATGTTGTAAATCATATCATGCTATGTTGCAAATTATGATATGCTATGTTGTAAATCTTATATATGTTGTAGATCTCATATTATCACATATGTTGAAATACTTATGTTATATGATAATGATGTCATGTTAAGTTGTGTTGAATCATACAAGTTGTAAAATCATGATGTTAGTATTTATGCGAATTGGATCATGTTTAAAGTTTATGTTTTTTTATAATAGATCTTGATTATGGGAATTTGCCTATTGGGTTAGGTGTACCCATATACATGAATCTACAAATTAATTGGATCTTGAATATGGGAATTTGCCTATTAAGTTAGGTGTACCCATATACATGAATCTATGATTAAATGAATTTTGATTTTTGGGAATTTGCCTATTGAGTTAGGTGTACCCATATAAAACCATATTGTTAATGATGTTGATTCACACATGTCCTATACAAGTTTATGAAATTTGATCAAAATCATATTATGTGAATTATGAATAAGTTGACACCCTTAGATCCATGACATGTATAACCTTATGCAAGTTGTAATGTATGCAAGTTTTACCCCTTGTTATGATTTATTTAGTCACATATATATGTTGTTGTTGTGAATATTTTCTTTTATGCTATGAGTTAGACTAATAGGGTCTAGCATACATTTTGCGAATAAACGTTCAAACGTGGGGTAGGGGTAATATTAGGAAATTTATAAATTGGGGTGCAATTGATATGATTTTGCATGCCTTAAATGGATGTCCATAATTGAGTCAATTATGGACATTGTTAAATTTGGAATTAATTAATAATTCAAGTAGGGAATTATTAAAATTGGGGAAAGTGGATTATTAATAATAATCAATGCTTAGGACACGAGGTTGGACCCGTTTGTGACGTAAACCTGCCCGGACCCGCCCGACAAATCCAGTAGTCACAAATGTCGGCCCAATGTGAGAGGTCCTAGGCCCAAACTAAAGCATAACAGTTGTAAAGACACGAGGTTAGACTCTTTTGTGGTGCAAGACTGCCCGGACCCGCCCGGCAAATCCAGCTGCCATAAATGCTAGTCTAATGTGAGAGGTCTTTATGAGGTTATGGCCTTAATGAATTAAGAAATACTTAGCCAGATAATCATGTAAGGTGGGACATGGGGGTTAAGTAGGTGCCTTGGGTGGCATGAGGAATCTAGTGGTTGCCTTTAGAGGCATTTGAAATACGATTAGACTTAACCAAATACACATGTAAATGAACATGACTAAGTGGGTTAAGGGGATGTACTAATGGGACAAGCTTAGGTGGAATGCTTGTGGGAAATAATGGGGGGCCATTTCAACCAGTATCCCAAAACGTATCTTTGTGGGCTCGACCCAAGTCGAGGACGGGACACGCATACTGGGTTTGACTATAAGAGGCCAAAACAGGGAGCGGTGGCAACGCAAGTCCAACGAGTTTCATATGTGTGTGTGGACCCGGGCTGGTAGGTAAGACGTTGTTGCATCGTGTAGGTATAAGCCGTGCATCTCCGTTATATCGGGTTGCCACTTTAGGGGAATGATACACCCCACTGTGGGGCCAGCACGGGTATCTACGAGTAGGGAGCCGATCGAAAAATGGAAAGTGGGGTACACCTAGTGGAGATAGGGGCAGGCGGCACCTATGTAGTCAGCTAGGAGTACGTAAAGCCATTAAGAAAGTTTCTAAGTGAAGCTAAGTGGAATCAATCTTTAGGGTGACTGGTGTGGTGCAGTATAGTGTTTATCCTTTAGTATTTAGGAGCGCCTATAACGTTTCCTTTAGTGATTGTCTATGTCCTTAATCTGCTCTTTCATAGACATTTCTTTGTTTTCCAGCTTATGCCTTAGTCCAGTTATTTTGATAATAGTATTGTAGAATTATCATACTCGCCAGACTTTATGTCTGACCCCCCCTCTTTTTCATCCTTTTCTCCCTTCAGGTCCTCAGGTTGGGCCAAGTTCCAGTGGAGTCTGATTGGATTGCTTATCTCTTGGAAAGCTTGGACTGCTGAAGTAAAGTCCAGCTTGTTATCTTTCTTTTTAATGGCTATTTATGTAATGGGATCATGTACTTGTTTTATCAAGATAGATATTGTACTTGACTTTGATTATGGTGTTATGATGTAATCAAACATGTTTTGACTTCTGCTGCAATTGAAATAAAGTTTTTAAATTTCCAAGTACTATTTTATATCTGTCTTGTTGAAATTTTACTGTTCTATATTCACCTAAAACCTCCATAGAAGTTAATGCATTCCCTTTGTGAGTGACATTAATGGACGTGGGGTGTTACAATGACTGCCTCATTTTTAGCGTCTCTTTACCTTAGGGAGATAGTTCGATTCCTTGGGATACCCTCCAGCATTGTTAGTGACCGAGACCCAATCTTCACAAGCGAGTTTTGGCGGAGTCTGCAAGAAGCCGTAGGCACACAGTTATGTTTGAACACGACCTATCACCCCCAAACCGATGGCCAGATGGAAAGGGTGAATAGAGTTCTAGAGGATCTTTTAAGACTTTGCGTTCTTGACTTTGGAGGGACATGGGAGGATCACCTTCCTTTAGTGGAATTTGCCTACAACAATAGCTACCAAGCTACCATAGGCATGGCACCCTTCGAAGACTTGTATAGAAGACCGTGCAAATCACCAACTTTTTGGTGGGAGTCTACAGATAAGCTTATACTTGGGCCAGACATGATCAGAGAGACCTCAGAGAAAGTGGAATTAATACGAAGAAGGATGAAGACAGCCCAAGGTAGACAAAAATCCTATGCAGACAAGAGAAGGACCGACCTTGAGTTTGAGGTTGGGGACAGGGTTTTCTTTAAGGTATCACCTTTAAGGAACGTCGTTCGCTTTGGATCCACAGGAAAGTTAGCACCAAGATTTGTAGGGCCGTTTCCTATTATCGAGAAGGTTGGGAAGATGGCCTATAGATTAGAGCTACCCGAGAGACTGGCCGGAGTTCACAACGTCTTTCATGTTTCTCACCTTCGGAAGTGTTTGCATGAGTCTGCGGAAGTGGTGGAACCTAGCATTCTAAAAGAAGCCGAAGTGGAACGTGAAGCAACTGTGAGGAGAGTTCCAACCCGCATCTTAGGAACTGAAGTGAAAAAGCTACGCAACCGCGAAGTCAAACTCGTTAAAGTTCAGTGGAGCGACGCCGAGGAAGACGCGACTTGGGAAACTGAGGACAAAATACGCGCTGCCTACCCTTTTCTTTTTGAGGGTACATCTTTGATTTCTCTTTTTCCTTAAGTTATGCTTTATCTATCTTTTTAGGTATATCTCCTCGGTCCTTTTCCTAACTCCTTAGGTAGAAAACAAATGGATGCAAACATGTATTTGTAAACATGTTATGGATGATGGCTGCAAATGGTTGCTAGTGATTGCTAGTGGTTGCTCGTGGATGCATATACACACACATCCTAGGTTTTAGATCGGCTCAGTCACTTCATATTGCATATGCATATATGTATTCTCATTTGTATATGGTTGAAACTTGATATGATGTCATATGGTTGTCGCATTTGTATGAATAAGTTGTGCACTCATGTAGAATTATGAGTAGAAAAAATTTGCATACATAATGGATTCATGACACTTACATGATTCACATTAAGGAGGTCAACTGAATCAGTAGACCGCCTGATTTCTGCATTAGATAAGGACATGTACACACACTATGCATATGAGCATGAAGCATTAGAAGTCTTTTAAGGAAAGTGGACGCAAGTTTTTGTTGGTTGAGTAGATGGACGACTGGATGGTAGGATATACATTCTTCCTAACTTGAAGATTTCGGGGACGAAATCCTTTTAAGAGGGGGAGAATGTAACACCCCGTGAATTCTATAACATTAAGCTTCACAAATTAAAGTGTAATTAATTCTAAATGAAAGAACTAAGGGAAACGGGTTATGCCATTGCGTTCGTCTCGGAATTCTGCTTGAGATAGAGTCCGAGTTTGCGTGAATCGGACTCCGTATGAAGGAGTTATGACCTTCAGAAGTTTCAAAATAAAATTTAAAATTCAAACAGCTCGGTTTCAAGTTCAAAATTCAAAAAATAAGCTCAAAGTGGGCTGGACGGGAAAATTCCTGCCCAGGGACCAGGTCGACCATAGGGTCGACCATGGTGTCGACCTGGTCACCCCCAGGTCGACCATAGTGTCGACCTGGGTGTCGACCTGCCAATCGACCTACCTGGTCGACCTGGCTGGCTGGGTCTGGCTCTTGCTCGAATTTCTGTGGCTCGGTGTGTCATTGGGGCTGACATATCACCTCTTGATTGGCTCTTTGGACTTTTTATGGTCTAGATTCCTCTTGTCTTCATCTGACGTCTCAAAACAATCTAAAAATCTATATATATACACCTTAAGTCTCAACTAAAATTCACACAAAAAATAAGATTGGAGTCGTCATGCTGCCAGGAAGGAATTGAGCGTAGCCGTCAAGAGAGAGGAGCTTAGAGACGAATCAAACTAAGAAGAGAACTAAAGCTTAATCAAATTATTCAACTCAACGTTAATCTACCCAAAGGAACGCATCTCAATTTCAGAACTCAGAATCAAGAATTCAAGATTCTGCATTCGTTGTAAGTATAGTGATCTTTCAGAATATGAATAAAACTGTGTCGTGATTCGATGTAAATGAAAATAGAATTGTGTTATTGTATAATAATGATATGAATTCTGTGTATTGTAATAATTCTTTCATGACTTGTGTATTGATATTTGTGGCATAAATTGATTGATGCAAGCCTATTGGACATTAGTATATGAAAATAATAGCACTTGCAAGTTGTGGCAAAAACTAGTAATTGATCCCTTTATGTTTATGTCGATGGCATGGACTATATACATTCCCTAAGTCTAAGTTAAAGCTTATGTAAACATGTTCTAGATTTGAGACCTTTTATGCCTACATGACTCAAAACCTATGAACACATTCTTATGTTTATTTGCAAGTATAATTGGATCTATGTTAAGTACCGTTTGGGTTACATAAACTATGCAAGTTCATATTGAAATAGGCTAAATGATTAAATGTTAAAATTGGATATTTTGGTGAATATACAACATGTTAGTTTTGTGGTTGACATTATGCCAAGTTAAACATGTTTAAACCCAAGTTTGTATAAGCCTAAACTATGCCATTTCATATGACACCTACTTAGTTATACTCTGATTTGAATGCAAGTTCACATGACCCATAATTTATGTTAGTTGAATCGCTAAATTGCAAGTTCATGCGCCACACACCTTTATGTATTGTAAAATATTACATGTTCTTGATTTCCCCTTTTCTCACGTTTATAAAGTTGGGCTGAATTGTGTCGAGCCCAACATTTGTTATAATGTTGCGAACGTACAAACGGGGGTAATAACGTTGGGTGTAAAACATGAAAAATATATGTTGGCATGTTTGGCACACGCCAACGACAATGACATTTAAGCGGTATGAATTGTTATACCCAAGAATAAAGGACATGACATTTACATATAAAATTGAGACGTGATAAAATATGTAAATTTAGAAAACACGGTATGCATAACCCGAGGTTGGATTGAATTGTGACGTAAACCTGCCCGGACCCGCCCGGCTGTCCAGTAGTCACAACAATACCTATCCAATGTAGGTAGTTAAGCATTGATCCCAATAAGGACCCGAGGTTAGACTGAGCTACGGTGTAAACCTGCCTGGAACCGACCGACACATCCAGTAACCGTAGCAATATCTGTCTAACGTGAGTGGTCGGTGCTTTAAGAGGCTAAGGACAGATGGTAGGGTTTAGTCAACTAAAAACACTTAACCAAATTCAACATGTTAACAAGAATTGATGGGTGAGGTTAGGTAAATACAGACACTTAACCACTTAACATGTTTGACTAGAAAACCCTAGTAACGATGATCCCGTTTCAGCAGTAACCCAAGTTAGGTATCATGGTACCCTGAAACTAGGCAGGGTGGGGCACGATTACTGAATTGATTGTAAGCGGTCAAAAACGACAGCGGTGGGTGCACAGTGTAGGTTCTAACGGGGTGCGGGCATGCACACACTCCGGAGCAGACAAATAGGGCACTGGGACACCAATAGTATAACCTATGTATTCTAGAATTGTGTCGGGGCCGCCACCATGGGTCTTGATACACCCCTTGGTAGGACCAGCATATGTATCTACAATTCTTGGGGGCCGTATGACACATATGTTTATTGGAGTAGGAGCCGATCTTTAGAAAATGGGGATCACTTCACCCTCAGCATGGGGTGCCAGTTAGAATTAGCTCAAGTAGGTGCAGGGATATAGTGTGGGCGCGATAGTACATTCGATTCTAAACTACACTTCCTTAGCTTGTGATACTTTCCAGTTTTCAGTTTATATCTATCATGCCCTTTTTCTTATTCACATACTGAAGAGTCAATAGATTTACTCAGGCTTTATGTCTGACTCTATTTTCTTTTCGTCTTCTTTTCTTTCGTTTCCCCCCCAGGTCCACAGGGAGGAAACAACCCAGCTTAGTCAGACTCTTTGCAAGCTTCAAGACCGTAGATGTATGGTTTGGATCTCTTTTGCTCGGATTATGGCTTTGGATATCACTATGGGGATTTTTGTTACTTTATTTTTGTTTTATGCTTCTTTAATAATCAAGACAGTAATGAGGTTGTAATGTTGGAAGTATTTTGAAACAATTATGGAAATATTTTGTATGAACACGTATTGATGAAATAAAAGCCTGTTTGTTTTCCGCTGTTGAAAATATGTGTATTTATATCTATCTTGTGTTTATCTGTGACTTTTACTTATAAACCTCCACCAAAGTTAAGGAATTCCCTTTGTGAGTGACCTTAACAGAGGTGGGGTGTTTCAGGGAATATATATATATGTGATGTAATTTTAAAGTAATTAAAACAGTTTTAAGAATACTCTTATAACGAAATAAGAAATAAATGTTATGTTTTAAATATTAAAAGAATAAGGAGCTTAATTAGTTTTTAAACTAAAAAGGCCAAGTGATGCTGGGTATTGAGTCAGCGAACTCATTTTTATTTTCATGATTGAATGGTAATTTATTTAATAGTTCAATAACCGATTTTCAAATCTTACCTATACGATTTTTGGTACGGAAAGACCGGGATCAAATTTATATTCGAAAACCATTCCGAACCAGCAAATACAAAATTGTCGAAGATACAGATTGAAGACGGAGTAGGTGAAGACCGTGGTTCATAAATGGAAGGGCTACTTGATAAATTACTATGAAATGCAACCAGAGTTCAGTCATGGTAGAATCTGCGGATTGCAAGGACTACACGCTACTGATCCATTGGGTAATTCAAGGATGCCGCAGGAGAGTGCCTTCGGTTTTCCCAGTCCCAGGACAACTTGTATGGGAGAATGTCTGACATAGTATTTCCAAAGGGATCGCATACATTAATTTCTGTAAACATACAATAGTTGTGGCGGAGAATGGTTGTCCTCTTAACTTAACAACTAGAAAGGGTCGCCAGATGTTCAAAGAGATAATTATAAGCTCAAACCTCATCAACCGAGAAATGACAAAAATCGGGAAGGCAACATGGCTAAGTGGGTCGCTTCCTATTAGAGTGTATAATCACCTATCTATAGAAATTCATTCCTTCTTTATTCTATTCGATGTTTTCCCTTTCGGGAAATGGTTGTTGATCCCAACTGTTGGTGATATACATTCAATACACTTAAGCAAAATGAGTGGTCAGTCATGTATGGCTGGGTTGCAAGATGTTCTTGTTGAACCCAGTGTATTCCCCTCATGAGATACACTGTCGGCGGGTGGTTCCATACCCTGTTATAGTGGGAATCCAATCTCCAATAAGAGCCCGGGGTTTTGATTGTATACTATATATGTGGAGCGTGAGATGCAAGTGTTCCGTTAGATTGCTATTTATTTGTAGTAGACATTATTATAATATCAGATTAGATATGATTTAAAAAATGTTTGGGTTATCATTAGGTAAAAACTATCAATGTTTATATGTGGACTGGTCTTACGATTATCCTTTTGTTTTTGAAAAGATTTGTTAACTTTAAAAATCAAGTTGGATGTTGTTTATAAACTTAGTGTGTTTCTCACTCTGGTTCACCAGACTGATCCAGCATTTGAAATGCTCAGGTTAGACAGAGTTTTACAGGTTCAGGTTATTGGATATTATGAAGTTTAGAAGACGTGCTGGGGAAGATAAGGCATATTCGTATTTATTCCGATGTGTGTTGTATATGAGGACAAATTATTATAACCGTCAGGTATATTGATGTACTCCGATGTTGTAAGTATTTTTCAAGCTCTCAATAAAGATTATTTCTATATTGTATTTTTTTCCGCTGCGATGTGAAGAATCTGATTCTGTTGTGTTGATTAGTTGGTTCTTCTTCATCTTCTTCTTCTTCTATTCCAATACTTCTTTCTTTCTTATCTCACCCTATAATTTCTTTCTGTTGACATCTGGTATTTTAGATACTTTGGTTTTGGCAATTGATACTAGTTTTATGTATTATTGTTGAAATTCGGGCATCGAACCCGCTGGGTCGTTACCGTGGTATCAGAGCAATGGTTTAGTAACAACCTTGGCTCTGTGGTGTAACTCGATAGAAATGGGGTTAGTAATACCATAGATTGAGTTTGAGTGTATATATATGAGAGTGTATTTGTAAACTTTATATACAAATATTTTGTATTGTGTTGTTTCATCGATTCGAGTGTTGAAAAGCATTTGAAATGGCAACGGACACAATATTGTTTTGTAAAGGGGGTAAATGAAATATTTTTTCCCGAATTATATATTTGTACAAAAAAGAATTAATTTTATCAAATTATTGAGTATTAGTTTGTTTGATTGATTATAATGAAATTCAAATTGGATTTAAAAGTTGGAATGGTTCAATATAACCAAAGAAGCCTTCTCATATTAGTAAATGAGATTGAATGGTTCAGAATATAACTTAGAGCTAAGTTAAATAAGAACAAAATTGACGATTTTGGAAATAAAATCAGATTTGGAGTTGTGAAATAGAAAGTAAACTAATTAGAAAATCAACCAGTTAATTGAATATAGGTTGAAACTTAACTTGGTTGAGTTGAAAATGGACATTGGAGTTAAATGAAATCAACTTGGAATTTGGGTATTTTGTAAAATATAAAATGTTTGGTTTGGGTAAGTTGGTTGTGTATAGATTAGTGTTGTTCACTGTTTGGTTAATTAGATGGTAGATTGGTTTTATAAAATTCATCAATGGTAACAAGAATTGAATGAATTGGTTTTCGATCTGTCATAAATCGGATTTTTGAAAAGTTAATGGGTTTGTAGCATTTCTTTTACCTTAGAAATTTCGGGGATGAAATTCTTTTAAGGGGAAGGAATGTAACATCCCGTATTTTAGGTAGTCAGATATTTAAAATATTTTATTATTTATATATTGATTTGAAATTATATATGGATTTATGATATATAATTCGTTTATATAACGAAGTTTGAATACATATTTTATATATAATTATGAAACAACTCGAAATGTCGCTTTAGTTTGTAATCCACGATTTGAACTTCAATTGAATATACCGAATTCGATATACGTCGGAATTCTGTGAAACAAGAAACATTTGAATCGATTTGATTATAGTTTCTTAATGAAAGAGAAAAATGGAAATTTCAGCTTATAGATTGTTAGTTATGTCCAATTCAAATTTCCAATAGTCGCTATGGAATTTGTTAACAAACGATAATGTTTATTATATAAATTAAATAGGATTGTTAATATAATTAATATCGTTTACCCGAATTTTTTTATGTTGACTTTAAAATCCATATCGGTTTATTTCGATGCTGTATAATATTTCATTTGTAAATATATGATAACGATAATTAATTATTATTTTAATAGAATTGTTTTCGATTTAGTTATATTTTCTTTGATATTGTATAGGTCTTAAAAATGTATATTTTTCAGACGATCTCCATTTTTGACAAAACAAATTTTATTGGAATACGTATAGCCAATTATTGCTAGATTTCAAGTTTGGAGCCAATCAGAGTTATTTTATCTATGCGTGCAATTTAAAGGTGAACTGATAATTTAAAATAACGCCATTGTTTAGAAGGAGTCAGTTTTCAACGAAATTAATTTCATTGGGACTGTAATGTTAAGACATAGCAGTGCATCCATTTTCATGACGATTGGGTTCCATTTGTGATGGTACGAATTTAGGACGTGCAACGACAATCAGTGGTAAAACAAATTATGTAATCTAATATTAAAAAATAAGTTAAGCAAATAAATAAAATGAAGATTTTAATTCACACTTAAGGAAATGGTAAACCGTAGGCTAACTACATGCACTGCCTACATAACTCTTTAAGCTATTCTGCCTACCCTAAAAAGAAAATACATCACAACTACTCTTCTTCTCCCATCAGCTACGCATATGCTATCTCTTCCCCTAATCGTGTGTTTTCACCATCAAATCCTCCACCATCAATAGCCTAGCCTACCTTTGCAATTCTATTATCCTAAAGCTTGCAAGCCAAGGTCCCTGCGTATCTATAAATGACTAAATGAAAACTCCATTACGTGTTCTTCCTTCAACAATATTGCTGTTGATTGTTGATTATTGAATGTTATATCTGTTTATTGAAATATATGATTGCATTTGAGGTAATGTATTTGGATGTAGGGAAACGGGTAGGAGGGATCCAACTGGATTCCTCAAATATATTAAATGTTATTTAGTTTCATATTATCATTATATGAACCGTTCTGATAGGATGATTGATTTGGTGTTTAGTCATTGCCTATAAATTCATTCTTTATTTTGTTTTAACCAATTGGCTGAATAATTAGCAGCGTATGGCCTATAAATCAATCGTTTTATAAATATTGATTCACCCTTAGGTGAATCAACATGAATGAAGTTATTAAATTTATTTTTATAACTGAAGATGGATTTTTAAATCTGTTATTTTGAATAAAAGTTTATGCAAAGGAAATAAATAGTTATTATTTAAGTTTATAAGTAATTATTTAATGATTTTATAAAGCAAATTTCTTATGTTAAATAAGATTTATATGCGAATGAGCTGAAATTGATGTAACGGTTAAGAGTTGGGATAATTGTTTCTAAGAAGCAATTAAATGAGATTATTTAAATTAATTATATTATTAATTGATTTAAAGAAGGAATTAAATGGAATTGGTTAAAGGAAAAATCGGGTTTTTAGTTGACCAAGTCGATCGACCGGTTTGACTGGGATTAGTTATTTAATTGATTTGTTATCAATTAATTTAATGAAATAGTTTAACAAGTACTTGATTGATTTTGATAAGATTTTAAAGGAGATTTACTAAGATTTTAGTTAATATAAAAGAAACTACTTCTATGGTAGCTAATAATGGAGTAAATTATTATTTTAGTGAATGATAAGTTAGGTAACTATTTTGTAAATAAAATCCATTTAAGTATATAATCAATTTGAAAGGAATCAAGTTGAATTGCGAAAGGAGGTCATGAAGGAGTTTTATATTAACCCGAGTTTTTTGAATGAAGTTATAAAAGAGTATTTTTGTGAATGCGATAACTTAAAATAAATATTTACTTAAGGGCTGAATTAAGTAAAAAGAAAGGTAAAAAAGGGTTTTAAACCTAAGATTTATAAGAATAGTGCGAGGCTAAAACTTTGATTTAAGTTGATGTTAATTAATAATGAGATTAAGTGAAGTGAATGGAATTGAAACGAGATTTCAAAGCGGAAAATGGTTTAAAAGCAAACGTTTTACAGATTTGAACGGAATTAAGGAAATTAGAAACTGACTGGATATTAGTTGAGTTGAACGACTTCTTGAGTGTTGATCTGATGTTGGTTTTACTCTCTGGGGTTGAGAATTAGGGAATTGTTCTCTTACTAGTTTTTGGAAGGGACCGATGAATGTTGAAGTAATGGGAATAGAAAGTGATTTTGAGAATATAACGGTAATTCGAGGCTTAAGAAATTTACGAGATAAGTTTGAATATGTTTATTCAAAAGGGGAAGTGTTAGTTATTGTTTCAAGAAATGAAACCAAAGAGATTTCATAATGATTTTTTATACATGAAATTTGTTAAAACCCAAAGTGGGATTATATACATATATGTGATTTAATTCTAAAGTATTTAAAACAGTTTTAAGAATACTCTTTTAATGAAATAAGAAGTAAATGTTATGTTTTAAATATTAAAAGATTAAGGAGCTTAATTAGTTTTAAAACTAAAAAGGCCAACTGATGCTGAGTATTGAATCAGTGAACTCATTTTTATTTTCATGATTGAATGGTTGTTTTTGATAGTTAAATAACCGACTATCAAATCTTACCTATACGATTGTTGGTACGGAAAGTCTTGGTTCGAATTTATATTCGAAAACCATTCTGAACCAGCAAATATGAAATCGTCAAAGATACTGATTAAAGATAGAGCAGTTGAAAACCGTGGTTCATAAACGGAAGGGCTACTTGATAAATTACTCTGGATTGCAACTAGGGTATTTTGATGGTAATTCGGTTGTGATAGAATATGCGGATTGCAAGGACTACTCGCTACTGATCCATAGGGTAATTCAAGGATGTAGTGGGGAGTTCCTTTGGTTTGCCCAGTCCCAGGACAACTTGTATGGACGAATGTCTAACATAGTGTTTTCAAAGGGATCGCGTACGTTGATTTCTTTAAACGTACCGTAGTTGTGGAGGAGAATGGCCGTTCTCTTAGCTTAACAACTAGAGTATTTTTTGGGGACATTAATTAGTGATTTACTGGCGGATCTGATGATGTGGCGTTTAAAGTGAAAGGGTGGCCATATGTTCAAAGAGATAAGATTAACCTCAAACCTCATCAACCAAGAAATGACAAAAATCAGGCAGGCAATATAGCTAAGTAGGTTGCTCTCAAGTAGGATGTATAATCACCTATCTAGAGAAATTCATTTGCTTCTTTATTCTATTAGATGTTGTCCCTTTCGGGAAATAGTTGTTGATCCCAACAGTTGTTGATATACATTCAATACACTCATGTGTGGTCGGGTTACAAGATGTTCTTGTTGAACCCAATGTGTTCCCCTCTAGAGTTACACTATCGACAGGTGGTTCCATACCTTGTCATAGTGGGAATCCAATCTCCAATAAGCTCCTGGGGTTTTGATTGTATACTATATATGTAGAGCGTGAGATGCAAGCGTTCCGCTGGATTTCTATTTATTTATATTAGACATTATTATAATACCAGGTAAGATATGATTCCAAAAATGTTTGGGTTATCGTATAGTAAAAACCATCCGTGTTTATGTGTGGACTGATCTTACGATTATCCTTTTCTTTCAGAAAAGATTTTTTAACTTTAAAAATCAAGTTGGATGTTGTTTATAAACTTAGTGGGTTCTCACTCTGGTTCACCATACTGATCCAACGTTTGAAATGCTCGGGTTAGACCAAGTTTTACAGGTTCAGGTTATTGGATACTACGAATTTCAGAAGACGTGCTGGAGAAGTTCAGGCGTATTCGTATTTATTCCATTTTGTGTTGTATATGAGGATAGACTGCTATAACTTTCCAGGTGTATTGATGTACTATGATGTTGTAAGTATTTTTCAATCTCTCAATGAAGATTATTTCTATTTTATATTTTGTTCCACTGCTATGTGAGACTCTGATTTTGTTGCATTGATTATTTGGTTCTTCTTCTTCTATTCTAGTACTTCTTTTTTCTTATCTCACCCTCTAATTTCTTTCTATTAACTATCTGGTGTTTTCGATACTTAGGTTTTGGCAAGTGATACGAGGTTTATGATTGTTGCCGAAATTCAGACATCGAACCCGTTGGGTCGTTACAATTTTAGTATTATATATAAGTGATTTATATGTCTTAAATTTACAGTTTAAATATAAGAAGTTATAGTTATATAGTTTACTTTATATTACCAGATTTCATCAAGATAATTTTACTATAACTAAAGATTTCTTTTAAAATTTTGACATATAAATCGTTCTTTAGTGAATCGGTATGTTTTAATTTCTAAAGTTTAAATTTGAAATTGATTCGTATCAAAAGATCAATGTATATATGATAATAAATTAAATTTTAAGTCCTTTTTAAAATTGGTTTTTATATGTACAATTATAAATATTTTGTTTATATCAAAATAGTTTACTTCATATAATAAAATTATGTATGCTCTTTAAAAAGATATTCAATACTTACTATATCATTTTTAAAGAAGCACCCTACTAAGATTATTTAACTCCATATTTCCCATTAAATTATTCTGAATATTTTGCTACCTATCATGAATATATTTTTAATAACCATTAAATTCTTATCTTTATTATTCTTTTAAACTCTTTCATTAGTATCATTAACCTAAGTCTAGATATTAATATTACCTTTGTTTGATTGAAATAATTTATTATATATATGTATATGCATGATAGTTAGATAATACTTTTAATGTCTTTTATCAAAATAGATATCATCACCAAATTATTCTGCACGTTATCATTACACATCCTATTTCATATCATACATCATTATTATAAATTGTAGTGCATCTCAAATTAAAATCATTCACACCACATGTAATAAACCAGAAAATCCGAACCAATTTAAATTTTTTATTTTGATGAATTTTGAATATTTAAAATGGTTTATTTTAAATAATAACGACGAGAAATTTATTTTGAATAGAATTAGAAAGGAAATAATTATTTGAATCTACGTTAGAATATAAATATTTTATTTTAATTATAAAAGGAATTGAAAATGGCGCGGTAGTTCGAAAATTCGATTTCAAATTTCAGATGGATGTATAAGATTCAAAATAAACCGGATTTTAGCAAAACAAAAATATTAGAATCTATTTGAAAATATCTTTCCAAGAATCCAAAAAATTGAAATTTCATAGTGGGAATAAAAAGTTATGCCCAGTTGAAAATTCAGAATAGTCGCTATGGAAGATTTTGCCCTTAAAAATGGAAATTTTGCAAACGACCTTCGTTATTGACGAAACCACTTTTGTTGGATCCGGGATGTCAAGTTATTTCTAGATTTCAAATTTCGTAATTTTTGAAATCAATATATGAGCGTGGCAAAAGAAAACGTGTTTTAACAGTTTCAGTAAATTTCGATCGACCAGAAAATGGCCATTTTTCAAACAGTCTCGGAATTTGACGAAATTAGTTTTGTTAGGACCGTATCGTCAATACAAAGCTAGAAATAATTTTTTTGGAATTTTCAGAGTCCGTATGTGGCCCCGGTAAATTAGAATGTGCGTTCAAATTCAAAATATAATGTTTTATATTTTGATTTTGACGAAAACTGATCGTAACAGCAGAATTGGCTTACCGGACATATCCTATTGTGTTCGGAATGGGGGTATTACACTAGAGGCAACAGTTGCTGGGTTCGAATTGGTGTTCGAATTTAAAATTTTCTTTTTGGAATTTAAAAATAATATAAATTATTTAAATAAAAATCCACCCTCCTTTATATTGCCTCCCCCGTTCATTTTCACGGATCAAAACATTCCTCCCAAATCAAAAAATCTCGTCGCCCTTTTCTTTGGCCAACCCCGTCACCTCACGCCGCTGCACCAGGCGCCTCCGACCTCCGCCTGCCGCCGCGACCCCTACCCCTCTCCGATCCGTCTCTCCCCTCCTTCCCCTTCTAAAAATTGAACCATTGCCGCCCACTGAAGCTCTGAAGACCGTCGCCGCCTGCTGCAAGGACCCCTGACCCCACCGCCCAATGCCAGTGACCTGCTCCGATGCCCCAGCCACCTCCTCCGCCCCTGGCGCCGCCATAGCAGCTCATCCTCACTCTTGAAAGCAAAACCCGACGCCTTGCCACCACCTGACCGCCCGCTACTCGCTGATGACCTACTCTCTCTTCTCCTCACTCCTCCCCTACATTCGATTATCACAGTGAGTCCTTTAACTTGATTTTGTTTATTTATATTTTATAAGATCTGTTTTTTTAATTTATGAATAGGTTAAAATTTTATAAATAAGGAAGAACAGATTTTTATATAGGAAAAAATTTGATTTTAAAGTAGACAGAGAATATAAAAAAATAAAAATATGATTTTTATACTATAGAGATAATAAAAATATGATTTTTATATTAGTAGAGTATTAAAAATACAATTTTTTATATATATAGAGATATAAAAATAAAATTTTTATATACGTAGCGAAATAAAAATATGATCTTCATAATATAAACATCAACACAAAAATATGATTTTTATGTATGAAGTAACAGTATAAAAATGTGATTTTTAATAATAAGTTGCGTGATACAGATTGTGATGGTACTGTCGGAAAACAAATCTGAATTCAAACCGTTCATAGATAAGGACTGGAGGAGTGGATCCCAAAGGTGAGAACTCCTCACTTTTATTTTATTTTCTAGTTTGAAATATATACTAGGATGTAGACGGTGCTTAGCAGCACCCGACACCCGTCGTCCACAGACCATGGATGACTTGAAATATATAAAGCCGTGTTTTAAATGACATTGGTTCTTTAACCCAGTTAAAGACAGGATATGATTTCCCAAGTTAAGCAATCATTAATATTGATTTTTGGGAAGATTAAAACCAAGTGGAGTTGTAATGAATCTTTAATTAGATTGAAATGATTGAGAATGGAGTATCACCAGTTTTGCTCCAGGCGATAGTTAAATCTTTAATTAGATTTGAACATGAAATGGTAATTGAATTTACCGATAACACCAGATATGAGGTATTACCAGTTTTACCTCATGGGATGAATAGGTTGGGGTTGGGAAATTAAAACAAATGATTACTTCGGTAAGGTTCGTTAATCCCGACTAGTTTGGATAAACCATAATATGGTTTGAATTGATATTCAAAGGAAGATTAAAGAATAAATTTAAAGAATTTATCTTTGATAAAATTAATGGGAACCTTTCCCAAAGTAAAAGAATATTTGAATAAAGGAATATTCTGGATTGGAATAAGGCGTATGTTGTGTTTTTATAACACTTGTTTATTATATACGCGAGCTATTCGGAAAGGCCGGGTTTATCCCATTCTGAATAACTGAATCGACGAGAAGTCGACGATGAAGACGGTGGTTGAAGACCGGAGGTCTTCACATCGTTTTGATAATTACTGATGATCTTGATTGGGATGTACACCCAAGAGGAGGGAACCAGTTGGTGATCGTCCAAACGTACTTGGAGATCGATGGATATGTGAGGAATAAGGTTCCTCCGGTTTTGTTCAAACCCAAAACGGACTTGTAAATGGATGTGTGTAATGACCCGCATTTGCAGAGGTATTATAATTAATTTATTTAATTATATAAATAGTGATATAATGAATTAAACGGTCGTGGAATTAAATAATGATGAATATTTAATTAAAATAATAAATTAAATAATATATTTAATTCTAAAATAATCAGAATTGGCCGAAATGACAATATGGTGTGAACCGGATCATCTGTGATATTTAATTCAGCTTGGAATTGAATTTGAATAACGAATATATTATATAAACGACAGTTTGAACACAGAATTATAATATAATTAAAATCGAGTTTGAAATGGCGCTGCAATTCGTAAATTGGCGATTCGAACTTCAACTGAATGTACAGGATTCGTTTTAAGCCGAATTTCTGTGAAACAAGAAAAGTGTGGAGCTGGTGGAGTATATCTTTCTAGTGGAAGAGAAAAATTGGGATTTCGTCGTGTAGATTTTGATTCACGTCCAAATCAACTTTCAGAAAAGTCGTTGTGGAATTCCCTTATAATTTATAAAGGAATTTCAATATAAATCGAATATCGGGTTGACCCAGATTGAAATATCGAGTTAGAAATTCATATAGTAATATTCTAGAGCTGTATGGTATTCCACTGTGAATATATACAATAATATAAATTTATTTATATTTAATTTAATTATATTTAAATATATTTATATATTTAAATGGGTCATCCAAAGCTTTAAAAATAGCCACTTTTGCAAACGAAGTCGGAATTCGACGAAACCAGTTTCGTTGGGACCGTAATATCGAACTTTAGGGGCATGACAATTTTCGTGATTTTTGGGTATCGTGTGTGATCACACGAATTTTTAGAAGTCAAAAACGAGTTAATGATGGAGAATATACCGGGAATATTCCTTCTACGAAAATATCTAGATATTTATTTTGCCTATAAATACAACATCAAAATCCTAACTTAACCTAATTCATTCTCTGATTTGCGCCGTCGGTTTGTTCTTCTTACAGAAAAAGAATGGCAAGCAAAGAAATCAAAATAAAAACAAATCAATTCCCATAAATCAAAATAAATATGTATTCGAAGTCCTGAAAGGATTCTCGCCATGATGGTATGTGTCGTTCTGAGTTCGACGAGGGTATTGCGAGTTGTGTTTTCATCAGTAAACGCTAGGGTTCGATTTTATGAGGGATACAAGCAGTAATGGATGCATTCGAGTTTGGATTTGGAATTTGGGAGTGATTTAGCAGCTGAATGATGTTATTTTGGGGTATTCGGTGGGTTTGGATGTCGTAAGACTCCTGTAGCTGTGGAGTTTTTGCAGTAGGTTAGAAATAGGAGGAGTGCATTGAGATGGGATTGGAGGTGACCTTCGGATAGAGGTGGGTATGGCGAGTACGTTGGTCGTGGTTGCGGTGGCCATGGATGGCCGTGGAGTTGGTGAATGGCGGTCAAAAGGGGAGGTCAACGATAGTTTGTGGATACAGGAGGTAATCGAGTTCGACAGTTTGGGGAAGAAAGGATAGATGCGGTCTGGACTTTAACAGATGCGGGCGGAATTCTTTTGGGCCAAGGTTTTAAAGTATGAGGCCCGCTTATAATTAAACTAAGTTTATTTTAGTTTATTACAGTACATTAACTTTTTAACCAATAAGTTATTCATACTATATCAGAATCACTGGTCACGTTAGAATCGTATGAACGAGGACAACATTTTGAAATTGGGTTGGAATGGATTCGAGCTCGTTTGAATTTATGGCGAAATAAACTGTTTGATTCAAATCAAACAACAGTTTGTCGTTCTTTAACGATGAACTGCCAATGTGAGTAAATCTCACTAACTCTGAACAGTTTATAATTTCATTTTGTATTTTTAGAACTGTTAAATATTGGTTGATTGACTGTGTGTTGACTGTTTGATTGAACTGCTAGTCAGTTAGTTGAATTTCTTTATTGATTCTGTTTAACAGAATATATCATGTGGAACTGAAAGTGATGTTGATTTTATTGTGTAACATCTGTGGATGCAGGGAAACAGGTTGGAGGAATCCGACTGGATTCCTCAACAGTTATTTTTATTGTTTTTCGTATATTTTGATATATGATGTGAATTATAACCTGTTGTTGATTGTGTGTGTATGGACGATATTGGACATCATAATTTGATATGTTAAACACCATAACATACCAGGATTTGGAGAAAAGGGGAATTTGTCAAAGTGAATACTGGAAAGGGAATATTTATAAAATCAGAGGATTTTATAAAAGAGAATATTTATAAATAGAAATTTATTTATAAATGGATTATTTATAAATAGAAAATACTTAGAAATAAAACCCTAAAGGAATTATTTGCAAAACACTTGCAAATAGATCAAAAAGAGAAATGTTTGTAAACCATTTACAAATGAGATTGAATAGGGAATATTTGTAAAACCTTTACAAATGAAATCGAAAAGGAGATATTTGTAAAACCATTTACAGATAGAATTAAAAAGGAAATATTTAGAAAATAAATAGTGTTATAAAAAGGAAATTTGTTTATAACCGAATAGGATGTTATAAAAAGGAAAACGTTATAAAAAGGAAAACGTTACTAAAAAGGAAATCATTTGTAAAGTGAAGAACCGTTACTAAAAGTAAATCTTTATAAATGAATGGTTTATTCGAAAAGGAGTTAATCGAATTTAGTTATTCGAATAGAGTTAAATCAAATATTGTATTCGAAGGGAGTCAATCGAATAAGGTATTCGAAAGTTAGTAAATCGAATATGTTATTCGAAAAGGGGTTAGTCGAGTCGAGTTAGATGAATAGAGATTAATCGAAAATTTGTTATTCGAATAAGAGTTAACTAGTTAGAGTTAACCAGTTAGAGTTAATCAGTTAGAGTTAATCAGTTAGAGTTAAACCAGTTAGAGTTAATCATTTAGAGTAAATCGACAGAGTTAAATCGAACTAGAGTTATTCAATTGGAGTTTATCAAATCTTAGTTTATTCGAATAGAGTTAAAGGAAAGGAGTTATCGATTATTAGTTAATCGAAGGAGTTACCGATTATAGTTTAATCGAAAAAAGTTATCAATTTGTTTAATCGAAGTGAGTTATAGAATATTGGTTATTCGAAGGAGTTATCGAATTTAGTTATTCGATGGAGTTAATCGATTAGAGTTAAAATAAAGGAGTTAATCGAATATAGTTTATTCGAATAGAATCAATTGAGTTTATCGAATATTAGTTTATTCGAATAGAGTTAAATGGAGTTAAAGAAATAAATCGAATATAGTTTATTCGAATGGAATTAAAGGAGTTAATCGAATTTAGTTTATTCGAATAGAGTTAAAGGAGTTATCGACTAGAGTTAAATCAAATAGAGTTAATCCAGTAGCGTTAGTCCAATAGAGTTAATTGATAAGGGTTAATCGAATAGAGTAAATTGAATAGAGTTATCGAATATACCTTATTCGAAGGAAAGAATTATCGAATAAAGATGATTCGAAAGAGAGTTACCTAAGGAAGTTTGTTAAAGAATTTAAAAGGTGAACTTAGTCTATTTCAAGGTTAGAAACGTTGTTCAGTTAAGGTCTGAGAGGTAGTATTACCCCAACTTGATTGACTTCATTTTTAACTAAGGAATGGTTAAGGTTCGATAGTGAAGGTTGGTTAAAGGAATTTAGTTAAAATGCGTGATGGTTTGTTTAAACATCTGTCTAAGCCCAATGAAGGAGTTTTGGAAATATTTTCCAAATAAGAACCAGAAATGTTTTCTGATATAGAAAACAAGAAATGGATATGTTTTCCAAGGGTAATAACATATATTTTCTAAATTTAGAAAATAAGAAATGTTGAATATAGGGAAACAGGAGATGAAAAATGAACTAAGGAGATAAAAATTAAATGATGTTTGATCGATATAATTTCCATCTGGAAATAATATCGTTGTTTGCACACGTATTTTTCTTTGATGGTTAAATCACAGACTATCGAAGTTTTGACCATTTTAATGTTGTTAATATGGAGAGACCGGTTGGATTATTATCCAAAGAACCACTCTGTATTGGCATAAGCGTTACGAATCATATATGCCAAAGATAATTGAAGACGGAGTAAAGTGCAAGGGCTATTGTATAAGTCTTAGATAACAGTGTCTAAGATGGATGTATTGAATAGTGCCTTCGGTTCATCCTATTCCTGGATGACTTGTATGGATGAATGTCTGACAGAGTATTTCCAGAAAGGTCACGTACATTGATTTCTTCAACCGTACCAAGAGTGGAAGCGGAGAAGGAAACTTCTTTACCTAACATGTAATGTACTGTTGTAGACGTCAATTAGTGATTTTCGATGGATCTGACAATGTGGCATTCGAAGTGAATCTGATGTGATGATGAAGCATAACCTCAAGCCTCATCAACCGGTAAATGACAGAAATCGGGCAGGCAGCATGGCTAAGTCGGTCGCTCCGAAGTAGGGTGTATAATCACCTGATCTAGAGTTTCATTTACTTCTAAAAATCTATTGTTGATGCTGTTCCGTTCGCGAAACGGTTGCTGATCCCAACCGTTGGTGATATACATTCGATACACTCAAGCGAAATGAGTGGTCGGTTATGTGTGGCCGGGTTACAAGATATTCTTGTTGAACCCAGTGTATTCCTTTCTAGAGGTACACTAGCAAAGGTGGTTTCATACCTTGTCATAGTTGGAAATCCATTACCCAATACGTGCTTGCGGTTTTGATTGTATACTATATATGTAGAACGTGAGATGAAAGCATTTCTGCTAGATGATTATTATATTGTGGTTGATAGGCATTATTATAATATCAAAAGGTTTTTGATATAAAGATAATTTGGATTCTCATAAGGGAAAAACCCGTTCTGTTATACGGCGTGGTCTTATGAGATATCGTTTACATGTTCGAACTGTTTTAAACTGTTTTACTCATACCAGTCCCATGACTGACCCGGAGTTTATTTTGTTTTGTTTTCCCTAAACTCTTGGGTGCCCAATTTTGTACGGACAGTCAAGTAGTCGGGATTTACAGATATACCTGAAGAGATGGAGCAGGAGGCTTCAGGATCATATAGTTATAGTTTATTTCCGCTGTGTTGTAAGTATTGTACTTTGATAATGATGTATATTCAAGTACATATGTATATTTCAAGTTATGTTATATATATTATATGTTGTTCGTTCCGCTGTAAGATTCATGTTACTCTGATGTTGTGTTCTTCTTCTTCTATTCTAAGATTCTATCTTATCTTTCCTCACCCTCTAATTTCTTTTATTAATGACCGGTATTTTCGATCCTTGGATGTTCGATATGTGTTGTATATCGGATAACCAAGATCGTCAAAATTCCGGGTCATTACAGTTGGTATCAAAGCTTAAGTTAAGTGAATTACCTTGGCTCTGTGGCGTGACTCGGTAGAGATAGGATTAGTAATACCCTAGATTGAGTTTGAGTGTATATATACAAGTGAACGTATTTGTTATTAATATAAAAATTTGTTTTACATTGTGGAGATTTATTGGTTGAGTTGTTTGTGGGTTCTGGTCGATCAGTTTGATCCACTGTATCAGTAGGAGTTTATAAACTCTCGAATACGATGGGTCGACACGATATGTTTTAAAAAAAGGGGGTAAATTAAAATAAGTTTACCCAAGGTATATCTTGATATAGAGAAGTTATATATATCAAAATTTTAATATATGGGATATATTGGTTGTTATTATAATCGAGTAAGATTATAAGTAAAACGGTTATGTGAATAACCAATCAGAATTCATATAAGTGAAATACGTGAAATCAGATGAGTTAAATCTGAAATGTAAACCAGAAATTGAATTAAAACTCTTGAGAATTGGATAAGTGTTTGTAAATGGATTTGGATTAAAAATAAGGAAAATTTAAGATCCTAGGAGATTTTAAATTGTTTTACAAGCAGTGTGAATTATATGTTTGAAATGAATTTCAAAGTGGAAATGTTTAGAAATGGTTTTATAGTATTGAACTCACTTCGATCACTAGAAAATAGATTCTGATGATGACAGCTGCATCATCAGTATTCATTTTCGAGTTGTAAGTGACGAATTACTACCAGAGATACTGTTTTAAATTTGTTTTGGGAAAGATAAGTTGTGTTGAATTTCAAAATGGGATTTATATAATAGAATTTGATATATAGATTTGAATAATAGAAGTGATACAAAATTTGAATAGAAATTGAATAGAATTAACTAAGTCGAAGAGGAATTAGTTAATTGAGTTTTGAATTTGAAGTTGAACTTTGAAAGGTGAATTGGATTTGTAAATGGATATTCGAAATCGAATATAGATGTGACGGCCGGGAATTTCGCTCGATCCGAATCAGTCGTTAAACCAATCTAGACCGTTCGAAACCCCTGATCGTTTGAGAACACGACAAATCAGGACACAGACAGAAGAAAATTTCATTGCTATTACAACAATACCATCAGATACAAGAATATACAGAGTATAAATGAATAAATTACATTCGATAAATATCAGAGATTACAATAAATTACATAGCAGCGGAAAATAATACAAGCACAACTGAAGGTGATATACGGATACAGAGCTTTCCGGATATCATTCCAGCTGTAAACCAGGATCCTGTGAATATAAATCTGCAAAACCAAAACTACTAGCTGCCCGTGCGGAAAATAGGGGCACCCAGAGTTTAGGTTAAAACAATAAACTCCAGGTCAGTCATGTGACTGGTGTGAGAACTAAAATAGTTATTAAAACTTTATTTTAAAAGAGAGTAATTCAAGGGACCACGCCGTATGACACGGAACGGGTTTCCTCCCAAGAATACCAGTGCATAGAATAAACAACGCAATGCTTTTTCGAAAAATGAAGCTGTTATAAGACCCAGGTCCCATCACACAATGCAACGCAAGCCGGAGGATAGGGTTTTACCTTATAACAGCCAAACATGCTTGGTACGTTTAAAACAAATCATTTGATACTATAATAAGTGTATAGTGTCAAAACAATTTCAATCATAAATATAAATCATAGACGACATAGCATCCCATGCTACTATGTCGACATACTAGGCTCTACAAATAAAGCCGCAATACACGTATTGGAAATTGGATTTCCGTCATGAGTCGAGGCAAGGGGCAAGATCCTCTCCGCGTTCGAGACACTCTAGCAAATGCCTCAGGGCTACGCACTCTGGGCAACCCTGGATGCGGCTGGGCCGGTCCTCACTTACGTTAGAGGATTAATTATGCCCGAACACACGTTTCCCGGTCCTTACAGACCTATAATCGAGGCGCCTCATTCCAACAACCACAAAGGTGAAAAGTACATAAATGTCAGGGCTGGTAAGTCACTGACACCACCAAAGCTAGAAAGAAACGTCGTGCTCTCCCAGCAGTCCGTATCCCGTTTTTAACTCATACCGAGGTGTGAGGCTCGCGAATTCACGTTATACACAAAGCTACGCCACAAAGGCCGTGCTTTGATCATCAACCACAAGACTTTGCTTTTCAACAGAAGCCTTGATCATTGCAACTCAGTATGCCACACAGGCAATTCATGCTATGCGATTGATATCTATCGATATATAACCTCTGAGCTCGTACGTCTCAGAGAAGGGCGTTAAGCAAGAGAATAAATTCTCCGCCGCCAAACAGATATATATTTAACAGAAATCAATCAACACAGAATAAAATCCAATGTCAGACACACAATCCATTTACAAGTCCGTTCTGGGTCTGAACGAAACCGGAGGCAGTTTCCTCGCATATCCATCCATCTCCAGGTACGTCTGAACGACCACCAACTATTTCCATCCTCTTGGGTGTACAGCCCAATCAGGATCGTCAGTAATTATCCAAACGATGTGAAGACTTCCGGTCTTCTACCACCGTCTTCATCTTCGATTTATCGTCGAATCGGTTATTCAGAATGGGTATAAACCCGGCCTTTCCGAACAACCCGCGTATATTAAAAACAAATGTTACACAAACACAACATACGCCTCATTCCAGTTCAGAATATTCCTAGGGAAATGTTCCCATTAATTTTATCCAAGATAAATTCTTTAAAATTTATCCTTTAATCTTCCTTTGGATGTCGTTTCAAACCAAATTATGGTTTTCTAAACTAGTCGAGATTAGCGAACCGTACCGAAGTAATTAATTATTTTATTTCCTAATCCCAACCTATTCATCCCATGAAGCAGAACTGGTGATACTCCATATCTAACACCACGGTGTTATTGGTAAAATTAATTACCATTTCACGTTCAAATCTAATTAAAGATTTAACTATCGCTTTGGAGCAAAACTGGTAATACTCCATTCTCGCTCATTTTCTAAATTTCATAATTTAGATTATAGATTCCCATTTCAATCTAATTGCAGATTCATTAAAACTCCTTTTACTGGGTTAAAGAACTAGGTGTTATTTAAAACACAGTTCACGACAAACCAAATCACATTCTATTTATTATCGGGTTAAAGAACTAGTGTTATTTAAAACACCGTTCACGATAAACCCATTTCAAATCCAATCAAATATATTAGAAATTCCGATTATTTAAAACCCCTTTTTAAATCTAATTTATTTATTTAAAAATAAAAACCCGGGTTTTAAATTGAGTTCAAACTAGTTCATGTCGATAAAAATCTATTTTTATCTTTTCAGATATGGAGTTTTTCATCCCAATTTTTCTCAAATCATTTCTTATGATTTTACACAAATTATTGATATTTTTAATAATTTTATCAAGGCCCGTACAGTCGATTTCCATCAACGGCCATCGAATTGCACTTACGGCGACCTTTTTCAAATTTGATTTGGACGTAACTCCAAATCCAACCGTTAGATTTCAAATTCCTAATATTCGTTAGGAAGCTCTTTTCGATACGAACCCAACGGTTCCGGTTTTAGGAGAATCCGACGGTCGGATCTCCCGTAATGTCCGTTTGAAATAAATGGTCGAATTCACGAACTGCCGCGGCGCGGCGCGTTCTATTCAAGCCATTATATTATATATATAATATATATAATATATACTTCGTCGATTTCTATTTAAAACGAATTATATAAATAGTTTTAAATTCGTTTCCAAAACAATTTCAGCTTCCATTTCAATCCAAAGCAAAATTGAATTCTTCTTTATAAATTCGTTTTAAAATTCATTTCTATTCAGTTCAAATTTCAATTCAATTTGAACTCGTTTTTAATTCAATTCAATTTCAAAGTCGTTTTCTATTCGATTCAATTCAAATTGGTTTTCTATTCAATTCAATTCAAACTGGTTTTCTATTCGACTTAAATCAAATTCGTTTTCTAATTAATTTAAATCAAATTCATCCTCTAATTAATTTAAATCAAATTCATTTTCTATTCCCTTTGAATTCAATTAGTTTTCCATTCAATTAAATTCGAAATCATTTTATATTCAATTTATTTCGAAATCGTTTTATATTTAATTCATTTCGAAATCGTTTTATATTCAATTCATTTCCGTTTTCTATTTGAATCAAATTCATTATATATTCAATTGAAATCAAATTCGTTTTATATTCAATTCATTTCGAAATCGTTTTATATTCAATTCATTTCCGTTTTCTATTTGAATCAAATTCATTATATCTTCAATTGAAATCAAATTCGTTTTATATTCAATTCGAATTCAATTCGTTATATATTCAATTGAAATCAAATTCGTTTTATATTCAATTCATTTCCGTTTTCTATTTGAATCAAATTCATTATATATTCAATTGAAATCAAATTCGTTTTATATTCAATTCATTTCGAAATCGTTTTATATTCAATTCATTTCCGTTTTCTATTTGAATCAAATTCATTATATATTCAATTGAAATCAAATTCGTTTTATATTCAATTCGAATTCAATTCGTTATATATTCAATTGAAATCAAATTCGTTTTATATTCAATTCATTTCCATTTTCTATTTGAATCAAATTCATTATATATTCAATTGAACTGAAATTCATTTTATATTCAATTCGAATTCAATTCGTTATATATTCAATTCGAATTCGTTTTCTATTCAATTTGATTCAAATTTCATTTCAAAATATGCGATTTCGAAATCACTTTTCAATATTCATTTTAAAATGAATAAAATCGATATAAAAATCGTTCACGTCAAAATGGCGTCAATCTAACCAACACGGCTTCATATATTTCTATTTTCAAATATTCTATTCAACAAATGAATATTTATTTTTGTCAACACACGACTAATCTCAACGAATGAGTACTGTCCACGTGTGACTATTTTTGTTATTCAATATATTTTATAAAAATTAAGGTATCTATCGTTTGATATTGAATCAGACTCCAACCGAAATTTAGTGAGAGAACGATTTCCTGAATATTAACCCCGAAGGCCGAAACCAACATCAGATTAATATTCAGGAGACCACTCATCTCATCTATTTTCTAGTTGATTTCTAATTCCATATATGATAAAGTAGTAAATTTTATTGTTAAAATATTTCGTTCAACACATGACTAATCTCAACGGATGAGTATAGTCAACACATGAACCTTTACTTTATAAAGATAAAGATATAAATTTTATTGTTAAAATATTTCGTTCAACACATGACTAATCTCAACGGATGAGTATAGTCAACACATGAACCTTTACTTTATAAAGATAAAGATATAAATTTTATTGTTAAAATATTTCGTTCAACACATGACTAATCTCAACGGATGAGTATAGTCAACACATGAACCTTTACTTTATAAAGATAAAGATATAAATTTTATTGTTAAAATATTTCGTTCAACACATGACTAATCTCAACGGATGAGTATAGTCAACACATGAACCTTTACTTTATAAAGATATAAATTTTATTGTTAAAATATTTCGTTCAACACATGACTAATCTCAATGGATGAGTATAGTCAACACATGAACCTTTACTTTATAATATTCTTTATTTTCTAAATTGGAATAAGGCCCAATCAATCACCATATAATGTTAATTATATGGATTTTCATACATTACACGTATATAATAGCATTGAAAATAATCAACCATCAACCAATGTGCACTACACAGTATAAGCATCAAATATAGATATCTAACGCTGATAACAGTCTGTCAATCAATCGATCGACATATTTAATCAATCAGGATGAGTGAACTTCAAATTTCATCCCAACACCCGTGTGGGGTTTCAAACAATCAAACACAGATTTTATTTGTGCAGTTGGGCGATGTGTGAAATTTATCGTCCCAATCAATGTCATTCAAATAGGTGTACATAAACAAATCGTCCGGTTTGTAAATGAATATTTATTTATTCACATTCACGTATATTCATATTCACGAAAAAAACTTATATTTTTAACGATAAAACATTTTATTTTAACATATGAATTTCTATTCAGTTCATTCTTTAAATAAAATGATATTCTTATTTTTCTAACATATTTTAGAAAATTTCGGCGGCATAACGGCACAATACTAGAAACGGGACGAGGCCTAGCCTTATCCCCGGTCTAATGAAGGCCCACGCCATTCACACATCAATCAATCCATTTAATTTCACCAAACAATTCAACTAATCTATGCAACCAAACAAACAAGTCCATGGTCTGTGGACGATTGTGTCGGGTGCTACTAAACACCGTCTGCATCCTAGTATATATATATAACTAGAAAAAGAAATTGAAAGGTGAGAAATTCTCACAGATAGCTATCCAATCATCTTGACTCTTCTTTTGCGGAAGTCTTTGTCGTTTTCGTATTTTTGTCATCTTCGTTGCTGTAGCCACTACATATGTAAAAATCATATTTTTACTTCGCTATTCAATATATAAAAATCGAATTTTTACTTTGCTATTCAATATATAAAAATCGAATTTTTACTTTGCTATTCAATATATAAAAATCGAATTTTTACTTTGCTATTCAATATATAAAAATCAAATTTTTATTGCTAACTTCATATTGTAAAAATCGAATTTTTATGCCATCATTCATATAAGAAAAATCCAATTTTTATTCGCAACTTGAATATGTAAAAATTCATATTTTTGTTGTCTCTACTTTATAAAAATCATATATTTCCCTTACGTAAAAATAAATGTCAGCGCTTCATATAAAATAGAAATTTTATTTTTTACATCGCCTTTTGTAAAAATTTAAACTTTCTATTAACAAAATAGGATCTTCCTAAACAATAAAAATCGTATTTTTTTCCAAACTAAAATTATATAATTTCAGAACTAAAATAAATAATTTCTGTACTAAAATAAATAATTAAAACTTACATTTTAGGGTCTGGATCAAAGGAGAGCAGGGGGTGTACTGTCGTCGACTGGTGGGTGGATCCACGCAGCGAGGTTGTGGCGTTCGACTGGGCTCGCGGGTGCACGGCTGACGGGGTGCGGTTTCCATCGATTGGGGGGGGGGGGGGAAGGGCGTTGCTGGTGCGCCATTACTGGAGGAGGGGGGGTGTTGACGCTCCTCTGGTCGGAGCTGGAGCTCGGCGTCCACGGCGATGAGCTTCAGGCATTTGGGTGCGGGTGGATTCGGGGTTCTAGAGGGAGGAGGAAAGAGGAGAACGGCGGAGGAGAGGGAGGCGGGGACTGGGGGCAAGCCACGCCAGTGGCGGCGCGCCTCAGAGCGCGGTGACGCTCCTATCGGAGGAGCGACGGGCTCCTCCGTCCTTCGGTTTTTTTCTTCTTCTTTTATCTGGTATCGATTTCAACTGATAAAAAAGGGGGGGCCAACGTGATTTAAGGGGAGAGGAGAGAGGATTTAATTTTTAATTTATTTTAATTATAAAAAGTTGACTTTTACATACGACCTCTAAACGAGGTCCACCGCCTGTCGTCCATAGCGTATTACCCCCATTCCGAACACAATGGGATATGTATCGTAGGTTAATTCGGTCGTTTGAATCAGTTTCCGTCAAATTTACATTTAAATTACTATATTGAATTTTAAACGTACATTTCAAATTACCTGAGTCACATACTAACTAGAAAAATTCCAGAAAAATATTTTCTAGCTTCGTATTGACGATACGGTCCTAATAAAACTAGTTTCGTCGAATTCTGAGACCGTTGGAAAAATGGCCATTTTCCAGTCGATTAAAATCAACTGAAACTGGTCAAACGCATTTTCCTTTGCCACGCTCACATACTGATTCGAAAAATTATGAAATTTGGAATCTAGTAATAATTTGACATCCCGGACCCAACAAAACTGGTTTCGTCGAAATCCGAGGTCGATTGCAAAATTCCCATTTTTAAGGGCTTGAATTCCATAGCGACTATTCAGAATTTTCAACTGGGCATATCTTTTGATTCCCGCTATGAAATCTTGATTTTTAGGATTCGTTGGAAAGATATTATCAATTAGATCCTAATGCTTTTGGTTTCGCTAAAATCCGGATTGTTTTGCACCCGGTATGTTCAATTGAAGTTTGAAATCGAATTATCGAACTACCGCGCCATTTTCAATTCTATTTATAATTATATTTAAATATTTATATTCTAACGACGACGCGTATAATATATACGTTCGAATTATATTCAAAATAAATTTCTCGTCGATATTATTTAAAATAATCTATTTTAAATATTCAAAATCCGCTAAAATTGCCAAAATAAAAATTTTAAACTGGCCCAGAATTTCCGGGTTATTACAATAGAACTTAAATTTGAAATTTGGATTCAAATTAGTTAATAAGCAAGTTAAAATATATTTGAACATGTCATGTTCAAATATAAAAGTGAAATAGACTAAAGAGTTAATTAACAAATTAATTAACGAATTGAGTTAAAACGATCAGGTATAGTTAAAATAGATTGGGCAGGTATAAATATACATGAGATAGGTATGGATAAGGTATGAAGGTATATAAATAGAATGCTCGACGAAAAGGTATGTATTTAATTCATATATGAGATTTTATGCATTATATCGGCTAGCCGCTTGGCTTTTTCTTTTTCTTTTGGATTGGAGAGGGCCATGGGAGGCTATTTGAAATATCCCGATGCTCCTGGTACAAAGGAGGTTATGGCGAATTTTTCCAAGAATTTAAGGAGTTAGAATATTTTTAAGATAATTTGATAGTTAGAAATCAACGTATCGATATATATATATATATATATATATATATAAGTCGATAAGGAAACGAACTTAGAAATATAATAGTAAAATCAAAAAGGAAGACTAAGAATAAAATCTAGTAAGAATAGAAAGAGGAAGCGTATACGTGTTTAAAAGTGAATAAGTAGTTGTATGGTATTGATTATTCGAGTAAGTAGTCATATCTGTTTTGACGTTATAAATGTTATTCAGTCAAGGTCTGAGAGGTAGTTATACCCCAACTTGATTGATTTCATTATTAACAAATAAATAGTAAGATTTCAGGCTCGAAGATCAATGTTGAATAAGAGTTAGTTGAATATAGTATTTGGGTTGTCGTAACGATGTTTCACACAACATCCGTTTTAACCCAAATAAGTGTAAGCTTGGAAATATAATAAAGAATATTTCCTAAGTATAGAAATAAACGAGATCGGAAAAGAGATAAGTAATTGGAATATTTTCCAATTATAAATAACATATATTTTCTAAAGTTTAGAAAATAAAGGAAGGCGATATTCAGAAATGTTTTCCAAATAACATAAAAGGCCAATATGGTTATTGAAAATATTTGGTTAACAAATATTGATAAAGAAATAGTGAAGTGATTTAACTAATGGAATATTAATTAAGGGCTCAGTGATATATTCAAAAGGAAAATTTGATTTTTGAAAAGAGTAAACTGTTTAAAAACTCCCAGGGAAAGACTGTTTGAATTAAAAACAAATTTAACAGAAATTTGTGAAAGCAAATTTGAATTAAAGTAAAGCCAGTAAAGTGGTAACTGAGATTGAATTAGAATGATATCAAGACAAATTGGATCGTGAGATTCAAATTTGAAGTGTAATGTGATAATCAAGTTAAGAGTTGGGAATCGAGAAGAAACTCGAGTTAAAATGATATTTGGCTCGGATATAAGTGAATGGTGGTGTAGTGGATAAAAGCAGATTGGAATTTGATTGGGATAACATTAGTATATGCTGAGTTGATAGCATATGGAAGTGATAGAGTTGATATGCCGACAAAAGGTACAAGTTTATATTTCTATTGGATAAAAGATTTATGAGCCGAATTGGCAAGCCGCTTAGCTGTTTGATTTTCTTTTGGGTTGGAGATGGCCTAGAGAGGCAAGTTGGAGTTTGAGCTATTAACCAGTACAAAGGAAGTGCTGGCGAAATTTTTCAAAAAGTTAAGGTGTTAGAAAATTTTCAAGATTTTTGAAAATTTTCGTTGATAAGAATTAATTAATAATTTAATTGAAATTAAATTGGTTCAGTTGAAACTGAAGTTAAGAAGTGAACAAATATGTTCTAACCAGTCGGTAGGGTCGTTCTCTACATTAGCAATTTCGAGGACGAAATTATTTTAAGTGGGGAAGAATGTAATGACCCGCATTTGCAGAGGTATTATAATTTATTTATTTAATTATATAAATAGTGATATATTGAATTAAATGGTCGTGGAATTAAATAATGACGAATATTTAATTAAAATAATAAATTAAATAATATATTTAATTCTGAAATAATCAGAATTGGTTGAAATGACGATATGGTGTGAACCGGATCATCTGTGATATTTAACTCAGCTTGGAATTGAATTTGAATAACGAATGTATTATATAAACGACAGTTTTAACATAGAATTATAATATAATTAAAATCGAGCTTGAAATGGCGCTGCAATTCGTAAATTGGCGATTCGAACTTCAACTGAATGTACAGGATTCGTTTTAAGCCGGATTTCTGTGAAACAAGAAACGTGTGGAGCTGGTGGAGTATATCTTTCTAGTGGAAGAGAAAAATCGGGATTTCGTCATGTAGATTTTGATTCAAGTCCAAATCAAATTTCAGAAAAGTCGCTGTGGAATTCCTTTATAATTTATAAAGGAATCATTTATATTTTAAAAAGGAATTTCAATACAAATCGAATATCGGGTTGACCCAGATTGAAATATCGAGTTAGAAATTCATATAGTAATATTCTAGAGCTGTATGGTATTCCACTGTGAATATATACGATAATATAAATTTATTTATATTTAATTTAATTATATTTAAATATATTTATATATTTAAATGGGTCATCCAGAGCTTTAAAAATAGCCACTTTTGCAAACGAAGTCGGAATTCGACGAAACCAGTTTCGTTGGGACCGTAATATCGAACTTTAGGGGCATGACAATTTTTGTGATTTTTGGGTATCGTGTGTGATCACACGAATTTTTAGAAGTCAAAAACGAGTTAATGATGGAGAATATACCGGGAATATTCCTTCTACGAAAATATCTAGATATTTATTTTGCCTATAAATACAACATCAAAATCCTAACTTAACCTAATTCATTCTCTGATTTGCGCCGTCGGTTTGTTCTTCTTACAGAAAAAGAATGGCAAGCAAAGAAATCAAAATAAAAACAAATCAATTCCCATAAATCAAAATAAATATGTATTCGAAGTCCAGAAAGGATTCTCGCCATGATGGTATGTGTCGTTCTGAGTTCGACGAGGGTGTTGCGAGTTGTGTTTTCATCAGTAAACACTAGGGTTCGATTTTGTGAGGGATACAAGCAGTAATGGATGCATTCGAGTTTGGATTTGGAATTTGGGAGTGATTTAGTAGCTGAATGATGTTATTTGGGGGTATTCGGTGGGTTTGGATGTCGCGAGACTCATGTAGCCGTGGAGTTTTGGCAGCAGGTCGGAAATAGGAGGAGTGCATCGAGATGGGATTGGAGGTGTCCTTCGGATAGAGGTGGGTATGGCAAGTACGTTGGTGGTGGTTGCGGTGGCCATGGATGGCCGTGGAGTTGGTGAATGGCGGTCAAAAGGGGAGGTCAACGATAGTTTGTGGATACAGGAGGTAATCGGGTTCGACAGTTTGGGGAAGAAAGGATGGATGCGATCTGGACTTTAACAGATGCGGGTGGAATTCTTTTGGGCCAAGGTTTTAAAGTATGAGGCCCATTTATAATTAAACTAAGTTTATTTTAGTTTATTACAGTACATTAACTTTTTAACCAATAAGTTCTTCATACTGTATCAAAATCACGAATGATTGGTCACGTTAGAATCATATGAACGAGGACAACATTCTGAAATTGGGTTGGAATGGATTTGAGCTTGTTTGAATTTATGGCGAAATAAACTGTTTGATTCAAATCAAACAATAATTTGTCGTTCTTTAACGATGAACTGCCAATGTGAGTAAATCTCACTAACTCTGAACAGTTTATAATTTCATGTTGTATTTTTAGAACTGTTAAATATTGGCTGATTGACTGTGTGTTGACTATTTGATTGAACTGCTAGTCAGTTAGTTGAATTTCTATATTGATTCTGTTTAACAGAATATCATATGGAACTGAAAGTGATGTTGATTTTATTGTGTAACATCTGTGGATGCAGGGAAACAAGTTGGAGGAATCCGACTGGATTCCTCAACAGTTATTTTTATTGTTTTTCATATATTTTGATATATGATGTGAATTATAACCTGTTGTTGATTGTGTGTGTATGGATGATATTGGACATCGTAATTTGATATGTTAAACACCATAACATACCGGGATTTGGGGAAAAGGGGAATTTGTCAAAGTGAATACTGGAAAGGGAATATTTATAAAATCAGAGGATTTTATAAAAGAGAATATTTAAAAATAGAATATTTATAAATAGAAATTTATTTATAAATGGATTATTTATAAATAGAAAATACTTAGAAATAAAACCCTAAAGGAATTATTTGCAAACCACTTGCAAATAGATCAGAAAGAGAAATGTTTGTAAACCATTTACAAATGAGATTGAATAAGGAATATTTGTAAAACCTTTACAAATGAAATCAAAAAGGAGATATTTGTAAAACCATTTACAAATAGAATTAAAAAGGAAATATTTAGAAAATAAATAGAGTTATAAAAAGGAAATTTGTTTATAACCGAATAGGGTGTTATAAAAAGGAAAACGTTATAAAAAGGAAAACGTTACTAATAAGGAAATCATTTGTAAAGTGAAGAACCGTTACTAAAAGTAAATCTTTATAAATGAATGGTTTATTCGAAAAGAAGTTAATCGAATTTAGTTATTCGAATAGAGTTAAATTGAATATGGTATTCGAAGGGAGTCAATCGAATAAGGTATTCGAAAGTTAGTAAATCGAATATGTTATTCAAAAAGGGGTTAGTCGAGTCGAGTTAGCTGAATAGAGATTAATCGAATATTTGTGATTCGAATAAGAGTTAACCAGTTAGAGTTAATTAGCTAGAGTTAACCAATTAGAGTTAAACCAGTTAGAGTTAATCAGCTAGAGTAAATCGATAGAGTTAAATCGAACTAGAGTTATTCAAATGGAGTTTATCGAATATTAGTTTATTCGAATAGAGTTAAAGGAAAGGAGTTATCGATTATTAGTTAATCGAAGGAGTTATCGATTATAGTTTAATCGAAAAAAGTTATCGATTTGTTTAATCGAAGTGAGTTATAGAATATTGGTTATTCGAAGGAGTTATCGAATTTAGTTATTTGATGGAGTTAATCGATTAGAGTTAAAATAAAGGAGTTAATCGAATATAGTTTATTCGAATAGAATCAATTGAGTTTATCGAATATTAGTTTATTCGAATAGAGTTAAATGGAGTTAAAGAAATAAATCGAATATAGTTTATTCAAATGGAATTAAAGGAGTTAATCGAATTTGGTTTATTCGAATAGAGTTAAAGGAGTTATCGACTAGAGTTAAATCAAATAGAGTTAATCCAATAGCGTTAGTCCAATAGAGTTGATTGATAAGGGTTAATCGAATAGAGTAAAGTGAATAGAGTTATCGAATATCCCTTATTCGAAGGAAAGAATTATCGAATATAGATGATTTGAAAGAGAGTTACATAAGGAAGTTTGTTAAAGAATTTAAAAGGTGAACTTTGTCTATTTCAAGGTTAGAAACGTTTTTCAGTTAAGGTCTGAGAGGTAGTATTACCCCAACTTGATTGACTTCATTTTTAACTAAGGAATGGTTAAGGTTCGATAGTGAAGGTTGGTTAAAGGAATTTAGTTAATAAGCGCGATGGTTTGTTTAAACATCTTTCTAAGCCTAATGAAGGAGTTTTGGAAATATTTTCCAAATAAGAACTAGAAAGTTTTCTGATATAGAAAACAAGAAATGGAAATGTTTCCCAAGGGTAATAACATATATTTTCTAAATTTAGAAAATAAGAAATGTTGAATATAGGGAAACAGGAGATGAAAAATGAACTAAGGAGATAAAAATTAAATGATGTTTGATCGATATAATTTCCATCTGGAAATAATATCGTTGTTTGCACACGTATTTTTCTTCGATGGTTAAATCACAGACTATCGAAGTTTTGACCATTTTAACGTTGTTAATATGGAGAGACCGGTTGGATTATTATCCAAAGAACCACTCTATATTGGCATAAGCGTTGCGAATCATATATGCCAAAGATAATTGAAGACGGAGTAAAGTGCAAGGGCTATTGTATAAGTCTTAGATAACAGTGTCTAAGATGGATGTATTGAATAATGCCTTCGGTTCATCCTGTTCCTAGATGACTTGTATGGATGAATGTCTGACAGAGTATTTCCAGAAAGGTCACGTACATTGATTTCTTCAACCGTACCAAGAGTGGAAGCGGAGAAGGAAACTTCTTTAGTTAACACGTAATGTACTGTTGTAGACGTCAATTAGTGATTTTCGATGGATCTGACAATGTGGCATTCGAAGTGAATCTGATGTGATAATGAAGCGTAACCTTAAGCCTCATCAACCGGTAAATGACAGAAATCGGGCAGGCAGCATGGCTAAGTCGGTCACTCCGAAGTAGGGTGTATAATCACCTGATCTAGAGTTTCATTTACTTCTAAAAATCTATTGTTGATGCTATCCCATTCGGGAAACGGTTGCTGATCCCAACCGTTGGTGATATACATTCGATACACTCAAGCGAAATGAGTGGTCGGTCATGTGTGGCCGGGTTGCAAGATGTTCTTATTGAACCCAGTGTATTCCTTTCCAGAGGTACACTTGCGAAAGGTGGTTCCATACCTTGTCATAATCGAAAATCCATTACCCAATACGTGCTTGCGGTTTTGATTGTATACTATATATGTAGAACGTGAGATGAAAGCGTTTCTACTAGATGATTATTATATTGTGGTTGATAGATATTATTATAATATCAAAAGGTTTTTGATATAAAGATAATTTGGATTCTCATAAGGGGAAAACACGTTCCGTTATACGGCGTGGTCTTATGAGATATCGTTTACTTGTTCGAACTGTTTTAAACTGTTTAACTCATATCAGTCCCATGACTGACCCGGAGTTTATTTTGTTTTGTTTTCCCTAAACTCTTGGGTACCCAATTTTGTACGGGCAGTCAAGTAGTCGGGATTTACAGATATACCTGAAGAGCTGGAGCAAGAGGCTTCAGGATCATATAGTTATAGTTTATTTCCGCTGTATTGTAAGTACTGTACTTTGATAATGATGTATATTCAAGTACATATGTATATTTCAAGTTATGTTTATATATATTATATGTTGTTCGTTCCGCTGTGAGATTCGTGTTACTCTGATGTTGTGTTCTTCTTCTATTCTAAGATTCTATCTTATATTTCCTCACCCTCTAATTTCTTTCATTAATGACCGGTATTTTCGATCCTTGGATGTTCGATATGTGTTGTATATCGGATAACTAAGATCATCAAAATCCCGGGTCGTTACAATGTGTGTCTGACATTGGATTTTATTTTGTGTCGATTGATTTCTATTATATATATATCTGTTTGGCGGCGGAGAATTTATTCTCTTGCTTAAAGCCCTTCTCTGGGACGTACGAGCTCAGAGGTTATATATTGATAGATATCAATCGCATGGCATGATTTGCCTGTGTGGCATGCTGAGATGCAAATGATCAAGGCTTCTGTTTAAAAGCAGAGTCTTGTGGTTGATGATCAAAGCACAACCTTTGTGGCGTAGCTTTGTGTAGCGTTAATTCGTGAGCTTCACACCCCGGTGTGAACCAGAAACGGGAGAAGGACCTCAGGAAGGGCATGCGTTTCCTTCTAGCTAGGAGTGGTGTCAGTGTTTTTACACGACCTGCCATTTTACTTATGTGGATGATGGATTTCGAGGCGCCTCGGTTATACCGGTCGATCCGGGACCGATGGAGTCATTTGGCTCATTTACGCCCCATAAGGCAGGGAAACGCAGTGTTCAGGCATTATAATCCACATTGAGTGGACCGGCCCTGACGATCCTTGGGGCAGTTGCGGATGTTCCTGAGACTCGGGCTAGACAGTCTCAAAGCGGTAAGGACGATCCCTTGCCTTGGTTCATAGATGGAAATCCAACTTTCAATACGTGACTTTGCGGTTTTGATTGTAGAGCCTAGTATGGCGACATAGTGGTATGGGGCACTTATGCCGTCTATGATTGATATGTATGATTGAAATTATTTTGACACTATGCACTTATTATAGTATCAAATGATTTGTTTTTAACGTACCAAGCATGTTTGGCTATTATAAGGGAAAACCCTATACCCCGGCTTGCGTTGCATCGTGTGATAGGACCTGGGTCTAATAATAACTTCATTTTTCCAATAAGCATTGCGTTGTTTTGTTATATGCACTAGAATTCTTGGGAGGAAACCCGTTACGTGTTATACGGCGTGGTCCCTCGATATATCTGATTTAAAGTAAAGTTTTAAACAATTGTTTTAGTTCTCACACCAGTCACATGACTGACTTGGAGTTTATTGTTTTAACCTAAACTTTGGGTGCCCTTATTTTGACACGGGCAACTAGAAGTTTTGGTTTTGCAGATTTATATTCACAGGATCCTGATTTGCAGCTGGAACGATATCCGGAAAGCTCTGTATCCGTATATCTCTTTCAGTTCTGTATTGTATTATTTTTCCGCTGCAGTAATGTAATTAAATCTCTGATATTTCTCTGATGTATAATATTTATTCATACTCTTTATATTCTTGTATTTTGATGGAATTGTTGTAATTAACAATGAAATATTCTTCTGTTTGTGTTTTGATCCATCTTGTTCTCAAAGCAATCCGGGCTTTCCGTCACGGGGAAGTTTGGGTCGTTATATCACAAGTTGCATTTCATTCAATATATCATTTCATATTGCTTTGCAGAAGACATATATTTCATACTACATTATAACCAACATACTGCCTTACTTTGACTTGTTTGGCTTGATTGATTTATTTGACTTGATTGACTTGTTTAAACTGCTTGACTTAATTGATTTGTCTGACTTGTTTGACTTGAATAACTTGATTGACTTGTTTTACATGGTTGAATTTCATTTATGGTTGATACACTTATGCATATGTAGGTATTAAATAATATAATTATACACATTTTTTCAGATTTCATTACTTTACTTTTATATAGTTCATGTAGTATTAGATTTAAGCAGGAGCTTTATATGTTTTTAGGATAAATAGAAGTTATAAGAAATGTTTGGATTTATGTTTGAATTTATTTGAATTGATGACAACAAAAACTTAAATTGCTTGATTTTTTGGATTGCTTGTAAAAAAATTTGGACTGCTTGCTTAGTTTATAGAATGTTTGTCCTATTTAAGTTTACTTAGTAGAATTATATTAGTATTATCACAGAGTTAGGGGGAGTTCTAGGAAAATTATAGATTTAGGGAGTATTATAGATTCTTGGGGAGTTATACATAGTATTAATTACTAGGATCATTAATAGTATAAATTTAGGGGAAGTATAGTTTAGTTTTCGATAATGACGATGGGGGAGAAATTATAAAATAAGATATAGTCAAGATAAGCATAGTTTAAGGGGGACCAAGAAGGAATTCATAATGAAAGAGGGAGTAATCAATGAATCAAATCAACAGGTAATACCAGGTATGAATATTTTATAACCCAAGGTTGAAATCATCAAAAAAAGGAAAGACTGTTAGAGAATGGAATTTTTATGACCACAACCTTGTTTCAATTAATAATATTATTGATTATAAAATATATACTAACACCTTGTCTAGAATATATATATATATATATGTATGTATATGCAGGATATAAACGTTGAAGACTGCACTGTTATGAGATTCAAGATTTTGGTTATAAAATATATACTAACATCCTTGCCTAGATTATATATATGACGAATATATATATATATATATATATATATATATATATGCAGGATGCAAATATTGAAGACTGCACAGTTAAGAGATTCAAGATTTCAAACGAGTATCAAGATTTCAAGAGTTCAAGATTATCAATGTAATAGAGTCTGGTTAGTATGTAAAACTCTGGTTAGCACTCTCAAAATTATGTTTTTATATTATCTTTTTAAAATTGATTTCAAACTAGTTTTTAATTTATTCAAATTTCTCTCAAAATGATTTTTAATAATCCAAGGATTTCAAACTCATGATTTCAAATATATATTTCCTAATTTATAAGTATTCTTATTTTTATAGTTATATATACATATATTAAATCATTCATACTTAGTTTATGTTTGGTTATAATTTCAAATATTCTTATTCAAACTCTAAGTTTTCATAAACCCTTTTTGTTTATATAGTTTATAGATATCTCTTTATAAATTCCTATATATATTTATAATTATATTATTATAAAATTTTTATATCAATAATATGTAAAGTTTCAATCATATGTCTAAATAATATTTTCTTATGTTTTTATACTTGAAAAATAACGTTTTAACAACTAGTTTTGATTCAGGAATTTCCAGAAGAAAAAAAATATTGGTTTAAATACTTAAAAAATGATTTAAAATTCAAAAATATATCATATATGTCGACATACATTTTTGACTTGTCGATGTATAACCGTCATATTTATTAAACTTCAAAGGAAGTGTCTTTCCATGTTTTGAAACGCTTCAGAAAAGTTGCAACCTTTCAAACTCTATAAATATGGGTTAATTTGGTATTTTTTATCACTCTTCTTCTCTTTCTTCATCATATCTCTTACCACCATTATAATACTTTAATTATTTGATTTTTTACACTTATACTCGGCCGATTTCTACACAAATTATATCAGACTTCTTCTATTCTCAATTGTTATCAAATACTCTCTGATCGGAAGTGCTATTGGAGAGTTCTAGGGCTTTTGCAATTGTTTGGGAATTGTTTTGGAAGGGGCTTGTTCCTTGTAGCCTGAAAATCAAGGAAAGAGAGCGGTGTTTACCTTGTAGCCATGAAATCAAGGGTGGCGGAATTGGTGTTAACCTTGTAGCCGTGAAATCGAGGGGGGTGGAATCGGTGTTAACCTTGTAGAAGTGAAATCAAGGGTATTATAATTGGATTCTGATATTAATAAAACTTTGTGCAATCCGGCTTTGCTTGGGACTGGACGTAAAAGTAATCTAAACCAGTATAAAATTCAGTGTGTTCTTTCCTTTACTGCATTTTATAGTTACTTATATTTGTGTCTGTGATTGTTTCTGTGTTTGTGATCAATTCTGGAGTGGTAAACATTGTGTGATTCATATATTAATTCAAGTAATTAAAGATTTTTTAAATTCCTTATATACACTATTCACCCCCTCTAGTGTTAATTCTTCCTTAAGATCCTTAATCTACATCCTTAACAAAATTTTCGTGGTTGATATCACGACCCGAGATCCCCCGATCTCCGAAGAGACGAAAAAGCTCAGATTGTTTGAGAACACGATGCATCATAACATACAAAAACAGAACTTTTCATTGCTTTTACACAACTTACATCAGAGTACAAGAATATCAGAGTATGGACAATAGATATACAACTGAAATACAATAATCAGAAAATAAATATATTACATAATAGGAGAACTGTTATATATGAATATAATGTAAATACAATGCAACAGAAACAAACACAATATAAAGACAATGCAGCGGAAATACATAAACTAACACAGTTGGAAATAATACATAGATACAGAACTTTCTGAATATAGCTCCAGCCATAATCCAGGATCCTATGAAAATAAAGAATCTACAAAACTAAAACTACTGACTGCCCGTGTGGAAAATTTGGGAACCTAGAGTTTAGGTTGAAACAATAAACTCCGAGTCAGTCATGGGATTGGTGCGAGAGCTAAAAAAATTACTAAAACTTTACTTCAAAATAGGGTAAACCACGATACAACGTCGTATGTCCCGGAACGGGTTTACTCCTATGAATACTTTGGAATAAAAAATTAATGAACAGCACAATGTTTTTTGGAAAAATTAAGCAATTATAAGACTCAGTCCCCATAACACAATGCAACACAAGCCGGGGGATAGAGTTTTACCTTATAATAGCCAAACATGCTTCATACATCTTAAACAAAGATTTTTGATTGTATTATAAGTTTATAGTGTAGCAAACAACTTTGGATATAAATGTATCAATCACAAATGACATAGGTACCATATATTATGTCGCCATATAGTAAAACCATAAAAGTTGTGTATCGGAAATTGGGTTCCATCTATGAGTCTAGGCAAAGGATCATCCTCACCGGTTTCAATACACTTTAGCACATGTCTCAGGATCATACCATAGCAACCCTTGGATCGGTAGGGTCGGTCAACACTTACTTTTGTGGATTAGTCATTCCTGAACAATTCATTTCTCGGTCCTGTTAGACCTATTACCTGGTCGGTACATCGATCAATCATATTTGAGAGCCCTAGCTATCCATCATCCACATAAGTAAAATCTCTGGGCTCCATACCATGACATCACCTCTAGTTAGAAAGAAACGCACGCACTCCCTACAGTCCATCAACCCGTTTTCGACTCATACCAGGGTGTGAGGCTCGCGAGTCAATGTTATACACAAAGTTATGCTAATTAAAGTCGTGCTTTGATCATTATCCATAAGGTCCTGCTTTTCAACAAAAAGCCTTGATTATGGCATCTTAGTATGCCACATTGTCAATCCATACCATATCATTGATTTCTGACAATGCATAACCTCTAAAGCCCATATGTCCTAGAGAAGGGTGTTAAGCTAAGAGAATAAATTATCCGCCACAAACAGATATACATTTAGTACAAATAAAAGAATACAACGCGAAATACAAATGTCAAATATACCATCCATTTGTAAGTCCGTTTTGGGTCTGAACGAAAACGGAGGCACCTTATTCCTCATCCCGTATTCCCAATACAGAAGAGAGACCCTCGCATATCTGTCGATCTCCAAGTACGTATGTACGACTGCCACTTATTTCCTTGCCTTGGGTTGTACACCCCAATCGAGACATCCGCAATCATACCAACGATGTGAAGAACTTTGGTCTTCAACCACCTTCTTCGTATCTTTGACTTTTAATCGTCGTAACAGTTATTCAGAATGGGTTAAACCCGATTTTTCCGAATAACTGACGTATCTTTATAATCATGTGATAAATACACAAAGATAACACACATCCCATTCCAGTCCAGAATATTCTTTTATTCAGATATTCATTACTTTTGGGAAAGGTTCCCATTAATTTTAGCAACGATAATTTCTTTTATACTTATTGTTAAATCTTCCTTTGGATATCATTTTCAAAAGATTTTGTTATGTCTTTTCACAACTTAATCCAATTTAAGGTTTATATAGCTAGTCAGATTATCGAGCCTTACTGAAGTAATCATTTATTTTATTATTCCCGATCCCAACTTATTCATCCCATGAGAAAAACTGGTGGAACTCCATATCTAACACTTATCGTGTTATCGGAAAATGTAATGAACTAGCATTTTTAACACCAAAAATCGACACAAAAGCACCATGTCGAAACTTCAAGCATCAAAAATACCAGAACGTTAATGGAAAGAAGATAGAGGATGAGATAAGAAAGAAAGAAATATTAGAATAAAAGAATAAGAAGAAGAACCAACATAGAATCAGAGTCTCACATCCCAGTAGAACAAAATATAATATAGAAATAACTTGTATTGAGACCTTGAAATAATACTTACAACATCAGAGTACATCAATAAATCTAGATAGTTGTAATGATCTATCCTCATACACAGCAGGAATAATACAAGATATCACACGTTTGAACTCCACCAACACGTCTTCTGAAATCCATAGCACCTTAACCTGAACCAGTACAACCTGGGCTAACCCAACCATTACGAATGCCAGATCAGTTTGGTGAACCGGAATGAGAAACCCACTAAGTTTAAGGGTGTCATCCAACTTGATTTTGAAGTTAAAAATCCTTTTGAAGAAAAGGGTAATCGTAAGGCCAAATCCACACATAAATATGGACGGTTTTTACCTTATGATAACCCAAAACATTTTTGAAATCAATACTCGTCTGATATTATAATAATGTCTAAATACAAATAAATAACAATCTAGCAGAACGCTTGCATCTCACACTCCACATATATGGTATACAAACAAAAACCGCGGGCGCTTATTGAAAAATGGATTCTGACTATCACAAGGTATGGAACCACTGCCGATAGTGTATCTCTAGTGGGGAATACACTGGATTCAACAAGAACATCTTGCAACCCGGCTTGCATATGACCGACCACTCATTTCGCTTGAGTGTATCGAATGTATGTCACCAACGGTTGGGAGCTACCCACCATTTCCCGAAAAGGGGTAGCATCGAAATAGATTAAAGAAGCAAAAGGAATTTCTCTAGATAGGTGATTATACACCCTAATGTGAGCGACCCACATAGCCATGCTGCCTGCCCGATTTTTGTCATTTCCCGGTTGATGAGGCTTAAGGTTTAAATTACCTTTTTCTGATAGCACACCACCATACACTTTGAATGCCACATTGTCAGATCTGTCAAATCACTGATTGACGTCCATAAATATACTCTGGGTCTAAAAGAAGTGCCTCTCTTCGCCCCCAACTTGGTATATTTATAAAAATCAATGTACGTGGTTTTTAGGAAATACTCTGTCAGACATTCGTCCATAAGTCATCCAGGAACAGAATGAACCGAAGGTACTCTCCTACTGCATCCAATATAGAAATCACCCCATTGATCAGTAGCGATTAGTCCTTGCAATCCATAGATTTCAATCACGATAGAATCATTGTCGAAATATCTCTAGGGATCAGCCAGAGAAATTCAACAATAGTTCCCTCGCACATGAAGATTTACGGTCTTCATTGCTCCATCTCGATCAGCATCAGATATCTTCTTCATTTACGTATTTGTTGGTCGGAATGATTTTCAAATATAAATTCAATCTCGGACTTTCCATACCAACACGCATTGGGTATGATTTTGATAGTCGGTTATTTAACTATCAAAATAAACAATCATAAAAATAAAATAAACCCACTGGTTAATTATATAGCGTCAATTGTCCATTAAAAATAATATATCAGTTGTAATACTAAAAATAATATATCAGTTTCAATATATGGATATTCTCAAATCCTCTTATTTATATACTTAGAAAAATATCTTAAATCATATTCAGTTTCCCGTTAACTACCATTTCAAACCATTTTTTACAACAATACTCATTTCTAATATTTGGGAAATGGATTCAACTTACCATCATAAACAATCGTTATGATATCTTCCTTTATTTCATTATTGGAACACCATGATCGTCACTTAACCCTTTTAGAATATCCATTCTAAATCTCATCTCATTACTTTTGAAAATATCATTATATTTTCATAAATCCCTTTCCTTTATTTCTATTATGGAAATTTCGTTCATATTCTAAATCCCCTCTTTATTGCTTTTATTTTGAAATCATTATATACATACCAAAACTCTTCAAATAACGTTACACTATTATTTTTCAAAATAAATTACTTTTATCATCTCCACCATTACAACTAATATCATCCTCCGATAATCCTGAAGTTGTTCAAGTTGAGGTATTTTAATTACCTCTCAAACCTTGATCAACAACGTTCTTATCTTAAGATACATATCAGTTGTAATACAAAAACAGGTATGCATTCCCAATATCAAAACAAATCCCATTTTAGTTATAGCCTCATGAAGTCTCGTATTTTTATTTTTGTGGCAAATTTAAATCGCATCTTTATCACTTAACTCGTCTGACCAATTAATTCAGTAATTGATTTAAATGGTGAATTGTGAATAATAAATATTGGGAAGATTTCAACAATATATATATATATTAATGGTTTAGAATATTTTAACCAACAAGAAACAAGAAAGAAATTTTTTCTTATTTTGTTTGTATTTTTATATTTGTTTTTACTATTGTAAATAAAAATAATACTGGATTTAAATATTTTAGCAAATTAGAATTTTAAAATCCTATGTATATATTTATTTTGATATATGATAAATATAGTTTTAACACTTTGTATTCGCATTTAAAACTTGTTTTAACTCATTTCTATAGGATTGCATAAGCTTATAAATGAGGATATTTAAAATTAAAATTCCGTTTGTTTCACATCTAAGTACCTATGTGTATATGACATTTAGATGATGAGATGAAATAAGATTTCAAACATTTAATAGTTTGATTTCTTAAAAGCTAAGTATGATTTGTAAAACCCATTTTGGTACCTACATTTGTACACACACATGTCTTTCTAGCTGGTCAATCCAGAAAGAAATCAAATGAGTGATAACACTTGATCCTTTCCATCAAATAAATGTGACAGCCTATACATCAACTAGCAAGCTTAGACTTGAAAACACATATAGAACATGGCCTTGTGAACATGGTTACACCTCATTATGGCCATGACATATTGGAAATAATGGAATGAAATAACACTTTTGCACATGATTACACTTGTATATATGTACAATTTATACTTAGCTATGCATTGTCATATATCGGACCAGCCATACCCTCCTCAGACAATACATGCTCAACTATAAAACATAGCTTACATCTTTTAATCACCTAGGCATTAAAACAGACTTCACAGCATTTGTTTAACATACACCAATGCCAAGCTATGTTGTTCCTTTCAATCAAAAATCAATGAACAACTAACACTATACTGCTTCTCGTTCTATCAGCAGCAGCAGCAGCATCTACGACAACTCACACAGTAGGTTACTTTTTCCTATGCAAGCCACATTAGTTTACATCTCTTTTCCCCTATAAATACTCTATTACTCCATACCATCTCCTCACAAATTAATAGAACCAAGCTGGAACTAGAAATGAAAATGGTAAGAAACTGGAATGGGATATGAAAGAAAACCCTGGACAAAGAGCAGGAAAATAGAGGACTTCTTTTTGAGTAAAACAACCATTTATTCCTAGCTATTTTTTTTAGATGTTGTACACATGTTGTCTGAATATATGGATTTTACCTGCATATAAAACCTGGAACTGCGTTGCCCAAACTGTGAATAAATGTTGTGAGTAAATTTCCCTTTACTTGCTGATTTTTGCGCATGCATATAGGTGTATATGAATGGGTGATTTGATTTAGTCAATTATATATACTAAGCTAAAATAGGAATGGAATAAACCCAGGAAATGACCAAAACTATGAACGAGAATGTGAGTTGAACTTTTAACTGGGCATATGTTAAGTGAACTTGTTTATATATATTCATGTATTTATCTTTGCTTTTTGAAACTTAAAATAGCCAAACCTGTGTAATAACATAAAGACAGTAAACCAATATAAAAGTGAGTAAACCATCCAAATTTTCTTTGTTACCTTGTATTTAACTTGGGAATATTTAAACTAATGTAAGTTGATATGTTCTCATCATATGTAAAATCAAATGTTGAAGTAGTTTAAAGGAGAAATTAATGGAATGAGTTAAGTGCATACCTGAGAATTTAAGGTACAAATACAGAACATTACACTGTGAGGAAACACATCTTGCTACCCCATTTCATATTACATATTATTCATGTGCCTTGAAACTGGGTATGTGCCTCTATCGATCTGAGGCCAAGCCACTATATAAAACCAACACTTATGATGAGTATTTCAAAATTTGTCACTGAAACAAATTGAACATGTTTGGGACATTAAAGCTTGAGATAATGAGTGATATAGCGAGTGAACTTCTCCTTATATTCCCATTTAATCTATCTATTTATTTCTAGATGATACGCTGTAAATTCACATGTGTGTGTATATACTCCTAAATATGTTCATTCATTGATAAACTCAACTGTACAAAAATTAAATCACTTAGAGTACAGTAAGGCAGGTCCATATGTTTAAAGCAGAGAAGATTTATTATCTTCTTTAACTTTAAAAAATCCATAACCTTAAATCTAGAAATTTTAAGATTGGTGTTCAACATAAAAGTTGATCATCTGTAATAACCCGCAAAATCTGGGCCAGTTTAAAATTTTTATTTTAGCAAATTTAGCGAAATTTAATTATTTAAAATGAATTATTTTAAATAATATCGACGAGAAATTTATTTTGAATATAATTCGACGTATATATTTATATACGTCGTCGTTAGAATATAAATATTTATATATAATTATAAATAGAATTGAAAATGGCGCGGTAGTTCGATAATTCGATTTCAAACTTCAATTGAATGTACCGGGTGCAAAACAATCCGGATTTTAGTGAAACCAAAAATAATGGAATCTAATTGATAATATCTTTCTATCGAATCCGAGAAATCAAGATTTCATATCAGGAATCAAAAGATATGTCCAGTTGAAAATTCTGAATAGTCGCTATGGAATTCAGGCCCTTAAAAATGGACACTTTGCAAATGACCTCGGATTTCGACGAAACCACTTTTGTTGGATCTGCAGTGTCAAATTATTGCTAGGTTTCAAGTTTCATAATTTTTCGAATCCATATGTGAGCGTGGCAAAGGAAAACGCGTTTGACCAGTTTCAGTTGATTTTAATCGACTGGAAATTGGCCATTTTTCTAACGGTCTCAGAATTCGACGAAACCAGCTTTGTTAGGACCGTATCGTCAATACGAAGCTAGAAAATATTTTTCGAGAATTTTTCTAGTTAGTATGTGACCCCGGTAATTTGAAAGGTACGTTTAAAATTCAATATAGTGATTTAAATGTAAATTAAACGGAAACTGATTCAAACAGTCGAATCAGCTTGCGATATATATCCCATTGTGTTCAGAATGGGGGTAATACGCTATGGACGACAGGCGGTGGGCCTCGTTTCGAGGTCGTATGTAAAAGTCAACTTTTTTCGAATAAAATAATTAAATAAATAAAAAAAATAATATGAATATATCCTTCCCCCTTTTCCCTCGAAACCTAAATCAGAAATCAAAGAAAAAAAAAAAAAATGCTGCACCAGCGATGGAAGCCGCCGCTCCCCATCGACCCCCCCCCTCTGCCCAGCTCCTCCTCGATGACCTCGCTCCACCCTCGACCTCGCCCGAGCCCCCCATCTCCAGTCGCGACACCCCCCCCCCCCTAACCAAATCGAAGTCGCGACGCCCCAGGTGGGGACCCCAATCACCGCCGCCCTCCATCTTCTTCTTCTCCCTTCCCTCGTTTCTCTCCCCTCTAAAATGAAGACTGACGACGCACCCAAAAACCACCCAGCAAACCCTAAAACGCCGATCAGCCCCCCCTTCCTTCTTTTTTTCTCGTGGCTACGGGCAATAAAGATGCCGAAGATGCGATAGCGATGAAGACTTCTGCAAATGAAGAGCCGTGGAGCTAGGATAGCTTATCTGTGAGAATTTCTCACCTTTCAATTTATTTTCTAGTTATATATATATACTAGGATGCAGACGGTGCTTAGTAGCACCCGACACAATCGTCCACAGACCATGGACTTGTTTGTTTGATTGATTGCGATATTGGTTTGAATGTGATTTGTGGTATGAAAAATCGAATCGATGAATTGGTTAGGATTAGACGTGCGCCGTTATAAGGCGAAGGCGTAAGGCTAGGTTAGACCCTTACTCCAAATTTTGTGGTTTGCATAACGAAAGTGAATTTGATTGATGTGTGAATGGCGTGGGCCTTCACTAGACCGGGGATTAGGCTAGGCCTTGTCCCGTTTCTAGTATCGTGCCGTTATGCCGCCGAAATTTTCTAAAATATGTTAGAAAAATAAAAATATGATTTTTATTGAATAAATGAATTGAATAAAAATTCATATGTTGGAATAAAATGTTTTATCGTTAAAAATATAATTTTTAACGTGAAAGTGAATAAAATAGAATATTCATTTACAAACCAGACGGTTTGTTTATGTACACCTATTTGAAGGACATTGATTGGGTCGATAAATTTTACACATCGCCCAACTGCACAAATAAAATATGTGTTTGATTGTTTGAAACCCCACACGGGTGTTAGGATGAAATTTGAAGATTCACTCATCCTGATTGATTAAATATGTCGATCGATCGATTGACAGGCTGTTATAAGCGTTAGATATCTATATTTGATGCTTATACAGTGTAGTGCACTTTGGTTGATGGTTGATTATTTTCAATGCTATTATATACATGTGTTGTATGCAAATCCATATAATTAATTTTATATGGTAATTGATTGGGCCTCATTCCAGTTTTGAAAAAGAAATATTTGAAAAAGAAATATTTGAAATAGAATATTTGAAAATAGAAATTTATGAAGCCGTGTTGATTAGATTGACGCCATTTTGACGTGAACGATATTTATATCAATTTTAAGTGATTTCGAAATGAATTGAATTGAAAACGAATTCAAAGTGAATTGAATTGAAAGTGATTTCGAAATGAATTGAATTGAAAACGATTTCGAAATGAATTGAATTGAAAACGATTTCGAAATGAATTGAATTGAAAACGATTTCGAAATGAATTGAATTGAAAGTGATTTCAAAATGAATTGAATTGAAAACGATTTCGAAATGAATTGAATTGAAAGTGATTTCAAAATGAATTGAATTGAAAACGATTTCGAAATGAATTGAATTGAAAACGATTTCGAAATGAATTGAATTGAAAACGATTTCGAATTGAATTGAAATTTGAATTGAATAGAAATGAATTTTGAAACGAATCTATAAAGAAGAATTCAATTTTGTTTTGAATTGAAATGGAAGTTGAAATAGATTTTTGAAACGAATTCAAAACTATTTATATAATTCGTTTTAAATAGAAATCGACGAAATATATATTATATATATTATATATAATATAATGGCCTGAATAGAACGCGCCGCGCCGCGGCAGTTCGCGAATTTCGACCATTTATTTCAAACGGACATTACGGGAGATCCGACCGTCGGATTCTCCTAAAACCGGAACCGTTGGGTTCGTATCGAAAAGAGCTTTCTAACGAATATCAGAAATTTGAAATCTAACGGTTGGATTTGGAATTATGTCCAAATCAAATTCGAAAAAGGTCGCTGTAAGTGCAGTTCGATGGCCGTTGATGGAAATCGACTGTACGGGCCTTGATAAAATTATTAAAAATGGTAATAATTTGTGTAAAATCATAAGAAATGATTTGTGAAGATTTGGGATGAAAAACTCCATATTTGAAAAGATAAAAATGGATTTTTATCGAAATGAACTAGTTTTGAACTAGAAATATATTTCTATTTATTTTTAAATAAATAAATTGAATTTAAAAAGGGTTTTAAAAATAACCAAAATTTCCAATGATTGCATTGGAGTGGATTTGAATCGAAATTGTCTTCGGAATATTTCGATGTTGGAATTCGTGATTATACAGGTGTTGTTATGGAAATTTGAAAGATATATATATTTATATCGTTATTTCCAATACGACATTTGTTAGTCGTAGAATTTGATATTGAATATAAGCCGATATATTTTCTATTCAGAGCCTTGTATTGAATATCGAATGTGATTTGGGTTTGTCGGGAATGGTGTCTTCACTAACACTGTTCTTGAACCCAGTTGAGAAATGATTAAATCTTTTTATTTAGATTTAATGAAGTGTACCAATTAAATAATATTTGATTGGAATTGAATTGATATTGATTTTTGGGTTTATCGTGAACAGTGTTTTAAATAACACTTGTTCTTTAACCCGATAATTAATGAATGTGATTTGGGTTTGTCGTGAATGGTGTCTTCACTAACACTGTTCTTGAACCCAGTTGAGAAAAGATTAAATCTTTTTATTTAGATTTAATGAAGTGTACCAATTAAATAATATTTAATTGGAATTGAATTGATATTGATTTTTGGGTTTATCGTGAACAGTGTTTTAAACAACACTTGTTCTTTAACCCGATAATTAATGAATGTGATTTGGGTTTGTCGTGAATGGTGTTTTCACTAACACTGTTCTTGAACCCAGTTGAGAAAAGATTAAATCTTTTGATTTAGATTTAATGAAGTGTACCAATTAAATAATATTTAATTGGAATTGAATTGATATTGATTTTTGGGTTTATCGTGAACAGTGTTTTAAATAACACTTGTTCTTTAACCCGATAATTAATGGGATGTGACTTTGGGTTTATCGTGAACCGTGTTTAAATGACACTGATTCTTTAACCCAGTCACAGATTAAAACTAAGTGGAGTTTTAATGAATCTTTAATTAGATTGAAAAGATCGAGAATGGAGTATCACCAGTTTTGCTCCAGGCGATAGTTAAATCTTTAATTAGATTTGAAAGTGAAATTTAGAAACTAACTGTCGGTTAGCTAAGTAGAATGGTTTTCTGGATATTGATCTGATGTTGGTTTCGGCCTTCGGGGTTAATATTTGGGGAATTATTCTCTTGATTAATTTACGGTTAATGACTAATGAGTTGGAATGAGGCGTATGTTGTGTTTGTGTAACACTTTTATAATATATACGCGAGTTATTCGGAAAGACCGGGTTTATCCCATTCTGAATAACTGATACGACGATAAGTCGAAGATGAAGACGATGGTCGAAGATCGGAGGTCTTCACGTCGTTTGGGTGATAACTGATGATCTTGATTGGGCTGTACACCCAAGAAGATGGAAACAGTTAGTGATCGTCCAGACGTGCTTGGAGATCGATGGATATGCGGGGTACTAGGTGCCTCCGGTTTCGTTCAGACCCAGAACGGACTTGTAAATGGACTGTGTGTCTGACATCGGATTTCATTCTGTGTGACTGATATCGGTTGCATAGGATGGCTTGCCTGTGTGGCATGCTAAGATGCAAATGATCAAGGCTTCTGTTGAAAAGCAAAGTCTTGTGGTTGATGATCAAAGCACGGCCTTTGTGGCGTAGCTTTGTGCAACGTTTGATTCGCGAGTTTCACACCCGGTATGAATCAAAAACGGGAGACGGACCTCAGGGAGGGCATGCGTTTCTTTCTAGTTATGAGTGGCGTCAGTGCTTGAACTGGCTGACGAGTTTGACTCATGTGGATGTTACTTATTATTACTTGCTGAAAAGCGAGGCGCCTCGTGATATCGGTTTCGGCCGATGCTTCTGGTCGGCTGACGGGCCAGGCTTACGCCCCAAAGGGTGGGGAGACGCATGTTCAGGCATTTTAATCCACATCGGTGGACCGGCCCTGACGATCCAAGGGTCACTCGAGCTCTGATCCTAAGGGGCGGACTAGAGCGTCTCAAATCGGTTGAGGATCTTGCCCCTAGCCTCGGTTCATACCATAAATGATAACCCAACTTCCAATACGACATTTGCGGTTTTGATTGTAAACTTATATATGGCGACATAGTGTTATGGGCCATTCATGCCGCCTATGATTGATACTTATGATTTGAAGTTGTTGTATACACTATGCACTTATAATAGTATCAAATGATTTGTTTTAAACGTATCAAGCATTCTTTGGCTGTTATAAGGGAAAACCCTATCCTCGGCTGCGTTGCATTGTGTGATGGGACCTGGGTCTTATAACAGCTTCATTTTCCTTATTTAGCATTGCGCTGTTTGTTTTACGCACTGGTATTCTTGGGAGGAAACCCGTTCCGTGTTATACGGCGTGGTCCCTTGTTTTACCTAATGATTTAAAATAAAGATTAACTGTTTTAGTTCTCACACCAGTCCCATGACTGACCTGGAGTTTATTGTTTTAACCTAAACTCTGGGTGCCCTTATTTTGACACGGGCAGCTAGTAGTTTTGGTTTTGCAGATTTATATTCACAGGATCCTGGTGTACAGCTGGAACGATATCCGGAAAGCTTTGTATCCGTATATCTCATTCTAGTTGTGTATTGTATTATTTTCCGCTGCTATGTATTTAAATGTAATTTAAATCTCTGATATTTCTGTGTAATATTCGTTTATACTCTGTATATTCTTGTAATCTGATGCATTGTTGTAATAAACAGTGAAATGTTCTTTTATATGCGTTCTGATTTGTCGTGTTCTCAAACGATAGGGCGTTTCGAACGGTCTGGGTCGGTTTAGCGACTGGTTCGGACCGAGCGAAATTCCTTGCCGTCACAGTTGGTATCAGAGCTTTGGTTTACAAAGCTCAGAGAACAAGACACATTAGAACCATACGAAAGAATTCATCAGATATTGGATTAGCAATATCCAATGGAATGACTCGTTAGAGATAGGATCAGCAGTATCCTAGAACGAGTGTGAAGAGTATATTTTTGAAAATGAAAACAAATTTTGTTTTGAAAATTTAAATCAATTATTCGTATCTGATTATCTATTTATATTGAGTTGGACAGTCCAGTATATAAAGATTTTGCGTATACGTCTGATCCGCGTGTATTCGAAGTTTTAATATATTGGATAGATATAGAATCATACTCTAGTGGCCCGAAGATGATTCTGATGGTTGAGTACTCATCGTCAGAATTTATATTCGTGTGACGAAGGTGTGATATCTATATATTTCCATTAGACTGGTGTGAGAACCAAAATTAGATAGGGCTTATTGTTGTGAATTGGCATCAAAAACATGATTTTTGTATATGTATCAAAATTATGAATTTGAAACTCTAATTCACTAATTGATTGATGTTTGTGTTGTTTGTTTAGTTGTTTGATAATTTTGAACCATTATGCCTAATTAAACCAAATATTGAACTGTATTGAAATTTGGTCGCATTTGCTTGCATATGCATATACTTATATTGAACAGGTCATAGCAAGGAGGCTAGAGCAGAGAATAAAATTTGTTTGCCCGACAAATAGGTACATGTTTACTACATAATTTCCTGTTTTGTTTGGGTGATGATGATTTTATGAGCCTATTGGCTAGCCGCTTGGCTTTTTCTTTTTCTTTTTGAGATCTGAAGGACCGGGGAAGCTATTTGAAATTCCCCGATGCTCCCGGTGCAGGGGAGGTTATGGCGAAATTTTTCAAAAATTTAGGGTGTTAGCCAAATTTTTGAAATTTAGAAAATTCTCAGAAACTGAAAAGTTGGAGAATGGAAGCCTGATCGATCGTAGAGCTGAATAATCAAACCATTTTCGACTTTGTTCCTTTTCGGGGACGAAAAGTTTTAAGTGGGGGAGATTGTAATAACCCGCAAAATCTGGGCCAGTTTAAAATTTTTATTTTAGCAAATTTAGCGAAATTTAATTATTTAAAATGAATTATTTTAAATAATATCGACGAGAAATTTATTTTGAATATAATTCGACGTATATATTTATATACGTCGTCGTTAGAATATAAATATTTATATATAATTATAAATAGAATTGAAAATGGCGCGGTAGTTCGATAATTCGATTTCAAACTTCAATTGAATGTACCGGGTGCAAAACAATCCGGATTTTAGTGAAACCAAAAATAATGGAATCTAATTGATAATATCTTTCTATCGAATCCGAGAAATCAAGATTTCATATCAGGAATCAAAAGATATGTCCAGTTGAAAATTCTGAATAGTCGCTATGGAATTCAGGCCCTTAAAAATGGACACTTTGCAAATGACCTCGGATTTCGACGAAACCACTTTTGTTGGATCTGCAGTGTCAAATTATTGCTAGGTTTCAAGTTTCATAATTTTTCGAATCCATATGTGAGCGTGGCAAAGGAAAACGCGTTTGACCAGTTTCAGTTGATTTTAATCGACTGGAAATTGGCCATTTTTCTAACGGTCTCAGAATTCGACGAAACCAGCTTTGTTAGGACCGTATCGTCAATACGAAGCTAGAAAATATTTTTCGAGAATTTTTCTAGTTAGTATGTGACCCCGGTAATTTGAAAGGTACGTTTAAAATTCAATATAGTGATTTAAATGTAAATTAAACGGAAACTGATTCAAACAGTCGAATCAGCTTGCGATATATATCCCATTGTGTTCAGAATGGGGGTAATACGCTATGGACGACAGGCGGTGGGCCTCGTTTCGAGGTCGTATGTAAAAGTCAACTTTTTTCGAATAAAATAATTAAATAAATAAAAAAAATAATATGAATATATCCTTCCCCCTTTTCCCTCGAAACCTAAATCAGAAATCAAAGAAAAAAAAAAAAATGCTGAACCAGCGATGGAAGCCGCCGCTCCCCATCGACCCCCCCCCCTCTGCCCAGCTCCTCCTCGATGACCTCGCTCCACCCTCGACCTCGCCCGAGCCCCCCATCTCCAGTCGCGACACCCCCCCCCTAACCAAATCGAAGTCGCGACGCCCCAGGTGGGGACCCCAATCACCGCCGCCCTCCATCTTCTTCTTCTCCCTTCCCTCGTTTCTCTCCCCTCTAAAATGAAGACTGACGACGCACCCAAAAACCACCCAGCAAACCCTAAAACGCCGATCAGCCCCCCCTTCCTTCTTTTTTTCTCGTGGCTACGGGCAATAAAGATGCCGAAGATGCGATAGCGATGAAGACTTCTGCAAATGAAGAGCCGTGGAGCTAGGATAGCTTATCTGTGAGAATTTCTCACCTTTCAATTTATTTTCTAGTTATATATATATACTAGGATGCAGACGGTGCTTAGTAGCACCCGACACAATCGTCCACAGACCATGGACTTGTTTGTTTGATTGATTGCGATATTGGTTTGAATGTGATTTGTGGTATGAAAAATCGAATCGATGAATTGGTTAGGATTAGACGTGCGCCGTTATAAGGCGAAGGCGTAAGGCTAGGTTAGACCCTTACTCCAAATTTTGTGGTTTGCATAACGAAAGTGAATTTGATTGATGTGTGAATGGCGTGGGCCTTCACTAGACCGGGGATTAGGCTAGGCCTTGTCCCGTTTCTAGTATCGTGCCGTTATGCCGCCGAAATTTTCTAAAATATGTTAGAAAAATAAAAATATGATTTTTATTGAATAAATGAATTGAATAAAAATTCATATGTTGGAATAAAATGTTTTATCGTTAAAAATATAATTTTTAACGTGAAAGTGAATAAAATAGAATATTCATTTACAAACCAGACGGTTTGTTTATGTACACCTATTTGAAGGACATTGATTGGGTCGATAAATTTTACACATCGCCCAACTGCACAAATAAAATATGTGTTTGATTGTTTGAAACCCCACACGGGTGTTAGGATGAAATTTGAAGATTCACTCATCCTGATTGATTAAATATGTCGATCGATCGATTGACAGGCTGTTATAAGCGTTAGATATCTATATTTGATGCTTATACAGTGTAGTGCACTTTGGTTGATGGTTGATTATTTTCAATGCTATTATATACATGTGTTGTATGCAAATCCATATAATTAATTTTATATGGTAATTGATTGGGCCTCATTCCAGTTTTGAAAAAGAAATATTTGAAAAAGAAATATTTGAAATAGAATATTTGAAAATAGAAATTTATGAAGCCGTGTTGATTAGATTGACGCCATTTTGACGTGAACGATATTTATATCAATTTTAAGTGATTTCGAAATGAATTGAATTGAAAACGAATTCAAAGTGAATTGAATTGAAAGTGATTTCGAAATGAATTGAATTGAAAACGATTTCGAAATGAATTGAATTGAAAACGATTTCGAAATGAATTGAATTGAAAACGATTTCGAAATGAATTGAATTGAAAGTGATTTCAAAATGAATTGAATTGAAAACGATTTCGAAATGAATTGAATTGAAAGTGATTTCAAAATGAATTGAATTGAAAACGATTTCGAAATGAATTGAATTGAAAACGATTTCGAAATGAATTGAATTGAAAACGATTTCGAATTGAATTGAAATTTGAATTGAATAGAAATGAATTTTGAAACGAATCTATAAAGAAGAATTCAATTTTGTTTTGAATTGAAATGGAAGTTGAAATAGATTTTTGAAACGAATTCAAAACTATTTATATAATTCGTTTTAAATAGAAATCGACGAAATATATATTATATATATTATATATAATATAATGGCCTAAATAGAACGCGCCGCGCCGCGGCAGTTCGCGAATTTCGACCATTTATTTCAAACGGACATTACGGGAGATCCGACCGTCGGATTCTCCTAAAACCGGAACCGTTGGGTTCGTATCGAAAAGAGCTTTCTAACGAATATCAGAAATTTGAAATCTAACGGTTGGATTTGGAATTATGTCCAAATCAAATTCGAAAAAGGTCGCTGTAAGTGCAGTTCGATGGCCGTTGATGGAAATCGACTGTACGGGCCTTGATAAAATTATTAAAAATGGTAATAATTTGTGTAAAATCATAAGAAATGATTTGTGAAGATTTGGGATGAAAAACTCCATATTTGAAAAGATAAAAATGGATTTTTATCGAAATGAACTAGTTTTGAACTAGAAATATATTTCTATTTATTTTTAAATAAATAAATTGAATTTAAAAAGGGTTTTAAAAATAACCAAAATTTCCAATGATTGCATTGGAGTGGATTTGAATCGAAATTGTCTTCGGAATATTTCGATGTTGGAATTCGTGATTATACAGGTGTTGTTATGGAAATTTGAAAGATATATATATTTATATCGTTATTTCCAATACGACATTTGTTAGTCGTAGAATTTGATATTGAATATAAGCCGATATATTTTCTATTCAGAGCCTTGTATTGAATATCGAATGTGATTTGGGTTTGTCGGGAATGGTGTCTTCACTAACACTGTTCTTGAACCCAGTTGAGAAATGATTAAATCTTTTTATTTAGATTTAATGAAGTGTACCAATTAAATAATATTTGATTGGAATTGAATTGATATTGATTTTTGGGTTTATCGTGAACAGTGTTTTAAATAACACTTGTTCTTTAACCCGATAATTAATGAATGTGATTTGGGTTTGTCGTGAATGGTGTCTTCACTAACACTGTTCTTGAACCCAGTTGAGAAAAGATTAAATCTTTTTATTTAGATTTAATGAAGTGTACCAATTAAATAATATTTAATTGGAATTGAATTGATATTGATTTTTGGGTTTATCGTGAACAGTGTTTTAAACAACACTTGTTCTTTAACCCGATAATTAATGAATGTGATTTGGGTTTGTCGTGAATGGTGTCTTCACTAACACTGTTCTTGAACCCAGTTGAGAAAAGATTAAATCTTTTGATTTAGATTTAATGAAGTGTACCAATTAAATAATATTTAATTGGAATTGAATTGATATTGATTTTTGGGTTTATCATGAACAGTGTTTTAAATAACACTTGTTCTTTAACCCGATAATTAATGGGATGTGACTTTGGGTTTATCGTGAACCGTGTTTAAATGACACTGATTCTTTAACCCAGTCACAGATTAAAACTAAGTGGAGTTTTAATGAATCTTTAATTAGATTGAAAAGATCGAGAATGGAGTATCACCAGTTTTGCTCCAGGCGATAGTTAAATCTTTAATTAGATTTGAAAGTGAAATTTAGAAACTAACTGTCGGTTAGCTAAGTAGAATGGTTTTCTGGATATTGATCTGATGTTGGTTTCGGCCTTCGGGGTTAATATTTGGGGAATTATTCTCTTAATTAATTTACGGTTAATGACTAATGAGTTGGAATGAGGCGTATGTTGTGTTTGTGTAACACTTTTATAATATATACGCGAGTTATTCGGAAAGACCGGGTTTATCCCATTCTGAATAACTGATACGACGATAAGTCGAAGATGAAGACGATGGTCGAAGACCGGAGGTCTTCACGTCGTTTGGGTGATAACTGATGATCTTGATTGGGCTGTACACCCAAGAAGATGGAAACAGTTAGTGATCGTCCAGACGTGCTTGGAGATCGATGGATATGCGGGGTACTAGGTGCCTCCGGTTTCGTTCAGACCCAGAACGGACTTGTAAATGGACTGTGTGTCTGACATCGGATTTCATTCTGTGTGACTGATATCGGTTGCATAGGATGGCTTGCCTGTGTGGCATGCTAAGATGCAAATGATCAAGGCTTCTGTTGAAAAGCAAAGTCTTGTGGTTGATGATCAAAGCACGGCCTTTGTGGCGTAGCTTTGTGTAACGTTTGATTCGCGAGTTTCACACCCGGTATGAATCAAAAACGGGAGACGGACCTCAGGGAGGGCATGCGTTTCTTTCTAGTTATGAGTGGCGTCAGTGCTTGAACTGGCTGACGAGTTTGACTCATGTGGATGTTACTTATTATTACTTGCTGAAAAGCGAGGCGCCTCGTGATATCGGTTTCGGCCGATGCTTCTGGTCGGCTGACGGGCCAGGCGTACGCCCCAAAGGGTGGGGAGACGCATGTTCAGGCATTTTAATCCACATCGGTGGACCGGCCCTGACGATCCAAGGGTCACTCGAGCTCTGATCCTGAGGGGCGGACTAGAGCGTCTCAAATCGGTTGAGGATCTTGCCCCTAGCCTCGGTTCATACCATAAATGATAACCCAACTTCCAATACGACATTTGCGGTTTTGATTGTAAACTTATATATGGCGACATAGTGTTATGGGCCATTCATGCCGCCTATGATTGATACTTATGATTTGAAGTTGTTGTATACACTATGCACTTATAATAGTATCAAATGATTTGTTTTAAACGTATCAAGCATTCTTTGGCTGTTATAAGGGAAAACCCTATCCTCGGCTGCGTTGCATTGTGTGATGGGACCTGGGTCTTATAACAGCTTCATTTTCCTTATTTAGCATTGCGCTGTTTGTTTTACGCACTGGTATTCTTGGGAGGAAACCCGTTCCGTGTTATACGGCGTGGTCCCTTGTTTTACCTAATGATTTAAAATAAAGATTAACTGTTTTAGTTCTCACACCAGTCCCATGACTGACCTGGAGTTTATTGTTTTAACCTAAACTCTGGGTGCCCTTATTTTGACACGGGCAGCTAGTAGTTTTGGTTTTGCAGATTTATATTCACAGGATCCTGGTGTACAGCTGGAACGATATCCGGAAAGCTTTGTATCCGTATATCTCATTCTAGTTGTGTATTGTATTATTTTCCGCTGCTATGTATTTAAATGTAATTTAAATCTCTGATATTTCTGTGTAATATTCGTTTATACTCTGTATATTCTTGTAATCTGATGCATTGTTGTAATAAACAGTGAAATGTTCTTTTATATGCGTTCTGATTTGTCGTGTTCTCAAACGATAGGGCGTTTCGAACGGTCTGGGTCGGTTTAGCGACTGGTTCGGACCGAGCGAAATTCCTTGCCGTCACATCATCTATGTATTGAGTGAATTAAAAAAAAGTCTGAACCTAAACCATAGCCTGTATCTTGTGAAATATTTAATATACAACAATGAGTTCAAAAACTCAATGTTTTCGATCATCGATTTTGCGAAATTCAGGCATATGGTTGTGATTTTTAATGGTGGTTTCGTAGTTTTTAGCGATGGGGTTGAGGAGATCTTCTACGATAATCGAAAAAGGGAAGTAGGGCTTTTTCTGGCGATTGTGGCAGTCATGGATCACGTCGTGGGAACAGAACAGAATGAAGGATTGTGGATCATAGGAAAAATACTAAAATATTTATTTAAAGAACTAATTGTGGGTTTAGGATCGAATATATTTTTGTTGATGACTATGTTTGAAGCTACTTTTAAGTGAAGAACTGCGCTAACTTCAAAGGGTTTTAGAGGATCGGACCTGTGGCGATGGAGAGAAGAGGTCGTCGTCATCGAGGTTCGGTCAAGTTTAGGTGATGATTGGAGTTCTTTAGTGGCGTCTGGAGGTGATTTCTTGGATCGGTGTTTACAAAGTAGTTTTGGGTTCAAAAGTGAAGTCACTGTCTTAGTAAGCGGAGACACTTTCAAGCTCGAGAAGGTGGTCAATGAGTGAGCAGCGAGGTGTGGAGGTGAACGAGGCAGTGTAGCGGGTGGCAGAGTGGTTGTGCATGTGCACAAGTGCACTGTGTGTATACTGGAATATTGCAATGGTTATGTGAAGAAGAAGACAGGATGAGGCCTGGGTGTTGATGGTTCGATCAGGTTGGTTATTATAGCCATATAATAGCAAAGGAAAGAAAGCAAGAAGAGGTTGGGTTAGTAGCAGTAGAAAGAATGAAGCAGGCATCAACTTGGAAAGGAGAAAGGATGGGCATCAGGTGAAGGAATAACAAAAGGGAGGGACGTGTGGGATAATTGGGCCAGTTTGGGCCACATACAAATAAATAAATAAATTTTTAAAAAAAGTAGAAAGGAACGAGAGAACGAGAAAGAAAATGGAAGTAAGACAGAGCAGAAGAATGGGGAAGGCAACAACGTAAATGGGAAAAGGGGTGTTTAGTTTTTGTTCCCACCTGGAGCTGAGTGTGCAAAAATTTCAATATGGGTTCATGGCCGTGAGCTTCGGCACGTTTTTATAAAAAAAGGAAGTAAAGAAAATAAAAATAATAAGAATTTAAAAGGAAAATGGAAGAGAAAGGGTTTAAGTTTTATATAAGGATACATATAAGCTTAAATAAATGAAGACGGGTTCGAATAAATATTTATGTGCATATTATCGAGAGAATCGATAACATAGCAGTCAAATTTTAGCAGGTTGAATCTAAAATAAGTTGGTTAATAAAATGACTAGAATTAGCTTAAATTATAAGGATCAGTTATAATATAATAAATGTAAATAGTCATTAATGCACAGCTGAAAATAATGATTTGCAATTCAGTAAAATCTGAATTGTTTGTTAATTTATTTATTTAATTAATTGAGTTGGTTTTAAATTACGTTAATCATAATTATATATTGACATCAGTAGGTGGAAATAAAACACCATTCCACTATAGATTGTATTGACTGAATTGTTTGAAATCCCGATTAGCAGAAATTGTTGCTGAAAAAAATGAATAGGAACGGATTGATGGTGTGGCAAAACAAACAAAGATAACACCAGCAAAGCAATCGCAGATCTAGCAATAAAAGAAATAACACAAGAGGTTTGTAGTGGTTCCACTAACGTCTTGTTAGTGTATGTCAACTTGGGGAGTGGAGATTTTATTACTTTTCTCAATAAGAAAAATTACAAGACTGACAGTAGGGAAGAAGAAGACACACCTCACATTTTTGAGATGATGATACATTCACCTAATCCCTATCCTTATATAAGGATTAATGCTTGGGGTTGAAGTAATTGATTAATGATATAAATCAATGCCTAATTAATTCTCGAATTCTCCTGGTAGGCTTCCTTGTTTAACCAACCAATTAGGGAATTAATTTCTTACTTCATTATCCCAAAAAGAAACCTTCTTCAAATCCTTCCACTTATGTAGGTAATTTATTGCCTATCCTTTTTACAAATAAAAGAGCAATAAATGTCTGATATCTTCCAAATCTTCTGCAAATTGGAAATATTATATTCCCAAATCTTCTCTAATTGGAAATATTCTATCACCATAATTAATAATATCTTCCAATCTTCAGCAAATGGAAATATTGTATCACAAATTATAACAATCTCCACCTTAATACTATATTTCCTTGAAAACATACCAACTCCACCTACATCCTCTTACTCTAAGCATCTTCTCGGACAAGACAACATGGTTACTTCCCCCAATGAGCTTCGGCATGGCCATCACCCATTGCACTTTGTCAACAAACTCCAGCAACGCCACCGCCTGCCAACAAAGTGTACAAAGTAACCCCTTCAAGTAAGACCTATCAATCTTCACCATGAAAACAAACGTCTCCATGAACCATCTCAACCCTCTCCCCGCACCGTGCCACCACGTGTCACCTAACATTTCGATAACCGATTCCAGTTCGAGCAATGCCCGGAGATAGCTGTCTGCAAAGACTTATGCATATCCACTGCTTTTTCCTTTGATCTCTGACCAACTTCAGACGATCCCTTCTTCCGCTTATCAAGCACATCCTCTTGGCAAAATCCTACCTTGTTGAAGCTTTCCCCTTTGATCATATTCTACCTATGCAAAAACTCAAAGTCCCTTCTCGTATGCCTAGCTTTGACATCTTTCCACGAGAACTGTAGGCTCCAACCCTTGACTCTCCAAGTACAGTGCTTCCCATCTCTTGACTTTATTTTCTTCTTCTTCTCCCCTCTCTCCATACCAGCTAATAAGGCTTCCGTACTACTTTCTCCTCTACCTTCACTCAACCCTTCATATGATCCTTCCAAATAGAAGACCTGCCTTCACATCAAGATGTGCCTTCACTGAAGTACCCTCTCTCATCCCCATGGTGAAAAACGTCTTCAGCAAAATCAGACAGTTGGTTAGTGACTTCTTTAGATAGAGTTTTTCCAGCTTGGTCCAAATGTCCTTAGCAGTGGTCTCACTGCTAATCTCTGAAATGACATTTTCTCCCATTGCCAATTGTGAAGTAGTAAACGCCCGTCGTTCCATCTCCTTCCTTTCCACAGCTGAAATATCATCCGTCAACTCCTCAAAAGCAAATACCACAGGATGAACATTATTCCTCACCAGAACAGTTTTCATCCTCCATTGCCTCTTCTCGAAGTCTTTATCCCCATTCCATCTTTCTATTGCTAACTGAGATCCTGCTTCCATATATGTCCCTTTGACATATAGCCTTGATACAATTGCTGAATTCTCCTTATTTCCTGCCATAATGCCTAACACCCTTTTTCAATCAACCTTGTGCTTTGATACCAATTGTTGCAGGAAAAAACGAATAGGAACAGATTGATGGTGAGGCAAAACAAACAATAGATAACACCAGCAAAGCAATCGCAGATCTAGCAATAAAAGAAATAACACAAGAGGTTTATAGTGGTTCCACTAACGTCTTGTTAGTGTACGTCCACTTGGGGAGAGGAGATTTTATTACTTTTCTCAATAAGAAAAATTACAAGACTGATAGTAGGGAAGAAGAAGAAATTTTAGAGATGACACACCTCACATTTTTGAGATGATGATACATTCACCTAATCCCTATCCTTATATAAGGATTAATGCTTGGGGTTGAAGTAATTGATTTATGATATAAATCAATTCCTAATTAATTCTCCAGTTCTCCTGGTAGGCTTCCTTGTTTAACCAACCAATTAGGGAATTAATTCCTTACTTCATTATCCCAAAAAGAAACCTTCTTCAAATCCTTCCACTTATGTAGGTAATTTATTGCCTATCCCTTTTACAAATAAAAGAGCAATAAATGCCCGATATCTTCCAAATCTTCTGCAAATTGGAAATATTATATTCCCAAATCTTCTCTAATTGGAAATATTCTATCACCATAATTAATAAAATCATCCAATCTTCAGCAAATGGAAATATTGTATCACAAATTCTAACAGAAATAAACACCGTTCTGCTATTAGTTTGATATGTTCTATCAGTAAATATATGTTGTTAAGTTATTATATTATCAATTGATAATATTGAATTGTATCGTTGTTTGTGTAAATTGGTTTAACAACTTAAATGTCATTTGTTAAAGAACTGTTATATACCATTGGAATTGCTAAGCTGAAATTTCTATAAAGTAAATCTGAAATTAACTCAAGTTGTTAATTATTTGAATAATTGTTTTAAGAAACAATTAAAGGTGATTATTTCTAAATTAATAATATTAATTTAAAAGGGGAGATTGATTGAAATCGGTTTGTTTTAAGGTTGATTTAAATCAACTAGTTTATGTGGAAATGGGTAATTAAATTAATCTTTTCGATTAATTTAAATAAAAATAGTTTTAACAAGTAATTGTTAAAACAAAGAAATGTGTTATTAAAAGTTAATTAATATTTTAATTAACAGATTTTGACAAGGTAAGTGTGAAGTTAAATAGAGAAGTTAAAATTTGATACATTACATAGAATAATATTTCTAACTTAATTAATCTATTAATTATGTAAGTTTTAAAGATAATCTTATCAATAAAGGAAAAGGGAATTAAGTCGATTAAATTTCTTGGTTTTAAATATTTAAGTTAATCAAGTGAATTTTGTGAATGTTTCAAAAATAACAACATTGTTTGAAAATAGGTTAAGATTTGAAAATCAATTGGATTTACAAGTTTGGTTTGACGAATATTTTGAATATCAAACTTTTACAAATCTTAATGATAAGATTGATTTCGACTCAAGGCCTGAGAGGTAATCAAAATACCCCAACTTGAACGATTTCACTATTATTTGATAGATAGTATTCGTTTGTGTTTGGAATGAGTGTTAGAGTTGAATATCGCTTCAGTTATGAAACATATTTTCAAGAGCGAGGTTATCATGCATCTATTCTATATTATAATGAGAATACATTGAAATGAAGCTTTTGAAAAGTCTAGAATGCCCTTCTAAATTTGTATTGTTCGACTTGGGAAGTTTTGTAATTTTTGAACCACGTCGTTCCACCACATTTCCACTCTTTTCCACGACATCCACTACCGCAGTTTCATTTTCATTCGTTTCCTGCACTTTCCTCTCTTCAATCTTATCGCTGGAAAAGTTAATGGCGTCTCTTCTCATCAATTTTCATGTGTTCCATCTTTGCGCCCTCATCTTCCCCAATTATACAACAAAAGCCTAATCTTTCGATTTCTCAACAGTAAGAGCATAAATCTACTCTAACTGTTTACTGCTTTGTTTTTTTAGGGATTTCTTCTAACTATCTTTGGCTGGAATCCTACAGTAATCTAATCATTCATGAAGCTTATATGGAAACTACCAACGAGTTGCAAAGGAAAGGATTCAATTCATTTTCTATAAATGCATCAGGTAAACCTACTCTAACCTTTTTTACTGATTGGATTTTTACGGCTTTCTTCTCACTATCTTCGGTTCGAATTCAACAGTTAGGTAATCATTGACTAAGCTGATATGGAAACTACAAGGGTCTGCTAAAGGATTCAACTCATTTCGTGGAAATGCATCAGGATATTTTATTCTTTCCTTCTTATCATGAATTACTTTCATATGCACTGAATATTTTACCTATACTCGCTGTTAATGCTTATCCGAGGAGTATCAGTTGCGTTAGTAACAAAATGTTAACCCAACCTGCGTGTTCAGAATTTTTTTAGTAGCTTGACAGGACCAATTCTTAGTATATGGGAAACACGGATAAGTAGATTCAGAATATCTTGGTTCGTTTATTTTTCAGTTTTCATTATTACACACACATATATTCAACTTTTTTTAAAGTTTGCATTGGCAAGCTACGTGCAGTGCTTGGTGAGAAGTGAGAACCAGACGTTGATATGTTTTGAATGTATTTGTTTATTCAATGTGTTTATATATATTACAAAAGATAACAAAAACTTTAATAAGGATAAAAAATTGCTTTGTATGAAAAAGGTTTAATTTTATAAATCATTATAAATGACATGTTTTAATAAATACTGTGCTTTTAAAATGCGGTTCTTTGTTTTTTTACTCATTGAGACAATTTCTTTTACAATTTATGCATAAGTTATAATTTACTATAGTTTATACCACCATCTCTACTTCTTTCATATTGATTCAGATCAAGGTGTTCTTAGTTGCAAAAGTTCATGTTTCTTAAATTTTTTCGTCATTGGTTAAGGCTGCTGGAGATAGAATGATTACAACGATCCATTACTGCAAAAATGCATTTGAATTAATCGACAGAGAAGAGCATGTCTTTGGGGCACCCCAGCACTTCAACAATCACAATAACAGGTAAGCATAATGTTGAATTTTGACTAATATATTTGACTTTTGAATAAAATTGTTGACTTTGACGTAGATTGTCTATAATATCTTTCACATCTATGTTCATTTACATGTGCATAATGTGAAATAAATTAAAGTTGGTCAAGTGGACTTTATATTCTATGCAGTTTCTAGTGCTTCCTTCTTACAGTTATGTATTTGTACCATCAAACTAACCAACATGACAACGATGAATTTGATATTTAAGAGTTCAAACGCATGTGCTTATGCGATACATGATGGGAAACAATTTGTGTGCTACTGCTAAAATTCTTGAAGATGGAAAAGGGTAACCGAACTGAGCGAACAGGGTAAGCATTGCTTTCAAAAAAATTTTTGCATCCAAGTTGAAGCTTACAAGTTGTTAATCCAATTCCTTTACTTTGGTTTCACGGCCTGTACACTTACTAAGTTTTAGTTCCAATTTCTGTATTTTGATTCACAACATAATTTAACAGGATGAACTTTTACATACTTTTACAAGTGGTTTAATTCTTATTTGACAAAATAAAATTATTGTCATATGCATTTTTGTATTTCAGTCCATTTCCTTTCATTCCAGAGAGCTCGGCCGGTAATTTCATAATAATAAAGCCAGTTTAATGAATGGTTAACTTTTTATAATTGGATTACAATGATTTATGTTTGAATGGTTAGATTTCTATTGCATATAAAACACAATGCGACGACAACCACCTATCCTTAAGAAACTAGAAATATATCTGTGCATGATAGAAAAATGGTTAACTTTTCATTCCTAGAGTTTCTAGAATTTTATTATAGTCTAAAGCTAAAACAAAGTCTGTTCACATAATCAACAAGCAAAACATGACATGCATGGTTACGGTAAAAGTTAAATTCTTCTTTATTAGAGGAATATTGCATACAAGATTGATATCGTTTTAAATACAGTATCAAAATTTGCACAACTAACAATAAATATAGGAAATAATCTGATCAAAGATTTTAGCTTTTTGCAATATTTTAAAACTAAAACAAAGTTTTCTCATAATATACCGTTACTATGTTTTTGTCTTTGTACCGATAATTTTAGATTAGTGGTTATCTTAACATATACCACTTATTTGTGATAATTAGATCGTTTTACAGTTACAACATCAATTATGCTGAAAATAAATTGCTGTGTTCATTCTGTCCGATGCTAAAATTAACATTATAAAATTATTATTATTATTCTTGATATGAGAAGGTTACGACTTCTTATACGTAACCGTGAGCATGTTTTTGAGGTAAAGAAACACAGGCATATGACATTACTAGAATTTGGACAGTTATCTGAATAATTTGATATTCATGTTACTTTAATGTTCAGTTTAGTTATGTGTTTAACTGTAATTTATGTTTATTCCCTATGATTTTGTGAATTGATTTTGTTTTCATAATTTTTTGATATAACTATTTTACTGTCATTTCCATTATAAAGATGGATGCATGTTGTCCTTGCATAACTTTAATTTGATTGATTATAGAAATGAGTGCATTGACTAGGTTATGATATATGTCTATTTTGCTTCTTTAAAAAACTGAATTTTCTAGCCATTGAAAAATACATTTAACATTTAATATCAACTATAAATCTACACCAATTTTAATGGCTCTAATTTCTCTTGCTTTTGGAAGAATTTTAGTTTGATGCCTTCTGTAATGAATATATTTTTAATATTTTCCATTCACGATCTATTGAGATAACCTGATGTTTCTGCACATCGTTGCACCATTTATCTTTCTTTCATTTTCTAAGATATGAGACATATGAGCTTATAATGGGATATATATATATGTATATAATTGATTTTTGTCCAAATAACTTCTATAACAATGATAACTAATTTAAATATGGAACATATGCAATACCCAGATTTTGAAATGTTTTCACTTAATGCTAAAATTATAAAACTAAAGCAAAAATTTTGTTATATGTTTCTTACTTCCGCAACTGAATGTGTAACACCCCACCTCCGCCAGTGCCACTCTCGCAAGGGCACTAGCTTTGGAGGGGCGTTAAACGAGGTAAACATGCATGCAGATATCACAAGACAGAACATATAAGTAAAAACAGAGTTAATAAAGCAGCGGATAAAACTAGCATTTCAAAACCATAGTCAAGTTACATCAAAGTACTTGGTCATTATTTTCCATAAAACATAGTCTAGAACATAAACTGAAAACTGGAAATAACATAAAGTAACTATCCCCAAAGTATAATAAAGCCATAGCGAGCTCAAGTCCAACCCGTACATGAGCTATCCCGAAAAGCAGCTAAAGATCCAAGCTAAGTACCAGTGTTCCCACCCTGTAAACCTGAGGGGGGGGACAGAAGAAAAGAGGCGAAAGAAAATGGGTCAGTCAAAAAGACTGGTAAGTCCTATCTACTATTAGTATAAAAACTAATAAAGTTAACTGAACATGTAAACAAGGATGAGATGTGGGGTGATAACTGGCATGGTGAAAAGTTAACAAGATAGATCAAGTGTGGCATCGCATATACAAGGTTAAGTTGCACCAGGTGTGTACTAGTATTCCTATCCATGTCAAGTATAAACAAGAAATGATCCCTTGGCCCAAAGCTGGCCCACATCATGAGATGACCTAAATCGAGGTCCAACTACTCGGTCTAGTCGATCGGCTCCCTAAAAGCCTAACTCGTCGTGTATCGGTGTCATACGGCTTAATCATGGAATGTAGTTAACTGTACTAGGTCTACCCCAGGGTGTATCCAGCCCTAAGGTGTAAACCACAGACACAATTCAAGCACGCACAGTCTAAACCTACCGGTGCCCGTGTTCAACTCCGGACTTAATGTGCACGACCATGGTCCGCCTGAACAACCGGTGCACCATTCAGCCGTCTCTTTTGGTCTCTTACAATCAGTCCAGTAATCGTGCCCCACCCTAGCCTAGTCCAGGGTACCCATGATACTTCCAAGTAGGTTACTGCTGAAAAGGACCACATAACTAGGGTTTCAAGCGGGTTAAGTGTGGTTAACCCTATCCTAACCATCTATTGAGTCGGTCAAGTGTGTCCAAGCAGTTCATGACTTAACCCTATCAATACATCGTGTTTAATTGGTTAAGTATATTCAAGTAGTCCATGACTTAACCCTACCAATCCATCGTGTTTAATTGGTTAAGTATATTCAAGTAGTCCATGACTTAACCCTACCATGTGGCATTAATTAACTTAATGCACCCCAACCTCTCACATTAGACTTTGTTGTGGTTACTAGTTAAGCCGGGCGGGTCCGGGTAGCTTTACACCACAACCTAGTCTAACCTCGGGTTTTAAGTGCGACATGACCAACTACTCACATTGGGTCCTATTGCTTGTAGCCACTAGTTAAGCCGGTCGGTTCCGGGTAGATTTATGCTACAAACTCAACCCAACCTCGAGTTGGTCATTCTCATGTTTTCTAGAAGTCATGTCCAAGTCCATGTTCGAAGCATAAACACATGTCAAACTTTCATGTCATATTTTCAAGTCATGTTCTTATGTTATTTAAGTTTGCCCAACTACCCATACGTATTCCCATCGCACGTAAATTCGCATCACGCAAATAGATCAAAGAGGGAACATAACAACATGACAAGGTGGGTATAAGATGGCAAAGTCTATCACAAGTTACACATGGTGATATTTGAGGCCAAAGGGGTTCAACATACTAGCATATGGCCTCAACATGTATGATAGCATATAAGGTGACTTGGCCTCATACCTATCAAATAGCATAAGGGTGCTTTAGCCACTAGCATGCATAATAGCATAGGGTGATTTGGTTTGGCCACAAGTTAAACATGGTGGCATAAGAGGCATAGATATGTTCATAAGCTTGCATATCACATCATGGGCCTCAAAACATGCATAATATCAACTTAAGCAAATAGGTGAAACATGATCATAAATGACATAGGATGGTGGCTAGAAGTTCGCATATAACATTATATGCAAGTTATCATAAAGGTTATGAGAGTTCTCATGTTGCATAATGCAACATTCCAAATCAAAGGTCATAGCTTTCTATGCACATAGTCAAGGTGATAGCTTTACAAACTTGCATAGGGTAAATCAATGCATTACATTATGGAATCAAAGCAAAAAGTTTTCTATGCATAAGGTCAAGGTGATAGCTTTACAAGCATACATCTATGCATAGCATGATAGGATCAAAGCTCATAGTTTTCTATGCACAAATCATACTTAGGCCCAAACTCAAACTTGCAACATGTCATATTAACTTCATAGTTAGAATCTAAGAGTAGTATAGGGCTTACAATGCTATGAAGACTAGAGTAAATATAAAATAAGATTGAGACGAAGCCACTAGCAACTCTAAAAAACCCAATTGAATACAAGCTCCAAGTTGACTTGAGAAACAATAAGCTCCTTTGATTTGTATGAAGAAATATCCTTGTTTTGATGAAGAAAGGTGTCTCTTTTACTAGCTTAGGACACTCAAACTTTCATGAAGAGGATGGAGGCCATGATATGAAGATGGAGGCCATGACCAAGAAACATTTGGGCAACATTTAGTAGTAGGAATGATTAATGAGGGTTTAGGCTAGGTCTAGGGGTCTTTTTATAGATGATTAGGTTAATTTAGACCATAGGATTAACCCTAAAACACATCAGGTCCGTCAATCCCGTCAGAAACTTCTGGAACCAGACTCAGCATGTCACAATTGGTGCACCAGGAAAACTGGTCCGACAGGGGGGGTCGACCCCTGGGTCGACATGGGTGTCGACCCCTGGGTCGACGGGGGGTCGACCCATTGGGGGGGTCGACAGGGGTGTCGACCCTGCCTGGGGCGGGAGAATTCCCGCCTATTCTGTTTTGGCTGAAAAACTGTTTTTGGGCTTGGAATTTTCTGAAAACTTCATTGGGCCATAACTTGGTCATACGGGCTCCGTTTTTCGAAAACTCGGACTCTATTTCGCGTATTTTTCCGAGATGAACGCAATGGCACGGCCCGTTTCCCTTGATTCAGATTTTACAATTTAATTCTGCCTTGATTTTCATTATAACATGTTATTCAAAAATACGGGTTGTTACAGAATGTTCATTTTGGTAAATTAATTATTTATAGTTCATTTGATAGTAAGGTTGTGTTGTGCTCAAAATGATTTCTTTAATTAAACACTATAATTGCTATGTGTATGTTTTCGTCTTTTTAATTGAAGTAACTTACCGTTGTTGTATTGATACATATATGAATGGATCTGATACATGCTTACCTATGGTAGTTTCCATATCTACATCCGTCACGTATATCTACAAAATTATTTTCATTAACTGTCCATTTGAACTAAAATTCTTACCATAACCAAATTGGTATTTTTATGGTAAGTTGTTTCAGTCCTAGGTTATTTCCAATTTTACTTTGATTATCTTATAGATATGAATTTTAAATGAGATTTTTTTTTTCCATTAGCTGATTTAGTTTACCCAAATAAATATGTATGTTAAATGAGATTTTGTTCTAAAACGTTCCTACGACCTTTTGAATTGATTTTGTTTCCAAAATTTTGTGATATAACTATCTTACTGTCATTTCCATTATATAGATGGATACGTGTTGTTTGATTGTTGAAGAATAATTACTAGATTACGGTATTAATTGCTCATCGTTTCCTTGAATAACTTTAATTTGATTGATTATGGCAATGAATGCATTGACTAGGTTATGATATATTTATCTTTTACTTCTTTAAAAATTGAAGTTGCTAGACGTTGAAAAATACATTCAACATTAAGTATCAATTCTAAATCCACACCAATATTAATGGCTCTTATTTCTCTTGCTTTTGGATGAATTTTTGTTTTCTTCAAATTTTAGTTTGATGCCTTCTGTAATGAATATGTTAACTGATTGACACAATCCCTGATACTGCAATATCAATGCATTTTGTCACATTCCATTTATATGCAGCTTGATGGTCAGATGTCATAACAAGACACAGTTGGTTATGAGAAAGATGGAAAGCGTCCGCCTTCTTCAAAAAGTTACATCTTCCACTTTTTCTATGTTGTATACAAAACTGTTGCACTGAGAGCCTCGGTCGGGTTGTTAAATATCTACAAGGTTGACTTATCATACTTTTTCATGTTTATTTCATTCTCTACCGTATATTCTGCTATTTATCAGTCTGATTTTGTAATTAGTTTAGGTTTTTGAATGCAGATCAGATGATGAAGTAGTATATCTATGGGAAAATATCTATTGTCAGTCAAGGTGTGAAATTGATTCCATTAACTATTTAGTAAAACTTCTTACACATTTTGTATTTTATCTCTTTGTGTAAATTCGCATTTAACATAAAAATTTAATCGTTATTTGCAATTTGAGGTTCTGCAGATGTTAGGATGGATGAGCAAGAAGGTTCATAGTGGTAGTACCGATTATCGGCGCGCTGCTACTGATAAAAATTCCTAAGTTCACATATATTGTACTTTCCTTGTTATTAACCTATTTTTTTTCCCTGTACCTCTTTATGCTTCATCGATTCTACCACAATTCATGTTACCAATTCATATACGTCAAGAAATATCTACTTTTTTCGATTTTAGATGCACAAAAAAAAATCTAACTTTCAAATTATTTCAACTGTGTATTTCATAGAAGCTCACCAAAATATTTATCTTATCTCAAGCTTTATGACATTTTATATTATTAATAATATCCATATCGTCATATTAGTTGACAAAGTGGAATCTTAAGTGCAAGCGATGGAAATGAAGCACAAGATGTTACCTCAAAATCAATTCTAAATTTTATTTGCCTTTAAATATGTATGGTTTAACTTAATTTATTAATGAATTTTTTTTCATTTACTGGATGAAAATCCATAAAGCTAAAGATGGTTAGTTTATATTTAGTCATATTATACATGCATATATAAGGAAACTTAAGGTTATAAAAATCATTATTATTGCGAAATAAATGCAATTGCACATTAAACAAATTATCAATCAATGAAAAATCAAGACGATGTTTATTTGGAGAAACTGGATATTAGTACATCTCATTAATGTTGCAAAATGGATTACATTACGCATTAAATTTATCATCAATCAATATAAAATCAAGGGGACGTTCATTTATTTTTAACCATAAATCAGTTCTTTATCCTTTAAAACAAATGTAACTTCCATTGTAAATAAATAATTGATATAAATATAACTTTTACTGTAGTATATACCTATTGAAACTCTCTTTATGTTTTCTTCTTAGGGAAAGAATATTCCAGATTTGGAGCCACAAGTTGTATTGATATGCACTTCAATCTTTTTCTCGGATGGGTTTTGTTTTATGACAAGGCAATAGTGAAAGACGCACTAAAAGAAAATGAAGCAATGACACAATTTTCAGTCCAAACACATGTAGAATGCCATGCTTGCACAAAAAGGCGTAACCACTTTCCGTTGATGTTCACTCACAAAATCTAAGCACCTTATTTCCCATTCATGTTACCAATTTTGCCATGTGAATATTCATGAATAATTTTACTTTCATATTCATATGTCTGACATCAATCTACTCAGATATGTTATATTACAGAAGATGAATATTTTGAGGGATGATTTCCTTTAATTCTACACTTGCATGCATTTATAGCAGAAAAATGAAAGAGGTTCAATGAAGGCTACTAATGCCATGAGCTCGGGCACTACATCATATTCTGCGAGTTAACCGGTGATGCAAGTAACTGCATACCTTATGCAACAACGACAAATTCAAAATTCATGGTGGCTCTTCCTTTATTTTGTGATGGTGTTTGCCATAGTTGAAGACACGAAGAGTCAAAGTTCAACTGTACTCATGCACATGCACCAGGGGTTACTTATATCAAACTACATAATCGTCTTGAAGTCAATTCAGAGGTTAAAAAAATACAAGAAGCTTGGTCAATGTTAGGTAAAGGAAGAAGACCTCCTACCATAACAACTGAAGCTAAAGGAAGCAGAGGCAGCAGAAGCTCATAGGTGAGCTGATGTGGCGCTTCTGCAGTTCAAAAAAATAGCATCCCAGTAACATCAGGAAACAGATAACTGCAGTTCTGGAATGGACACCTGTGAAGAAGCAAGAGAAAACGGAAGCTGCGTTGGTCGACCGAAATAAATTGTTTGTGATGTGGGAGATTACTATTGTTAGACATTTAGGGAGCCTTTTTTTGTTTGCTTTTCCTTTTTCTTCTTTTTAACCGCTGCCTACAGCTTACGATGTGAATTGAAACCCACTACCAACGTCTTGAATTGGGAGAGTAATCCTCTGCATATAACTGAACTTGGATGCATGGACCCCATTTTATTTGTATTGGATGAAAATGTCATGTAGATAATATAATGTTGGCATATGCTGCCTTCTTTTGTTTGCTACCTTTAACTTTATTTAAGGCTTACTTGGGATTTGTTAACTGATACAGAGCATAATGCTAAATTCAGATTCACATTCCAATTGTCTATGCATATGGAATATACACACGCTTTAATATCAAATGTCTAATTATTTTACTTTGGAACTCCAAAACGAATAGTGCCGGAGATGATGCAATTTGATAGTAAGATTGATCATAATAATTTATGCACATGACCACTCTTTCGCATCAAATAGATTTGCTCCCGGTTCTCTTTGCATACGTACAACAGACGTGCTGTGACGGCCCGCCCCGCACCCGCTGACATTTCCAATGAAAGTGCGTTATGCCAATGCCCAACTAGTATGGGACGGTCGCCAAAGAAAGGAATTTGAATTAACAAGGAACCTGTAGAATGTCTCACAGCGCATGGGATAAAATATAATAATAACATAATTTTGACATAAAACAGGCGAGACAGTGCATCAGCTGAAAACTAAACCATCATGGCAACGGAAATCCAAAATACAGCTTATCTTCCAAACCAACATTATTTTGAAATACTGTCTCTAAAGCAAAAGAAAGAGGTGCACTACTAATGCCCAAAGTAGTGACCAGCAACAACATAGGGAGATTATATATATCATACGTGGAAGCCTCCTGCTTGTCTCCGGTACAGCTACTCGTGCATAATCACCTGATCTGTCTCTAGTCTGCCCATTTAAGAGCACCCAGAGTAATAAGAAGAGACATAAAACTCTGGGTCATACAAAAGTCTGGTATGAGCGATAACAGCAAAACAAAACAATAACAGGTATACATAACCATACCTGAACCTGCAACCAAAGAGTTAGCACAACAGTATGTACAATACTCTAAGGTGACACTAACACATGGTGTGAAAATAATGGGCAGGGGGTTTGCATGTCATGGTGATAGCAAAACATCAAACATAGCAATCATCCTCACATCTCTCACTCAGTGCGTAAAGTATACGATATCTACCACTTTGATCACCCAATTCTTTGTTACGATCACTCTGCCCCATGGAGTCATGACGGCTCCACTGCACTGATCTGTAACCACTAATACTTTGCTAACTCTGCCCCATGGAGTCATAACAACTCCACTGCACTGGCTCATAGCCCTGCTACGATCACTTTGCCCCCATGGAGTCATAACAACCCCACTACACTGATCCATAGCCACTAGTCCGTCTCTTAGTGGTGAGTCAAAGCTACAGACATCGATAACCCCTTTGCACACGTCCCGCAGCAAAATCCAATTCATGAAGTTAACTTGTTGGTTCCCATCTGGATCCTGAGTTCTACTTCCTATTTGGACTTCCTTTGCATCTCGAGTTTTGGTCGAATTGGAGTTGGTCTTCAGAAGAGTCGTTGCATAGAAGTAGTTTAAGTCTGGTTCGGTTCAGCTATACTGTGCTCAAGCTCCGTGTTTGTTTTGGCTTGAATACATCATCTCAAGGTTTCTCGTTTGGTTCGGGTCCTCTGGTTTGGCTCGGGTTTCCCCATCCGGTTCTGTTCGGATTCTTCATCGTGGTTTGGGTCGGCACCTTCATTTCTAGCTCCTCTCATGTTGACCCGAACTCGCGATCCCGCTCCCTAGCTTCAGTCCGATCCGATCTCCACGCCCTTGCTTTCGATCCAAACCCAACTCCAACTGTTATGCAAATGGACATCCTTCTTAACAAGCCTCCTGTGCCAAGTTATGATCCGAATTAAATCCCCTTGTCCAATTCTCTTGTCCGATCCGAGCCCTATATCCGATCCGATTCGAAACCCTGCACATTCCCTGCAACTTTTCCAGCAATTGTTTTATGTCATACGACGACATTTTCGATCATTCTTACTTTTCTATTCAATCACAAAGCATACCATACCATCATAGAAACATGTATAATCAACCATAAACACCAAAACGATGAATATCATGCCAATATGAATCAAACGTACCCAAAACTCATGGTTTTCCCCTTAATCATGTTTAACTATAACTAATGATAGTATTAACAAACTTACTCCAAATTAACCCAAATTTTTATCAGAACCCTAAAATAATATTTTAGAATTTTACAAATTTTTCCAGTTTTTTCTGAGTCATAATTTCGCTAATTAATACTAATCACACCTAATTAGCCATAATTAGTGAAAAACAATGCAAATCACTCACCTTAGCCAAAATATAACCACAAATCTGAAATGATTCTTTAAATGGCATAAATTCCAATGCACACAGTAGCCTTTGCCTCTAGTTTGATGTTGATTAGACTTGGTTTGATGATAATTAGCTTAATCTTCAATTAGAAAGTGATTTGGAGGCGTTTTAGAAGGTGGAGGCCATGGCTAGGGTTAGAGAGATGTTTTATGCAGCTGAAAATGAAAATAGATCGTTTCCTAACTGATTTCAGCCTCCCCATAACCCTAATCCCGAAATGGGTTATAGGCCTATTTACTAATCACCCTAATTAGGCCCGATTAAGCTGTTTTCACCTTCTAAACTTTATTTCAGCGATATCTCCCAAACGGTAAGTCCGTTTGGCTAATGTGACCACTCTACGGAGAGGTAAACCATCATCTGAATCCAATGGAAGTGGTTTCAGGTCAAAACACCTTACCAATCAAAAGTTATAGGCGAAAGAAGATCCTCCAAGGGCAAAACGGTCATTTAAAAATTGGAAAAAATCATGAACATGGAAAATGACCCCAATAGTCATTCCCCAAAGTTACACGACCATACGAGCTTATATGAAAAAGAAATAAATATTCTATGACCCTTCGATACGTAGAATGCGGGTCGTTACACTCTCTCCCTCTTAGGAAATTTCGCCCCCGAAATTCCTTAACTAAAAACATACAAAGGTGTTCCACATGCCTATTAGTCATTCACAAACAATCAAACATACACAACAAGCCTACCATAGCGTGCAGTTTACTAACAAGGGAAGAAACTATCACTATCAAAATCTTACAAGGAAAAGAGTTATAAATGTGATTCCTTTATGCTCTCCTCTGTTTCCTAAGTACAGTCACTCTCATTCTCGCCCCACTGAACCTTGACCAGTTTCACCGCCTTCCGTCGAAGTTGCTTTGTATCGCTTTCGACAATACGGATCGGCTTGCGGTTCCCAACCGTCTCGGGTTCTATTTCGATGTCATCCAACTGATCTGGTGAAACAGTCATAGCGGGGTCGTGCACGAACTTCCTTAACTGGGAAACATGAAACATGTTATGAACTCCCACTATCTTGTCTGGAAACTCAATTCTACATGCCAAATTCCCAAATTGCTCGAGAACTGGGAATGGACCAACAAATATTGGTGCTAACTTGCCTCTCCTGCTAAATCGAATCACGCTCTTTAATGGGAAAGTCTTGACAAACACCGAGTCTCCAATGGAGAATTTTAGATCTCTTCTCCTCTTATCAGCATAACTCTTCTGCAGATCTTGAGCAGTCTTCATTCGCTATTGGATAACCATGATCTTGTCTAAAGTTTCTCTTATCACATCTGGCCCAAACACAAACTTCTCACCAATTTCTAACCAACATGATGGTGAGTTGCACGGTCTTCCGTACAAAGCTTCAAATGGAGCCATACCAATACTGGACTGATAACTATTATTATATGCATACTCCACTAGATGCAAATGGCCATCCCAGGACCCTCCAAAATATAATATACAAGCTCTCCAAAGATCCTCCAATATACGATTCACCCTCTCTGTCTGACCATCGGTTAGTGGATAGTATGCGGAACTGAGATGCAATTCTGATCCTAAAGCCTCTTGTAAGCTCTTCCCAAATCCACTAGTGAACAACAGATCTCGATCACTTACAATGCCTTTAGGTACTCCATGAAATCTCATTACCCACTTCATATACAGTTCTGCTAACTTAGCTGCCGTTTTGTTCGACTTGACTGGTATAAACCTTGCACTCTTGGTCAATCGATCCACAATCACCCAAATACTATCATGACTTGATCTCGTCCTTGGTAACCCATCAATGAAATCCATTGAGACTTGTTCTCATTTCCATTCAAGAATTTCTAACGGCTGTAGCAACCCACTAGATTCTTTTGTTCTGCTTTAACTAGCTAGCAGTTCATGCATTTGGATATAAACTTCCCAATGTCTCTTTTCATCCCTTCCCAGTAGTAGGTCTGCTTCATGTCTCGATACATTTTATTACCACCGGGATGTATAGTCAGTTTTAAGTGATGACATTCTCTAAGCACTTCATCCCTCAATCCATTGACATTGGGTACAACCAGTCTACCATTCTTTCTAAGCCATTCTTCTCGATCAAGCCCATACTTGTTCATCTTCTCATCCCATTTCTAACTTGGAGATGATTTCTAGTAGGTTAGGATCGTCCCTCTGACTAGAACCAATCCGCTCAATCAAAGTGGGTCTGATCGTCAAACTTGCTAACATCTCTGGATCCAATTCACACTTTGGTCAGAAATCGTACCCAGCGATATACTCCAGTTGCTTCCATTCTAGAAACGTAGCCCCTAAACTGGCATGTCTCCTACTCAACGCATCTGCTACCGCATTGCCCTTTCCTGGTGTATATGCGATATCGAAATCATAGGAAGCCAAGAATTCTAACCATCTTTGCTGTTGGAGATTTAAATCCTTCTGAGAGAAGAGATACGTTAACGATTTATGATCAGTAAACAACTCAAATCTTTCTCCCAAGAGATAATGTCTCCACGTCTTCAATGCGAATATGATTGCTACCAATTCCAAATCATGGGTAGGATATCTTTTCTCATGCGGTTTCAGTTGCCGACTAGCATAAGCTACAACCCTACCTCCTTGCATTAGTACAACACCTAGTCCAGTACCACATGCATCCTTGTATACTGTCATATCTTCATTCCCTTTAAGAATGACTAACACTGGTGCACAAGTCAACTTTTCCTTTAGGCTCTTGAATGCATTTTCACACCTTTCGTCCCAAATGAAAACTTGATTCTTCTTGGTCAACTGAGCTAACGGTGCCGCTATCTTGGAGAAGTCTTGGATAAACTGACGATAATATCTAGCTAATCCCAAGAAACTTCTTACGTCCATTGAATTCTTGGGCGTAGACCAATCTTGTACCGTAGCCACCTTTGCAGGGTCCACGGCAATACCATTCCCTGAAACAATATGGCCCAAGAATCTCACTTCCCTCCTCCAAAAGTGACACTTAGAAAACTTCGCTTTCAATTGGTGTTTTCTCAAAACCTCCATCACTGCTCTCAAATGTTCCTTGTGTTCTTCCTCTTCCCTCAAGTAAACAAGTATATCGTTTACGAACACAAGAACAAACTTATTTAATTGATCCCTGAATACCATATTCATACGATCCACAAAATATGCTGGTGCATTGGTCAACCCGAAGGGCATCACCAACCACTCACATAATATAGATGGCGTCTGAAAGGCCGTTTTAGAAATACTCTCGGCTGCTACTCGGAGCTGATGAAATCCCGTCGTAAGGTATAATTGGGAGAGTACTCTTGCTCCCTCCAGTTGATCAAACAAATCATCTATCCGCAGAATAGGATACTTATTCTTCCTAGTCACTTTATTCAACTCGCGATAGTCTACACACAATCGAAGGGAACCATCTGCCTTGGTAGAAAATACAACTTGTGCTCCCTACTCGAAGACACTTCTTCTGATAAATCCTTCTTTAAAAGATCGCTTAATTGCACCCTGAGCTCTCTTTACTACCTTAGTTCCATACGACGAAGTGACATCACTATAGGTCTAGCATCTTTCGCTAAATCAACATGGAACACAATCTCTCGGTGTGGTGGAAGTCCGGTCACTTCCTCGAAGATATCCGGATACTGGCCAGCAATGGGAACTCCTGATAACTCGTCCTGCGGGGTGTCGAGGGAATTTAGAAAACTAGCCATCACCTCATCGCTAGGTAGGCCACCCAAACACTACCCTCCGCCCATCATCCGCCCTAATAGTCAACGAAAATCCCTCACAATCTACCACCACCCCTTATCTTTGGAGCCAATCGACTCCCAAAATAATGCCAAACCCAGTAAAGCCCAAAACAAAGCAATCACAAGCAAACATACATCCATGACTCGATAAGACCAAATTTCAACAAATCATACTAAGGCTAGTTGAACCACCAATCGGGTTCGTCATAACTAAAGGTCTATCGACTATCTCGGGTTCCAATCCCAACCTATCTACCAGGTCACTAGATATGAAGGAACGGGAAGCCCCAGTATCAAACAATACTCGAACAAGAACATCATAAACAGAAAGCATACCTTGAATGACGAAATTCTTTCCATTCTCCGCCGCAGTTGGGGCATTCGACGAAGAAGGAACAACATTAATAGCATATGCTTTCACAATCTTTTTCTCTTTCAAAGGTTGTGGACATTTATCTTTGTGATGTCCCATTTGGCCACAGTTGAAGCACTTCCTGTCCACTGGCTTTGCTCGACGTTCTTTAGCATAGTGGCCCTTCTTGCCACAGCTATAGCACCCAACATCTTTCTTATTCTTCTTCTGACCGTCCTTAGCTTGGTTCTGACTCTGATTCCTTTTATTCTAAGAATTATTCTTGCCTCCACCGCTTGCTTGCGGCTTTGGCCTCTCTGCAGATACAATAACTACTTCAGTCTTGGGCTTAGGATAAAGGCTCTCTGACCTCAATGCTTTCCCAACAATCGATTCAAAAGTCTCATCAATATGGTTTATAGGCCTTTCCCTCAAGTACTGATCTAAGCCTGTTATGAACTTCTCTTTCTTCTTCTCGGGAGTGTCAATAAGGGATAATCCATACTTCGATAAAGTATCGAACTCAGCAATATACTCCGAGACTGCCCTACCATTCTGCTTAAGCTCCAAGAACTTCCTAAACAATTCTGATTTCTGAGCAGCTGGGATAAACTTATCACTGAATCGGGCCTTGAACTGATCCCAAGTAACTTGATCCTCAGGAGTAGCTGCCTTAATAGCATTCCACCAATTCATAGCCCGTCCTTGCAGCTGACGAGATGCTAGCTTTCTCTTCATCACGTCATCGATCCCTAAGTCCTTGAAGATGTGCTCACAACTATCGAGCCAGTCCTGAACTTTCGTAGCCGATTCCATTCCGTGGAACGGCTTCCCACCAAGACTAGTGTAGTCCTTACAGAGCTTAGCGAAATCGGCCCTAGGCGCCTGCATTGCTGCACCACCACCATTTGCAGCATTAGGAGCTGCCCTCTGAACATCCTTAAGCATCTCTCTCATGAAGACAGCGAACATCGTCCTCATATCAGGAGCATTCCTATTATTGGCTCCTGAACCAGTATTCCTCATATATCGGCTCATCGTTCAATCTGTAAAGAGAAAATGATTAACCATCTCTTCAGTGGTGCCAGTGCAGTGCGACTCCATCCTTAGATATACTAATAGTATATATATAGCTTTTGAAAATCAAAATATCATAAATACGCGCTCTCATGTACGTACTATCTCTCTCTGGTGTCTTTCCCTAGATTAACTACGCAACCTAGAGCTCTGATACCAAGTGTGACGGCCGCCCCGCACCAGCTGACATTTCTAATGAAAGTGCGTTGTGCCAATGCCCAACTAGTATGGGACGGTCGCCAAAGAAAGGAAAAGAAAGGAATTTGAATTAACAAGGAACCTGTAGAATGTCTCACAGCGCATGGGATAAAATATAATAATAACATAATTTTAACATAAAGCAGGCGAGACAGTGCATAAGCTGAAAACTAAACCATCATGGCAGCGGAAATCCAAAATATAACTTATCTTCCAAACCAACATTATTACAATTTTGAAATACTGTCTCTAAACTAAAATAAAGAGGTGCACTACTAATGCCCAAAGTAATGACTAGCAACAACACAGGGAGATTATATATATATCATACGTGGAAGCCTCCTGCTTGTCTACATCTACTCGTGCATAATCACCTGACTTGTCTCTAGTCTGCCTGTTTAAGAGCACCTAGAGTAATAAGAAGAGACATAAAACTCAGGGTCAGACAAAAGTATGGTATGAGCGATAAGCAACAAATCAGAACAATAACAGGTATACATAACCATACCTGAACCTGGACGTGCAACCAAAGAGTTAGCACAACAGGATGTATAATCCTCTAAGGTGGCACTAACACATGGTGTGAAAATAATGGGGAGGGGGTGTGCATGTCATGGTGATAGCAAAACATCAAACATAACAATCATCCTCACATCTCTCACTCAGTGCGTAAAGTATACGATATCTACCACTTTGATCACCCAATTCTTTGTTACGATCACTCTGCCCCATGGAGTCATGACGGCTCCATTGCACTGATCTGTAACCACTAATACTTTGCTAAGTCCACTCTACCCCATGGAGTCATAACAACCCTACTGCACTGGCTCATAGCCCTGCTACGATCACTTTGCCCATGGGGTCATAACAACCCCACTACACTGATCCATAGCCACTAGTCCGTCTCTCAATGGTGAGTCGAAGCTATAGACATCGATAACCCCTTTGCATACATCCCGCAGCAAAATCCAATTCATGAAGTTAACTTGTTGGTTCCCATCTGGATCCTAAGTTCTACTACCTATTTGGACTTCCTTTGCATCTTGGGTTTTGGTCAAATTGGAGTTGGTCTTCAGAAGAGTCGTCGCGTTGAAGTAGTTTAAGTCTGGTTCGGTTCGGCTATACTGTGCTCAAGCTTCCTGTTTGGTTCGGTTTGAATACATCGTCTCAATGTTTCTAGTTCGGTTCGGGTCCTCTGGTTCGGCTCGGATTTCCACATCCGGTTCGGTTCGGATTCTTCATCGTGGTTTAGGTCGGCTCCTTCATTTCCAACTCCTCTCGCGTTGATCCGATCATGCTCCCTACCTTCAGTCCGATCCGATCTCCACGCCCTTGCTTCCGATCCGAACCCAACTCCAACTCTTATGCAAATGGCCTTTCTTCTTGCCAAGCCTTTCGTGACAAGTTCCGATCCGAATTGAATCCCCTTGCCCAGTTCTCTTATCCGATTCGAGCCCTATATCCGATCCGATCCAAAACCCAACACATTCCCTGCAACTTTTCCAGCGACTGTTTTACGCCATATGATGACGTTTTCAACCATTCTAACTTTTCTAATCAATCACATACATACCATACCGTCATAGCAACATGTACAATAAACCATAAACACCAAAACGATGAATAATCATGCCAATATGAATTAAACGTACCCAAAACCCATGGTTTTCCCCTTAATCATGTTTAACTATAACTAAAGATAGTATTAGCAAGCTTACTCCAAATTAACCCAAATTTTTGTCAGAATCCTAAAATAATATTTTGGAATTTTACAAATTTTCCCAGATTTTTCTAAGTCATAATTTCGCTAATTAACACTAATCACCCCTAATTAGCCATAATTAGTGAAAAACAATGCAAATACTCACCTTAGCCAAAATATAACCTCAGATCTGAAATGATTCTTTAAATGGCACGAATTCCAATGCACACAGCAACCTTTGCCTCTAATTTGATGTTGATTAGTGTGACGACCCACCCCGCACTAGCCGACATTTCCAATGAAAGTGTGATGTGCCAATGCCCGACTAGCACAGGACGGTCGCCAAAGAAAGGAAAAGAAAGGAATTTGAACTAACAAGGAACCTGTAGTATATCTCACAGTGCATGGAATAAAATATAATAATAACATAACTTGACATAAAGCATGCGGGACAATGCATAAGCTGAAAACTTAAACCATCGTAGCAGCGGAAAATCCAAAATTATAGCTTATGTTCCACATAATCTTTATTACAACTTCTAAAACTGTCTCTAAAGCAAAATAAGAAAGGTACACTACTAATGCCCAAAGTAGTGACCATCAGCGACACGGGGAGAATATATATAGAGAATAGTACGTGTAAGCCTCCTGCTCGCCACCGGACAGCTACTCGTGCACAACCAGATAAGTTGTCTCTAGTCTGCCCGTTTAAGAGCACCCAGAGTAATAAGAAGAGACATAAAACTCTGGATCAGAAAAAAGTCTGGTATGAGCGATAAGCACCAAAACAGAACAATAACAGGTATACTAAACCATACCTGGACCTGCAACCAAAGAGTTAGCACAACATACCATACAATACTCTAAGATGCCACTAACATATGGTGTAAAGATACAGGGGTGGGGGTGTGCATGTCATAATGATGGCAAACAATCAAGCATAACAACCATCCTCACATTTCTCACTCAGTGCGTAAAGCATATGATATCCACCACTTTGATCACCCAAATCCTTGCTATGATCACTCTGCCCCATGGAGTCATGGCGACTCCACTGCACTGATCCATAGCCACTAGTCCTTGCTATGTCCACTCTGTCCCATGAAGTCATAACGACTCCACTGCACTGGCTCATAGCCATGCTACGATCACTCTACCCCATGGAGCAATAACTACCCCACTGCACTGATCCGTAGCCTAACAATTGTCTCTCGGTGGTGAATCAAAGCTATGGACGTCGATAACCCCTTAGCACACGTCCCGTAGCAAAGCCCAACTCATGAAGTTAACTCATTGGTTCCCAACTAGATCCTGAGTAACGACTTCCCATTTAGACTACCTTTGCATCTCGGGGTTGGTCATTATCCCATTCGCACTTCAGTTTCCATTCGTGTCCATACTTCAGCTCAGATATGCTTGATTCGTGACTTCTTCATTCATGGTACTACGGTTCGTGACCAGCTTCCTTGGCTCGTGGATCGTCCCTCCTAGCTTCGGTTCGTGGCTCGCCCTCCTGTCCTCGACTCGTGATTGCTTCCAGCTCATGATGGATTGTGACCATCGGGTCGGTTCGTGGCAATGCTCCCTTGATGGCTCGGGTCCAGTTCATGGCTTCTTGCTCTGGCTCGTAGTACTCCAACACGGTTCATGACTTGCTTCATGGCGAGTTCCAGCGTTTGGTTCGTACTTCTACTCGTGAAGGGTAGGTGACCCTCGGTTCGGGTCGAGTAGTGCTCCACGATCGGGTCGGGGTCGGGTAGTGGCGATCCGATCCGGGCTGTGTAACAACCCAGAAAATCTGAACCAGTTTGAAAATTTTACTTTTAGAAATTTTGTTGGAAATTTAGTCCAGATTTAAAATTTCCAATTTTAAATAATTATTAAATAATTAAAAATGGTCATTTTTCAAACAGTGTCCGTTTTCGACGAAACCACTTTTGTTGGAACCAGAATGTCAAATTATTGCTAGGTTTCAATTTTTAGAATTTTCCGAGTTGATATGTGAGCGTGGCAAAGGAAAATGTGTTTTGTTCAATTCAATCAAATTTAATCGACTGAAAATTAGCCATTTTTCAAACAGTCTCAGAATTCGACGAAATTAATTTTGTTAGGACCGTATCGTCATAAGAAAGCCAGAAATAATTTTTATGGATTTTTCTGAGTTAGTATGTGGCCCCGGTAAAATTTAAAAGTACGTTCGAATTTAATATCAAAGATTTATTTTTAAAATAGAAGGAACATGCTGTAAACTTCAGAATTAGACTTCGGCACTAGCGCCATTGCGTTTAGAAGACGTCAAAACCTATTGTTCGATAGTCGTTGGGCTTCGTTTGATGATCGGATGGAAAAACCCAAATTTCTAGAATTAATTAAATTAGAAAAAAGAAAATACCCTATAATACAGTATAAATACGGGCTACAGTAGTTCTTCTCCCCCGTTCGTTTACAGCCGCCGAAACACATAATCCTCAAATTTTCAAACTTCGATTTCTCCTTCGTTTCTCAATGAAATTCTTCGTCGGAGTACACGTTTCGAAGAGATTCTCGTGCTCTACGATTCCATACCGAAATCACCACCTCCCGTACCCTGTAGCCGACACCCAGACCCCGCAAAGCCAGCCGCCGCCGCACCAAACCGGGCCCACCATGGCCAACCGAACCCCACCCCCTTCCCGGCGCCGATTCCCCTCTCCTAGCTCTTCGATCTCCAACAAACCGTTCTGAAAACCATCAACTACATCTCCCGAAAATCCAAATCAAAGTTTTGAACAAAGCTGAAAATAAAGGTATGAAATTCATTTTAGATTTTTCCACGCTTTTGTCTGTGGCAATTGTAGTTGTTAAAAAGTAATTGTTATTCAAAAATTGATAATTAATTCATACGAAATCCAAACTAAAAAATTTCAGATCCGCGTGAATCGTGACAGCAAATACTTCGACTTAGAACAGATTGGGACAATTTCTGAATTTATTTGGATTTTTAATTCTGCTTAAAGCAAGGTGAGTATTCTGATTTAATTAATTAATTTTAATCTAGTTATTTCGTTTGCTTATAAATCATGCTGCATATGTTACTGGTTCTGATCTGTGATGTTGCGATGGATTATTGATTTGTTTGAGAGTTATATGGTTACTTTAGTCATTGATTTATTTAGATCTGCAATTGTATATACAATGGAAAGGCATGAAATTTATATCGTATATAAAATGACACCTTACATGTAATTAAATTTACATTTTTATTGAAAATTAAAAGTAGGAATTTGACATGTAATTAAATTTACATTTTTATATGTAAATAAAGAGTAGGAATTTGACATGTAACTAAATTTACATTTTTGTATGTAAATATAAGTAGGAATTTGACATGTAATTAAATTTACATTTTTATATGTAAATAAAGAGTAGAAATTTGCATGTAATTAAATTTACATTTTTATTGAAAATTAAAAGTAGGAATTTGACATGTAATTAAATTTACATTTTTATTGAAAATTAAAAGTAGGAATTTGACATGTAATTAAATTTACATTTTTATATGTAAATAACGAGTAGGAATTTGACATGTAATTAAATTTACATTTTTATATGTAAATAAAGAGTAGGAATTTGCCATGTAATTAAATTTACATTTTTATATGTAAATAAAGAGTAGAAATTTGACATGTAATTAAATTTACATTTTAAATGAAAACTAAAAGTAGGAATTTGACATGTAATTAAATTTACATTTTTATATGTAAATAAAGAGTAGAAATTTGCATGTAATTAAATTTACATTTTTATTGAAAATTAAAAGTAGGAATTTGACATGTAATTAAATTTACTTTTTTATATGCAAATAAAGAGTAGGAATTTGACATGTAACTAAATTTACATTTTTATATGTAAATAAAGAGTAGGAATTTGACATGTAATTAAATTTACATTTTTATAGGAATTTGACATGTAATTAAATTTACATTTTTATATGTAAATAAAGAGTAGGAATTTGACATGTAATTAAATTTACATTTTATATGTAAATAAAGAGTAGAAATTTGCATGTAATTAAATTTACATTTTTATATGTAAATATATGTAGGAATTTGACACGTAATTAAATTTACATTTTTATTGAAAATTAAAAGTAGGAATTTGACATGTAATTAAATTTACATTTTTATATGTAAATAAAGAGTAGGAATTTGACATGTAACTAAATTTACATTTTTATTTGTAAACAAAAAGTAGGAATTTGACATGTAATTAAATTTACATTTTTATATGTAAATAAAGAGCAGGAATTTGACATGTAATTAAATTTACATTTTTATATGTAAATAAAGAGTAGGAATTTGACATGTAATTAAATTTACATTTTATATGTAAATAAAGAGTAGAAATTTGCATTGTAATGAAATTTACATTTTTACATGTAAATATAAGTAGAATTTGACATGTAATTAAATTTACAATTTTATATGTAAATATAAGTAAGAATTTGACATGTAATTAAATTTACATTTTTATACGTAAATAAAGAGTAGGAATTTGACATGTATTTTTTTTTAAAAAAAAAGGTAGGAATTTTACATTATAATGCTAATTATATTTTTAATGTAATTAAAGAGGAGATTTTACAGTGTGATTTAAGGATTAGGAAGGAAAATAAAAATTTACATTGGAATAGAATTTACCTTTTTAATAAAAGAATATAAGGTAGGAGGAAATGTTGAATTATAATTTACATTTCCATGTAAACAGAGGAATGGAAGAATGGAAAAATGATGGTGAAAGTAGACGTTACATTCTTATGTAAAATAAAAGTTAAAAGATTCATTTATATATATATATATATATAGTTAAAATTAAACGAATCGAGCGCGGTAGTTCGCGTTTTGAAATCGTACATTTAAACGATTATACCAAAAGATCCGACCGTCAGAATTTCCCAAAACTGAAACCGTTAGGACTGTCTTGGGAAGATCTTTCCAACGATATAAACTACGTTAAGATCCAACGGTTAGATTTTGAGAAATGTGAAAATCAAATTTTGTTGAAAGCAGCGCCAGGTTCACCATTGACCCAAAGCGTCATTAAATAAAAATTTAATTATTTTAAATAATTAGAATAGGAATTAATAATTATTAAATAATATTAACGAATAGGAAGGATTTTCAATATGTATATATATACGAGAATTATTTGGAAAGTCCGAGTTCTCTCATTAAAAATAATCAAGCGACGTTAAGAATCGAAGTATGAAGATGGCGTATGAAGACCGTAAATCTTCCATCGAGAGGACAACGATCGAAGCCCTGATTTGACTTGCTCCCAATTCAAGGGTCATGGTCATTGTCCAAACGAACATGTTGATTGTATGGATTTGGTTTTCGCTCAGACCCAGAGCATAAGCTTATAAATGGAATGTGTGTCCGACATTGTACTCCTTTATATTGTATTTATTGATTTTCTGTCGAATGTACGAATGTTTGGTGGCGGAGAATTTATTCTCTTGCTTAACACCCTTTTATATATTTCGGCAAAGGATTGGTAGTGTGACATGGAGTGACAGTGTGGCATACTAAGATGCAATGATCAAGGTTTCTTGTTGAAAAACAGAACCTTGTGGTGATGATCAAAGCACAGCTTGAATAAGCATAGCTTTGTGTATTACGTAGCTTCACGAGCCTCACAACCCGGTGGAGTCTAAAACGGGAGAAGGGAACGCAGGGAGAGCAACACGTTTCCTTCTAGTTAGAAGTAGTGTCAGTGCTTAAACTGGCTGATATTTTACTTATGTGGATGATGGAATGAGGCGCCTCGGATGTTAGGTCCTATAGGACCGGGAAACGTGTGTTCAGGAATAACTAATCCACAAACTGCAAGTGTGGACCGGCCCTGCAGCTTTCCAAGGGTTCTCTGCGGGGGATCCTGAGACATTAGCTAGAGTGTCTCGAATCGGTAAGGAGCTCCTCCCTAGCCTTGACTCATGATGGAAACCAAATTCCAAATACAATCCTACGAATTTGATTGTATTACTAGTATGGAGGCATAGTAGTATGGGGTACTATGTTTCCTAAGATTGATACATTTATATTGAAATGTTTTTTTATATACACTAATAATAATATTACATTCATATTTATCGTATTTAGCATGTTTAATCACCATAAGGTAAAACTCTATCCTCTGGTGTGCGTTGCATTGTGTGATGGGACTTGAGTCTTATGGTGATTACATTTTTCTGAAAAGCATTACGTTGTTTACGATTTACTTATTGTTTGTTATGTCGCCTTAAACTATGCACGACAATCCATTGAAATAAACCCGTTCCGCGTTAGCGGCGTGGTCTTTGGATTTGCCTTATTACTAGTAGTTAAATTAGTTAAGAATTCTCACACCAGTCCCATGATTGACCTGTAGTTTGTTTTCACCTTTGCAAACTTGGGTGCCCTCTTTTCCACACGGGCAGCCAAGTAACAGGTTTGGCTTGAGTTGCTGTCTTTGAAGCTTTCTTGGTGTTGCTTATTTGGAGGTGCTTAGTTTGGACCACGAAGACTATCTATCATTTATCTTTTGTTTACAATTTATCTTTAAACTCTGAAACATCCAGACTTATTTTATTTCCAGTTGTTCTAATTCGGAAGTTGAAACTTATTTTCCTTTTTGCTGAAAACTTGATGTAATAAGTTAGTACTCTGTGACTGTGGGATTCTGTGTTTGATGACATTCATATTCCGCTGCTATGATGTTGTTATTCTATAGTTTTCCTTTGCTATGTTGTATCTGTGATCTGTATTGTTGTATTCCAAATGATTATTCCTTACTTTCATTCCGTGGAAGTTTGGGGTCGTCACAGTTGGTATCAGAGCTTTGGTTAACCTTAGCTTTGGAGTATAACATACTTATAGAAATTCATTTACATAGAATCACAATATTCTATGGCGAACATTTCATGAGAATACATAATAGTCAGTCATTTTATCGCCATTCTTTTATCCATCCTTTTATCTTTATCATTTCTTAAAATCACCATTACAGTTGTTCTGACTCTTTCCTGGATCGTACAGAACTAACTAAAATGAGTACCGTTGCCGCTAGAGCCGCTAGAGCTAGAGCAAGGAGGCAAAATATTGCTGAAACTGAGGAGGCCACAGTTCAACAGCCACCACCGCAGCCCTTTGACTTGGATAAGGTAGCGAAGAAATTCAGGAATTTATGTGGAGTTCCATTCACTGGTACGGAGAACGTGACACAGGCTCAGGCATGGCTTAAGAATTGTGAAAAGATATTTGGAGGGATAGGGCTAGATGATCAAAGAAAGAGATTTACGGCTTCATGGCTGCTCCAAGGCAAAGCACAGAATTGGTGGGAATTGGTCAATATAGGAGGCGATGACGAAAATGTGACTTGGACCAGGTTTAAAGCGCTATTCAATGAAAAGTACGTTCCCAGGCAAGAAGTGGAAAGGCTGCATGACGAGTTCGCCAACTTGAAGCAAGGCGACAAAACTATCTCTGAGTATGTGAGAAGATTTGAAGACCTCTCTCGCTATGCCCCAGAATTGATTCATGATGATTTTCAAAAGAACAAGAAGTTCATTAATGGACTTGCTAGGAAGTACACTGACAGGGTTACTGCTCACATTGACCTTCCTTTCAATAAGCTGATTGAGTTTGCATGTCGCTACGAGGAGAACGACAAAAGAGTTTCTCAACAAGATAGAGAAAGAAGCTTGGCCAACAATAATAAAAGGAAGCAAGCCGAAAAGAAGAATGAAGGAAGCGGTTATGGAGCTGCTAAGACTCATGATAAGTCTAAGGTGCAATGCTACAACTGCCAGAAGTATGGACACTATAGCAAGGAATGCAGAAATCCAAAGAAGGCCATAAGTGGAGACACTAGAGAATGCTATAACTGCCATAAAAAGGGTCACATCAAATCTGATTGTCCACTATTGAGGATTGCCCAAGTTGCACATGTGTATGAGGGGGCAAGTGCACCATCTTCTTCCGTACCTACTTCTTCTGAAGGAGCAGGTAAGCATGATGTTTTAGATGGTACCATTTCTATTAAAAACATTCTTGTTACTGCTTTGTTTGATACGGGTGAATCGAGGAGCTTTATTTCTGGCAACACGGTTAAGAAATTGAAATTAAAACCAAGAAATCTTAAAGAGCCAATTAATGTTCATAATCCTGTAGGAGGTTCAACCACTCTAGATTTATTTTGTAAAGTGCCTGTATCCTACTCCTATTTCCAATTTCCATTTAACTTGATCATTATGAATTTTTCCGAGTTTGATATCATCTTGGGCCTGGATTGGCTAACACAATATGACGCTGAAGTGCTATGCTCAGAAAGAGTGGTAAAGGTGAAAACAGGATTCGGAAATGCTATTGTTATACGTTGCCAAGGTTCAAAACCTGATAGAAAGGCCTTTTGGTCTTCTCTTGAGATCACTCCTATTTCTTTAGAAAATATTCCCGTGGTCAAAAACTACGCGGGTGTATTTGAAGAAGTAGACAGCTTACCCCCGCGAAGGGAAATCGATTTCAGGATTGATCTTGTTCCAAATGAAAGACCTGTAGTTCACGCTATCAGAAGGATGACCCCTAAAGAAAAGGAAGAATTACAAACCCAAACTAAGCAGCTCTTGTGGAAGAGTCTAATCCAGCCTAGTTTTTCCAATGAGGGTGCAGCTGTGGTGTTTGTCCCCAAGTCTGACGGTACTCTAAGACTCTGTGTGGATTACCACGACCTTAATAAACAAACATTGAAGAACAAATACACTTTGCCTCACATAGATGATTTAATGGACCAATTAAATGGGGCCAGGGTGTTTTCTAAGATGGACCTAGCCACCGGTTTCCATCAACTACGCATAGCTGAAGAATGCATACCTTTGACATCCTTCAGAGGTCCCGACACATTCTACGAATGGTTAGTAATGCCGTTCGGTCTATGCAATGCTCCCGCCTACTTTTTTGACTTGATGAATAGGGTCTTCCGAGATGTCTTAAATAAATTCGTCCTAGTCTTCATTGATGATATTCTAATCTATTCTAAAACTAAGGAGGAGCATGAAGGGCATCTGAGGGAAGTGTTGGAGATTCTACGAAGAAATGTTTTAAAAGCAAAATTTTCCAAATGCACATTTTGGCAAGAGGAGGTAAAATTCTTGGGCCATGTTGTGTCAAAAGAAGGAATTGCGGTTGACCCAAGTAAAATTGCCACCATTACACCCACTGAAGTAAGAAGCTTCCTAGGATTGGCTGGATATTACAGGAAATTTGTCAAAGACTTCGCCAAGCTATCTGGCCCATTAACAAAGCTCACCAAGAAGCATACCAAGTTCAATTGGACATCGGATTGTGAGGAGGCCTTCCAAAAGCTAAAGGTGAGTTTGACCACTGCTCCTGTACTAAACATCATCGATGGCAACCAAGATTTAAAAATCTACACCGATGCTTCTCAAAGTGGTAGTCTTGGCGCGGTACTGATGCAAAGAGGCAAAGTTATTTCTTATGCAAGTCGTCAATTAAAGCCGCATGAGAAAAATTATCGTGTCCATGACTTAGAGTTGTTGGTCGTAGTCTTTGCTTTAAAAATTTGGAGACATTACCTTTTGGGCGAAAAATTTGAATTATTCACAGACCATCAATCTTTGAAATATCTCTTCGATCAAAAGGATTTGAATTTAAGGCAGCAATGGTGGCTAGAATTTCTCACGGCATACGATCTTAACATCTTATATACGCCGGGAAAAGCCAATGTTGTGGCAGGCGCACTCAGTAGAAAGAATGTCATTGTCGCAAGCCTCGTCATTACCCCTTCTTTGATTGATAAAATTTCTTCTCTTCAGAAAAATGATGCTTTTATTCGAAAAGTGATTGAAAGAATTCAAGAAGGTGAAAACACGAACTTTCAAATAGATGGCAAGGGAGTTCTTAGATTGCAAGGATGGATTTGTGTTCCAAGTATCCCAGAGCTCATAAGGGAAGTTTTAGATGAAGGTCACAAATAAATCTTAGCATTCATCCAAGCGTGAGCAAGATGTATCAAGATCTTAAGCGCACGTTTTGGTGGAAAGCTATGAAGAGAGATATATCCATTTATGTGAGTAGATGTCCTACATGCCAACAAGTAAAAAGTGATCAACAAAAGCTTGCGGGATTGTTGCAACCATTGGAGATTCCATATTGGAAGCGGGATCAAATCTCCATGGATTTTATGGATGGTCTGCCCCGTACTAGGAAAGAAAATGACAGCATATGGGTGATCGTGGATCGCTTCACAAAGTCCGCTCATTTCATACCGGTCAAGTCCACTAGAACTGCTCAAAGTCTGGCGCAAATTTATTGCAAAGAAATAGTCAGGCTACATGGGTAATAAAACTCTTTCCTTTTCATCATTATCTGAATGAAGATTTTCATTTTTTAATTAAATAATAATCTTTTGTTTTAATCAGAGTTCCTAGTATCATTGTTAGCGACCGTGATCCTATCTTTGCTAGCAAATTTTGGGAAGCATTCCAAAATGAGTTGGGAACGAAGTTAAATCTTAGTACCGTATATCACCCCCAGACAGATGGCCAAACTGAGAGGGTGAATCGCATTCTTGAGGTCTATTGCGGGCTTGCATACTCGATTTTGGAGGTTCTTGGGAGGATCACTTGCATCACTACTACAAAATTTGTTTGTTGCATCGCCTTATTTGCTTCAGTTGTGCTCACAACTGAAGCAAAAAGTATCATTTGCTTCAGTTATGTTAACAACCGAAGCAACTGCACTGAAGCAAATATTAGCATATATTGTTATTTGCTTCAGTTATGCTCACAACTGAAGCAAATAGGATCATTTGCTTCAGTTCCTTTAATAACCGAAGCAAATGCAGTGATGCAAATAATGTTATTTACTTCAGTTGTCCTTACAACCGAAGCAAATAATGTTATTTGCATCTGTTTCTTAGGAACTGAAGCAAATCTGTCAAAGCAAATAATGTTATTTGCATTTCTTCCTTATAAACTGAAGCATGCAAATTATTTTAGTAGAAGCAAATACATATATTAATGACCATAAACAAAAGCTTACATGCATCATTATTCATAGTATGATTAATTATAGTTAATAAATTATTTATAATTATTATTTATTACAAATTATCAGTAACTATTTTTATATTTTTAATATTATATTTAATAATTAAAAAATTAAAAAATATTATATTAAAAAATTAATAGTTAATCGTCAATAATCAATATTTAATTATTAATGTTTGACATTTAATATTTAATTTATAAATAACATATACTGAGTAATAAGTAACACTTAACAATTAATTTTTAATGATTAATATTTTATTTTGGCAAGGTCAACTAGTTTTTATGGTGATCTGTAAGACATTTTTCATTGTAACAAATAATGGCTACAGTAATAAACATGAGATAGGCAATTTGCCTATCTGCTATTGGCATTTCACAGTGCTAAGCCACAATAGAAACAATCTAGATTAACCAGAGGGTAGGCAAAAGTAACGAAGTGCAAAACTCAGACGAGTTGTAGAAAACTGACAGAAATTGTAAGGCAAAGGTTAGGCTAATAGATCTAGTCAAGGGATTGAAGAGGGTAAGGAAGATCGGCTAAAATGGTGGTTCACTACAAAAAATACATATCTCTTGTATTTTTTGTATTTATTATTTGTTACAATAAAATGTGCATGGTTCAATATAAAAAATGGCCGGTTTTACCAAAATAATAATAATAATAATTAAATATTAAGATATAATTAATATTTATTAATAATTAGTATATTATAGTAAAATATAATTAATAATCGATATATAATAGTTAAAATTTAACATGTGGTTATTAATATTACTTAATTATTAATATGTGGCATTATCCGTGTTTTTGACTAAGCAAGAAAACCAATAACTATGAAATTGAAATGCTTTAGTTAGAATAGTTATCAGTTGGAAAAATAAAATATCTGCAAAAATTATTCAAATAGAATCAAATGTATTTTTCACTATAAACCCTATCGCATTATAATTGAATACGCAGGCAACAGGTCATGACCCGACCCGACATACACTATAAACCCTATCGCATTACAACTCTAGCCGCCTCCTACTTTGCTTCTGAAATCCTTGTTGCGAAAATAATGGTTGCCTCTCGCTTCTAATTCTTCCGCTTCAATTCTCTCACGCTTCAAATTCTTTCACTTCAAATTCTCTCTCTTCTAGCTCTCATCGCGCTATCGATGGTGCACAGAGCAAGGCTTTAGATGAATTTAATCAGTCCATCTCCGGAGTGGAATCTGCTGGAAAAAGAATGAATCTGGTATCTTCTTGAATTTTTTGCGTTTTATTTCATATGTTTCTTTTATGGATCTGTAACAACTAGTCTCTTTTTCAATTTATGGCACTGCTGAGTGGCGAGTATATGGCTTGCTGAATGGGTTTAGAGACTATAAGAGTCAGCGTGGAATGACCTATGGCAGATATTCGAACGTCACTCAATTAGGGCAATTTGGCCTGCATCTTGAGGATCATCGATGGCAGCGTTCTCCCTTCCATTTTTTAGGAAAAAAGGCAATTAGGTGTTGTTTTAATTTTTTGATTTTGTTTGATTATCTTCCTTCTCTTCTCTGTACGATTGAATTGATTTCCGTTACTTAATTTCTTACTTTCGCTATACTGGCTTTAGCCTTTATTCTTTAATGTCAATATGTTAGCAGTAAGTGGCGTTTGGCATGGAATTGATTCAGTTGAAACATATTGGCAGAATGACAGTTTGGAAACATGTAAACTAGTATTAAATTATTTTCTCCTAATAGGATGCTGCATGCTTGGACGTAATTTGTTTTTTGATTTATTTATCTGTAGATTGCATTTATCCAAAATTTGCTATCTTTATTCATACTGTAATGCACATTTTGTTTTGCTGTTGTTTTTTGGTTTTTTTTTATAATGCTCATAACAATGTGTAGCAATGTTGGAAATTTTTTTGGCAAGAGTTGTTTTATTTGGCAGCCCAGAATTGTTTTCATACTGTAACATATGATTTTCATTTTATTGCAGCCCAGAAATGTTTTCTACATATGAAGAGCAACCTCCTCTAATGCCAGAATTAGATGCAATTCACTGGCTATCTTCATCAAATTTTTTATGGTCTCACGGGGCATTGCTACACATGAAATTGGAGGATGCATAGTTTCAAATGCATACCCACTTTTGATGGGTAAGTATTGGTACACTGTAGGTTTTGTTTTTTTAACTAAATGGCAACAAAATTGGTTCTCGTCTAGGGCAACCCAATGTTCCGAACTGGCTCTGCCTGCTATAAACATGTAGTTATCATGTATTACGTATTAATATGGGTAATTATAGAAATGCTATGGTTTTGAAAATTGCTGAGTTACTGCAACTTAGACTTAAGTGAATTGATTCTTTGGATATAGAAATGATTGTTTATTAGACCAGTTTATCTCAACTATAGTTATAACAGTACATAAATGATTCATAAATGTGTCCTAAGCTATACAGATGCAGTTTGGCTTTATTAGTATTAATGTTAATGGTACATCAGTTTGTCTTCTATTTTTTCCTAATTTATGACTGTTTATATTTTCAGAGATATTTTAAACCACAAGGAGTTTGGGCACTGTATTCAGTTGGAGATCGGTTTGGTTTCGAATTTTGTGAATGCTGCATTATCTTCATTTTTTTTGGAGCTGTGATTTTGTTTGTCAGTTAGAATTTTTGTTTGTATTTGGTTATTTCCGGTAAATTGTTGGTGCACCACGTTTGTACAGCTTGTGTGTTAATAGATGCTCCATTTTGTTGTATTAAGATCAAATTCTTAAGAATATCAATGAATTATATTGTTTTCAATTATTAGTAAGTGTATGGATTATTATCTTTATTAATGAATTACCATTATTTGTTTGTTTATCGTATTGTCTAATTTATATTATTATCTAGCTTGACTACATAATATGCGATAATTATCTGTTTTCCTGCATGTTTGAGAGCTATAACGATTTATGATATTATTATTTTTGGGTTTGGCAGTGTTTTTTGCTTCAGTTGTAAGCAAAGCCGAAGCAACAAGCAAAGCCATTATTTTCACCAAAGTTGCATTTATTGCTTCGGTTGTTAGCACAACCGAAGAAGTAAAAAAGGATTTTGCTTCGGATGGATAACCGAAGCAATAGAGTTTGGTCTGTTGCGTCGTCTGCATTTGCTTCGGTTGTTGAACCGAAGCAACATGGGGTAAACAACTGAAGCAAATGATCTGTTCTGTAGTAGTGCATTTAGTTGAATTCTCTTATAACAATAGCTATCAAGCAAGTTTAAAAATGTCTCCATTTGAAGCCCCATATGGTAGTCCATGTAGATCGCTAGCATGTTGGGTTGAAAAAGGAAATCGTCTTGTTTTGGGTCCAGACATGGTCCGAGAAGCATCAGACAAAGTTGATTTTATTAAGAAGCGATTATTGGCTGCCCAAAGTAGACAAAAGAGCTATGCAGATGTAAGAAGAAGAGAATTGGCTTTTGAAGTGGGTGATTATGTCTATTTGAAAGTTGCTCCAATGTGAGGTGTAATCCGTTTTGGAAAGATAGGAAAATTAGCACCTAAATTCATCGTCCCTTTCCTATTCTTGAGAAGGTTGGTACTCTAGCTTACAGAATTCAGTTGTCCGACTGGTTGTCAGGAGTGCACGACGTATTCCATATATCTCAACTTCGAAAGCACATCCATGATCCAGATCTGGTTGTGTAGGAAGCTGCACCGCAAGATTTGGAAATTACCCCAAGTCTTGCAGTGAAAAGGGAGCCTTGAAAATTATTGGCAAAGAGACTAGAGAGCTGAGGAATAAAAGAATCAACCTAGTCAAAGTACAATGGAGCGGTGATCCTAGAGACTGCACTTGGGAAACTGAGGAGAGTATCAAACAAGCCTATCCCAATTGCAGAGTGGATATCTCCGATTAGATTTTTTTTTTAGGTACGCTTACAACATTTTACATTCTCTATGTTGGTGCCTACTCTTTTATTTCTCCTTTTCATTTTCGAGGACGAAAAATTCTTAAGTGGGCGAGATTATAACAACCCAGAAAATCTGAACCAGTTTGAAAATTTTATTTTTAGAAATTTTGTTGGAAATTTAGTCCAGATTTAAAATTTCCAATTTTAAATAATTATTAAATAATTAAAAATGGTCATTTTTCAAACAATGTCCGTTTTCGACGAAACCACTTTTGTTGGAAACGGAATGTCAAATTATTGCTAGGATTCAATTTTTAGAATTTTCCGAGTTGATATGTGAACGTGGCAGAGGAAAATGTGTTTTGTTCAATTTAGTCAAATTTAATCGACTGAAAAATAGCCATTTTTCAAACAGTCTTAGAACTCGACGAAATTAATTTTGTTAGGACCGTATCGTCATAAGAAAGCCAGAAATAATTTTTCTGGATTTTTCTGAGTTAGTATGTGGCCCCAGTAAAATTAAAACGTAAGTTCGAATTTAATATTAAAGATTTATTTTAAAAATAAAAGGAACATGCTGTAAACTTTAGAATTAGACTTCGGCACTAGTGCCATTGCGTTCAGAAGACGTCAAAACCTATTGTTCGACAGTCGTTGGGCTTCGTTTGGAGATCGGATGGAAAAACCCTAATTTCTGGAATTAATTAAATTAAAAATAAAAAGAAAATACCCTAGAATACAGTATAAATACGGGCTACCGTAGTTCTTCTCCCCCGTTCGTTTACAGCCGCCGAAACCCATAACTCCTCAAATTTTCAAACTTCGATTTCTCCTTCGTTTCTCAACGAAATTCTTCGCCGGAGTACACATTTCGAAGAGATTCTCGTGCTCTTCGATTCCGTACCGAAATCACCACCTCCCGTACCCTATAGCCGACGCCCTGACCCCGCAAAGCCAGCCGCCGCACAAAACTGGGCCCACCAAGGCCAACCGAACCCCACCCCGTTCCCGGCGCTGATTCCCCTCTCCTAGCTCTTCGATCTCCAACAAACCGTTCTGAAAACAATCAACTACATCTCCCAAAAATCCAAATCAAAGTTTTGAACAAAAACTGAAAATAATGGTATGAAATTCATTTCAGATTTTGCCACGCTTTTGTCTGTTGCAACTGTAGTTGTTAAAAAGTAATTGTTATTCAAAAATTGATAATTAATTCATACGAAATCCAAAACTGAAAATTTCAGATCCGCGTGAATCGTGACAGCAAATACTTCGACTTAGAACTGATTGGGACAATTTCTGAACTTATTTGGATTTTTTATTCTGCTTAAAGCAAGGTGAGTATTCTGATTTAATTAATTAATTTTAATCTAGTTATTTCGTTTGCTTATAAATCATGCTGCGTATGTTATTGGTTCTGATCTGTGATGTTGCGATGGATTATTGATTTGTTTGAGAGTTATATGGTTACTTTAGTCATTGATTTATTTAGATCTGCAATTGTATATACAATAGAAAGGCATGAAATTTATATCGTATATAAAATGACACCTTGCATGTAATAAAATTTACATTTTTATTGAAAATTAAAAGTAGGAATTCGACATGTAATTAAATTTACATTTTTATATGTAAATAAAGAGTAGGAATTTGACATGTAACTAAATTTACATTTTTATATGTAAATATAAGTAGGAATTTGACATGTAATTAAATTTACATTTTTATATGTAAATAAAGAGTAGAAATTTGCATGTAATTAAATTTACATTTTTATTGAAAATTAAAAGTAGGAATTTGACATGTAATTAAATTTACATTTTTATTGAAAATTAAAAGTAGGAATTTGACATGTAATTAAATTTTCATTTTTATACGTAAATAAAGAGTAGGAATTTGACACGTAATTAAATTTACATTTTTATATGTAAATAAAGAGTAGGAATTTGACATGTAATTAAATTTACATTTTTATATGTAAATAAAGAGTAGGAATTTGACATGTAATTAAATTTACCTTTTTATTGAAAATTAAAAGTAGGAATTTGACATGTAATTAAATTTACATTTTTATATGTAAATAAAGAGTAGAAATTTGCATGTAATTAAATTTACATTTTTATTGAAAATTATAAGTAGGAATTTGACATGTAATTAAATTTACATTTTTATATGAAAATAAAGAGTAGGAATTTGATATGTAACTAAATTTACATTTTTATATGTAAATAAAGAGTTGGAATTTGACGTAATTAAATTTACATTTTTATATGTAAATAAAGAGTAGGAATTTGACATGTATTTAAATTTACATTTTTATATGTAAATAAAGAGTAGGAATTTGACATGTATTTAAATTTACATTTTTATATGTAAATAAAGAGCAGGAATTTGACATGTAATTAAATTTACATTTTATACGTAAATAAAGAGTAGAAATTTGCATGTAATTAAATTTACATTTTTATATGCAAATATAAGTAGGAATTTGACATGTAATTAAATTTACATTTTTATTGAAAATTAAAAGTAGGAATTTGACATGTAATTAAATTTACATTTTTATATGTAAATAAAGAGTAGGAATTTGACATGTAACCAAATTTACATTTTTATATGTAAATAAAGAGTAGGAGTTTGACATGTAATCAAATTTACATTTTTATATGTAAATAAAGAGTAGGAATTTGACATGTAATTAAATTTACATTTTTATATGTAAATAAAGAGTCGGAATTTGATATGTAATTAAATTTACATTTTATATGTAAATAAAGAGTAGAAATTTGCATTGTAATGAAATTTACATTTTTACATGTAAATATAAGTAGAATTTGACATGTAATTAAATTTACATTTTTATCTGTAAATATAAGTAAGAATTTGACATGTAATTAAATTTACATTTTTATATGTAAATAAAGAGTAGGAATTTGACATGTAATTAAATTTACATTTTTTTAAAAAGGTAGGAATTTTACATTATAATGCTAATTATATTTTTAATGTAATTAAAGAGGAGATTTTACTGTGTGATTTAAGGATTAGGAAGGAAAATAAATTTTTACATTGGAATAGAATTTACCTTTTTAACAAAAGAATATAAGGTAGGAGGAAATGTTGAATTATAATTTACATTTCCATGTAAACAGAGGAATGGAAGAATGGAAAAATGATGGTGAAAGTAGACGTTACATTCTTATGTAAAATAAAAGTTAAAAAATTCATATATATATATATATATATAATTAAAATTAAACGAATCGAGCGCGGTAGTTCGCGTTTTGAAATCGTACATTTAAACGATTATACCAAAAGACCCGACCGTCGGAATTTCCCAAAACTGAAACCATTAGGACTGTCTTGGGAAGATCTTTCCAACGATATAAACTACGTTAAGATCCAACGGTTAGATTTTGAGAAATGTGAAAATCAAAATTTGTTGAAAGCAGCGCCAGGGTCGCCATTGACCCAAAGCGTCATTAAATTAAAATTTAATTATTTTAAATAATTAGAATAGGAATTAATAATTATTAAAATAATATTAACGAATAGGAAGGATTTTCAATATGTATATATATACGAGAATTATCTGGAATGTCTGAGTTCTCTCATTCCAAATAATCAAGCGACGTTAAGAATCAAAGTATGAAGACGACGTATGAAGACCGTAAATCTTCCATCGAGAGGACAACGATCGAAGCCCTGATTTGACTTGCTCCCAATTCAAGGGTCATGGTCATTGTCCAAACGAACATGTTGATTGTACGGATTTGGTTTTCGCTCAGACCCAGAGCATAAGCTTATAAATGGAATGTGTGTCCAACATTGTACTCCTTTATATTGTATTTATTGATTTTCTGTCGAATGTATGAATGTTTGGTGGCGGAGAATTTATTCTCTTGCTTAACACCCTTTCATATATTTCGGCAAAGGATTGGTAGTGTGATATGGAGTGACAGCGTGGCATTCTAAGATGCAATGATCAAGGTTTCTTGTTGAAAAACAGAACCTTGTGGTGATGATCAAAGCACAGCTTGAATAAGCATAGCTTTGTGTATTACGTAGCTTCACGAGCCTCACAACCCGGTGGAGTCTAAAACGGGAGAAGGGAACGCAGGGAGAGCAGCACGTTTCCTTCTAGTTAGAAGTAGTGTCAGTGCTTAAACTGGCTGATATTTTACTTATGTGGATGATGGAATGAGGCGCCTCGGATGTTAGGTCCTATAGGACCGGGAAACGTGTGTTCAGGAATAACTAATCCACAAACCGCAAGTGTGGACCGGCCCTGCAGCTTTCCAAGGGTTCTCATCGGGGGATCCTGAGACATTAGCTAGAGTGTCTCGAATCGGTAATGAGCTCCTCCCTAGCCTTGACTCATGATGGAAACCAAATTCCAAATACAATCCTACGAATTTGATTGTATTACTAGTATGGAGGCATAGTAGTATGGGGTACTATGTTTCCTAGGATTGATACATTTATATTGAAATGTTTTTTTATATACACTAATAATAATATTACATTCATATTTATCATATTTAGCATGTTTAATCACCATAAGGTAAAACTCTATCCTCTGGTGTGCGTTGCATTGTGTGATGGGACTTGAGTCTTATGGTGATACCATTTTTCTGAAAAGCATTACGTTGTTTATGATTTACTTATTGTTTGTTCTGTCACCTTAAACTATGCATGGCAATCCATAGAAATAAACCCGTTCCGCGTTAGCGGCGTGGTCTTTGGATTTTCCTTATTACTAGTAGTTAAATTAGTTAAGAATTCTCACACCAGTCCCATGATTGACCTGTAGTTTGTTTTCACCTTTGCAAACTCGGGTGCCCTCTTTTCCACACGGGCAACCAAGTAACAAGTTTGGCTTGAGTTGCTGTCTTTGGAGCTTTCTTGGTGTTGCTTATTTGGAGGTGCTTAGGTTGGACCACGAAGACTATCTATCATTTATCTTTTGTTTACATTTTATCTTTAAACTTTGAAACATCCAGACTTATTTTATTTCCAGTTGTTCTAATTCGGAAGTTGAAACTTATTTCCCTTTTTGCTGAAAACTTGATGTAATAATTAGTACTCTATGACTGTGGGATTCTGTGTTTGATGACATTCATATTTCGCTGCTATGATGTTGTTATTCTATTGTTTTCCTTTGCTATGTTGTATCTGTGATCTGTATTGTTGCATTTATGTTGTATTCCAAATGATTATTCCTTACTTTCATTCCGTGGAAGTTTGGGGTCGTCACAGGCTGACTTCTGCATATTTTTCCAGCGACTGTTTTTATGCCACACGACGGCATTTTCGACCATTTTAACTATTCTAAACAATTACAAAGCATTCCATACAGTCATAGCAACATGTAGAATTGACCACAAACACCAAAACAACAATTTGATATATTAAAATGGATCAAACATACCCAAAATCCATTTTTTCTTAATCATGTTTAACAATAACTAATGTTAGGATTAGCAAAACTTAACCAAATCCACCCAAATTTCTATCAGAATCCCAAAGCAATATTTCAAAATTTATAAATATTTTTCCAGAATTTAATCATATCTAAATTCGCTAATTATCACTAATTACCCTTAATTAACCTTAATTAGTGTAAAAACAAGGCTAATCATTCACCTTAGCGACAAATTACTTATAGATCTGAAATATTATCTGATTTGGGTTGAATCTCTATGCAACACAGCAGCTCTATTCCCAATTTGATGCTAATTTGCCTTGATTTGATGTAGCTAAGCTTAATCCTTGATTAGAGAGCGATTTGGAATGAAATTAGAAGGTGGAGGCCATGGCTAGGGTTAGAGAGATGTTTTAGGCAGCTGGAAAATGAAATAAAATTCGTTTTCCTACTGTTCTCAACCTCCCCATAACCCTATTCCCGAAATGGGTTATGGGCCCTCTTGCTAATCACCCTAATTAGGCCTGGTTAAGCTGTTTTTCACCTTCTAACCTTGTTTCAGCCATATCTCCCAAACGGTGAGTCCGTTTGGCTAATGTGACCACTCTACGGAAGATAAACCATCATCCGAATCTAATGGAAGTGGTTTCAGGTCAAAAATCCTTACTAATCAAAAGTTATGGCCAAAACAAGATCAGCTAGGGGTAAAACGGTCATTTGAAAATAGGCAAAAATCATGAACATGGGAAATGACCCCAATAGTCGTCTCCCAAAGTTACATGACCATACGACTTCGTGTGTGAACGAAATAAATATTCTACGATCCTTCGAAGCGTAGAATGCGGGTTGTTACATTCTCTCTTCCCTCCCTCCCCCTTTAAGAAATTTCACCCCCGAAATTCATTAACTAAGAAATAAGTAAAGGATCCCGTATGCCTACCAATCATTAACAAAACAATAAAGCATACAAAAACAAACAAACAAGTTTATCTTAGCATGTAGAAAACTAAGTCGTTATTAAAATCTTACCAGGCAAAGAGTTCTGGATACGCCTTCTTAACGCTCTCCTCTGTCTCCCAAGTACAACATTCTCATCCTCGCCCCACTGAACCTTGACTAGATTCACCACTTTCCTTCGAAGATTCTTCGTATCGTGCTCGACAATATGAATCGGGTTGCGGTTCCCAACCGCCTCGGGTCCTACTTCTATATCATCCAACTGATCAGGTGAAATAGTCGCATCGGGGTCGTGCACGAATTTCCTTAACTGGGAAACATGAAATACGTTATGAACTCCTGCCACCTTCTCTGGTAATTCAACTTTATGTGCCAAATTCCCAACTTTCTCGAGGATTGGGAATGGACCAAAATTCTTGGTGTTAACTTGCCTCTCCTACCAAATCGTATCACTCTCTTTAATGGAGAAATCTTGACAAACACCAAGTCGCCAATGGAGAATTTCAGATATCTTCTCCTCTTATCAGCAAATCTTTTCTGCCTATCTTGGGCAACCTTCATTCATTGTTGAATAACCTTGATCTTATCTGAGGTTTCTCTTATCACATCTGGCCCAAGCATAAACTTCTCACCGGTTTCTAGCCAACATGATGGTGAGTTGCATGGTCTTCCGTACAAAGCCTCAAATGGAGCCATACCAATACTGGATTGATAACTATTATTAAGCTCTCAAGAGATCTTCTAATACTCGATTCACCCTCTCTGTTTGACCGTCAGTTTGAGGATGATACACGGTACTGAGGTGTAATTCTGAATCTAACGCCTCTTGTAAGCTCCTCCAAAATCCACTAGTAAACAACGGATCTCGGTCGTTCACAATGCCTTTGGGTATTCCATGAAATCTCACTACCCACTTTATATACATTTCCGCTAACTTAGCTGCTATTCTGTTTGACTTGATGGGTATAAACCTTGCACTTTTGGTTAATCAGTCCACAATCACCAAATGCTATCATGGTCCGATCTAGTCCTTGGTAACCCATCAATGAAATCCATTGAGACTTGTTCCCATTTCCATTCTGGAATTTCCTATGGCAGTAACAAACCACTAGGCTTCTTTTGCTCAGCTTTAACTAGCTGGCAATTCATGCACTTGGATATAAACTTCCCTACGTCTCTTCTCATCCCTTCCCAATAGTAGGTCTATTTCATGTCTCGATACATTTTGTTACCACCGGGATGTATAATCAGTTTTGAGTGATGACATTCTCTAAGTACTTCATCTCTCATTCCCTTGACATTGGGCATAACTAGTCTTCCATTCTTTCTAAGCCATCTATCTCGATCAAGCCTATACTTGTCCATCTCCCTATCAATACCCATCTCTAACTTAGAGATGATTTCCAATAAGTTAGGATCGTCCCTCTGACTGGAACCAATCCGCTCAATCAAAGTGGGTCTGATCGTCAAACTTGCTATTATTTCTGGATCCAATTCGCACTTTCGTCTGAAATCATACCCAGCGATGTACTCCAGTTGCTTCCATTCTAGAAACATAGCCCCTAAACTGGCATGTCTTCTACTCAATGCATCAGCTACAGCATTGCCCTTTCCTGGTGTATATGCGATATCGGAATCGTAGGAAGCCAAGAATTCTAACCATCTTTGCTGTCAGAGATTTAGATCCTTCTGAGAGAAAAGATACTTTAATGATTTATGATCGATAACCAACTTGAATCTTTCTCCCAAGAGATAATGTCTCCACATCTTCAATGCGAACACGATCGCTTCCAATTCCAAATCATGGGTAGGATATCTTTTCTCATGCGGTTTGAGTTGCCGACTAGCATAAGCTACAACCCTACTTCCTTGCATCAATACAACACCTAGCCCGGTACCACATGCATCTGGGTATACCATCATCTCTTCATTCCCTTTAGGAATGACTAACACTGGTGCACATGTCAACTTTTCCTTTAGACTCTTAAATGCATTCTCGCACTTTTCGTCCCAAACGAAAACTTGATTTTTCTTGGTCAACTGAGTCAACGATGCTGCTATCTTGGAGAAGTCTTGAATAAACTTACGGTAATATCCAGCCAATCCCAAGAAACTTCTTACGTCTGTTGCATTCTTAGGAGTAGACCAATCCTGTACCGTAGCCACCTTCGCAGGGTCCATGGCAATACCATTCTCTGAAACAACATGGCCTAAGAATCTCACTTTCCCTCCTCCAGAAGTGACAATTAGAAAACTTTGCTTTCAATTGGTGTTTTCTCAACACCTCCATCACTATCCTCAATTGTTCCTTATGTCCTTCCTCTGTCCTCGAATAAACCAAGATATCGTCTACGAACATAGGAACAAACTTATTCAACTAATCTCTGAATACCCTATTCATAAGATCCACAAAATATGCTGGTGCACTGGTCAACCCGAATGGCATGACCAACCACTCATAAAATCAAGATGGCGTCCGAAATGCCATTTTAGCTATACTCTCAGCTTCCACCCTAAGCTGATGAAAACTTGTCGTGAGATCCAACTGGGAGAACACTCTCGCGCCACTCAACTGATCAAACAAATCATCTATCCGCGGTAGAGGATACTTATTCTTCCTCGTCACCTTATTCACTTCGCGGTAGTCCACACACAATCTAAGGGAACCATCTGCCTTGGTAGCAAACACAACTGGTGCTCCCCACTCAGAAACACTTCTTCTGATAAATCCCTTCTTCAACAGATCGCTTACTTGCACCCCGAGCTCTCGCTGCTCCCTTCGTGCCATATGACGAAGTGACATTATATAGGTCTGACATCTTTCACTAAATCAATATGGAACTCAATCTCTCGGTGTGGTGGAAGTCCGGTCACTTCCTCGAAGACATCCGGATACTGGCCAGCCACAGGAACATCTGACAACTCATCATGCGGGATGTCGAGGGAATTTAGAAAACTAGCCATTACCCCATGACTAGGTAGACCACCAAACACTACCCTCCACCTATCATCCGCTCTAACTGTCACCAAAAAGCCCTCACAGTCTACCACCACCTCATATCTTTGGAGCCAATCGGCTCCCAAAATAATGCCAAACCCAGTAAAGCCCAAAACAAAGCAATTACAAACAAACATGCATCCATGGCTCGATAAGACCACATTACGACAAATCATGCTAAGGCTAGTTGAACCACCAATCGGGTTTGTCACCGTTAAAGGTCTATCGACTATCTCGGGTTCCAATCCCAACCTATCTACCAGGTAACTAGATATGAAGGAACGGGAAGCTCCGGTATCAAACAATACTCGAACATGAATATCATAAATAGAAAGCATACCTTGAATGACAACATTTTTCCCTTCTCCGCCGCAGTCGGGGCATTCGACGAAGAAAGAACAACATTGATAGCATATGCTTTCACAATCTGCTTTTCTTTAGGAGGTTGCGGACACTTATCCTTGTGATGTCCTACTTGGCCACAATTGAAGCACTTCCTGTCTGCTGGCTTTGCTCGACATTCTTTATCATAATGGCCCTTCTTGCCACAGCTGAAGCACTCAACATCTTTCTTGCCCTTTTTCTGACCATCCTTAGCTCGGTTCTGACTCTGCTTCCTTTTATTCTGAAAATTATTCTTGCCTCCACCGCTTGCTTGCGGCTTTGGCCCCTCTGTTGATGCGACAGCGACTTCAGTCTTGGGTTTAGGATAAAGGCTCTCTGACCTCAATGCTTTCCCCATAATCGATTCAAAAGTCTCATCAATATGGTTTATAAGCCTTTCCCCCAAGTACTGATCTAAGCCTGTTATAAACTTCTCATTCTTCTTCTCGGGGGTGTCGATAAGGGATAATCCATACTTGGATAAAGTATCAAACTCAGCAATATACTCCGAGACTGCCCTACCATTTTGCTTAAGCTCCATGAACTTCCTAAACAACTTTGACTTCTGAGCAGCTGGGATAAACTTTTCACCGAATCGGGCCTTAAACTGATCCCATGTAACTTGATCCTCTGGAGTAGCTGCCTTAATAGCATTCCACCAATTCATCGCCTGTCCTTACAACTGACGGGATGCTAGCTTTCTCTTCATTGCATCCTCAATACCCAAGTCATCGAAAATACGCTCCCAGCTATCCAACCAATCCTAAACTTCTGTAGCCGATTTCGTTCCGTGGAATGGCTTTCCACCAAGACTAGTGTAATCCTTGCATAGCTTGGCGAAATCGGCCCTAGGCGCCTGCACCGCTGCACCACCACCATTAGGAGCTGCCCTCTGAACATCCCTAAGCATCTCTCTCATGAGGTCAGTGAACATCGTCCTCATATCAGGGGCAATCCCATTATTAGCTCCTCTACCTGTACCCCTAGTATATCGGCTCATCGTTCAATCTGTAAGGAGAAAACGATTAACCATCTCTTTAGTGGTGCCAGTGCAATGCGACTTCATCCTTAAATATACTAATAGTATATATATAGCTTTTGAAAACCAAAATAACACAAATACGCGCTCTCATATACATACTATCTCTCTATCGTGTCTTCCCTAGGTTGACTACGCAACCTAGAGCTCTGATACCAAGTGTGATGACCCGCCCCGCACCAGCCGACATTTCCAATGAAAGTGCGCTGTGCCAATGCCCGACTAGCACAGGACGGTCGCCAAAGAAAGGAAAAGAAAGGAATTTGAACTAACAAGGAACCTGCAGTATATCTCACAGTGCATGGAATAGAATACAATAATAAAATAACTTGACATAAAACATGCGAGCCAGTGCATAAGCTGAATACTTAAACCATCATAGCAGCGGAAAATCCAAAATTACAGCTTATGTTCCACATCATCTTTGTTACAACTTCTAAAACTATCTCTAAAGCAAAATAAGAAAGGTACACTACTAATGCCCAAAGTAGTGACCAACAACGAAACAAGGAGAATATATATAGAGAATAGTACGTGTAAGCCTCCTGCTCGTCTCTGGACAGCTATTCGTGCACAACCAGCTGACCTGTCTCTAGTCTGTCCGTTTAAGAGCACCCCGAGTAATAAGAAGAGACATAAAACTCTGGGTCAGACAAAAGTCTGGTATGAGCTATAAGCAACAAAACAGAACAATTACAGGTATACTAAACCATACCTGTACCTGCAACCAAAGAGTTAGCACAACATGCTGTGTAATACTCTATGGTGCCACTAACATATGGTGTAAAGGATTCAGGGGTGGGGGTGTGCATGTCATAGTGATGGCAAACAATCAAGCATAGCAACCATCCTCATATCTCTCACTCAGTGCGTAAAGCATACGATATCCACCACTTTGATCACCCAAATCCTTGCTATGATCACTCTGCCCCATGGAGTCATGGCGACTCCACTGCACTGATCCATATCCACTAGTCCTTGCTATGTCCACTCTGCCCCATGAAGTCATAACGACTCCACTGCACTGGCTCATAGCCATGCTACGATAACTCTGCCCTATGGAGTAATAACTACCCCACTGCACCGATCCGTAGCCTAAAATTGTCTCTCGGTAGTGAATCAAAGCTATGGACGTCGATAAGCCCTTAGCACACGTCCTGCAGCAAAGCCCAACTCATAAAGTTAATTCGTTGGTTCCCAATTGGATCCTGAATAACGACTTCCCATTTGGACTTCCTTTGCATCTCGGGTTTGGTCATTATCCCGTTCGCACTTCAGTTTCCATTCGTGTCCATACTTCAACTCAGATATGCTCGATTCGTGACTCCTTCATTTATGGCGCTACGGTTCGTGACCAACTTCCTTGGCTCATGGATCGCCCCTCCTAGCTTCAGTTCGTGGCTCGCCCTCCTGTCCTCGACTCGTGATGGCTTCCAGCTCATGATGGATCGTGACCATCCGGTCGGTTCGTGGCAATACTCCCCTGATGGCTCGTGGTCCAGTTCATGGCTTCTTGCTCTAGCTCGTAGTGCTCCAACACGGTTCATGACTTGCTTCATGGCGAGTTTCATCATTTGGTTTGTACTTCGACTCGTGAAGGGTAGGTGACCCACGGTTCGGGTCGGGTAGCGCTCCACGATCGGGTCGGGGTCGGGTAGCGGCGATCCGATCCGGGCTGGCTCCTGCATATTTTTCCAGCGACTGTTTTTACGCCACATGACAGCATTTTCAACCATTCTAACTATTCTAAACAATCACAAAGCATACCATACAGTCATAGCAACATGTAGAATTGACCACAAACACAAAAACAACAATTTGATATGTTAAGATGGATCAAACATACCCAAAATCCATTTTTTCCCCTTAATCATGTTTAACAATAACTAATGTTAGGAATAGCAAAACTTAACCAAATCCATCGAAATTTCTAACAAAGGTCTAAAACAATATTTCAAAATTTATAAATATTTTTCTAGAATTTAATCATGTTTAAATTCGCTAATTATCACTAATTACCCTTAATTAACCTTAACTAGTGTAAAAACAAGGCTAATCACCCACCTTAGCGATAAATTACTTATAGATCTGAAATATTATCTGATTTGGGTTGAATCTCCATGCAACACAGTAGCTCTATTCCCAACTTGATGATAATTTGCCTTGATTTGATATAGCTAAGCTTAATCCTTGATTAGAGAGCGATTTGGGATGAAATTAGAAGGTGGAGGTCATGGCTAGGGTTAGAGAGATGTTTTAGGCAGCTAGAAAATGAAATAAAATTTGTTTTCCTACTGTTCTCAGCTTCACCATAACCCTAATCCCGAAATGAGTTATGGGCCCTCTTGCTAATTACCCTAATTAGGTCCGGTTAAGTTGTTTTTCACCTTCTAAACCTTGTTTCAGCCATATCTCCCAAACCGTGAGTCCGTTTAGCTAATGTGACCACTCTACGAAAAGGTAAACCATCATCCGGATCTATTGGAAGTGTTTTCAGGTCAAAAATCCTTACCAATCAAAAGTTATGGCCAAAACAAGATCAGCTAGGGGCAAAACGATCATTTAAAAATCGGCAAAAATCATGAACATGGGAAATGACCCCAATAGTCGTCTCCCAAAATTACATGACCATACGACTTTATATGTGAAAGAAATAATTATTCTATGATCCTTCGATGCGTAGAATGCGGGTGGTTACAATTAGACTTGGTTTGATGCTAATTAGCTTAATCTTTAATTAGAAAGTGATTTGGAGGCGTTTTAGAGGGCAGAGGCCATGGCAAGGGTTAGAGATTTTCTAGGTGGATGAGAAAATGAAAATAGATCATTTCCTAACTGATTTCAGCCTTCCCATAACTCTAATCTCGAAATGGGTTATGGACCTAGCTGCTAATCACCCTAATTAGGCCCGGTTAAGCTGTTTTTCACCTTCTAAACCTTATTTCAGCCATATCTCCCAAACGGTAAGTCTGTTTGGCTAATGTGACCACTCTACGGAAAGGCAAACCATCATCCGAATCCAATGAAGTGGTTTCAGTTCAAAACTCCTTACCAATCAAAAGTTATAGGCGAAACAAGATTCGCCAAAGGCAAAACGGTCATTTAAAAATCGGCAAAAATCGTGAACATGGAAAATGACCCCAATAGTCGTTCCCCAAAGTTACATGACCATACGACCTCATATAAAAAAGAAATAAATATTCTACGACCTTCGATGCGTAGAATGCGGGTCGTTACACGTGCCTAACATACTGGTATTTATAATAAGAATTTCTATGTTAAGAAATATTTATATCAAATAAATATAAAAAAAGTTAATATTTGAATTTAAATAATTAAATATTATTAAAAGAAGCTTAGCAGGTCTAATAGAAATAAGTATGTTAAGAACTTGCATCAGTATCTTAGTTTCAATTCAAACATGGGTTTGATTCACACTCCATGTTCTGAGAAATATTCACCATCCCGAAAGAGGAAAAAACAGAGTCTTTGTCTAAAGAAATACATTATCAAATCTTGACCTTTTACGTGGTCATTTCAAAGAGTCCGGAATTTAATTCCATTTTGATTTAATTTATACGTTTCAAGTCAGAGAATATTGAAGATGGAATTAAGGGTTGTTCTATTTACAGAGTAGTGCCTTCGGTTTGTCCAGTCCCCGGACTACTTGTATGGACGAATGTCTGACAAAGTATACCTAACAGATCACGTAAGTTGATCTCTTCAAAACTATGTTTAGAGGTAGAGGACTTCTTTCTCTTAGCTTTTTACCTGTGGTTTTAGGGAAATTAATTTGTGATTTGACGGGTTTGACGATGTGACATTCAAAGTGAATAAAGATGTGCTGTTACAAACGGTAAGTTCAGACCTCAAGCCTCACAATCGGAAAATGACAAAAATCGAGCAGGAAGCATGGCTATATGGGTCGCTCCCATTAGGGTATATTGTCACCTATCTAGAGAATATTCATTTCGTTACTTCATCGCTTCTGTATCTTCGGATAACGATTATGTGGGCCCAACAGTTGGTGACAATATATTCGATACACTCTAGAGAAATGAGTGGTCGGTCACGTGTAGGCCGGGTTGCAAGACGATTTTGTTGAACCCAGTGTATTCCCCTCTAGAGATACATTGTCGGAAGGTGGTCTCATACCTTGTTATATTGGGAATCCAATCTCCAATAAGTGCCCGCGGTTTTGTTTGTATACTATATATGTGGAGCGTGAGATGCAAGCGTTCCGCTAGATTGTTATTTATTTGTATTTAGACACTATTATAATATCAGAATAATATTGGTTTCAAAGAATGCTTCGGTTATCGTAAGGTAAAAACCATTCGTATTTATGTGTGGATTGGTCTTACGATTATCTTTTCTTTCAATGGTTTTTTGAAAGTTAAAATCAATCTGTTTTATAATCGTTTACTCACACCAGTCCCATGACTGACCTAGAGTTTATTTTTCTATGTTTTCCCTAAACTCTTAAGTGCCCAAATTTGTATGGGCAGTCAAGCAGTTTAGGATTTTACAGATTTTGTAGAGGAGCTTGGAGCAGTAGGCTTCAACGTTAGATATACTGCTGTATTTTGTATGTTTTATACTCTGATGATGTATGAAAGTTCAAATCTACTTTTTATTTCAAAAGTGATTATATATCTATTATGTTTTATTCGTTCCGTTGTGAGATTCGTGTTTACTCTGATTTTAATTTGTGTTGTGATCTTCTTTTCTTCTATTCTAACTTTTCTATCTTATCTATTCTCACCCTCTAATTTCTTTCTTCAACATCTGGGTTTTGTATTCTTTGGGTTGAACTTGTGATGTATTTAGTCGACTCAAAGGATGTTAAAATCCAGGTCGTCTCACTTGGTATCAGAGCTTAAGGTTGAGTAATAACCTTGGCTATGTGGCGTAACTCTATAGAGATAAGGTTAGTAACACCCTAGATTGAGTTTGAGTGTAAATATATGAGTGCGTAATTGTATATTGGTATAAAAATTGTTTTATATTGTGTTGATTAGTTTGTCGAGTGATTTAAAAATTCTGGTCGATACAGGGTGCACACAATATCGAAAAGTGTTTATAAATGCTTGAACAGAGTAACTGGACATAGATTTGTTTTAAAAGCTGGGTAAATGAAATAATTTTATCCAAAATCATATTTTGATATAAAAAGAATTACTTTTTTCTAAAATTATAATTATATATCGATGTGTAGAAAATTATTATTATAATCAAATAAGATTATAAGAATTTAAATGGCAATATATATAACCAAATTGAGTTGTATAAGAATAAAGTATAAAATAAGGAAAACTGGAAATGGTTGGGTAAAATAAATTATTTTGGGAAAATTCAAAAGTTTAAAATTTATAATGGGACCGAGGTATGTGATTCTAAGCTAGTTTGGAATAAAAACCAGAAATTTGGATTTTGGGAATTTTAAAATTTAACTAGAGAAAGTTAAATGGGTTTGAGTTGACTGAGGTTAAGTCGAATAAATTTTAACTAAGTAGGAGTTAAAAAAAAGAGAGGGAAATTTTAGCGGGTAGATATGTTTGAATGAGTTTGGTTCAGAATAACGGAGTAAATGAGTTTGGAATTATTTTCCCAATATGATCACAGATATCTGCTGAAATAAAAATGAATGTGTTTGTATTGCTGTGTGTTTTGGATGTCTTGTTTGTCGTGACTGTCAGGGGATGACCAGTGTATGTGTTTTGTTTTGAGTCTAAGACACTGAATATAAATGGAATCTCCTTGTTACTTTAATTTCAGGGACGAAATTCTTTTAAGTGGGGTAGATTGTAACGTCCCGGGTTTTTTCGTAAGTTTGTAATACAATTATTTTGATTAATTTAGTAATTGATTTAAATGGTAAATTGTGAATAATAAATATTGAGAAGATTTCAAGAACATATATTAATGGTTTAGAATATTTTAACCAATAAGAAACAAGTAAGAATTATTTTCTTATTTTGTTTGAATTTTGTTATTTGTTTTAACTATTGTAAATAGAAATAATACTGGATTTAAATATTTTAGCAAATTAGAATTTTAAAATCCTATGTATATATTTACTTTGATATATGATAAATATAGTTTTAACACTTTGTGTTTGCATTTAAAACTTGTTTTAAATCATTTGTATAGGATTGCATAAGCTTATAAATGAGGATATTTATAATTAAAATTCCATTTGCTTCACATCTAAGTACCTATGTGTATATAACATTTAGGTGATGAGATGAAATTAGATTTCAAAAATTTAATAATTTGATTTGTTTAAAGCAAAGTGTGATTTGTAAAACCCATTTGGGTACCTACGTTTGTACACACACATGTTTTTCTAGCTAGCCAGTCCTGAAAGAAATCAAATGAGTGGTAGCACTTGATCCTCTCCATCAAATAAATGTGACAGCCTATACATCACCTAGTAAGCTTAGACTTGAAAACACATATAGAACATGGCCTTGTGAACATGGTTACACCTCATTATGGTCATGATGTACTGAAAATAATGGAATGAAATAACACTTTTGCACATGATTACACCTGTATATATGTACAATCTATACTTAGCTATGCATTGTTATATATCGGACCAGCCATACCCTCCTCAGACAATACATGCCCAGCTATAAAACATAGCTTACATCTTTCAATTGCCTAGACATCAAAACAGACTACACAGCATTTTCTTAACATACACCAATGCCAAGCTATGTTGTTCCTTTCAAACAAAAATCAATGAACAACTAACACTATACTGCATCCCGTTCTATCAGTAGCAGCAGCAACTATGTCAATTCACGTAGTAGGTTACTTTTTCCCATGCAAGCCACATTAGTTTATATTTCTTTTCCCCTACAAATACTCTATTATACCATACCATCTCCTCACAAATTAGTAGAACCAAGTTGGAACTGGAAATGAAAATGGTAACAAACTGGAATGGGATACGAAAGAAAACCCTGGACAGAGAGCAGAAAAACAGACGACTTCTTTATGAGTAAAACAACTATTTATTCCTAGCTTTTTTTATATGTTGTATACATGTTGTCTGAATATATGGATTTTACCTGCATATAAAACCTGGAACTACATAGCCCAAACTGTGAATAAATGTTGTGAGTAAGTTTCCCTTTACTTGCTGATTTTTGCGCATACATATAGGTGTATATGAATGGGTGATTTGATTTAGTCAATTATTTATACTAAGCTAAAACAGGAATGAAATAAACCCGAAAAATGATTAAAACCGTGAACGAGAATGTGAGTTGAACTTTTAATTGGGCATTTGTTAAGTGAACTTGTTTATATAAATTCATGTATTTATCTTTGCTTTTTGAAACTTCAAATAGTCTAACCTGTGTAATAACATAAAGACTGTAAACCGATATAAAAGTGAGTAAACCATCCAAATTTCCTTTATTATCTTGTATTTAACTTGGATAGATTTAAACTAATATAAGTTAATATCAAATGTTGAAGTAGTTTAAAGGAGAAATTACTAGAATGAGTTAAGTGTAGACCTGAGAATTTAAATTACAAAGACAGAATTCATATTACATATAATTCATGTGCCTTGAAACTGGGTATGTGCCTCTATCGATCCGAGGCCATGCCACTATATACAACCTACACTTATGATGATTATTTCAAAATTTATCATTGAAACAAATTAAACATGCTTGGGACATTAAAACTTGAGATAGTGAGTGATACAGTGAGTGAACTTCTCCTTATATTCCCATTTAATCTATCTATTTATTTCTAGATGATATGTATTAAATTCACATGTGTGTAAATGTACTCCTAAATATGTTTATTCATTGGTAAACTCAACTGTATAAAAATTAAATCATTTACAGTACAGTAAGACATGTCCATATTATTAAAGCAGAGAAAATTTATTATCTTCTTTAACTTTTAAAAAGTCCGTAACCTTAAATCCAGAAGTTTTAAGATTGGTGTTCAACATAAAAGTTGATTATCTATGTCTCGAGTGAATTTTAAAAAAAGTCTGAACCTAAACCATAGCCTGTATCTTTTGAAATATTTAATATACAACAATGAGTTCCAAAACTCAATGTTTTCGATCATCGATTTTGCGAAATTCAGGCATACGGTTGTGATTGTTATGGAAAAATGTGATTTTTAATGGTGGTTTCATAGTTTTTAGCGATGAGGTTGAGGATATCTTCTATGATAATCGAAAAAGGGAAGTAGGGCTTTTTCCGGGGATTTTGGTAGTCGCGAATCGCGTTGTGGGAACGGGAACAGTGTGAAGGATTATGGATCATAGGAAAAATACTAAAATATTTTTTTAAAGAAATAATTATGGGTTTGGGATCGAATATGTTTTTGTTGATGACTATGTTTGAAGCTACTGTTAAGTGAAGAACTACACTGACTTCAGAGGGTTTTAGAGGATCAGACCTGTGGCGATGGAGAGAAGAGGTCGTCATTGAGGTTAGGTCTAGTTTAGCTGATGATTGGAGTTCTTTCGCGGCGTCTGGAGGTGATTTCTTGGATCGGTGTTTACGAAACAGTTTTGGGTTCAGCAATGAAATCACTGTCTTGGTAAGCGGAGACAGATTCAAGCTCGAGTAGGTGGTCACTGAGTGAGCAGCGACATGTGGAGGTGACCGATGCAGTGTAGCGCATGGCGGATTGGTTGTGCATGTGCACTGTGTGTGCACTGGAATATTGCAATGGTTATGTGAAGAAGAAAGGGAAGAAGATAGGGTTGGGCCTAGGTGTTGATGGTTCGATCAGGTTGGTTATTATAGCCATACAGTAGCAAAGGAAAGAAAGCACGAAGAAGGAAAGAAGAGGTTGTGTTAGTAACAGTAGAAAGAATAAAGAAGGTATCAAATAGGAAAGGAGAAAGGATGGGAATCAGGTAAAGGAATAACAAAGGGGCGGGATGCATGGGAAAATTGGGCCAGTGTGGGCCACGTACAAATTAATAAATAAATTAAATAAAAAAGTAGAAAGGAATGAGAGAACCAGAAAGAAAATGGAAGTAAGACAGAGCATAAGAATGGATAAGGCAACAAAGTAAATGGGAAAAAGGGTGCTTAGTTTTTGTTCCCACCTAGAGATGAGTGTGCAAAAATTTCAGTATGGGTTCATGGGCCATGGGCTTCGGGCCTGTTTTTAATTAAAAAAGGAAGTAAATAAAATAAAAATAATAAGAATTTAAAAAGAAAAGGGAAGAGAAAGGGTTTAACTTTTATATAAGGATACATATAAGATTAAATAAATGAAGATGGGTTCGAATAAATATTTATGTGCATATTAGTCGAGAGAATCGATAGCATGTAGCGGTAAAATTTTAACAGGTTGAATCTAAAATAAGTTGATTAATAAAATGACTAGAATTAGCTTAAATTCCAAGGATCATTTATAATATAATAAATGTAAATAGTCATTAACGCACCACTGAAAATAATGATTTATAATTCAGTAAAATCAAAATTGTTTGTTCAATTAATTATTTAATTAATTGAGTTGTTTTTAAATTACGTTAATCATAATTATATATTGACATCAATTAGTGGAAATAAAACACCATTCCACTATAGATTATACTGACTGAATTGTTTAAAATCCTGATTAGCAGAAATAAACACCGTTTTGCTAATAGTTTGATATATTTTATTAGTAAATATATGCTGTTAAGTTATTATATTATCAATTGATAATATTGAATTGTATCGTTGTTTGCGTAAATTAGTTTAACAACTTCAATGTCATTTGTTAAAGAACTGTTATATACTATTTGAACTGCTAAGCTGAAATTTCTGTAATGTGCAGAAATTAACTCAAGTTGTTAATTTTTTGAATAATTGTTTTAAGAAACAATTAAAGGTGATTATTTTTAATTTAATAATACTAATTTATAAGAGGAGATTGATTGAAATCAGTTTGTTTTAAGGTTGATTTAAATCAACTGGTTTAAATGGAAATAGGTTATTAAATTAATCTTTTCAACCAATTTAAATAAAAATTGTTTTAACATGTAATTGTTAAAACATAGAAATGTGTTATTAAAAGTTAATTAATATTTTAATTAACAGATTTTGATAAGGTAAGTGTGAAGTTAAATAAAGAAGTTAAATTTTGTACATTACCCAAATAATATTTTTAACTTAATTATCTATTAATTAAGTAAGTTTTTAAGATAATCTAATAAATAAAGGAAAGGCGAATTAAGTCAATTAAATTTCTTGGTTTTAAATATTTAAGTCAATCAAGTAAATTTTGTGAATGTTTCAAAAACAACAACATTGTTTGAAAATAGTTTAAGATTTGAAATCAATTGGAGTAACAGGTCTGGTTTGACGAATATTTTGGATATCGAACTTTTACAAATCTTAATGATAAGAATGATTTCGACTCAAGGTCTGAGAGGTAATTAAAGTACCCCAACTTGAACGATTTCATTATTATTTGATAGATAGTATTAGATTGTGTTTGGAATGAGTATTAGAGTTGAATATCGCTTCTGTTATGAAACACATATTCAAGAGTGAGGTTATCATTTATATTTACAATAAGACTTTTCTAAATTAAGAAATACTTATGTTTTCAGATAAATATAAAAAAGTTAATATTTGAATTTAAATAATTAGATATTATTAAAAGAAGCTTATCAGGTCCAATGGAAATAAATATGTTTGTTTTATTTTATATTTGATAGTTTAATCGCCGACAATCAAATCTTGACCTTTTACGTGGTCCTTTCGAAGAGTTCGGAATTTAATTCCACTTCGATTCGATTTATACGTTTCAGGTTAGAGAATATTGAGGATGAAATTTATGCAAGGGTTGTTCTGTTTACAAAGTAGTGCATTCGGTTTGTCCAGTCTCAGGACAACTTGTATGGACGAATGTCTGACAAAGTGTACCTAACAGATCGCGTAAGTTGATCTCTTCAAAACTATGTTTGGTGGAAGAGGATTCGTTTCTCTTAGCATTTTACTTGTGCTTTTGGGGAAATCAATCTGTGATTTGATGGGTTTCACCATGTGACATTCAAAGTGAATAAAGATGTGCTGTTACAAATGGTAAGTTCAGACCTCAAGCCACACAACCGGAAAATGACAAAAATAGGGCAGGAAGTATGGCTATGTGGGTTGCTTCCATTAGGGTATATTGTCACCTATCTAGAGAATATTCATTTTGTTACTTCTTTCGCTTCTGTATCTTCGGATAACTATTATGTGGGCCCTACCGTTGGTAACAATATATTCAATATACTTAAGAGAAATGAGTGGTCGGTCATGTGTGGGCCGGGTTGCAAGACGTTCTTGTTGATCCCAGTGCATTCCCCTCTAGAGATACATTATCGGAAGGTGGTCCCAAACCTTATCATAGTGGGAATCCAATCTCCAATAAGCACCCGCTGTTTTGTTTGTATACTATATATGTGGAGCGTGAGATACAAACATTCCGCAAGATTGTTATTTATTTGTATTTAGACACTATTATAATATAAACATAATATTGGTTTCAAAGAATGCTTTGATTATCGTAAGGTTAAAACCATCTGTATTCATGTGTGGATTGGTCTTACGATTATCTTTTCTTTCAAAGGTTTTTTGAAAGTTAAAGTCAATCTATTTTAAATCGTTTACACACACCAGTCCCATGACTGACCCAGAGTTTATTTTTCTATGTTTTCCGTAAACTCTTAGGTGCCCAAATTTGAATGGGTAGTCAAGTAGTTCAAGATTTTACAGATTTTCTAGAGGAGCTTGGCGCAGGAGGCTTCGACATTAGATATATAGAGAATTTATTTCTACTGTATTTTGTATGTGTTTTACTTTGATGATGTATGAAAGTTCAAATCCAATTTGTATTTCAAAAGTGATTATATATCTATTATATTTTATTCGTTCCGCTGTGAGATTCGTGTATACTCTGATTCTGTGTAGTGATCTTCTTTTCTTCTATTCTGGATTGAACTTGTGATGTATTTAGTCGACTCAAAGGATGCCGAAATTCGGGTCAACACAGTTTTTGTTTTTATTTCCCATTCCAAATCTCCATTAGTTTCTAACCGTAAATCAATAAGAAAATAATTTCCTAAATATCAACCCCGAAGGCCGAAACCAACATTAGATCAATATTCAGAAAATCATTAACTCAACCGATCGCCAGTTAAGTTCCAATTCTTTAATTTCATATATTGACTTATATTCCATTCAAATGTCGTTTCTAATAACCATGTTTCCATAATATTTTCAGGTAAACTTGGATTTTAAAAGTCTATCCAACTTGGATTTAATAAAATCCAATTAATTAGAATTTCCAATAAGAATTTACTTTAAAACAAAAAATTAAATTTTTACCATTAATATTTTTTTCTTAATAACTTCACTTTACCATAAATAGTTTCTTATCATTTCATATAACTACATTATCCCAAAATTTCCTCTTTGATTATTATTAAATAAATAGAAATCTATTTAAATACAAATCCCATTTTAATTATTCCTTAAAAACAATAAATATTGGTTATTAACCGTTACATTGATTTCCGCTCACTTGCTTATTAATATAAGAATCAGCTTTATAAAATCATTTAATAATTAAGATGAGGCATGTGTTTCGCACACGGCAGATTTTGGCACAAAAATGGTGATTATTGGTTAAAACAAACAAAATATATGTGGTTGGTTTGTTTCCTTTTTATAAAATTCATTTAAAAATGTATTTAAAAATCTATATTCAGTTATAAAATAATTTTTTAACTTCATTTCTATCGATTCACCCGACGGTAAATCAATCATTATAAAAAGTTTGTATTTTGGACACCTGCTATAAATTCCTCGACCAATATCTCTCAATGGTTAATAACCAAACAAATGTTAAATTTGGGTTTTACAATCAATAACCAATTCAATAATCCAATCAGATGGGTTCAACAGTTCATATAATGATCATATGAAAATACGCAATAAATTTAAGGAATCCAGTTGGATTCCTCCAACCTATCCTTCCTTGCATCCAATAGGTTATATAAAATAAAACATATCATTCAATATGACAATTAATATAAACATGATAAATTAATGCAACTGATAATGGTCAACCAATAACGACAATTCAAGCATCCAATTTAACTTAAATACGTTTATATTATTATAAACGTAATCAAAAAAGTAAGTTACCTTGTTTGGAAATCATCGTTAAAAATAACGATGTCATTTCATTTAAGTTAAAAAACCGTTTAATTTAAATAATTGACAAAAATATATTTAACATGCATCAAGACAATCATCAAACAACCAATAATTAGCGGCCATATCACACAAATAATAAACCTGACTTATAATAATTGTAAGTTGGAGAACTGAGTTAGTTTAACTCACCTTGGTTTAGTCCGCCGAGTAAAATGAATAGCTTTAATAAAATTAAACACGTGTTTAATTTTATCAAAAATTTCGATGGCTTCCAGTGCTGACCAAACCAACTCCATATTGTTGCGTCCGACGATACGGTCTTGACTTCTTTTGTGTGTTCGGATCTGATAATGAATGATCAAATCGTAATTATTATCAGTATACGCTCTTACTTAATTAAATTATCGTATAATTAATTATAAATTAATTAAAAAAGGTTATAACCTCAAATAATGGAAGGAACATGTTCTCTCAACCACGTCCCATTCCATTTACCCATGCAAGCAAACCACTCAGAGCCATCTTCCTGAAACAATGCCCCCTTTTTTCTCCTATTTTTTCATTCTTCTCATTTTTGTTTGTTTTTTTCATTTTTTTTAGTATAGGACCGAAGCCCAGGCTGCCGTAAAAAAATCAAAACAACGAAGCCTGCTAAACTGGGCATTCAGAAATCCCAACGTCCCCATCTACTTACTATTTCTTCCTTCCCAGTTTATTTCGAACATTTTTTTTCTTTTTTCTTTTTAAGCTCGAAAGCCCATTACTCCACGCATCACGGCCCAACTCCGTGTAGCCCATGTCCTTCACAAATCCACACCTGATGCTACAGTTTTCTTCTTCCTGGTTATAATACACGCTGCCAGTATATGAAGTCTTTCCATATTTACTTTACACGTCGCATGCACGAGCCTACGCACTCCTCCTATCGTCAACCCAATATTCCACCTCACTCCCTTCCCCCATCCACTGACGTTCATCCGCCCCACCAGAAACAACCAACCCGTAACCAGTACTCACGGCCTATACACTCTCTCTGGTCTCCACCGCCCCGCTGCCACCCGAGAACCGTGACGACCCGTGTTGAAGCTTCCCCATCTCGTTGTGTATCGATAGCCCAAACAGGCCATGTACTAAAACTTCTCCATTCTGTCTACTTTTTTTAGTGTATATACACATGAATGGGAATAATATGGGTTAGAGAAAAGAAGTGTATTGATGGATCGGGTTTTATGTCTAGAGAGAAATTGCAGTATGTATGCTGGTATATATAGGCAGAGGAAATATGGCTAGGAAAGAAGTCTTTCAACCGGGTACAACGCATGTGCATAGTGGCTTTAGAAGGTAGGTAGCTGTGCGTTGATGTTTCTTTCAATTGCTGTGCTCTTTCCCTTTTAGTAGTCTAGGCTGAAGGTAGGTTTGCTTGCTAAGTTATAGGTTACGAGGGATTGCTATCCAGCTTGAAAATACACAGAGAAATGAAAGGACTTTGCACTGAGTGTTCATCTTCAGTTAGCTATGTTGATTTGATTTCCAGTAGGGTTGTGTTTGTACATATGGTAGGAGAGCATGTGATTCATTGAAAAACTTAAAGGAAGAAGGATCATGATATTTCATACATTTGCATGTGCTCCTTTATATTCGATTTAGACTTGATTCTGTGTTGTACCATATAGAATGTGATGGTTTTCAGTTAAAGGTTGTGTTGTTTTTCATCTTAGGCTTGCGTGTGGGTATATTTTATATTAGTGTTTCATTCATCCTTTCCATCCTAAGCCTGCTGTATGTACATATTTGTATAGTGTGTGTACTTCGATTTGAGTTAGAGTAGACATGTATTTATATTATTTAGGTTTGACTATTGATTGCTTAAGGTAGGAATTTTTAATCAATTTTAATTTTATACGATACAGCGATTCAACATCGTCTGTTAAATCCGTATCGATAAACATAATCTCCAAAAATTACGGAAATGGACGCCATGCTATAATTTGACGTTACGGTCATAATAAAACTAATTTCATTGAAAACGGTCTCCGTTTGCAAAAAACATCGCTATTTAGATCCCAATTTATCTGTCAATTCACTTTTAAATTTCGTCTACCGACAAAACAACTCCGTTTGGCTCCAAACTAGAGATCTAGCAATAATTAACGATACATTTTCCAATAAAACTTGTTTGTCGAAAACGGAGGTCATTTTGAAAAGTAACTATTTTCTACGCTTGTATAATACCGTAAAAATATAAATAAATTACAAAATAATTAAATTAAATAGTAATAAATTATTATTATCTTGTACATATATCTGAATAAAACAATATATTATTTCCAGTATAAACTAATATGGAATTTATAACTTAACAATAATATTTTAGATATTCAAATTCTATTGAAATACCTATTTAATTTATTAAATAAACATTACCGTTTTATTAACGAATCCATAACGACTAATTTAAAACTTGAATTGGACATAACTTACAATTTACAAGCTGAAATCTCGATTTTTCTCTTCCAATAGAAAATTATCGTCAAATAGATCCTAACGTTTCTTGTTTCATAGAAATCCGACTTATATCGGATCCTGTATATTAAATTAAAGTTCAAAACTCAATATTACGAACTACATCGTCGTTTCAAGCTCGTTTTAAATTAAATATAAATGTTCAATCGTCATTTAATAAACGAATTCTATGTAAATAATCCATTAATATTCCGAATATAATATTTAGAACCAATTTAAATATTCGAATTCAAATAGCTGAAAAATTCAGGTCGTTACATTCTCCCCCTTAAAAGAATTTCATCCCTGAAATTACTAAGTCAAGAAGGATGCTCCAAACCCAGTCATTATTAAAATAATGATATTAAAATACTATCTAAAATTCTAAGTTTTAAAAATTTATGAAAAATTCGCTAGCACCTCATCTGTACTGTTTGATCCAAACAACTATAACTCGCCATTCTAGACCTCACATCGATCAAAAGAAAACAAAACCAAGTGGCAACCCAACTCAGGGGTATAAAATCAATCACCAAATCAATATAACTAAGGTTTACCTATTTGTTGGGCAATCTCATACTCTAGTCATGAGGTAAATCAACTAACATCTCTTTGTCTTTCCAACCTGCACTTAGCTCAATATCCAATGCCAATAATTGATACAGGGTTACATTATTTTAGCTTTATTTCATATTGGTTCTATTCAAGTTTACTATACTGAAATTTTTCTTTTTGGTTTTCAATACATTCAACCATTGATGAATTTTTATTATCCAACTGATTTATTAGTTAACAAACAATCAATCATAATCAATATAACACAACCATCCATATTAACTTATTTTTAAGTTAACTTCTGATTCATTTAATTTCATATATTTTTATTTACATATTCTTCTAGTTAAACCACTTAAATTCACTATCCCATTTGAATTCCTGTTCATATCAATCAATAAACCAATATTCTAAAAAAATTATAAAAATATTTCCTTTATATAAAAAATATAGTTTGGGAAAAATTATCTCATTTACCCTTTTTACAAAACAATATCGTATTAATCTGTCAGTTCAACCTGAACCGATCAAACAACACAATACAAAACATTTGTATATAAAATCTACAAATACGCTCTCGTATATATACACTCAATCACTATCTAGGGTATTACTAACCCAATCTCTATCGACTTGCACCACAGAGCCTAGGTTATTCCTAAACCATTACTCTGATACCAACTATAGCGAACAAGGATTTTTGACACCGAAAACCGACATAAAAACACCATGAACCTTCAAGCATCAAAAATACCGGAATGTTAATAGAAAGAAGCTAGAGGATGAGATAAGAAAGAAATATTAGAATAGAAGAATAAGAAGAAGAACCAACACAGAATCAGAGTCTCACATTCCAGCGGAACAAAATATAATATAAAATAACTTGTATTAAGAGCTTGAAATAATACTTACAACATCAGAGTACATCAATAAATCTAGACAGTTATAATGATCTGTCCTCTTACACAATGGCAATAATACTAGATATCACATGTTTAAACTCCTCCAGCACGTCTTCGAAATCCATAGCACCTTAACCTGAACCTGTACAACCCGGGCTGACCCGAGCATTACGAACGCCAGATCAGTTTGGTGAACCAGAGTGAGAAACCCACTAAGTTTAAGGGTGTCATCCAACTTGAATTTAAAGTTAAAAGTCCTTTCGAAGAAAAGGATAATCATAAGGCCAAATCCACACATAAATACGACCGTTTTTTACGTTATGATAACCCAAAACATTTTTGAAATCAATACTCGTCTAACATTATAATAATGTCTAAATACAAATAAATAACAATCTAGCAGAACGCTTGCATCTCACAATCCACATATATAGTATACAAACAAAAACCGCGAGCGCTTATTGAAAATTGGATTCCAACTATGACAAGGTATGGAACCACATGCCGATAGTGTATCTCTAGAGGGGAATACACTCGGTTCAACAAGATCGTCTTGTAACCTGGCCTACACATGACCGACCACTCATTTCGCTTGAGTGTATCGAATGTATGTCACCAACGGTTGGGAGCTACCCACCGTTTCCCAAAAAGGGACAGCATCGAAATAGATTAAAGAAGCAAAATGAATTTCTCTAGATAGGCGATTATACACCTTAATGGGAGCGGCCCATATAGCCATGTTGCCTGCCCGATTTTTGTCATTTCCCGGTTGATGAGGCTTGAGGTTTAAATTACCTTTTTCTGATAGCAAACCACCATTCACTCTGAATGTCATATTGTCAGATCCGTCAAATCACTAATTGACATCCATAAATATACTCTGGGTGTAAAAGAAGTGCCCCTCTTCGCTACCAACTAAGTATATTTGTAAAAATCAATGTACGTGGATTTTAGGAAATATTCTGTCATACATTTGTCCATACAAGTCATCTAGGAATAGGATGAATGGAAGGTACTCTTCTACTGCATCCAATATAGAAATCACCCCATGGATTAGTAGAGATTAGTCCTTGCAATCCGTAGATTTCGATCACGACAGAATCATTGTCGAAATATCTCCAAGGATCAGCCAGAGGAATTCAACAATAGATCCCCCGCTCATGAAGATTTATGGTCTTTATTGCTCCATCTCGATCAGCATCAGATATCTTCTTCGTTTACGTATTTGTTGGTCGAAATGGTTTTCGAATATAAATTCGATCCGGATTTCCATACCAACAATGCATTAAGTATGATTTTGATAGTCAGTTATTTAACTATCAAAATAAACAATCATAAAAATAAAATAAATCCACTGGTTGATTATACAGCATCACTTGGCCATTAAAAATAATATATTAGTTGTTATAACAAAAATAGTATATCAGTTTCAATATATTAATATTCTTAAATCCTCTTATTTATATACTTAGAAAAATATCTTAAATCATATTCAGTTCCCGTTAACTACCATTACAAACCATTTGTTACAACAATACTCATTTCTAATATTTGGGAAATGGATTCAACTTATCATCATAAAAAATCGCTATGATATCTTCCTTTATTTCGTTATTTGAACACCATGATCGTCACTTGCCCCTTTAGAATATCCATTCTAAATCTCATCTCTTTACTTTTGAAAATATCATTATATTTTCATAAATCCCTTTCCTTTATTTGTATTATGGAAATATCATTCATATTCTAAATCCCCTTTTTATTGCTTTTATTTTGAAATCATTATATACATACCAAAACCCTTCAAATAATGTTAAACTATTATTTTTCAAAATAAATTACTTTTAACTTCTCTACCATTACAACTAATATCATTCTCCGATAATCCTGAAGTCGTTCAAGTTGGGGTATTTTAATTACCTCTTAGACCTTGATCAACAACGTTCATATCTTAAGATACATATCAGTTGTAATACAAAACCGGTATTCATTCCCAATATCAAAACAAATCCCACTTTAGTTATAGCTTCATGAAGTCTCATCTTTTTACTTTTGTGGCGAATTTAAATCGCATCTTTATCACTTAACTCGTATGACCACTTTAATTCAAACTAGGGTTTCCGTTATTATTTCACATTTAGAATCTCCATTAGTTTCTAACCGTAAATCAATAAGAAAATAATTTCCTAAATATCAACCCGAAGGCCAAAACCAACATCAGATCAAAGAAAATCATTAACTTAACCGATCTCCAGTTAAGTTCCAATTCTTTAATTTCATATCTTAACTTATATTCCATTCAAATGTCATTTCTAATAACCCTGTTTCCATAATATTTTCAGGTAAACTTGGATTTTAAAACTCCGCCCAACTTGGATTTAATAAAATCCAATTAAATAGAATTTCCAATAAAAATATACTTTAAAACTACAAATTAAATTTAACTCATATTACCGTTGATATAATTTTCTTAAAAACTTCACTTTACCATAAATAGTTTCTTACCATTTCATATAACTACATTAAATAGATTTTTAAATCCCATGATTTCCGCTTTGATTATTATTAAATAAATAATAATCTATTTTCAATACAAAACCCATTTTAATTGTTCCTTAAAAACAATAAATCCTGGTTATTAATTGTTATGTTAATTCCCGCTCACTTGCTTATTAATATAAGAATAGCTTTATAAAATCATTAGTAATTAAGACAAGGCACGTGCTTCACACACAGTAGATTTTGGTACAAAAATGGTGATTTGTGGTTAAAACAAATAATATATATGTGGTTGGTTCATTTGCTTTTTATAAACATCATTTAAAAAATATATTTAAAAATTTATTTTCAGTTATAAAATAAATTTCATTACTTCATTTCTATCGATTCACCCGATGGTTAATCAATCTTTATAAAACAATTTGTATTTTGGTCATCTGCTACAAATTTGTGACACCCTACGTCCGTTAATGTCACTCATTAAGAGAATGCATTAAGCTTCATGAAGCATTATAGGTAAACAGAAACAGAGACATTGCAAGACAAATATAAAATAGCAGCAGAATTAAAAACTTTATTAATCATAAAGCATTGTGGTTCAGAACATCATATGTCTGAATTAAATAAAAACAAGTACATCATAAAAACTTCTGTCTTGCACTTAAAACATCAGAGCACAAAATAAAAGAAGCATAATCCCCAAATAAAAACTTAGCCATAGTAGCAAAGATAGGAGCTTGAGTAATACATCTAAGTAGTTCCAGCAAAGTGATAGCAGAATCCTGGTCAAGCTTGAGTATTCCCACCCTGAGAACCTGAGGGGGGGGGGGGAAGAAAGAAGAGGAAACAAAAAAGGGTCAGACATAAAGTCTGGCGAGTCCAGTTACTTTTAGCAAGTAAATAAGTAAAAGAAGCATGACAGGCATATAAAGTGGATGAAGAAGATAATATCAAAAAAGCAGGTATGACAAGGTAAACATGATAGGGTGTATATGCTTCTCTAATGATTACTCTGCACTAATACTAGTATAACCAAAATGATATGAACCCCAATATGTATAAGATGGTAGACTTAGGCGTACATCTGGCGAGAGGAGTTAACCCCATATAATCCATAGGCAGCCCAACCTAACAGGCTCCTAAACTTTACTAGGTTCTAGATGTACCCTAACTACTACCCTAATCGATCCTCCCTACTTCGTAGATACCCTGTGTCGGCCCCACAGTAGGAGGTATCACTTCCTAAAGTGGCAACCCTTCGTTGATGTGCACAACCATATCTACTGGTGTCACGGTCGTCTTATCCCCCTTTGCCCGACCCATGCACGCACATGTCCCCAGTCGGTTTGCGCCGCCCACAACGTCCTCCACGTTTGGATCTCTTACAATCAGCCCAGTAAGCGTGCCCCAACTCCGGCTTAGGGCGGAGTCCTCGTTCGATACTGTTATATGGGTTACTAACTGAAACGGTTCCTACACACAAGATGATGCAAGCTCTCCCCTTTGTCTTTCATCGCCACTAGGATTTCCACATGTTATGCATACCTACTAGTTGTCTTTAACTACATAACCCCAACCGGTTAAGTTTGTGGGCCTATATATATAAATATTACCCACCCAACCCAAATATACTTAACCCTCCCACAATTTCAACCAAGTTTACTTAACCCCTATTCAAGTCCATGTTCATACAATCCCTATGGATCAACAAGGTTAAGTATTCCAATTCATTACCATGTCCATTTATGGTTATATTGTGCTAGAGATCCCACATTAAGCCTACAATTTGTGGATGTTGGATATGTCGGGCGGTCCCAGGCAAACTTCTTCTACAAGTAGGGCGTAACCTCGTGTCTTAGCACGTCTTGTGTTTGTGCAGCTAGACCCCTCACATTAGATTCACCACTTGTGGTCGCTGGTTATGCCGGGCGGTTCCGGGAAGACTTCCACCACAAGTGTAATCTAACATTGTGTCTAGGCGCAGTTACAGTTTCTAATTGTTGTAATCCTAGGCATTTCAATTATTAACCAATTTATAGGTTTTCATGCCCCTTTTTCCCAATTACGTTCATAATGAATTGTATGCCCCAAATTTATATATATAAACATTATTCAAGTTATGCTCTATTTTAATGTTTTTCACCTCGTTCCCCATTTAACACGTTCGCATGTTTCAGCGGCATGCCTAGCCTCGAAAGTAGCAAGGCTATATAAAATAAAAAGGGAAAGGATGAAGCGAAGATTACAGAAATGATTATACTAACAAAATTGACATATACACATAGTGGTATAATGATAAGATGGGCATATTGGAACAAATCTGGTGAACTTGAGATAATAAAACTGATTCTAACATAATAGGGATGTCATAATAGGCATGATAAGATCTAAACAATAATTTAGATGTCCAACTAATAACAGATCAAATTTAACCACAAACATGATAGGTACAAGGTGATATAAATAGTGAATTAGATCTATAATCAAAGGTAGATCCGACATGATAAAGGTTAAGATCCAAGTCGTAATTATGTCAGAATATCATAGATTCACAAGTTATTACAGATCTGATATGTTTCAAGCACTCACAAGCATAGATCCAAATTACTATCATATCATTTATATTAAATTAAAGTTATAGGTTTTCTTCTTCCTGGTGTCATATCATTCACAGGCATAGATCCAAATTACAGATCTGATATTGATATTACAGTCATGTCAATCACATGCATAGATACAAATTACTGTCATATCATTCACAAGTTATTACAGATTTGATATGGTTCAAGCAGTCACAGTTATAGGTTGTGTTGTTTTTCATTTTAGGCTTGCGTGTGGGTATATTTTATATTAGTGTTTCATTCATCCTTTCCATCCTAGGCCAGCTGTATGTACATATTTGTATAGTGTGTGTACTTCGATTTGGGTTAGAGTAGACATGTTTTTATATTATTTAGGTTAGACTATTGATTGCTTAGGGTAGGAATTTTTAATCAATTTTAATTTAATACGGTACCGCGATTCAACATCGTCTGTTAAATTTGTAACTATGAACATAATCTCCAAAAATTACAGAAATGGACGCCATGGTATAATTTGTCATTACAGTCCTGATGAAACTAATTTCGTTGAAAACGGTCTCCATTTGCAAAAACAGCGCTATTTAGATACCAATTTATCCATCGGTTCACTTTTAAATTTATTTTACCGATAAAACAACTCCGTTTGGCTCCAAACTAGAAATCTAGCAATAATTAATGATACGTTTTCCAATTAAAATATAGTTCACGATAAACCCAGAATTATTTTCCATTAATATGGAATCTTCATGGAAATATGAAAAATTTACAATCGACATAAGTTTCTGTATCTGACTAATACTATAAGTGAAATAACGGTGAGGCCTTTTAAATTCCATAAATAGTAAAGGTCTTCCTTTACAGAAGCTCATTTCAATTATTATTGAATCGTATTCCATTCAATTCCGATTTAATTAAATAAACTAGAAACTTCATTAAATCTTATTTAAAAGATTTATTCTTTTACATTTGGGTTTAAGAACAGTATTATTTAAGATACCATTCACGACAAACCCAAATCCAATTTATTAATATAAAATCATTAGATTACTACTCTAGTTGTTAACTAGTTCATTCTGATAAAAATATCTTTTATCCTTTCAAAACTTGGAATATTTCATCTAAAAATATTTCCAAATCATTTATTACGATTTTGCATAATTTACTTATATTTTAAGAAATTAACTTGAGGCTATTACAGTCGGTTTCCAATATCGGTCACCGAATTGCAACCAGAGCGACCTTTTCTTAAATTGATTTGGACATATTTTAAAATTTAACTGTTCAAATTTAAACCTCTTATGTTCATTTGAAAGATCTTTTAGAAACGAACCCAATCAGTTTCGGTTTTAGGAGAATCTGATGGTAAGATCCCCTATTACGTCAATTCGAAGTTAATGATCAAAATTCACGAATGGTCGCTGCACGATACGTTCTATTCAAGCCATATAAATATATATAATATATTTCTTTGATTTCCATTTGAAACTTATTTTATAAAACGTTTTTAAATTAGTTTAAAGTTGATTCCAACTTCATTTCAATTTTTAATTAAAATTCAGCATCTCATATTATTATAATATCAAAATAATAATATTTTCGAAATGTCAGATTTTGAAATCCAGTTTTCTCGATATTCATTATAAAAATGAATAAAATGGAGAGAAAGGCCCATTCGAGTTAAAATAGCGTTTAAATACTTAACTCGACTTCATATTTTTAAAATACCATTCGTTTCTCAATAAGCTTGAACAAATCATAATTGTGCGAAAACTTATTCAAACCAATTCGTTTCCATTATAAATATTCATTGGTATTTTAATATTTTTGTGTCCATCCAAAAACCAGACATCAAATCAAACTTCCAATCTTCATTGAATATTATATTATAAAAATATTCATATCTATTCCGGATTGGAATAAAATCTCAACCAATATCCATATAAATTAATTTATATGGATTCAATTCATCATATATATCTAACAATAGTTGTAAACAACTATCAACATCCAAAATGATATCCAGTGTGCATTTATTTTCATATAAGCTTCAATCAAGTAATTAATGCTCATTTCAATCTATCAATCAATCGATTAATCGCAAATTACACACAAGGGAGAAGTGTAAGTCAAATATCAACCCAAGACCCGTGTGTGGTTTTCAACCAACAATAATCAATTTAAATCTATCATTGGTTAATAAATTTAACCAATTTCAATTAGATTCACATTGTTTTTCTAACTAACATATTTTCATTGTTCAAATTGTAGTTGGATATTTATATCCAATTTCAACTACCACATATATATTAACATTATTTTATCATGTTAAATAACTCGAAATCGCAATCACAACATAATGCAGTCAATCAACAATTCATCCATGGGTTTGCAAACAACTATGATGTTAGCTACCATATAACGTGTAACATTTTATGATATTTAAACTAGTAAAAATCAGTATAGGCAATTAATATATTTTAAATATGAATATAATAACATAATAAAATAATTAAGTGAGAAAGAACTCTCACATTGATCGGATAGAAATCGTTAAATAAACGATTGTTTTGATCAAATTAAACCGCACGTTCAATTTGATCAAAAATCCAAACTGCCCCCGTTTCTGCCCTCGTCAGTTCTATATTGTAGATCTCGTCATTGCGATTCCAAAAGTTTCGAAATCGTCAAATTCTGATGTTGTATGAAAAGTTACAATATTTTAAATGTTGAATAACTAAATAAGTCATTAGTCAGATAATTAATTAAATAATTAACCTAAACTATCTCTTAATCCTTCTTTATCTCCTTCAGCACGTCGAACCCATCTCCACCGCCTCTACCATTTGCACACGCCTCTTGGAGTCGCTTGGACCCGATCAGCCACCGCCACCATGTAGCCGCCACCATCGCCGACCTCCACCCCCATCCCCAGCCAACTCGGCCTCCCCCTACATCACGATTTGCGTGCGACGTAGCTCCATTGAGCTCGAAAATCAACCATTCCAGGCCACAGAATATAATCACAATCATTGAAAATATAAATCTCACTGCACACTTTAATTTTGTAGTTGGAAGTTTGTTAAATCATTGATTGGAATTCGAGATTTTAGGGCACGAAATTGGGACAATTTCAGCCATGGATTTGAATTAGGCGGCGGCGGGTCCGATATGAGCTAGAATTAGGAAATAATTTATATATATATAATTTAATAATATTTAATTCTCTAATTAATTCTATTTTGTCCAAACTCCAAACGAACCCCAACAACTTTCGCCCCTAGCCAAATACCCACATTCCACAATGGGATATGTTTCGTAAGCATATTCGACTGTTTTGATTAGTTTTTATCAAAATTAAAATTTAACATTAAATATTGAATTTAAACGTACATTTTAATTTTCCACGGCTACATACTGAATCCAAAAATTATAAACTTTGAAATATTGCTATGTTTTGCAAATATGGTTCTAATGGACCTGGTTTTGTCGAATTTGGAGAACGTTTGAAAAATGGCTAATTGAATTATACTAAAATTGAACTCACGTTTAAATTTGCTACGCTTACATACTAATTTCAATTGACTTGAAATTTTAACCTGATAATAATTTGATGTTCCGGATCCAACAAAATTGGTTTCGTCGAAAACGGAGGTCGTTTGACAAAATGGCCATTTGTAAGGCGTATATAATATCGATAAAATATTAAATTCTATAGCGACTATTTCAAATTTTGATTTGCTCATAACTTACAATTTATAAATTGTAATCTCAATTTCTTACATTCGTTAGAAATATATAATTAAATAAATGCTAATATTTCTTGTTTCATCAAATTCTAATTATATTGAATTTTGTGCATTCAATTAATGTTTAAAATGAAATTTTCAAACTACCATGCCTTTACGAGCTCATTTTATATTTAATTATAAATTATATACATTCAACCTTCATTTTAAATAATTTTTCATTGTTTACTCTCAGAATAAATCGTTCAAATTTTTTAATTACCATCAAAATCAATTAAAAATAAATTTTAAATTGGTTCCAAAAATACGGGTTGTTACAATCTCCACCACTTAAAACTTTTTCGTCCTCGAAAAGGGGAAGAAGCTGAAAGTTGTTTAACTAACCAACTCAGCTTTCATTCTGGCCCAAGTTCTTCAAATATTCAGTTTCTAATATCTCTCTAATTTTCCTGAAATTTGGCTAGCACCTCAAATTTTTGAAAAATTTCGCTATAACCTCTTTTGTACGGGGTGGTTTGAACAAATTTATATGGCTTTATCAGGCACCCAATAAATCAATTTATCGCACACAAATCAAATGTGACTTACCAATGCTCAAGGGAGATGTGTGAAAAATCATCCCTTGATCCAGTGATGGGAATTAGTCATAATCCATGTGCTATATCTAAAACAAGAGAGACGTGTACATTTTTTTTCTCCTGACCTGTGTATGGTTTGTTATTAAATCCCATAATTTATATTATAGATTATTAAGTCCATAATCAATCCTCAGTTCAACATGTAGTTCAGTCCTTGCCATACAAGTGTCAAACAACGACATACTCATATGGTAATCAAAATATCATCATATAAGCATCAAATAATTGTGTGATTATATGGAATATGCTATGTTGTGCTGCCCATGTGTAACGACCCGGGGATTTTGCGACCTTGGTTATCGACATAAACTCAATGTCGACTATCCAAGCATCGAAAATACTGGATAGTTAATTGAAAGAATTTAGAAGGTGAGAAATAGAAAGAAATAAAGTTAGAATAGAAGAAGAAGAACATAACAGAAAAAAATCAGAGTAAACATGAATCTCACAGCAAAACGAATAAAATATATTATATAACAACTCTTGAAATACAAAACTATAATTGTATATACATACCAGTATAACATATATCATCACAGCGGAAATAAACTCTATATATAACTAATGTTGAAGCCTCCTGCTCCAAGCTCCTCCCAGTATATCTATAAAATCCCGACTACTTGACTGCCCGTACAAATTTGGACACCTAAGAGTTTAGGGTAAAACAAAACAAAATAAACTCTGGGTCAGCCATGTGACTGGTGTGAGTAAACTCCAAACACTTGGTTTGACTTTTCCAAATTTCTTTTCAAAAGCAATGATAACCGTAAGACCGGTCCACACATAAAAACGGATAGTTTTTACCTTACGATAACCAAAAACATTCTTTTCTAAAACAATAATTATCTGATGTTGTAATAATGTCTAAATCAAGTAAATAAAAATCTAGCAGAACCATTTCATCTCACGCTCTACATATATAATATACAATCAAAAACTGCGGGCTCTTATTGGGTAATTGATTTCCAACTATGATAAGGTATGGAACCACCTTCTGATCAGTGTACTCTAGAAGCGATACACTGGAGTTCAATAAGAACATCTTGCAACTCGACCACACATGACCGACCATTCATTTCGCTTGAATGTTCCTAATATATTATCACCTTACGGTTGTTATACCAACATAACCGTTCCCGGGAGATACAAAAGCGAAAGAAGTAACAAATATGAATATTATCTAGATGGTGATAGTATACCCTAATTGGGTGCGACCCACTTAGCCATGCTGCCAGCCCGATTTTTGTCATTTTCTGGTTGATGAGGCTTGAAGTCACAACGTACTATTATACAGATCACATCTATATTTACTTTGAATTCCACATCGTCATACCCGTCAAATCACAAATTGATTTCCCCAAAAATACCACGGGTATAAGATAAGAGAAATGAATTCCTCCGCCACCAACGTAAATAGTTTGAAACGATCGACTTATGCGATCTACCCGATATACTTTGTCAGACATTCTTCCATTCAAGTTGTCCTAGGAGTGGACAACCCGAAGGAATTATTCTGTAAATCCATCTTAGGCAATATCTACCTAGGATCACCAGAATAACCCTTGCATAAACTATGTCTTCAATTGTCTTCAATATATTTGATTCGAAACGATAATGCCCATACGGAGTGGTTTTCAGATAATAAATCTGATCCTGATCTCTCCGTATTGACAACGGAAATGGTCAACAACTTCGATAGTCGATGACTTAACTATCAAAGAAAACATGTGTACAAACAACGGTCGTACTTCCAAATGGAAATCTTACTGACCAATCATCAATCAACACTGACCCCTTTTAATAGATTTATAAATAATCATTTCATTTCCCAATTCCCCTCAATATCTTTACCCAAATATTTGTCTAACTCGTTTTGGCTTCTCTCGCTCCTTGGAAAACATTTCCATTTATTTTAAACTATTTAGTTTCTATATCTTAGAAATTATTTCTTATTTATATCGGAAAAACATTTCCATCTCATTCATGCATCACTATCCTTCCCCATTCATTGGTCCATAACTGTAAACTAGTAAGAGAACAACTCACTAAGTATTAATCCCGAAGGCCGAAACCAACATCAGATTGATACCTCGAAAATTACTCAATTCAACCTGCGTACAACACGTTCCAATTTCATAAAACCCTATCATATTCCCTTTTACATTTTTAAAGCGATTATATTATTATAATTTCACAAATCAATTCAATACTATTTAAATATCATTTCGCAAAATTAATTAAAATAACTAAGCTTAACTTCTGTTAATAATATTACAAATTCCATTTCACAACCCTTCGCATTTCCTTTATGAAATCATTAACCTTACATTTACAAATTCCTTTATCTATCATTTACAAATCCATTTTCTCCCGCTTTATAAATCCATTTCTATCCATCTCCATTCGCTTTACAAACCATAAACTATTCGCTTCATAAACCATTATTATTCGCTGTATAAACCGTTACCATTCACTGTATAACCCATTAACTATTTGTTATGTAACTCATTAACTATTGGCTATATAACTCATTAACGATTCGCTATATAACTCATTTTATAAGTTATAACTAGGATAAGGCCCGTGCTTCGCACATGGGCGGTTGGTGGTGGCTACCGACTTTAAGTTATAATTTAAATCTCAACTTCCTATTAGGTAACAAATCCAAATATTTATTTACCTCGTCAAATCCAGAATTTCTTTTTTTGCAAGTCATCAAATCCTGAATTTCATTATATATAATTTATAAGAATAAATTATTTTTAATATATTCAACATAGTCGAATGCTAATTATAAATCCTTACGGATTTATTTCAATTCTACTTTCATTTCGAACATCAAAATCATTTCATCGTTTTCCTTTCAAACGATTTTCCCATTTCCCTTTTGTAAATACATTTCTGAATTTAAAATTCTAATTTATTTAATAATAATAATTTCATCTCATTTATAAATATCATTTATAAATCAACTTGCTTGTTTTATATAATTTAAACAAGTTATTTTATTCTAGTTTATTCGAAATTCACTTTCTATTTAAAAATAGATTTTTCTCTTTTTAAAAACCCAAAATTCTTTTCCAATATATTCGAATATATTTTACAGTATTTAATTACCAATTATTTCTTGCCAATGTTATTGTTTAACATTTCAATCACACAATAATCAACATCAGATTGTTAATCGCATCATATAATACAATATATGAAAATCAACAATAATTGTTGAGGAATCAAGTTGGATCCCTCCAACCTGTTTCCCTGCATCCAAAGATGTTAATCAACATTTATTTCATATCAATATGAAATAAATAATAAATAGAATCGATATTTAACTAATGACTTGTATAAATAACTATACGTATTATTTTTAACTGGTTCATCCAAACAACCATCACACACAATATTCAATCATTCTTATCAAAATTAAATAACGCTTATAAAATTATAAAACAGGACATAATTAGTGAGATTACTCACATTGGTCGTTAAACGTTAAATAATGAATAACGGTCGGTTGATCCATTTAGACGCTAAATTTTGTCATATATTGAAATGATCTCCAAATCGCTTCAGATTGGTTTTAGTATGTAGCGTACGATTCCACAATCCCAATGGATCAGACCGTTCGTGATTCTAAAACGTATGAGAAAGATATGTTTTATTTTAAACTAATACACTGTTAAAGATTAAAATTAATTTAATTATAAATTGGGCTTTACCCCTTCTTCTTTCTTTGTCAGCCCAATCCATTTTCCCAAACATCACACTACAGTGCCTTCTATACGCCATCGTTCAAAAGAAAATTGAAGCTCCATACCTGATGCTTCATCATGCCATACCGGGTTTGATACTACCCCGGGCATTCAACCAAGATGACATTTACTTGTGTGCACCTCATCAATGCCTTGCCCCATTCACAAATAATGCTCATGTTCCTATCAATTTGTTCATTCCTAATTGCTCCTTTAGTACACGTTATTCTTCCATACGTCATGCGATTTATATGACTTTCACAAACAACAAATCCCCTTTCATGAAACAATACTGAATATCCACGTTGTTCCCATCACACTTTAACAATATTCTATAATTCACCAATTTGTTTTCACTGTAGCCTATCCACCACGCTAAAACCCAATCCACATGTGGCATCTTCTCATCAGTAAACCGTTTCTCCTCTTATATATATTTATATGCCATTAACACATCTTCTTATATCCACTCTTCTCCATTTCAAACTAGGACCATTCATATCCGTTATATCTACACAACAGGTGTTTGCATCCATACAAATGCTTTCTACTTGTTTATGCCACGCATCTTCCCTCTTCTAGTCAACAAACCAATAATTCCATTAGAATCTCCACTGTAATCTCCATTCACGTTAATATTCAACAAAGCTAACCAACGTACCCTCTAGGTTCTTCTCTTCCTCTTCCAGATGGGTACTTCTGCTGCTCAACCACTTGTTGTATTTCTTCACCACCCTCTTCTTTCTTCACCCTCCAGTACGCAAAAGAAAACATCCATGTATTCACCATTTCGCAAACAACAACATGCTTAAACTCCCTATATCCTTTAGATCGAGCTCACGCATATTCCCTTCCGCTGACTTCCGTTCTGGCTTCCTCATCAGCATTCCCACGCCTGCCTCAAGTACTGGTTCACATAACCACCCATAATGATGATCTCTTCACTTGCTCACGTCCCATCTCCCCCCCCCCCCCGCAAAACACCATCGCACTCTGTAAAGATCGTATGGAGTTGCCGCTCGTGGTTCAAGGAATTTCGTATTAGCTTTTAAGTGGAGGATCTAATTTATTTTTTATTTTGTTTGCCCTTAAAACTGTCGGAATGGATAAGTTTGGAGCAAAGGAAAACAAACAGGAGGACGCTTCTCCTGTATATATAGGTGAGAAGGCTTCCACTTGAAGATTGATAAAACTTAATGACTAAGGAATGATAAAACTTAATGACTAAGGAACTAGGATGTACTACATCATAGGGTAGAATAGGACTGTAATTTGAACATGGGATGTACGACGCTTCATAGACAAGGTAATGATATGTATGTATATATTTTCCCATTTGATTATGGTCTTTCTTCTATGAATCTTCACTTCATTGTATAGTTGTTTGATTTGAAAACTCAGCTTAATAGGTCTGCGTTTATGAGAAATGACGGGGTTTGGGACTTAGTAGTTAAGTAACACCAATAAATATATATTTTACTAAATCCAGTTCTTTATAGTTTATATGATGATATTGATCTTTCAAACCATGCTAGCTTAGGCATTAAGGAATGTTATTTTATATATTTCTTCTATTTTATATTTATTTGCAATGGTCCATTTTCCCCTTCCTGGCGGTACCTTAGTGTCTAAATCTTTATAAGATCTACTATATATGTGCACACCAGTTATAGAGCTTGCATCAAGATTTTTGCAAGCACAACTTCTAAACTAATATAGTGGTATTTTATAGTAGCAGCTTCCGTTGTGTACATATTCTAAAGTGTTTAAATTCACTACTTGTTATAGATGTGATAAAGTAAAAGTAAATTACCAGAAATAAAATGGCTATTTTTGTAGTCTCATATTGACATGCTACTTCTAAAGTTAGAGTTCTACGTCAATACATGTGTAACATAACCGGCTACAAATGCACAGGTATTTTCTTATGTATGTTTTTGCTTATTTTGGTACGTAGCGATTTTTTTCCTTGTATATTAAACATCTGTAAGTACTAGTCGTTGACACAATATCCCATTTTGAGAATATAATTCGAAATATCGGCATCAATCCTCTTCCCCCACAAACAATGTTCTGCATATATGTATGTATATTTGTTATAATAATTCAACTCTAGACTGAATCAAATTCAGTAAATTTCCCAATTCACACAACATTGCCAATTTTACTATTTCCGACTATTTCGGAAATAAATATAACATCCCATTATTTATATTAATTAAATATTAAGAATATTTAAATTCAAACCATTTTAAATACCAAACCAATATGTTATAATAATTAAATTAATTATTAAATCATAAAAACTCTAGGACATTACGTTCTTCCCCTCTTAAAAGAATAGCGTTCCCGAAATTACTAAGCCAGAAAAATGCTACAACCCTATTAACTACTAGGTAAAAATCTTTTATTTCACTCCTTAATTTCAGTTTCAACCGAATCAATCAATTCTATTAAAATATTAATCTCCCGAATATTTTTAAAAATTTAGAAAATTTTCTAACATTTTAAATCTCCGAAAAATTTGCCAGCGTCTCCTTTGTATTACTCAATCGGTACAACTACAACTCACATTTCTAGGCCTTTTTCAATCCAAAAGTAAATCAACCAGCCAATCGGTTTGCCAAATAGGCTTATAAAAATCTCATACTCAATAAAATATAAACTTGTACCTTTTTGTCGGGCATTCAACTCTATCACTTTTATCTGCTATCAATTTAGCATATTTCCAAACATTCCCAATTGATCTCCAATCGCTTATCCTCAATCCAAATCAGCTTATACCCAAGACAAATTCCACATCAAATCCAGTTCCACTCTCAATTCCAAATTCAACAATTTCAATTCATTCCACCTTATCTCTAATCCAATCCTATTCTATTTAACTCAGTATAAGTCAAATTCAAATTTATTTATTCACTCTTATTTGTTCAATTTATTTAACTTCATAAGTTAAATTTAAATTTCAGAATTTAAATTCCTAGGTTCTATTTCAAATCTATTTGAAATCATATATAATAATAACAATCCAAAACATTTGAATTTTTAACAACTTGTTTTGTCAAAACAATTCAAAACAAAATCTTTGGTAGTAATCCGTCACTTAGAAACTCGAAAATGACACTGTTGATGCGGCCATCATCATCAGAATTATTTCCCAGCGATCGAAGTGAGTTCAATACTATATCACTTTCAAAACTTGGTTTCAATGCTTCCATTTTGAAATCACTTTCAGAATACCCTTTACAATACTTGGAAAATATTTTCAAATCATCCAGAATCTTAAAATTTCCATATATTTAAAATCCAAAATCCATTTACAAGCACTTCTCCAGTTTCTGGGAACTTTAAATTCCAAATTCTGACTTAATTCCAGATTTAGTTTATCTGATTTTACATTTATAAAATTTCTGATTGGTTATTTCCAATCATTCCAATTATAATCTTATTTGATTATAACAACAACCAGCACATCCAATATATATAACTATTCTAATATATATATATACACTTCTTTATTTCAAAATATAGTTTGGATAAAATTATTTCATTTGTCCTCTTTCAAAAACATACTGTGTCGGCTTATCGTATTAGAGCGTTTAGAAACCCTTACCGACCTTGTGGTGCCCCACTTCGATCCAGAATTTATAATCCACTCAATCAATAAATCTCCACAATATAAAATCATTTTTATATATTCTACAAAAACGCTCTCTTGTATATATATACTCAAATTCAATCAAGGATATAACTAACCCCATCTCTACTGAGATACGCTACAAAGCCAAGGTAATTACTTAACCTTTTGCTCTAATACCACTGTAATGACCCGGGGATTTTGTGACCTTGATTATCGACAAAAACTCAATGTCGACTATCTAAGCATCGAAAATACTAGATAGTTAGAAAGAAGTTAGAGGGTGAGAAATAGAAAGAAAGAAAGTTAGAATAGAAGAAGAAGAACCAACAGAACAAAATTAGAGTAAACATGAATCTCACAACGGAACGAATAAAATATTATATAACAATTCTTGAAATACAAAACTATAATTGTATATACATACCAGTGTAACATATATCATCACAGCGGAAATAAACTCTACATATAACTAATATTGAAGCCTCATGCTCCAAGTTCCTCCCAGTATATCTGTAAAATCCCGACTACTTGACTGCCCGTACAAATTTGGGCACCCAAGAGTTTAGGGCAAAACAAAATAAAATAAACTCTGGGTCAGTCATGTAACTGGTGTGATTAAACTCCAAACACTTGGTTTAACTTCTCCGAATTTCTTTTCAAAAGCAGTGATAATCGTAAGACCGATCCGCACATAAACACGGATGGTTTTTACCTTACGATAACCAAAAAACATTCTTTTCTAAAACAATAATTATCTGATATTATAATAATGTCTAAATCAAGTAAATAACAATCCAGCAGTATGCTTTCATCTCACGCTTTACATATACAATATACAATCAAAAATCATGGGCTCTTATTGGTTAATGGATTTCCAACTATGACAAGGTATGGAACCACCTTTCGATCAGTGTACTCTATAAGCGATACACTGGAGTTCAACAAGAACATCTTGCAACTCGGCCACATATGATCGACCATTCATTTCGCTTGAATGTTCCGAATATATTATCACCTTACGGTTGGTATACCAACATAACCGTTCCTGGGAGATACAGAAGCAAAAGAAGTAACAAATATGAATATTCTCTAGATAGTGACAGTATACCTTAATTGGGTGCGGCCCACTTAGCCATGCTGCCAGCCCGATTTTTGTCATTTTCTGGTTGATGAGGTTTGAAGTCACAATGTACTATTATATAGATCACATTTATATTTACTTTGAATGCCACATCGTCATACCTGTCAAATCACAAATTGATTTCCCCAAAAATACCACGGGTATAAGCTAAGAGAAACGAATTCTTCCGCCACCAACGTAAATACGTTTAAAACGATTAACTTACACGTTCTACCCGATATACTCTGTCTGACATTCTTCCATTCAAGTTGTCCTAGGACTGAACAACCCAAAGGAATTATTCTATAAATCCATCTTAGGCTATTTCTACCTAGGATTTCCAAAATAACCCTTGCATAAACTCCATCTTCAATTGTCTTCGATATATTTGATTCGAAACGATAATGCCCATACGGAGTGGTTTTCAGATAATAAATCTGATCCTGATCTCTCCGTATTTACAACGGAAATGGTCAAAAACATTGATAGTCGATGATTTAACTATTAAAGAAAAACATGTGTACAAACAACGGTCGTATTTCCAAATGGAAATCTAACTGACCAATCATCAATCAACACTGACCCCTTTTAGTAGATTTATAAATAATCATTTCATTTCCCAACTCCCCTTCAATATCTTTACCCAAATATTTCTCTAACTCATTTTGGCTTCTCCCGATCCTTGGAAAACATTTCCATTTATTTTAAACTATTTACTTTCTATATCTCAGAAATTATTTCTTATTTATATCGGAAAAACATTTCCATCTCATTCTTGCATCACTATCCTTCCCCATTCATCGGTCGCTAACTCTAAACTAGTAAGAGAACAACTCCCTTAGTATTAATCCCGATGGCCGAAACCAACATTAGATTGATACCTCAAAAATTACTCAATTCAACCAGTGTATAACACGTTCCAGTTTTGTAAAACCCTATCATATTCCCTTTAACATTTTTAAAGTGATTATATTATTATAATTTCACAAATCAATTCAATACTATTTAAATATCATTTCACAAAATTAATTAAAATAACTCCACTTGACTTCTGTAAATAATATTATAGATTCCATTTTACAACCCTTCGCATTTTCTTTATGAAATCATTAACCTTACATTTTCAAATTCCTTTATCTTTCATTTACAAATCCATTTTCTCCCACTTTATAAATCCATTTCTATCTATCTCCATTCACTTTATAAACCATAAACTATTCACTTCACAAACCATTACCATTCTCTATATAAACCATTACCATTCGTTGTATAACTCATTAACTATTCATTGTATAACTCATTAACTATTCGATGTATAACTCATTTTATAAGTTATAACTAGGACGAGGCCCGTGCTGCGCATACGGGCAGTTGGTGGTGGCTACTGACTTTAAGTTATAATTTAAATCTCAATTTCCAATTCGATAACAAATCTAAATATTTATTTACCACATCAAATCTTGAATTTCTTTTTTTGCAAGTCAACAAATCCTGAATTTCATTATATATAATTTATAAGAATAAATTATTTTTAATATATTCGACATAGTCGAATGCTAATTATAAATCCTTATGGATTTATTTCAATTCTACTTTCATTTCGAACATCGAAATCATTTCATCGTTTTCCTTTCAAACGATTTTCCCATTTCCCTCTTTTTTAAATACATTTCTGAATTTATGATTCCAATTTATTTAATAATAATTTCATCTCATTTATAAATATCGTTTATAAATCAACTTACTTGTTTTATACAATTTAAATAAATTTTTTTATTCTAGTTTATTCGAAATTCACTTTCTATTTAAAAACAGATTTTTCTCTTTTTAAAACCCTAAATTCATTTCCAATATATTCGAATATATTGGACGGTATTTAATTACCAATTATTTCAGGCTAATGTTATTGTTCAACATTTCAACCACACAATAATCAACACAAGATTATTTATCACATCATATAATACAATATATGAAAATCAACAATAATTTTTGAGGAATCCAGTTGGATCCCTCCAACCTGTTTCCCTGTATCCACAGATGTTAATCAACATTTATTTCATATCAATATGGAATAAATAATAAATAGAATCTATACTTAACTAACGACATGTATAAATAACTATATGTATTATTTTTAACCAATTCATCCAAACAACCATCACACACGGCATTCAATCATTTTTATCAAAATTAAATAACGTTTATAAAATTATAAAACTGGACAAAATTAGTGAGATTACTCACATTGGTCGTTAAACGTTAAATAACGAATAACGGTCGGTCAATCCATTTAGACGCTAAATTTTGTCATATATTGAAACGATCTCCAAATCACTCCAGACTGGTTTTAGTATGTAGCGTACGATTCCACGATCCCAACGGATCAGACCGTTTGTGATTCTGAATACGTATGAGAAAGATATGTTTTATTTTAAGCTAATACACTATTAAAGATTAAAATTAATTTGATTATAAATTGGGCTTTACCCCTTTTTCTTTCTTTATCGACCCAATCCATTTTCGCAAACATCACGCTACAGTGCCTTCTATCCACCATCATTCAAAAGAAAATTGAAGCTCCATACCTGCTGCTTCACCATGCCATGCCGGGTTTGATACTACCCCGGGCATTCAACCAAGGTGACATTTACTTGTGTTCGCCTCATCAATGCCTTGCCCCATTCACAAATAATGCTCATGTTCCTATCAATTTTTTCATTCCCAATTGCTCCTTTAGTACACATTATTCCTCCATACAACATACAATTTATACGACTTTCACAAACAGCAAATCCCCTTTCATGAAATAGTACTGAATATCCACGTTGTTCCCATCACACTTCAACAATATTCTATAATTCACCAATTTGTTTTCACTGTAGCCTATCCACCACGCTAAAACCCAAACCGCATATGGCATCTTCTCATCAGTAAACCGCATCTCCTCTTATATATATTTATATGCCATTAATGCATCTTCTTATATCCACTCTTCTCCACTTCAAACTAGAACCATTCTTATCCGTTGTGTGTACACAACAGGTGCTCGCGTCCATACATATGCTTTCCACTTGTTTATACCATGCATCTTCCTTCTTCTATTCAACAAAGCAATAATGCCATTAGAATCTCCACTGTAATCTCCATTCACATTAATATTCAATAAAGCTTACCAACGTTGTAACGACCCGTATTTTTGGCAGTCAAATATTTAATTTAATTTATTATTTTAAACATTATATTTGGAATAATAATGGATTTTTAATATTTAATTCGTTATTGAAACCAAGTTTGAACATTATATATTTATATAATTATAAAACGAGCTCGAAATGGCACGGCAGTTCGTAATATGGAGTTTCGAACTTCAACTGAATATACAGGATCTGATATAAGTCGAATTTCTGTGAAACAAGAAACGTTGGAGTCGTGGTGATTATAATTTTCATATAGAAGAGAAAAATCTAGATTTCGTATTGTAGATTGTTAGTTATGGCTAAATCAAATTTTAAAATAGTCACTACGGAAATCGTTATTAAAAATATAGGCCTTTAAAATAGCCATTTTGCAAACGGTCTCTGTTTTCGATGAAATTAGTTTCATTGGAACCGTAACTTTAAATTTTTATATGGTATTAAATTTCATGGCAAACCGATGTCGTATGTGACCACGGTAGCCATAAACACCCCTCCATTTTCTATAACGCGTAATTAGTTTAATTTAATTTAATAGAGGAGTATTTGCGTATAACTTGAGAAGACGATCGAATTAGGTCACAAGACCAGTCCCGTTGAATTTGTATCGTCGATTTGAGTCAGGATAGGTATATAGTTTGTTATTTTTGGAGACCAGGTAATTCGGTTTCCAAAATGGCATTACGGTGTGTATAAAAATAGCGTACCAGGAAACAGTCTCAGAATGTGACGAAACTAGTGCCGTCGGATTCAGATTAATTAATTATTATAGGATTTCAATTTTCGTGTCAATCGGACTTACCATTTGATCGTGGCAATGATAAACGCCTTAATCAATTATATTATTTTGGTCAATTCAGACAGGGGTAGTTTTAAGGAATAAACGATTGGCCAAATGAACTATGATTTGAACGAAACTAATTTCATTGGATGCGTAAGGAAAATGTCTAGTAGAATTTCAAAGTTTCAAGTTGATTGGATTTATTCTGTGATCGTGGAAAATTTGAACGCGTGATTTTTAGCCTATGATTTATAAAGGACTTTTCACAAACGACCTCGGAATTCGACGAAACCTATCCCATCAGATCCGAAATATTTTTTTATATTAGGATTAGCATTTTTATCAAAAAGCAGAAGCCGTTCGTGTCGGTTTTAAATCAATACTTCATTACTGATTTTTTATTTATTAATATTATAATGTTTTTCTTAGCTTATATATACCCATTATAATGGGTCAAACCCTAATCCCTTTGTCTCGTGGTCAGCAGTTCTAACGCCGTCTCCCTCAACAAAATCAACTGTCACAATTGTCCACAAATTACTCACTAAAATCTCGAAATTTTCTTATAAATTCTGAAATCATCCAGCTATGAATGTGCTTGGCTGAACGAGCTCGTCACTCTGTACGGTGATGATCTGGGTTAAGCTTTGGAGGAGGCCGGAAATCGAGTTGAGCGTTTCAAAGTTCTCAGATGAATTGGCGGCGCAAGAGGATTTTGAGTGGACTTGAAATCATGGCATGGGTTGAGGACGTGAAGGCACTTGCGCCTGACATAGCTGATCAACCTCCAGTGGATTAACTTGGCGGCGGCAGGCAGACGTTAGGGGGGAAGTTGTTTCGTGCATGGGGTTTCAAAATGGGTCGACGCAGGAGTAAACAACGAAGGCAGAAGAGATTTCCAATTAGAGTGATGTAAATGAAATCTTATAATTAGCGTTACTTATTATTTAATTAAGGAAGCATATGACTTTGATCACATCCTGTTTCGAACGTACAGGAAGTAGGGAACAAAAATGAGGAACAACAAAGAGCTTGACTTGTTTTTGTATGAGTAGAAAGAAGCAGGGCAGAAAGGTTGACAAAGGTTGACCGATATTATTTGAATAATATAATTAACAATATATATATATAATTGCATATTAAGCACCTAATAATCTTTAAAATGGTAAAGGAAAAGAATAGCCGTGACATATTTTTGTTTTAGCAAAGTGGTTTTAATAGTCAGGGTAGAAAACAGTAATTAGATTTTTTAATGAATGGATTAATTAGGATATAGGTTTATTAATCAAGTTTTGTAACTGAATTGGTTTAACTTGACCAGGAAAAGGGAACGGACGAAAACAGGTAGCCGATGATGGAGTCAAAGTCGGCCTGTACTGTTATGAAAGTAATTGGACCAATTGGTTTAAAATAACTATTAATTAAAGAATTAAATTAAAATCATATACTAAGACATGCATTTCTTTTATGTTATGAACAGGAGCATCAACTAAAATCAGAAACGTAGGGTGCCGGATAGAATTAGATCGGCCCTTAATCTTGAGAAAAATAATAATTAAGTAATGATTATGTTAAAGAAATAATTGGTTGTTAAAATGGTATATATCTAAAATGCTAGAACTATTATATTCACTAATAGAATTGAGCCAAATAAACCACGTTGCGACTGCATTATTGAACGATACATCTAGAGACTGACTTGGACTGAACCGAAGAATGTTGAAATCTATTGTTAAATTAAACATTTGTTTAATTTAATGGGAACCAGATCGCTAAATGAAATCAGGTGAGTTAAACTCACTCAATTCTTCCTATTTATATTTTATATAAATTGGGTTTTTATTTTGTGTGCTCTGATAACTAATGGTTGACTGTTTGCTATTTATATACTCATCTGTTGATTTAACCTATGAAATTAAACTGTTGTTTAATTTCAGTGACATACCAAATCGTTATTTAACGATTGGATCCGATAGAGGTAACTCACCTTGATTGGTCATGTTTATAAAATAAACATATTTAAACTGTTTGAATTGTTTGTTAATTGGTTGATGTTAAATAGCCATTATTTTATGTTAAAGAAATTATCAGTTAAATGGAATTGAATAATCTGATTGGAGATAATCATTTTAAATACGGGGAAGAACAGGTTGGAGGGATCCAACGGGATTCCTTAAATATATTATTTATTCTCATATTATCGTATATGAACTGTCATGATTGGGTGATTGATTTGATTAGTGATCATTGACTGAAAATTCAACCTGTGTTTTGTCTTAACCAATGGGCAATATTGGTTGAGTAATCGGCAATAATGGCCTAAGATTAAATTGTTTTGTTTTATATTGATTTACCGTCGGGAAGATCGATAGAACTGAAGTTAAAAAATTTATTTTATAACTAGAAATACGTTTTGAAATATATTATTTTGAATAAAAGTTTATAAACAAGAAATAGTATTTTATTTATTTATTTAATTAATTTATAATTAATTAATTTTTATAAAGTAAATTCTGATGTTAAATCGAATTTATAAATATGAGAATAGGAAATTAACTTAATGATTAAATTTGGATAATTGTTTCGTTTTAAGAAATAATTAAATGGAAGTATTTAAATTCAGTTAAAGTGAAAACTAGTTGAAATCCGTTAACGAGATAACCATGTTTTTAGTTAACTAAATCGATCGTTTTTAACCAGAATTAATTATTAAATCAGTTTGTTTTGAACTAATCTAAAATTAGTTTAATGAATATTGTTTAAATTTTAATAAAATTTTAAAAAGGGATTTACTATTTATTTAGGTTTATAAAGAAATTAACTGCCGAAGTAGTTGATGATTGAAATAAATTATTATTTTAATTCATAATAATTTAGAAAATCACTTTTTAATTGAAATTCATTTGAAAGGTAATTAAATTTGAAACGAATCCTAGTTGAATGGTGAAAGGAATTTATGGACAGGTTTTATTTTAAACCTGAGTTTTATAACAAAGTTATAAAAGGAATTTAAGCGACTTTGATAGCTTAAATTAGGTTGACTTGATATTTGAATTAAGAAAAAGGAATTGAGAGCAGAAATGGTTTATATCGAACCAGAACTATACAAATGGGGTTTATAAAAAGCGATGAGGCGTTATATCGTTAATTTTTAAATTAACGTTACTAAATAATGGGATTAAGAAAAAGGGGAGATTAAAATAAGATTTTCCAAGCGAAAAATGGTTGAAGGAATTTGAAAAGGAATTGGTAAAAGTGAATTTGGTAAAATAAGTGGGTCATTGGATTTCGTAAACAAAATCCAAATTATAAAATAAATGTGTTTAAAGAGGCAAAGTTAAAAAGTGGTGTTTCACAAGAAATTATTTAATTATTAAATTAAGAAATAATGGGTATATCTAAGAAAGAGATTTTCAAAATGATAAGAAGGTTTTATGAAACCATATTTTAAATAAAATAGTTAAATGGAATTTGTTTTGATACTAGAATGAAATATTGGTTTTTGGATTACAACTCGTATTAATCTTAATATAAGAACGTTGTTGATCAAGGTCTGAGAGGTAATTAAAATACCCCAACTTGAACAACTTCAGGATTATCTGAGGATGATATTAGTTGACAATGGTAAAAGGGGTTAGTAATAATTTATTATTTCCATTAAAGAAATAATAATGCAAGGTATGGTGAAAACTTGGAGAGTATATAATGAGGATTCCAAGGTAAAAAGGAAAAAAAGGTTGCATGAAAATATTACGATATTTCCGAGTTAGAAAGGAAATGTGATGTTGAGTTTTACTCTATAAGAATAAGCATTGGGTATGGTCAAGTAATGAATAAAAGATACGTAACGCTGTTTACATGTAATAAGTTGAATTGATTTCCCCATATTAGCTAATAATGTAGCTAATGTTTGAAAGTGAAAATAGAAGATTGAATACGATATCGGATTTTTCTAATTATTAAAATGAATTTGTTTAAAGAAAAATCTTATGTTGAATAGGAAGTGGAAAGCTATATTCGTAATATTGAAATATTTAAGAGTTTTAAATTTACATTTGTTTTAATTAAAAGGCCAAGTGATGCTGAATACTGAACCAGTGAACTCACTAGATTATCATGATTGAATCACTGCTTATTTTGATATTTAAATAACCGACTATCAAATATGTCCAATACGATTGTTGGTACGGAAAGACCGGGATCGAATTTATATTCGAAAACCATTCCAACCAACAAATATGTGAAGATATCAGAGGGTGATCGAGATGGAGCGTTGAAGACCGTAGATTTTCATAAACGGAAGAACTGCTAATAATCTTCGGTCTGCAACCAAAGATGTACTATGGTTCTGTCGTGGTTGGAATCTACGGATTGCAAGGACTGCTCGCTTCGGATCCTTGGGGTGATTCCTATATGGGATGCAGTAGGAGAGTACCTTCGGTCCATCCTGTTCCTGGATGACTTGTATGGACGGATGTATGAAAGAGTATTTCCAAAGAGATCACGTACGTTGATTTCTTCAAATGTGAGACGACCCGAACTTCCCCGTGAAGGAAAGCACGGATAGAATTGAGGACAAGACAAAATAGAACGCAAACAGAAGAACATTTCATTGTCATTACAACAATTCCATCAGATACAAGAATATACAGAGTATGAATGAATAAAATACAACAGAAAAATATCAGAGATTAAAATAAATTACATAGCAGCGGAAAAATATACAAAATACAACTGAAAGTAATGCACGAATACAGAGCTTTCCGAGCATCGTTCCAGCTGTAAATCAGGACCCTGTGAATATAAATCTGCAAAACCAAAACTACTAGCTGCCCGTGTGGAAAATAGGGGCACCCAGAGTTTAGGTTAAAACAATAAACTACAGGTCAGTCATGTGACTGGTGTGAGAACTAAAACAGTTATTGATATTGGTTTTAAAGTTAGGTAAATCAAGGAACCACGCCGTATAACACGGAATGGGTTTCCTCCCAAGAATACCAGTGCATAGAACAAACAGCGCAATGCTAAATAAAGAAAAATGAAGCTTTTATAAGACCCAGGTCCCATCACACAATGCAACGCAAGCCGGAGGATAGGGTTTTTACCTTATAACAGCCAAAGCATGCTTGATACGTTTAAAAACACATTATTTGATACTATTATAGGTGTATAGTGTCAAAACAATTCAAATCATAAGTATCAATCATAGGCAGCATAGCTACCATCTACTATGTCGCCATACTAGGCTCTACAAATAAAACCGAAACACACGTATTGGAAATTGGATTCCATCATGAGTCGAGGCAAGGGGCAAGCTCCTCTCCGCGTTCGAGACACTCTAGCAATGCCTCAGGACCCCACTCTGATCCTTTGGAACCTCCAAGGCCGGTCCTCTCTTACTTTTGAGGATTAGTTATTCCTGAACACACGTTTCCCGGTCCTTACAGACCTATATCCGAGGCGCCTCGTATCCAACAACCACACAGGTGAAAAGTATATAAATGTCAGGGCTGGTAGGTCACTGACACCACCCTAGCTAGAAAGAAACATCGTGCACACCTTGGGTCCGTATCCCGTTTTTGACTCATACCGAGGTGTGAGGCTCGCGAATTCACGTTATACACAAAGCTACGCCACACAGGCCGTGCTTTGATCATCAACCACAAGACTTTGCTTTTCAACAGAAGCCTTGATCAATTGCCACTTAAGCTTGCCACACTGGCAATTCACTCCGTGCGACTGATGTCCATCGATATACAACCTCTGAGCTCGTACGTCTCAGAGAAGGGCGTTAAGCAAGAGAATAAATTCTCCGCCGCCAAACAGATGTATATTTAATAGAGATCAATCAACACAGAATAAAATCTAATGTCAGACACACAATCCATTTACAAGTTCGTTCTGGGTCTGAACGAAACCGGAGGCACTTTCCTCGCATATCCATCCATCTCCAAGTACGTCTGGATGATCACCAACTGTTTCCCTCATCTTGGGTGTACAGCCCAATCGAGATCATCAGTAATCACCCAAACGATGTGAAGACTTCCGGTCTTCAACCACCGTCTTCATCTTCGACATCTCGTCGAATCGGTTATTCAGAATGGGTATAAACCCGGCCTTTCTGAATAACCCACGTATATAATAAACGAATGTTACACAAACACAACAAACGCCTCATTCCAATTAAGAATATTCTTTTATTCACAAAATCACATTCTTAGGGAAATGTTCCCATTAATTTTATCCAAGATAAATTCTTCTAAATTTATCCTATAATCTTCCTTTGGATATCATTTCAAACCATTTTATGGTTTTCCAAACTAGTCGGGATTAGCGAACCACAACGAAGTAATTATTTATTTTATTTCCCAATCCCAACCTATATATCCCATGGAGCAAAACTGGTGATACTCCATTCCTAACACCACGGTGTTATCGGTAAAATTAATTACCATTTCACGTTCAAATCTAATTAAAGATTTAACTATCACTTTGGAGCAAAACTGGTGATACTCCACCCTCGATCACTTTTCAGATTTGATAATTTAAATTATCAATTCACATTTCAATCTAATAAAAGATTCATTAAAACTCCGCTTAGTTTTAATCTTTTCAAAAATCAATATTGTAACGACCCAGATTTTTGAACAGTTTATTTTAAATATTTAATATTGTTTTAAATATTTAGTTGATAATATAAATGATATTTTTAATTTAATATGGCCGTTTATATTTACATTCGAATTTAAATTTCAATATCAGTTCCGTTGAGTTCGGAATAGCGTTATAATCTGGTATCGTCGGTCGTCACGGTTGAATAATGGTTCGGGATTACTAGTTAAGGACCGCGAGATATTTTAATTATTTAATTAAAATAAAATCAATATATATATATATATAAAAAAAAAAAGAAACGCAGACCTAAGTAATTAATTCCGCAGCCTATATTTCTTTCCTCGAGCCAAATTTTCTGTCTTCCCTCTTCGTCATCAGGGAAACATCAATTTAATGGCCGACTTTTTGCTCCCTACCTCGAGCAGCAATACTTGTTCCCTCCCTCTTCTATAAATACGCGCCGCCCCTTTTCTTTCTTCATTTTCCTTTCTGAAATAAAACCCGATATCCCCCTCAAATTCCTCAGTAAAAGAAAGAAAAAAAAAAACCCTCGAAGACATCTGAGGCTCGTTCGAAGCACTCGCGATGGACTCGGTTAGGGTTAGGGACTTGGAGGTAGTACAGGATGTCGGAGGCCAGTTCGACGCGCCTGTAGGCGAGCTATGAGCAGACACGACGATCTCTATGGCGGCGGGATAATCTATTTCATCTTGCGATGGGGTCTCGGGGTGTCGAAATGTTGATTTGGGGGAAAGGGTTATCCCGAGTTGTTTTCTGGTATGCGACATCGTTCAGATTGGGGGATTCGATGTCTGGGAAGGTGCGATGTTGGCAAACTCGTGGGATCAGGAGGAGCGGTGTTCGGTGGAGCAGCGTGAAGGTGGTGGTTTGTGTATTCTAGGGATCGCGATTTGCTCCCTGAAGTTCATTGATGAAAGTGTAGCTTGCGGTTCTAGTTCTTGGGAGGGGAGTCTTTGTTCGGCAGTGATGTATTGAGGAAGAAGAAAAAATTTAACAGGATTAAGGTATTTTTGTTTTTTTTTCCTTTTTAGATTTAGTTTTTATTTATTTGAAAAATAAATATGGCAGCTAGGAATTTATTTTGAGGGATTAGTGATATAAAAAGCAAATAAATTTATATATAATTAGTTTATAGAGAATAAATTAGTTAGTTTTGATTCTTTTATTTAAACCATATTAGTTTGATTCAGATTTCAAACTCAAGATAAATAAAAGAAGTTGGATATTTAATTAAAACAATTTGATGTTTTATTTAAATAAGAAAAGGGATACATATATATAAGACATTTATTTATTCGTTAATTGAAATGTTAATCGTTAAATTAATATTCGTAGGTGAAAGGTGAAATTAACTCGAATAGATTCAGTTGATGATGACTTGAGTAAATTCGTAAACAACGATACAACATTTGAATGGATGTTCGGCAAATGAAATCCTGGTGAGTAAATCTCACTCACCTTTAGAATTATTTTTATTTCAGTAAAAATAATTGTCTGTTGCTTGTGTGAATGTTTTCTGGTTGTTTTATATATATTAGTTATTTAGGCTATATATATATATTGGGTTGATTGATTGGTTGGATTCCCGCAGTCTCATTAGCGGATGCCCGCAGTTTCATAGCGGATGATTACCCTATACGCCCCACGCTATGATTAGTGGATGACCTTCTATACCGCGATATTCTGCCACGAAGCAGAATGGGTATTATTTATGTGCTAACATCTGTGGATGCAGGAAAACAGGTTGGAGGAATCCAACAGGATTCCTCAAAAATATATTATCTGTTGGTTGATTGCTGATTTCATATATTCATATATGATATGTTAAATGATTGAAATTTGGGTGATTTGATTGTTTTAAATATCACTGGGCCAATTGAAAGGATATTTGAGATTTAAAAAGGAAAAATTCTATTTTCAAATAGAATGTGAATTTTAAATGGAATATAAAAATATAAACTTGTTTTGAAAAATAAAACAAGTAGTTTCCTTTTTAAACGAAGTTATAAATAATTCTTTTATAACGAAGTTATAGATGAAGTGTAAAGAATTATCATTTGATAATTCAGAAATAGAAATACAAGCGTGAAATTGTGATTTGAAATGAAATTTCAAAATGAAATTTTTAAATATATAACTCAAGTGAAATTTGAGTATAACATTTGAATTTTAAAAAGGGGTTTAAATATTTGAATTTTTAAGAGGAGATTGAATATTAGAAATTCAAATAGAAGTTCAAATAGAATTTGAATAGACGAAATTTGAATGAAATATAGAATTTGAATTCAAGAAATTAAAATAAAATTTGAATTCAAAGGAATTCGAATAAAGAAATTCGAATAGAGATTTCAATGTAGAATTTCAAAATAGTATTTGAAATATAGTATTTCAAAGAAGAATTCAAATGTGAAATGTGAATAGAGATTTGAATGAAATTCAAATATGAAATTTGAATAGGAATTCAAGTATTGAATTTGAACATGGGATTGAATATAGAAATTCAAGTAGAAATTTGAATATTGAATTTCAAAATAGAATTTGAAATAAAACTTTGAAAATAGGATTTCAAAGTAGGATTGAAATAGGATTTCAAAATAGGAAATCCAAATAGTTTTGAAACGGAATTTGAATTCAAGGGAATTCAAATGGATTTGAGTGAAGAAATTCAAATGGTGTTAAAAATAAGTTTGAATATAGAAATTCAAATGAAGTTTGGAAAATAGATTTGAATATAGAAAATTCAAATGAAGTATTGAAACTAGAATTCAAATAAGAAGATTTAAATAGAATTTGAAATGATAAAATTAAAAAGGGGTTGAATATTTGAAATTTCAAAATAGAATTGAATCGGAGTTTGGATATTTGAAATTCAAATAGAATAAATATAGAATTCGAAGAGGATTGGATAGAGAATTTGAATGTAGAATTCAAAAAGGAATTCAAATGGAATTTAAATTATAGAATTTGAATATAGTATTCAAATGGAATTTTAAACTATGGGTTTTAGCTATATAATTCAAACGGAATTTGAAATATGGAATTTGAATATAGAATTCAATAGAAGTGAAATTTGAATTTGAATATAGAGTTCAAATAAAAGTGAAAATGAAGTTTGAATGGAGTTGAATTCATTCTAAACAAAGTTTAACGTTATATATATAAATATAATTAAAACGAACTCGCCGCAGCGCTGCAGTTCGTAAAATAGCGATTCGAACTTCAATTGAATATACAGAACTCAAATTAAGTCGAAATTCTTCGAAACAAGAAACGTCAGGACTGGTTTGATAATAGTTTTCAAATGAAGGAGAAAAATCTGAATTTCGTCGTATAGATTTTGAGTTATGCAAAAATCAAATTTTTAGAAAAGCAGCGCCATAAACCATTATAAACCATAATGGATTTAATATATAAAAATTGGGATTTTTAAGCAAATAAAAATCCGGATTGCCATTTAAAAATCTAGACTTGAGTTAGAAAATAAATGTGAACTCAAGTGAAGTAAAGAAGATGATTTTTGAAACAATAATCCTATTTTTGATTATTGAATAGAATTAACTAAATCAAAGAAGAATAAGTTAATCGAGTTTGGACTAAAGTCGAACTTTGAAAAGTGAAATTTGGGATTGTAAATATATATTCGAAATCGAATATAGAACTTAAATTGAAATTTGAATTCAATTGATTGACAAGTAAGTGGAAATATATTTGAAACGTGTTATATTCAAATATACAAGCGAAATAGGCAAAGAGATAGATAACGAGTTAATTTAACGAGTGGAGTCAAAACGAGTGTATGGGGTTGAAATAAATTGGACAGGTATAAACACACAGGAGACAGGTATGGGATAAAGTGATGAAGGTATATAATTAGTGTGCTCGACAAAAAGGTACATGTTTAATTCATATATGGGTTTTATGCGCCGTATCGGCAAGCCGCTTGGCTTTTCCTTTTTCTTTTTGATTGAGGAAGATACCGGGAAGCTATTTGAAATTTCCCGATGCTCCCGATACAGGGGAGGTTATGGCGAAATTTTCCGGGAATTTAAGGAGTTAGAATATTTTTAAGATATTTCGATAACGTGAAATCATTGTATCGACGTATTGAATATTCGATAAGAAAGTGAATATAGAAATCGAATATTGTAAACAAAAAGGGATAGAGATAAGTGATTGAAATTGATTTAAATTGAAAATAGAGATATTTTCTAATATATAGAAAAATAAAAGAAGTTGATATTTGGAAACGTTTTCCAAATGGCATAAGAGCCAATATGATTATTGAAAATATTTGGTTAACAAATATTGATAGAGAAAATAGAGAAGTGGTTTAATTAATGAAATATTAATTAAAGAGCCCAGTGATTTGTTTGATATGTTTGATTGAACACTTGTTTTTATTCGATAGTTAAATCACAGACTATCGAAGTTTTGACCATCGTTGTCAATATGGAGAGACCGGTTGGATTATTATCCGAAGAACCACTCCGTATCGGCATAAGCGTTGCGAACCAAGTATGCTGAATATATTGAAGGCGGAGTGAAGTGCAAGGGCTTTTCTATTAAATAGAAATAGTGCCTTCGGTGTCGTTCAATCCCAGAACGAACGTAAATGGACGAATGTCTGACAAAGTATTTCCAATGATCAAATGGGTTGGTCTGTATGAATATATATGGTTGCAACGGATTTATCCCTTAGCATAATATCCAGAATATTTGTGCAAACTCAACTAGTGATTAACGGATCTGACGATGTGGCATTCAAAGTGATCGTGTTATCGATGAATGGTAAGTATGCGTAGCCTCAAGCCTCAACAACCGGGAAAGGACAAAAATCGGGCAGGCAGCATGGCTATGTGGGTCGCACCCATTAGGGTGTATAATCACCTATCTAGAGAAATTCCTTTTGTTTCTAAATCTATCGATTCTGCCCATTCGGGAACGGTGGTTTGAGTCCAACCGTTGGTGATATACATTCGATACACTCAAGCGAAATGAGTGGTCGGTCATGTGTGGGCCGGGTTGCAAGATGTTCTTGTTGAACCCAGGTGTATTCGCCTCTAGAGATACATCATCGGAAGGTGGTCCCATACCTTGTCATGTTGGAAATCCAATCTCCAATAAGCGCCATGGGGTTTTTGATTATATACTATATATGTGGAGCGTGAGATGCAAGCGTTCTACTATTTGGTTATTTACTTGATGTAGACATTATTATAATATCACTGGATTTTCGTATCAAAGTGTTTTGGGTTATAGTAAGGTAAAAACCGTCCATGTTTATGTGTGGGTTGGTCTTACTATTATCTTTTCTTTCGAAAGGATTTTTAAAAGTTAAACAAGTGGTTGGAGTTTACTCACACCAGTCCCATGACTGACCCAGAGTTTATTTTGTTTTGTTTTCCCTAAACTCTTGGGTGCCCAAATTTGTACGGGCAGTCAAGTGTTTCAGGCTTTTACAGATACACTTGGAGGAGCTTGAAGCAGGAGGCTTCAACGTTAGTTATTTCGAGTTACTTCCGCTGAATCAAAAGTTATGTGTACTCTGATGATGGTATGTGTATATGTACAAACAGATTTGTATTTCAAAGCTTATGTTATATAATATATTTTATTCGTTCCGCTGTGAGTTGTGATCTTTGTTTTTCTTCTATTCTAATATTTCTTTCTTTCTATTTCTCATCCTCTAACTTCTTTCTAATAAATGAGTCGTATTTCTGTGTTATTTGGGTTGGACGTGTGGTGTTTTTAGTCAACTCAGATAGCTCGGATATGCGGGTTGTTACAGTGGTATCAGAGCTTAGGTTGAGCGAATACCTAGGCTTGTGTGGCATGTACTCATTAGAGATAGGGTCAGTAGTACCCTAGAATGAGTTGAGTGTATATATGAGAGAGCGTATTTGTAAACTGATATAAAAGTTATTTTATATTGTGTTGGCTAGTCTGTTGAGTGGTTTATGAATTCTGGTCGAATCGTGGGACGCCACGAAGTCGATAGGAGTTTCTAAATACTTGAACAGAAGATTGAACACGATATAGTTTTAAAATGGGTAGATGAAATAATTTTACCCAAAATAATATTTTGATATATAACTAATATTTTTCTGAAATTATTGGATGTGTTGGATGTTGATTTTATAATCAAATGAGATTATAAATTTAGAATGGTTATTTATAACCAAATAGAATTTGTATAGAAATTAAATATACAAATGAGATGAATTAGAATTAAATTCAAACCAGAATTAAGAATTCAAAATCCTGGGAAGTTTGAAAATATTTTCTAAAGTATATTAAAATAATATAGCTTTGTTTTGCAAGAGTTTTGAATCAAAACCATATTTGAGTGGATTTTGAAAGTGATTAAGCACTGAACTCACTTCAGTGGCTGGGAAATAATTCTGATGATGATTGCAACATCATCAGTGTTCATTTCCGAGTTTCTAAGTGATGAATTGCTACCTTAGAAAGTTTTGTTGGAAATTTGTTTGAAAGAAAAACAAGTTGTTTTGGGAAGAATTCAAGTGCTTTGAATTTGAGATGGAAATAAATATATGTATATATATTTATGTGATTTCAGAAAGAATTTGAAAAGAAAACCCAGGGATTTGAATTCTGGAATTGAAATTTAACTTAAACAAGTTAAATGGATCGAAGTGAATGAATTGATTAGAATCAATTTGAATAGGTTTAATGGAATATAGATTGGATATAAATGGATTGATCGTAGATCATTCGAATTAAATGTGTGAAGACCAAAAGTTTTGGTTGGAGTTAATTTATTGAAATATGAGGAGTTGAGTTTCAACATAAGAGAGATATTGAAAAGAAATGGATTTGTACCCTTTTTCCTACCTTAGCAATTTCGAGGACGAAATTATTTTAAGGGGGGAAGAATGTAACGACCCAGATTTTTGAACAGTTTATTTTAAATATTTAATATTGTTTTAAATATTTAGTTGATAATATAAATGATATTTTTAATTTAATATGGCCGTTTATATTTACATTCGAATTTAAATTTCAATATCAGTTCCGTTGAGTTCGGAATAGCGTTATAATCTGGTATCGTCGGTCGTCACGGTTGAATAATGGTTCGGGATTACTAGTTAAGGACCGCGAGATATTTTAATTATTTAATTAAAATAAAATCAATATATATATATATATAAAAAAAAAAAAGAAACGCAGACCTAAGTAATTAATTCCGCAGCCTATATTTCTTTCCTCGAGCCAAATTTTCTGTCTTCCCTCTTCGTCATCAGGGAAACATCAATTTAATGGCCGACTTTTTGCTCCCTACCTCGAGCAGCAATACTTGTTCCCTCCCTCTTCTATAAATACGCGCCGCCCCTTTTCTTTCTTCATTTTCCTTTCTGAAATAAAACCCGATATCCCCCTCAAATTCCTCAGTAAAAGAAAGAAAAAAAAAAAAACCCTCGAAGACATCTGAGGCTCGTTCGAAGCACTCGCGATGGACTCGGTTAGGGTTAGGGACTTGGAGGTAGTACAGGATGTCGGAGGCCAGTTCGACGCGCCTGTAGGCGAGCTATGAGCAGACACGACGATCTCTATGGCGGCGGGATAATCTATTTCATCTTGCGATGGGGTCTCGGGGTGTCGAAATGTTGATTTGGGGGAAAGGGTTATCGCGAGTTGTTTTCTGGTATGCGACATCGTTCAGATTGGGGGATTCGATGTCTGGGAAGGTGCGATGTTGGCAAACTCGTGGGATCAGGAGGAGCGGTGTTCGGTGGAGCAGCGTGAAGGTGGTGGTTTGTGTATTCTAGGGATCGCGATTTGCTCCCTGAAGTTCATTGATGAAAGTGTAGCTTGCGGTTCTAGTTCTTGGGAGGGGAGTCTTTGTTCGGCAGTGATGTATTGAGGAAGAAGAAAAAATTTAACAGGATTAAGGTATTTTTGTTTTTTTTTCCTTTTTAGATTTAGTTTTTATTTATTTGAAAAATAAATATGGCAGCTAGGAATTTATTTTGAGGGATTAGTGATATAAAAAGCAAATAAATTTATATATAATTAGTTTATAGAGAATAAATTAGTTAGTTTTGATTCTTTTATTTAAACCATATTAGTTTGATTCAGATTTCAAACTCAAGATAAATAAAAGAAGTTGGATATTTAATTAAAACAATTTGATGTTTTATTTAAATAAGAAAAGGGATACATATATATAAGACATTTATTTATTCGTTAATTGAAATGTTAATCGTTAAATTAATATTCGTAGGTGAAAGGTGAAATTAACTCGAATAGATTCAGTTGATGATGACTTGAGTAAATTCGTAAACAACGATACAACATTTGAATGGATGTTCGGCAAATGAAATCCTGGTGAGTAAATCTCACTCACCTTTAGAATTATTTTTATTTCAGTAAAAATAATTGTCTGTTGCTTGTGTGAATGTTTTCTGGTTGTTTTATATATATTAGTTATTTAGGCTATATATATATATTGGGTTGATTGATTGGTTGGATTCCCGCAGTCTCATTAGCGGATGCCCGCAGTTTCATAGCGGATGATTACCCTATACGCCCCACGCTATGATTAGTGGATGACCTTCTATACTGCGATATTCTGCCACGAAGCAGAATGGGTATTATTTATGTGCTAACATCTGTGGATGCAGGAAAACAGGTTGGAGGAATCCAACAGGATTCCTCAAAAATATATTATCTGTTGGTTGATTGCTGATTTCATATATTCATATATGATATGTTAAATGATTGAAATTTGGGTGATTTGATTGTTTTAAATATCACTGGGCCAATTGAAAGGATATTTGAGATTTAAAAAGGAAAAATTCTATTTTCAAATAGAATGTGAATTTTAAATGGAATATAAAAATATAAACTTGTTTTGAAAAATAAAACAAGTAGTTTCCTTTTTAAACGAAGTTATAAATAATTCTTTTATAACGAAGTTATAGATGAAGTGTAAAGAATTATCATTTGATAATTCAGAAATAGAAATACAAGCGTGAAATTGTGATTTGAAATGAAATTTCAAAATGAAATTTTTAAATATATAACTCAAGTGAAATTTGAGTATAACATTTGAATTTTAAAAAGGGGTTTAAATATTTGAATTTTTAAGAGGAGATTGAATATTAGAAATTCAAATAGAAGTTCAAATAGAATTTGAATAGACGAAATTTGAATGAAATATAGAATTTGAATTCAAGAAATTAAAATGAAATTTGAATTCAAAGGAATTCGAATAAAGAAATTCGAATAGAGATTTCAATGTAGAATTTCAAAATAGTATTTGAAATATAGTATTTCAAAGAAGAATTCAAATGTGAAATGTGAATAGAGATTTGAATGAAATTCAAATATGAAATTTGAATAGGAATTCAAGTATTGAATTTGAACATGGGATTGAATATAGAAATTCAAGTAGAAATTTGAATATTGAATTTCAAAATAGAATTTGAAATAAAACTTTGAAAATAGGATTTCAAAGTAGGATTGAAATAGGATTTCAAAATAGGAAATCCAAATAGTTTTGAAACGGAATTTGAATTCAAGGGAATTCAAATGGATTTGAGTGAAGAAATTCAAATGGTGTTAAAAATAAGTTTGAATATAGAAATTCAAATGAAGTTTGGAAAATAGATTTGAATATAGAAAATTCAAATGAAGTATTGAAACTAGAATTCAAATAAGAAGATTTAAATAGAATTTGAAATGATAAAATTAAAAAGGGGTTGAATATTTGAAATTTCAAAATAGAATTGAATCGGAGTTTGGATATTTGAAATTCAAATAGAATAAATATAGAATTCGAAGAGGATTGGATAGAGAATTTGAATGTAGAATTCAAAAAGGAATTCAAATGGAATTTAAATTATAGAATTTGAATATAGTATTCAAATGGTATTTTAAACTATGGGTTTTAGCTATATAATTCAAACGGAATTTGAAATATGGAATTTGAATATAGAATTCAATAGAAGTGAAATTTGAATTTGAATATAGAGTTCAAATAAAAGTGAAAATGAAGTTTGAATGGAGTTGAATTCATTCTAAACAAAGTTTAACGTTATATATATAAATATAATTAAAACGAACTCGCCGCAGCGCTGCAGTTCGTAAAATAGCGATTCGAACTTCAATTGAATATACAGAACTCAAATTAAGTCGAAATTCTTCGAAACAAGAAACGTCAGGACTGGTTTGATAATAGTTTTCAAATGAAGGAGAAAAATCTGAATTTCGTCGTATAGATTTTGAGTTATGCAAAAATCAAATTTTTAGAAAAGCAGCGCCATAAACCATTATAAACCATAATGGATTTAATATATAAAAATTGGGATTTTTAAGCAAATAAAAATCCGGATTGCCATTTAAAAATCTAGACTTGAGTTAGAAAATAAATGTGAACTCAAGTGAAGTAAAGAAGATGATTTTTGAAACAATAATCCTATTTTTGATTATTGAATAGAATTAACTAAATCAAAGAAGAATAAGTTAATCGAGTTTGGACTAAAGTCGAACTTTGAAAAGTGAAATTTGGGATTGTAAATATATATTCGAAATCGAATATAGAACTTAAATTGAAATTTGAATTCAATTGATTGACAAGTAAGTGGAAATATATTTGAAACGTGTTATATTCAAATATACAAGCGAAATAGGCAAAGAGATAGATAACGAGTTAATTTAACGAGTGGAGTCAAAACGAGTGTATGGGGTTGAAATAAATTGGACAGGTATAAACACACAGGAGACAGGTATGGGATAAAGTGATGAAGGTATATAATTAGTGTGCTCGACAAAAAGGTACATGTTTAATTCATATATGGGTTTTATGCGCCGTATCGGCAAGCCGCTTGGCTTTTCCTTTTTCTTTTTGATTGAGGAAGATACCGGGAAGCTATTTGAAATTTCCCGATGCTCCCGATACAGGGGAGGTTATGGCGAAATTTTCCGGGAATTTAAGGAGTTAGAATATTTTTAAGATATTTCGATAACGTGAAATCATTGTATCGACGTATTGAATATTCGATAAGAAAGTAAATATAGAAATCGAATATTGTAAACAAAAAGGGATAGAGATAAGTGATTGAAATTGATTTAAATTGAAAATAGAGATATTTTCTAATATATAGAAAAATAAAAGAAGTTGATATTTGGAAACGTTTTCCAAATGGCATAAGAGCCAATATGATTATTGAAAATATTTGGTTAACAAATATTGATAGAGAAAATAGAGAAGTGGTTTAATTAATGAAATATTAATTAAAGAGCCCAGTGATTTGTTTGATATGTTTGATTGAACACTTGTTTTTATTCGATAGTTAAATCACAGACTATCGAAGTTTTGACCATCGTTGTCAATATGGAGAGACCGGTTGGATTATTATCCGAAGAACCACTCCGTATCGGCATAAGCGTTGCGAACCAAGTATGCTGAATATATTGAAGGCGGAGTGAAGTGCAAGGGCTTTTCTATTAAATAGAAATAGTGCCTTCGGTGTCGTTCAATCCCAGAACGAACGTAAATGGACGAATGTCTGACAAAGTATTTCCAATGATCAAATGGGTTGGTCTGTATGAATATATATGGTTGCAACGGATTTATCCCTTAGCATAATATCCAGAATATTTGTGCAAACTCAACTAGTGATTAACGGATCTGACGATGTGGCATTCAAAGTGATCGTGTTATCGATGAATGGTAAGTATGCGTAGCCTCAAGCCTCAACAACCGGGAAAGGACAAAAATCGGGCAGGCAGCATGGCTATGTGGGTCGCACCCATTAGGGTGTATAATCACCTATCTAGAGAAATTCCTTTTGTTTCTAAATCTATCGATTCTGCCCATTCGGGAACGGTGGTTTGAGTCCAACCGTTGGTGATATACATTCGATACACTCAAGCGAAATGAGTGGTCGGTCATGTGTGGGCCGGGTTGCAAGATGTTCTTGTTGAACCCAGGTGTATTCGCCTCTAGAGATACATCATCGGAAGGTGGTCCCATACCTTGTCATGTTGGAAATCCAATCTCCAATAAGCGCCATGGGGTTTTTGATTATATACTATATATGTGGAGCGTGAGATGCAAGCGTTCTACTATTTGGTTATTTACTTGATGTAGACATTATTATAATATCACTGGATTTTCGTATCAAAGTGTTTTGGGTTATAGTAAGGTAAAAACCGTCCATGTTTATGTGTGGGTTGGTCTTACTATTATCTTTTCTTTCGAAAGGATTTTTAAAAGTTAAGCAAGTGGTTGGAGTTTACTCACACCAGTCCCATGACTGACCCAGAGTTTATTTTGTTTTGTTTTCCCTAAACTCTTGGGTGCCCAAATTTGTACGGGCAGTCAAGTGTTTCAGGCTTTTACAGATACACTTGGAGGAGCTTGAAGCAGGAGGCTTCAACGTTAGTTATTTCGAGTTACTTCCGCTGAATCAAAAGTTATGTGTACTCTGATGATGGTATGTGTATATGTACAAACAGATTTGTATTTCAAAGCTTATGTTATATAATATATTTTATTCGTTCCGCTGTGAGTTGTGATCTTAGTTTTTCTTCTATTCTAATATTTCTTTCTTTCTATTTCTCATCCTCTAACTTCTTTCTAATAAATGAGTCGTATTTCTGTGTTATTTGGGTTGGACGTGTGGTGTTTTTAGTCAACTCAGATAGCTCGGATATGCGGGTTGTTACAAATATTCTGCCTTTAACTGGGTTAAAGAACCAATGTCTTCTAAAACACGATTCACGACAAACCCAAATCACATTTGATATTAAATACAAGGCTCTGAATAGAAAATATACCGGCTTATATTCAATATCAAATTCTGAAACCAACAAATATCGTATTGGAAATAACGATATAAAATATATCTTTCAAATTCCCATAACAATATCTGTATAGTCACGAAATCCAACATCGAAATATTCCGAAGATAATTTCGATTCAACTCCAGTCCAATCCACGTATTGGGAATATTGATTATTTTTAAAATCACTTTCAAATTCAATTTATTTATTTCAAAAATAAATTGATTTTAATTCTAGTTCAAAACTAGTTCATTTCGATAAAAATCTATTTTTATCTTTTCAAATATGGAATTTTTTTAGCCTAATTTTTCCCAAATCATTTCTTATGATTTTACACAAATTACAGATATTTTTAATAATTTTATCAAGGCCCGTACAGTCGATTTTCATCAACGGCCATCGAACTGCACTTACAGCGACCTTTTTCGAATTTGATTTGGACATAATTCCAAATCCAACCGTTAGATTTCAAATTTCTAATATTCATTGGAAAGCTCTTTTCGATACGAACCCAACGGTTCCGGTTTTAGGAGAATCCGACGGTCGGATCTCCCGCAACGTCAATTCGAAGTCAATGGTCGAAATTCACGAACTACCGCGGCGCGACGCGTTCTATTCAGGCCATTATATATGTAATATATATATATTATATATATTTCGTCGATTTCCTTTTTAAAACGTATTTTATAAATCGTTTTAAATTCGTTTTCAAAACCATTTCAACGCTACATTCAATTTCAAATCGATTTGATTTCAATTCAACTTTATTTAATTCGAATTCAAATTCGTTTCAATTCATTTCAAATTCTAATTTGTTTCAATTCAATTCAATTTGAATTTACCTTCTATTTAATTCAATTCGAATTCATTTCAAATTGATTTCAATTCAATTTCAGTTCGTTTTAAATTTCATTCAAAACGATTTCAATTCGTTTTTAATTCAATTTGAATTCATTTCTAATTGATTTGAATTCAAATTCACTTTCTATTCAATTCGATTCGAATTCATTTTCTATTCGATTCGAATTCATTTCAAATTGATTCAATATAATTTCAATTTGAATTTTAATCTAATTCAATTTGAATTTCATTTCAAAATATTAAATTTTGAAATCACTTTTCAATATTCATTATAAAACGAATAAAATCGATATAAATATCGTTCGCGTCAAAATAACGCATCTCTAATCCACACGGCTTTATATTTTTCAAAAACTTCTTTATTCTATTCAACAAATGAATATTTATTCTATTCAACACATGAATCTATATTTCTTTCAACACACGACTATTTTTGTTATGTAAAATATTTTATAAAATCATGGTATCTATCGTTTGATTTTTAATTAGACTCCACCGTGAAGTAGTTCTAATTTTAAATATGATAAAGATGTGAATTTTATTATTAAAATATTTTACTCAACACAAAAATTTTCAACACATGAACATCGTCAACACATGACTATATTCAACACATGAATTTTCTTTTATAATAAACATTATTTTCCCGATTGGAATGAGGCCCAATCAATCACCATATAATGTCAATTATATGGATTCCATACAACACATGTATATAATAGCATTGAAAAATAATAATCAACCATCAACCAAAGTGCACTACACTGTATAAGCATCAAATATAGATATCTTACGCTTATAACAGCCTGTCAATCAATCGATCGACATATTTAATCAATCAGGATGAGTGAACTTCAAATTTCATCCCAACACCCGTGTGGGGTTTCAAACAATCAAACACAGATTTTAGTTGTGCAGTTGGGCGATGTGTAATATTTATCGACCCAATCAATATCAGTCAAATCAGTGTATATAAACAAATCGGCCGATTTGTTTATAAATATTTATTTATTCACTTTCACGTTAAAAATTATATTTTTAACGATAATATATTTTATTTTAACATATGAATTTCTATTCATTTCATTTATCAAATAAAATGATATTTTTATTTTTCTAATTTATTTTAGAAAATTTCGGCGGCATAACGGCACGATACTAGAAACGGGACAAGGCCTAGCCTTATCCCCGGTCTAGTGAAGGCCCATGCCATTCACACATCAATCAAATCCATTCCATTTCACCAAACAATTCAATTCGAACCAAATAAACTAACCAACTACACAACCAAACAATTTAACAAACAAGCCATCCATGGTCTGTGGATGACGGGTGTCGGGTGCTACTAAACACCGTCTGCATCCTAGTATATATATATAACAAGAAAAAGAAATTGAAAGGTGAGAAGTTCTCACCAATAGCTATCCAACTTCACGACACTTCTTTTATAGAAATCTTCTTCGTTCTCGCCTTTTTATCACCTTCGTTGTCCGTATTCTCTACATATGTAAAAATCGAATTTTTACTATGCTATTCAATATATAAAAATCGAATTTTTACCATGCTATTCAATATATAAAAATCGAATTTTTACTATGCTATTCAATATATAAAAATCCTATTTTTACTTTGTTATTCAATATATAAAAATCAAATTTTTATTATGCTATTCAATATATAAAAATCTCGCCTTTTCAAAAAAAATCTAATCTTTTATAGTTTAAAGATCACTTCCTTTATAAGCTATCAAAAATTATCTTTTCCAAACAATAGTCAAATAAAAATCAGATTTTTAATGCAAAGCCATATGAATAAAAATCCTAATTTTATTACTAAGTTAAATGCCACTAATTAAATAACAAAATAAAAAAAAACTCGCATTTTTCTGCCTTTAACTGGGAAGAGGGGTGCTGGGCTGTTGGAGGCGGAGGAGGATGGTGGAGCGGTCGGAGGGGGTTAGGTGGGTGGCGCCCTGGGGGTCGGCGGCGGGTTCAAGGGTGTTTGGGGCTTGCGGTGGCTAGGGGGTGCTCGAATTGGGGGTAGCGGCGGTTTAGGGTTGGGTTTCAGGCGCTGGGGGTTCTCGCGGTGGGTGGAAGAGGGAGCGAGAGGAGAAGGAGAAGGGGAGGGGTGAAAAGGGCGAGGCCGACGCTGGCGTGGGGTAGGCGGCAGGTGCGGTGGCCAGAGGTGTAGGCGGCGTCGCGATTAAATCCTTTTTTTTTCTTTTTCGTTCTGCGGCGAATTGAAAAAGGGGGGGGGGGGGGGGGGCAGAGTGATTTAAGGAGGAGGGAGAGAGAATTTTTTTATTTTTTATTTAATTATGAAAAAGTTGACTTTTACATACGACCTCTAAACGAGGCCCACTGCCTGTCGTCCATAGCGTTTCTCCTCCATTCCGAACACAATGGTATATGTATCGTAGGCTGATTTGATCGTTTCGATCAGTTTCCGTTACAATCAACGTATAACTCTATATATTGAATTTGAACGCGCATTTTAATTTACTGGGGTCACATACTAACTCTATAAATTGCAGAAAAATATTTTCTAGCTTCGTATTGACGATACGGTCCTAAAAAAACTAGTTTCGTCGAATTCTGAGACCGTTGGAAAAATGGCCATTTTCCAGTCGATTAAAATCAACTGAAACTGGTCAAATGCGTTTTCTTTTGCCACGCTCACATATTGAATCGAAAAATTATGAAATTTGAAACCTAGCAATAATTTAACACTGCGGATCCAACAAAAGTGGTTTCGTCGAAATCCGAGGTCGTTTGCAAAATTCCCATTTTTAAGGGCCTGAATTCCATAGCGACTATTCAGAATTTTCAACTGGACATATCTTTTGATTCCCGCTATGAAATTTCGATTTTTCGGATTCGTTGGAAAGATATCACAATTAGATTCCATTTTTTTTGGTTTCACTAAAATCCGGATTGTTTTGCATCCGGTACATTCAATTGAAGTTTGAAATCGATTTATCGAACTACCGCGCCAAATTTCAATTCTATTATAATTTAAAATAAATATTTATATTCTAACGACGACGTATATAAATATACACGTTCTAATTCTATTCAAAATAAATTTCTCGTCGATATTATTTAAAATAATCTATTTTAAATATTCAAAATTCGTTAAAATTGCCAAAATAAAAATTTTAAACTGGCCCAGATTTTCGGGTTATTACAATCTCCCCCACTTAAAACTTTTCATCCCCGAAAAGGAACAAAGTCGAAAGTGGTTTGATTAATCTACTCTACGTTCGATCTGGCTTCCATTCTCCAACTTTTTAGTTTCTGAGAATTTTCAAATTTTCAAAAATTTGGCTAACACACTAAATTTTCGAAAAATTTCGCCATAACCTCCCCTGCACCGGGAGCCACGGGAAAATCCCGAAATTGCCATATAGGCCTTCTGATCTCAAAAAGAAAAAGAAAAAGCCAAGCGGGTAGCCAATCGGCTCATAAAATCATCATCACCCAAACAAAACAGTAAATTATAGTAAACATGTACCTATTTGTCGGGCAAACAAATTTTATTCTTCGGCTCTAGCCTCCTTGCTAGGACCTGTTCAATGTAAGTACATGTATATGCAAGCAAATGTGACCAATTTTCAATACAATTCAATATTCGATACAATTAGGCTAGTGATTCAAAATTATCAAACAAATAAACAAACAACACAAACATCAATCAATTAGTGAATTAGAGTTTCAAATTCATAATTTGATATATATACAAAAAATCATGTTTTTGATGCCAATTCACAACAATGTATTCTAGCTATATTTTGGTTCTCACACCAGTCTAATGGAAATATATAGAAATCACACCTTCGAAATTCGAATATGAATACTGATGATGATGCACCATCATCAGAATCATCCCCGGATATCTAGAATGTGATTCTATATCTACCCAGTATATTAAAACTTCGAATATACGTTCATGACGCGTATATACAAAACTTTTATATACTGGATTGCCCATCTCAATATAAATAAATATTCAAATACGTTTAAAATGGTTTAAATTTTCAAAACAAAATTGTTTTCATTTGAAAAATATACTCTTCACACTCGTTCTAGGATACTACTGATCCTATCTCTAACGAGTCATTCTAATTGGATATTACTAATCCAATATCTGATGAATTCTTTCGTAAGGTTCTAATGTGTCTTGTTCTCGAGCTCTGTAAACCAAAGCTCTGATACCAAACTGAGACGACCCGAACTTCCCCGTGAAGGAAAGCACGGATAGAATTGAGGACAAGACAAAATAGAACGCAAACAGAAGAACATTTCATTGTCATTACAACAATTCCATCAGATACAAGAATATACAGAGTATGAATGAATAAAATACAACAGAAAAATATCAGAGATTACAATAAATTACATAGCAGCGGAAAAATATACAAAATACAACTGAAAGTAATGCACGGATACAGAGCTTTCCGAGCATCGTTCCAGCTGTAAATCAGGACCCTGTGAATATAAATCTGCAAAACCAAAACTACTAGCTGCCCGTGTGGAAAATAGGGGCACCCAGAGTTTAGGTTAAAACAATAAACTCCAGGTCAGTCATGTGACTGGTGTGAGAACTAAAACAGTTATTGATATTGGTTTTAAAGTTAGGTAAATCAAGGGACCACGCCGTATAACACGGAACGGGTTTCCTCCCAAGAATACCAGTGCATAGAACAAACAGCGCAATGCTAAATAAAGAAAAATGAAGCTGTTATAAGACCCAGGTCCCATCTCACAATGCAACACAAGCCGGAGGATAGGGTTTTTACCTTATAACAGCCAAAGCATGCTTGATACGTTTAAAAACACATTATTTGATACTATTATAGGTGTATAGTGTCAAAACAATTCAAATCATAAGTATCAATCATAGGCGGCATATCTACCATCTACTATGTCGCCATACTAGGCTCTACAAATAAAACCGAAACACACGTATTGGAAATTGGATTCCATCATGAGTCGAGGCAAGGGGCAAGCTCCTCTCCGCGTTCGAGACACTCTAGCAATGCCTCAGGACCCCACTCTGATCCTTTGGAACCTCCAAGGCCGGTCCTCTCTTACTTTTGAGGATTAGTTATTCCTGAACACACGTTTCCCGGTCCTTACAGACCTATATCCGAGGCGCCTCGTATCCAACAACCACACAGGTGAAAAGTATATAAATGTCAGGGCTGGTAGGTCACTGACACCACCCTAGCTAGAAAGAAATGTCGTGCACTCCTTGGATCCGTATCCCGTTTTTGACTCATACCGAGGTGTGAGGCTCACGAATTCACGTTATACACAAAGCTACACCACACAGGCCGTGCTTTGATCATCAACCACAAGACTTTGCTTTTCAACAGAAGCCTTGATCAATTGCCACTTAAGCGTGCCACACTGGCAATTCACTCCGTGCGACTGATGTCCATCGATATACAACCTCTAAGCTCGTACGTCTCAGAGAAGGGCGTTAAGCAAGAGAATAAATTCTCCACCGCCAAACAGATGTATATTTAATAGAGATCAATCAACACAGAATAAAATCCAATGTCAAACACACAATCCATTTACAAGTTCGTTCTGGGTCTGAACGAAACCGGAGGCACTTTCCTCGCATATCCATCCATCTCCAAGTACGTCTGGATGATCACCAACTGTTTCCCTCATCTTGGGTGTACAGCCCAATCGAGATCATCAGTAATCACCCAAACGATGTGAAGACTTCCGGTCTTCAACCACCGTCTTCATCTTCGACATCTCGTCGAATCGGTTATTCAGAATGGGTATAAACCCGGCCTTTCTGAATAACCCACGTATATAATAAACGAATGTTACACAAACACAACAAACGCCTCATTCCAATTAAGAATATTCTTTTATTCACAAAATCACATTCTTAGGGAAATGTTCCCATTAATTTTATCCAAGATAAATTCTTCTAAATTTATCCTATAATCTTCCTTTGGATATCATTTCAAACCATTTTATGGTTTTCCAAACTAGTCGGGATTAGCGAACCACACCGAAGTAATTATTTATTTTATTTCCCAATCCCAACCTATATATCCCATGGAGCAAAACTGGTGATACTCCATTCCTAACACCACGGTGTTATCGGTAAAATTAATTACTAACTATCGCTTTGGAGCAAAACTGGTGAAACTCCACCCTCGATCACTTTTCAGATTTGATAATTTAAATTATCAATTCACATTTCAATCTAATAAAAGATTCATTAAAACTCCGCTTAATTTTAATCTTTTCAAAAATCAATATTCTGTCTTTAACTGGGTTAAAGACCCAATGTCTTCTAAAACACGATTCACGAAAAACCCAAATCACATTTGATATTAAATACAAGGCTCTGAATAGAAAATATACCGGCTTATATTCAATATCAAATTCTGAAACCAACAAATATCGTATTGGAAATAACGATATAAAATATATCTTTCAAATTCCCATAACAATATCTGTATAGTCACGAAATCCAACATCGAAATATTCCGAAGATAATTTCGATTCAACTCCAGTCCAATCCACGTATTGGGAATATTGATTATTTTTAAAATCACTTTCAAATTCAATTTATTTATTTCAAAAATAAATTGATTTTAATTCTAGTTCAAAACTAGTTCATTTCGATAAAAATCTATTTTTATCTTTTCAAATATGGAATTTTTTTAGCCCAATTTTTCCCAAATTATTTCTTATGATTTTACACAAATTACAGATATTTTTAATAATTTTATCAAGGCCCATACAGTCGATTTCCATCAACGGCCATCGAACTGCACTTACAGCGACCTTTTTCGAATTTGATTTGGACATAATTCCAAATCCAACCGTTAGATTTCAAATTTCTAATATTCGTTGGAAAGCTCTTTTCGATACGAACCCAATGGTTCCGGTTTTAGGAGAATCCGACGGTCGGATCTCCCGCAACGTCAATTCGAAGTCAATGGTCGAAATTCACGAACTGCCGCGGCGCGACGCGTTCTATTCAGGCCATTATATATATAATATATATATATATATATATATTATATTTCGTCGATTTCCTTTTTAAAACGTATTTTATAAATCGTTTTAAATTCGTTTTCAAAACCATTTCAACGCTACATTCAATTTCAAATCGATTTGATTTCAATTCAACTTTATTTAATTCGAATTCAAATTCGTTTCAATTCATTTCAAATTCTAATTTGTTTCAATTCAATTCAATTTGAATTTACCTTCTATTTAATTCAATTCGAATTCATTTCAAATTGATTTCAATTCAATTTCAGTTCGTTTTAAATTTCATTCAAAACAATTTCAATTCTTTTTTAATTCAATTTGAATTCATTTCTAATTGATTTGAATTCAAATTCACTTTCTATTCAATTCGAATCGAATTCATTTTCTATTCGATTCGAATTCATTTCAAATTGATTCAATAAAATTTCAATTTGAATTTTAATCTAATTCAATTTGAATTTCATTTCAAAATATTAAATTTTGAAATCACTTTTCAATATTCATTATAAAACGAATAAAATCGATATAAATATCGTTCGCGTCAAAATAACGCATCTCTAATCCACACGGCTTTATATTTTTCAAAAACTTCTTTATTCTATTCAACAAATGAATATTTATTCTATTCAACACATGAATCTATATTTCTTTCAACACATGACTATTTCTGTTATGTAAAATATTTTATAAAATCATGGTATCTATCGTTTGATTTTTAATTAGACTCCACCGTGAAGTAGTTCTAATTTTAAATATGATAAAGATGTGAATTTTATTATTAAAATATTTTACTCAACACAAAAATTTTCAACACATGAACATCGTCAACACATGACTATATTCAACACATGAATTTTCTTTTATAATATTCATTATTTTCCCGATTGGAATGAGACCCAATCAATCACCATATAATGTCAATTATATGGATTCCATACAACACATGTATATAATAGAATTGAAAAATAATAATCAACCATCAACCAAAGTGCACTACACTGTATAAGCATCAAATATAAATATCTTACGCTTATAACAGCCTGTCAATCAATCGATCGACATATTTAATCAATCAGGATGAGTGAACTTCAAATTTCATCCCAACACCCGTGTGGGGTTTCAAACAATCAAACACAGATTTTAGTTGTGCAGTTGGGCGATGTGTAATATTTATCGACCCAATCAATATCAGTCAAATCAGTGTATATAAACAAATCGGCCGATTTGTTTATAAATATTTATTTATTCACTTTCACGTTAAAAATTATATTTTTAACGATAATATATTTTATTTTAACACATGAATTTCTATTCATTTCATTTATCAAGTAAAATGATATTTTTATTTTTCTAATTTATTTTAGAAAATTTCGGCGGCATAACGGCACGATACTAGAAACGGGACAAGGCCTAGCCTTATCCCCGGTCTAGTGAAGGCCCACGCCATTCACACATCAATCAAATCCATTCCATTTCACCAAACAATTCAATTCGAACCAAATAAACTAACCAACTACACAACCAAACAATTTAACAAACAAGCCATCCATGGTCTGTGGATGACGGGTGTCGGGTGCTACTAAACACCGTCTGCATCCTAGTATATATATATAACAAGAAAAAGAAATTGAAAGGTGAGAAGTTCTCACCAATAGCTATCCAACTTCACGACACTTCTTTTATAGAAATCTTCTTCGTTCTCGCCTTTTTATCACCTTCGTTGTCCGTATTCTCTACATATGTAAAAATCGAATTTTTACTATGCTATTCAATATATAAAAATCGAATTTTTACCATGCTATTCAATATATAAAAATCGAATTTTTACTATGCTATTCAATATATAAAAATCCTATTTTTACTTTGTTATTCAATATATAAAAATCGAATTTTTATTATGCTATTCAATATATAAAAATCTCGCCTTTTCAAAAAAATCTAATCTTTTATAGTTTAAAGATCACTTCCTTTATAAGCTATCAAAAATTATCTTTTCCAAACAATAGTCAAATAAAAATCAGATTTTTAATGCAAAGCCATATGAATAAAAATCCTAATTTTATTACTAAGTTAAATGCCACTAATTAAATAACAAAATAAAATAAAAACTCACATTTTTCTGCCTTTAACTGGGAAGAGGGGTGCTGGGCTGTTGGAGGCGGAGGAGGATGGTGGAGCGGTCGGAGGGGGTCAGGTGGGTGGCGCCCTGGGGGTCGGCGGCGGGTTCAAGGGTGTTTGGGGCTTGCGGTGGCTAGGGGGTGCTCGAATTGGGGGTAGCGGCGGTTTAGGGTTGGGTTTCAGGCGCTGGGGGTTCTCGCGGTGGGTGGAAGAGGGAGCGAGAGGAGAAGGAGAAGGGGAGGGGGTGAAAAGGGCGAGGCCGACGCTGGCGTGGGGTAGGCGGCGGGTGCGGTGGCCAGAGGTGTAGGCGGCGTCGCGATTAAATCCTTTTTTTTTCTTTTTCGTTCTGCGGCGAATTGAAAAAGGGGGGGGGGCAGAGTGATTTAAGGAGGAGGGAGAGAGAATTTTTTTATTTAATTATGAAAAAGTTGACTTTTACATACGACCTCTAAACGAGGCCCACCGCCTGTCGTCCATAGCGTTTCTCCCCCATTCCGAACACAATGGTATATGTATCGTAGGCTGATTTGATCGTTTCGATCAGTTTCCGTTACAATCAACGTATAACTCTATATATTGAATTTGAACGCGCATTTTAATTTACTGGGGTCACATACTAACTCTATAAATTGCAGAAAAATATTTTCTAGCTTCGTATTGACGATACGGTCCTAAAAAAACTAGTTTCGTCGAATTCTGAGACCGTTGGAAAAATGGTCATTTTCCAGTCGATTAAAATCAACTGAAACTGGTCAAATGCGTTTTCTTTTGCCACGCTCACATATTGAATCGAAAAATTATGAAATTTGAAACCTAGCAATAATTTAACACTGCGGATCCAACAAAAGTGGTTTCGTCGAAATCCGAGGTCGTTTGCAAAATTCCCATTTTTAAGGGCCTGAATTCCATAGCGACTATTCAGAATTTTCAACTGGACATATCTTTTGATTCCCGCTATGAAATTTCGATTTTTCGGATTCGTTGGAAAGATATCACAATTAGATTCCATTATTTTTGGTTTCACTAAAATCTGGATTGTTTTGCATCCGGTACATTCAATTGAAGTTTGAAATCGAATTATCGAACTACCGCGCCATTTTCAATTCTATTATAATATAAAATAAATATTTATATTCTAACGACGACGTATATAAATATACATGTTCTAATTCTATTCAAAATAAATTTCTCGTCGATATTATTTAAAATAATCTATTTTAAATATTCAAAATTCGTTAAAATTGCCAAAATAAAAATTTTAAACTGGCCCAGATTTTCGGGTTATTACAAAATGTATCATAGTTGGGTAGCTCCCAACTAGAGTATTTTTGTGGATGTCAACTAGTGATATCTGACGGATATGACGATGTGGCATTCAAAGCGAATGGTGACCAGATGTTCCAGAAGATAAATTAAACCTCAAGCCTCACAACTGGGAAATTTCAAAAATCGGGCAGGCCACATGGCTATGTGGGTCGCTCCCATTAGGGTGTACAATCACCTATCTAGAGAAATTCCTTTTGCTTCTTTAATCTATCGATGCTGTCCCTTTCGGGAAACGGTTGCTGATCCCAACCGTTGGTGATATACATTCGATACACTCAAGCGGAATGAGTGGCCAGTCTCGTGTCGGCCGGGTTGCAAGACGTTCTTGTCGAACCCAGTGTATTCGCCTCTAGAGATACACTATCGGCAGGTGGTTCCATACCTTATCATAGTCGGAATCCAATCTCCAATAAGCGCCCTCGGTTTTGATTGTATACTATATATGTGGAGCGTGAGATGCAAGCGTTTTGCTAGATTGATATTTACTTATATTTAGACATTATTATAATATCAGAAAGGATATTGATTTCAAAAATGTTTTGGGTAATCGTAAGGTAAAAACCGTCCATATGTATGTGTGGATTTGTGTTACGATTATCCTCTTCTTTCGAAAAGATTTTAACTTAAAAATCAAGTTGGATGATTTCCTTAAAGTTGTGCGATATTTTTTTCTCACTCTGGTTCACCAGGCTGACCCGGTGTTTTGTAAATGCTCGGGTTAGACTGTGGTGTACAAGTCCAGGTTATCGGATGTTGCAAAGTCTAAAGACGAGCTGGAGGTGTTCAAACATATTGTATCTAGTATTTATTCCACTGTGTGTTGTATACGAGGGAAAGTTGTTATAACTGTCCAGAGGTATTGATGTACTCTGATATTGTAAGTATTTTTAAAAGCTCTCAATAAAGACTTATTTCTGTATTATATTTTGTTCCGCAGCGATGTGAGACTCAGATTCTATGTTGTGTTGGTTCTTCTTCTTCTATTAATATTTTTTTCTTTCTTATCTCACCCTCTTATTTCTTTCTAATAACTATCCAGGGTTTTCGGTGTTTGGAAGACCGACATATGATATGAAATTGTATTTATGTCGATTTTCAGGGACGAAAATCCTTGGGTCATTACTGTGGTATCAGAGTTATTGGTTTAGTAATAACCTTTTCTCTGTGGCGTAACTCGATAGGGATTGGGTTAGTAATGCCCTAGATCGAGATTAAGTGTATATATATGAGAGCGTAATTGTAAATTCTATATACAAATGTTTTGTATTGTGCTGTTGTTTGGTTCAAGTGTTGAGAAGCATTGAACTGGCAATGGGTACAATATTGTTTTGTAAAGAGGGTAAATGAAATAATTTTACCCAATTATACTTTTGTATATATAAAAATAATAATTTTATCAAGTTATTGAGATATTGGTTCGGTTGTTGATTGATTTGAATAAGACTCAGGCCCGATAAAAATTTTAATTGAAACTTATTATAATTAAATTAAGAATGATAAGTGAAATTATATTAAATAAATTTGGAATTTGGAATTTGATAAATAAATGATAATCGAATAGAAATCATTCGGGTATTAATCGATTGATGTTCAATTATGTGAAACCAAAGTAAATTATTAATACTGAATGTAAATTCAATTGATTTGGTTATGTATCGATTGTCGATTGTGAATTGTTTGTTATTGGATAATAGTTTGTTCGAATGGAATAATCAACAATTTAAGGGAGCTAAATGAATTATAAGCTAAAGAATAATTTCCAGTATAAGTAAACTGGAATAAAACTGCATATGAATTGAAATTTATGATTTAACCCTGAATTTGATAATTAATTGAAGCTATCTGTTTGATTTTGGGAATTAGTGTAGTTATACTTGTTGATTAGTGAAATATTATCTCAGAATTTCGCATATTTATTACTTATACGTGAATTCAGTTAAGTATAGGCGCCAGATGGCTAGGTAGATTGATATTGGTTGAGAAAATCGCATATACATTGAGCAGTTACGCTCAATAACACCCATAAAAGGTACGCCTACGCGAAAATATAAAATTTTGGATTTTGATTTTTTCTTTCCGACCGTGTGGGTCGAGGTATATATATTATTTGTTCCTGCGATATCGCAGATGTCACTCCGTACAGGGGAAACTCTGCCGAATTTTTCCTGGAATTTAATGAGTTAGATTTTTTTTGATATTTTTGGAAATATATTTATTTATGGTAATGAACTGGTTTTTGATTTACGATAAATTGGATTTGGAAATTAATTGGGGTTGTAGCATTTTTCTTGCCTTAGCAATTTCAGGGAAGAACTTATTTTAAGGGGGAAGAATGTAACGACCCATATTTTTGGCAGTCAAATATTTAATTTATTATTTAAATATTATATTTGGAATATTAAGGGATTTTAATATTTAATTCGTTATTGAAATGAAGTTTGAACATTATATATTTATATAATTATAAAACGAGCTCGAAATGGCGCGACAGTTCGTAATATGGAGTTTTGAATTTCAACTGAATATACAGGATCTGATATAAGTCGGATTTCTATGAAACAAGAAACGTTGGAATCAGGGTGATTAAAATTTTCATATGGAAGAGAAAAAAAATCTAGATTTCGTTTTATAGATTGTTAGTTATGGCTAAATCAAATTTTAAAATAGTCGCTATGGAAATCGTTATTAAAAATATAGCCTTTAAAATAGCCATTTTACAAACGGTCTCTGTTTTCGATGAAATTAGTTTCATTGGAACCGTAACATTAAATTTTTGCATGGTATTAAATTGTGTGGCAAACCGATATCGTATGTGACCACGGTAGCCATAAACACCCGTCCATTTTCTATAACGTGTAATTAATTTAATAGAGGAGAATTTGCATATAATTTGAGCAGATGATCGATTTAGGTCACGAAACCAGTCCCGTTGAATTCATATCGTCGACTTGAGTCGGATAGGTATATAGTTTGTTATTTTTGAAGACCAGGTAATTTGGTGTCCAAAATGGCATTACGGTGTGTACAAAAATAGCGTACCGAGAAACAGTCTCAGAATCGACGAAACTAGTGCCATTGGATTCAGATTAATTAATTATTATAGGATTTCAATTTTTGTGTCAATCGGACTTACCGTTTGATCGTGGCAATGATAAACGCCTTAATCAATTATATTATTTTGGTCAATTCAGACAGGGGTACTTTAAAGGAATAAATGATTGGCCAAATGAACTCTGATTTGAATGAAACAAATTTCATTAGATCCGTAAGGAAAATTTCTAGTAGAATTTCAAAGTTTCAAGTTGATTGAATTTATTATGTGATCGTGGAAAATTTAAACGCGTGATTTTTAGCCTATGATTTATAAAGGACTTTTCGCAAACGACCTCGGAATTCGACGAAACCTATCCCATTAGATACAGAATATTTTTTTATGTTAGGATTAGCATTTTTATCAAAAACCAGAAGCCGTTCGTGTCGGTTTTAAATCAACACTTCATTGCTGAGTTTTTATTTATTAATATTATATTTTTTTTCCTAGCCTATACATACCATTATAATGGGTCAAACCCTAATCCCTTTGTCTCGTGGTCAGCAGTTATAACGCTGCCTCCCTCAAAAAATTCAATGGCCACAATTGTTCACAAATTCCTTCACTAAAATCTCAAAATTTCCTTATAATTTCTCAAATCATCCAGCTATGAATTTGCTTAGCTGAACGAGCTCGTCACTCTGTACGGTGATGATCTGGGTTAAGCTTCGGAGGAGGCCGGAAATCGAGCTGAGCGTTTCATCATTCTCAGATGAATTGGCGGAGCAGGATGATTTCGAGTGGACTGGAAATCGTGGCATGGGTGAAGGACGTGAAGGCGCTCGCGCCTGACATAGCTGATCAACCTCTGGTAGATTAACTTAGCGGCGGCAGGCAGACATTTGGAGGGAAGTTGTTTCATGCATGGGGTTTCAAAATGGGTCGACGCAGGTGTAAACAACGAAGGCAGAAGAGATTTCCAATCAGAATGATGTAAATAAAATCTTATAATTAGCGTTACTTATTATTTAATTAAGGAAGAATGACTTTGATCACATCCTGTTTCGAACGTACAGGAAGCAGGGGACGAAAATGAGGAACGACAAAGAGCTTGACTTGGTTTTGTATAAGCAGAACGAAGCAAGGCAGAAAGGTTGAAAAGGTTGACCGATATTATTTGAATAATATAATTAACAATATATATAATTTGCGTATTAAGCACCTAATTATCTTTAAAATGGTTAAGGAAAAGAATAGCCGTGACATATTTTTTTTAGCAAAGTGGTTTTAATAGTCAGGGTAGAAAAACAGTAATTTGATTTTTTTAATGAATGGATTAATTAAGATATAGGTTAATTAATCAAGTTTTGTAACTGAATTGGTTTAACTTGACCAAGAAAAGGGAACGGACGAGAACAGGTAGCCGAAGATGGAGTCGAAGTCGGCCTGTACTGTTATGAAAGTAATTGGACCAATTGGTTTAAAATAACTATTAATTAAAGAATTAAATTAAAATCATATACTAAGACATGCATTTCTTTTATGTTATGAACAGGAGCAGCAGCTAACATCAGAAACGTAGGGTGCTGGATAGAATTGGATTGGCCCTTAATCTTGAGCCAAAAAATAATTAAGTAATGATTATGTTAAAGAAATAATTGGTTGTTAAAATGGTATATAACTAAAATGCTAGAACTATTATCTTCGCTAATAGAATTGAGCCAAATAAACCACGTTGCGACTGCATTGTTAAACAATACATCTAGAGACTGACTTGGACTGAACCGAAGAATGTTGAAATCTATTGTTAAATTAAACATTCGTTTAATTTAATGGGAACCAGATCGCTAAATGAAATCAGGTGAGTTAAACTCACTCAGTTCTTCCTATTTATATTTTATATAAATTGGGATTTTATTTTGTGTGCTCTGATAGCTAATGGTTGACTGATTGCTATTTATATACTCATCTGTTGATTTAACCTATGAAATTAAACTGTTGTTTAATTTCAGTGACATACCAAATCGTTATTTAACGATTGGATCCAATAAAGGTAACTCACCTTGATTGGTCATGTTTATAAAATAAACGTGTTTAAACTGTTTGAATTGTTTGTTAATTGGTTGATGTTAAATAACCATTATTTGCTGTTAAAGAAATTATCAGTTAAATGGAATTGAATAATCTAACTGGAGATAACCATTTTGAATACATGGAAGAACAGGTTAGAGGGATCCAACGGGATTCCTCAAATATATTATTTATTCTCATATTATCATAATTGAACCGTCATGATTGGGTGATTGATTTGATTAATGATATTGACTGAAAATTCAAACTGTGTTTCTTTAACCAATGGGCAATATTGGTTGAGTAATCTGCAATAATGGCCAAAGAATAAATTGTTTTGTTTTATATTGATTTCCCGTCTGGTAGATCGATAGAACTGAAGTTATAAAATTTATTTTATAACTGGAATAGGTTTTGAAATATATTATTTTGAATAAAAGTTTATAAATAAGAAATAATTATTTTATTTATTTAATTAATTTATAATTAATTAATTTTTATAAAGTAAATTCTGATGTTAAATCAGATTTATAAATATGAGAGTAGGAAATTAACTTAACGGTTAAATTTGGATAATTGTTTCATTTTAAGAAACAATTAAATGGAAGTATTTAAATTCAGTTAAAGTGAAAACTAATTGGAATCCGTTAACGAGATAACCGTGTTTTAAGTTAACTAAATCGATCGTTTTTAACTGGAATTAATTATTAAATCATTTTGTTTTTGAATTAATCTAATAAAATAGTTTAATGAATATTGTTTAAATTTTAATAAGATTTTAAAAAGGGATTTACTATTTATTTAAGTTAATAAAGAAATTAACAGCTGAAGTAGTAAATGATTGAAATAAATTATTACTTTAATTAATAATAATTTAGAAAATTACTTTTTAATTGAAATTCATTTGAAAGGTAATTAAAGTTGAAACGAAACCTAGTTGAGTGGTGAAAGGAATTTATGGACAGGTTTTATTTTAAACCTGAGTTTTATAACAAATTTATAAAAGGAATTTAATAGAATTCAATAGCTTAAATTAGGGTGACTTGATATTTGAATTAAAAAAAAGGAATTGAGAACAGAAATGGTTTATATCGAACCAGAATTATATAAATGGGGTTTATAAAAAAGCGATGAGGTGTTATATCGTTAATTTTAAATTAACGTTACTTAATAATGGGATTAAGAAAAAAAGGGAGATTGAAATAAGATTTTCCAAGCGGAAAATGGTTGAGTGAAATTGAAAAGGAATTGGTAAAAGTGAATTTGGTAAAATAAGTGGGTCGTAGGATTTCGTAAACAAAATCTGAATTATAAAATAAATGTGTTTAAAGAGGCAGAGTTAAAAAGTGGCGTTTCACAAGAAATTATTTAATTATTAAATTAAGAAATAATGGGTATATCTGAGAAAGAGATTTTCAAAGTGATAAGCAGGTTTTATGAAACCATATTTTAAATAAAATAGTTAAATGGAATTTGTTTTGATATTAGAATGAAATATTGGTTTTTGGATTACAACTCGTACCTATCTTAAGATAAGAACATTGTTGATCAAGGTCTGAGAGATAATTAAAATACCCCAACTTGAACGACATACGGATTATCTAAGTATGCTATTAGTTGATAATGGTAAAAGGGGTTAGTAATAATTTATTATTTCCGTTAAAGAAATAATAATGCAAGGTATGGTGAAAACTTGGAGAGTATATAATGAGGATTCCAAGGTAAAAAGAAAAAAAAGGGTTGCATGAAAATATAACGATATTTCCTAGTTAGAAAGGAAATGTGAAGTTGAGTTTTACTCTATATGAATAAGCATTGGGTATGGTCAAGTAATGAATAAAAGATATTTCGTAATGTTGTTTTACATGTAATGAGTTGAATTGATTTCCCCATATTAGTTAATAATGTGGCTAATGTTTGAAAGTGAAAATAGAAGACTGAATATGATATCCGAATTTTCTAATTATTAAAATGAATTTGTTTAAAGAAAAATCTTATGTTGAATAGGAAGCGAAAAGCTATATTCGTAATATCGAAATATTTAAGAGTTTTAAATTTACATTTGTTTTAATTAAAAGGCCAAGTGATGCTGAATAATGAACCAGTGAACTCACTGGATTATCATGATTGAATCAATGCTTATTTTGATAGTTAAATAACCGACTATCAAATATGTCCAATATGATTGTTGGTATGGAAAGACCGGGATCGAATTTATATTCGAAAACCATTCCGACCAAAAAATATATGTGAAGATATTGGAGGGAGATAGAGATGGAGCGTTGAAGACTATAGATTTTCATAAATGGAAGAACTGCTAATAATCTTCGGTCTGCAGCTAAAGATGTAATTTGGTTCTGTCGTGGTTGGAATCTACGGATTGCAAGGACTGCTCGCTTCTGATCCTTGGGGTGATTCCCATATGGGATGCAGTAGGAGAGTACCTTCAGTTCATCTTGTTCCTGGATGACTTGTATGGATGGATGTATGACAGAGTATTTACAAAGAGATCGCATATGTTGATTTCTTCAAACGTATCATAGTTGGGTAGCTCCCAACTAAAGTATTTTTATGAACGTCAATTAGTGATATCTGACGGATCTGACGATGTGGCATTCAAAGCGAATGGTGACCATATGTTCCAGAAGATAATTTAACCTCAAGCCTCACAGCCGGGAAATGACAAAAATCGGGCAGGCAGCATGGCTATTTGGGTCGCTCCCATTAGGGTGTACAATTACCTATCTGGAGAAATTCCCTTTGCTTCTTTAATCTATCGATGTTGTCCCTTTTAGGAAACGGCTGCTGATCCCAAACGTTGGTGATATACATTCGATACACTCAAACGGAATGAGTGGTCAGTCATGTGTGGGCCGGGTTGCAAGACGTTCTTGTTGAACCCAGTGTATTCGCCTCTAGAGATACATTATCGGCAGGTGGTTCCGTACCTAGTCATAGTCGGAATCCAATCTCCATTAAGCGCCATCGGTTTTGATTGTATACTATATATGTGGAGCGTGAGATGCAAGTGTTTTTCTAGATTAATATTTACTTGTATTTAGACATTATTATAATATCAGAAAGGATATTGGTTTCAAAAATGTTTTGGGTTATCGTAAGGTAAAAACCGTCCATATTTATGTGTGGATTTGGTTTTACGATTATCCTCTTCTTTCGAAAAAAAAATTAACTTAAAAATCAAGTTGGATGATTTCCTTAAAGCTGTGCGAGATTTTTTTTCTCACTCTGGTTCACCACACTGATCCAGTGTTTTGTAAATGCTCGGGTTAGACCGAGGTGTACAGGTCTAGGTTATCGGATGTTGCAAATTCGAAAGACGAGCTGGAGGTTACAGACGTATTGTATCTAGTATTTATTCCGCTGTGTGCTGTATATGAGGGAAGGTTGTATAATTGTTCGGAGGTGTTGATGTACTCTGATATTGTAAGTATTTTTAAAAGCTCTCAATAAAGATTTATTTCTATATTTTATTTTGCTCCGCTGCGATGTGAGACTCAGATTCTATGTTGTGTTGGTTCTTCTTCTTCTATTCTAATATTTCTTTCTTTCTTATCTCACCCTCTTATTTCTTTCTAATAACTATCCAGGGTTTTCGGTGTTTAGAAGACCGTCATAGGATATGAAATTGTATTATGTCGATTTTCAGGGCCGAAAATCCTTGGGTCGTTACAAATGTACCCTCTAGATTCTCCTCTTCCTCTTCTAGATGGGTACTTCCGCTGCTCAACCACTTGCCATATTTCTTCACCAATCTCTTCTTTCTTTACCCTCCAGTACGCAAAAGAAAACATCCATGTATTCACCATTTCGCAAACAACAACATGCTTAAACTCCCTATATCCTTCAGACCGAGCTTGCACGTACACTCCTCCGCTGATTTCCATTCTGGCTTCCTCATCAACATTCTCGCGCCCACTTCAAGTATTGGTTCACGTAACCATCCTTAATGATTATCTCTTCACCTGGTCACGTCCCGTCCCCCCTACAAAACAGCGTCGCACTCTGTAAAGATCGTATGGACTTGCCGCTCATAGTTCAAGGAATTTCGTACTAGCTTTTTAGTGGAGGATCTAATTTACTTTTTATTTTATTTTCCCTTAAAACTGTCGGCATGGATAAGTTTGGATCAAAGAAAAACAAACAGGAGGACGCTGCTCCTGTATATATAGGTGAGAAGGCTTCTGCTTGAAGCTTGATAAAACTTAATGACTAAGGAATGATAAAACTTAGGTAGCATTTGATTTCTGGAAGGGGCACATTACGTTTGCGTTGGCGTCTGACGCGTCCGACGCGTCATGCATGGGACCCAAAAGAATAGCCCGTTGAGCTTAACGGTTGAAAATCAAGCTTTTGTGTCAGACGCCTTTGATGCGTCTGACGCTAACAGAAAAATTTGCAAAGGGCTCTTTTTCCCAACTTATAAACCCAACCCCTTCCCTTCAACAATCCACACCATTTCCTTCAACAATCCACAACCCAAAAACTATAATTTTCAAGCGACAATGGCTGAACTAAATCGATCGAAAGCAACATTTCGTCGCCCTCCGAAAGTATGGTCTTCATTTGCAACCTCAGAGTTTCTCCATATAGCTGTTGAAGCTTACCAAGCTATTGGAAAGAACAAAAAAGGGATACATAAGAGGATTGCATATGCTCTGAACGAGTCTTTAGTTACATCACCGACTGAGATACTAGTCTCTACTGAACAAGTAACGACCAAATACAATGCTTATAAGAAGAAATGGAATGTATGGCTCAATTTGAATGAGAAGACAGGTACCGGATGGGATCCTAAATATGGAACAGTCAGTGGAAGCAAAAGTTGGTAGAGTGATAGAGTGGCGGTAAAACATCTATTTAACTATGCAGTTGTAATTTACATGTTCAGTACCATATTTAAGCTACAAGTTTACAGTTTAAATGTCTATTTAGGAGTACGGCCCTATGGTGTTAAAGTACAAGATGGGACCAATCGAAAATTTGACCGAACTGGAGCAAATTTTCGGCAACAGTGTTGCAACAGGTTCTGGCACTTACACTCCAGGCTCTACAAGACAGAATATACAACCAGAGCCACGTTCTCCTCCACCCGAGTTTGTAAAACCTACGTTCTTCAAGGATTATCATGTGCCACTAGAAGACATTCAGACTCAACGTACGGTTCGTGAGCCTCCTAACCAACCATGGGGTGCAGGTTCTTCATCTAGACCTCGTTTTGGCAGAAGAGGAAGAACTGAAACTTCTTCGAAGGTGGAAGAAATTGTTGATATGATACACTCTAGGAAATTTAGCAAGAAATCTCGTTCTGACTCTAACAGTCCGAATTCACATCCATCTACAAATGCTAGTAATTCTCCCTCGTCTAACGCAAGCGCACTTTGTACTCAAATTCCGATGGTGAAGCATGCAATAGACCATGCAAGAACATTTGATGGTATTGACATGCCCCACGCAACATCAATTCTTACAGCTAAAGAAAATCAAGATACGTTCATGGTTCTTCCTGATGACGAAGCATGCAATTGGTTGCGTTTTGAAATCGAGGTGCGCAAGCAAGCACTACGATACAGACAGTTTTAGATGACTTCCCCCCAGTATCCACCTCAGTATGCTCCCTAGTATCCACCCCAGTATACACCGCAGTATCCTGTTTTATGTATTTTGTATCCATGTAATTTGTATCCCATGCGTCTGTATTATGTAATTTTAATTCTGAGATTGTAATTCTGCAATTTGTATTCTGCAATTACCTCATGCGTTCTATTCTGTTCAACAATAAACACACACAAACACAAACAATTACAAATAATATGTACAAAAACAATAAAATAATAAATATACTCCTTCCAATATGCCCCTTTCATAAAAAAAACGCATTCCTCGTTCACAAGAATTCCCTTTCAAATACCCCTTCCAAATAACTGTTCCCATTCAAAATCAAACGGAACCTTAATGACTAAGGAACTGGGATGTACTACATCATAGGGTAGAATAGGACTGTATTTTGAACATGGGATGTACGACGCTTCACAGACAAGATAATGATATGTATGTATATATTTTCCCATTTGATTATGGTCTATCTGCTATGAATCTTCACTTCATTGTATAGTTGTTTGATTTGAAAACTCAGCTTAATAGGTATGCATTTATGAGAAATGACGGGGTATGGGACTTAGCAGTTAAGTAATACCAATAAATATATATTTTACTTAATCCAGTTCTTTATAGTTTATATGATGATATTAATCTTTCAAACCATGCTAGCTTAGGCGTTAAGGAATGTTATTTTATATATTTCTTCTATTTTATATTTTATTCGCAATGGTCCATTTTTTCCTTCCTGGTGGTACCTTAGTGTCTAAATCTTTATAAGATCTACTATGTATGTACACACCACTTCTGGAGCTTGCATCAAGATTTTTGTAAGCACGACTTCTAAACTAATATAGTGGTATTTTACAGTAGCCGCTTCCATTGTATACATATTCTAAAGTGTTTAAATTCACTGTTTGTTATAGATGTGATAAAGTAGAATTAAATTACCAGAAATAAAATGGCTATTTTTGTAGTCTCGTATTGACACGCTACTTCTAAATTTAGAGTTCTATGTCAATACATGTGTACATAACTGGCTACAAATGCGCAGGTATTTTCTTATGTATGTTTTTGCTTATTTTGGTACATAGCGATTTTTATCCTTGTATATTAAACGTCTGTACGTACTAGTCGTTGACACAATATCCCATTTCGAGAATATAATTGGACATATCCAATACCAATATCGGCATCAATCCTCTTCCCTCCACAAACAATGTTCTGCATATACGTATATATATTCGTTATAATAATTCAACTCTAGACTGAATTCAGTAAATTATCCAATTCACACAACATTGCCAATTTTACTATTTCTGACTATTTCGGAAATAAATATAACATCCCATTATTTATATTAATTAAATATTAAGAATATTCAAATTCAAACCATTTTAAATACCAAACCAATATGTTATAATAATTAAATTAATTAATTATTAAATCACAAATTTTTGGGATGTTACACCATGATATATCCTATGCAGTGTGATCCACAATTTGGTGGTTGCTATTTTATGGTGTATGTTTAATTTCACACAGATCAACCATCATAGTGCATCCAAATCATTCACAGTATAATAATAATAATGATAATAATAATAAAATTGTGCCACCAACTAAATAAGGTGCACCTGTTTGTCGAGCACGCAATTTATTTCTTTACTCAGCTTTAAGTCAATAACCTGCTCAACATTTATATGTGTATGTATCCAATTCCAATTTAATTTTCAATCCAATTTAATTTAACTCAATTAAATTAAATAACAAGTGTTTTCGTATATTCAATGTCCAAAATTGCCGAAGGTTTCGTCTAGTTTGTCTAAATCAGACATCCTAAGTAATTAAGCAGGAAATCAAATAATCACATAAACAATCTATTGATTATTTAATTTTTATATATTCTAAGTATACTTTCAAAATCAGGTTATATATACATATAAATCATAAATACGTTATGTTTAAATATACCACTCTTTACTCATTTTAGGATACTACTAACCCCATCTCTAATGAGTTTCTCATTCTAGGATACTATCGATCCTATCTCTAATGAGTATTCTTAAATAAAATGTTACTAATTCTATCTTTGAAGGATTTTTTCATTTGGTTATAATGTATCTTGTTCTTGAGCTTTGTAAACCAAAGCTTTGATACCACCTATCACAAACCGAAATCCCCCGATCTCCGAAGAGATGGAAAAGCTCAGACTGTTTATGAACACGACGCATCGGAACACACAACAAAAGAACTTTTCATTGCTTACACAACTTACATCAGAGTACAAGAGTATCAGAGTGCGAAAAATAGATATACAACGGAAATACAATAATCAGACAATAAATAAATTACATAGCAGCTGAAATGTTATATATGAATATAATCTAAATACAATGCAGCGGAAATCGGTACAATATAAATAAAATGCAGCGGAAATACATCAACTGACACAATTGGAAATAATACGCAAAAATAGAGCTTTTCGAATATAGCTCTAGCCGTAATCCAGAATCATGTGAAAATAAAGAATCTGCAAAACTAAAACTCACTACAAAAAAACATACCTTTAGTCGCTGTTATAGGCAGCATTTGTAGTATAAATGAAACAAATATTATATGTTTTTTTTGGTTCAATTTTATATATGTTTTTTCTTCTTGGGTTCAATTTTAGGATTGCCGCTTCTTAGACCCTTTTCACGTTTTTTTTTCCTTCTGTTTACCTTCACTGCCGCCTCTTTTTTCCATCCACCTTTAATTTTCCCCACTTTCACAAAAAAATTTTGTTGCTCAATTCAACTGTCCTCTCTTTTCGAGTCATCACCAAACTTTGTCACTAACTACTTGCTAGGTTGAATCAGCTATCTCATAATCTTCGCCACATTTGTCGAATCTATGCCCCTCTACTTTGTTCACATGTCCCAAATATGCAAATCGAGGTAATCGATGTAAAGATTATTGCTTTGAATATTTATCATTTTTTCGCAGTGTTCACTAGTCCCAAATCTACAATTTTCACTCCGCTTTGTTCATCAATCACTTTCTTTGCTATGCGTTTATCGGTTTAATTATGTAGATGATGGGATAAAATATTTGAAAATGTTTTTTGTTGCTGTCCAATTAGTTTAGCTAAGTCTTCTATAATTTATTTTGTTATCAGGTATTCATTATAAATTATTGCTTTGAATTTTGTTCTTATTGTAGATCGCAATTCTGATTTTTCCCAACATGAGCTGAAATTGTATAGTATTACATAATGCAATATTACAATTAGTGGTCACTAATTTGATGAATATAATAAATAGATAACACTGGGACATAAAGTTGTATCTTATTAGATCTGTCGGTAAATATGACTAATTTAGTTATGTATTCCAAGAAATCACAAAAAGTAATTTGGCTGCGTTTGTTCGACATTTAATGCTAAACCTTAGGCTATATAAAATGCCAAACGTATCTTGTAAGTTATAAGATTTTTGAACCTGATGTTTAAATGCCAGTATTTTTTACAAAATGCTGAACATCTCAAAGCTTTTGAATTAATTTGTTTATTTGACAAATAGACATGTTGGTCTATGTTATATTATATGGTTGATTAATGTTACTGTAATTTACAATACTAGTTGAGATAATTTAAAATAAGATAATGTAACAGGATATAACTAAAAAAATTATGTTATACATATGATATCTACCTTAATGAATACTCAACTAAGGTTGACATGTATTTTTTCCTGTAGATTACCAACCATCCTTGCATTTATCTACTGGACTCACCTAGAATTTTATATCCAAGAATTGCAAATTAATATGTAGGTTGTAAACTTTCCTTGATAGGTTTCATTTTTACTGGATGGATTCATATTTTTTTATCACAATTTTGCAACTGATACTCAACAAATTATAACTTTGCAGGAGCTATCAATGATTCATTACTGGAAATTTTTTATATTGCCCATTATCTTTTGTTTGTGCTTAAGTCAGGAACAGAGTGTAAGAATTGGTAAAAGACGCCAAATAAAATTCAGCAAGCCAAAACACTTTCAATTTAAAAGCTTCTTCTCCCTGGAGAAAAAGAAAGAAGTGTCCTTTAGATCAATCGCAGGTAATATGTTCTTTCTTTTAGAGGCATTTCTTTTATGCGGGGTATTATTTGAGATGTTCTTCACAAACTTAAACCTAATTGATTTTGTGATGGTACATGGTAGCCCATTATATAATCACACGTATTTTATAGTCTACTATTTTGATATATTTTTTGGACATTATTTCACTATTATTTGGTCTGTACTTGGACTTAATGCATTGAACCATGAATGTTTGTAAATGTGCTTTCATGATATATTTTATATATTATCACAAAAAATATGTCATGAGCTTTTTGTCTCCTTCCTTATCAAAACTTCCAGTACTTTAGACTTATATTACAAGTTTCTATCTACGCACTACTACAATGCCATTTATGAACTGTTTAAGTTATTTTTTGGATAAATTTTCAAAGTGGTTTTGCTTGCAAAGCTACTTCGAAAGCTACAGTGTCATTTACGGATTGCTTAAGTTTAGCTTTATGCTTCTTTTTTAGGATTTCGTTCATATTTTACTATTTCAAAAAGATACATAAGATAAATCTGTCTTTTTCCATCCTAAACTCCTCCACAAATGAAAATTAGTGGCACTTATATTAGAAAACACTTCTCTGAGCAATATTCGTTTTGATTTTATCTCATGGATGATTGGTACCCTATAACTAAAGCACTCATAATTTATTAGCAGAAACCAGTATCAATATAGAAGCCTGTTGAAAATCAATTATTATGAATGTTCAGGATCATCACTATGATGAACAATGTAATGAGATAAGAATTAGTAAAAAAATCTAATAATTATACATTTAAATAAATTGTTAATGATGTTGTCGCCCTAGCTTAGGTAAAGAAGGGGTTAGGATTGATCATAAGGTTAAGGTGACGAGAGAGCCTTATAAGTTGTTGTTGGTGCGTGATAAGAGACGTGAAGGTGTTGTTATGGATGGGCATACGTATTGTTGCAAGGGTAAAGTTTTTGGTGATGCAAGCCTCGAACAGAGCCTTCAGATGCAAATCATGGGATGGTGTGCTGAATGTATATACTCTATCAAGGCTAATACAATGACAGGCCTATAAGTATCAACTGTTAAGATAAAGAGGATTGAAATTGAAGAGTGCTGGATGGTTTTGCCCTAAAAGTAAATGATTATACTGAAAGATGCAGGTATGAAAATGATGAACAAAGGTGTGCGTGATGGATATAAATTGTTGCTACAATGATAGGCCATGTTGTTGAGCTTGAAGTTTTATCAAGCAGAAATAAATGTCAGGTTGCTCTGAATTCGGTCTGTGCTGAGCGTGCAAGCTGAAATTAAGTACTAAAATAGGTTATATATTAGATTTACTCAACAAATCATTTTTCTCTATTAAACATTGCTTATAGCCTTAATTTAGCGGTTATAAAATTTGAAACATGGCAGCACATTTATTTCTAAGGCGATTGTACTGATTTGGTTGCTAGAGAATGACCCTTTCAAACCAAAGCTAAAAATAAGCTTTGGTGCTCTTTACGATTAATTTGAACTGTTTCGTCTACGCTTTCCACTTTATTCATGGTCTCATTACTATTGCTTTTTGTACATAATTTATGTTCATTATGGTGAATTATGTATGTGCTTTGTCCCTTTTGATGCGGTTATTGCATATCCAATCACTTATATCGTTCAAATGATAATAACATAGGTTTGACAAAATCATAGTACAAAGTTCATATGCATGTTGCAATTCGTACATGCTTGATTTTTAAAACTGAGTAAAATTTTGATATGTAAAAGCTGGTAGTCTCGGTTCTCCAAAACTATATATATATATATATATAATATTTCTTTTGAACAAGCTTAGTAACTCATTTTTACTTCAAAATTTGAAACTGTGAAGTATTCTGGTATAGAAAGTGTTAGAAAGGGAGAGAGAAATAATACTAATGATTGACAATTATAAAAATGAGTTAATTTTTCATTTATAAGATATGTTCTAGAAATTGGGAAATTATATTTATTATTAGTAAATCTGAACCCAACTCAAATCCTATGGACATTGGATCATTTATGAATGATAAACCAATTGTTAACACGTATGTAAAGATGAACTCGTTTGAAAGGGGGAAAACATATTTTTAAAGTGATATAGTACCTTTCTTGTGATTAATGTCAGTTTCGTGCATGTATCAATACTACTACACATCGCATAGCTAATATATTCAGTCCATCGCCAATATATCAATAGCTTAAAACATTGAGAATTCAAAGCAGAATTTTCGTGAATATTCAGGCAGTAGAAAAAGAAAAAGCTTGCAGCAGAAAATGGAGAACTACCAACATGGAAAATGGAACCTGCATCGCCAGCTCTCAAAGATGCCCTATAGGTGCGCACTGGCTGGCAGCTTATGCCCAAGCCTCCTCACATATGAAATAGATGCATGTCCTACTAATTAGCCTCTTTTTTTATGTTGTGTTTAGCTTTTTATGAAAACTGAAATCCTCATCTTCTCAAAAAAAAAAAAAAAAAAAAAAAAAGCTTTTTCAAGAAAAAGGAATGTGCATTGCTCTATTATGGTTGTTGTGTCAACGTTTGTGCATGGTGTCGTGTTGTATAGTGGTATGTGTATGGGCTGTGTGCGCATTCCAGTGTCAGCATACAATAAAATTAGTTTTTCAAAAAATAGTAAAATTAGCTTTTTCAAGAAAAAGAAGATTTTATTGAATAATGCTTTGATTTAGTATTTTACAGAGCTGAATCTTAGACCCCGTTTTGCCCTTGTAATTTTGGTTTTTAGTACGATAAAAATGCGCACAATGCATGTATTGTTGAAAGAAATCAATTTTGAAAAATAAAGTTAAATGTCCCAAATATAAAACAATTTTTTTTTTTTTTTTTTGTATTCTAGGAAATACTACAAATTTCAAAACAATCCATTCCTTCTTGCCCCACCATTGTCATAATGAATTTAATTTTTAGTTCTCTTCCTCCGCATTATTCATATTTTGTATTGCATGTTGAAAAATAAAAAATGAAACCAAATTGATCCTTCTTGAAAAGAAACAAATTGACATGAATGTTAAAAAAGAAGAAGAGATAATGAGGATGATAACTAGAATTATAAGAAATATGAGTTGATGGGATGATAACAAGAATTACAAGAGATATGCTCGGTTTAAGCGTTTAATTGCCATAGCTCCCAAAGGATACATGTTTTTTTAGGTATATAACATAATTTTGTGCTTATTTTGCAATTATATTCATTCACCATAGAGCGTTGATAAATCTTAAGAGTGCATTTGGCATATTCCATTCTTTTGCAGCAATGTGAATGTCAGGTTTGACATTAGTGTGTATATTTATTATAGCTAACATTAGTTCCAATTTGTATTTTATTTTGATTAGTTAAAATAGAGAAAAGTGAGGTATACTCATTTAGGATCATTGTTTTGAACTTCTGCTGAGTATGAAACCATTCATAGGGACTCAAATCCATTATTATTATAATAATAAAATGAAGTTAATTGGGTATGCATTACTAATAGCCTCCTTTAACCATTTAGTACAAAATTAAACATCTAATCATCTTCTCATATCATTTAAATGTTGTGCCTTAGTTGACTGATAGTCAAAAGCTTCCAGATTTGGTTTGTACTTAATACCTCAGTTTGCACTTATATCAAGTTAAGGAATGCCTCAGTTTATACCTGAGGCATTGTGCATTACTTCAGTTTATATTTGGCTGAAACAAATCGAGGCATGCTTAAGTGTACTTGGGCAATACCTCAGTTTAACATGCTTCTATATTCAAACTAATCATGCCTCAAGTTTTGAAAAATGAAAAAACAACAAAGGATTTCTCCTGTCTTTGAAACAAAGTAGACTCAAATTTACGTCCAGAGCGCAAAAAGACAATATCACAAAGGAATAAATTCAGATCGCAAAAACAATCAAAATCGATGAAAGATAGAATTATTGTAACGTCCCGTATTTTTGATAGTCAAGTATTTAATATATTTATTAATTAATTGTTGACTTGGGATTAGATATGTGTTCATAATACATCATTCATCTATATAACGAGGTTTGAACGTTAAATTTATTTTTAATTATAATTCTACATGTAGATCAAATGTTATATTTTGATAAACCGTCAATGCCTTTTTAGTATGCTAGTTATACATTACCATAAAGTGAAACTTTACTACTAATTGCATTATCAGGTAAATTTATTAGTACCAAACCTTTATTTACTTATGTTCAAGTACACCTGTGCGTTATAATGCATCCCGTTGCTGGTCATTTTTACATGAAGCATATACTCATACAGCAAAATGATTTTTGCATATAGTATACGTACTTGTATGCACTGAAATAATATAATTTGACTGACCCACTCAAATCTATTATAACATACTATCAAAATGCAAGGTTAACCCAACATAGCTACACAAACCGTTGGAGTAGGAGAACATACACTTTAATAGTACTTCATCCAAAACAAATCAGTGGTATACATATAAAATATGCAAAGTCTCGCAAATACAACCTACTCCAGATTCTTTTCTTCGCCTTTCCTAAATACGCAGCATTTTCATCAAATCGTGTAGCTGTCTATTCTCTTCTGCAAGTTGTATAACTCCACATGCAAAACTATACGAAGCATTTGCCAAAATCTAAGAGCACATGCCTACCTTGAATATATACTCTACGGACAATTCATACACAACTGACCACTGCAACCCCAAGCTAAGACTAGACCAACGTCTATGATGTATTGAAATGAAAACTCATGCATGTAAATAAACCTGCTCAGCTACACCCTGCGTATGTCGTCCTCTTCAACATAGGGCTTGTGTTTTCACCTCAGCAAGCAAATCCTTCAGTCAGTCTACCCGAGATTTCCCTTCGCCATGTCATTGCCACTGCATGAATTCACATCATCTGAAAGGAAATTTGCACAACACATGCTATGCCAACGCTTCCCAACACGTTCACAGACAAATGGAAATGACCCTTCATGCTGAAAATCCATGTAGCGCATACTCTATATCTACTGGAATGATTTTTCTAATTTACAGTGAGATGATAACATGTGCGGCCTATAACCTATGAAAAGAAAATTCATGGAGCTCTACGCCTAGTGAAGTGAAAACTGAGCTCAGCTAAATTTAGTTGCTCCCCTAGTGAAGGGAAATTTCATGCTACTCTAATTGAAGGAACATCACACACAGAAGCTGCTCTAAGCCTAAGGAAGGGACGTCATTCTTATCTTGGTTATCTTCTACTATAAATAGGTGTGCACCTTGTCCATTTCTCCACCCAAAACAGAAAATCAATACTCCACTTCATCTTCCTACCTCATTTCCTTTTTGCGCTACCTTTAAGAATCAAACCCGTGTATTTATTCGAAAATGAGCATGCCTGGAGCGAAGTAAGAAGAATAAGCATGGCGTGGATGATGGGTTGGACATTGGTGGCATGTTTCGATGAAGGGGTAGCTGGTCGGAGCATCTGACGGGGATAAAGGGGGTGTTGTTGATGGTGTTGGAGTTGTTCGTTAGTGGTTGCCGAGTTGGCAGAAGGTGACGCAGTCCGTTGTTGAGGCCGAGAGGGTAAGGAAGCGGGTGGAGTTGCGCGACGTGTTTGGTGTACACATATGTATGGGCTTGTGTGAAGTGGTGCATGCGGTTTCACATGTATGAAACAGAGCAGGTATGAAAACAAAGAAGGACGCCGGTACAAGTGGACTAGCGTCACACAGCAGATGGTGGTATGGGGTACCAGCTAAGTGACATTGAAGATGGACTGGAGGAGGTAGCACAGGTGGTGTGGGGAAAAAGCGGTTTCGGCACGGTGAGCTGGAGAAGTTTGAAACCAAATGGTGAGTAAATATTTGAAGATAATATGCCTGGTAAAATAGAAAAATATGGTTAGTAATTAGAATGGTAAAAATATTATTATATTATTCTTGATAATATAGAACGTTCCTTCAGTTTCAACCATAAATAATGAAAACATTTGTGACATCCGGTGTATTGTTATGGCAAGATAATTGCTTGTTGAAAACAGTGGTCGCGTTTAATACTAAAGGTGCTAGTCCTGTTTAGTGGTGCCAATCAAGTTACGTTAAAAATAAATTAAATAATTAATTATTAGTTAGGTTTAATTATATAAATGAATAACATATTATAACATGGGGGTAAGAAAATGATAGACAATATTAACCTATACACTGAACAGTAATTTTTATATGTATCCAAAAACGTTTTATTGTGCCTGGAATATGATAGAAACATGTCTGATTACAATACACCATAATGTTTTGTGGTCTAGTAGTTATGTTTAATTTTTCCTAGTCATTTTTGTAACTTGTCCAATGGTATCTAAATTTAAATGCACTACTAACAGTGGTATGGAATTTTCATAATGTGTCTAACCGCCTTTAACATGTCCATTGAAGCTGGGTAACGTAATTAAAGATTTGATTAAATTAATTTTAACTTTTAATAATATTAAATTAAATGGTTAGTGACGCATTAAAATATATTCTGGTCATACTATAACAGAATCGAACCAAACAGAGGGTGTAGAACCGTTTGTCGACGGACGTGATTTTATGGAACTGGTTTGGTCAGAGTTGGCGACTATTGGGGAAGTTTAATCAGTTAAAAAGAACTGATTCAGCGACGGAAGAAATAAGGTGAGTTCAACTCACTCAGTTTTTATCCCACTTATATTTTTATAAGTTGGGTTTTAAATATTTGTGTGCTATGACCGTTAATTAGTGATGGATGTTTGGATGGCTGTTAGTATTTGATGGTTGAATATCATATCTGTTCATTGAAATGATATTGTTGATATAACATATTCGGATGTAGGGAAAACAGGTTGGAGGGATCCAACAAGATTCCTCAAAATCATTATTTATTGCATATTACATTTATATGAACTGTTTAACTGATATGATTGATTGACTTGATTACTGATTGTTGAATCTAAATTCAACGGTTTTTTTTTGTTTTAACCAACAAACAGTATTGGTTGGGTAGTTGGCAGCAGTTGGCCTAAATATAAATGTTGTTACAATATTGAGTTACCGTCGGTTGAATCGACGGTAATAAAGTTATGAAATTTATTTATATCTAAAGATAAATTTTTAATCTATATATTTAAATAGAAGTTCAATAAAGGAAATTAAGGTTTATTATTTATTTTACAATTTTTAAGTATTTTTAAATAGTTTACAAATCAAAGTCTTATGTAAATGAGTTTTATAAAGAGACGAGCAAAGACCAATGTCAGAGTTGAATTTATTGTTTCAAGAAACAATAAAATGGAATTTATTTAAATTAGCTATATTATTTAAAAGAATGAATAAATTGGATTGGTTAACGAGATCATTATGTTTTAAAATTGATTAATTTAGTTTGGTATTATTTGATCTAATGAAATAGATTTATGAATGTTGCTTTAACTTTAATAAGGTTTTGAAAAGAGTTGAGGGATGATTTTTGTGAGGGCCCGCCCCGCACCAACCAACATTTACTCCAAAAGTGCGCTGTACACATGTCCGGTTAGCACGGGACGGGTCGTCAGAAGGAAAGGAAAGAAGAGAAATGAACTAACAAGGAACCTGTAGAATGTCTCACAGCGTAGGGAACAAAATATAATAACAACATACTTGACATAAAACATGTGAGACAGTGCATAAGCTGAAAACAAACTAACATAGCAGCGGAAAATCCAAGTACAACTTATGATCCAAAGCTAACATTATTACAACTTTTCAAACTGTCTAAAAAAAAGCAAGATAAAGGAGGTACACTACTAATGCCCAAGTAGCGACCACCAACGACACAGGGAGAATATCTATATATAATACTTGGAAGCCTCCTGCTCGCCTTCGAATCAGCTACTCGCGCATCACCAGCTAACCTGTCTCTAGTCTGTTTGTGTGAGCACCCAGAGTAATAAGAGGAGACATAAAACTCTGGGTCAGACAATAAGCCTGGTATGAGCGATAAGCATCTAAACAGAACAATAACATGTAGACTAAAACATACCTGAACCTGGACCTGCAACCAAAGAGTTAGCACTACATACTGTACAACACTCTAAGGTGCCATTTCAAATGGTGTAAAGGTAACAGGGGTGGGGGTGTGCATGTCTTAGTGATGGCAAACAATCAAGCATAACAACCATCCTCACATCTCTCACTTAGTGCATAAAGTATACGATATTCGCCACTTCGATCACCCAACATACCTTGCTATGATCACTTTGCCCCATGAAGTCATAAATGGCTTCACTGCTTTGATACATAGCCACTAATCCTTTGCTATGTCCACTTTGCCCCATGGAGTCTCAATGACCCCACTTCACTGGCTCATAGCCTCACTAGTCCTTTACTATGTCCACTCTGCACCATGGAGTCACAATGACCCCACTGCACTGGCTCATAGTCCTACTACGCATCACTTTGCCCCTCAAGTCATAATGACTCTACTGCACTGATAACGTAGTCTTGCTACCATCACCTTGCCCCTCGAGTCATAATGACTCTACTGCACTGATAAGTAGCCCATCATCCATTTTCAGTGGTGAATCGAAGTTATGATTATCGACAACTCCTTAGCACACGTCCCGCAGCAAAGCCCAACCATGAAGTGAACTCGTTGGTTCCCCATTGGATCCTGAGCTCTAACTTCCACTTGGACTACCTTTGCATCTCAAGTTATTGGTCATCATCGGATCGGTTCGGATCTCCCCTAGTCACCAGTTCGGTTCGGATCGGGGTGTCATTCTTCGCTGGATCAGATCGGGTCATCATTGCCTCAGCGGATCGGATCAAATATCCACGTTCAATCGCCATCACCGGTTCAGACCGGCTTCTTCTAATCAACTCGGGTCGGGTCGTAGTCTCCAAGCCTCGTCATAGTACATCGGTTTGGGTCGGGGTACCATGGCGGATCGGGTCGGATGTTGCATGCCACGAGAAGTGCGAATAGATCGAAGAGTGGAGTATGAGAGCGGATCGGGTCCTCCTACCGATCCGATCCGATTCGGATGTCTTCCTGCATTTTTTTCCAGCAAGCAATTTATGCCACTCGACGGCGTTTTCGACCACTCCAACTATTCTAATCAATCACAAAGCATACCATACAGTCATAGCAACATGTGTAATCTACCACAAACATCAAAACAACAATATGATAGGTTAAAGTGGATCAAACCTAGCCAAAACCCCATATTTCCCCTTAAGCATGTTTAGGTGAAACTAATGATATGATTAGCAAAACTTAACCAAATTAACCCAAATTCATATCAGAGGTCTAAAACATCATTTCGAATTTTATAGATATTTTTCCAGAATTTTATCATGTTTAAATTCGCTAATTAACACTAATTACCCTTAATTAGCCATAATTAGTGAGGAACTATGCAAATCACTCACCTTAGCCACAAATAAACTTTAGATCTGAAATAGATCTCTGATTTGGTGCGAATCCCGATGCTAAGCAGCAGCCCTAACGTTGATTTGGTGTAGATCTCCCTTGATTTGATGTTGCTAAGCTTAATCCTTGATTAGAAGATGATTTGGAGGTGATTTAGAGTTTGGAGGCCATTTTTAGGGTTTCTAAGAGGTAAGTGGAGGCTAGAAAACTGAAATGAAATGAATCTCTAACTCTTTTCAGCCTCCCCATAACCCTAATCCCGAAATGGGTTATGGGCCCATTCACTAATCATCCTATTTGGCCGGTTAAGCAGTTTTTCACCTTTCAAACCTTGTTTCATCCATATCTCCCAAACGGTAAGTCCGTTTGGCTATTATGACCACTCTACGGAAAGTCAAACCATCAACCGAATCTAATGGAAGTGGTTTCAGGTCAAAATTTCTTTCCAGTCAAAAGTTATGGCCAAAACAAGATCAGCTAGGGGCAAAACGGTTATTTAAAAATCGAAAAAAATCATGAACATGGGAAACGTGTCAAATGGTTGTTTCCCAAAGTTACATGACCATACGACTTCATATGGGAAAGAAATAAATATTCTACAATCCTCCGATGTGTAGAATGCGGGTTGTTACATTCTCCCCCCCCCCCCCCCTTAAGAAATTTCGTGTAAAGACCCGCAACTTCCCCGTAAGGGAAAGCGTCGGATAGTTCGAGAACAAGCCACAACATAACGCATACATAAGAACATCTCATCGTATATTACAACAATGCATCAGATTACAAGAATATACAGAGTATAAATGAATAAATATTACACAGAAATATCAGAGATTAACAATAAGTTACATAGCAGCGGAAAAATAATACAATACACAACTAGAAGAGATATACGGATACAAAGCTTTCCGGATATCGTTCCAGCTGTAAACCAGGATCCTGTGAATATAAATCTGCAAAACCAAAACTACTAGCTGCCCGTGTCAAAAATAGGGGCACCCAGAGTTTAGGTTAAAACAATAAACTCCAGGTCAGTCATGTGACTGGTGTGAGAACTAAAACAGTTATTAATCTTTATTCTAAATCATTAGGTAAATCAAGGGACCACGCCGTATAACACGGAACGGGTTTCCTCCCAAGAATACCAGTGCATAAAACAAACAGCGCAATGCTAAATAAAGAAAAATGAAGCTGTTATAAGACCCAGGTCCTATCACACAATGCAACGCAAGCCGGGGGATAGGGTTTTCCCTTATAACAGCCAAAGAATGCTTGATACGTTTAAAACAAATCATTTGATACTATAATAAGTGCATATTGTATAAAACAACTTCAAATCATAAGTATCAATCATAGGCGGCATGGGTACCATATATCATGTCGCCATATATAGGTTTACAAATAAAACCGCAAAGTCACGTATTTGGAAATTGGATTTCCGTCTATGAACCGAGGCCAGGGATCGTCCTCTACCGATTCGAGACAATCTAGCCTACCATGTCTCAGGAACAGCCGCAACTGCCCCCTGGATCGTCAGGGCCGGTCCACCGATGTGGATTATTATGCCTGAACAATACGTCTCCCCGCCCTTTGGGGCGCAAACGAGCCAACGAATGACTCCATCGGTTCGAGAACGACCGATCAATCCGAGGCGCCTCGCAACAGCAACAACCACATAAGTCAAACTCGTCAGGGCGTGTAAAACCACTGACGCCACTTTTAGCTAGAAAGAAACGCAAGTCCTCCCTGAGGTCCGTCTCCCGTTTTTGGTTCATACCTGGTGTGAAACACGCGAGGTAAACGTTACACAAAGCTACGCCACAAAGGCCGTGCTTTGATCATCACCACAAGACTTTGCTTTTCAACAGAAGCCTTGATCATTTGCATCTTAGCATGCCACACAGGCAAACCATCCTATGCAACCGATATCAGTCACACAGAATGAAATCCGATGTCAGACACACAGTCCATTTACAAGTCCGTCCTGGGTCTGAACGAAACCGGAGGCACCTAGTACCCCGCATATCCATCGATCTCCAAGTACGTCTGGACGATCACTAACTGTTTCCATCTTCTTGGGTGTACAGCCCAATCAAGATCATCAGTAATTACCCAAAACGACGTGAAGACCTCCGGTCTTCGACCATCGTCTTCATCTTCGACTTATCGTCGTATCAGTTATTCAGAATGGGATAAACCCGGTCTTTCCGAATAACTCGCGTATATATTATAAAAGTGTTACACAAACACAACATACGCCTCATTCCAATTCATTAGTCACTAACCGTAAATTAATCAAGAGAATAATTTCCCAAATATTAACCCCGAAGGCCGAAACCAACATCAGATCAATATCCAGAAAACCATTCTGCTTGGCTAACCGACAGTTAGTTTCTAAATTTCACATTCAAATCTAATTAAAGATTTAACTATCGCCTGGAGCAAAACTGGTGATACTCCATTCTCGATTCTTTTCAATCTAATTAAAGATTCATTAAAACTCCACTTAGTTTTAATCTGTGACTGGGTTAAAGAATCAGTGTCATTTAAAACACGGTTCACGATAAACCCAAAGTCACATCCCATTAATTATCGGGTTAAAGAACAAGTGTTATTTAAAACACTGTTCACGATAAACCCAAAAATCAATATTCATTCAATTCCAATTAAATATTATTTAATTGGTACACTTCATCAAATCTAAATCAAAAGATTTAATCTTTTCTCAACTGGGTTCAAGAACAGTGTTAGTGAAGACACCATTCACGACAAACCCAAATCACATTCATTAATTATCGGGTTAAAGAACAAGTGTTATTTAAAACACTGTTCACGATAAACCCAAAAATCAATATTCATTCAATTCCAATTAAATATTATTTAATTGGTACACTTCATTAAATCTAAATAAAAAGATTTAATCATTTCTCAACTGGGTTCAAGAACAGTGTTAGTGAAGACACCATTCACGACAAACCCAAATCACATTCATTAATTATCGGGTTAAAGAACAAGTGTTATTTAAAACACTGTTCACGATAAACCCAAAAATCTACATCGATTCAATTCCAATTAAATATTATTTAATTGGTACACTTCATTAAATCTAAATAAAAAGATTTAATCTTTTCTCAACTGGGTTCAAGAACAGTGTTAGTGAAGACACCATTCACGACAAACCCAAATCACATTCGATATTCAATACAAGGCTCTGAATAGAAAATATATCGGCTTATATTCAATATCGAATTCTACGACTAACAAATGTCGTATTGGAAATAACGATATAAATATATATCTTTCAAATTTCCATAACCACACCTGTATAATCACGAATTCCAACATCGAAATATTCCGAAGACAATTTCGATTCAAATCCACTCCAATGCAATCATTGGAAATTTTGGTTATTTTCAAAACCCTTTTCAAATTCAATTTATTTATTTAAAAATAAATAGAATTATAATTCTAGTTCAAAACTAGTTCATTTCGATAAAAATCTATTTTTATCTTTTCAAATATGGAGTTTTTCATCCCAAACTTTCACAAATCATTTCTTATGATTTTACACAAATTATTACTATTTTTAATAATTTTATCAAGGCCCGTACAGTCGATTTCCAACAACGGCCATCGAACTGCACTTACAGCGACCTTTTTCGAATTTGATTTGGACGTATCTCCAAATCCAACCGTTAGATTTCAAATTTCTAACATTCATTAGAAAGCTCTTTTCGATACGAACCCAACGGTTCCGGTTTTAGGAGAATCCGACGGTCGGATCTCCCGCAATGTCCGTTTGAAATAAATGGTCGAAATTCACGAACTGCCGCGGCGCGGCGCGTTCTATTCAGGCCATTATATTATATATATAATATATATAATATATACTTCGTCGATTTCTATTTAAAACGAATTATATAAATAGTTTTAAATTCGTTTCAAAAGCAATTTCAACCTCCTTTTCAATTCAAATCAAAATTGAATTCTTCTTTATAAATTCGTTTCAAAATTCATTTCTATTCAATTCAAATTTCAATTCAATTTGAATCCATTTCAATTCGTTTTCAATTCAATTCTTTTCGAAATCGTTTTCAATTCAATTCATTTCGAAATCGTTTTCAATTCAATTCATTTCGAAATCGTTTTCAATGCAATTCATTTCGAAATCGTTTTATTTTCAATTCATTTCGAAATCGTTTTATTCAATTCATTTCAAAATATTTGATTTCAATTCATTTCAAAATATTCGATTTCGAAATCACTTTTCAATATTCATTTTAAAATGAATAAAATCGATATAAATATCGTTCACGTCAAAATGGCGTCAATCTAATCCTCACGGCTTCACATATTTCTATTTTCAAATATTCTATTTCAAATATTTCTATTTCAAATATTTCTATTTCAAATATTTCTTTTTTTTTTTTTTTTGAAACTGGAATGAGGCCCAATCAATTACCATATAATGTTAATTATATGGATTTTCTACAACACATGTATATATCAACAACGATGAATAATCAACCATCAACCAAAGTGCACTACACTGTATAAGCATCAAATATAGACATTTAACGCTTATAGCAGCTTGTCAATCAATCGATCGACATATTTAATCAATCAGGATGAGTGAACTTCAAATTTCATCCTAACACCCGTGTGGGGTTTCAAACAATCAAACACATATTTTATTTGTGCAGTTAGGCGATGTGAAAAATTTATCGACCCAATCAACGTCATTCAAATAGGTGTACATAAACAAACCGTCTGGTTTGTAAATGAATATTTATTTATTCACATTCACGTTAAAAATTATATTTTTAACGATAACACATTTTATTTTAACATATGAATTTCTATTCAGTTCATTCGTTAAATAAAATGCTATTTTTATTTTTTTTTTTTCTAACTTATTTTAGAAAATTTCGGCGGCATAACGGCACGATACTAGAAACGGGACAAGGCCTAGCCTTATCCCCGGTCTAGTGAAGGCCCACGCCATTCACACATCAATCAAATCAATTCGTTATGCAAACCACAAACTTTGAAGTAAGGATCTAACCTAGCCTTACTCCTTCGCCTTATAACGGCGCACGTCTAATCCTAACCAATTTATCGATTCGATTTTTCACACCACAAACCACATTCAAACCAATATCGCAATCAATCACCAAACAGTCAAACAAACAAGTCCATGGTCTGTGGACGATTGTGTCGGGTGCTACTAAGCACCGTCTGCATCCTAGTATATATATATAACTAGAAATAAAATAGAAAGGTGAGAAATTCTCACTTTTAGCTATCCAACCATCTCGACTCTTCTTTTGCAGAAGTCTTCGTCGTTTCGCCTTTTTGTCACCTTCGTTGCCCAAGGCCACTATATATATAAAAACGAATTTTTATTTCAAAGTTCAATATATAAAAATCGAATTTTTATTTCAAAGTTCAATATATAAAAATCGAATTTTTATTTCAAAGTTCAATATATAAAAATCGAATTTTTATTTCAAAGTTCAATATATAAAAATCGAATTTTTACTTCAAAGTTCAATATATAAAAATCGAATTTTTATTTCAAAGTTCAATATATAAAAATCGAATTTTTATTTCAAAGTTCAATATATAAAAATCGAATTTTTATTTCAAAGTTCAATATATAAAAATCGAATTTTTATTTCAAAGTTCAATATATAAAAATCGAATTTTTATTTCAAAGTTCAATATATAAAAATCGAATTTTTATTTCAAAGTTCAATACTTAAAAATCGAATTTTTATTTCAAAGTTCAATACTTAAAAATCGAATTTTTATTTCAAAGTTCAATACTTAAAAATCGAATTTTTATTTCAAAGTTCAATACTTAAAAATCGAATTTTTATTCCGCTAATATATAGACAATAATCTCATTTCAAAAATATTGATTTCGCCTTTATAAAAATAAAGTTTTCACCATTTTAAATTAAAGTCTTCACCTTTTTAAATTAAAAGTTTTCACCATTTTAAATTAAAGTCTTCACCTTTTTAAATTAAAAGTTTTCACCTTTTTAAATTAAAAGTTTTCACCTTTTTAAATTAAAAGTTTTCACCTTTCAAAAATCAGTTTCAAATTACTTTTAAAATTTTGATTTTATATTTTCCTTAAATCAGTTTTAAAATGAATACAAATCAGTTTTTAAAATGAATAAAAATCAGTTTTTAAAATGAATAAAAATCAGTTTTAAAATGAATACAAATCAGTTTTTAAATGCTTTAAAGAATTAAAATAAAAACGAAATTAAGAAAAAAACTTACTGTTATTGTACGAAGAGGGAGGAGGAGGGGTGGAGCGGCTTCCAGTGCGGTGGCGCGGGGGGGGGGGGGGGGGATGAAGGGGTTGCGTCGGCTATTTCGAGGGGGAAAGGGGACTGCGGAGGAGAGGGGGGTTCGATCGGGGGTTGCGGCTAGTGGGAGGAAGCGGCGCCGGAGGTTGACTTGGGGGAGGGTTGTCGCGCCAGTGGCGGCGCGCTGAGAGGAGGGCGGCGGCGGAAGTTCGACGATGTCTGGGGTTTTTTTTTTTTTCTTTTTTATCCTTTACAGAAGAATGATCGGGGGGGGGGGGCCAAAAGGTTTTAAGGGAGAGAAATTTTTTTTTTTTTTTTTTTTTTTTTTAATTTATTTTATCCTAAAGAGTTGACTTTCAAATACGACCTCTAAACGAGGCCCACCGCCTGTCGTCTATAGCGTTCTACCCCCATTCCGAACACAATGGGATATGTATCGCAAGCTGATTCGACTGTTTGAATCAGTTTCCATTAAATTTACATTTAAAACTTTATATTGAATTTTAAACGTACATTTCAAATTACCGGGGTCACATACTAACTAGAAAAATTCCAGAAAAATATTTTCTAGCTTCGTATTGACGATACGGTCCTAACAAAACTAGTTTCGTCGAATTCTGAGACCGTTTGAAAAATGGCCAATTTCCAGTCGATTAAAATCAACTGAAACTGGTCAAACGCGTTTTCCTTTGCCACGCTCACATATTGATTCGAAAAATTATGAAATTTGAAACCTAGCAATAACTTAACATCACGGACCCAACAAAACTGGTTTCGTCGAAATCCGAGGTCATTTGCAAAATGTCCATTTTTAAGGGCCTGAATTCCATAGCGACTATTCAGAATTTTCAACTAGACATATCTTTTGATTCTCGCTACGAAATCTTGATCTTTCGGATTCGTTGGAAAGATATTCACAATTAGATTCCATTATTTTTGGTTTCACTAAAATCCGGATTGTTTTGCACCCGGTACATTCAATTGAAGTTTGAAATCGAATTATCGAACTACCGCGCCATTTTCAATTCTATATAAATAATTATATATAATTATTTATATTCTAACGACGACGCGTATACTATATACGTTCGAATTCTATTCAAAATAAATTTCTCGTCGATATTATTTAAAATAATTCATTTTAAATAATCAAAACTCGCTATAATTGCCAAAATAAAATTTTAAACTGGCCCAGATTTTACGGGTTGTTACAATCTCCCCCACTTAAAACTTTTCGTCCCCGAAAAGGAACAAAGTCGAAAGTGGATTGATTAATCAGCTCTACGCTCGATTCGGCCTCCATTCTCTAACTCTTTAGTTTCTGAGAATTTTCAAAATTTCAAAAATTTGGCTAACACCCTAAATTTTTGAAAAATTTCGCCATAACCTCCCCTGCACCGGGAGCATCGGGGAATTTCAAATAGCTTCCCCGGTCCTTCAGATCTCAAAAAGAAAAAGAAAAAGCCAAGCGGCTAGCCAATAGGCTCACAAAATCATCATCACCCAAACAAAACAGGAAATTATGTAGTAAACATGTACCTATTTGTCGGGCAAACAAATTTTATTCTCTGCTCTAGCCTCCTTGCTATGACCTGTTCAAAGATATATATGTATATGCAAGCAGATGCGACCAATTTTCAATATCGTTCAATATTTGATATAATTAGGCTAAACGGTTCAAAATTATCAAAAAATTAAACAAACAACCCAAACATCAATCAATTAGTGAATTAGAGTTTCAAATTCATAACTTTGATACATAGTCAAAAATCAGATTTTTGATGCCAAATCACAACAAATAAATCTAGCTATATAAGTTTTGGTTCTCACACCAGTCTAATGGAAATATATAGAAAATCACACCTTCGAAACTCGAATACCAATTCTGATGATGTCTAGACTATCATCAGAATCGTCTCCGGGCGACTAGAGTGTGGCTCTATATCTATCCAGTATATTAAAACTTCAAATACACGTGGATCAGACGCATACGCAAAGACTATATATATACTGGACTGTCCAAATTCAATATAAATAGATAATCAGATACGAATAATTGATTTAAATTTTCAAAACAAAATTTGTTTTCATTTGAAAAATATACTCTTCACACTCGTTCTAGGATACTACTGATCCTATCTCTAACGAGTCATCCCCATTGGATATTACCAATCCAACATCTGATGAATTCTTTCGTATGGTTCTAATGTGTCTTGTTCTCTGAGCTTTGTAAACCAAAGCTCTGATACCACGTGTAAAGACCCGCAACTTCCCCGTAAGGGAAAGCGTCGGATAGTTCGAGAACAAGCCACAACATAACGCATACATAAGAACATCTCATCGTATATTACAACAATGCATCAGATTACAAGAATATACAGAGTATAAATGAATAAATATTACACAGAAATATCAGAGATTAACAATAAGTTACATAGCAGCGGAAAAATAATACAATACACAACTAGAAGAGATATACGGATACAAAGCTTTCCGGATATCGTTCCAGCTGTAAACCAGGATCCTGTGAATATAAATCTGCAAAACCAAAACTACTAGCTGCCCGTGTCAAAAATAGGGGCACCCAGAGTTTAGGTTAAAACAATAAACTCCAGGTCAGTCATGTGACTGGTGTGAGAACTAAAACAGTTATTAATCTTTATTCTAAATCATTAGGTAAATCAAGGGACCACGCCGTATAACACGGAACGGGTTTCCTCCCAAGAATACCAGTGCATAAAACAAACAGCGCAATGCTAAATAAAGAAAAATGAAGCTGTTATAAGACCCAGGTCCTATCACACAATGCAACGCAAGCCGGGGGATAGGGTTTTCCCTTATAACAGCCAAAGAATGCTTGATACGTTTAAAACAAATCATTTGATACTATAATAAGTGCATATTGTATAAAACAACTTCAAATCATAAGTATCAATCATAGGCGGCATGGGTACCATATATCATGTCGCCATATATAGGTTTACAAATAAAACCGCAAAGTCACGTATTTGGAAATTGGATTTCCGTCTATGAACCGAGGCCAGGGATCGTCCTCTACCGATTCGAGACAATCTAGCCTACCATGTCTCAGGAACAGCCGCAACTGCCCCCTGGATCGTCAGGGCCGGTCCACCGATGTGGATTATTATGCCTGAACAATACGTCTCCCCGCCCTTTGGGGCGCAAACGAGCCAACGAATGACTCCATCGGTTCGAGAACGACCGATCAATCCGAGGCGCCTCGCAACAGCAACAACCACATAAGTCAAACTCGTCAGGGCGTGTAAAACCACTGACGCCACTTTTAGCTAGAAAGAAACGCAAGTCCTCCCTGAGGTCCGTCTCCCGTTTTTGGTTCATACCTGGTGTGAAACACGCGAGGTAAACGTTACACAAAGCTACGCCACAAAGGCCGTGCTTTGATCATCACCACAAGACTTTGCTTTTCAACAGAAGCCTTGATCATTTGCATCTTAGCATGCCACACAGGCAAACCATCCTATGCAACCGATATCAGTCACACAGAATGAAATCCGATGTCAGACACACAGTCCATTTACAAGTCCGTCCTGGGTCTGAACGAAACCGGAGGCACCTAGTACCCCGCATATCCATCGATCTCCAAGTACGTCTGGACGATCACTAACTGTTTCCATCTTCTTGGGTGTACAGCCCAATCAAGATCATCAGTAATTACCCAAAACGACGTGAAGACCTCCGGTCTTCGACCATCGTCTTCATCTTCGACTTATCGTCGTATCAGTTATTCAGAATGGGATAAACCCGGTCTTTCCGAATAACTCGCGTATATATTATAAAAGTGTTACACAAACACAACATACGCCTCATTCCAATTCATTAGTCACTAACCGTAAATTAATCAAGAGAATAATTTCCCAAATATTAACCCCGAAGGCCGAAACCAACATCAGATCAATATCCAGAAAACCATTCTGCTTGGCTAACCGACAGTTAGTTTCTAAATTTCACATTCAAATCTAATTAAAGATTTAACTATCGCCTGGAGCAAAACTGGTGATACTCCATTCTCGATTCTTTTCAATCTAATTAAAGATTCATTAAAACTCCACTTAGTTTTAATCTGTGACTGGGTTAAAGAATCAGTGTCATTTAAAACACGGTTCACGATAAACCCAAAGTCACATCCCATTAATTATCGGGTTAAAGAACAAGTGTTATTTAAAACACTGTTCACGATAAACCCAAAAATCAATATTCATTCAATTCCAATTAAATATTATTTAATTGGTACACTTCATCAAATCTAAATCAAAAGATTTAATCTTTTCTCAACTGGGTTCAAGAACAGTGTTAGTGAAGACACCATTCACGACAAACCCAAATCACATTCATTAATTATCGGGTTAAAGAACAAGTGTTATTTAAAACACTGTTCACGATAAACCCAAAAATCAATATTCATTCAATTCCAATTAAATATTATTTAATTGGTACACTTCATTAAATCTAAATAAAAAGATTTAATCATTTCTCAACTGGGTTCAAGAACAGTGTTAGTGAAGACACCATTCACGACAAACCCAAATCACATTCATTAATTATCGGGTTAAAGAACAAGTGTTATTTAAAACACTGTTCACGATAAACCCAAAAATCTACATCGATTCAATTCCAATTAAATATTATTTAATTGGTACACTTCATTAAATCTAAATAAAAAGATTTAATCTTTTCTCAACTGGGTTCAAGAACAGTGTTAGTGAAGACACCATTCACGACAAACCCAAATCACATTCGATATTCAATACAAGGCTCTGAATAGAAAATATATCGGCTTATATTCAATATCGAATTCTACGACTAACAAATGTCGTATTGGAAATAACGATATAAATATATATCTTTCAAATTTCCATAACCACACCTGTATAATCACGAATTCCAACATCGAAATATTCCGAAGACAATTTCGATTCAAATCCACTCCAATGCAATCATTGGAAATTTTGGTTATTTTCAAAACCCTTTTCAAATTCAATTTATTTATTTAAAAATAAATAGAATTATAATTCTAGTTCAAAACTAGTTCATTTCGATAAAAATCTATTTTTATCTTTTCAAATATGGAGTTTTTCATCCCAAACTTTCACAAATCATTTCTTATGATTTTACACAAATTATTACTATTTTTAATAATTTTATCAAGGCCCGTACAGTCGATTTCCAACAACGGCCATCGAACTGCACTTACAGCGACCTTTTTCGAATTTGATTTGGACGTATCTCCAAATCCAACCGTTAGATTTCAAATTTCTAACATTCATTAGAAAGCTCTTTTCGATACGAACCCAACGGTTCCGGTTTTAGGAGAATCCGACGGTCGGATCTCCCGCAATGTCCGTTTGAAATAAATGGTCGAAATTCACGAACTGCCGCGGCGCGGCGCGTTCTATTCAGGCCATTATATTATATATATAATATATATAATATATACTTCGTCGATTTCTATTTAAAACGAATTATATAAATAGTTTTAAATTCGTTTCAAAAGCAATTTCAACCTCCTTTTCAATTCAAATCAAAATTGAATTCTTCTTTATAAATTCGTTTCAAAATTCATTTCTATTCAATTCAAATTTCAATTCAATTTGAATCCATTTCAATTCGTTTTCAATTCAATTCTTTTCGAAATCGTTTTCAATTCAATTCATTTCGAAATCGTTTTCAATTCAATTCATTTCGAAATCGTTTTCAATGCAATTCATTTCGAAATCGTTTTATTTTCAATTCATTTCGAAATCGTTTTATTCAATTCATTTCAAAATATTTGATTTCAATTCATTTCAAAATATTCGATTTCGAAATCACTTTTCAATATTCATTTTAAAATGAATAAAATCGATATAAATATCGTTCACGTCAAAATGGCGTCAATCTAATCCTCACGGCTTCACATATTTCTATTTTCAAATATTCTATTTCAAATATTTCTATTTCAAATATTTCTATTTCAAATATTTCTTTTTTTTTTTTTTTTTGAAACTGGAATGAGGCCCAATCAATTACCATATAATGTTAATTATATGGATTTTCTACAACACATGTATATATCAACAACGATGAATAATCAACCATCAACCAAAGTGCACTACACTGTATAAGCATCAAATATAGACATTTAACGCTTATAGCAGCTTGTCAATCAATCGATCGACATATTTAATCAATCAGGATGAGTGAACTTCAAATTTCATCCTAACACCCGTGTGGGGTTTCAAACAATCAAACACATATTTTATTTGTGCAGTTAGGCGATGTGAAAAATTTATCGACCCAATCAACGTCATTCAAATAGGTGTACATAAACAAACCGTCTGGTTTGTAAATGAATATTTATTTATTCACATTCACGTTAAAAATTATATTTTTAACGATAACACATTTTATTTTAACATATGAATTTCTATTCAGTTCATTCGTTAAATAAAATGCTATTTTTATTTTTTTTTTTTCTAACTTATTTTAGAAAATTTCGGCGGCATAACGGCACGATACTAGAAACGGGACAAGGCCTAGCCTTATCCCCGGTCTAGTGAAGGCCCACGCCATTCACACATCAATCAAATCAATTCGTTATGCAAACCACAAACTTTGAAGTAAGGATCTAACCTAGCCTTACTCCTTCGCCTTATAACGGCGCACGTCTAATCCTAACCAATTTATCGATTCGATTTTTCACACCACAAACCACATTCAAACCAATATCGCAATCAATCACCAAACAGTCAAACAAACAAGTCCATGGTCTGTGGACGATTGTGTCGGGTGCTACTAAGCACCGTCTGCATCCTAGTATATATATATAACTAGAAATAAAATAGAAAGGTGAGAAATTCTCACTTTTAGCTATCCAACCATCTCGACTCTTCTTTTGCAGAAGTCTTCGTCGTTTCGCCTTTTTGTCACCTTCGTTGCCCAAGGCCACTATATATATAAAAACGAATTTTTATTTCAAAGTTCAATATATAAAAATCGAATTTTTATTTCAAAGTTCAATATATAAAAATCGAATTTTTATTTCAAAGTTCAATATATAAAAATCGAATTTTTATTTCAAAGTTCAATATATAAAAATCGAATTTTTACTTCAAAGTTCAATATATAAAAATCGAATTTTTATTTCAAAGTTCAATATATAAAAATCGAATTTTTATTTCAAAGTTCAATATATAAAAATCGAATTTTTATTTCAAAGTTCAATATATAAAAATCGAATTTTTATTTCAAAGTTCAATATATAAAAATCGAATTTTTATTTCAAAGTTCAATATATAAAAATCGAATTTTTATTTCAAAGTTCAATACTTAAAAATCGAATTTTTATTTCAAAGTTCAATACTTAAAAATCGAATTTTTATTTCAAAGTTCAATACTTAAAAATCGAATTTTTATTTCAAAGTTCAATACTTAAAAATCGAATTTTTATTCCGCTAATATATAGACAATAATCTCATTTCAAAAATATTGATTTCGCCTTTATAAAAATAAAGTTTTCACCATTTTAAATTAAAGTCTTCACCTTTTTAAATTAAAAGTTTTCACCATTTTAAATTAAAGTCTTCACCTTTTTAAATTAAAAGTTTTCACCTTTTTAAATTAAAAGTTTTCACCTTTTTAAATTAAAAGTTTTCACCTTTCAAAAATCAGTTTCAAATTACTTTTAAAATTTTGATTTTATATTTTCCTTAAATCAGTTTTAAAATGAATACAAATCAGTTTTTAAAATGAATAAAAATCAGTTTTTAAAATGAATAAAAATCAGTTTTAAAATGAATACAAATCAGTTTTTAAATGCTTTAAAGAATTAAAATAAAAACGAAATTAAGAAAAAAACTTACTGTTATTGTACGAAGAGGGAGGAGGAGGGGTGGAGCGGCTTCCAGTGCGGTGGCGCGGGGGGGGGGGGGGGGATGAAGGGGTTGCGTCGGCTATTTCGAGGGGGAAAGGGGACTGCGGAGGAGAGGGGGGTTCGATCGGGGGTTGCGGCTAGTGGGAGGAAGCGGCGCCGGAGGTTGACTTGGGGGAGGGTTGTCGCGCCAGTGGCGGCGCGCTGAGAGGAGGGCGGCGGCGGAAGTTCGACGATGTCTGGGGTTTTTTTTTTTTCTTTTTTATCCTTTACAGAAGAATGATCGGGGGGGGGGGCCAAAAGGTTTTAAGGGAGAGAAATTTTTTTTTTTTTTTTTTTTTTTTTTAATTTATTTTATCCTAAAGAGTTGACTTTCAAATACGACCTCTAAACGAGGCCCACCGCCTGTCGTCTATAGCGTTCTACCCCCATTCCGAACACAATGGGATATGTATCGCAAGCTGATTCGACTGTTTGAATCAGTTTCCATTAAATTTACATTTAAAACTTTATATTGAATTTTAAACGTACATTTCAAATTACCGGGGTCACATACTAACTAGAAAAATTCCAGAAAAATATTTTCTAGCTTCGTATTGACGATACGGTCCTAACAAAACTAGTTTCGTCGAATTCTGAGACCGTTTGAAAAATGGCCAATTTCCAGTCGATTAAAATCAACTGAAACTGGTCAAACGCGTTTTCCTTTGCCACGCTCACATATTGATTCGAAAAATTATGAAATTTGAAACCTAGCAATAACTTAACATCACGGACCCAACAAAACTGGTTTCGTCGAAATCCGAGGTCATTTGCAAAATGTCCATTTTTAAGGGCCTGAATTCCATAGCGACTATTCAGAATTTTCAACTAGACATATCTTTTGATTCTCGCTACGAAATCTTGATCTTTCGGATTCGTTGGAAAGATATTCACAATTAGATTCCATTATTTTTGGTTTCACTAAAATCCGGATTGTTTTGCACCCGGTACATTCAATTGAAGTTTGAAATCGAATTATCGAACTACCGCGCCATTTTCAATTCTATATAAATAATTATATATAATTATTTATATTCTAACGACGACGCGTATACTATATACGTTCGAATTCTATTCAAAATAAATTTCTCGTCGATATTATTTAAAATAATTCATTTTAAATAATCAAAACTCGCTATAATTGCCAAAATAAAATTTTAAACTGGCCCAGATTTTACGGGTTGTTACATTTCGCCCCCGAAATTTCCTAATCAAAACACACACAAGGGTCCCGCATGCCTATCAGCCATAGAACAACAATCAAACACGCAAAACAATTCTATCCTAGCATGCGGAATAACTAAATTGCAAGGTAAATCTTACCAGGCAAAGAGTTCTGGATACGTCTTTCTAATGCTCTCCTCTGTCTCCCAAGTACAGTCATTCTCGTTCTCGCCCCACTGAACCTTGACTAGCCTCACCGCCTTCCTTCGAAGTTGCTTCGTATCGTGCTCGACAATACGGATCGGCTTGCGGTTCCCAACCGCCTCGGGTCCTACTTCGAAGTCCTCTAACTGATCAGGTGAAATAGTCATATCTGGGTCGTGAACGAACTTCCTTAGTTGGGAAACATGAAATACGTTGTGAACTCCCGCCATCTTCTGTGGTAAGTAACTCTATACGCTAAATTCCCAACTTGTTCGAGAACTGGGAATGGGCCAACAAATCTTGGTGCCAACTTGCCTCTCCTGCCAAATCATATCACGCTCTTCAACGGAGAAATCTTGACAAACACCAAGTCACCAACGGAGAATTTTAAGTCTCTTCTCCTCTTATCAGCATAACACTTCTGCCTATCTTGGGCAGCCTTCATGCGTTGTTGAATGGCCTCAATCTTATCAGAGGTTTCCCTCACCACATCTGGTCCAAGCATAAACTTCTCGCCAGTCTCTATCCAACATGGTGGTGAGTTGCACGTTCTTCCGTACAAAGCTTCATATGGAGCCATACCGATACTGGATTGGTAGCTATTATTATATGCAAACTCTACTAGATGCAAATGGTCATCCCATGATCCACCAAAATCCAATATACATGCTCTCAAGAGATCTTCCAATATACGATTCACCCTCTCCGTCTGACCGTCGGTCTGAGGATGATATGCGGTACTGAGATGTAATTCTGACCCTAGAGCCTCTTGTAAGCTCTTCCAAAACCCACTAGTAAACAATGGGCCTCGGTCATTCACAATGCTTTTAGGTACTCCATGAAATCTCACTACCCACTTCATATACAATTCTGCTAACTTAGCTGCCGTTCTGGTAGATTTGTGTAACACGCCACGTCCATTAATGTCACTCACAAAGGGAATGCATTAACTTCCATGGAGGTTATAAGTGAATATAGAACAGAAAAATTACAACAAGACAGATAATAAGTAGTACTTGAAAACTAAAACTTCATTTTATTGCAGCGGAAACATGTTTATTACATCACAAAACCATTAATCAGAGTCAAGTACATTATCCATATTCATAAAAACAAAATACATAACCCCGTTACACAAATAGCCATTAAAGAAGATAATAAGCTGGACTTTACTCCAACGGTCCAAGCTTTCCAAAGAGAGATGAGCAATCCAATCAAACTCCACTAGAACCGAGCCCAATCTGAGGACCTTGAGGGGAAAAAAGGATAGAAATGGAGGGGGTCAGACATAAAGTCTGGCGAGTATGATAATTCTAACAATACTATTATCAAAATAACTAGACTAAGGCATAAGCTGGAAGACAAGTAAATGTCTATGAACTATTAGGTATGGAATGAGCAGATAAGGATAACGTGAAAGATAACGTCAAAGGCATACCTAATTACTAACGAATAATTACTATACTGCACCGCACATTACTACACTGCACCAATTACTACACTGCACCGCACATTACTACACTGCACCGCACCAATTACTACACTGCACCGCACCAGTCACCCTAAAGGTTGATCCCGCATGCTTCACACAGAAACTATATAAATAGCCCTGCGTACCCCTAGCTGACTACATAGGTGCCGTCTGCCCCTATCTCCACTAGGTGTACCCCACTACCCTCTTAGAAATTTTATAAGTAACTTCGTGTACTCCTAGCTGACTACATAGGTGCCGTCTACCCCTATCTCCACTAGGTGTACCCCACTACCCTCTTAGGAATTTTATAAGTAACTTCGTGTACTCCTAGCTGACTACATAGGTGCCGTCTGCCCCTATCTCCACTAGGTGTACCCCACTACCCACTTTCGATCGGCTCCCTACTCGTAGATACCCGTGCTGGCCCCACAGTGGGGTGTATCACTCCCCTAAAGTGGCAACCCGATACAACTGAGAATGCACGGCTTATACCTACACGATGCAACAACGTCTTACCTACCAGCCCGTGTCCACACACGCATATGAAACCCGTTGGACTTGCGTTGCCACCGCTCTCCGTTTTGGCCTCTTATAGTCAAGCCCAGTATGCGTGTCCCGTCCTCGACTTGGGTCGAGCCCACAAAGATACGTTTGGGATACTGGTTGAAACGGGCCCCCACAAGCTACCCACCTAAGCTTGTCACCACTAGTATATCCCACTTAACCCTCTTAGTCATGTTTCATTTACATGTGTGTTTGGTTAAGTCTTACTAATCGTATTTCACATGCCACTAAAGGCACCCACTAGATTCCTCATGTCACCCAAGGTACCTACTTAACCCCCATGTCCCACTTTACATGTTTTATCTGGTTAAGTATTTCTTAATTCATTCAGTCCATAACCTCGTAAAGACCTCTCACATTAGACTGGCATTTATGGCAGCTGGATTTGCCGGGCGGGTCCGGGCAGTCTTACATCATAAAAGAGTCTAACCTCGTGTCTTTACAACTGTTATGCTTTAGTTTAGGCCTAGGACCTCTCACATTGGGCTGACATTTGTGACCACTGGATTTGCCGGGCGGGTCCGGGCAGGTTTACGTCACAAACGAGTCCAACCTCGTGTCCTAAGCATTGATTGACAACTTTCAATCTTTTACCCTAGTTTTAATAATTCCCTATTCACATTATTAATTAATTCCAATTTTAAATGATGTCCATAATTGACCCAATTATGGCCATCCACTCATGGAATGCAAAATCATATCAATTGCACCCCAACATCTTAATATTAAATCCTTAATATTACCCCTACCCCACGTTTATACGTTCGCTTATTCAACGCATAATATAGGCTAGACTTGAATAGTCTAACGCATAGCACAAAGATAAATTATCACAACATATAGACGATCAAAATAAATCTAATCATGATAGGGGTGAAACTTGCATAAATTACACATGTTAAGGATCAAAAGGTGTCAACTTGTTAAATGTCACAATTCACATGATATGATCATAGCTCAAATCTATACATAAACTTGCATATGGGGTTTATAAGCAACATAATAATGGTGTGAACTAGCATAGGATATCACATATGTCATAGCATAGTTCTAGATGTCATAATAGATGTCATGGCATATGTTCATAACTTTTCTAATCAATCTAACTTGCATATGTGACTTGTCATATAGATCGACATAGCCCAAACATAATATATCAACATAGCCCAAACTTGATGATTTGATTAACATGAACTAACTAGCATAGATAATAGCATCATGACTTTATAACATGTATGATTCATCTCAATTTAGCATAGAAACTCTCAACATACATAACATCATCATAGCATGATTTACAACATTTAGGATATATAGCATAGGATTTATAACATACATGATAGCATAAGGTTTACAACAACATATATGACAATTCACATCATCTACTCATAATCCATTCATGACTTAACCTAATTAATTCAATAATAATCTTGTTAAGACTATCATACTCACAATTATAGAAGAAAGAGAGTCGAATTAGCGCTCTTTTGATGAAGAATCGCTGTTAGGGTTGGGTAGTTCTGATTTGGTTGCTGTTCTTTATCTTTAATTTGATGGCGGCTGCTCTAGGTCTCAAAATATCAGCATGACGGCCATGGTCTTTGTTTATTTTATAATTTAGGGTTTGTGTGTAGGGGTCTTTTTATAGCGTTATAAATTAATTTAAGCCGTCGGATGTTCTTAGTGTTAATCAAAACCATTTAATTATGATAGGGTGATGAGTCAGCCCTAATGACTCAGCAAGGAGTCAGAATGGACTCAACAACACGGGTCAGCCTGAACCAGAAAGCCGTGCAGGCTCCAGCCTCGGCCTGGGCGCGCTTGGTAGGTGCGCCAGTGTAAATTTGTACTGGCGCACTTCCCAAGTGCGACAGTGCATTTTTTTTCTTTGTGCCACCAAACTTCGTTCGTCCATAACTTTCTCATCCGGTACTCGTTTCCCGCAAACTCGGACTCTATCTCCACTAGAATTCCGAGACGAACACAATGGCGCAACCCATTTCCCACAATTCTCACGCCTGAGATTAGTTATTCTTTAATTTGTAAATATTAATATTAACAGAATTATGGGGTGTTACATTCTCCCCTCCTTAAAGGATTTCGTCCCTGAAATCTTCAAGTTAAGAAGAATGTATATCCTAACATCCAAACAACCATCTACTCAACCATCAAACACAGGCATCCATTGTCCTTATAGACTTCTAATGCTTTCATGTATAAATGCACAGTGTGTGTATATGTCCCTATCTAATGCAAAATCAGGCGGTCCACTGATTCAGTTGACCTCCTTTAATGCAAACCATGATAGTGCCATGCGTCCATTATGTATGCAAAAGTTCCCTAATGCTAAATATTATTTCTACATGCGTGCACAACCATTCACCAAAATGCGGTATCCATATGATAATACAAACATTATACATCCATTTTACTAAATACAACCGTTTATATGCAGTATGAAGTGACTGAGCCGATCTAGTGCCTAATAGTGTGTGTGTATGCGTCCACGAGCAACCACTAGCAAACACTTGCATCCACTTTGCATCCATCATACATAACATGTCTCAAACACATGTTTCAACCATAGGATCATCCTATCTAAAGGTCAAGAATACTAACGAGAGGATACTCTAAAGGTAAGATAAGTACAAGATAAGTGATAAAGGAGAAATTAAAGGACATACCCTCGAAAAGGAAAGGGTATCGTAACGCATCTTCTCTTCTGTCTTCCCAAGTAGCGTTGCTCTCGTCGTCTCCCCATTGTACGTTGACTAGTCTGACCTTTCGATTTCTCAGCTTCTTAATCTCCGACCCAAGAATGCGCGTTTGTAACAACCCGTAAAATCTGGGCCAGTTTGAAATTTTTATTTTGGCAATTTTAGCGAATTTTGATTATTTAAAATGAATTATTTTAAATAATATCGACGAAAAATTTATTTTGAATAGAATTCGAACGTATATATTTATACGCGTCGTCGTTAGAATATAAATATTTATATAATTATAAATAGAACTGAAAATGGCGCGGTAGTTCGAAAATTCGATTTCTAATTTCAAATGAATATACAGAATTCAATATAAGTCAGAATTGAACGAAACAAGAAATATTTGAATCTGTATAACTATATCTTTGTAACGAAGTTAACAAACTGAGATTTCATCTTAGGAATGATAAGATATGTCCAGTTTAAAATTAGAAATAGTCGCTGTGGAATTTATATATATTTTTATATATATAAGGCCCTTAAAGATGGACATTTTGCAAACGACCTCGGATTTCGGCGAAACCAGTTTTGTTGGATCCGCAGTGTCAAGTTATTGCTAGGTTTCAAATTTCATAATTTTTCGAATCAATATGTGAGCGTGGCAAAGGAAAACGCGTTTGACCATTTCAGTTGAATTTAATTGACTGGAAATTGGCCATTTTTCAAACGGTCTCAGAATTCGACGAAACTAGTTTTGTTAGGACCATATCGTCAATACGAAGCTAGAAAATATTTTTCGGGAATTTTTAGAGTTAGTATGAGGCCCCGGTAATTTGAAATGTACGTTTAAAATTCAATATAGTGATTTAAATGTAAATTTAACGGAAACTGATTCAAATAGTCGAATCAGCCTACGACACATATCCCATTGTGCTCGGAATGGGGGTAGAACGCTATGGGCGACAGGCGGTGGGCCTCGTTTCGAGGTCGTTTATGAAAGTCAACTTTTACCGATTAAAATAATAAATAAAAGAAAAATATATTTTCCCCCTTTATCAATAGGCCCCCCCCCCCCGTTCGTTTATTTTAAAATCAAAATCAAGAAGAAAAAAAAAAAAAAAAAAACCTAACTAAAATCGCTCAGGCGATTAACGCCAATCGCCCCCCTCAGCGCGAAGACCGCCGCCGCCTCCTCCGTGCTAGCCGCGCCGCCCAAGGCGCCGCGCATCCCCCCCCCTCTCCACCGACGCAACCAAACTCCCTTCCCCCCCGTCAATCGAAGTGCGATGCGAAGGAAACCCCCCCCCTGATGCTGTTCGGCGACGAAGGACCCCCCCCCTCTCCTCCTCCACTTAAAATCGATTCCCCTCCCCTGCTGTTCGGCGACGCAAGAAACCCCCCCCTCCGCCGCCTTCGATATTTACAGTAAGTGTTTTTTTTATTTATTTGTTTTTATTTTCAATTCTGACCTTTTTTCTTATGTTAAAAACTGTTTTGATTTTTCTTATGTTAAAAACTGTTTTGATTTTTCTTATGTTAAAAACTGTTTTGATTTTTCTAATGTTAAAAACTGTTTTGATTTTACTAATGTTAAAAACTGAATTTTACTAATGTTAAAAACTGAATTTTATTTAGGTTAAAGGCTGAATTTTATTTAGATGTAAAAACTGATTTTTATTTTAGATATAAATACTGAAATTTTATAAAGAATAAAAACTGATTTGTTTAAAGAATTAAAACTGTTTTTAAAGAAAAGTTTAAAACTGATTTTTCGAAAAAGATTTGAACTTAGAAATAAAAATTCGATTTTTATATATTGAACTTTGAAATAAAAATTCGATTTTTATATATTGAACTTTGAAATAAAAATTCGATTTTTAAGTATTGAACTTTGAAATAAAAATTCGATTTTTAAGTATTGAACTTTGAAATAAAAATTCGATTTTTAAGTATTGAACTTTGAAATAAAAATTCGATTTTTAAGTATTGAACTTTGAAATAAAAATTCGATTTTTAAGTATTGAACTTTGAAATAAAAATTCGATTTTTAAGTATTGAACTTTGAAATAAAAATTCGATTTTTAAGTATTGAACTTTGAAATAAAAATTCGATTTTTAAGTATTGAACTTTGAAATAAAAATTCGATTTTTAAGTATTGAACTTTGAAATAAAAATTCGATTTTTACGTATGTAGTGAAAGCAGCAACGAAGGTGACAAAAAGGCGAAACGACGAAGACTTCTGCAAGATGAAGAGCCGTGGAGCTAGGATAGCTATAGGTGAGAATTTCTCACTCTTCAATTTATTTTTCTAGTTATATATATATATACTAGGATGCAGACGGTGCTTATTAGAAGCACCCGACACCCGTCCACATACCATGGACTTGTTTGTTTGGATGTTTGGTGATTGATTGAGATATTGGTTTGAATGTGGTTTGTGGTGTGAAAAATCGAATCGATAAATTGGTTAGGATTAGACGTGCGCCGTTATAAGGCGTAGGAGTAAGGCTAGGTTAGACCCTTACTCCAAATTTTGTGGTTTGCAAAATGAAATTGATTTGATTGATGAGTGAATGGCGTGGGCCTTCACTAGTCCGGGGATAAGGCTAGGCCTCGTCCCGTTTCTAGTATCGTGCCGTTATGCCGCCGAAATTTTCTAAAATATGTTAGAAAAATAAAAATATCATTTTATTGTGGAAATGAATTGAATAGAAATTCATAGGTTGAAATAAAATGTTTTATCGTTAAAAATATAATTTTTAACGTGAAGTGAATAAAATAAAATATTCATGTATAAACCGAACGGTTTGTTTATGTACACCTATTTGAATGACATTGATTGGGTCGATAAATTTTACACATCGCCCAACTGCACAAATAAAATATGTGTTTGATTGCTTGAAACCCCACACGGGTGTTGGGATGAAATTTGAAGTTCACTCATCCCGATTGATTGAATATGTCGATCGGTTGATTGACAGGCTGTTATAAGCATTTGATATCTATATTTGATGCTTATACGGTGTAGTGCACTTTGGTTGATGGTTGATTATTTATCGTTGCTATTATATACATGTGTTGTATGGAAATCCATATAATTAATTTTATATGGTAATTGATTGGGCCTCATTCCAATTTGAAAAATAAAGAAAATTTGAAAATAGAAATTTATGAAGCCGTGTTGATTAGATTGACGCCATTTTGACGTGAACGATATTTATATCGATTTTAAAACGATTTCGAAATGAATTGAATTTAAAACGATTTCGAAATGAATTGAATTTAAAACGATTTCGAAATGAATTGAATTGAAAACGATTTCGAAATGAATTGAAAACGATTTCGAAATGAATTGAATTGAAAACGATTTCGAAATGAATTGAATTGAAAACGATTTCGAAATGAATTGAATTGAAAACGAATTCAAAATGAATTGAAAACGATTTCGAAATGAATTGAATTGAAAACGATTTCGAAATGAATTGAATTGAAAACGATTTCGAAATGAATTGAATTGAAAACGATTTCGAAATGAATTGAATTGAAATTCGAATTGAATAGAAATGAATTTTAAAACGAATTTATAAAGAAGAATTCAATTTTGCTTTGAATTGAAATAGAAGTTGAAATTGCTTTTGAATCGAATTTAGAACTATTTATATAATTCGTTTTAAATAGAAATCGACGAAATATATTATATATATATATTATATATAATATAATGGCCTGAATAGAACGCGCCGCGCCGCGGCAGTTCGCGAATTTCGACCATTTATTTCAAACGGACATTACGGGAGATCCGACCGTCGGATTCTCCTAAAACCGGAACCGTTGGGTTCGTATCGAAAAGAGCCTTCTAACGAATATTAGAAATTTGAAATCTAGCGGTTGGATTTGGAGATACGTCCAAATCAAATTCGAAAAAGGTCGCTGTAAGTGCAGTTCGATGGCCATTGTTGGAAATCGACTGTACGGGCCTTGATAAAATTATTAAAAATAGTAATAATTTGTGTAAAATCATAAGAAATGATTTAGAAAGAATTGGGATGAAAAACTCCCTATTTGAAAAGATAAAAATAGATTTTTATCGAAATGAACTAGTTTTGAACTAGAATTAAAATTCTATTTATTTCTAAATAAATAAATTGAATTAAAAAAGGGTTTTAAGAATAACCAGAATATCCAATGATTGCATGGGAGTGGATTTGAATCGAAATTGTCTTCGGAATATTTCGATGTTGGAATTCGGGATTATACAGGTGTTGTTATGGAAATTTGAAAGATATATTTGTATCGTTATTTCCAATACGACATTTGTTAATCGTAGAATTTGATATTGAATATAAGCCGATATATTTTCTATTCAGAGCCTTATATTGAATATCAAATGTGATTTGGGTTTGTCGTGAATGGTGTCTTCACTAACACTGTTCTTGAACCCAGTTGAGAAATGATTAAATCTTTTATTTAGATTTAATGAAGTGTACCAATTAAATAATATTTAATTGGAATTGAATGGATATTGATTTTTGGGTTTATCGTGAACAGTGTTTTAAATAACACTTGTTCTTTAACCCGATAATTAATGGGATGTGACTTTGGGTTTATCGTGAACCGTGTTTTAAATGACACTGATTCTTTAACCCAGTCACAGATTAAAACTAAGTGGAGTTTTAATGAATCTTTAATTAGATTGAAAAGATCGAGAATGGAGTATCACCAGTTTTGCTCCAGGCGATAGTTAAATCTTTAATTAGATTTGAACGTGAAATTTAGAAACTAACTGTCGGTTAGCTAAGTAGAATGGTTTTCTGGATATTGATCTGATGTTGGTTTCGGCCTTCGGGGTTAATATTTGGGGAATTATTCTCTTGATTAATTTACGGTTAGTGACTAATGAATTGGAATGAGGCGTATGTTGTGTTTGTGTAACACTTTTATAAAATATACGCGAGTTATTCGGGAAGACCGGGTTTATCCCATTCTGAATAACTGATACGACGATAAGTCGAAGATGAAGACGATGGTCGAAGACCGGAAGTCTTCACGTCGTTTGGGTGGTAACTGATGATCTTGATTGGGCTGTACACCCAAGAAGATGGAAACAGTTGGTGATCGTCCAGACGTACTTGGAGATCGATGGATATGCGGGGTACTAGGTGCCTCCGGTTTCGTTCAGACCCAGAACGGACTTGTAAATGGACTGTGTGTCTGACATCGGATTTCATTCTGTGTGACTGATATCGGTTGCATAGGATGGCTTGCCTGTGTGGCATGCTAAGATGCAAATGATCAAGGCTTCTGTTGAAAAGCAAAGTCTTGTGGTTGATGATCAAAGCACGGCCTTTGTGGCGTAGCTTTGTGTAACGTTTGATTCGCGAGTTTCACACCCGGTATGAATCAAAAACGGGAGACGGACCTCAGGGAGGGCATGCGTTTCTTTCTAGTTAGAAGTGGCGTCAGTGGTTTTACACGCCCTGACGAGTTTGACTTATGTGGTTGTTGCTGTTGCGAGGCGCCTCGGATTGATCGGTCGTTCTCGAACCGATGGAGTCATTCGTTGGCTCATTGACACCCCAAAGGGTGGGGAAACGCAGTGTTCAGGCATTTTAATCCACATCGGTGGACCGGCCCTGACGATCCAAGGGTCACTCGAGCTCTGATCCTGAGACACGGGCTAGAGCGTCTCGAATCGGTTGAGGATCTTGCCCCTAGCCTCGGTTCATAGATGGAAATCCAATTTCCAAATACGTGACTTTGCGGTTTTATTTGTAAACCTATATATGGCGACATAGTGGCATGGGACGCTCATGTCGCCTATGATTGATACTTATGATTTGAAGTTGTTTTATACACTATGCACTTATTATAGTATCAAATGATTTGTTTTAAACGTATCAAGCATTCTTTGGCTGTTATAAGGGAAAACCCTATCCCCCGGCTTGCGTTTGCATTGTGTGATAGGACCTGGGTCTTATAACAGCTTCATTTTTCTTTATTTAGCATGGCGCTGTTTGTTTATGCACTGGTATTCTTGGGAGGAAACCCGTTCCGTGTTATACGGCGTGGTCCCTTGATTTACCTAATGATTTAAAATAAAGATTAACTGTTTTAGTTCTCACACCAGTCACATGACTGACCTGGAGTTTATTGTTTTAACCTAAACTCTGGGTGCCCCTATTTTTGACACGGGCAGCTAGTAGTTTTGGTTTTGCAGATTTATATTCACAGGATCCTGGTTTACAGCTGGAACGATATCCGGAAAGCTTTGTATCCGTATATCTCCTTCTAGTTGTGTATTGTATTATTTTCCGCTGCTATGTATTTAAATGTAATTTAAATCTCTGATATTTCTGTGTAATATTCATTTATACTCTGTATATTCTTGTAATCTGATGCACTGTTGTTATATATAGTGAAATGTTCTTCTGTATGCGTTCTGTTGTGGTTTGTTCTCGAACTATCCGACGCTTTCCTTTACGGGGAAGTTGCGGGTCTTCACAGTTGGTATCAGAGCTTTGGTTTACAAAGCTTAGAGAACAAGGCACATTAGAACCATACGAAAGAATTCATCAGATATTGGATTAGTAATATCCAACGAGAATGACTCGTTAGAGATGGGATCAGTAGTATCCTAGAACGAGTGTGAAGAGCATATTTTTAAAAATGAAAACAAATTTTTTTGTTTTGAAAATTTAAATCACTTATTCGTATTTGATTATTTATTTATATTGATTAGGACAGTCCAGTATATAAAGATTTTGCATATACGCCTTGCAAACGTGTATTTGAAGTTTTAATATATTGGATAGATATAGAATTATACTCTAGTCGCCCGGGGGTGATTCTGATGATTGATATATCATCATCAGAGTTTATATCCGAGTGACAAACGTGTAATATCTATATACCTCCTATTGACTGGTGTGAGAACCAAAATTAGATAGGGCCTATTGTTGTGGATTGGCATCAAAAACATGATTTTTTGTATATGTATCAAAATTATGAATTTGAAACTCTAACTCACTAATTGATTGATGTTTGTGTTGTTTGTTCATTTGTTTGCTAATTTTGAACCATTATGCCTAATTGAATCAAATATTGAATTGTATTGAAATTTGGTCGCATTTGCTTGCATATACATATACTTATATTGAACAGGTCATAGCAAGGAGGCTAGAGCCAGAGAATAAAATTTGTTTGCCCGACAAATAGGTACATGTTTACTACATAATTTCCTGTTTTGGTTGGGTGATGATGATTTTGTGAGCCTATTGGCTAGCCGCTTGGCTTTTTCTTTTTCTTTTTGAGATCTGAAGGACCGGGGAAGCTATTTGAAATTCCCCGATGCTCCCATTGCAGGGGAGGTTATGGCGAAATTTTTCAGAAATTTAGGGTGTTAGCCAAATTTTTGAAATTTTGAAAATTCTCAGAAACTAAAGAGTTGGAGAATAGAAGCCAGATCGAGCGTAGGGTTGATTAATCAAACCACTTTCGACTTTGTTCCTTTTCGGGGACGAAAAGTTTTAAGTGGGGGAGATTGTAACAACCCGTAAAATCTGGGCCAGTTTGAAATTTTTATTTTGGCAATTTTAGCGAATTTTGATTATTTAAAATGAATTATTTTAAATAATATCGACGAAAAATTTATTTTGAATAGAATTCGAACGTATATATTTATACGCGTCGTCGTTAGAATATAAATATTTATATAATTATAAATAGAACTGAAAATGGCGCGGTAGTTCGAAAATTCGATTTCTAATTTCAAATGAATATACAGAATTCAATATAAGTCAGAATTGAACGAAACAAGAAATATTTGAATCTGTATAACTATATCTTTGTAACGAAGTTAACAAACTGAGATTTCATCTTAGGAATGATAAGATATGTCCAGTTTAAAATTAGAAATAGTCGCTGTGGAATTTATATATATTTTTATATATATAAGGCCCTTAAAGATGGACATTTTGCAAACGACCTCGGATTTCGGAGAAACCAGTTTTGTTGGATCCGCAGTGTCAAGTTATTGCTAGGTTTCAAATTTCATAATTTTTCGAATCAATATGTGAGCGTGGCAAAGGAAAACGCGTTTGACCATTTCAGTTGAATTTAATTGACTGGAAATTGGCCATTTTTCAAACGGTCTCAGAATTCGACGAAACTAGTTTTGTTAGGACCATATCGTCAATACGAAGCTAGAAAATATTTTTCGGGAATTTTTAGAGTTAGTATGAGGCCCCGGTAATTTGAAATGTACGTTTAAAATTCAATATAGTGATTTAAATGTAAATTTAACGGAAACTGATTCAAATAGTCGAATCAGCCTACGACACATATCCCATTGTGCTCGGAATGGGGGTAGAACGCTATGGGCGACAGGCGGTGGGCCTCGTTTCGAGGTCGTTTATGAAAGTCAACTTTTACCGATTAAAATAATAAATAAAAGAAAAATATATTTTCCCCCTTTATCAATAGCCCCCCCCCCCGTTCGTTTATTTTAAAATCAAAATCAAGAAGAAAAAAAAAAAAAAAAAAAAAAACCTAACTAAAATCGCTCAGGCGATTAACGCCAATCGCCCCCCTCAGCGCGAAGACCGCCGCCGCCTCCTCCGTGCTAGCCGCGCCGCCCAAGGCGCCGCGCATCCCCCCCCCCTCTCCACCGACGCAACCAAACTCCCTTCCCCCCCCGTCAATCGAAGTGCGATGCGAAGGAAACCCCCCCCCTGATGCTGTTCGGCGACGAAGGACCCCCCCCCTCTCCTCCTCCACTTAAAATCGATTCCCCTCCCCTGCTGTTCGGCGACGCAAGAAACCCCCCCCTCCGCCGCCTTCGATATTTACAGTAAGTGTTTTTTTTATTTATTTGTTTTTATTTTCAATTCTGACCTTTTTTCTTATGTTAAAAACTGTTTTGATTTTTCTTATGTTAAAAACTGTTTTGATTTTTCTTATGTTAAAAACTGTTTTGATTTTTCTAATGTTAAAAACTGTTTTGATTTTACTAATGTTAAAAACTGAATTTTACTAATGTTAAAAACTGAATTTTATTTAGGTTAAAGGCTGAATTTTATTTAGATGTAAAAACTGATTTTTATTTTAGATATAAATACTGAAATTTTATAAAGAATAAAAACTGATTTGTTTAAAGAATTAAAACTGTTTTTAAAGAAAAGTTTAAAACTGATTTTTCGAAAAAGATTTGAACTTAGAAATAAAAATTCGATTTTTATATATTGAACTTTGAAATAAAAATTCGATTTTTATATATTGAACTTTGAAATAAAAATTCGATTTTTAAGTATTGAACTTTGAAATAAAAATTCGATTTTTAAGTATTGAACTTTGAAATAAAAATTCGATTTTTAAGTATTGAACTTTGAAATAAAAATTCGATTTTTAAGTATTGAACTTTGAAATAAAAATTCGATTTTTAAGTATTGAACTTTGAAATAAAAATTCGATTTTTAAGTATTGAACTTTGAAATAAAAATTCGATTTTTAAGTATTGAACTTTGAAATAAAAATTCGATTTTTAAGTATTGAACTTTGAAATAAAAATTCGATTTTTAAGTATTGAACTTTGAAATAAAAATTCGATTTTTACGTATGTAGTGAAAGCAGCAACGAAGGTGACAAAAAGGCGAAACGACGAAGACTTCTGCAAGATGAAGAGCCGTGGAGCTAGGATAGCTATAGGTGAGAATTTCTCACTCTTCAATTTATTTTTCTAGTTATATATATATATACTAGGATGCAGACGGTGCTTATTAGAAGCACCCGACACCCGTCCACATACCATGGACTTGTTTGTTTGGATGTTTGGTGATTGATTGAGATATTGGTTTGAATGTGGTTTGTGGTGTGAAAAATCGAATCGATAAATTGGTTAGGATTAGACGTGCGCCGTTATAAGGCGTAGGAGTAAGGCTAGGTTAGACCCTTACTCCAAATTTTGTGGTTTGCAAAATGAAATTGATTTGATTGATGAGTGAATGGCGTGGGCCTTCACTAGTCCGGGGATAAGGCTAGGCCTCGTCCCGTTTCTAGTATCGTGCCGTTATGCCGCCGAAATTTTCTAAAATATGTTAGAAAAATAAAAATATCATTTTATTGTGGAAATGAATTGAATAGAAATTCATAGGTTGAAATAAAATGTTTTATCGTTAAAAATATAATTTTTAACGTGAAGTGAATAAAATAAAATATTCATGTATAAACCGAACGGTTTGTTTATGTACACCTATTTGAATGACATTGATTGGGTCGATAAATTTTACACATCGCCCAACTGCACAAATAAAATATGTGTTTGATTGCTTGAAACCCCACACGGGTGTTGGGATGAAATTTGAAGTTCACTCATCCCGATTGATTGAATATGTCGATCGGTTGATTGACAGGCTGTTATAAGCATTTGATATCTATATTTGATGCTTATACGGTGTAGTGCACTTTGGTTGATGGTTGATTATTTATCGTTGCTATTATATACATGTGTTGTATGGAAATCCATATAATTAATTTTATATGGTAATTGATTGGGCCTCATTCCAATTTGAAAAATAAAGAAAATTTGAAAATAGAAATTTATGAAGCCGTGTTGATTAGATTGACGCCATTTTGACGTGAACGATATTTATATCGATTTTAAAACGATTTCGAAATGAATTGAATTTAAAACGATTTCGAAATGAATTGAATTTAAAACGATTTCGAAATGAATTGAATTGAAAACGATTTCGAAATGAATTGAAAACGATTTCGAAATGAATTGAATTGAAAACGATTTCGAAATGAATTGAATTGAAAACGATTTCGAAATGAATTGAATTGAAAACGAATTCAAAATGAATTGAAAACGATTTCGAAATGAATTGAATTGAAAACGATTTCGAAATGAATTGAATTGAAAACGATTTCGAAATGAATTGAATTGAAAACGATTTCGAAATGAATTGAATTGAAATTCGAATTGAATAGAAATGAATTTTAAAACGAATTTATAAAGAAGAATTCAATTTTGCTTTGAATTGAAATAGAAGTTGAAATTGCTTTTGAATCGAATTTAGAACTATTTATATAATTCGTTTTAAATAGAAATCGACGAAATATATTATATATATATATTATATATAATATAATGGCCTGAATAGAACGCGCCGCGCCGCGGCAGTTCGCGAATTTCGACCATTTATTTCAAACGGACATTACGGGAGATCCGACCGTCGGATTCTCCTAAAACCGGAACCGTTGGGTTCGTATCGAAAAGAGCCTTCTAACGAATATTAGAAATTTGAAATCTAGCGGTTGGATTTGGAGATACGTCCAAATCAAATTCGAAAAAGGTCGCTGTAAGTGCAGTTCGATGGCCATTGTTGGAAATCGACTGTACGGGCCTTGATAAAATTATTAAAAATAGTAATAATTTGTGTAAAATCATAAGAAATGATTTAGAAAGAATTGGGATGAAAAACTCCCTATTTGAAAAGATAAAAATAGATTTTTATCGAAATGAACTAGTTTTGAACTAGAATTAAAATTCTATTTATTTCTAAATAAATAAATTGAATTAAAAAAGGGTTTTAAGAATAACCAGAATATCCAATGATTGCATGGGAGTGGATTTGAATCGAAATTGTCTTCGGAATATTTCGATGTTGGAATTCGGGATTATACAGGTGTTGTTATGGAAATTTGAAAGATATATTTGTATCGTTATTTCCAATACGACATTTGTTAATCGTAGAATTTGATATTGAATATAAGCCGATATATTTTCTATTCAGAGCCTTATATTGAATATCAAATGTGATTTGGGTTTGTCGTGAATGGTGTCTTCACTAACACTGTTCTTGAACCCAGTTGAGAAATGATTAAATCTTTTATTTAGATTTAATGAAGTGTACCAATTAAATAATATTTAATTGGAATTGAATGGATATTGATTTTTGGGTTTATCGTGAACAGTGTTTTAAATAACACTTGTTCTTTAACCCGATAATTAATGGGATGTGACTTTGGGTTTATCGTGAACCGTGTTTTAAATGACACTGATTCTTTAACCCAGTCACAGATTAAAACTAAGTGGAGTTTTAATGAATCTTTAATTAGATTGAAAAGATCGAGAATGGAGTATCACCAGTTTTGCTCCAGGCGATAGTTAAATCTTTAATTAGATTTGAACGTGAAATTTAGAAACTAACTGTCGGTTAGCTAAGTAGAATGGTTTTCTGGATATTGATCTGATGTTGGTTTCGGCCTTAGGGGTTAATATTTGGGGAATTATTCTCTTGATTAATTTACGGTTAGTGACTAATGAATTGGAATGAGGCGTATGTTGTGTTTGTGTAACACTTTTATAAAATATACGCGAGTTATTCGGGAAGACCGGGTTTATCCCATTCTGAATAACTGATACGACGATAAGTCGAAGATGAAGACGATGGTCGAAGACCGGAAGTCTTCACGTCGTTTGGGTGGTAACTGATGATCTTGATTGGGCTGTACACCCAAGAAGATGGAAACAGTTGGTGATCGTCCAGACGTACTTGGAGATCGATGGATATGCGGGGTACTAGGTGCCTCCGGTTTCGTTCAGACCCAGAACGGACTTGTAAATGGACTGTGTGTCTGACATCGGATTTCATTCTGTGTGACTGATATCGGTTGCATAGGATGGCTTGCCTGTGTGGCATGCTAAGATGCAAATGATCAAGGCTTCTGTTGAAAAGCAAAGTCTTGTGGTTGATGATCAAAGCACGGCCTTTGTGGCGTAGCTTTGTGTAACGTTTGATTCGCGAGTTTCACACCCGGTATGAATCAAAAACGGGAGACGGACCTCAGGGAGGGCATGCGTTTCTTTCTAGTTAGAAGTGGCGTCAGTGGTTTTACACGCCCTGACGAGTTTGACTTATGTGGTTGTTGCTGTTGCGAGGCGCCTCGGATTGATCGGTCGTTCTCGAACCGATGGAGTCATTCGTTGGCTCATTGACACCCCAAAGGGTGGGGAAACGCAGTGTTCAGGCATTTTAATCCACATCGGTGGACCGGCCCTGACGATCCAAGGGTCACTCGAGCTCTGATCCTGAGACACGGGCTAGAGCGTCTCGAATCGGTTGAGGATCTTGCCCCTAGCCTCGGTTCATAGATGGAAATCCAATTTCCAAATACGTGACTTTGCGGTTTTATTTGTAAACCTATATATGGCGACATAGTGGCATGGGACGCTCATGTCGCCTATGATTGATACTTATGATTTGAAGTTGTTTTATACACTATGCACTTATTATAGTATCAAATGATTTGTTTTAAACGTATCAAGCATTCTTTGGCTGTTATAAGGGAAAACCCTATCCCCCGGCTTGCGTTTGCATTGTGTGATAGGACCTGGGTCTTATAACAGCTTCATTTTTCTTTATTTAGCATGGCGCTGTTTGTTTATGCACTGGTATTCTTGGGAGGAAACCCGTTCCGTGTTATACGGCGTGGTCCCTTGATTTACCTAATGATTTAAAATAAAGATTAACTGTTTTAGTTCTCACACCAGTCACATGACTGACCTGGAGTTTATTGTTTTAACCTAAACTCTGGGTGCCCCTATTTTTGACACGGGCAGCTAGTAGTTTTGGTTTTGCAGATTTATATTCACAGGATCCTGGTTTACAGCTGGAACGATATCCGGAAAGCTTTGTATCCGTATATCTCCTTCTAGTTGTGTATTGTATTATTTTCCGCTGCTATGTATTTAAATGTAATTTAAATCTCTGATATTTCTGTGTAATATTCATTTATACTCTGTATATTCTTGTAATCTGATGCACTGTTGTTATATATAGTGAAATGTTCTTCTGTATGCGTTCTGTTGTGGTTTGTTCTCGAACTATCCGACGCTTTCCTTTACGGGGAAGTTGCGGGTCTTCACAGCGTTGGAGCTCGTCGAATCGTCGCGTCACGCTCGATCTCCACCTCTCTAAGCAAGCTCGGCTCTACCACTTCCGTGGTCTCGTGCAAGCACTTCCTCAAATGTGACACATGGAATACGTCGTGTACACCACTAAGTCTCTCGGGCAACTCCACTCTATACGCCGTTTGCCCAATCTTCTCCTTAATAGGAAACGGTCCTACGAACCTTGGTGCTAACTTCCCAACGGACCCAAAGCGAACTACGTTTCGTAATGGAGACACTTTGACAAAGACCATGTCCCCAACCTCAAATTCAAGATCCGTCCTTCTCTTATCCGCATATGATTTCTGCCTATCCTGCGCTGCTTTCATCCTCCTTCGAATCAAGTCGATCTTCTCTGAAGTCTCTCTAATCATATCGTGCCCAAGTAAGATCTTGTCCGTAGACTCCCACCAACATGTAGGTGAATGACAAGGTCGTCCATAAAGAGCTTCGAAAGGTGTCATGCCAATGCTAGACTGAAAGCTGTTATTATATGCGAACTCCACTAGTGGAAGATGCTCTTCCCATGTACCCCCAAAGTCTAGGATACATAGCCTCAAAAGATCCTCTAGAATGCGATTCACCCTCTCGGTATGGCCGTCCATCTGAGGATGATATGCGGTGCTCAAACATAACTGAGTCCCTACCGCCTCTTGTAAGCTTCTCCAAAATTCGCTAGTGAAAATAGGATCGCGGTCGCTCACTATGCTAGAAGGAACACCGTGCAAACGAACTATCTCTCGAACGTATACAGAAGCTAACCATGGAGCAGTCCTCTTACTCTTCACGGGAATAAAATGGGTGCTCTTAGTAAGTCTAACTACTATAACCCAAATTCCCGTATTACCCTTCCTCGATCGCGGTAATCCATCCACAAAATCCATCGAGATGCTTTCCCATTTCCATAATGGAACCTCCAATGGGTGAAGCAACCCACTGGGTTTCTTTTGCTATGCTTTTACTTATTGGCACACCAAGCATCTAGCGACATACTCGGCCACGCCTTTCTTCATGCCGGCCCAAAAGTAAACTCTCTTCATGTCTTTGTACATCTTGTCCCCACTGGGATGAATGGTCATCTTCGAACGATGTGCTTCGTCAAGAATAGTCTTCCTTAGGTCATCGTCTTTTGGTACACAAAGTCTACCGTCCCTACGTAACCAACCCTTATCGTCCAGGGTATACCTACGGAGATGGCTTGATGACTCCCCTCCTTTGAGTTTTTCTACTAACTCAACCAACTGCGGGTCGTCTCGCTGTGCCTCACCAATCCGTCCCAAAAGCGTAGGTCTGACCTCCAAGGATGCTAGCAAACCGGGTACGAAGTCAACGGAAGGTCTAAAGTCAAACATCGAAATGAATTCTAAGCTTCGCCGCTCCACAAACAAAGGACTTAAGGATAACCTTTTTCTACTTAAGGCATCCGCCACCACGTTACCCTTGCTAGGGGTATATGCTATCTCGAAGTCGTAGGATGCTAAGAACTCCTTCCACCTTAACATATCTCCCTTCCCTAGAGACCACATGCCCTAAATTCCTCACTTCCTTCCTCCAAAAATGGTATCTTGGAGAACTTAGCTTTAAGCTAGTGCACTTGTAGGGTCCCTAAGCTTTCCCTAAGACATAGGGCATGCTCTTCTCTGCTTCTAGAGAAAACCAGGATATTATCCCATGTAAAATCGTCACAACTATCCACTTCTCACGCAGACCATCCTAGTCGAATTCGACATCCCCCAAGTGCAAGCCCCAAAGGCCTAAACCAATATCAGACAAACACCCAAGGGATACCTCCTTCGAATTCAGATGACCTACGTGAGATGATACTAGTAAGATGGTCAATCAATTGAGCACTTGACCGACTCTGGCCGTCCTTGCCAGTCTTGCTCCAAAACTACCGCTGATTACATAACGGGCTTTACTTAATCTATTAAGCACATACGAAAACTTATTCCGCGCCTATGGGTAAACCCCGCGCTTTATCAATGACGTCTCCATACTCACGGACCACACAAACAGGTTCCTAATCATCGTTAGATGCGTCAGAAGATTCTAGGCAGCTAAGCATCACTGAACCCCTAGGGTCGCAAGAAATATGAGGGTTTTTCTACAACGAATCAATAGTCTAACTACCCTCCTTTCACAGTCTAGGATGGCACCCCGCTTGGCTAGCCAATCCACCCCTAGGATCAAACTACAGCCCGTGAAACCAAGGACAAAGGCGTTGCATTCAAACTCAACGCCCAATATAAATACTCTCAAATCCCGACAAATCATAGAAAGATGAGCCGAACCACCAATAGGATTTGAGACTACTAAGGGATCAGTAACAATACTAGTACCTAGGTGTAGTGTTTCAACTAATGATGTAGAGATAAACGAATGCGATGCGCCCGAATCGAATAAGGTACAGACAGGATGATCAAACATAAAAACTAAGCTTTCAACAGAAATGGTTCTACCTCGCTCTTGCAGCGGTGGGACCGCGAGAGCCTGAACTTGTCCCCTTGCCTGCCCTGGTGCCAGAAGAGCCTGCACCTGTCCTCCCGAGGTAGTCCCTGTCCTCGGCCCCTTCTTTGGGCAGTCCTTCACTAGATGTCCTGCTTCACCGCAGTGAAAACAGCCAGTCTTCTTTTTCTTTCGACAATCCTTGCTGAGATGGCCTGGTGTCCCACAGCTAAAGCATTTCTTCTTTCCCTTGCCATTATTGTCTTTACCACCCTTCTTGTTTTGCTATTGGGGTTTCTTCTGATCCCCTTTCTTCTCGGGTTCCTTATCAGCTTTAGTGCCTTTCTCCTCGTGCATGAGTGCCATGTCTACTAGCTTCTCAAAGGTGGCCCCCATAGGGATGTGGGTCATAGCCAACCCTTGCAATGGTTCATTCAATCCATTAACGAACCTCAGAGCCTTCTTCTCCGGCGTGTTCACTAAGTCTAAGCCAAACCTTGCTAACTGATTAAATTTGTTGACATATTCTTTCACTGATGAGCTTCCTTGCTTCAATGTCAAGAACCTTTCCATATATAGATTCTCTTCCGCCCTTGAGAGAAACTTCGCCTCAAACCTACGTCTGAAATCCGCCCAAGAGTCAACAGGACGCTCCCCATTAGCGACCTCCCACCAAAACGAGGCCTCTCCCTTCATTAACTAAGCTGCTAATCGAACTCTCCTCCCTTCTTCTACTTCAAAGATTTCTAGCAATTCTTCCACCTTCTTAAGCCAATCTCTAGCTTCCACAAACGTTTTTGACCCTTGAAAGGGTTTTCCACCCATAGCTATTGTAACAACCCGAAAATCTGGGCCAGTTTAAAAATTTTATTTTGGCAATTTTAGCGAATTTTGATTATTTAAAATGAATTATTTTAAATAATATAGACGAGAAATTTATTTTGAATATAATTCGAACGCATATATTATACGCGTCGTCGTTAGAATATAAATATTTATATATATTTATAAATAGAATTGAAAATGGCGCGGTAGTTCGATAATTCGATTTCAAACTTCAATTGAACATACCGGGTGCAAAACAATCTGGATTTTAGTGAAACCAAAAACATTAGGATCTAATTGTGAATATCTTTCCAACGAATCCGAAAAATCGAAATTTCATAACGGGAATCAAAAGATATGTCCAGTTGAAAATTCTGAATAGTCGCTATGGAATTCAGGCCCTTAAAAATGGAAATTTTGCAAATGACCTCGGATTTCGACGAAACCAGTTTTGTTGGATCCGCAGTGTCAAATTATTGCTAGGTTTCAAATTTCATAATTTTTCGAATCAATATGTGAGCGTGGCAAAGGAAAACGCGTTTGACCAGTTTCAGTTGATTTTAATCGACTGGAAATTGGCCATTTTTCAAACGGTCTCAGAATTCGACGAAATTAGTTTTGTTAGGACCGTATCGTCAATACGAAGCTAGAAATATTTTTCGAGAATTTTTAGAGTTAGTATGTTAACCCCAGTAATTTAAAATGTACGTTTAAAATTCAATATAATGATTTAAATGCAAATTTAACGGAAACTGATTGTAACAGCCGAATCAGCTTGCGTGGCATATCCCATTGTGTTCGGAATGGGGGTAAAACGCTAGGAGCGACAGTCGGTGGGTTCGATTCTGAGTTCAAATGAAAAGTCAACAATTAGGGTTTGGAAAAATATAAAATAATAAAATAAATAATTATATATATATAAGCCCCCTTTTATACCTCGTTCAGTCAAAACCCGATAGACCCAAATCGAGAAAATCCGGCCCTAGCCCGCGTCGCTTTCCCCCTTGTCCCATCGTGACCGCCGCAGGTGCGCCGCCAGTGCCGACGATGCTGCCGGAGCTCGCCCTTCCACCGTTGATTCATCTCCGCCACAACCCCCTCTCTCTCCTCGATCCACGAAACCCGCCGTTGAAGCCCCAAATCGACGACAACCAGCCAACCCCCGCCACTTCCGACCACCCACGTCGAGGCGCGCCCCTCTGTCGCTTCACCACCAGGAGATCAGCCGAACTTCTGCAGCCCGCGTCAAACCCTCCCTCCGACACCACCTCAGGTGGTCTACCACCAACGAGAGCAGCTGAAACCCCCTTTTTGTGCAGTAAGTGTTTTCGTTTTTATTTCTTTTTATTCATTTATATATAAAGCAGTTTTAAAGTAATAAAAATAGAATTTTTATATTTTTAATGTATGAAACGAGCTGATTTTTGTAAGGAAAAAAAGCTGATTTTTATAAAAAAAAGATTGGACATTTATTTATATGTTAATCATATAAAGAAAGGATTTTTAATTATATAAAAATACGATGTTTATATATATGATTTTGATTCATATGAAGCTATGATTTTTATTAATAAAAATATAATTTTTATACAAGTAGGAAGTCAAAAATATAATTCTTACATAATGTAGATAATAAAAATATGATTTTTATATTTTTAAAAGTAATAAAAATATGATTTTTATATTTTTAAAGTATTAAAAATATAATCTTTACTATATAGAAGATGTAAAAATATGATTTTTGGTTAGGTAGAGAATTAAAAATATAATTTTTACATGATAGGAATATTAAAAATATCATCTTTATATGTGTAGAAAAATAAAAATGAGATTTTTATAAAGATGAAATCTTTAAATTTGAAAGGGCGAAGCCTATGTTTTTATAAAGGCGAAATCTTTATATGGAAAATAGCGTGATAGAAATATAATTTTTATCTATATAACATAGTAGTAAAAATTCGATTTTTATATATTGAATAACGAAGTAAAAATTCGATTTTTACATATGTAGTGGCTACGGGTAACGAAGATGACGAAGAGGCGAGAACGAAGAAGATTTATATCAAAGAAGAGTCAAGATGTTTGGATAGCTTTCTGTGAGAATTTCTCACCTTTCAATTTCTTTTTCTAGTTATATATATATACTAGGATGCAGACGGTGCTTAGTAGCACCCGACACAATCGTCCACAGACCATGGACTTGTTTCTTTGGTTGCATAGATTAGTTAGATGATTTGATTTGAAATTGAATTGTTTGGTGAAATAAATTGATTTGATTGATGTGTGAATGGCGTGGGCCTTCACTGGACCGGGGATAAGGCTAGGCCTCGTCCCGTTTCTAGTATCGTGCCGTTATGCCGCCGAAATTTTCTAAAATAAGTTAGTAAAATAAAAATATCATTTTATTTAAATAATGAACTGAATAGAAATTCATATGTTGGAGTAAAATGTTTTATCGTTAAAAATATAATTTTTAACGTGAATGTGAATAAATAAATATTCATTTACAAACCAGATGGTTTGTTTATGTACACCTATTTGAAGGACATTGATTGGGTCGATAAATTTTACACATCGCCCAACTGCACAAAATGAAATATGGGTTTGATTGTTTGAAACCCCACACGGGTGTTGGGATGAAATTTGAAGTTCACTCATCCTGATTGATTAAATATGTCGATCGATTGATTGACAGGCTGTTATAAGCGTTAGATATCTATATTTGATGCTTATACAGTGTAGTGCACTTTGGTTGATGGTTGATTATTTTTCAATGCTATAATATACATGTGTTGTATGAAAATCCATATAATTAATTTTATATGGTGATTGATTGGGCCTCATTCCAATTTAGAAAATAAAGAATAATATAAAATAAAGGTTCATGTGTTGACAGTACTCATCCATTGAGATTGGTCATGTGTTGAACGAAATATTTTAGTAATAAAATTTACATCTTTATCAATATAAAATAAAGGTTCATGTGTTGACAGTACTCATCCATTGAGATTGGTCATGTGTTGAACGAAATATTTTAGTAATAAAATTTACATCTTTATCAATATAAAATAAAGGTTCATGTGTTGACAGTACTCATCCATTGAGATTGGTCATGTGTTGAACGAAATATTTTGATAATAACAACTATTTTGAAAAAGAAATATTTGAAATAGAATATTTGAAAATAGAAATTTATGAAGCCGTGTTGATTAGATTGACGCCATTTTGACGTGAACGATATTTATATCGATTTTATTCATTTTGAAATGAATTGAATTAAAAACGATTTCGAAATGAATTGAATTGAAAACGATTTCGAAATGAATTGAATTAAAAACGATTTCGAAATGAATTGAATTAAAAACGATTTCGAAATGAATTGAATTAAAAACGATTTCGAAATGAATTGAACTGAAAACGATTTCGAAATAAATTGAATTGAAAACGAATTCAAATTGAATTGAAAGTGAATTGAAATGAATTAAAATTGAATTGAAATTTGAATTGAATAGAAATGAATTTTAAAACGAATTTATAAAGAAGAATTCAATTCTGATTTGAATTGAAAAGGAAGTTGAAATTGCTTTTGAAACGAATTTTAAAACTATTTATATAATTCGTTTTAAATAGAAATCGACGAAATATATATTATATATATTATATATATAATATAATGGCCTGAATAGAACGCGCCGCGTCGCGGCAGTTCGTGAATTTCGACCATTTATTTCAAACGGACATTACGGGAGATCCGACCGTCGGATTCTCCTAAAACCGGAACCGTTGGGTTCGTATCGAAAAGAGCTTTCTAACGAATGTTAGAGATTTGAAATCTAACGGTTGGATTTGGAGATACGTCCAAATCAAATTCGAAAAAGGTCGCTGTAAGTGCAGTTCGATGGCCATTGGTGGAAATCGACTGTACGGGCCTTGATAAAATTATTAAAAATAGTAATAATTTGTGTAAAATCATAAGAAATGATTTAGAAAAGATTGGGATGAAAAACTCCGTATTTGAAAAGATAAAAATAGATTTTTATCGAAATAAACTAGTTTTGAACTAGAATTATAATTCTATTTATTTTTAAGTAAATAAATTGAATTTGAAAAGGGTTTTAAAAATAACCAGAATTTCCAATGATTGCATTGGAGTGGATTTGAATCGAAATTATCTTCGGAATATTTCGATGTTGGAATTCGTGATTATACGGATGTTGTTATGGAAATTTGAAAGATATATATTTATATCGTTATTTCCAATACGACATTTGTTAATCGTAGAATTTGATATTGAATATAAGCCGATATATTTTCTATTCAGAGCCTTGTATTGAATATCAAAGGTGATTTGGGTTTGTCGTGAATGGTGTCTTCACTAACACTGTTCTTGAACCCAGTTGAGAAAAGATTAAATCTTTTTATTTAGATTTAATGAAGTGTACCAATTAAATGATATTTAATTGGAATTGAATTGATATTGATTTTTGGGTTTATCGTGAACAGTGTTTTAAATAACACTCGTTCTTTAACCCGATGATTAATGGAATGTGGCTTTGGGTTTATCGCGAACCGTGTTTTTAAATGACACTGATTCTTTAACCCAGTTAATGATTAAAACTAAGTGGGTTTTAATGAATCTTTAATTAGATTGAAAAGATCGAGAATGGAGTATCACCAGTTTTGCTCCAGGCGATAGTTAAATCTTTAATTAGATTTGAACGTGAAATGGTAATTGAATTTACCGATAACACCGTGGTGTTAGATATGAAGTATTACCAGTTTTACTTCATGGGATAAATAGGTTGGGATTGGGAAATTAAAACAAATGATTACTTCGGTAAGGTTCGTTAATCCCGACTAGTTGAACCGAAATTCCAAAGAAGATTAAAGAATAAATTCAAGGAATTTATCTTGGATAAAATTAATGGGAACCTTTCCCTATAAATGTGAAATTTAGAAACTAACTGTCGGTTAGCCAAGCAGAATGGTTTTCTGGATATTGATCTGATGTTGGTTTCGGCCTTCGGGGTTAATATTTGGGAAATTATTCTCTTGATTAATTTACGGTTAGTGACTGATGAATTGGAATGAGGCGTATGTTGTGTTTGTGTAACACTTATTTAAATTATACGCGAGTTATTCGGAAAGACCAGGTTTATCCCATTCTGAATAACTGATACGACGATAAGTCGAAGATGAAGACGATGGTCGAAGACCGGAGGTCTTCACGTCGTTTGGGTGATTACTGATGATCTTGATTGGGCTGTACACCCAAGAAGATGGAAACAGTTAGTGATCGTCCAGACGTACTTGGAGATCGATGGATATGCGGGGTACTAGGTGCCTCCGGTTTCGTTCAGACCCAGAACGGACTTGTAAATGGACTGTGTGTCTGACATTGGATTTTAGTCCGTGTGATTGATTTCTATTAAATATATATCTGTTTGGCGGCGGAGAATTTATTCTCTTGCTTAACGCCCTTCTCTGAGACGTACGAGCTCAGGGGTTATATATTGATGGATATCAAACGCATGGAGTGAATTGCCTGTGTGGCATGCCTAAGTGGCAATTGATCAAGGCTTCTGTTGAAAAGCAAAGTCTTGTGGTGATGATCAAAGCACGGCCTTTGTGGCGTAGCTTTGTGTAACTTTTACTTCGCGAGTTTCACACCCGGTATGAACCAAAAACGGGAGACGGACCTCAGGGGGGACATGCGTTTTCTTTCTAGCTAGAAGTGGCGTCAGTGGTTTTACACGCCCTGACGAGTTTGACTTATGTGGTTGTTGCTGTTGCGAGGCGCCTCGGTTTGATCGGACGATCCGGGTCCGATGGAGTCATTTAGTTGGCTCACCTACGCCCCAAAGGGCGGAGAAACGTATTGTTCAGGCATTATAATCCACATCGGTGGACCGGCCCTGACGATCCAAGGTACGGTTGCGGCTATGCCTGAGACACGGGCTAGAGCGTCTCGAATCGGTTGAGGACTATCTTTTGCCTCGGTTCATAGATGGAAATCCAATTTCCAAATACGCGACTTTGCGGTTTTATTTGTAAACCTATATATGGCGACATAGTGGGATGGGGCGCTCATGCCGCCTATGATTGATACTTATGATTTGAAGTTGTTTTATACACTATGCACTTATAATAGTATCAAATGATTTGTTTTAAACGTATCAAGCATTCTTTGGCTGTTATAAGGTAAAAACCCTATCCCCCGGCTTGCGTTGCATTGTGTGATAGGACCTGGGTCTTATAACAGCTTCATTTTTCTTTATTTAGCATTGCGCTGTTTGTTTTATGCACTGGTATTCTTGGGAGGAAACCCGTTCCGTGTTATACGGCGTGGTCCCTTGATTTGCCTAGCTTTAAAATAAAGATTTATAACTGTTTTGGTTCTCACACCAGTCCCATGACTGACCTGGAGTTTATTGTTTTAACCTAAACTCTGGGTGCCCTTATTTTGACACGGGCAGCTAGTAGTTTTGGGTTTTGCAGATTTATATTCACAGGATCCTGGTTTACAGCTGGAATGATATCCGGAAAGCTTTGTATCCGCATATCTACTTCTAGTTGTGTATTGTATTATTCTCCGCTGCTATGTATTTAAATGTAATTTAAATCTCTGATATTTCTGTGTAATATTTATTCATTTGTACTCTGTATATTCTTGTAATCTGATGCATTGTTGTAATATACAATGAAATGTTCTTCTGTATGTGTTCTGAATTGTCGTGTTCTCAAACGATAGGGCGTTTCGAACGGTCGGGGTCGGTTTAGCGACTGGTTCGGACCGAGCGAAATTCCTTGCCGTCACAGCTTTAAATTCCTTACACGTCTTTGCAAAAGTATCTACGCGAGGAGGAGGAGGAGGAATGGGTGCAACTGGTGGTGGAGGAACATTGGCTGGACCTGCAGCGGCCCTAGCCTCTAATAACCTCCTATACCATCCTGGTATCGTTACACCGTCGGGTAGATTAAGATCTTCAGCTATGCTGAAACGAAAAAGGAAAGATTCGAAATGGAGAATTCGAAAGATAAAGATATATGGCTATATTGGGGATTATGTCTTTCATAAAAACTTCCTCTTTAAATCTCTCATTAAAACATGTTTTTGAAAACATTTCTTCCAAAAATAACTATTTTTCTAAAGTATTTTTATCTGTTCTGGTAACCTTAAGCTCTGATACCACGTGTAACACGCCACGTCCATTAATGTCACTCACAAAGGGAATGCATTAACTTCCATGGAGGTTATAAGTGAATATAGAACAGAAAAATTACAACAAGACAGATAATAAGTAGTACTTGAAAACTAAAACTTCATTTTATTGCAGCGGAAACATGTTTATTACATCACAAAACCATTAATCAGAGTCAAGTACATTATCCATCTTCATAAAAACAAAATACATAACCCCGTTACACAAATAGCCATTAAAGAAGATAACAAGCTGGACTTTACTTCAACGGTCCAAGCTTTCCAAAGAGAGATGAGCAATCCAATCAAACTCCACTAGAACCGGGCCCAATCTGAGGACCAGGAGGGGGAAAAAGGATAGAAATGGATGGTGTCAGACATAAAGTCTGGTGAGTATGATAATTCTAACAATACTATTATCAAAATAACTAGACTAAGACATAAGCTGGAAGACAAGTAAATGTCTATGAACTATTAGGTATGGAATGAGCAGATAAGGATAACGTGAAAGATAACGTCAAAGGCATACCTAATTACTAACGAATAATTATTATACTGCACCGTACATTACTACACTGCACCGCACATTACTACACTGCACCGCACCAATTACTACACTGCACCGCACATTACTACACTGCACCGCACCAATTACTACATTGCACCGCACCAGTCACCCTAAAGGTTGATCCCGCATGCTTCACACAGAAACTATATAAATAGCCTTGCGTACCCCTAGCTGACTACATAGGTGCCGTCTGCCCCTATCTCCACTAGGTGTACCCCACTACCCTCTTAGAAATTTTATAAGTAACTTCGTGTACTCCTAGCTGACTACATAGGTGCCGTCTACCCCTATCTCCACTAGGTGTACCCCACTACCCTCTTAGGAATTTTATAAGTAACTTCGTGTACTCCTAGCTGACTACATAGGTGTCGTCTGCCCCTATCTCCACTAGGTGTACCCCACTACCCACTTTCGATCGGCTCCCTACTCGTAGATACCCGTGCTGGCCCCACAGTGGGGTGTATCACTCCCCTAAAGTGGCAACCCGATACAACTGAGAATGCACGGCTTATACCTACACGATGCAACAACGTCTTACCTACCAGCCCGGGTCCACACACGCATATGAAACCCATTGGACTTGCGTTGCCACCGCTCCCCGTTTTGGCCTCTTATAGTCAAGCCCAGTATGCGTGTCCCGTCCTCGTATGGGTCGAGCCCACAAAGATACGTTTGGGATACTGGTTGAAACGGGCCCCCACAAGCTACCCACCTAAGCTTGTCACCACTAGTATATCCCACTTAACCCTCTTAGTCATGTTTCATTTACATGTGTGTTTGGTTAAGTCTTACTAATCGTATTTCACATGCCACTAAGGGCACCCACTAGATTCCTCATGCCACCCAAGGCACCTACTTAACCCCCATGTCCCACTTTACATGTTTTATCTGGTTAAGTATTTCTTAATTCATTCAGGTCATAACCTCGTAAAGACCTCTCACATTAGACTGGCATTTATGGCAGCTGGATTTGCCGAGCGGGTCCGGGCAGTCTTACACCATAAAAGAGTCTAACCTCGTGTCTTTACAACTGTTATGCTTTAGTTTAGGCCTAAGACCTCTCACATTGGGCTGACATTTGTGACCACTGGATTTGCCGGGCGGGTCCAGGCAGGTTTACGTCACAAACAAGTCCAACCTCGTGTCCTAAGCATTGATTGACAACTTTCAATCTTTTACCCCAGTTTTAATAATTCCCTATTCACATTATTAATTAATTCCAATTTTTAATGATGTCCATAATTGACTCAATTATGGCCATCCACTCATGGAATGCAAAATCATATCAATTGCACCCTAACATCTTAATATTAAATCCTTAACATTACCCCTACCCCACATTTATATGTTCGCTTATTCAACGCATAATATAGGCTAGACTTGAATAGTCTAACGCATAGCACAAAGATAAATTATCACAACATATAGACGATTAAAATAAATCTAATCATGATAGGGGTGAAACTTGCATAAATTACACATGTTAAGGATCAAAAGGTGTCAACTTGTTAAATGTCACAATTCACATGATATGATCATAGCCCAAATCTATACATAAACTTGCATATGGGGTTTATAGGCAACATAATGATGGTGTGAACTAGCATAGGATATCACATATGTCATAGCATAGTTCTAGATGTCATAATAGATGTCATGGCAAATGTTCATAACTTTTCTAATCAATCTAACTTGCATATGTGACTTGTCATATAGATCGACATAGCCCAAACATAATATATCAACATAGCCCAAACTTGATGATTTGATTAACATGAACTAACTAGCATAGATAATAGCATCATGACTTTATAACATGTATGATTCATCTCAATTTAGCATAGAAACTCTCAACATACATAACATCATCATAGCATGATTTACAACATATAGGATACATAGCATAGGATTTATAACATACATGATAGCATAAGGTTTACAACAACATGTATGACAATTCACATCATCTACTCATAATCCATTCATGACTTAACCTAATTAATTCAATAATAATCTTGTTAAGACTATCATACTCACAATTATAGAAGAAAGAGAGTCGAATTAGCGCTCTTTTGATGAAGAATCGTTGTTAGGGTTGGGTAGTTCTGATTTGGTTACTATTCTTTATCTTTAATTTGATGGCGGCTGCTCTAGGTCTCAAAATATCAGCATGACGGCCATGGTCTTTGTTTATTTTCTGATTTAGGGTTTGTGTATAGGGGTCTTTTTATAGAGTTATAAATTAATTTAAGCCGTCGGATGTTCTTAGGGTTAATCAAAACCATTTAATTATGATAGGGTGATGAGTCAGCCCTAATGACTCAGCAAGGAGTCAGAATGGACTCAACAACATGGGTCAGCCTGAACCAGAAAGCTGTGCAGGCTCCAGCCTCGGCCTGGGCGCACTTGGCAGGTGCGCCAGTGTAAATTTGTACTGGCGCACTTCCCAAGTGCGCCAGTGCATTTTTTTTCTTTGTGCCACCAAACTTCGTCCGTCCATAACTTTCTCATCCGGTACTCGTTTCCCGCAAACTCGGACTCTATCTCCACTAGAATTCCAAGACGAACACAATGGCGCAACCCGTTTCCCACAGTTCTCACGTCTGAGATTATTTATTCTTTAATTTGTAAATATTAATATTAATAGAATTACGGGGTGTTACAATTTGACTGGTATAAATCTTGCACTCTTAGTCAGTCGATCCACAATTACCCAAATGCTATCATATCCCGATCTAGTCCTTGGTAAAACATCGATGAAATCCATCGAGACTTGCTCCCATTTCCATTCGGGAATTTCTAATGGTTGCAACAACCCACTAGGCTTCTTTTGCTCGGCTTTAACTAGCTGGCAATTCATGCATTTGAATATAAACTTCCCAATGTCTCTTTTCATCCCTTCCCAGTAGTAAGTCTGCTTCATGTCTCGATACATCTTATTACCACCGGGATGTATAGTTAGTTTTGAGTGATGACATTCTCTAAGCACTTCATCTCTCAAACCATTCACGTTGGGTTCAACTAGTATTCCATTCTTTCTAAGCCATCCATCTCGATCAAGCCCATACAAATTCATCTCCTCACCGTCGATGTCCATCTCTAACTTGGAGATGATTTCCAATAGATTAGGATCGTCCCTCTGGCTGGAACCAATCCGCTCTATCAAAGTGGGTCTGATCGCCAAACTAGCTAGCATTTTTGGATCCAATTCGCACTTTGGTCTGAAATCAAACCCCGCGATATACTCCAGTTGCTTCCATTCAAGAAACATAGCCCCTAAACTGGCATGTCTCCTACTCAAGGCAACGGCTACCGCATTACCTTTCCCAGGTGTGTATGCGATATCAAAATCATACGAAGCCAAGAACTCTAACCATCTCTGCTGACGGAGATTCAGATCAATCTGGGAGAAGAGATACTTTAACGATTTATGATTGGTAAACAACTCAAATCTTTCTCCCAAGAGATAGTGTCTCCACATCTTTAATGCGAATACAATCGCTGCCAGTTCCAAATCATGGGTAGGATACTTCTTCTCATGCAGCTTTAGCTGCCGACTAGCATAAGCTACAACTCTACCTCCTTGCATCAACACAGCACCTAGTCCGGTACCACAAGCGTCCGTGTATACCGTCATTTCTTTATTCCCTTTAGGAATGACTAATACTGGCGCACCGTTAACTTTTCATTTAGACTCTTGAATGCATTCTCACACACTCCGTCCCAGACGAAGGACTGATTCTTCTTAGTCAACTGAGTCAATGGTGTCGCTGTCTTGGAGAAGTCCTGGATAAACTTATGTTAATATCCAGCTAACCCCAAGAAACTTCTTACATCTGTCGCATTCTTCGGCGTACGCCAATCCTGTATCGTAGCCACCTTCACAGGGTCCACGGCAATACCATTCTCTGAAACAACATGGCCCAATAATCTCACTTCCCTTCTCCAAAAGTGACACTTAGAGAATTTCGCTTTCAATTGGTGTTTTCTCAACACCTCCATCACTATCCTCAAGTGTCCCTTGTGTTCCTCCTCTGTCCTTGAGTAAACAAGGATATCGTCTACGAACACAAGAACAAACTTATTCAACTGATCTCTGAATACTCGATTCATAAGATCCACAAAGTAGGTTGGTGCATTGATCAACCCAAATGGCATGACCAACCACTCATAGAATCCATACGGCGTCCTAAATGTCGTTTTCGGAACACTCTCATCCGCCACTCGGAGCTGATGAAATCCTGTCGCAAGGTCCAACTGGGAGAACACTCTTGCTCCTTCCAGTTGATCAAACAAATCATCTATCCGCGGTAGAGGATACTTATTCTTCCTCGTTACCTTATTCAACTCGCGATAGTCCACACACAAACGAAGGGAACCATCTGCCTTAGTGGCAAACACAACTGGTGCTCCCCACTCGGAGACACTTCTTCTAATAAATCCCTTCTTCAAAAGATTGCTGACTTGCACCCCGAGCTCTCGCTGCTCCCTTGGAGCCATACGATGAAGTGGCATCACTATAGGTCTGGCATCTTTCACTAAATCAATACGGAACTCAATCTCTCGGTGTGGTGGAAGCCCGGTCACCTCCTCGAAGACGTCCGAATACTGGCCAACCACGGGCACATCTGACAACTCATCCTGCGGGATGTCGAGGGAATTTATAAAACTAGCCATTACCCCATCACTAGGTAGACTACCAAACACTACCCTCTGCCCATCATCCGCCCTAACTGTCACCAAAAAGCCCTCACAGTCTACCACCACCCCGTATCTTTGGAGCCAATCGACTCCCAATATAATGCCATACCCAGTAAAGCCCAAAACAAAGCAATCACAAACAAACATACATCCATGACTCGATAAGACCAAATTCCTGGAAATCATACTAAGGCTAGTCGAACCACCAATCGGGTTCGTCACAACCAATGGTCTATCGACTATCTCGGGTTCCAGTCCTAACCTATCTACCAGGTCACTAGATATGAAGGAACGGGAAACCCCAGTATCAAACAAAACTCGAACTGGTACATCATAAATAGAAAGCATACCTTGAATAACAACATTCTTTCCTTTCTCCGCCGCAGTTGGGGCATTCGACGAAGAAGGAACATCATCAATAGCATATGCTTTCACAATTTGCTTCTCCTTAAGAGGTTGCGGACACTTATCCTTATGATGTCCCACTTGGCCACAGTTGTAGCACTTCCTTTCCGCTGGCTTGGCCCGGCATTCTTTAGCATAATGGCCCTTCTTACCACAGATGAAGCACTCAACATCTTTCTTATTCTTTTTCTGGCCATCCTTAGATTGGTTCTGCTTCCTCTTATTCTGAGAGTTATTCTTGCCTCCACCGCCTGCTTGCGGCTTCAGCCCTTCTACAGATGCAGCCTCAATCTTTGGCTTAGGGTAAAGACTCTCTGATCTCAAAGCTTTCCCCACAATCGATTCAAAGGTATCATCGATGTGGTTGATAAGCCTTTCCCCTAAGTATCCATCCAACCCAGTAATGAACTTCTCATTCTTCTTCTCAGGAGTATCGATAAGAGATAGTCCATACTTCGACAAAGTGTCAAACTCAGCAATATAGTCAGAGACTGCCCGACCATTCTACTTGAGTTCTAAGAATCTCTTAAACAACACTGACTTCTGGGCAGTTGGAATGAACTTCTCGCTAAAGCGAGCCTTGAACTGATCCCAAGTAACCTGATCTTCTGGAGTAGCTGTTCTAATGGCATTCCACCAATTCATCGCTCGCCCTTGCAGCTGACGAGACGCTAGCCTTCTCTTCATCGCATCCTCGATACCCAAGTCGTCGAAGATACGATCATAACTATCCAACCAATCCTGAACATCTGTGGCCGACTCCGTTCCGTGGAACGGCTTCCCACCAAGGTTAGTGTAATCCTTGCACAACATGGCGAAATCGACCCTAGGCGCCTGCACTACTGGGCCACCACCAATTCCGGGATTTGGAACTGCCCCTTGCACCTCCCTAAGCATGTCTCTCATGAGGTCAGTAAACATCGCCCTCATGTCAGCAACATTCCCATTATTGGCTCCCCTACCAGCACCTCTAGCATATCAGCTCATCGTCAATCTGTAAAAGGGGAAACGATTAACGACCCCATAGTGGTGCTAGTGCAGTACGACTTCATTCTTATACTACTAATAGTATATACATACAGCTTTTGAAAACCAAAGTAATCACAAATACGCTCTCTCATATACGTACTATCTCTCCCTAGGTTAATTACGCAACCTAGAGCTCTGATACCAAATGTGACGGCCCGCCCCGCACCAACCAACATTTACTCCAAAAGTGCGATGTACACATGTCCGGTTAGCACGGGACGGGTCGTCAGAAGGAAAGGAAAGAAGAGAAATGAACTAACAAGGAACCTGTAGAATGTCTCACAGCGCATGGAATAAAATATAATAACAACATACTTGACATAAAATAGGTGAGACAGTGCATAAGCTGAAAACAAACTAACATAGCAGCGGAAAATCCAAGTACAGCTTATGATCCAAAGCTAACATTATTACAACTTTTCAAACTGTCTCAAAAACAAAAGCAAGATAAAGGAGGTACACTACTAATGCCCAAGTAGCGACCACCAACGACACAGGGAGAATATCTATATATCATACGTGGAAGCCTCCTGCTCGCCTTCGAATCCGCTACTCGCGCATCACCAGCTAACCTGTCTCTAGTCTGCTCATGTGAGCACCCAGAGTAATAAGAGGAGACATAAAACTCTGGGTCAGACAATAAGCCTGGTATGAGCGATAAGCATCTAAACAGAACAATAACAGGTAGACTAAAACATACATGAACCTGCAACCAAAGAGTTAGCACTACATACTGTACAACACTCTAAGGTGCCATTTTAAATGGTGTAAAGGTAACGGGGGTGGGGGTGTGCATGTCATAGTGATGGCAAACAATCAAGCATAACAACCATCCTCACATCTCTCACTCAATGCATAAAGTATACCATATTCACCACTTCGATCACCCAACATACCTTGCTATGATCACTTTGCCCCATGAAGTCATAAATGGCTTCACTGCACTGATACATAGCCACTAATCCTTTGCTATGTCCACTCTGCCCCATGGAGTCGCAATGGCCCCACTGCACTGGCTCATAGCCTCACTAGTCCTTTACTATGTCCACTCTGCCCCATGGAGTCACAATGACCCCACTGCACAGGCTCATAATCCTACTACGCATCACTTTGCCCCTCAAGTCATAATGACTCTACTGCACTAATAATGTAGTCAAGCTACCATCACCTTGCCCCTCGAGTCATAATGACTCTACTGCACTGATAAGTAGCCCATCATCCATTTTCAGTGGTGAATCGAAGTTATGAACGTCGACAACTCCTTAGCACATGTCCCGCAGCAAAGCCCAACCATGAAATGAATTCGTTGGTTCCCCATTGGATCCTGAGCTCTAACTTCCACTTGGACTACCTTTGCATCTCGGGTTATTGGTCATCATCGGATCTGTTCGGATCTCCCCTAGTCACCAGTTCGGTTCAGATCGGGGTGCTCCTTCTTTGCTAGATCGGATCGGGTCATCATTGCCTCAGCGGATCGGATCAAATCTCCACGTTCAATCGCCATCACCGGTTCGGATCGGCTTCTTCTAATCAACTCGGGTCGGGTCGTAGTCTCCAAGCCTCGTCATAGTACATCGGTTCGGGTCGGGGTACCATGGCGGATCGAGTCGGATGTTGCATGCCACGAGAAGTGCGAATAGATCGAAGAGTGGAGTATGAGAGCGGATCGGGTCCTCCTACCGATCCGATCCGATTCGGATGTCTTCCTGCATTTTTTTCCAGTAAGCAATTTACGCCAGTCGACGGCGTTTTCGACCACTCCAACTATTCTAATCAATCACGAAGCATACCATACAGTCATAGCAACATGTGTAATCAACCACAAACATCAAAACAACAATATGATAGGTTAAAGTGGATCAAACCTAGCCAAAACCCCATATTTCCCCTTAAGCATGTTTAGGTGAAACTAATGATTAGCAAAACTTAACCAAATTAACCCAAATTCATATCAGAGGTCTAAAACATCATTTCGAATTTTATAGATATTTTTCCAGAATTTTATCATGTTTAAATTCGCTAATTAACACTAATTACCCATAATTAGCCATAATTAGTGAGGAACTATGCAAATCACTCACCTTAGCCACAAATAAACCTTAGATCTGAAATAAATCTCTGATATGGCGCGAATACCAATGCTAAACAGTAGCTCTAATCTTGATTTGGTGTAGATCTCCCTTGATTTGATGTTGCTAAGCTTAATCCTTGATTAGAAGATGATTTGGAGGTGATTTAGAGTTTGAAGGCCATTTTTAGAGTTTCTAAGAGGTAAGTGGAGGCTAGAAAACTGAAATGAAATGAATCTCTAATTCTTTTCAGCCTCCCCATAACCCTAATCCCGAAATGGATTATGGGCCCATTCACTAATCACCCTATTTGGCCCGGTTAAGCAGTTTTTCACCTTCCAAACCTTGTTTCAGCCATATCTCCCAAACGGTAAGTCTGTTTGGCTATTATGACCACTCTACGGAAAGGTAAACCATCGAACGAATCTAATGGAAGTGGTCTTAGATCAAATTTCCTTTCCAGTCAAAAGTTATGGCCAAAACAAGATCAGCTAGGGGCAAAACGGTCATTTAAAAATCGACAAAAATCATGAACATGGGAAATGAGTCAAATGGTTGTTTCCCAAAGTTACATGACCATTCGACTTCATATGAGAAAGAAATAAATATTCTACAGTCCTCCGATGTGTGGAATGCAGGTTGTTACAATTTTATACTAAAGCGAGTTTTATAACTAAGTTATAAAAAGAGATTTTTAAGCCGATATGATAGCTTAAAATAAGTGTTTGTATTAAGAAAGGAAAGGAATTAAAAGGGATGCATATTAAGCCAGAATTTTATAAACGATGTTTATAAAAGGGAGCGTGGGGCCAAAACGTTCAATTTTAAATTAACGTTATTTAACAATGGAGTTTGAAAATAAGATTTTCAAAGTTGAAATGATTAAATGAATTAGAAGTGGAATATAACGAGTCGAGATAAGAAGTTGAATTAATCAATTGATGATTTATAATTAAAAGGGCCAAATGTTGCTGAGTACTGAATCAATGAATTCATTTTATTATCATGAGTGAATGGTTGTTTATTTGATAGTTAAATAACCGACTATCAAATCTGGCAAATACAATTGTTGGTACGGAAAGACCAGGATCAAATTTATATTCGAAAACCATTCCGACCAATGAATACGTAAACGTTGAAGATATCAGATGATGATCGAGATGAAGCAATTGAAGATCGTGGATCTTCATAAGCGGAAGGATTACTTGTCGAATATACTATGGCCGTACAACCAGAGATATTCTGACGTGATTCAGTCGTAGTTGAACTTTACGGGTTGCAAGGACTACTCGCTACTTATCCTTTGGATGCGGTTGGAGAGTGCCTTCGGTTTGTCTAGTCCCAGGACAACTTGTATGAACGGATGTCTAACAGAGTATTTCCAAAAGGGATTGCGTACGTTGATTCCCTCAAACGTATTTCTGTGGCGGCGGAGAAGACACCTTCTCTTAACTTATCAACCCGATTATTTTTGTGGAAATCAATTAGTGATTTCTGGAGGATCTGACGATGTGGCATCCAAAGTGAATGGTGGCCATGTATTCCAAGAGATACGTTATGACCTCAAGCCTCACATCCGGGAAATGACAAAAATTGGGCAGGCAGCATGGCTATGTGGGTCGCTCCCATTAGGGTGTATAATCACCTATCTAGAGAAATTCCTTTTGCTTCTTTAATCTATCGATGCTGTCCCTTTTCGGGAAACGATTGCTGATCTCAACCGTTGGTGATATACATTCGATACACTCAAGCGAAATGAGTGGTCGGTCATGTGTTGGCCGTGTTGCAAGACGTTCTTGTTGAACCCAGTGTATTCGTCTCTAGAGATACACTATCGGCAGGTGGTCCCATACCTCGTCATAGTCGGAATCCAATCTCCAATAAGCGCCCACGATTTTGATTATATACTATATACGTGGAGCGTGAGATGCAAGCATTCCGCTACATTGTTATTTATTTGTATTTAGACACTATTATAATATCAGAGAAAGATATGTTTTCAAACTATTTTGGGTTATCGTAAGGTAAAAACCGTCCATGTTTATGTGTGGATTTGGTCTTACGATTATCCTTTTATTTCAAAAGGATTTTGAACTTTAAAATCAATATGGATGATCCCCTTAAACTTTGCGAGTTATTCTCACTCTGGTCCACCAGACTGACCCGTTATTTGTAATGCTCGAGTTAGCCCGAGATGTACAAGTTAGGTTATCAGATACTTGTAAAGAGATGAGCTGGAAGAGTTCAGACGTATGATGTTATATTATTTCTTTGTGTGTTGTATATGGAGATAGATTATTATAACTGTCCAGATGTGTTGGATGTAAGCTGTACTCTGATGTTTGTAAGTATTTTCAAGCTCTCAATAAAGATTATTTCTATATTATATTTTGTTCCGCTGCGATGTGAGACTCTGTGTTGTGGTGTTCCTTCTTCTCCTTCTTCTATTCTAATATTTCTTTCTTTCTTATCTCACCCTCTAACTTCTTTCTAATGACTATCTGGTGTTTTCGATACTTGGGTTTTGGCAAGTAATACGAGTTTTATGTATTATTGTCAAAGTCCGGGCGTCGAACCCACTGGGTTGTTACAGTGGTATCAGAGCTATTGGTTTAGTGATAACCTTGGCTCTGTGGCTTAACTCGATAGAGATGAGGTTAGTAATACCCTAGATTGAGTTGGAGTACATATATATATACGAGAGCGCATTTGTAAGATCTATATAAAAATGTTTTGTATTGTGTTATTTGACTGGGTCAATTTTTGAACTAGCAACTGATACAATATTGTTTTGTAAAAAGAGTCAAATGAAATAATTTTGGCCAAATTCTATTTTGTATAAAAATAAATAATTTTATCGAATTATTGGGTATTGGTTTGTTTGGTTGTTTTGAATTAAATTCAAACTGGATTGGAAATTAGAGTATAGAAAAGATAATTTCAATATGAAATTAACAAATGGGATTGTATGAATTAGAAAAATAGAAATGTCTAGATTAGAATTTAACTTGGAGCTAAGTTAAATAAAAATAAAATGGACTGAAATTGGAAGATTCTTAAAATAAAATCAGTAATTAGATTTTAAAATAGATGTAAATTGAGTAGAAAATCGATTAGTTAATAATTGAGTTGGGATTTAACCTGGTTAAGTGGATAGTGTTGAATACGATAAATTAAAGATTTAGAAATTGAGTTATGATTATGGAATTCTGATATTGAATACAAACTCAATTGACTGGGTTATGTTGATGTGTTGATTGTTGTTAAATTAGTCGACCAAAATTCCTCAATGATTTAATAAGAGTTGAATGAAGTGTTTTTTGATATATAATAAATAAAATTTGGAAAGGTCAGTAACATTCCTTCCACCTTACTAATTTCGGGGACGAAATTCTTTTGAGGGGGAAGGAATGTAACGTCCCATATTTTTGATAGTCAAGTATTTAATATATTTATTAATTAATTGTTGACTTGGGATTAGATATGTGTTCATAATACATCATTCATCTATATAACGAGGTTTGAACGTTAAATTTATTTTTAATTATAATTCTACATGTAGATCAAATGTTATATTTTGATAAACCGGCAATGCCTTTTTAGTATGCTAGTTATACATTACCATAAAGTGAAACTTTACTACTAATTGCATTATCAGGTAAATTTATTAGTACCAAGCCTTTATTTACTTATGTTCAAGTACACCTGTGCGTTATAATGCATCCCGTTGTTGGTCATTTTTACATGAAGCATATACTCATACAGCAAAATGATTTTTGCATATAGTATACATACTTGTATGCACTGAAATAATATAATTTGACTGACCCACTCAAATATATTATAACATACTATCAAAATGCAAGGTTAACCCAACATAGCTACACAAACCGTTGGAGTAGGAAAACGTACACTTTAATAGTACTTCATCCAAAACAAATCAATGGTATACATATAAAATATGCAAAGTCTCGCAAATACAACCTACTCCAGATTCTTTTCTTCACCTTTCCTAAATACGCAGCATTTTCATCAAATCGTGTAGCTGTCTATTCTCTTCTGCAAGTTGTATAACTCCACATGCAAAACTATACGAAGCATTTGCCAAAATCTAAGAGCACATGCCTACCTTGAATATATACTCTACGGACAATTCATACACAACTGACCACTGCAACCCCAAGCTAAGACTAGACCAACGTCTATGATGTATTGAAATGAAAACTCATGCATGTAAATAAACCTGCTCAGCTACACCCTGCGTATGCCATCCTCTTCAACACAGGGCTTGTGTTTTCACCTCAACAAGCAAATCCTTCAGTCAACCTACCCCAGATTTCCCTTCGCCAGATCATTGCCACTGCATGAATTCACATCATCTGAAAGGAAATTTGCACAGCAGCACATGCTATGCCAGCGCTTCCCAACACGTTCACAGACAAATGGAAATGACCCTTCACGCTGAAAATCCATGTAGCGCATACTCTATATCTACTAGAATGATTTTTATAATTTACAGTGAGATGATAACATGTGCGGCCTATAACCTATGAAAAGAAAATTCATGGAGCTCTACGCCTAATGAAGTGAAAACCGAGCTCAGCTAAATTTAGTTGCTCCCCTAGTGAAGGGAAATTTCATGCTACTCTGATTGAAGGAACATTACACACAGCAGCTGCTCTAAGCCTAAGGAAGGGACGTCATTCTTATCTTGGTTATCTTCTACTATAAATAGGCGTGCACCTTGTCCATTTCTCCACCCAAACAGAAAATCAAAACTCCACTTCATCTTCCTACCTCATTTCCTTTTTGTGCTACCTTTGAGAATCAAACCCGTGTATTTATTCGAAAATGAGCATGCCTGGAGCGAACTAAAAAGAATAAGCATGGTGTGGATGATGGGTTGGTGGACATTGGTGGCATGTTTCGATGAAGGGGTAGCTGGTCGGAGCATCTGACGGGGATAAAGGGGGTGTTGTTGATGGTGTTGGAGCTATTCGTTAGTGGTTGCCGAGTTGGCCGAAGGTGACGCAGTCCGTTGTTGAGGCCGAGAGGGTAAGGAAGCGGGTGGAGTTGCGCGACGTGTTTGGTGTACACAGATGTATGGGCTTGTGTGAAGTGGTGCATGCGGTTTCACATGTATGAAACAGAGTAGGTATGAAAACAAAGAAGGACGCCGGTACAAGTGGACTAGCGTCAGACAGCAGATGGTGGTATGGGGTACCATCTAAGTGACATTGAGGATGGACTGGAGGAGGTAGCACGGGTGGTCTAGGGAAAAGCGGTTTCGGCAGGGTGAGCTGGAGAAGTTTGAAACTAAATGGTGAGTAAATATTTGAAGATAATATGCCTGGTAAAATAGAAAAATATGGTTAGTAATTAGAATGGTAAAAATATTATTATATTATTCTTGATAATATAGAACGTTCCTTCAGTTTTAACCATAAATAATGAAAACGTTAGTGACATCCGGTGTATTGTTATGGCAAGATAATTGCTTGTTGAAAACAGTGGTCGCGTTTAATACTAAAGGTGCTAGTCCTGTTTAGTGGTGCCAATCAAGTTACGTTAAAAATAAATTAAATAATGAATTATTAGTTAGGTTTAATTATATAAACGAATAACATATTATAACATAGGGGGTAAGAAAATGATAGACAATATTAACCTATACACTGGGCTGTAATTTTTATATGTATCCAAAATCGTTTTATTGTGCCTGCAATATGATAGAAACATGTCTGATTATAATATACCATAACGTGTTATGGTCTAGTATTTATGTTTAATTTTTCCTAGTCATTTTTGTAACTTGTCCGATTGTATCTAAATTTAAATGCACTACTAACAGTGGTATGGAATTTTCATAATGTGTCTAACCGCCTTTAACATGTCCATTGAAGCTGGGTAACGTAATTAAAGATTTGATTAAATTAATTTTAACTTTTAATAACATTAAATTAAATGGTTAGTACGCATTAAAATATATTCTGGTCATACTATAACAGAATCGAACCAAACAGAGGGTGTAGAACCGTTTGTCGACGGACGTGATTTTATAGAACTGGTTTGGTCAGAGTTGGCAACTATTGGGGAACTTTAATCAGTAAAAAAGAACTGATTCAGCGACGGACGAAATAAGGTGAGTTCAACTCACTCAGTTTTTATCCCACTTATATTTTTATAAGTTGGGTTTTAAATATTTGTGTGCTATGACCATTAATTAGTGATGGATGTTTGGATGACTGTTAGTGTTTTATGGTTGAATATCATATATGTTCATTGAAATGATATTGTTGAGATAACATATTCGGATGCAGGGAAAACAGGTTGGAGGGATCCAACAGGATTCCTCAAAATCATTATTTATTGCATATTACATTTATATGAACTATTTAACTGATATGATTGATTGATTGACTTGATTACTGATTGTTGAATCTAAATTCAACGATTTTTTTTGTTTTAACCAACAAACAGTATTGGTTGGGTAGTTGGCAGCAGCTGGCCTAAATATAAATGTTGTTACAATATTGATTTACCGTCGGTTGAATTGACGGTAATAAAGTTATGAAATTTATTTATATCTAAAGATAGATTTTTAATCTATATATTTAGATAGAAGTTCAATAAAGGAAATTAAGGTTTATTATTTATTTTACAATTTTTAAGTATTTTTAAATAGTTTACAAATCAAAGTCTTATGTAAATGAGATTTATAAAGAGACGAGCAAAGACCAATGTCAGAGCTGAATTTATTGTTTCAAGAAACAATAAAATGGAATTTATTTAAATTAGCTATATTATTTAAAAGAATGAATAAATTGGATTGGTTAACGAGATGATTACGTTTTAAAATTGATTAATTTAGTTTGGCATTAATTGATCTAATGAAATATATTTATGAATGTTTCTTTAACTTTAATAAGGTTTTGAAAGGAGTTGAGGGATGATTTTATACTAAAGCGAGTTTTATAACTAAGTTATAAAAAGATATTTTTAAGCCGATATGATAGCTTAAAATAAGTGTTTGTATTAAGAAAGGAAAGGAATTAAAAGGGATGCATATTAAGCCAGAATTTTATAAATGATGTTTATAAAAGGGAGCGTGGGGCCAAAACGTTAAATTTTAAATTAACGTTTTTTAACAATGGAGTTTGAAAATGAGATTTTCAAAGTTGAAATGATTAAATGAATTAGAAGTGGAATATAACGAGTCGAGATAAGAAGTTGAATTAATCAATTGATGATTTATAATTAAAAGGGCCAAATGTTGCTGAGTACTGAATCAACGAATTCATTTTATTGTCATGAGTGAATGGTTGTTTATTTGATAGTTAAATAACTGACTATCAAATCTGGCCAATACAATTGTTGGTACGGAAAGACCGGGATCGAATTTATATTTGAAAACCATTTCGACCAATGAATACGTAAACGTTGAAGATATCAGATGCTGAGCGAGATGAAGCAATTGAAGACCGTGGATCTTCATAAGCGAAAGGATTACTTGTCGAATATTCTATGGCCGTACAACCAGAGATATTCTGACGTGATTCGGTCATGGTTGAACTTTATGGGTTGCAAGGACTACTCGCTACTGATCCTTCGGATGCGGTAGGAGAGTGCCTTCGGTTTGTCCAGTCCCAGGACAACTTGTATGGACAGATGTGTGACAGAGTATTTCCAAAAGGGATTGCGTACGTTGATTTCCTCAAACGTATTTCTGTGGCGGCGGAGAAGACACCTTCTCTTAACTTATCAACCCGATTATTTTTGTGGAAATCAATTAGTGATTTCTGGACGATCTGACGATGTGGCATCCAAAGTGAATGGTGGCCATGTGTTCCAAGATATACGTTATGACCTCAAGCCTCACAACCAGGAAATGACAAAAATTGGGCAGGCAGCATGGCTATGTGGGTCGCTCCCATTAGGGTGTATAATCATCTATCTAGAGAAATTCCTTTTGCTTCTTTAATCCATCGATGCTGTCCCTTTTCGGGAAACGGTTGCTGACCCCAACTGTTGGTGATATACATTCGACACACTCAAGCGAAATGAGTGGTCGGTCATGTGTTGGCCGTGTTGCAAGATGTTCTTCTTTAACCAAGTGTATTCGTCTCTAGAGATACACTATCGGCAGCTGGTCCCATACCTCGTCATAGTCGGAATCCAATCTCCAATAAGCGCCCGCGATTTTGATTTATACTATATACGTGGAGCGTGAGATGCAAGCATTCCGCTAGATTGTTATTCATTTGTATCTAGACACTATTATAATATCAGAGAAAGATATGATTTCAAACTGTTTTGTGTTATCGTAAGGTAAAAACCGTCCATGTTTATGTGTGGATTTGGTCTTACGATTATCCTTTTATTTCAAAATGATTTTGAACTTTAAAATCAATATGGATTATCCCCTTAAACTTTGCGAGTTGTTCTCACTCTAGTCCACCAGACTGACTCGGTATTTGTAATGCTCGAGTTAGCCCGGGATGTACAAGTTAGGTTATCAGATACTATGAAGAGACGAGCTGGAAGAGTTCAGACGTATGATGTTATATTATTTCGCTGTGTGTTGTATATGGAGATAGATTATTATAACTGTCCAGATGTGTTGGCTGTAAGTTGTACTCTGATGTTTGTAAGTATTTTCAAGCTCTCAATAAAGATTATTTCTATATTATATTTTGTTCCGCTGCGATGTGAGACTCTGTGTTGTGGTGTTCCTTCTTCTCCTTCTTCTATTCTAATATTTCTTTCTTATCTCACCCTCTAACTTCTTTCTAATGAATATCTAGTGTTTTCGATACTTGGGTTTTGGCAAGTAATACGAGTTTATGTATTATTGTCGAAGTCCGGGCGTCGAACCCGCTGGGTAGTTACAATTATACCATTTTATGTTTTAATATGACATGAATCATATCAAAATCGATGATAATAATTTTGAATTTATGATGATATGCAAACTTAACAAGAAAACTAATATTAACTTTTAATGGGAGTTGCGGCTGTAATGGCCGCGACTTTCGATGACCTCGGAAGTCGTGTCATTAATAAAGAAATAGAAATGGATAGAGAAAAGAACTAACAAGAGCATCCGAATCTCACAGCGAAATTTAACAAAATACAATATCACATAATATATTACATATTAGAGTCTATTACATCATAGAACACTTATCTTACATGAGTACGGGCCCAATACAACATACAACTTGATACTTAGATATAGGTGTAACTATTAAGCTGACTTCTGAATTCCCGGTCCAAAATACTCCAAAAGATTCCATCTATCACCTGGATCACTTGTCTACCCCTAACAATTGTTATCAGTACCCAAGAGTTTAGGAAAACACAAAAAAATAAACTCTGGGTTAGTCAAGGGACTGGTGTGAGTAAATGATTTTAAAACAGTTTAAAGCGAGATAATATGGAATAGGGTTTCTCTTATGAGAACACATTGATTTAACGTTAGAAAACCTTTCGAAAGAAAAGATAATAGTAAGACCAGCCCACACATAAACATGGATGGTTTTTACCTTACTATAACCCAAAACATTTTGATATCAAAATCATCTAATACTATAATAGTTTTTATCAAATAAATAACCATCTAGCGGAACGCTTGCATCTCACGCTGTACATATAGTATAAAATCTAAAACCGCGGGCTCTTATTAGAGATTGGATTCGAACAGACAAGGTATGGGACCACCTGTCGATCAGTGTACTCTAGAGGGGATACACTAGGGTCCAACAAGAACGTCTTGCAACCTGGCCACACATGACCGCCCACTCATATATTATCACCCCCACGGTGGTAGCTAGCCAACCGTCCCGAAAGCTGCAGCATCGAAATATAGATTAAGAAGACAAAAGGAATTTCTCTATATGGTGATAGTAGACCCTGCTTGGGAATGACCCACCTAGCCATGCTGCCTTCCCGAGTTTTGTCCTTACTTGGTTGTGAGGCTTTGAGGCTACGTTATCTTCTAGAACACCTGTCCACCGTTCACTTTGAATACCACATCGTCAAATCCGTAATCACATATTGATTATACAAATACATTCTGGGTGTAAAATGAAGAGAAGTTACCTTCTCCACCAACTTGGTATATTCATAAAAATCAAAGGGCATGACCGTTGGAAATACTCTATCAGACATTCGTCCATACAAGTTGTCCTGGGACTGGACAAACCGAAGGCACTATTCTGTAAAATAGCCTTTGTATATCTCTGTCTTCAATCATTTCGATAATCTCTGACACGCAACGTATAAATCGAATCGAAGTGGAATATATATCCTGGACTCTTTGAAATGATCAGCGTATGTCTTTTAAGGTCAAATGATATTTTGAATAAAATCTTTATTTTATTAAACATTCCTTTTTCCTATAGGAAACAGTTATCAACACAAAACTATTGAATTAAATAAAATTCAATACTTTAAATCCTTTTAGCTCAACACAAATGAATTATTCAGATAATCTCAACTATAATCCAAATGTTTGATTTATTACTTCATTTCAGAACATATATTATAATCTTTGCCCCAATAGAATCAAATTCTTCTGTATTGTTATAATCAGGGTATTCAATTATGACTTCCTTATATATATATATAATTAGACCAATTATACGCACATTATTTTATTATTTATTTAACCATTTGTTAAATTAAAACGGAGTTATTCTTTCTGCATTGGTCCATAGTTGAATCAATGACTATTTTTACATATATTTATATTATGTAAGTTTACTATTTTATTTAAATATATTTTAATTTTCTAATCTCTTTCTTACTTCTTCTTTACTTATTTTTCCCTTCTACATTCCTTTTCTTTCTTTTATATATTTCCTTTCCTTTGTTTTTAATTTAATTTCTCACTTCGGCCCATCTAGCTCAAAAACTTAAGCCCGTTCCCTTACTCTTTATGTCCTTTTTTTCTCTAATTTAATTACAGATTTCTGAAACCCTTTTGAGAGTCCAACTCCACGGCTCATTCCCCTTTTATATTCTTATTATCATTACTATTCTATCTTATTTCCCATTTCTAGGTTATCACCCTAGCCTAATACTTCGGCCAACAAACTCCTTTAACCCCCTTTCCCTTTTCTTTCAGGCCGCATTACCCTCTTCTTCATGTGTCCCCTTTCCTGCTTCCAATTCCTATTTCTAGTACTTCAAATTTTTTCTACTTACTACTGCCTGGTTAGATTAGCCAACCTAATTGAACCATCGACACCCCATGCCTCACCCTACCTTCTTTTCTTATCTAATATGCTCTAGGTTTTTTCCATCAACACAGTGCACCGCATGCACTTGTGCACGCACACGCCCCCACCTCTAGCCGCCATCAGACATGCCACCACCACCGCGTTGAAGGTGAACCCCGTACGCTCCTCCTAACAAAAATCCTGAACACTCGATCCCTTCCATCACCCTCACAATCGAATTAACTGGGTCACTCAAAAACACAGTCCTAAACCTAGATCAGCCTCGCCCATCCCCCTCCGACCATCGGAGACCGTACAACTCCATCCAAGCCTTCATCTACCCTCCTCAAAACTCCACCCGTAACAGTTTTTAATTTCATGAACAAAATTCCAAGAATTCGATTTATTACTTCAAACCAAACAATAAATTATATCTTGTAATATAGGATATTGAAAATCGTGATTTCTGATTTAAATATCATGATTTCTTCAGACCTTTACCCTGGTATAACTGATTTCAATAATTGGAGTGATCCAAACTTGAGTTATCAAACCCACTTACTCTATATTTCCAATATATGGAAATTTCGTTAAAGAATTTGGGGTTAAACTATTTTTAAATTAACCTTTAGTCATAAACGAATCATTTCCATGTTGGATTCATGTCCTATAGCCCACTGGAATTCAAGATATTGATTTTTATTTAACTATGGGAATTATATTTCTTGCTTCCAGTATAATCCCTTTCTCAGGACCAAAACCGATGTAACACTTTTGTTTGTGCTGATGGTGTTTAAAACAATATGGGTGTTTATATGATATGGATCTATTATACACATACACATACACATATACACTATGAATCAATACTAAAAAGATTGGATGTTCATACTCAATAGCTCAATGTCTCATTGATGTTGTTTTCTGTTTTAATCTTAGTCAAAGTTTGCATATATTTCATAAGTTTAACCAACTGATATAATCAAATCAATACAACATATACATATCAATCATTTATAAACTTAGATTGGGAAAAACCAGAAGTTTACTCATCGATTTTTAGCTCTTCTCTATTGATACAAATGCTGCTTTGCTTATTCTCTCTGGTTTGATTGTTTTTGTGAGAGAAGTGTATTGATTTCTAGTTGTATTTATAAGCAAATTAAAGTTTTAAACAATTCATTGCATTAATTTGTTGTAGTCGCATCCACCATACCCATTAAATGTTTGAAAATACAACACATTTAGGCTTTAGCTCTTCTGTTTGATTTGATTAAGAAAGCAAATACACGACTTGTATAAAAATAAACCATACCTGGTATAGTTAGGCACTATTGCTTAGGTTATAGGAGTATGGCATTCTTCCTAAGCACATCTCTAATTAATGAATGTTGTGCAATGTCTCCATAAATATTTGTCTTTGTTGAAATATACAATGTATGAGTTGTTGTATAAAAACTTAGCTGCAGCATCATAGGGTTTTAGGCTAGGTTAATTGTATATCCACTTGCATTCTTAGCTTGACTTTGGCTTTAAAGAAAAGATTTTTATACACATCACATTAATTTTTGTACCACTATGCTTATGTAAGCATATATGCGGCCATACCCTTCTTAGATTTGCAGTCATTTCAAATGGTTAAATCATATAAATGGTTTCACTATTTCTTTGCTTGTTGATTATATATGCAGCAAAGAAAATGGTGATATTTTGGGTTAAAATGAGGCTTAGTTTTATAAGGCTTAGCTACATACTATATGCATATACAAGTTGTATTTGTTCATTCATATACTTACACTCAACAGCCTATATAAGGTTTTAAATTTAAAAAGGTTATCTTAATTTCTTAAGTGGAATCAAATTCTAACAAAAGAAATGTTTACATGTTATCCTATTATACATACAATAACCAATGTTATTTCCTATAATACATACACATATGTATACCTTCATATAAATTGGTTCTTATTATCCTAATTTACACGTACACATATGTTAAATAACAATTTTACACATATGCACAAAAATATATAGGAATTTAGATTATATTTTCTCAAGTATAAATTCTAATCATTTATAAAATCATCAATTTATAGTTTAACAAGGTCAGTTAAAATCCGGGATGTTACAACAGCTGTCACTACAACAAAACACCATATTAAAACTTTAATTTTACAACTGTGCGAAAAGCACAGTTGTAATAAATGCTTTTTTACAACTGTGCAAAAAGCACTGTTGTAATAAATATTTTTTAAACTATGCAAAAAGCACTGTTGTAATAAACATATATATCACAACTTTTCATTTTATTCGTGGTAATAAATGCCTATTACAAACTTCACGTTTATAATATCTATATTTAATAACTAATTATATTGATATTTAGTAATAATATTTAATAATAATAATTAATAATAAACTTGAGAATCAATAAAATTAATAAGTAGTTTTAATAATAATAATAAAGTAATTTATATTTAATAACTAATTATGTAGATTAGTAATTGATATTTGATATTTTATAAATAATTAATATTTAATAAATAACTAATATTAGTAATTAATATTTAATAAGTAATCTATGTTTATTCTTTAAAAAGTAATTAAAAACTTAATATTTGATAATCAATATTAGAAATTATAGTTAATTAATAATTAGTTAATAAATAAATATTAAATATTTAATTTATAAATAATTCATTATTAAATACTGTAATTAATTATTAATAATAAAATTTACAGTAACAATAATTAAGTTATGCTATTTAAAGTTACAATTTGATACTTAATAGATTAGTTTTCTCTAACGTTTTTATTTTGCAGATGTAATAAATATCTATTACATGTGTTTGTTATGACCGGTTATAATAGATACTTATTCTTGACAGCTCTTTTTTTATGTTGGCTTCAATTCAACATTTCCCTCCAAATTGAATTTTTCTTGTGTTGGCCTCAATCCAACGTTTCCCTCCAAAATAAATTTTTTGCTGCCCTCCAAATTCGTATTTCCCTCCATCCACCGTTGCTTTTATTTCTATATTCCATTCGTCCGTTCCACTTCCTAGCTCCTCGATTTATAAACAAACCCTTAAAGTCTACTTGCCAATCAAAACAAATTCGCTAGCTCTCTTATCTATTCGCTCATCATCTTTTCGTCTTCATTTCTATGCTCAGATCTAAAAAAATAAAAGACTACCTCTCAATCAAAAAAATTCGACCTTAAAATTTCCTCTTCGTAACACAGAAAAACGCATTGCCATGGGCCGTCATGCTTCGACTGAGAGATTTTGCTTGAATCGTGTGAGTCTGCACTCTTGCGGTTTTGTTGTGAGTGACGTGATGAAATTTTGGACATGTTGTATCAATTGGGGTTGAATTGGGTTTTGGTGCGATGAGATGCTGTGAGGAAGTGACACGGTGGCAGTTGAATTGTGTGGGCTTAAGGCAAGTTGACTGGCGAATTTGGGTACGATAATTAGGGATAATGAGGCTTATTTATGGTTGCGAATGTGCTCTGGTTGTCATTGTTTGGCTCTATCCAGTAACAATGTTGCGATGATGGGGACGGCGAGTTCGTAAGTCTCAGTAAGAAGACGAGACTCGTAACTGTAAGGCATGAAACTGTAACCCGATAGTCACTGGAGAAGAATGGATGGCGGTTTGGGTAAGTTGAACGTTCTTGCTTCTGTCATGCATACAATCCAAATAGTTCGGTTAATGTTTTATTTCTGAACCACAAATTTATGTGTGTGCCATTTATTGGATCTAAGTGCTTGTAATAGCATGGTTTTCATGGATAATAGCATCTATTTTTTAGTATTCAAGGACCAACGTAAGCACTCAATGGAATTACCACATTATATTGTAGATTTAATGGTAAAGATGAATGCCAGTGCTATAACTGAGGCAAAATATAGTTAGGAGAAAATATTCATTGGGTAAATATTTAAAAACAATCAACAGTTTTTTTAGTACATTATGACATCTACTCGTACAGAATTTTGAAAAGACTATCATTGATACTTTAAATGTATTTATGCTGCATCTTTTGAGTACAACGTGTCCAGTTATGTAAAATATCGATGTGGAGTCTTGCAGAGAATATGTGGGATTCTGTCCATATCATGTTTGAGGAAATGTCGTTTGCAGGACTTCTCAAATTTTAAAGGTCCTATTCAATGTTTTTCTGTATATTTATTTTGTAACAACTAGTATAAATGGTTATCTAACCAGTTGCCTAATCTCCCTCCCGCATTAAAAACATGTGGGCAATAACATAAAATTAATCTATGATAGTTAGAGTACTTATTGTATGTCTCTGTTCAAAATGGCGTTGTAGCTGTTAGCTATTTTAATTGCTCTGATACCACTTTGTTAGAATTTTGAGGAGGAAGAGGAATAGATTAATGAGAAAAAAGGAATATTTGGAAAAGAGGAAAACTTTATAATTTGCTTTATTACTCTTTCATTTCTTAATTCTTCCTTCATACATACATACAAATGAGACAAACTCTTATTTATAACATACAGTAGAACCTTCTAGATTTGTAATATTCTAGGAATATCTTTTCCTAATTAATAGCAACATTAAAACCTCTCATAAAACCTAAATAGCAAATTACCATTTATCTTGACCTTTCTTAAATATGTCACTAATTAATGTTTCCTACTAAAAACCAAGTTTATTTTCAACATCCTCCCTTAAACTTGGTTTTATTACTCCAAGCAGATTACTTTGTATCTCACGTGTTTTGGATGGAACAAATAAATTGTCAAAACTTTCTTTTTCCTTTTCTTCTTCTTCGTCATTATCAAGGTCTCTGATGTGACTTCACAAATCTTCATTGTAGTGCTCCGTTCATCTTGCTTTCTTTCATTATTATGGGATATTCCAAAAAATATATGCTCTAACTTCCATTTTGTTCCCTGTCATTAATTTTGAATGAGTCATATATGACGTCATTGAATTCTTTCAAAAAGTCACCTTTACAATATTTGATCAATTCAATTTCTTCGCTTGTGTTAACTAATACCGAACAAACATCAACACTGGCCTTTTTCTCACCAACAGTCATGCTTACTTTTATAGGTTTGTTGTTCATAAAGGTCCAATTGCTTTCCTTCCGTTTATCATTTTGAATTACATCAACAGCTTCAAGCATGACTTTAGATTCTTCTTTCATGACAGCATCCTCTTTCTCAATAACTTTAGATTCAGTAACATTATCAGACTTCTCATTATTGGCATTCTTTGTATCAGACACCGCTTCGCTTACTCCTTCAACTTTAGTCATTCTGGCATCCATATTTTTATTCTCTTCCACATCATTGGTTGACTTAACCTCTTCGATGTGCACTTTAGCTTCAACATCTTCCTCCTTCTCAATATTCTTCACATCGACAATTAAATTGTCTTCTTCTATGTTTGTCTTCTCCACATCATCCGCTTCTGAATTGCTTTGTTCATCTACTTTCTCTTCTGCTTCGATTATCTTTTCATCTATCATGTCTTTATTCTTTTCACCATTCTCAATTTTTAAATCCTCTTTGAAGTTTACATCAGCAACTTTATCACCATTTTCCTCCTCCATATCAATAAGTTTTTCATTCGCTTTATTCTGGTCACCGACTTCTTCTTTCTCTTCTTTTACGTCATCTTCTTCTTCTACTTCATATTCTTCCACGACTTCCTCCTCGATTTCTTCTTTAGCAGCTTTCCCTCTCATCAGCTTCTCTTCAGCTTTTAACTTCTTCTCCACCACTCGAACATCAACAATTTTTTCTCCATAGCCTTTTGACTGATTCACATTCGCCTTCACCATTGTAAAGTAATCCGAAGTCGATTCGGATTCACTCATCTTCATTGCTTCGAAATCACTCCTTAGCGATTGAAGCTTAACTTTCTTTACTTTGTCAACTCCTTGGAAAGATTTTTCCAAAATTTCCCAGGCTTCTTTTGAAGTGGCTGCATCGATTACTATTTCAAACATTGAATCATCCAAACATTGATGGATGAGGCTTAGTGCATATTGATCTTTTCCCTTCATGTTTGCTAATGCTTCCTTCTCTGCTCGAGATAACGCAGTTTCATTTTCTGGCTTGTCGTAGCCTTTGTCTACGATCTCCCATACATCTTGTCTGCCAAGTATAGCTTTCATTCGAAGACACCATTTTCTTTTGTGAGACGAGGATATTGGAGGAAAAACATTCCACTGTTTGACATTTTATCACACCTTCACGAACTTGGCTCTGATACCACTTTGTTAGCTATTTTAATTGCTCTGATACCACTTTGTTAGAATTTTGAGGAGGAAGAGGAATAGATTAATGAGAAAAGAGGAATATTTGGAAAAGAGGAAAACTTTATAATTTGCTTTATTACTCTTTCATTTCTTAATTCTTCCTTCATACATACATACAAATGAGACAAACTCTTATTTATAACATACAATAGAACCTTCTAGATTTGTAATATTCTAGGAATATCTTTTCCTAATTAATAGCAACATTAAAACCTCTCATAAAACCTAAATAGCAAATTACCATTTATCTTGACCTTTCTTAAATATGTCACTAATTAATGTTTCCTATTAAAAACCAAGTTTATTTTCAACAGTAGCTTTGTGTTCAAACCATGAAGCAAAACTTCAGGTCATAAGTGATAACCTGTAATCTATTTTACCACTTTCTTCTTAGTTGTTGAATGCTCCTAATTGAGTGGTCTCCATGGCGCATGTTCCCTGATTGTATATGCTAAAAAATAGTTTTATATGTACTGTTATGCGACTTAAAATGCAGGCAAAATAACAACACACTAGCAGTAAAGCCCAAAAAATTGATAGGCTATTGGTCTAACAAGGTATTAGCATCAATGTAGAAAGTTCATCACAAATATTATGTGCAAAACAATTTGGTGTTGCGAAATGCAAAAGCCATAAATGGTTCTTTTTTTGCTTTACCTCTTTATGCAACAGCTTCTAAAGGGGGACTTCCTGTTAATGACAGGTAAAGATAGATTAATTTTATGTTGAGTTCGTTATATTTCTAATAATTCAGATACAATTTAGGTGATGAATTTTCTAGTTTCCACATGTACTATTGTCTAAGTATTGTGTTTCGGTTTGTCATCTTTGCAATACAAGAGTGTGCGGTTGCCTAAACTAACAATGCCTAGTACTTTTTGTACGTTAAATGGCCAATATATTTTATCTATCCTTTTCAGATTAAACAAGTTAAAGGAGTAAGGGTTTAATCTTAAGGATAATATGATTGAACTATGCGTGTTTCAGCGAAGGAAGATTATCATACGAATGAGGATTTACTTCGGTCTCTTGATGCTGTTTAGCAGGTAATTTTTTTTTTTGACTTTTGATAGGTCTTATTTCACGTAGTAATTTTTTTAGGTTCTACCTCCAGTGCATTTAGGTCTTCCTTTAATGCCTTTGATATGTCTCTTTAAATTTATAATTGTGTGCAGATAGCCACATCAAAAATGCGAGCAGAAGATATAAGGATAGCATTAGGTGGAGGCCAATCACATATCAGAGGCAAATGAGCATTGTAGATTTCATAAGCAACTGATCTTTGTAATTGTAATTTTATACATTTTTATGTGGTATATGATTTATAATTTGTATTATGGATATAAAGTTGTGATTTTTATCAATGAATGGATCATTATGCCTTCAAAGGTATATTAATTTCTTATGTTATTTATCAATTCATTGTTGCACATAATATATATAGATTATTATGCATGTAATTTGTGGATACATTACAACTGTAAAACAAAAGTTGTAATTAAATATTTCACAACAGTTATAAATAGTTGTAAAAATTACAACAACAACTGTGCATAGCTGTTGTAATAAAGTTTATTACAATTGTGGAAAAAAGTTGTAAAATATACATATTACAACGGTGTTGCAACGGTCCAAAAAAGTTGTAAATTTTTTTAGTTTATTACAACTTCTTTATACACGACGGTTAGCCCACCGTTGTAAAATGTATATTACAACTTTTTTCCACCGTTGTAATATAGTCATTTTGTTGTAGTGTGTTTCACATGTATAAAAAGAGAAAGATTAAGGGCTATTAAATATGGGCTTGTATGCAGCTGCTGTTAGGTTAAAAGATATTATATTGAAACTATATTATGTGCAAAACCTTGCAACCAACGTTTTGATCAAAATTGGTTTATGGGATGTGGCACATGTTACTCGCGAAGAATGCAAGTGATTATGGAGAGAAACTGGGGGAGCTTAGGGACGTAGTAGAGAAGGTTGGGATGTTTAGGAACTTGTTTTGGTTAGGGACTGCCAAAATTGGTTTATGGAAAGCTGAATACAAAAGAGAAGAGGATTAAGATGAATGAATTTGTGTATGAATCGTACAAGGAGGTGGAACAATGTGGTTTTTTGAGAAAGATGGTGGGGAGTTTGAGTTGTTGGATGTTGGGTATTTGAGTGGGGAATGTGGAAGGGATCCGTTACATCCGCGGTTTTTGACTGTTCAAATCGGCAATGATCCTCAATGTCGACATAAAAAATCAAAAAAACGGACAGTTGTTGGGATTTATATAAGAAAAAGAAGAGAAGAAGAAAAACAAACACAGAATCTCGTAGCAGAAGGACGAAATATAATAATTTAATAACAGTTCATGAAGTTGTTAAAACATACATTTGATTATATTTTACAACAATTATCAGAGTTAACTATCAGAAACTTACCAATGTTTGCAGCAGAGTAATAATAATAAACACGTCTGTTGAGCTCCATCTTCATCTTCGTAACATTGTCTTCAATAACTGAAAACTCAGGCTGACCCGAGCACAAATGAAAAAACAAAAATTCTCGGATTAAAACTAAAATATTCTCATATTAGTTAAATCAAATTCATGCGATAATATGAGTGTAATAACTTAAGAGATGTTACGAGAATTTCCATCACCTAAGGATCCGTTAAACTAGATACTATATAATACAATACGTTGTTATAATAGTGTCTATGGTTAAATATAACATATTAAAATAGCGTAAGCGAGATTACATTTTTACCCTTACACCGTTTATAATACCATAGTCTATACAAATACCGTAAAGTCCACAGTATGTAGTGCTATCAGAGGGCACTCCATAGGTACGGTACAAATCAAAGTCGCAGGGGGCTCGATCAGGATAAATGACAAGGCACACGAGGAATGGCCAGAGTAGGAATATACTAGTTGCATGCCCGGATTGGTGGTAACGCATAGACGTGACTAACGCCTATCTCGAACAAGACTCCCAAATCATAGATGCGCATCAAATCAAATCAATCAAACCGAGGGATTATAGTATTAAAGGAAGAAGTGTTGTCGATGGAGGTAGCTAACCCCACTTGGTCACGGTATAGCCCTGTTTTAGTTATTTTAATTATGACCCGAAGGTCAAGGATATCCATTATCGTTCTATTTCGTCATATCCAGTAATCACCTCCAAATCAACCTACTTCATTCTGGAACTCCACCGCGTACACAGTTGTTAAAGTAGTTTTCGGTATTGGCAGAGAGTATGACAATATCCGATCTCGGTCTCTTTAATAACCAATCGTTTACATTTTTCACACTGGTCAGTTCTTTTACATTTCAAAGGGTTCGTACTTCATATCAAAATATCAAATTTTTATTAAAATCATTTCAATATTCTGGAGAAAATATTATTCATCAGAAAATCTACATTTAAACTAATTTAAAATCTTGAAACAATTCCTACTTTAAAATAATTTGAATATTAAAATAGTTAGAAATATATTTGAAATAGTTTAGATATATAATTTCAATAGTTTGAAAAATAAATGGTTAGTAATTAAATAGAATAATCAAATTTAGTAAAATCTATAGTCAAAATAATAAAGTAGTTTATAAAATAAATAGTTAAATATTAAAATAGTTAATTTAAAAGAAATAATAAAATAAAATAGTTATAAGTTAAATAGTATATAAAGAAAATTATTATTATAAAATAAAATAGTTTATAAAATGGTTTTAAAAAATAATATAGTTGGAATTAGAATCATATCTTCAAAATTTAACCGAACAGGAAAACATATTTCAGTTTCAGATAAATTCGACTAAATTTTGATATCTTAATTCAAATCAATTCGACTTCACATTTTTAGTTCAATTCGATTCAACAATTCAATTTCAAACAATTCGATTCAAATAATTGAATTTCAATTATAATTCTCACTTTGAATTATTCGTTTATAAAATCTCGAGTTCACAGTTCAATCATTACAATAAATCAGATTAATTTAAAATAATATTAAAAATGGATAAACAATTCAATTTCAATAAATTTATATTTTATATTCAATTCAATTTAACTTCATTTATCCACATTCACGAATTTTATTAAAATTGAAAATTTTAATTTCAAAGCATAAAGTCCAAATTTAAAGAAAAACGATTAATGATGTCACTTATTTTGTCTTTAAAATAATATTCCAAAATTCAAGATTAAAAACAATTTTTATTTAACCAACCGGTGTCCGTATATAATTTTCTACCCTATGGCCAAGTAATACTTAAAATTTAATTTTAGTATTTTGGGAAAGGATATATATTATTTCAATCCATATCAGGGTCACAGGTACTTATCATTTCAACCTACGTTCTTAATTCATTTTAATGATTAATCCTGGGTTTATTTGATGCCCATAACATCTAGGGTAATAACTGGGATTAATCAACAGAAATCAATAACATATATAAACAAAGGCAATGTTATTCAAACTCCAAATTTGGTTAAAAGGTGGCTCATTTTTTATTATTTTTAAAATTTACTAAAGAGATGACATTAGAATGTAACACCCCTTAAAACCAAATTATAATACGACCAAGCTACCATTAAAACATTATTATTGACACTTCAAAAATGGTTAAAGATGGGGGTCATGGATGAAATTCGGCAAGGCTTTCTCTCATTTATTCACGGAATTCGGCAGGGTATGGTTGAATTTCACCCTTAAATTCGTTAAAGGGCCATCGAAAATGAAAAAATAACAAAAAACGATGGGTATATACCGAATTTTGTTTTTGACTGGTCTTCCTTAACCTTTTTTGGAGTGTTAGTAATAATCTCCAGAAAAAACGATTCGAAGAAGTAAAGTAGGGATATTTTGGTATACTATTTTTTTGTTCGGTACGCCCTATAACAATTTTAAATATGAATGAAGTTTCCTTAAAATCGACCACTCCTTAACCTAATTTGGAGTGTGAATAACAAGGCCCTTAAAATATTCAAATTAGAAAATTCATGCAGCAGTCACACATCAATTAATACTCCTCCTTGCTTTTGGACCTGCTGCATACACCAAGCTTTGTTGTAAAAAATTCAAACTTGCCGAGAGGTAGTGGCTTGGTGAAAACATCTGCAACTTGATCATTTGTTTTGCAGTAAACAAGATTGACAACTCCATCCTTTCGTACTTCCCTTAAATTTTTTTTTGATATTAAAGTGTTTAGTTTTTCCATGAAACAAAAGATTATGAGAGATAGCAATATTAGCTTGGTTGTCATTAAGAATTACTATGCTTTCCTTCTGCTCCAGATCAAGATCAAATAAAAAAATCTCAGCCATAAAGCTTGATTAATAGTAGCTGTTGTAGCAATAAACCTTTCTTCGACAGTGGACTGAACCACGGTTTCTTAATTTTTCGAGCTCCATGAGAAAACATCATACCCAAGAGTGAAACAGTAGTCTGAAGTGCTCCTTATATCACTTCAGAAAAATCAACAAGCTTGAACTCCTTGCTCCTTGTGAAATTGACACCAAAACCACTTGTGTCTTTGTCATATCGAATCACTCTTTTGGCAACCTTGAAATGTAATTCACGTGCACAATGCATGAATCGAGACAAAATACTAACAACATTCAACATATCAGGCATTGTTGTTGTGAGTTACATCAACTAACCAATCAAACTTTTGAAATATCATTCATCAAGTTTGTCAGCACCATTTTCTTTGCACAAATTCTCCTTTTGATTCATTGGAGTGCTTGCTTCTTTGCACTCCTCCATATGAAACTTCTTTAATATTTCCTTCACATATTTTTCTAGTAGATGAAAACTTCACGTTGCCTTTTCTATATCTCCATGCCAAGAAAGTAAGACATGAACCTGAGATCTATCATTTCAAACGCCTTCATCATCAACTGTTTGAAATTTTGAATATGATCCACATTGATTCCTGTAATCACTAAGCCATCAACATACAATGAAAAATAAGAATGTCAGTGTCATTGTTCTTGACATACAAGGTAGTTTCTGATAGACTTCTTACCAATCCCAAGTTCAACCAATGTACATCAATTTTGATGTAACAAGCTCTTGGATTTTGTTTTAAACCGTAAAGGGCCTTATTGAGACGGTAGACCTTATCTTCTTTACTTTCCTTCACAAATCATTGGGGTTTCTCAACATAAATTTCTTCATTTAAGACACTATTTAAAAAAAGTTTATTTAACATCCAAATGGAACATTTGCCCAGTCCTTTTGTGCTGCTATTGAATACAGTAACTGATTATGTCCAATCTAGCAACATGAGAAAAGATTTGGGCATACCCTTTAACTACAAGCCTGGCTTTGTGCTTGTTGATCGAGCCATCAGCGTTAAGCTTTGTTCTAAGCACCCACTTAACTCCAATTACCTTCCTGCATTGAAGCCTCTCCACAAGGATCCTAGTCTTGTTCTTCTCTATCATTGACATCTCCTCCTCCATTGTAGCAATCTGCCTTTGATCCTTCTTTGCTTCTGCAAAGTTGGCAGGTTCACATACAACAATATTGCACCTTTGAAAAACATCTGAGAGTAACCTTGTTCCTCTAACGGGAACATCTCCATTGTTTCATTTTGTCGGTTATAATCATCTTTGATGCTTGAACCAAAAAACTTTTGTTTTTAGATCTGCCATGGTCTGACTCTTCTTCTCTAAGTTATCCGAGATCCGCTCTTCATCCTCCACAAAGTGAACGTCCCTACTAACAACAATATTTCTAGCTTGTGGCTGGAAAATTTTATGGGCCTTACTGACAGTAGTATAACCTATAAAGATACTCGATGTAGCTCTCCTATCAAGTTTGTCATGCTTACTGTGTGGAACATGAGTGAAACACAAGAAACCAAATATTTTAAGAAAATTCAGAGATGATTTATATCCATACTAGAGCTCAAATGATGTTTTACCCCTTATACTCTTGCAAGAAGTCTATTTTGTTAGAAAATGACAGTGCTTGTTGCTTCAGCCCAAATTTGTTTTGGCAAGTTTTTCTCATGTAACATACACCTTGTAATTTCCAATATAAATCTGTTCCTTCTTTAACTAACACTATTTTATTGTGGAGTGTATGGTGTAGTCAGTTAACGTTGAATGCCCGTCTCTTCACAAAAGCGATCAAATTTTTCAGAGGTGTACTCCTTTCCATTATCCGAATTCCAAATGAAGAGATCAAATTCTACAACCACTCTCGTTCTCAACCCAGACTTTGAACTTCTTAAACACTTGAGCTACATCTGATTTGTGTTTCAAAAAGAAAATCCAACACATAAGTGTGAAATTATTACTGAATGCAACATAACAAATACTACCATTTAAAGAAGGTGTTCTTTATGGACCTACAATATCTGTATGTACTAGTTGAAGCTTCATCATTTCTCTCTATGTTGTCTTCGGAAAAGGGCATTTGCTTTGCTTTCCATATTTATATGATTTGCAATTTGGAATGTGATTTTCAAGTTTTGCAAGACCATTTTCCGTCTTCTTTGATTTCATTTTGAGCACCCCTGATGATAATAGTGTCCAAGTCTCTTGTGCTATACCTCACTCATATTTTCTTTGATTCTAAAGGCAGTGCGCTCCTCCTCTAAAGGATTTAAAGCAAAACTTTTCGCTTTCATTTTTAGTTTGAAAATATCTTTACCGTTCGCATCTTTTATCAAACAACATTTGTCTTCAAACATAACTTTATTACCCTTTTCAATTAGCTGGCTGACACTTAACAAATTCTGATCAATTTCAGGGACATACAACACATTAGTTGTAACGGCGCGATTTTCGATGCCTCGAAAGTCGTGTCATTATTGAAATAATTTAGAAGATGAGATAGAAAAGATAGAACTAATAGAATAGATGAGTAAGAAGAACATCAGGATCACACAGTGGAATTTAACAAATATAATATCACATCATATATTACATATCAAAGTTTGTTACATCATAGAATACTTCATACATCCTACATGGATACAAGCCCAACACAAACATTCATCTTGATACTTAGATATAGATATAACTGATAAGATGACTCCATGACTTCCTAGTCCAAAATATTTCAAAGGATTTCCATTCATCACCTGGATCACTTGTCTACCCATACCAATTGTTATGAGTACCCAAGAGTTTAGGAAACACATAAAATAAACTCTGGATCAGTCAGGGGACTGGTGTGAGTAAACACAACTAAATAGATTAGAAAACAAGGAATAAGGTTTTTCACATTGGACAGATTCATTTGACTTTAGAAATCTTTAGACCAATCCATAACTATTATATGGATGATGACCCAATTATCTTGATATCAAATTTTTTGATATTATGATAGTTTTTATCAAATAAATAATCATCTAGTGAAACGCTTGCATCTCACGTTCACGTATATATTATAAAATCTAAAACCGCAAAGCGCTTATTGGAGATTGGATTCCAACAGACAAGGTAGGGGAGCACCTGTCGATCAGTGTAATCTAAAGAGGATACACTGGGGTTCAACAAGAACGTCTTGCAACCCGACCTCATATGACCGTCCACTCATTTAGCTTGAGTGTAACAAATATATTACCACCTCCACCTCCACGGTTGGGATCAGCAACCTCTACCGAATGCTGCAGCAGTGAAATAGAGATGATAAAACAAAAGGAATTACTCTAGATGGTGATAATACACCCTGCTTGGGTATGACACAACTAGCCAGGCTGCCTTGGCCGGTTTTTTGTCATTTCCTGGTTGTGAGGTTTGAGGTCATATTTATCCTTCTGACGGATTATTTCTTCAATTACTTTGAATGCCACATCGTCATATCTGTCAGAACACTCATTCGATTTCCCAAATATATTACGGGCAATAAAGCTAAGAGAAACGAATTTCTCCGCCACCAACGTAATATACTTACGTAAATTCAATGTGTAGAATCTAATAGATATACGTTGTCAGGCACCCATCCATTCTGGTTTGTCCTGGGACTGAACAGACCGAATGTACTATTTAAAATAGCCCTTGCATATCTCCATCTTCAATATCTCTAATAGGCGTCGTATAATTCGAGTCGAAGCGGAATATTTATCCCTGTCTCTTCAAAACGATGTATGTAATGTCATTTACATTCGATAAATAATTATCGGTTTATCATGATTATAATTTAGTTTACACATTCTTTATTTTAAAAAAACAGTATATGTTAACATTGTTCATATCTGGATAATTTAATTATCCTTTATAAATGAACAGTTAAAGTGTGTGCGTCGCACACGGTATTTTACTTTGTTTGTCATCGCTGTTTATACGATGTTTAATTCTTCCGTTATCCTTGTAAATTATTTTCTTACTCATATTTAATCATAAATAATTTAAATTAATTATTTCCTTATTATTTCTATATTCAAACTCGTCAAACTTCTGTCTCTGATCTTCTGCTACTGTGTACCTTCTACTTGCCTATGATATAGAAATAAAAATTCACTTTTTATTTGTTTATTCTTTAATTTTATTTATTTTCTATTTTTAAATTAAAAATCGTTTTTAATTTAAAAACCTCGTTCAGAATCTTCTTTGTAAACATATTTACCAGTACCGGTTATTGCGAATACCAAAGTACCGAGGTCTGCGAATTGCCAAAGTACCAGGGTCTGCGAAATGCCAAAGTACCAGGGTCTGCGAAATGCCAAAGTACCAGGGTTTATGAAATGCCAAAGTGCCAGTTTATCGGAAATACCAAAGTGCTAGTTTACCGGAAATACCAAAGTGCCAGTTTACCGGAAGTGCCACTTTCGGAAATACCACTTTTCGAAAGTGCCACTTTTCGAAACCCCATGTTTTTACTTTCCCGATCAACCCAAACCTCTTGCGGCAGCCTTGGCAGATCCTCCTTTGTTTTTCCAAAGTACCAAACCCAAATTTCTCGTGCCCACCACATTCGATCACCATGTTTTTCCTATGCTAGTTCCTCCTTTGTCTTCCTTATCTCACACACACATACACACTGTACCTGTGCATGTGCACACCGCCTCCTACCACCATGAAGGCACCCCGCTACCATCAGCGAACCCCATTTCCTTCCCAAGTCGCCATCCACCAGCGTCCATGACCCCACGCCACCTCCACCTTAATTTCATTGCTCCACCATTTAAACTGGAAGATGCGGTTTCCATTTGACCTCAAACTAACCCTCCTCACATCACTTCCGTCCAACCGAAGGTCTTGCCCACCTCCGTCCTCTTGGTTGACCTTAGGGGCACTTCCTCCACAACTCTTGGCCCACTCGATCAACACGACACATCCAAAATCCGTGTACCCAAAACAAACTAAAAATCTAAATCGAGTTCAAACCTTCGATCCAAGCTATGGAAAAATCCAACAGTAATTTTCCCATGATCTACAGCCCACCAAGCTTCTCCAGACTGATTCCCATAGTCTCCGATCAAAGGGATCACCGGAAAACCCCAAAAGTATTTTTATAGATGAACTTCAAATTTCTATTTAACCACAACTCTAAAAATTGTGATTTTGCCATCTAAATTCATGATTTAATCGTACGAATCCATTCGTAAGCCTGAATTACCATATTTCGATGTTTGGATTTTTAAGTTTTCTGATCCTCTTCATGTATATTTACTCATATATGTGAACCATATTATATAAGTTGCCACCATGGTATCATAAACTATAGATAAATGCAAATACCTTTCAAGGATAACATATATGCTATAACTTTCTAGGATCTAAGTGGTGAATTTTCTTAAAATAACATAGGCGGGAGTATCTTTATTGGTTTTCGACATACTGGTATGTTTTCAAGAATAACAGTGCCTCTCATTGATCATACATCTCAGGTGATGTCATTATAACTAATAACAAGCAAAGGTATGTTTATATAAGGCATTAACCAATGAAATAATTAAGTGGTGATTCAAAATGGAAAATGGAAAGTGAAGTCTACTCACTATATATTGTTCACTGTCATTATTTTCACAGGAATCCGATTTTATCATATGTATATCACAGACCACTTGTATTCAGAGTTCACATATGTAAATTAAACTACCAAACAAGCAATCATAGAATAATTATAAAATGAAACAGGACAAAGTTCACTCACCTTAAAGCTTTCCTTTCCTTTTCTCTAGTTTCCCCTACTAGTTCAAATCTCAGCACAAACTTGGTGTATATTTTGTTGTGAAGAAAAAGTATGGCTTCAAGGCCATATCTATAGCTAAGTTTCTAGAAATAACAATTCTATCTTTTCATTTGTTTTTGTTTAAAATAAGTTGCTTAGTGTAACACCCCACATCTGTTAAGGTCACTCACAGAGGGAATGCCTTAACTTCAATGGAGCATTATGGGTGCTGGAACTGAAATATTACAAGACAAACGTATATAAAACAACGGAAAGTAAAGTAGAAGTACTTCAAATCATTTATTAAATATAATTGTTTACAATAAAAGCCCATCAACTTCCAATACCCAATTACATAGCCAAAATATCTGTCTTGCTCAAAAACAAAGAAGCAAAAAAATAAATTGTAGTATTCCCCAATAAAGCAAAGCAAGCCATAGCCAAGAGAAATCCAAGCAGTACATGAAAGAGCCTTGGAGCTTGGTAAGATCCGAACTAAGTTGTATTCCCACCCTGTGAACCTGTGGGGGGGGGGGGAGGGGACGAAATAAAAAGAGGCGAAACAAATTGGGTCAGTCATAAAGACTGAGTAAGTCCTAGTGACTTTCAGCATAAAAACAAGTAAAGATAATATGGCATGAATAAACTGAAAGTAAACATAAGCATGATGACGAGGTAAGTTACAGGCATGATGAATCAAGTATAACATCCCATGCTTCCTATCAAGAGTAGCATCACAAGATTCCTACCAAGTATCACATCGCAAGGTTTCTAAGCTTCACCATTATCCTATTTTCCTTGATTTTCTATATTCTCTGCACCACCTAACTAGCGTTCCAATTAATTTACTTGGTTATAATTACAAGATAAGTGATCCCCCATAACCCGCATGGTAGTTTCATAGGTATATATCCCACGATGAGGGTCCCACCTCATATTGACAGTTTCATGTCCCCACCGCACCTATCTTAATTGATCGGCTCTTACTTACAATGTTTCATATGTGTTGTATACTAAGGTTATCCCAACCCCGTAGTTGTGGTAGCCTTCAGGACTACATCTAATATGAGGATTTTCACCTCAACCAGCCCAATTGCCATAAATGTGTTAGATGTATCCTTACTACCCTAATTGATCGGTTCCTACTCGACCTAGTTCTTGCGGCCCCCTACTCGTAGATACCTGTGCTGGTCCCACCCTAGGGTGTATCAATCCCTAGGAGGCAACCCCAATACCCTTTTTGATGCACAACTTTATATCTAATGATGCCCAGTGGCTAAATTTTCCACTTTGGAATACGTGCACGCCCATAATCCGTCGGAACCTGCACCGTTGCATTCCCTGCCGCCATTTTGACCACTTACAATCAGCCCAGTAATCATGCCCCACCCTGCCTAGCTCAGGGTACCGTTGATATCTAATGTGGGTTACTGCTGAAACGGGTCCCGCTACTAGGGTTTTCCTAGGGTCTGTTCGTATACCCCACAGGTTGGTTAAGTGTTATCTATTTAACTTAACCCCACCCCCCATCATGATACCGTGGTTAAGTGTTCTCTCTTGTGTTACTTAACCCTACCGCATGTCTTGTTATATCGGTTAAGCTTTCTCCCCTGTGTTAACTTAACCCTTACCACACCTCACGTTAGTTTGGTTAAGTGTATGTTAACTCAACCTCATCCACTAGCCATTTTATAATGGTCAAGTATTACCCTCGTGTATTTACTTAACCCTACCACACATCAGGTTATATCGGTTGGGTGTTATCAACCCATTCAAGTTAAACTAACCCATTTAACTTAACCCTTCCATTCGTTAGATTGCATTGGTTAAGTATTTCAAATAATTCATGGCTTAACCCGCCCACGTATCATGTCAAGTTGGTTAAGTGCTGTCTAGTGATTCATAACTTAACCCCGCTATCTTAGCATATCAAATTGGTTAAGTGTTTTCAAGTAGTTCATGACTTAACCTGCCTACGTATCATGCTAAATTAGTTAAGTATTATTCATATGTTCAAGTTGACTTAACCCTGCCACGTGTCATGTTATATTGGTTAGGTGTCATTAGTCTAGTCATATTACTTAACCCACCTATTCATGTCATATCGGTTAAGTGTCATTAGTCTAGTCATATTACTTAAACCACACATTGGTTTGATTAACAGTTAGGTTGGTTAAGCCTACACTTATAAGTTTTACGTGTTCTTAACTCATACCGGTTAGGTCCATATTTACATGTCAAATTTCCATGTCATCCCACCTAACCCTCTGACCATACCCACGTCTTATTATGGTTAGTATTCCTTAATTCATTCATTATGACAAACGAATCATGACCTCTCATATTAGACCATGCATTTTGTGGCCACTGGATTTGCCGGGTGGTTCCGGGCAGATTTACACCACAAACTAAGTCTAACCTCGTGTCATAAATCGTTACGCCTACAACTCGACCTTTGACCTCTCACATTAGACTGACACTTTGTGGCTACTGGATTTGCAGGGCGGTTCCGGGTAGATTTACACCACAAACCGAGTCTAACCTCGTATCAAAGGTCCATTAATGGTCGTATTCCCCCCAAAACCCCAATATCAGTTCATATGTTTAACATATAGAAATGTTCATGTTCTAACCACGTTCATATTTCCAGTTATATGCCAATTATCAAGTTCATAATTCACGTTTTTGCCCAAAAACGTATTCCCAAATTATTATCATAATTCACTATAAGGTTATGCCAAGTTATAGCCTTTTATTTACAATACATACCAACTACCCAAAACCCAACTTAGGCGCGCTCATATTAAACCTCTACCAAGTCATAAATTATCATATATGTTTCAACTCCAAATTTTACATAATTAACATATGACCAAGGGATTACATGTTAGTTTTACATATGTCAAAATTCATGATTTACATGTTTACAAAGCTATGCTTAATTTACATAGATCAAGTTTTATACCCAAAATTACATGTATACCACGTTTACTCCAACATACCCATAACAAGTTCTAGCCAAATTACCTATATCAAGATCCATATCAAATTACATATGCCAATCCCCACTCTTGCAATTATTATTTTAATGACAATACCCAAATATCCAATTTCATGTTAATGGTAGTAATACCCAAATATCCAATTTTTATGTTATGCCATCAATTCCACTAAACACATATATTCAACTAGGCAATATTCCAATATTTCCCCCGTATACCATCGCACGCATATCGTAGTTTAGGCCTATGTCCGAAATTGACCTAGGTTCATCAAAAGAAAATAAATAGGGGAAGGTAGAAGTTGCAATAAAAACAAGATCAGAGAGAAAACGGCATAAAAGAATCATCTTAGGCATAAAGAATAGATCTTGATAATAATATCAACATGAACTAAGAAAAATTGATTTACAACAGGCTGAATAGACCATAAACTTGTCATGCGAATAAAGATAGAAAAGTTCTCAAGATCGAGATCCACGAAGAAACAAGAATAGACTTGAATCAAAAGTCCAATTTCACTTCATGACATGTCCATATTAAATTTAATTATTTTAATATGAAAATAACTAGAACTTACAGATCGTGGACAAGGAATTAAGAACTGAATTTGTCGTAAAAATGTTGCGGCATTGTTGATTTATTGTCTAGAATCATTGTTGAAGCTTTGTTCTTTGAATTGATTTGAGTTTGAATGCATGTACTTTGATTTGGAGACGGCGACCATCGTTCAAGAGGTATTTTAGCAGCATAATGGTGTAAGAATGATTTGATATGAATTAGGTTAGGTCTTAGGATGTATTTATAGGGGTACCAGCTAGTTTAGGCCCTTAGATTAACCCTAGAATCAATCTGGACCATCAAAACACGTCTCAGGCTTCAAAAATGGGTTCTGGGTCAAAACAGGCCGACCAGGTCGACCTGTAAGGGGGGGGGGGAGGTCGACCATATGGTCGACCTGGCCCCCTGGTCGACCTTCCTGGTCCTGTGCTGCCTAAAATTTGCTAAATCTTCTACATGCCATAACTTCTTCATCTGGACTCCGATTTTCGAAAACTCGGACTCTATTTCATGTAGAATTCCGAAACGAACGCAATGGCGCAACCCGTTTCCCATGATTCTCATTTTGAAATTTAATTATACCCTGATTTCTAGTTTCAACATGTTATTAAAATTCGGGTTGTTACACTTACATTTTACGTTATAGCATTCCAATCCCTGTTAGACTAACCCCTTTCTAATCCTATACCATGTTTCAGGGAGCCATTTCGTACAAGAATATTTGTTTTATCTTAGATATTTAGGCCAATCAACTTGTCCTATGTTAAAGTTCTAGAAAACATGTCCCTTCACCATGATTTCATTAAATGCAATGTATTTTCTCAGATTTGAATGAAGATAAAAAAATGGTTTCCTTTGTACCTTATGTGTTTGATATTTTTCTAAGAAGAATTATTTATTTAATAAATTGTGCTGTAGCTTTTTAGGGGATGTATATTTCCTACTTTTAGTCCTAATATTCACAGTTAGATCATATTAATGATATTGACTTTGCTTCTTTTGTTTCTATCTATATTTCACTTTATATTTTGCTGAGACATTCTAAAGAACATGTTTTGTGCGTGTTGTCTCATATGTTAATGTTCATATAAATAGCTGAATTGTTTTACTGCAGATGTATACTTGTTTGTCTTTGTTTTGTAGCAAAGTTATTTTCATTTTTAAAGTGAACAAATGTCCCTATTATTATATATATATTTAGTTATTTATTAATATATATATATTTTATATGTATATATACGATTCAAATTGTCATAGCTTGTTAAACACACATCTTTTATTTTAATTTCCTTATTAAAATCAAATATCAAAAGCTAGAAAAAGTCGGGATATTACATCAGTAATAAATTTTGTACCTGAATAAGCTGAGATTGCAATGATTCCTTTACCCTTCATAGCTATGTACTTGTCATCCCTAACTCGAACCTTTAACGAATTTATGTTACTTAGTTCTCAAAATAAATCTTTGTTATTTGTCATGTGATTAGTACAACCGTTGTCTATAAGCCAACTAATAATTTAATCAATGCCAGGAAGCATGTAGCAACAAACAAGTGATCCTTCTCCTCTTGATTGGCGGACTTTGCTACTTCGTTTTTGTATTGATCTCTGTTTTTGCATATAATAACTTCATGCCCCATCTGATTGCATTTGATGCACTTGGCATCAGGCCTTTTCCAACAACTAAATGGAGGATGGCCTTTCTTTCCGTAATGTTGGCATGGTGGGTAAGTTCTCTATTGAAATTTGTTCATCCCCTTTGCATTGGTATATGTTGTACTTGCACCATTTCCTTCACTATTCTCCACATTTTTACTTTTGGCCACGTAATGATGCTTGGCTGCTAAAGCTCCTTCAGTGTTTATTTCTTCCCTTATCAGTCTTCTTTGTTCTTGTGCTTGCAATGCATGCAACAATTCAACTGTAACTACCCATATTTTTAGAACCAATTTAAAATTTATTTTTAATTGATTTTGATGGAAATCAAATATTTTAAACGATTTATTTTGAGAGTAAACGATGTATTTTTTTATTTAAATCGAAGTTTGAATGTATATAATTTATAATTTAATACAAAACGAGCTCGAAATGGTGCGGTAGTTTGAAAATATTCGTTTTAAGCTTTAACTGAATGCACAAAATTCAATATAAGTTAAAATTTGATGAAATAAGAAACGTTAGGATTTATTTAATTATTTCTAACGAATGTAAGAAATTGAGATCACAAGTTATGAATTGTAAGTTATCAGAAAATCAAAATTTGAAATAGTTGCTATAGAATTTAATAATATTTTATCGACACTATATACACCTTAGAAATAGCCATTTTGCAAAAGACCTCCGTTTTCGATGAAACCAATTTTGTTGGATCCAGAACATCAAATTATTGTCAGGTTTAAAATTTCAAGCCAATTGAAATTAATATGTAAGCATATCAAATTTAAACGCGAGTTCAATTTCAATATAATTCAATTAAGCTAGAAAATGGACCATTTTTCAAACAGTCTCCAAATTCGATGAAACCAGGTCCATATCATTATTTAATGTTATATTTTAATTTTGATAAAAACTAATCGAAACAGTCGAATGAGCTTACTAAACATATCCCATTATATCCGAAATAGGGGTATTTGGTTAGGGACGAAGTCGTTGGTGTACATTTGGAGTTCGGACGAAATAGAGTTAGTTAGAGAATCAAATATTATTAAATTATATATATATATATATTATTTCCTAATCCTAGCTCATATCAGACCCGTTGTTGCCTTATTCAAATCCATGGCCGAAATCGTCCCAATTTCATGCCCTAAAATCTCGAAATCCAATTAATGATTTAACAAACTTCCAACTACAAAATTAAAGAGTGCAGTGAGATCTATATTTTCAATGGTTGTGATTTTATTTCGTGGCTTGGATTGGTTGATTTAAGAGCGCTCAATGGAGCTCCATTCGCACGCAAATCGTGATGTTGGGGGGATGCTGAGTTGGCTAGAGATGGTGGCGGCTCCACGGTGGCAGTGGCTGATCGGGTCAGCGACTCTAGGAGGGTGTGCGAGTGGTAGAGACGGTGGAGATGGGTTCGACTTGCTGAAAGAGATAACGGAGGATTAAGATATAGTTTAGGTTAATTAATTAATTAATTAACTAATGACTTATTCAACATTTAAAATATTGTATCTTTTTCACAAAACATCAGAATTTGACGATTTCGGAACAATTGGAATCCCAACAAAGAGATCAACAATATGGAGCAGATCAGGACAGAAACGTAGCTAGTTGAGATTTTTATCAAATTGAACGCGTAGTTTAATTTGATCAAAGCAATCATTTATTTAACGATTTTTATCTGATCAATGTTAGAGTTCTTTCTCACTAAATTATTTTGTTAAGTTATTATATTCATATTTAAAAATATATTGATTGTCTGTATTGATTTTTACCAGTTTAAATATCATAAAATATTATACAGTGTATGGTAGCTCACATTGCATTTGTTTACAAACCCATGAATGAATTTTTGATTGACTGTATTATATTGTGATTACGATTTCGAGTTATTTAACATGTTAAAATAATCCTAATATATATGTGGTAGTTGAAATTGGATATAAATATAATTTATAATTTATACAGTGAAAATTGGTTAGTTAGAAAAATAATGCGAATTGAATTGGAATTGGTTAAATTTACTAACCATGATAGATTTAAATTGATTATTGTTGGTTGAAAACCCCACATGGGTCTTGGAATGATATTTGACTTACACATCGCCCTTGATTTGTGGTTAATCGATTGATTGACATATTGAAATGAGCGTCAATTACTTGATTGAAGCTTATATGAAAATAAATGCACACTGGATGTCATTTTGGATGTTGATAGTTGTTTACAACTATTATTGGATATATATGATGAATGAAATCCATATAAATTAATTTATATGGATATTGGTTGAGATTTTATTCCAATCCAGAATAGATATAAATATTATAATTATATAATATTCAATGAAGATTGGAAGTTTGATTTTGATGTCCGGTTTTGGTATGGACACAAAAATATTAAAATACCAATGAATATTTATAACGGAAATGAATTGATTTGAATAAATGTTCGCACAATTATGGTTTGTTCAAGCTTATTGTGAAACAAATGGTATTTTAAAAATATGAAGTCTAGTTAAGTATATAAACGCTATTTTAACTCGAACGGACCTTTCTCTCGGTTTTATTTATTTTTATAATGAATATCGAGAAAACTGGATTTCAAAATCTGATATTTTGAAAATATTATTATTCGATATTATAATAATATGAGATGTTTAATTTTAACTAAAAATTAAAATGGAAGTTGGATTCGTTTTTAAACTAATTTATAAACATTTTATAAAATATGATTTCAAATGGAAATAGACTATATATACATGTACGTATATACATATATATATATGTGTGTGTGTGTGTGTGTCTATGTGTAAGGCCTGAGTAGAACGTGCCGAGCAAAGACCGTTTGCGAATTTCAACCAATAAATTCGAATTGATGTAATGAATGATCTGACTGTCGGATTTTCCTAAAAACGGAACCGTTAGGTTCGTATCAAAAAAATCTTTCAAATGAATATAAGATGTTCAAATTTGAATGGTTATATTTTAAAATATATCTAAATCAATTTCAGAAAAGATTGCTATGAATGCAGTTTGCTGACCAATATTGGAAACCGACTGTAAGGGCCGTAATAAAATTTCTAAAAATATAAGTAAATTATGCAAAATCCTAACAAATGATTTGGAAAGATTTTTAGATGAAATATTCTAAGTTTTGAAAGGACAAAAGTTATTTTATTAGAATGAACTAGTTAACAACTGGAGTAGTAATCTATTGATTTTAAATCAATAAATTGGATTTTGGGTTTGTCGGGAATTGTATCTTAAATAATACTGTTCTTGGATCCAAACGTAAAAGAATAAATCTTTTAAATAAGATTTAATGAAGTTTCTAGTTTGTTTAAATAAATCGGTATTGAATGGGATCCGATTCAAGAATAATCGAAATGACCTTCTATAAAGGAAGGCCTTTACTATTTATGGAATTTAAAAGGCTTCGCCGTTATTCTACTTATAGTACTAGTCAGATACGAAAACTTATTTCAATTATAAATTTTCCAAATTTCCGTGAAGATTCCATATTAATGGAAAATGATTTTGGGTTTATCGTGAACTGTGTTTTAAATCACATTTGTTCTTTAACCCAATTAAAGATAGGACTAATTTCCTATGTTGAATAATCATTAAATAACGATTTTTGAAGATTAAAACCAAGTTGGAGTTTTAATGACTCTTTAATTAGATTGAAACGTGAATGAGATAATTAAATTTATCAAACTTGAGAAGTGTTCGAGAATGGAGTACCACCAGTTCTACTACATACAATAGTTAAATCTTTAATTAGATTTGAACGTTAAATGATAATTAAATTTACCGATATTAACATGATGGGTGTTAGATATGGAGTGCCACCAATTTTGCTTCATGGGACGAATAGGTTGGGATTGGGAATAATAAAATAATTGATTACTTCGGTAAGGCTCGATAGTCCCAACTAGCTATATAAACCTTAAATTGGTTTAAGTTGTAAAAGGATATAATAAAATCTTTTGAAAATGATGTTGAGTCAAAGATTTCAATGATTATTTTGATTAATGACAAGAAGAAGCTTCATGATCGACAAAAAGAAGAATTGATAACAAAAAGAAGAATTGATGTTTTTTTTCATAGTTTAGAAGTTGGTTATTTAGAGTTATAAATATTAAAATCTATCCTCAAATAATCATACTTCTCATTGCTTTTAAAAATATTCATGAAAACTCTTTTCTGTAGCAAGTTGACAAAAACATGTCAACAGGTTATTTTTAACTTGTCAACAGGATTTTAAATGAAACCTGTCTACCTGTAGAAATTAACTTGTCAACAGCTTTCTAAAGGTAACAGTCAAAAACCTGTCTACCTGTACATTTTACCTGTCAACAACTTTTTGAATAACAATGCATATCTTTGAAGAGTCATCTTCTTTCATGAAAGGTTGCATCCATTTCTCTTCATCAGGAATCATCTCTTTTGATTGCAACTTTTCACTAATGATTATAACTTCTCAATCATTATAAATACATCATATTTCATTCATACAAACCACCGAATTTCACTCTCTATTCTCTGATCTATTTTGCATTTTATTTGGCATTCAAAAAGCACTCATATTCAATATTCTATCGTTTGAATCTCCCAGCTTATTTAATATTCTTCTGATTCAATACGTTAATCTACTTCCAAATCTTCACAAACATCAAATCATATTTGATGATAAGATTATAGGAAGGGTGTACTCAAACGTTGACTAATCAGTGTTGAAGCAAGAACACATTCAAAAGTCAAACTCTTGTAATTGTCCTATGTGGGTAAGCTTGTAGCCCATGAAATCAAGTGGGTAAGCTTGTAGCCCGTGAAATCAAGTGGGTAAGCATGTAGCCCGTGAAATCAAGTGGGTAAGCTTGTGGCCCGTAAATCAAGTAGTGTTGTGAACCTGTTCCTCCGGGTGAAGCGAGGTTGTTGATTAGTGAAAATCCAGAGAGAGGTCTGGGACTGGACGTAGGACGGTGCTCCGAACCAGTATAAAAATCCCTGGTGTGATTTTTCTATTTTACTGCATTTACTATATTTATTTATCTGTGATTATCTATTACTTCATATTCAAATATTGTTTTTCATATTACACGATCCTTGTGTGTATATTATACTTAGCAAGTACACGCACGCACTTTCAGTTGGTATCAGAGCACAGTTATCTTATAACCGTAACACAGTTATTTGATATATTCTAGTAATATGGCAAATAACCCAAGTAGTAGCACTAACACCACTTACACAAAAGGTCAATCAACACAAAGACCTCCTTTCTTCAATGGTCTTAACTATAGTTATTGGGCAACACGTATGGCTTTTTACATGCAATCAACTAGCTATGATTTTTGGAATGCTACTCATAAAGAAATAGAAATCCAACAACTGAGTATACAGAATGGACGGTTGCTGAGAAAACTGCAGCAACTGTAAATGCAAAAGCAATAAATATGTTGTTTTGTGCATTAGATCAAAATGAATATAACCGTGTTAGTATCTGTACCACTGCATATCAAATTTGGCAAATGCTAAAAACTACTCATGAAGGTACTAACAAGGTTAAACAAGCAAAAATAGCTATGTTAAAAAGTCAATTTCAAAATTTCAAAATGAAGCCGAATGAAACAATCAATGAGATGTATTCACGATTTCAAACTATTCATCATGCACTCATTGGTTTAGGACAAAAGTATTCAGATTTTTGATGTTGTTTCAACAGTCCTACATTCTCTGACTAGTGAATGGGAAGGAAAAGTATTAGCGATTGAAGAAGCTAATGACCTTTCCACCATGAAACCAGATGAATTGATAGGAAATCTAATGTCCTATGAAGCTAACTTGCAGACTAGAAAAGAACAAAAAGAAGAAAAGAAAAATGTAGCTTTTCATGCTGAAAAAGATGAGGACAACTCAGATTCCGAAGATGAAGATCTAGCGTTCATTGCAAAAGGATTCAAGAAATTCTTAAAGCAATGAAAGGCTAGTCGATACAACAGAAAGAAGTTCGGTTCAAATAAACCATCATCTTCAAATATAGAATGCTTCAATTGTCATAAAAAGGGGCATATGCAAAAAGATTGTCCAGAACAAAAGAAGAAGTCAGAAAATGACAAATTCAAACACAACAAAGACAAGTCAAAGAAAGAAGCATTCTCAGTAACATGGGATGATTCAGACTCATCTTCGTCTGATAGTGAAAGTGACTCAGACGATGAACAAGCAAATGTATGTTTTATGGCAAAAGAAGATGAGGTACAAATTCCTTCTTTTGAAGAAGTTATTGATACAAATGCTGAATTGATATATAAATTCAAAGATATGAAATGACAATGCAAACAAGTTCAAGCAGACTTACGTAGAGCAGAGTTGGAGTGTGATATGCTAAAAGACGAGAAGAAAATATTAGAGGTGGAACTTGAAAATTTTCAAGAGTGTTAATTCTCAATTAACTCTTTTGAGTCAAGAAATTGAAACTCAAAAAGAGAAAAATGATGCTCTTACTGCTGAAAATCATGGTCTTAAGGCAAAAGTCAAAATTCTAAACCTAGAAAAAGCTAGCTTACAAACTAAGTTAGATGACATTACTCAAAATGTTTCTAACTTCAACAAAGGCTGAGAAAATTTGATAAAGATTATTGAAAGTTCACAATCTGCTACAAATAAACATAGTTTGGGGTATAAGAAACAAGATACCAAGAAACATCTTGGTAATAAAAGAAAGAAAAAGGTGCAAGAAACTAAAGCGAAGAAAAATCTTAGTTTATTATATTCCAAGCCAAAATCAGTTGTGAAATTTCAAAAGAAAAATATCAAGAATATTAAAATATGGGTTCCTAAAACAAATAACAATTTAATTAGGAACAAGTATTTTTTGAATACTGTGCATCATAATTCCAATTATTTATATAAAGGGGATACCAGACCCATGTGGGTTTGGACTCCTAAGACCTGACTCTTAGGACCCTATAAAAAGTGGGTACCATGATCTAAATTCTATTTTTTGCAGGTCCCACTTAAGAAAAGAGGAAATATAAATCTTGAATATGTAAGCACAGAAAATCAACTATATATTTACCAAGCCTCTACTCGAATCAAGTTTCATAAAATTACGTAGAGAGCTAGGCTTATTATCTAGAAAGGAAATTGAAAATTAAACTATATTTTAAACATAGCAGAGTTCTTTTCTATCTAATACAAATAGTTATTACTTAACTATTTTCTCTCCTAAAATAAAGTGTTATTTTGTGGTGAGATTAATATGGACCTCTTCTAAAAATAGAAGTAGTCTTATATATACCTCTTCGTTGAGTGCTTTCTGAATTCATCCTTTCAATCTTCATTCATCTTGTAATGGCTCATATTTGCGACGAATGTGCTTGAAGATCACACATCACCATAACTAGCTCCGAATCAGACGAGCACTACTCCCCGAAGACACCGGAACATCCTCCTGGTTTCCATCAAAACTCACGTACACCTGGCACCACACCTAACTCAAAACGTTGCAAGAAATCGTTATTTTGTTCTCCACGTACACGAGAGAAAATAGATGAGATACACCATTATCAAAAGCATCAAGTTGATCTCCAGAGGGAGATGTATTACGAGCAGAAGTTAACAGCTTCTCGGCTTACGTATCTCGAACAAATAGCTTCATTCTTCTGTAGCTCTAATAAGCACATCGTTCATGATCCCACACATATGCCATCGTCATCAAGAACACCCAACTCATGGGATAGGAATTACAACAAAAATGAAGGAGCAAGTGGAAAATCTCCTTGGGAATCAAGAAAATAATTTCTATATATCGTATTTAAGGAGATCATTTATATTGTTTTATTTGTTGTATTTATGTTTTATTCCTCATAATTTATTATATTTTATAATAAAGTTTTAATAGAGTTCGAATATATAAACAAGAGAAGTGAGAAAAACAAAAATATACAGTACCTGTCAACCGGTTAAAATAACCTATCGACCTGTTTTATTACATTGCAATCCAGAGAGTTTTCCTGTCGACCGCCTGCACTACACCTGTCGACCGCTGTTCATAAAATTAAAACCAGAGAAAAATTAGGTCGATCGGTAGAGAATTTCCTGTCGACCGGTTTATGTTTAAAATGTTTTTTCCAAACCAGAAACATTTCCTGTCGACCGCCCTATTCCCTCCTGTCGACCGATTTCTGTTTTCAATTTCAAACCAGAAACTTTACCTGTCGACATGTGAATTATTTCCTGTCGATCGGTCGCGAATAAATCTGTTTTTATATATACAAACGTCAGTTCACACTCAAATCCAACACACCATTTCATTTTCAACTCCCTTTAAACTCAAAATACTCATTCCTATCAGCCCTAATCTCTTCAATTTCAATTCAATTCATATTCCAATGGTTCCAAAACATAAGAAAACAAAAACATCTTCTTCCTCACATCTCCAACCTATCGATTCACACATTAAACACTGGTTAATGGATCCTATTGCTGTGAAAAGATGGAATAAGATGAAGGATTACACCATTCATCAAGGATCTTTCATAAAGTTCTCCGATTTCTTTCTCATTGATGTTAAAAATATAGCGAATAGAGCAGGTATTGATTCTCTCCTTAATTTTGATGACAGCAATGTAGAAATTAATCATATAATGATTAAGTTGTTCTACACTAATCTCAACCTAGAGAAATTTAAGCTGGATAACCCGTCCGATTGTTTATGGTCAGTAGTTTGTGGACAACATGTTTACCTCCAAAGATAGAATGGGACAAGTTCTTCATTCTCCAAATAATGGTATTAAATTCTCTAGTGATTTCTGTCCTATTCATATTAGAGATAAAATTAGTCACTTGTTCATTGAAGATCATAAGTCAAGTACAAAAGGAATCAATTTAAGACCCCTGGCTAGAATTCTTCATCTCTGTATCACGCATTCCTTGTTGCCAAGGACTGGAAATTTCGATGCCGTTTATAAAGAAAACTTTAAGGCCTTGTACGTTATTTATGGAGATAACAGCGTTAATTGGGTTGAAATGATTTTTGATGAGATTTCAATGGTAAACAAACTTTCTCGACCACATCTGTTTTACAACGAATATATTATGAGCCTCCTAATGGATTGCGGAATTCCATCTCCCGAGTCCAAAATTTCAAAGCCTAATTGTATTAATAAAGCATCAAAGAAGAGTATGAAATTTCCCAAGCCATACTTAAACATTATTCCTTTTGAGCAATATGTACACCAAGGTCCTCCAGAGGCTTCTTCCTCACAAATTACTATGCAATGACCGGAAGACGTTAGAATTCTTCCACCTACTTCGTCAATAAAAGAATTTCAAGAGCAAATTGCAAGAAATCAATTTTTATTAGAAGCAAGACTTAAAAGAACCGATAATAAGCTTGATCGTTTGGACACTAAACTCGATAAGCGGTTTAATAAACTCAAGTCTTTCTTCGGTATAATTTAGGAAGCAATTTCTTGTGCCTCACCTCTACCACACTTGGTCAAGATCCGGGAAAACGTCCAATGCCTCCTACATTCACATGGTCAACTTTGGAGGAGGGCACTAGTTCTGGAGCAAGTACCCAACATGGTCGTGGTCGTGGAACGTAACATATTGAAGAAGGTGGTAACGAGGATGAGGAAGAACAAGACGGAGATGAGGAAGAAAGTGAAGAAGAAGGAGATACAGAAGAAGAAGATGAAACCGATTCGGATTGACCATCCAAGTAGTTCCTTCTATCTATATTGTGTGATGTTATGCTTTTAATTTCAAACACTTATATCAGCACTTGTACATAATTAGTGCTGTGTTTTAAATTAAGTATGTATGCTACAAAACTTAGTTTGGTATGTTTGGTCTGGTATGGTTTGTAATATGTGTTACAATCTATGTGTGATGTTCTATGTTTTATCTACACAATGTTGTTACAACTATAATCTCATGCACTGTTGTGTACCCTTTTTGTCGATGACAAAGGGGGAGAAAATGTTACTAACATTCCTTCTTGCAGAGATTTAGTTATATAATTCAGGGGGAGCATATAAACAGGGGGAGATAGCAATGGAGATTGAAATATCAAGCAATATTGTCATCAATCAAAAAGAGGGAGAATATTGAGTCAAAGATTTCAATGATTATTTTGATTAATGACAAGAAGAAGCTTCATGATCGACAAAAAGAAGAATCGATAACAAAAAGAAGAATTGATTTTTTTTCATAGGTTAGAAGTTGGTTATTTAGAGTTATAAATGTTAAAATCTATCCTCAAATAATCATACTTCTCATTGCTTTTAAAAATATTCATGAAAACTCTTTTCTGTAGCAAGTTGACAAAAACATGTCAACAGGTTATTTTTAACTTGTCAACAGGATTTCAAATGAAACTTGTCTACTTGTAAAAATTAACCTCTCAACAGCTTTTTAAAGGTAACGGTCAAAAACCTGTCTACCTGTACATTTTACCTGTCAACAGCTTTTTGAATAACAAAGCATATCTTTGAAGAGTCATCTTCTTTCATGAAAGGTTGCATCCATTTCTCTTCATCAGGAATCATCTCTTTTGATTGCAACTTTTCACTAATGATTATAACTTCTCAATCATTATAAATACATCATATTTCATTCATCCAAACCACCGAATTTCACTCTCTATTCTCTGATCTATTTTGCATTTTATTTGGCATTCAAAAAGCACTCATATTCAATATTCTATCGTTTGAATCTCCAAGCTTATTTAATATTCTTGTGATTCAATACGATAATCTACTTCCAAATCTTCACAAACATCAAATCATATTTGATGATAAGATTATAGGAAGGGTGTACTCAAACGTTGACTAATCAGTGTTGAAGCAAGAACACATTCAAAAGTCAAACTCTTGTAATTGTCCTGTGTGGGTAAGCTTGTAGCCCATGAAATCAAGTGGGTAAGCTTGTGGCCCGTAAATCAAGTAGTGTTGTGAACCTGTTCCTCCGGGTGAAGCGAGGTTGTTGATTAGTGAAAATCCAGAGAGAGGTCTGGGACTGGACGTAGGACGATGCTCCGAACCAGTATAAAAATCCCTGGCGTGTTTTTTCTATTTTACTGCATTTACTATATTTACTTATCTGTGATTATCTATTACTTCATATTCAAATATTGTTTGTCATATTACACAATCCTTGTGTGCATATTATACTTAGCAAGTACACGCACGCACTTTCAAATGATATCTAAAGGAAGATTAAACAATAAGTTTAAAGGAATTTATCTTTGATAAAATTAATGGGAACCTTTCCCAAAAGTAATGAATATTTGAATAAAAGAATATTCTGGATTGGAATGAGATGTGTGCTATCTTGTTGTATTTATCACATGATTATAAAGATATGCTAGTTATTTGGAAAGACAAGGTTTAACCCATTCTAAATAATTGTTACGACGATTAAAAGTCATAGATATGAAGACGGTGGCTGAAGATCAGATATCTTCACATCGTTAGGATAATTTTTGATATCTCGATTAGAGTGTACAACCCAAGACGAGGTAATAAGTGTTGGTCATCCAGATGTACTTGGAGATCGACCGGATATGCGAGGACCTCTCTCCTGTATTGGGAATATAAGACGAGGAATAAGGTGCCTCCAATTTCATTCAGACCCAGAATGGACTTGCAAGTGGATGGTATGTATGACATTTGTATTTCACGTTGTATTCATTGATTTTTTTACTAAATGTATATCTGTTGGCGGTGGAGATTTTATTATCTTAGCTTAACACCATTCTCTTAGATGTATGAGCTTAGAGGATATGCATTGGCAGAAATCAATGATATGGTATGGATTGACAATGTGGCATACTAAAATGCTATAATCATGGATTTTTTTTGAAAAGCAGGGCCTTGTGGATGATAACCAAAGCATGACTTTAATTAGCATAGCTTTGTGTATAGCATTGATTCGCGAGCCTCACAGCTCGGTATGAGTCAAAAACAGGTTGATGGACCATAAGGAGTGCATGCGTTTCTTTCTAGCTAGAGGTGATGTCATGGTATGGATCCCAAACATTTTACTTTTGAGGATGATGGATAGCGAGGGCCCTCGGATATGATTGGTCGACATACTGACTAGGAGACAGGTCCAATAGGATTGGGAAAAGAATTGTTCAGGAATAACTAGTCCACAAAAGTAAGTGTGGACTTACCCTACCGATCCAAGGGTTACCTATGGTGTGATCCTGAGACATGAGTGTCTCGAAACTGATGAGGATGATCCCTTGCCTCAACTCATAGATGGAACCTAATTTCTAATACATAACTTTTATGGTTTTAGTTGTAAACCTATATGGTGACATAGTATATGGTACCTATGCCATCTATGATTGATTCGTTTATTTTCGAAGTTGTTTGCCATATCAAAAATCTTTGTTTTAAGACGTACCAAGCATGTTTGGCTATTATAAGGTAAAACTCTATCCCACAGCTTGCGTTGCATTGTGTGATGGGACCTGAGTCTTATAATAGCTTCATTTTTCCAATAAGCATTGCATTGTTTATTAATTGTTTTATTTCAAAGTATTCATGGGAGTAAACTCGTTCTGTGATATACAACGTGGTCTCGTGATTTACCCTATTTTAAAGTAAAGTTTTAATAACTTTTTTAGCTCTCTCACCAGGCCCATGTCTGACTCGGAGTTTATTGTTTCAACCTAAACTCCGGATGCCCATATTTTCCACACGGGCAGTCAGCAGTCACTACACCAGAAAAATCCTTTCGTAGCGTTGTAAAAACGCTACTAAAACTTGTTGTAGTGTTTCGATAAATGCTATGACACGACATGCAACTAAAAGTCTAAAGTTTTAGTAGCGTTATAGTAAACACAACAAAAAATGAACATACTGCAGCGTTTTCAAAACCCAACCAAATTTTTTTGGCAACGTTTTAAAAACGCAACCAAAGTGACACATGCACCTTTTTTTATTTTCTATAACATTTTTTCTATGCTACTACAATATTTTTTATTGTGTTTCAGAAACCCTACTAAAGCCAATTAATATATTTTTCATTGATATTTACTGTTAATGGCTTATATCATTAATAACAATCACTTATGTATAATAGCGATACTAAAATAAATAATCAATCACATAATTATCATTTCCAAACCAGCAACGATTATCACCATATTTAAATAATTAAAAAACATATTAATAACATAATCATTTCAATAATAGCATTTTGATAAAATAGTCGAATCCACGTACCAGAATCATTTAAAAAAAAGTCTACACAACCAGTAAGAACAAAATGTTATAATACATAATAGTTAAAGTCTTGTTCATTGCTTAATTACTGTCAGTTAATTGATGCGGTTGTTCTTCACTTCAAAAATACTAATTACCTGTATAGAAGTATAACGACCAACAATAAGAATTACATACAAGTATAACAGGTGAAAACATCAACAAAATAGCAACAACTAAAATTTCAATAAAATTGTTCACAGTACGATGCTGTTGAAGTTTGCTTATGATGGATCCGACATCCATTCAAATAGCATTTAAAAATGAATTGGTTTGCAAGTTGAAAACTTCTGCCTATGCCACTACCATAAGAATATAAGATACATTTATACATATCATACATTTTTTAGCTATGCTGCTATTCATTAACAGGGAAGAGAAAGCATGATTTTGTAATCATTTATATTGGTAATATGATAGTACGTAGTGAGTCTTGTATGATTATTTTAAGCTACTTGTAGCCTAATACATTACTTTTTTTTACTATATATAAGGCAGGCTGCTAGTACTATTTATATCTTTCCAGTAAAGAATCCTCAGCCACAAAAACTCGTTCAAACTATCAACAGCTCAAGAAACAAAAACTCTAAGAAAGATCATACTTGATCATTTGAAGCTCCAATCAAACCCTCTATTGTGATTCAACAAGTAATGCATGAACCATAATCTATATAGCAGCTTCATACGCAACTATTTCATAATGCATCCCATCTTTCATGCAATCCTGTATCATCCCAAGTTTTTTAGACAAATTAAAATATTAAATTTAATGTGTTTTGAACAAAAATTTGTTTTAAATATTAAAATTTATTATTTATATCTTATATTGAAAAGGTAAGAATAAGGTTTGACTTGTTGAACAATAATATTTAATAGCTATATATGAGAAAGTTTGGAGTTGATAATTTATTTATTTAGAAATTTGAAATTTATTTGAATTCTATATTTTAATTTGTTTAGAGATTATAATTGTTGAATTTAATTTTAGGTAAATAAGTGAAAACTGAGTATTTTATTAATAAATATTGAAATTTGACATTTTGTAAATAATATCAGAATTCAATGAAATTTATTTTATTTGATCTAGAATTGTAAATTATTGTAATTTCTAAAATTTCGTAATCAACAGAATTATAGTTTGAATCGTAAGAAATTAAAACGCGTATAAATTTATATGTACAATTCAATTAAATAATCGTGTTTTAAAAGAATCTACTTTAGACTTTGGAAATAGGCAATGAAACCTATTCCATTGCGTTCAGAAGGTGTTAAAACATATTGTTAGGTAGTAAGCGGGCCTGATTTTGAGACCGTCCGAATTTTGGCTTATATAACACGCAAACCAAGAAATAAATTAATAAAATAATTCTGAAACCCTAACATTTCTGTGGCCGTTGTCCTATTTTATTTTCAATGGCCACGAGAATTTGATTTTCCTTGCTCTTATTCTCTCGATCTAATCAACGAAATTCGATAATTCAAAAGGGACAAATATTAGTGCTCGATCTCCTCTTCGATTCCATACGGATCGATCGGATTGTAATGATCTAAAATCGCCAGAAATAGGACATAAGTGGAGCATGGTTTTAGGTCATTTGTGGGTGGGAGGCGCCACCGAGTGGGGCCAGGCATGGGGCGATGGAAGGTCTTGAGGCGGCGCATCTAGTGGGTGCATTGGATCGAAGTGAAACTTCATGTAGGTGGCGCGAGAATCGAAGGGGAATCACAATTTTGATGGGTTACGGGTTTCTTAGTTCTTCGAAGAAGGTATCATGAAGAAGAAAGGTGGAAACAATTGACGACGTGGCAAGAAATTATAGGGTGAGGGATGTTATTTTTTATATTTTTAATTTGAATTCAAAACATTCAAACGTGTATAACTTTCTGCTACGAGGTCCGATTTGGACGAAATAAATTGCGTTGAAATCGTATCGACGAGCTCTTCGTAATGGTGCTGGTTTGGGTTGATTCTAAAACTATGGATTTTTGGGCTAAATTTTGGATTTCAATCTCGTTTGAAATCAATGTGAATGATTAAACTCACTCACATCTAACTAAAATATTTGATTATTAGTTTAGTTAGATTCATGTCATGATATGATTGTATTGTTGCTCTTTGATTGTTTAAATTGCATATTTATGTTATATAATCATGTTGACTGAATGATTAATTTAACTGTTATATAAATTGTACTGTTAGAGATTAATTTCTAGTTTTAATTAAAAAAAATCTCATATTTGATGACTAGTATCTGATATTATTGAACTGTTTAAATGTGTTGATTTTGATGTTGTCTTGAATTTGTATATTTAATGTATTGATATGAAATTCATCTTGTTATCGATATTGTTTATGGGCTCTGTTATTGACACTCCAATTTTTGTTAAGAGGGGCCAAATTTTAAGGACACTCCATTTTTTGTAAATTGTTAAGGGGAGGTCAATGTACATAGCTATTTTTTTTAACTTCTTATGCTTTTACTCTTATTTTAAAAAAACTTACGCATCGTAAAATTAGATCTTACCATATGCATATAATTTAATAAACTGAAATTAGAACTTACTGTCTCATCACTCTGAGCTCACTCTCCTGTATTAATATCATATTGTTTTCTCACTCAACTTTCATGCAGCGTCTTTCTTCCTTTTATCGTCTTCTCCAAAACTTTGTGTGATTCAAAATTCTATTATTTGATTCCAGTTTACTGGAGTTCTTATCAGTATGGGTATTAACGGCAGCTCTAGTTTTTTTTTTTTGGTTCTAAATCTGTATAGTGATGGATAACTACCAATTTCACCACCTTGGAGCCCTGATGCTCATATTTTAACGTGATTTATTAGTTTAAAGATGTCATTTGAGATAAATGAGAAGATATAATGAAATTTAAGAACTCCTATATAAAATGACGGGGTTTTAATTCATTAAGCTTCATTTGATCTCTCATTTTGTAGTTCTTATAAAGTGCTTGTCTCTTTATCTTTCTCTATCTTCGTTGTTCTACTATAAGATTTATATTGTTTATGGTTTTGCAAAAAAAAAATCATTTTTTTCGTTCATGTTTTTTGGTTAGGGTTTGATTTATCCTCAACTAATGGTGCTGATTAACCATTAAAAATTAGATTAATGAACAGAAGAGTGAAATTAAACCTAAATGGATAATAAGGTAAAAATTACCTTTATTTTTATTTGTTAAGCGACTGCTGCCCTCCCTGATACTCTCCTTGACAATTTATTTTTAGAAAGATAATTGGTCCCCTCTTGGAAATATTTGGAGTGGCAATAACAATACACTAATTTGAAATGTTTACCTTTTCTTAGTGCTGCAAAATCTTAAGTATCTATGTATCCTTTTATTGTTTAAATTGTATTGCTTTCGGTTTATTAAATAATAACGAGTTTATCTCTGTGAAAATTATTATCTTCCGCCATTACAGATTATTTTCTTATTATTTCTCTATTTTAACAGCAGTTTGATCCAGTTCGGTTGACGGCAAGAATAGGCAAATGCATCCCATCCTAATTTGTTTGCTTCAGTTTAATGGATATTTGGATCCCCCATTACAATTTTGTTATAATAGGATTTATTTTACTAGTCTGCTATATTATTACCGCATGATAAATCTACGTCTTATCCCAAATTCAGTCTATGGTGCTCTGTAACGGGATACCAAATTTCATTTACAACCATGCTCTGATACCAAAGAGAGGTAAGATACAAATAACAGATAAATATAAATTACAGATAAATAATAAACAAAAAACAGATAAATTTTGAACTAAGATAGAGCATTCAAAAGGTAAAAATTTAACTTTTTCCTTCAGAAATTACTGTAGCAAAGTTCGTACTATCTTCTCTTTACATAGGTAAAAATTTAATTTTTTCCTTCAGAAATTACTGTAGCAAATAGTGACGGTTTTTTTTATATATAGTTTATCAGAGTTCATTACTTGGTCATACAAGATAATAAGATCTTGTACCATATTAATAAATAAACCGAAAACAAAGCCTGCAAGGTAAAAAATTATCATCCTAATCATAGAAATTAAGAAAAAAGCCAAGTCATAAAAATCCATACCTTGATTATTTTTCTCTCAAAATTTTACGCACAACAGGAATGATGAAAAAGCTTACACAGATAAATGAAGAAGAAGTTTACGCTGCCATTAAATTTTTTACAAGCTTACAAGATTTTACAGTGCTGTCGAGAATAGTTTCTCTGAGCATACTTACACTATATTTATAGCACACTTATCCGGTTACCCGGTACAAATCAACTTACATCATTCAGTAAAAGATAAGGACGAGTACAATGCTAAGTTGTCTTTTCTTCGGAAAGCGCCTTAAAGTAGTGATAGTTGTGTGTCCACGTAACCTTTCTCTAGAACATGTTTTTAAAGAGGTAGTAATTATGTTGCCACATACCCCCTTTTCTGGAGAGTCCTTAATTATTGTTGTAGGCCACCTATTCTCTGATAGATGCTGTGCTGGCTCCTTTCTCAGTTCTTCTTTCTTTAATCTGTGTCAGCCATGTATTCTAGACTATCTTCTCGTAATAATCTACCATTTTCGTTTATTTCTGGACTGTCTTCTAGCTCATTTTCGGAAGATAATTTGTCGTAAATTATTACGTCATTGTTTGGATCAAACATTCCTTCTGCTTGAGGGAATGGAAATAGAATTTTTAATTCCATCTCGCCCCATATCTGATAATGTGAACTTTCTGACTGTAACACTAACTCCTTCCAACTAGATGGAGGGCTTATTGTGGTGATTGAATGATGAAACTCCCATGGTTTGTCTGCCTCAAACCAGATGGGAGTGCCTTCATAACTCTGGTAGTAACACCTTAAACTCCTAGAAGCATGCTGTCTAGTGTAACCCAAATGTTTAAAGATAGCAATTCTATGTTTCGCACGTTTAAATGTATGACTTGGATCGAAACAGTAGAAAGGAGTGGTTAAGTTTATGCATACCACTATCCCTGGAAAAACTTTCAGGTACTGTGATGCTACCAGAGCAAACCTTCTTCCAAATCTTTCTAGGATCGTTTCTTCAATGGGATTATGGAAAGTAATCCTTGACAGCATTCCATGATGGAATAAGTCAACAATTTCATCCATGTCATTTGGTAACGTTTGACTGTCAACTCTTTTTCGTAGCATGTTAGATCTTCTGTCTTGAACAACCTTGAACTGTAAGCCTTCCTTGAATCTTTGGTAATACTTCTTTAGAAGCTGTTGGAGATTGGCACAATGCTCTCTCCACCTGTCAAACACCATCTTTTCTATTTTTATTTTGATGTCTATGCCTGTTCTTTCATATAATTCTTCTAGAATTGGAGTAGGTTTTAGCTTTAAATGATTTGAAAGTTGTTCATAGGTCAAGTTTCTGGGTCTTTTGGGCTGTCTATCTAAAACTTCATCTCTTTCTTGTACCAATTGTTCTATCCTTTTTTCTAGCAATTCACTGGTTTTTTGGTTGTATGTTGTCCTTTGGTAGTGATCCTCAAGGAATTGATTCTTTGAAGAAGGTGATGAATTTGGGCCTGGCTGGTTTGGTAGAGGTATTGTAAATAATTTAACTGTGAAGCTTGGTTATTGATAAGGTCTGTAGATGATTGTGGAGGGAAAGAGGTTGTTTGTGAGTATGACTGTTTACAATCTGGATCCAAATAGAAATTTGGGCCGAATACCTTTCTTGCTTCATTAAGCGCTTCCTGCAGACTATAAAAACCTTTAAAAATTGGATTTTGAAAATTTTGTATAGCCATTTGAACCTGGTTGTAATGTTTAAAAATACCTGTATAATTTGCTCGAAAAACAACATAACAAAAGAAGTTTTTGGAAAGCGGTTTTTGTTGAATTTTCGAAAAATAATGTGCAAAGCTGTTAGCAACTGTTTGTTTGTGTCGCCTCTATGTCTCTATTGTTCGTAAATTCCATATACGGTCAAGCAAACATTGATGTGAATTGTCTGATATACGAGTAAGGGGTCTGTACCTCCTTGGATCGTTACCATTATACTGGAGCAAACTGTATTGACCAAAGGTCATTATCTTCCTGTCATCAGGTACTGGAGAAGGTGATTTGTCTTCCCTTCTTAATCTGGTTTGTAAACTGTGATTTGAAGGGGATTCTATCTCCTCCTTCCTGGTTGTGCTGGAAGATGCTAAGTTCATAGGAGATGGCTCTTCCTTTACTGTTTTATTTGCTTCTGTATTCATCATATTTCTTTCCTGTAAACAAAGATGATTAGTGTCGAAGACTGATAGCAACTTTCTTGATAATATATCTACAAGATGATTGTTCTTACCCTTAATATGCTCAAAATTTATTTTATAACCACTGCCTTGTATAAGGTTTTGCAAATTTAACCATCTAGTTCTGTTTACTTTTTTAGAATTTTCGTTTGAAATAAACTTCACAATTGCTTCACAATCGGTTCTGACTGTAAATTCTTTATTAAGATAAATCCTATATTTATCTAAGGCATTAGTTAACGCTTGTATCTCATACTCTAAAGATGTCCAACTGGTTGCTGTATTAAAATTACCTCTTGCATAAGCTGCAATTTTTCTGTTGACTTATCACTGTATTTTGATGGTTTGCACTTTAGAACTGCTCCCCATCCTTCTTTACATCCATCGCATTCTATGATAATATAGTCTGTTTCTAAAGGTAATTCTAATGGCTTAATCCCTTTTACTTCTTCTTTAATTCTTTGAATTAACTTAATGTCTTCTGTATTAAATCATGTTTCACCATTTTTCGAAATCTTGCCATACAATGGCCCTACTAATTTTGCTAAATTTGGGATACATTTTCTGGCGTAATTTACCAATCCTAAGAACGCTTGTATCTTCTTTTTATTATCTAACTTATCTGGAAACCCAATAATTTTTTGTGAAATATGCGGTTGAAGTTCAACCTTGCCATTCCCAATTTCGAGACCTAAAAATGAAATTTTTTGCTTAAAAAGTTCCATCTTTCGTTTTGATACTACAAGACCGTTTGTTTCTATTTCTTGAAAGATTGTTTTCAGGTGACTTTCATGCTCTTTAATGCTGCTACTAGCAACAAGAATGTCATCTATATAAACTAGACAAAACTCATATTTTTTAAAAATACTGTCCATAAATCGTTGAAAAATGGCTGGGGCTGTTTTTAATCCGAAACTAAGGACATTCCATTCAGAATGTCCTTCAGAGCACATGAAAGCTGTCCATGGCTTGAAATCTTCTTCTAATTTATGCTGATTATAACCAGATTTTAAATCAAATTTACTAAAGATACGTTTGTCTTGGATTAAATTAATTAATGTGTCCTTATATAACATCCATAATCTTCAGTGTTATCATTTAGGCGTTTATAGTTATAAACAATTCTAGGTTTTCCGCGTTTCTGTTCAGAATGATTTCTAACTATAAATGCTGCTGATCGATGTTTACTATCTGACCTACGTATTAATTTTTGATTTAGCATTTCATTAATTTGGGTTTTAAATTCTTTTATATCAGCTGGAGAATAGTCTATATTTGCTGTTTTAATTGTGATTTCTAGATTTATTATTTTAATTTTACATGTGTAGTTTACTCTGTTTTTGGTAACATCATCACCTATTAATCCTGTTTTTTCAAGTTTAGAGATAATTTGATATGGGATGAATTTTACCTCCTTTCCTTTTTCCAGTTCCCTAAAGGTTTCATTTGCTAGAATCGCTAGAGCAACTTTTTGCTCTTTTGCGTTTGGAGATTTTTGTTTATTTTGTTTATTTGTTAAAAAATCTAATTCTCCCTGTCCACCACGCATTCGAGCGCACTCCGATTGATAGTTATGGTAGTTTGTAGGTAAAGTATAATTTTGTTTACTAAATGTAATACTATTTTTAGAAATAGAAATACTTCCTCGGTAATTTAAAACAAAATTTAATCCAAGTAGAAATTAATTACTCTTTATTTCTGCTGGTGTAATTGTGCATTGTCCTAATTCATATTTTGAACTATAGTTGCCAGCAAAATCTTTAAATTGAATTGTAGATTCATCAGGTAATTTGTGTGTTAGAGTCATAAAACTTTGATTAGCTGTTTTGGAAGTAATTGTGTAATTTAGTGGTATTTTATATTGGGATGGAATTAAAGAATGTGCTATTAGACTTTTAGTACTTCCTGTATCAATAATTGCAATTGTATCAATAAATTTATTATTATCGAACCATACCCGACAGTTTAATGTTAATAATGATGTATTATATCTATTTATGTTTACCGAGAATTCATCGTTTTCTGCTAAACTATTTTTTAGATTTTCTGTTTGTTTCGTTACCTTGTTCTTAGATGAGTTCTTAGGTTCTATTTGATTGCAATCATTAGTCTTTAACCGTGTAATATCATTTTGTAATATAGTTACTTGTATTTGTAATAGTTTTATTTGTGCATCATGTTTTTCTAATATTTCTTGAAATGTACTTTTCTCAGTTGAACTTTTTTGTTTGTAAATAAGTTCTAGATTAAATTATCTTTTTGCACAAAGAAAGCATATTTCTATAAAACATTTATCACACTAGAAACGTTTAACTATTTCTGGATATCGATAACAGATAAAACATGGAATATGATCATTTCCTCTATTTTGAATCCATTGATGTTCACATTCATTTTCGTTGTTCATTAGGGTATAGGTTATGCTATTCTGTGACGTGCTTCCTTCATTATCTGAGACTATACTATAAATAGATTATGTGTCATCGTTGTCACTTAAACTTTCAATGTCAAATTCGCCTATTTCATCAACTAGATTTGCTCTTTGTTGATTATTTTGTCGGTTTGGACATCTATTAGCTAAATGATTTGGGTCACCACAAATATAACAATTACATTTTCGGTTAGGCTTATTTCGTTTAACATATTTTTCTTTCTTACGTTTATCATAGTGTTTTGTTTTTCTAAGGTACTTTCTAGGTTTATAATAACCATAATCTTGAGGTGTATAGATCGTTGTTCTATAGAATACCCAAGCTTGTCATTTGATTTGTTCCTGTAAGGTGGCTTCTTGACATCGTTTTTCTGATTGTTGAAATACAAACATTATTCTTGGTCCTATCCCTAATTTAGGAATATTTCCATATTGTGTTTCCCAATCTTCCTGTAGTTTTCTTCCTAGATCTCCTGGTAGTTTAGAAAAATATTTGTTACATAAGTTTTCTTCCATTTCTCTACCTGTTTGTGCTAATGTTATGGCAAAGTCTTGACTAAATTCCTTTATATATTTGAAGTCTCTAATACTAAGCTGTTCTAAATTTCTAATTGTTGTTTCTTGCATAAGCATTCCTCCTTTGCCAGGATCATTGCCTATGAGTAACAATCTTATAAAGCTTGTAAAATTATACGGGTTATTTCCTAAAGCTTTTTGTTCCATAATAATAGCTGGGTCATCAGTTTTCCTACTTTGATAAATTCCTAAGGCTAATGGGCCTAGGGTTGTTTCTAGTACCGCCCACATGTCCATTTCGGGTTTTTTATTTACTTCCCAATATCTTACTACATTTTGTTCCTAGATAAGGATTTCTTCTGGCCATAGTTGAGGGGATTGGTTTTCAAGTAATAACATATTATGACTGTACAATTTTCCATATGGTTTTCTCATTCCTTTTCCTATAAATGGACTTTCATTATATTCCCATTCTGGTTTGGCCCAAGGTTCTCGTTCTAATGGTCCTTCCCTAAACTGTTCACTCGGTTCATTGTCAAATCTACTACATTTATTACGTGGTATCATGGCTTGGTCCATAAAATTAGTTTCAATAAAAAAATCACTTAATTTTCTACTTGGATAATTAAAGGCATATTAAAATACTTGGATAATGTTGTAAAAGCGTCTTCATAAGACATGTCAAGTTCAGTTATACATGCTATAAGCATATCATCTGTCTCTTGCCTTATATTTTCTACTGTTATTTTTCTATTAAAAATTTCATGCAATGTTCTCTTACTTTCTGTTTTAAATGTTTCGTCAATTTTTTCATTTTCTTTATCTTCATACTGTTCTTCTTCATCAATTAGATATCCGAGAACATCTAATTCATCGTCCATTTCTAAATCTGAATTATATTGGTCAAATTGTGGACCATCGTCCCAATTCATAGCGTTTAGCTAATCATTAATTATTTCGTTTAAATTAAATTGTTCATTTATTTCAGATTCAGTATCGGTTTCTTCTTCATTCTGTTTAAACTTGTAGTTATTAAATCGTAAGTTTGGTTCTCCAAATTGATTTGTGTATAAAACGTGAGAATTTGGAATCAGTAGGTTTTTATCATTATCTATAAAATCTTTTAGTTGCCATTCAAAGCCTGCTAAATCTTATGGATTTATCCTTCGTGGTTCTATCATTTTAATACCCTTACTAGCAATGTTCTGGACTATTCCTTCTAGATTTACTCTAAACTTCATTCCTGACCTATTACTAGCTTTCCCTATTATTCCTATGCTAACAATAAGATTATTGCCAATATAATTTTCAAAACCGTTTTCTTTAAATCCGAGTTTAAGATGTTTTAGATCTTTAATACTTTTCAAAATATCTGTTACACAGTATACTAAGGCTGATTTGTCGTTTAAATCTATTTCCATACCTGAAAGTAATGCCTTTTCTATATTTGTTGTCCAAGATTTATCTAGAACAAGTGTTAGGAGCTTAGTTCCTAATCCCTTTCTAGTTAAGGCTTTAAATCCTATTACTATTAAACCTAAATGAAAGAACCTTTTTCCCGTATTTTTTAACTTCTGAATTGTTTCAGGAGATAGGATATCTAGAGTAACACTATTATTTACTACCCGTATTTCTTCTTCTCTTACGCTCCTAATTAATGTAGTATTAATGTTCGTAATGCTTGTTTGGTAAAGAATTCTAGGATTCAATAAATTTAAGCGATTATTACTATAAATATCTATATTTCGATCTAAATCTACTTCTTCGTCCAGCTGTACTATCTGTTTTTCTTTTTTAGATTTAAGGTTTGGTAGAAAACTAAATATCTCATCTTTAGGTTTACTGTTTGAAACAGTTCTAGTTAAAGTCTTGCTGGACCCAGAAAATGACGTGTTACTGCTCATGATTTTGGAATCCAATATTTATAGCGTTCAGGTTGTCTCTTGATAATTGGTTTTCCTAAACTTAGTTTAGATAATTGTTCTGAAATTTTATCTAGTTCTTGATTAAAGGACTGTTCGTTTTCAAGTTGTTCAAGCTTTTCTAAAATCTGAAGATTTAAACTAATTAATATATTAAATAAATTTGGATATTCCTTATCTGAAATACTATTACCAGAATATATTGTAAATCCTTGTTCAGGAACTGGTCGGGTTGCAAAGATACTTGCTTCTTCAACAGCCTTCTGTAAAAATATGTTCATAAACTAGCTACTAACAATTTTTTTAATTTCTGTTAAAATTGTTTCAATCTTTTTAATTTTATCGTCAAATTCTTGTGTTCTAGTTGTGAGATTGTCTAGAAGTCGTTTAGATTCAAGTTCTATAGCTTTAGGTTTATTTGTTTCTAGAAGAAATTTTAGTTCGTTTACTTCTGATTTATCTGGGAGATTTCCTTTCAAAGTGATTACACTATGTAAAATTCTTTCGTTTTGGTTTTTAACAAAATCAAAATTTTCAACTAGTTGTCTTAATATTCTGTTTTTCTCTTCGACTGATCTAGTAATTTTTTCTAACGTTTTTACGGCAGAATTATTATACTGTTCTAAAGCTATTCCTAGATTGATAATTAAATCTGTTACTGAATTAAATTGTTTATTTTCACTGTGTAGCGTATGTTGAAAGCCTTTTTCAAAGTGACAAACGAACTTGTACTTATCGAGACTAATTATACTTCGTTCCTTGAAACTATATTCGAGATTGAGGTAACTAAGGCGCTTGATGGATGACGGGTCAATTTTAAAATTCCTTTTTTTATCAATTTTAGTAGTTTCACTTCTCTATGTAGCTTTTTATTTTTCCCGTAAAAAGGATTTTTGTTTGAGAGAGATATTATATTCGGACTTGGTTATATATTATATATATTTTTATATATATACTGAACATAGTTTTTCACTTGGCTGCAAAATATTCATATTACTTCAAAGTTTACCATGTTTAGTTTAAATAAACGGGGTTTACGCCTCCATGCTACCCTAATAACTAACTCAGAGGGTTCTGCATTAAAGTAATATGTCATTTGTAATCCTAGGAACAACCATGCTCTGATACCAAAGAGAGGTAAGATACAAATAACAGATAAATATAAATTACAGATAAATAACAAACAAAAAACAGATAAATTTTTAACTAAGATACAGCATTCAAAAGGTAAAAATTTAATTTTTTCCTTCAGAAATTACTGTAACAAAGTTCGTACTATCTTCTCTTTACATAGGTAAAATGAAACCCATGATACGGTAATAGTAAACCATACATGCAAAGTGAATGGCAACATATAACTCTACAGATTGCCATCTAAGTATAGTTTATGGTCCCATTGATTCGTCTATCTTCTCTTTACATAGGTGAAAGGAACAACTGTAATTAAGCAGAGAAACAAATCAAGGTGGACATATACTTTCCATCAAGAAGCCTGAAGATTTAAACGAAAAGAGAAAAGAGAGATGAATCATGTATTCTACTTGTGCTTGATTTGATTCAAAGAAATATATAACAATAAAAATTCAAGTTAAAATGAAATGTCAGTTTCATGTTTAAAGTACAAATTTATACCTGTACTTCAAACCATATTAGAGGGACCCATCCGTTTCAAATTTAATCAATCATTCGTGATGGCTTTTGCTGTGGGAATTATGTAGTATATGGTCTAAACCATAGTGAATCAAATCCATTTCTTGTGAGTTCATGCTCCAAGTATGATATCTGTTCATAGGTATCACACACATATATGTTCCCTCGTTTCTTTATCTACAGAAAACTGCACAAAAGGACTTTATTTGATTAATTAACCCATGCATGTTATATTGCACTTGCCATTACCATAAGCACAGGCTTAGGGATAGGAGGACATGTCATAGTAGGCTAGTAGCTGCAGTTTATTATTAACAGGCGTGTTGTCTGTGAGTTCACCCTGAATAGAAACACGACCAGTAGCAAATGGATTGCTGTGTTCATTATTGCTTTGGCAATGAATCGGTTATTTCCATTAGTGTATAATCGATTTTTGTGCTTTTGGGATATATATCATCGTCTGTTTTAGAAAACATAAACAAGTGAATTTACGTATAATTATCCAAAAAATTCATACCAGCTGTCAAGAATTTATTTTTTCTTAATCTTGCTTTGTGATACCTATAATACATATATTCAATCTTACCAGTATGTTCACAAAACACATGATTTCACCTCCACAATACTTGGATAAACTGTAATTCTGTAGATCACTCAGATCAATATAAAACGGACAGAGAATTAAAATGAAAGTTTATTAATTATATGTGTGCAGTGCACATACATATGTAATAACACTAAGGTACTTCCTTGACACAAACACATTTTTTGACCATATGTCCTGCCTGGTCCTTGATATCTGCACATCTTCCATACTTTGCATTTTCATAGGTCATGCAAATTCTATTACATGCTGCGTCTGCATAACAAACTCCTCGGAAGCGTTCGCTGTAGAAACTCACCAGCTTTGCTTCAGATGTTGCCATATATCCTACAGTTAAATAGTGATACAAAAACAAATCAGAGGTATTATGATATTTTTCAATACTCAAACGTAAAATCTGATTAATGGATTACAATTATGAATTTTGATTTTAACTGCAAACATTATCACGACGAAAAGATAATTGCATTCACAAATTAAATAGCCTAACTAGTTATCAAAGTTGGAACATTAATTAGCTTGAATTTCAATTAGAGACACATTTCACAGTTTCTTTATTTAATATTTTCAATAAGTAGTTACCTGAAGCTAATAGGATTAACAGCTCCAAAAAAAGATAGCAGATAGGTTTTTTCTCATACGCCATTCTAAATCTTCGGACTGATGAGTTTTATTGTACCTATACAAATTGGTGGATATTTATAATGTACAATAATCAGTGGGCGCTAAAAGCAACATCTTTGACCCTTCTTAATACCACCATGTGGTACTGGAAAGTACTTTCTATTGTGGCCTTAGCCTTGTAGGTGCTGGTGTTGCTAAGGGCATCATCGAAACTACTTCCTAATACCATATGAGGTAAGAGAAAGTGTAAAAGATGGTGCACTTAACACTACAGTAATTATAATTGCTAGTTAAATGTCTGTATCTAGTGAATTAATGATGCACATATACATCTAAATCATAAAATAATTTATTGCAAAAATGTAATGAATATTAATTGTAGATAGGAATCAATTAATTGAGGTTCATTCTGAATAAGTTTAAAAAATTAAATTCTGGATTAGAACTGATCATAACTTATAAGGTCGGTGGAATATGAATATTCATGTATACAAATAAGATTTGAACTATGATTACACTAACTAAATGCATCCAAAAGAAAGGATGTGTATGTGCATCAAGAAATGAGATTTGGATGACAAAAAAAAAGTCTGTAATAATAGTTTTCTATAAATCGATTCTGAGCTTCAATGTCTTCTTTATTACGATATATTTAATTTGAATCATTAAAACACAATAACTTATCGTAAATGCATCATATTAACAAATACTTGTCACTATACATCTCACATATTATTGTCATTCTAACGCTAGAAGACAGACCACTTATAGCTGCGATCATGGGTGACAACTGTCGATCGATAAATTTTTTGATAACTATGTCTATTTTTAGTAACTTCACAATTAAATTAATTTGTTTAATTTTGCTTATGCTTGTTGGTGATTTTGTGGTTTGAGACTATTGGATGATGATGAAGAATGTATTTCAGACTTTAAGGATCTATAGAATAGATTCTTTCAAACAATAGTTCAACCCACCAGGTACAAATGAGTTATCAAACCATCGACTTCCAGGATTCAACAAAGACTTGGAACAACGAAATCGAATTCAAATTTTTGTACGACTTTGATCCGATCAAGAACACTCTAGTATATAATTTCTGATGATGCAAGAATCGAATAGAAAGAAGAGAAAACAAAGATCAATTTACAACGCTTCTGAATCTACAGCGCTTTGAAAGCATTACAAAAATGCACTATTTGAAACAACGTAATGGGGTCACAAACTGATAGAGGAAGAAGAAGATGAATTTCAGAATTAAAAAGTTATTTGAAACACTTCTGGCATTGTTATTTATAAGCACTGGGAGGGTGCATCTATTTGTGAATCGTCACGAACGTTGTTTGTTTCAAATTTGAGACACTGCATCTGTTCACTTCTGAAATGTCACGCCTTTCCATTTGCAACGTTTTAAAGCGTTGCGAGTTTCAAACTTGGCACGCCATTTTCTATCGTCCAAAAACGTTTAAAATACCAGCCCTGTTTTGAATTTAAATCGGGTCCATAATGGGCCCAAATTTGGCCCGTTAACGTTTATAAATTATGTCCAAAAATATGCTTATTGGATCTTGACCTGAAACCCGTACCCAGCCCGCACTACGCCATAGATGGTCTACGGCAACCCCAAAGAAATAACGCAGTAGGTGCCAAAAAGTGTTGCTATAGGTCTGTGGCAACACTTTTTTGGGGTTGCCTTTTGCCACGTTGCCTTAGAGTCAAAGGCGACACATCTGCAACCCTATGGTAACATCAGTACAGGTGTTGTTACAGGTACCACTAGAACAAAAAAAAAATACCCTTTTACAACTGCCAAAAATAGTTGTAATATATCTAGTACAGCTGGCAATCGTAATAAAGTCAACCTTTTTTTTACAACTGTTTCTATCAGTTGTTAAAATTTGTTTTATAACTGCTAAAAGTAATTACACCTCAACTGCTATTAATCAAAGATTTCATAATATTATAATAAATATTATTATAACACAGTATTTAAATAAATATTTTATTTCAATATTTCAAATTGTACAAATTTTTTGACTCCACTACTGTACATTTACTCGTATATTACACAATCATTCATATTTACATACATTCCTCGCTACATTGTCACTCGATTCACTCATATACAGACACACACATACAACCATAAGCAAGAAAAAAATACAGAAAATGACCTGCATCCCAGTGTAAAAGAAGTTACCTCAATTGTAAAAGAGAGCTCTAATCTCTTTCAGCTTAGCTTTTCCAACCGCCAAAGCTCTAAGACAAAGCATCAGCAGTTCCACCACTTAATTCAAACTGCCCACAAGCAATAACCGTTCATCGGTACAGTAATGAACAAATATCGATCATCCATTGTTCATCGGTACTAGCAATTGTATTATAAAAGGAACAAATGTTGTGTTCTTTGAGCGACTGGTTGACAGACAAAAGGAACAAACGCTGTGTTCTTTGTACGACTGGTAGACAGACAAGTGCAGTTGACAATTTTTGTAATGAAATTTATTAATTATAATACAAGTAATAAAAAATGTGAAGAGGTGTACCTCAATTGTGTGACACCCTGATTTGCCCGGATATACAACTCCCCTTTTTCCTCCAAAAGAGTTTCTTATTATTCTTCCTAACTGCCGATATGAAACTTATCCTATAGAGAAATATTTTGTGATGATTTAAGCATGCAACACACCTACGATGCTTCAAACGATAAACATGCATGCTGAACTAGAAAAAGGATACTTAAATTAATCAAGTATATAATAGTCATTTACAAACAAACCGCAAATAGATAATTCAAGTCTAGACGTTATATTACTAGACTGTAAATTTTATATGGAAATACCTTGTACTTCGTTGATCAAACATTTAATATTAATGTTATCTAATATAGCAGTATGCTATGATTCATGGGAATGTCATTGGCAATACAATCATCTTTTATAACAAGCTTATTTTTTGCATGTCATGGGATCTGTTACTGCTCCTAGATAAAATTAACCAAATGTTTGTTACTACTTAATGTTCAAAGAATTTTGTAAGAAGTGTGGATATTAATTGGGTCGAAACTGACAGTATGTGTTAAGCTTTTGATTTGTATAACTTGAAAAATGAAAATCACTTACATTTTGCTGGATCGATTTCAAACCGAGTTAAATCAATTTGTTCGGTTCAGAGTACCTGTGGTATAAGAGAACCATCAAACATCAGGCATCAAGAAACGCTGCAATGAATATTAATCAACAATGTTAATGCCCCAGCTCCCTTACATGTGAAAACAGCTCTATTTGCTGACAAAACGGTGCACTTTGTAACAATTCCAAAATAATCTGGGGATTACATGAGCCTTAAATTACATAAAAACATCAGTTTTGAACAACTAAGTTTCCCGTTCACACATCATACATAAGAAACCGATTCAAAGAACCCTATAAATCCATGTCGTTATAAACTTTGATTCACTGGAACCAAGTAACAAAAAGAAAAACGAAGTTCAACTAACTTCAGATCTAAGAAAAAACTTGCAGTCTAAACTAGAATCAACCTTATACACAATTAGATCCAAGAAACAAAGATCTCTGGCAATAGAAGCAGTAGTTGGCGTGATGAAGTTCAGATCTGAAGAACACCCACGGTCTGATTTTGAATTGGATTAAGCTTGATAGATTTCCAGATCTAGATTCAAACCCGAAAATCTATAATGACAAGTGTTAGCAGCACCGTTGCAAACCCGACCTTGTCGAGGAATAAGTCAGTGAGAAGCAAGCTGGAAGTTTGATGCAGGATCTGCCTTCTCCAGTTAGACTTCGTCCGCCATTGGAGTTCTCGCGAGCAGGAGGAAAAGAAATGCAGGCCACAGTTGTTTGGAAATTAACTCAACGTTTTTTCTTTTCTTCCTTTGAAGACAGCAGATAATGATGGAGGGTGAGAGCGAAAATGAAATGGAATTTGGTGATGATTTGAACGAAAATTAGGGATCGAAATTTGAATATTTGGGGATTTCAACCAAATGAAAATTTTGACTGATTTTGGAAATTTGGGGAAAATGAAAATAAGCGGGTAAAAGAAAATAACAGCGGGAATTAGAAATGGGTGAGGTGCAGATAAGGGTGTTGATTGAATGGTTGAGATTTCGTTTTTAACTAAAGGTGTGGATCGCTAAGGTGTCATTATTTTTTAACTTTTTTAATCTGAATATATCTATAGCTACTGCAACACAATTTGATATCTATGCTAACACATTGAAGCGTGCGTTGCAATTGACAAAAAACAACATAGTAATGACAACATTGTAGCTAGCAACACCATGGTTTTTCGTTGCGATAGGTCATCTATGGCGTAGAGCCGGTTCAGTTCAGACGGAGGACAGCGACAGCGTCGCGCGTGTGGTATAGTGATGCATGACCTTCCTCCTCACAACAAAGTAAACATTTGAGTGCCCCAAGGCCCCAACACCTTCATGAGAAGGCTACTTAAGTAGTGGTACACTTTCTTATCTTCTACATTGTGGGACTAATCCCCACATCATTCTCTTCCTCTCTTTCTTTTTTCCCTCTTCAAAAACAAACCCATACCCCAAAACATTATTTGGAAATTTCTAACAATCTCCTCCAATTTTCAAAATAAATAAAATAAATAAAGTGGACGGCTGAATCACTAATGTGACTTCCTACATACCCAAGTGGGATCAAGCCTATGTAGTTTTAAGATCAAGTTTTGCATCATCGTGGAAACAACACATAAATAAAAGGTATCTTTTGGATTTGAAAGTTAGTGTAAACCATTCAAAGTTTTATTGAAATTCTGTGGTGAACGAATCTTGAACCAAGTATCCCTTAACGATAAAACTAGAACAATCATACATTTCGTATTCCTAAGTTAGAGTGTTATGTAGTGCTCAGCATGTTAATGGCCATGTGCTTTAATCCTGGTTCATGATTCTACTTTAGAAAGTGGTCTTACTTTCCTAGGAAACGACCTGATTTCCATACTCGTATAGGTAAGTCTCTTAAGGTGTTTCTACGATACACCTTTTAAGGTTTCTAGACTTAGTAAGGATATGTATCCATCCTTTGTTCTTGCAGAATCCAATAATAAATATCATGGGATTATCAATTTAGTGTTCCATAATCATACTCTTAACTTGTTGGTACCCATTGAACATTGTCTATCCTTTTCAAGACACAAGTTCGGTTTCTGTTAAGGATGATCAATCTTCATTCACAGACCTTTGTCCCATTTTTTTTGACTTTATAGAAACCATTGCCTTTGGAAGACCTTTTGTAAGTGGGTCAGCCAAGTTTTTCTTTGTTTCTATGTAGTCACCAGTTATAACTCCACTTTTGAGTAACTATCTTACCATCTGATGTCTTAGACTCACATGTCTAGACTTTCCATTATATGTCTTATTAGAGACATTGTATAACGTTGCTTGATAATCACAGTTAATCAAGACTGTTGAAGATGTCTTCTTCCGCAATGGGATTTCCATTAATGAATTCCTTAGCCATTCCGCTTCCTTACATGCATCTGCTAATGCAATCAATTCTGACAACATAGTTGAATCAGATATACAAGTATGCTTCTTGGAAGCCCAAGATACAACAGCACCTCCTAATGTAAATATCCATCCAGTCGTAGACTTGTATTTGGATTCTACATTGTTCCAGCTTGGATCGCTATATCCTTCTATTACAGCTGGATATCCTTTATAAGATAAACCATAGTTGATGGTTACTTTCTAATAAGCTAAAACTCTGGAAATGGCTTTCCAATGTTCGAAACCTGGATTACTCGTAAATCGACACAATACACTTATAGCATGCGCGATGTAGGGTCTAGTGCAATGCATATCATACATAAGACTCCTAATAACACTAAAATACTTTAATTGAGAAATGGTATGTCCAGTTTTCTTTTCTAGTTTGATACTTGGATCTAAAGGAGTTGGTGTCGGTTTATCATTATAATGACCATACTTTATTAGGAACTTCTCAATGTAATGAGATTAAGTTAGTAATAACTCCCCCGCTTTCCTAATGATTTTAATTCCTAGAATTACATCAGCATCTACTGGATCTTTCATATCAAATTTAGAAGATAGAAACTTCTTGGTTTCATTCACACATGATATATTGGAACCAAATATTTGCATGTCATCAACGTGTAAACATATTATAACATAACCGTTGTTATCCGATTTGCTATAAATACATTTATCTACATCATTAACAATGAATTCATATGACAGTGCCACTTCATCAAACTTCTCATTCCATTGCATGGGAGCTTGCTTCAGGCCATAAAGAGATTTAACTAATTTACAAACTTTCCTTTCTTGGTCTGAGGTTATAAAACCTTCAGGTTGTTCCATATATATCTCATCTTCTAAATTTCCGATTAGTAAAGTTGTCTTTACTTCCATTTGATGTATAACCAAATTATGAATTGATGCAAGTGCTACTAAACAACGTATGGAAGATATGCAAGCAACTGGAGCATATGTATCAAAATAATCTACTCCTTGTCTTTGTTTATATCCCTTGGCAACTAACATGGCTTTAAAGTTACCAATGGATCCATTTGTATTCAACTTTTTCTTGAATATCCATTTACATCCTATAGGTTTAGCACCAGGAGGTAAATTTGATAAAACCTAAGTTTGGTTTGACATTATGGAATTAATTTCACCATTGATAGCTTCTTTCCAGAAATTAGAATCTCTAGAACTCATAGCCTTAGAATAAGTTTTGGATCATCATCGACATTCATTACATATCTTGTCACATTAAGGACTTCGTCCTTATTGCCTTCTACGAGATATGTTATGAAGTCAGGACCATAGTTCCTCTCTATTCTCGCTCTTTTACTTCTTCTGTGTTCAACACTATTATCTGGTACTGAAACTTCCTTGATGTTTTGAGTAGGAACATATTCATTATCAATGATATCATTAGTCACAGTTAGTTCTAGACTAGATGATCTCAATGGATTTTCAATAGTTTGATTTTCAAAGAATTCTACATCTACGGATTTATAACTTCTAAGGTGTCAAGAATAAGGAACCTTTAAGTTATACTATTAAGAGAATATCCAATGAAAACACACTTAAATGCCCTATTTCCTAACTTTAGTCGTTTAGGGTTAGGTTTACAAAATATGCTAAGCAACCCTAAATTTTAAGTCTAGTAATGTTAGGTTTTCTATTAAACCATAATTCATAAGGGGAAAACTTGTTGTTTTTAAATGGTACTCTAATTTAAAATGTAACATGCAGATAACATAGCATCACCCCAAAGGTTATACAGTAAATTTGAACTTATGAGCATGGCATTAACCATTTCTACTAAAGTTTCATTTTTCCTCTCGGCAACACCATTTTGTTTTGGTGTATAAGGGGCGGTACATTGGTGAGCTATACCAAGTTGTTTACAAAACAAGGTAAATTCATTTGAAAAATATTCACCACCACGATCTGAATGTAACACTTTAATTTTAACTCCTAATTGTGTTTCAACTTCTGCTTTGTAAATTTTGAGTTTATCAAAAGCCTCATATTTTGATTTCATTAGATATACATATGCATATCTAGTATAATAATCAATAAATATTATATAGTATGGGTTACCACTATAAGTGATATGACTATTTAAGTCACCCACATCACTATATACCAAATCAAGCAAACCAGTTTTCCTTTCAACAAATTTAAAGGATTTCTGGTGTATTTTTTTGAACACATATTTCACATTTAGAGATAGAATCGAAATCACAATCAGAAATTAATCCTAATTTATGCATATTTTAAAGAGATTTATAATTAACATGTCCTAATCTACCATGCCATAAATTAGCAAAATCAACAATGTAAGCAGAAAATTTCTTTACTAGATTCAACTTAATCATGTCATTACAAGAATATCCTTGTCTAATAAATTTGCTGTTCTTGGACAACACTGACTTATTAGAATCATACACCATCTTGAATCCTACTTTATTAAGAAGGTATCCAAAAACCAAATTCTTACACATATCAAGTACATAAAATACATTGACTAATGTAAGAACTTTCCCAGAAGTGAATGTAAGTTCAATTGTGCCTTTTCCCAGAACTTTTCTTGCAACTTTGCTTGGGCCAGTAACTTCGCTAGATTTTCCATTATTTTCTCGTAAGTCTTGAATAGATTACAGTCTTTGCAAATATGAGCGGTTGCTCTAGTATCGAGCCACCAATCATTATCAATGCCACTAATGGAGTTCGCCTCCTATATATAACAGCCACAAGCTTTTCATCGATCACATTCGCTTTCTGTTGTTTCTTCCGAAGACAACAGTCTCGGGCATAGTGGCCGGGTTTGTTACAATAGTAATAGGCATCCTTCTTTTTCTTCTTGGAATTATTACTCTTCTTAAATTGTGTCTCATTCTTAGGCATCAATTTATTAGCAATTTCAACATTATTTGCCTTAGATTGAGACTAAATTTGCGGATTATCATCTAGTTCGAGTTTATGAGAATCCTCCTCAATACGAAGATGACGTTGTAAACCATCAAAATTATAATCCATTTCCGCATGTTTCAATTTTTCTTATAATCGTTCCAAGAATTCAAGAGTCTCGAAATAATAACTCCAGCAATAAAAGATTCAAGGAAATCAATACCGGCATCCTTAAGTTGATTCACCAATGGTAGTATTTCACTTACTTGTCCAACTATGGACTTGTTGGCGACCACTTTGAAATCCATAAAATTACAAATAAGAAACTTTTTATTTTGCCTCTCTAATATGCGATACTTTCTCTCCAATGCGGTCCAGAGGTCCTTTGCAGTTTCCGAGGTCCTATGAGCATTGTAGAATGAAGTAGACAATGCATTCAGAATATGCCGTCTGCACAGGAAATCGTCCTCTTTGCGCTTTGCACGTTTTTTCCTTCAGACTGGCATCCTCGTCAACGGTTTCCTCCAGTGTAACATCCAACTAGTTTTCCAAGATGTAGAATAATTTCCCAGTGATCAAGAAGAACTTCATGGTCTCTTGCCAACGAGTAAAGTTTTCGCCATCAAAACACTCCAATTTAGTCAAATGCTGGTTCATCACTTGTAGCACGCTCAAACCTTTCATGATTGAAGATATTATCTGAAAATTTGTTGAGGATTTTGTGGTTTGAAACTATTGGATGATGATGAAGGTCGTACTTCAGACTTTAAGGATCTATAGAATAGATTCTTTCAGACAATAGTTCAATCCACTTGGTATAAACGGGTTATCGAACTATCGACTTTCAAGGTTCAATAAAACCTTGGAACAACGAAATCAGATCCAAAGTTTGTATGACTTTGATCCGATCAAGAACACTCTAGTTTATAATTTCTGATGATGCAAGAATCGAATAGAAAGAAGAGAAGAAGAAGATCAATTTGCAACGCTTCTGAATCTGCAACACTTTGAAAGCGTTACAAACCTGCACTGTTCGAAACAGCGTAATGGCGTCGCAAACTGATAGAGGAAGAAGAAGTTGAATTTCAGAATTAAAAAGTGATTTGAAACACTTCTGGCATTGGTATTTATAAGCAGTGGGAGGGTTCATCTATTCATGAATCATCACGTCTGTTGTTCGTTTCAAATTTGAAACACTGCATCTGTTCACTTTTGAAATGTCACGCCTTTCCATCTGCAACGTTTTCAAAGCGTTGCGAATTTAAAACTTGGCGCGCCATTTTCCAACGTCCAGAAATGTTTAATATATCCACCCTATTTTGAATTTAAATTGGGTCTGTAATGGGCCTAAAATCGGCCCATTACCATTTATAAATTCTATCCAAAAATATGCTTATCGAATCTTGACCCGAAACCCGTACCCGACCCGACTCGGTTTGGTTGGACGGACGGCGGCGTCACTTGCATGTGTGGTATAATGATACATGACCGCCCTCCTAACAACAAAGTAAACATTTAGGTGCCACAAGGCCCCAACACCTTCATGAGAAGGCTACTTAAGTAGTGGCACGCCTACTTATCTTCTACAATGTGGGACTAATTCCCACATCATTCTCTTCCTCTCTTTCTTTCTTCCCTCTTCAAAAACAAACACACACCACAAAACATTATTTGAAAGTTTCTAACAACGCTTCTAGAAAGCACACAAGAGTAAAATTTTAACTCTTAAAATAAACAATATATTCTTCCATGTCCGCTCAAGGTAACGGTTGTTATGACTGGTCAAATTGACATTTCCAATAAATTGTTTTCGCGTAATTCGAATATTTAGCATTATTCAAAATGTAACTCTAATGGTCAATCTATGCTACCAATAGTATGTCCATTAGACAACTTTAATAAACTTGGTTTCGCACGACATTGTTACAATTTAAATAATTTTCTAAATTGTTATATAATTACTTATGAAACTTTTGTTGTAAATGGAATTAGAAAATTATGCAAAATAAAATAGTCTTCAAAAAACAAAATGTATTGGAATCTGCATAGATCAAAACGATATTAGACCTATTTTTAGAAGATTATGAAAAACAAGCATCTAAACGATGTTGATTTTTAGTTCAAAACTTTTAGCCATTCGACGATTTTCAAACCAAAACCCTTTGTTCGAAGGCTATACAATCTTGGATCGAGACCAAATTTGAACAATGTATGTTTGGTAATGTGTTTATCCAATCCATATGATTGGATAATGAAAATGGCTAGAAAAAATTTACTAGCAAAACTAGTCATTTTGCTAGGGGTTATATGTACATTTATAATATGCTTATATTTCCAAGTCAGTATTTCTATAAGTAATTCAAATCCTCTTGGTTTTCCTTGTTCGCCGTTAATCTTTTGGCAAGTTAAACATCACCAACAAACTCAACTATCATTCTACTTATTCCACGCTAAAAGAAAATCCTCATATCCTTATGCATCTTATCTCCTCCACGGAGTATATAGTTTCCTAGAACGATGGCATTCCCTAAGTACTTGCTTTAAAATCTCATCAAGGAACGCAAAATCGTAATTTTATTTCAAAACATCCTCTGTCATCAATTGATTATATACTAGAGTGTGAAAAACTTTCATTTTTCTTTATTTTATCCATAATTCACTTTATTTATCACCCTTCATTTGTTCAATCCTAATCATCTTTAATAAAGTTGGCCTAACTTCCATAACAATTAATAGACCTTGAATAGGTTCGGTAGGTAATGGGAAATTGAAATTCAAGAGAAACTTCAATTGCCTCCGTTTAGATATAGAATTAGGAGTCACATGCTTCTGGCTAAGAACATTAGAGAAAACGTTCCCCTTTTCAAAGGTATATTGAATATCAAAATCAAAGGATGTTTATACTTCATCAATTTCTACTGCCTAAGGTTTTATTCCATTAGGGAAACGAGATATATAAGCGATTTAAGGTCAAAAAAATTCAAACATTTCTCCCACGAGATGGTGTCTTCACATACTTAAGGCAAAAATAACGACTACCAACTCCAAATCATGCACTCGGTATCGCTCATCATGGTCCTTTAATTGTCTACTAGCATAAGCAACTACCATCCATTCTTGCATCAAAATTGCTCTTAATCCTATGCTGTAAGCATCTGTAAAAATTGTGAATGACTTAGTTCCATATGGATTAGCAAGCACAGATGCACTAGTTAAAAGCCTGTAAAGTTCCTCAAATGCCTTGGCACAATTTATACTCTAAGAAAACACAAGGTTCTTTTTAGTTAAATGAGTTAATTGCATGGCTATCCTTGCAAAGTTCATTATGAATTTCATATAATAGTCTGCTAACTCTAAAAGGCATCTTACTTCAGTTTCATTCCTAAGAACTCTTCATCAGTGAAGTGCTTCAGTCTTAGTAACGTCCCCTGATAGTCCTTGCTAAGAAATCCCTAGAAACCTAAACTCCTTTCTCCAAAGAACGGTACTTAGAAAATTCAGCCTTTAGCTGATTTCTCCTTAGGGTTTTCAGTACCTCCCTTGGGTGTTTCTCATACTCTTCATCTCCTTGAGAACACCAAAATATTATCTACAAACACTACTATAAGTTTGTTGAGCTTATCTTTAAATATCTTACAAATCAAATCAACAAAATATGTTGGGGCTTTAGCTAACCCAAAGGCAAAATCTCCCACTTAGAAAATCCATCGAGTGTATGGAATTTTGTTTTAGGCTTGCTCTCTTTTGCAGTCCTTAATTGGCGGAATCCGGAAAGTCTAGTTGGTAAAAGATCTTGGCTCCAACTAATTGGATGAAAAAGCCATAAATCATAGGCAAATGATACATGTTCTTATTGGTCAACTTACTCAATCCCTTATTGATGCAAGGTTTTAATTTTCTGTTTATCTTAGCAATAATGACAACTGGGGATCCCATTTTGAGATACTCCTTTAGATGAATCCTTTTTGTAAAAGCTCCAAAATCTGCTTATCTAACTCTCGCCATTCTTTAAGGGTCATGTGTATCAAAGACAGGCAATATATTTTGCATCCATCTTTAGTTTAATATGGAATCTGGTCACTCTAAGAGGTTAAGGACCCAAAACTTCCTCATAGACTTCAAGTAATTAACCGATTATGGTTTGAATAAAAACTTATAACAAGATACCTCTAAGTAAAATAATTTGACTTACGGATTGTGTGACGACCGCCCATAACTCCTGCACTTAATAAGAGAAATATTGGGCTAAAATATGTGCCAAACAGCTATGGACGATCATCAGGTAGAATAACACTAGCAGAATCTGTTGTATAACTCACAACACAGAGATAACATATAATAGAACATATACAGCAGGCATATAATAGTGAAGCATAATTGAGCAGAATCTAAAAACTTTCATATCAACTTGAAAGAATATCCATACATCATAGGATAACAACAACAGATTCTGTACAAAATGCCTCACTACAGGTCACTCAGTGAATCATATAACAAACATAACCGCGGAAACCACAACTAGTATGTATAGTAGAAAGTAATATGTAAGCCTCCTCCTCGTAGCTCTGCAGCATCGTCTCATCAAGGTCTATCACCTGTTACCTGCTACCTAGTCTGCCCATCCACAACAAAATGGATGAACTACCCAAGGTAATAAGAGGAAACATAAAACCTTGAGTCAGACAGTAGTCTTAATGAGCGGTAAAATAGCTATCTAACATCATCAATAAAGTATATGATAAATAGGTAGATCAACCAACTAATATACCAATATCAACAGAGAAGAAACCCAAAACCGTCTCCTCCACATCTGACAGTGATAGCCTTTAAAACAATCAAGGTAGAAAACATACCAGAAATAATAACTAGTTATCCAGCGTAGACCATCCTAATCGAGATTAACATCTCCCAAGCACAAGTTCTGAAGGCCTAAACCAACATCACACAAGCACCAAAGAGATGTCTCCTTCAACGTCGAACAATCTACGCAAGACGATACAAGAAAATAAATCAACATCCATGACTCTGGCTATCACCGCCTATCCTGCTTCACCATCATTAATTGTATGACTGGTATAACTTGTCGTTCATTAAGGGCTAATGGTAACCCCGATTCAAGTCAAACTACCGCCCATCCCATGTACATTTTCCTCCCCGAGACAACTAGGCCTTTCAACAAAACCCAGGGTACTTGACTAGATCTCCTCCAGTTTTTTGGACGTCCAAATTATACCTCTGCTTTGAGTCCGATAGAACCTACGACAGCGATAATCTCTTAGCCTTCAATATCTCTAGCCATCCAACTAGATGACCATTCATAAGCTCAAGCGACTTCTCGAGCAACCATTATCCACGAGCTCACAACTTTGAGTTTCTTCACATTCGTTGCAATACAACGATCAATGAACACTTCACAATACTTCGAACATTCCTCCTTGAATTCACTTCGAAGCCACGATAAACATCGAACCAATAACACACTTCGTTTGGCAGATATTCGATTCACAGCATTTCACACTTTTACTATGAGTCACATCCACAATGATTTGTTTTCTTTTTATAGCGTTTCTCAAACGTTGTCGGTCACCAGCCATGCCCAATCCATCCGTTCACACAATCCATTGGTGCACCCCTTGCCCGATCATGTTTTTCCATGTGCGTACTCCATTTAATCACTCGGCTGATATATGCTTGATCATCAATCCACAGCGTTTCCAAAATGTTATGTCTAGAGTTGCCTGATCCATGGTTCTGAGCATCGATCCATCACCTTGCACTCATGCCCGATTCACCTGGAGCCCATGCCGATCCATCGAAAATTCCTTCCTGATCCACACTTTTTCGATCCATCATGCACATCATTTCTGAAACGTTGTCGATTCACCACGTACCAGGTTGCCCAATCCATTGCTTTACACCATGTCGATCTATACCCTTGCATTGCCCGATCCATGTACAAATCCTTGGCCGATCTACCATGTAGCCCCTTGCTCGATCCACTCAAAATGCATGCCATTCCACAACACTTATGAAACACTGTAAAATAACTTGCCTGATCCATCGATGTGCAAGCGTCGATCCAATGATTTTCCTTGATAGATCCATATGTTTCGGTCCATCAAAGAAACGTTGTTGATCCATGCTTGCACACCATGAAATTTGGCCGATCGTTCATGTCTTGTGTTGCCGACCTTTCCACTTGTGCTACCATTCGATCCATAGTATTTTTCCTCTCCTAAACCATCATTTCTTGGCTAACAAGCTAGCCGATCCATCTCCAAAACTTTGACCGATCCATCAACACTCGATCAATCAAATCTGATCCATTACAAACAACAAAGCTTATGTACTCAACTCAATCAAATCATCTAATTCCGATCAAACGATTAACAATAAAATCAAGTGAAATCATATGATCATTTTTATACTAAAATTCATCACTCAACCATATAGAATTCACCAAAATCATGATAAACAATGAATAAACCAATAAATGGATCTAAACATATTATTAACACATGAATTTACTGATTTAGGTTGCTAAATTAGATCCTATGGTGATTCGAATGAAAATATACTTAACATGATGTGGATCCAGGTGAAAATGACTAGAAATGATGAAAATAAGATCAAACAACTCATATACTCGATTGAATCTGCGCGAGAGATATTTATCACTCACCAGACCCGCATGATAGCTTTAAAAAGATGATATACAAATCTGAACAGCGAATAACACCGAAGAACGATCTTCGAGTCAATCACTTTGATATGATCTACCTTTCTTCGATGTTGATCTTCAATCTTCTATCTAGATCTAAGAAATTAATGGAGTAGAGATGTTTTTATTGGAGTAGGGAGAATCTTAAATCCTAACCAAATAGAGAAATGAAGAAACTAAACTATTCTCCATGCGTATACTCACTATTTATAGCCAACATCCCAAGCCTTAGTGGGGCCCACGAATCATCCCACTAATGACTAATTAACCTGTCTAGAAATTGTGTAACACCAAAACAACGATTTCTCGCAAATCGCAAAACCAAATCTTTAGTGTGACCACTCTACGGAATTGGCAAAACTATTTCCTTTCCAATGAAATCGATCTCAACACCTGATTCAATCCCAGTTTAAAGTTATTCCCTAAACAAAAAAACAGGGGCAAAATGGTCACAAACAAAATTGGTAAAAATCATGAACATGTCTCACATCCCCATGAACAACATATCAAAATATGAGAATGGTTTGACCTTGGGGAAATAAATAGAAATATTTTACGATCCTCTGATACGTAATATGCGGTCGTTACATTCTCACCCCGCCCCCAATAGGAATTTCGCCCCTGAAATCCCCAACAAACATAAGCAACCAAAACAATTCTGCATGCCAATCATCTATGAACAACCAGTTTACCATCCAAACTAGCATCCGTCAAGCCATGCATCCATGGCCTTAACCTAGCACGCATAATTCTAACAACAATAGTACAAGTTACAATGGTGCAAGAGTGATACAACACTAATGGGTCATTCCAACTAAGAGTTCTGGATGGATTGTCTTCATTCTCTCTTCTGGTTACTACGTACAATCATCATCATTCTCACTCCATTGTACCTTGACTAGCTTAACCACCTTCCTCCTGAGCTATTTCATGTCATCCTCCAAAACGCAAAGCGGCTTACAAGGTTTCGAAACTACGGACTCAACTTCTAGGTCTTCGTACGGATCCGTAGTTACGACCACATTCGAATCGTGCACACACTTCCATAGAAAGACACATGAAAAATGTTGTGCACACTCGACATCTTCTCGGGGAAATCCAATCTATACACGAGCTTTCCAATTCATTCGACTATCGAAAATGGCCCGACGAACCTTGGAGCTAACTTTCCTTTACTTCTGAATCGAACAACATTCTTCAACGGCAAAATTTCACGAAAACCATGTCACCAACATCAAATTTCAAATCTTTTCGATGTTTATCGGCGTAACTCTTCTGACGATCTTGGGATGCTTTCATTCATTGTCGAATGATCTCAATGAATTCTAAGGTCTCCATGATCATTTCAAGCCTAAGTATCAACTTATCTCCAGTTTCTAACCAACACACCGAAGAATTACACGGTTTACCATACAACGCCTCATATGGTGTCATCCCAATGCTCTACTGGCAGCTGTTGTTATATGCAAACTCAACTAAATGTAGATGGTCTTTCAACGATCCTGCAAAGTCCAATACACAATCTCTTAGGAGATCTTCCAAAACTCGGTTAACCCTCTCGGTTTGACTATTAGTCTGGGGATGATAAGCCGTACTCAAACATAATTCGGTTCCCAGAGTCTCTTGCAAACACTTCCAAAATTCGCTTGTGAATAATGTATCTCAATTACTTACTATGCTCTTCAGGATACTATAGAATCGAACTATCCATTTAATATATAGCTCAGCCAACTTCGATGTTGTCCTAGTCGATCTGACAGGAATAAACCTTGCGTTTTTTGGTCAAGCAATCCATGATGACCCAAATCCCTATATTTCCTACCCTGGTTCTAGGTAGTCCATCGATAAAATCCATCGATACTTGCTCCAATTTCCACGTAGGAAATTCCAATGGCTGAAGCAATTCACTCGTCTTTTTCTGTTCAGCTTTCACTAACTGACAGTTCATGCATTTGGAAATAAACTTTCCAATATCCCGCTTCATCCCTTCCTAGTAGTAAGCTCGCTTCATGTCCTGATACATCTTGTTACCAACAGGATGAATCTTCAATTTCGAGTGATGACATTCCCTCATAACCTCATCTCTCATCCATCAATATCAAGAACAACCAGTCATCCTTTATTACAAAGCCAACCATTTCGATCGACTTCTAACTCCTTATCTTCTGGTTCCAACTTCTGGATCATCTCGACAAGCTTTACATCACGCTTTTGGCTCTTGCCAATCCTTTCGATGAGAGTAGGTCTCAACGATAAGCGTGCCAACATTTCAGCTTCCAACTCACACCGTGGTCTGAAATCAAATCCTTCCACGTACTCGAGGTGCTTTCATTCCAAAAACATAGCTCCTAAACCTGCAAGTCTTTGACTCAACACATCTACAACTGCGTTATATTTACTAGGAGTATAGGCTATACCAAAATCATACTAGCCAGAAACTCTAACCACCGTTGTTGCTGAAGATTCAAATCCTTTTATGAGAAAAGATACTTCAACGACTTGTGATCCGTAAACAATTCGAATCACACTCCTAACAGGTAATGTCTCCACATATTCAGAGCAAATACGATCGTCGCTAACTCCAAATCATGAATTGGATAATTGGTTTTGTGGGGCTTCAGTCGTCGACTTGCATATGCCACAACTTTATCCTTCTGCATCAGCACTGTTCCAAGCCCAGTACCACATGCATCGGTGTATACCACCATTTCCTCATTCTCGCTTGGAATAGTTAAAATAGGAGTGTTCGCCGGTCTCTCTTTCAGGATCCGAAAAGCTTGCTCACACTTCTCATCCCATGTGAACACTTGATTCTTCTTTGTCAATCATATCCATGGTGCAACTATCTTGGAGAAATCCTTGATAAAACGACGATAATATCCAGCCAATCCAAGGAAACTCCGAACATCCGTCGCATTCTTAGGTCTGTCCTAGTCCTGGATTGCTGCCACCTTAGCGGAATCAACTGCTATTCCATTTCCAAAAACAACAAGGCCTAAGAACCTCATTTCACTCTTCCAGAAGTGACATTTTGAAAACTTAGCTCTCAGTTGATGCTTTCACAGGATTTCCAGAAAAACTCGCAAGTGTGTCTTTGCTCTTCCTCATTCCGAGAGTAAACCAGGATATCATCGACAAACATAAGCTCGAACTTATCCAACTGATCCCTGAATACCTTATTCATAAGATCCACGAAATATGCTGGCACATTAGTCAACCTAAAGAGCATCACCAGCCACTCAAAGAAACCAGATGGTGTCCTAAAAGCTGTCTTCGGCACACTATCCCTTGCCACCTTCAACTGGTGAAACACCGTTGCCAAATCAATTTGAGAAAATGCCTTGTCTTCGTGAAGCTGATCAAACAAGTCGTATATCCTTGGCAATTGATACTTGTTCTTCTTGGTCACCTTGTTCTTCTCACGATAATACACACATAACCTCAAAGATCCACCAGCCTTGGTTGCAAACACATCTGGTGCACTCCATTCGGACATGCTTCTGCGAAAGAATCCTTTTCCAAAATGGTCACGAACCTGCACCTCTAACTCTCATTGTTCCTTAGGCCCCATCCTCCTAAGAAGCATAATGATAGGTCTAGCACATTCGACCAAATCGATCCTGAACTCAATCTCGCGATGCGGCGACAACATTTTGACCTAATAAAAGACATCATTGAACTAAATAGCAATCGACACATATGATAAGTCTTCCCGTGGAATGACGAGCGAATACAAAAAGCTTACGAAGACTCAGTCTTCGGGCTTACACCGAATCACAACTCTTCGCCCTTCCACATTCCCGATTGTCACCTTGAGCTTCTCGCAATCCACTTTTGTCGCATACCTTTTGAGCCAGTCCATACCCAAAATGATCCCAAACCCAGCAAAATTCAAAGACATCACACCAACCATGACTCGATAACGCTAGATCACGACAAAGCATACAAACATTGGAAGAACCCAAAATGATCCCAAACCGAGCGAAATTCAAGGACATCACACCAACCATGACTCGATAACGCTAGACCACGACAAAGCATACAAACATTGGACGAACCCCCTATTGGATTATTAACAACCAATGATCTAACACATATCTTAGCTTCCAAACCCAAACGGTACACAAGCTCATTGCAAATGAAAGAATGTGATGCTCTAGTATCATACAACACCCGACTGGAGCACCTCTAACAGAAAGTGTACCTTAAACAACAACACTCTTCCTTTTCTCCTCTGTCGTAGGAGCTCTTGAAGAAGATGGCATGACTTCCAAAGCATACGCCCTCACTATCTGCTTATCCTTAGCTAGTTCTAGACAATCCTTCTTGTCATTCCCAGGTTTACCACATTTGAAACACTTCCTTTCAGCTTTCAGGTTTTTGCAATCCTTGGAGAAATGGACATTCTGTTGGCATTTAAACCAAGTCATCTCGCTTTTAGGTACCTTTTGGCCATCTTTTCCTTTCTGTTGTTCTTACTTCCTCTTCTTATTTTTACCACCCTACTATGGTTTTGGTTCCTCTTTGGTTGCAACAACAACCGCTTCTTCCTTGTGAAACAGACGCTCATGCGTCAAAGATTTTTCCACAATCTTCTCATAAGTACCATCCAGATGATCAAACAACTGATTCCAAAAATACTTATCCAAGCCCATATTGAACTTCTCGTTCTTCTAATAAGGAGAGTCAATATATGAACGAGCATACTTGGACAAAACTTCAAAATATGAAATGTACTCTAACACCGGTCGACCATTCTGTTTCTGCTCCACAAACTTCTTGAACAGAACTGGCTTTTGAGCGGTTGAAATGAACTTCGTCTCGAACTTGACTGGGAACTGATCCCAAATGATCTCATCTTCTGGAGTCTCTAAAGTGATAGAGTTCGACCAATCCATAGCTCTTCCTTGTCGCTGTCTTGATGCAAGCTTCCTCTTAGTCGCATCCTCAATACCCAAGTCTCCAAAAATTCGAATGCAAGTAACAAGCCACCCTTGAATTTCTATAGTCGGCTTTATCCCTTTGAACGACTTTCCTCCTAGAGAAGTAAAGTCCTTGCACAGCTTCGCGAAGTCCATAACACTAGATACCTGCACCAGAACCCCAATATCTACCGCGGCTGCTCTTAAAGCGGGTACCCTCCTCATGATCGCTTCCATCGTAGCCTCAAAAATAGATGGGTAATTAGGTATACCGCCATCACCCCCTCCAAGAACAGTGTCCTCCCTAGTAGCGTGTCTTAACAATTGACGACTTATTCTAAATATGAAAAATAGAATGATTAGTCCACATCCGAGAAAAACTACAATGGAGTTCAAGCATTATTATGCTATACACTAATATATAATATACTTCCATCAGAAATCTACAAATACGACACTTATACGTCATTATGTGCTTGAACTTTGGCTAAAATCGATTAGCCAGAGCTCCGATACCAAATGTGATAACTGCCCACAAATCATGCACTTAACAAGAGGAATACTGCACTAAAAGACATTCCAGGCAGCTATGAACGATCATCAGGGTAGAATAACACAAGCGGAACCTGTCGTATAACTCACAACGCAAAGATAAAATACAATATAACATATACAATAGGCATATAAAAGTGAAGCATAATTTAGAAGAATCTAAAAACTTTCATATCAACTTGAAAGAATATCCATACATCATAAGATAACAACATAAGACTCTGTAGAAAATGCAACACTACAAGTCACTCAGAGAATCATACAACAAACATAACAACGGAAACAAAAAATAGTACGTATAGTAGAAAGTAATGCGTAAGCCTCCTCATTGTCATCGCTCTGTAGCATCATCTGATCAAGATATATCACCTGTCACCTGCGACCTAGTCTGCCCATCCACAACAAAATGGATGAACAGCCCAAGGTAATAAGAGGAAACATAAAACCTTGAGTCAGACAATAGTCTTAATGAGCGATAAAAAAACTATCTAACATCATCAATAAAGTATATAAGAAATATGTAGATCAACCAACTAATCTACCAATATCAATAGAGAAGAAACCCAAACCCATCTTCTCAACATCTGACAACGATAGCCTTTACAACAATCAAGATAGAAAACATAGCAGACATAGCAGCCAATTATCCAGCGTAGACCATCCTAATCGAGATTAAAATCTCCCGAGCACAAGTCCCAAAGGCCTAAACCAACATCATACGATCACCCAAGAGATGTCTCCTTCGATGCCGAACAATCTACGCAAGATGATACAAGCAAATTAGTCAACATCCATGGCTCTAGCTATCACCATCTATCGTTCTTCGAAACCATCTTTAATCATATGAATGGCCTTCCACTAAGGGATAATGGTAATCTCGGTTCTAGTCAGACTACTTCACGTCCCACATACATTTGCCTCCCCGGGACTAGTAGGCCTTCCAACAAAACCCGGGGTACTCAATGAGATCCCCTCCAGTCTTTTGGGTGTCCCCATTATACCCCTACTTTGAGTCATCTAGAACCTATAGCAATAATAATCTCTCTACCTTCAATATCTATAGCCTCCAACTTGATGACCATTCATAAGCTCAACCGACTTCTCGAGCAACCATCATCCACGATCTCACAACTTTGAGTCGTCTTCACATTCGTTGCAATACAATGATTGATGAACACTTCATAACACTTCAAACATTTCTGCTTGAATTCACTTCGAAGCCATGACCAACATCAAACCAAAAACACACTTCGTTTGGTCGATATTCGATTCACAGTGTTTCACGCTTTTACTACGAGTCACATCCACCGCGTTTTATTTTCTTTTCACAACGTTTCTCAAACGTTGTCGGTCACCAGCCATGCCTGATCCATCCGATCACACAATCCATCGGTGCGCCCCTTGCCCGATCAAGTTTTTCCATATGCGCATTCCATCTAATCATTCAGCCGATCCATGCCCGATCCATCAATCCATAACGTTTCCAAAATGTTATGTCCAGAGTTGCCCGATCCATGGTTCGTACCACTAATCCATCACCTTGCACTCATGCCCGATCCACCCAAAGACCATGTCGATCCATCGAAAATTCCTACCTGATCCATACTTTTCCGAACCATCGTGCACAGCATTTCTGAAACGCTATCGATCCACCATGTACCAGGTTGCCTGATCCATTGCTTTACATCGGGCCGATCCATACCCTTGCATTGCCCGATCCATGTGCAAATCACTGACCGATCCATCGTGTGGCCGCCCGATCCACTCAAAATGCATGCTGATGCATAACACTTCTGATACGCTACAAAATAACTTGCTCGATCCACCGATGTGCAAGCGTCGATTCGTCGATTTCTCATAACTGATCCATATGTTTCGATCCATCAAAGAAACGTTGTTGATCCATGCTTGCACACCATGAAATTTTGGCGCTCCTTCATGTCTTGTGTGTTTCCGATCCATCCACTTGTGCTACTATCCAATCAATAGTATTTTGCCTCACCCAAACCATCATTTCTTGGCTAACAAGCCAGCCGATCCATCTATAAAACTTTGACTGATCCATCAACACTCGATCAATCAAATATAATCCATTACCAACAACAAAGCTTATGAACTCAACTTAATCAAATCATCTAATTTTGATCAAACGATTAACAATAAAATCAAACCGAAATCAAATGGTCATTTTTATACTAAAATTCATCACTCAACCATATAGAATTCACCAAAATCATGATAAACAATGAATGAACCAATAAATGGATCTACACATATTATTAACACATGAATTTACCTATTTAGGTTGCTAGATTATATCTTATGGTGATTCGAATAAAAATATACTTAACATGATGTAGATCTAGGTGAAAATGACTAGAAATGATGAAAATAAGATCAAACAACTCATATACTCGATTGAATCCGCGTAAGAGAAGTTTATTACTCATCTAATCCACAAGATTGGTTTAAAATGATGATCCACAAATTCGGACAGTGAAGAACACCGAAGGACGATCTCTGAATCAATCACTTTGATGTGATCTACCTTTATTTGATATTGATCCGCAATCTTCTAATCTATATGTAAGAAATTAACGGAGTAAAGATGTATTTGATTGGAGTAGGGAGAATCTCAAACCCCAACCAAATAAAGAAAGGAAGAAACTAAGCTATTTTTCATGCCTATAACCCCTATTTATAGCCAACAGCCTAAGCCTTAGTGGACCTACAAATCATCCCACTAATGAGTAATTAACCTGTCTATAAATTGTGTAACACGAAAACAACGATTTCTCCCAAACCGCTGAACCAAATCTTTAGTGTGACCACTCAACAGAATTGGCAACACCATTTCATTTCCAATGAAATCAAACTTAGCATCTGATTGGATCTCAATAAAAAGTTATTCCCTAAACAAAAACAATAGGGTCAAAATGGTCACAAATTAAATTGGTAAAAATTATGGACATGTCTCACATCTCCATGAACAACATATCAAAATATGAGAATGATCTGACCCTTAGGGAAATAAATAGAAATATAATGAAGAAGGTAGACCGAGAATCCGAACTCTTTATGATACTCCGATACGTTAAATGCAGATCATTACAGACTGAGTTTTTAGATGAACAAGGTTTTAATAAATCACGCCTTATAAGACTTATTAGTCATACCACCATGTTATTAAAGCCAAGAATGACTCCATGATAAACTAATGAATCCATATCCGAAAGAGTATGTACCTTCTTAAATTTAAGACCATATGCATTGCATATGAAATCCACGTAAGGCATGTCTATGACTGGGATTTTACACATTCAAAGTAGATGTGTCGTTCCCTAGTGAGGGTTAGAGACTTTCCTTGGGTTAGGGACAATCTAGTTTTGAAGATTCAAAGATCTTACTACACTCCTAGCAATAAAAGAATGCAATGCTGCAGAATTAAATAGGGTACATATAGTAAACCCTTGGATGAGAGGTATACTTTCCAAAGTTACTCTTCCTTAATTCCTTGGTGGCGCACTAGCAAAATAGCATAAACATGACCAGTGATTCCTTCTTTACCAACTTGGCACGGTTATTCTTCAAATTCCATCCTTACAGCAATTAGAACACTTTCCTTTGAAAGCTTATCTTAACGAACTCATCCTACAATCTTTGACCTCATAACCCTTCTTATGACACCTTTTACAAACTCTAGCTTCCGCTTTGAATTTTTATTTCGACTCCTTACTATCCTAGAAACCTCTCGTGTAGGATCTTTTTTGCTTCAAGCCGGCTCGTCCCTTTTATTTACAGATTCCTTCTTCTTTGCATTTCCAATTTGCAACTTTGTCATCTCCACAAGCATCTCATAAGTTGACCCTAAAAGGATTTAATTAAGCAAAAATTCCCTTAAATAAATCCCTCTTCAAACTTTCATGGCCTTCTTCACTTTGATATCAATGAAGTCCATAGGAAATTTGGCTGCCTCGATAATTGTTGAAAGACAAATTAGAGACAACGTCAAGGCGTGTAGATAACCTGATCCAAATCACTCATTGTTGGGTGAATCTGGATCAATACCAGTTCGGTACCAATCCAAACACCAACCATGGGTGATCCAACTCGATTTTCTCAAATGTGGTCATTTCATTAATGCCACTAACTCTACATTCTTCATTGATCTTCTAATCTATCTGAGCTCACCCTTATTTATAAATACAAGTTGCCTTGGAAGAACTCAGTAACTTTTGGATTTTTGAGAATCTCAACTATATCTTATACTCCAGATCTTCGTCGATCCAAATCACTGTTATATGGAAAATAAATAAAAGTGAGAATCTAGAAAGTAGATGCAGACTCGTTAATTTAGACCAGTGTAAACAATTGTGTGAGCTTTTAATACTTTTCTACTCATTTTTCATTTTTTATATTCATTAATCTCCTCTTAAACTCATTTCTGGTGTTAATGCCACTTTTGGTGCTAATATGTTCCTCAATACTCAGAATTGCATATGGATTACCATATCATACTGGATCTCAGAATTGCACATGGGTCCTCGTAACATGAATAGATAATGAACAACTACATATGACCAAGCATCTCAAACGAACTTGAATCTCCACACTGATTCCATTCACAATCGCTTCTACAATATAGAACCCGTAAACTAGTCTTGAAATGGTTTTTCGACCTCTAAAAAAATAGTTCGATAGATTTCTTATCAAGTTTGATGGACAAATAACCAACTATCATGTTTAGAATAGACAATTATATATGGAAAACAAGTCTCACATATTTTCCATAAATAATCAAATCAACATCCAAAGCACTATCAAGTCATACAATGCATGATTAACACACAAAGCACGATTAAGTCATATAAATGACTTCTAATCCCTATTCCATTTAACCAATTTTTCATTAGTTGCAGCTTCTTTTATTGGTAAAATATCTTTCATCTAGTAAGACTTCATTTACAAATTAAAATTTCTACTTTATTGAATTTCCTTCATATACTTGTATATATGTTCAATTCCTTTTTATCAAAGACGAGTGGAAACCCGTGCGATGCACGGGAGCATAGAATTTCAAGTGTTGAGTTTGCCTGTGATTTTATTCTGCTTGGACTTTTAGCGATTTCCTTTCCATGTATTACTTCAGTTTATTTATCTATGTTTATTGTTATGATATATAAGAAGCATTATTTTGGGGTTTTGTACTCTGATGACTCATGAGACACATATTTATGGTTTTGACATTGATGGATTATTTTGCAAAAATGTAATGTAGAAAATGGTTTGAAATAAAAATTTGAAATTTTCCATTGCATTCTTATATTCTGTCTTGTTAAAATTAGTCTCTGTATTATTACTGCACCTCACAGAACTTAATGCATCCTCAATAGGTTACATTAAGGGACATGGAGTGTCAAAGTGTCATTTCTTATTTGTTTTCCATATTTATACAACATCATTATAATATATAAATATGGTGGATTCTCTCAACTGTGGAGAATAAAATCAAAATGAATGAACAATGAAATTTTGACAGTATAAAACTATATTTTGTTCTAAAACGATAGTATTAGCTAACAAAGAAGAAAGAACACAGATAATAACATGCGTTAATGTTTGAATAGCAAAATTTTACTTTAGTACTAAGGTGCGATCATACGATAATAACTGAAAAAGATTGAAATGCAAATCAATTTGGTCCAACAAATTATATTTTCATGCAGTGGACAGAGGAACATATTCACACTAAGGTAAAAAAAACATATTTTTATTCTTTATACGTTCCTTTGCAAGTGTCTTGGTCATATCTTCCAACAATATAAGTCAAAATTCAGATAATTATATTACGTATCAAATGACTTATTTCTGGCATTTCAACAAAATGGAGCAATAAAGAGTATTTATTAAACTTCTTCTACACACATTCCATACTAACTGTCGGTTACTTCATCTTTATATGTCATAGCTGTCATAGCAAGCATTGCAAATCCTCTTAGCAAGCTTTTCAAGAGAAGAAAACAAATCGTTCTCTTCAAGCTTCTTTTTCATCTAAGCAAATTCCTGTTGAATCTTGTACTAATCTTCTAGAAGTTCTAACATGCAAGAGAATCCTATAATGGTGAGCTAATATTTTGGTAAAGGATCCTCATTCGCTGCTCTTGCCATTATAGTACCCCATTGAAAATAAAAGAGATTTAGCCAAATGCATAACATGGAATACATGATTTATAAGTAGTACAGTGAGACATTTCAAAATAGCATATAACTATTGGAGTTTCACAGTCATGAGTCATGAATGGTAAATGTATCAAGAATCATCTTGCAAGTAGTGTAGTATAAGTTCTCTCAAAAAAAAAATCAGTAGATAAAATGATTTGAACAAATATTAAGCTACAGAATATACAGTTAAGTAGAAGTGAAATTTGAAGAAAAACCAATATTATGCCTACAACAACTGAAGAATGCGCAAACAGAAAAAAAATGGGAAGTGCAAATGTGTGTGCAAATATCGTTCTAGTAGTAAATTAAGTCCCTATTGCTTGCTGTTAATGTTTCTTTCCCCATGATTAACATCCATCTTAATTTCATCCTTTATTACTTTACTTGTTTGGTAAGTTTTAGAAAGTTGGTAAACTTATGGGTGTTGCGAGTAACAAACAAAAAAGAAGAAATATATAGAGTCAACTAGAAATTATTTTATTATTATATGCATTCAATGTATGTATGTTTACTCATAGTAAAATAAGATCATATATACTATTTAGAGGCCGTAAATTACGAAACTTGCATTGATTTTTATTTGGAATTGAAGTTACAACTGACAACCGAAAAAATAAAAATCAAAAGGCGATTCCTAATTATAATGTTCCTAATTTGAGAAGATGGAAAATATATCATTGTTTACATATTATATACATACTACATTTCCATAGGATCTTAAAGCATTATTTAGTCACATTTGCATAGAAGCTGAAAGCATCGCGTAAAAGGTTTCAGATAAGCTATGGCAGTAATGTGACCATTAAACTCCAAATTTATTGTTCAATATACTTGGCATAATCTTAGCGGTCAATCTGGACTGTAGTTAATATAGAAAAAAAGGGAAAATGACAAAATCAAGGTAGCATTTTGTTTTATTTGGACTGACAAATATTCCATAAGTAATATTAAACATTAAATACTGAAAATATGAAAAATAAATGAAAATCCACATCATTGTATCATAGAAATTCATTTGAAGAAGCATATGCATTTGAGTTATAAATAGAGTAATGAGAGAAAGATCAATCACTATCTTTCATGGTATATTTGATATTATACCTACATATAAACAAATGAACAACTTCTCAAAATATTCTTTTTTATGTAACAGTACATAATATTTTAAATAATGGAACATGATGTGGATCTGTTTGCCATCAAAATAAATATCTCTAGCTTCAAACGGTATAAACATTATGGCAGCTACTTTTGATCAAAATGCAGCAACTCCAAGTCTTTTATGCATAAAATGCATATATAGTTTCAACAAAATTAAAAGTTGCCCACGATTTTACTCCCAAGTCCTTGAACTTTAAGACGTTTTCTACAAATGTGAATAAGCAAAAGGTAATAAATACCTTGTAATGGTGCGCACCATGTTTTTTTTTTTAAGTGAACATGCCAATCAACTAAAGGAAGTAATTTATGCTCAAAAAAATTATCCCAATCCAAAATAAGTAAATTAATGCAGCGGTCAAGTAGGCTATTATTTAGTTGGAAAACTAACTCCGCACTATATTGATTTTCTTTGCTACCTGGGAATCTAGGATAAAACCAAATTAATGCATTAATACCAATAATAAATTATGCGGTTAATACTCATAAATGGGCTTTAAATTGGATTTCAATTACTCACAAAAAAATACAGTAGCAAACCTGTAGCATTATGAATTACTCTTGCATGTTCATGCATATACCCCAACCAACAGCATAGGTTCCCTACAAAGAGAAGAAGATTTACATCATTAGTGGTAGATGTTAATATAGAGTAGACAATTTTGCATTCTCCAATGAGAAGGAAATGAATTACAGATCATAATGTACAAAGAGTGGTGAATAGCAAAAAGAAGGCAAACTACAATTAATAAACCTTTCATTCTTTTGCAAATTTAAGCTATAAATTCAAACAGGAAGTAGTTAACACATTATGAAAAGAGAGTCTCAAGAGCTACATGGTGGTGCATATCCAACTAATATTAAAAAAATAACTTTTTCATTATTGATTTAGAAATCAATTAGTATATTAGCTCTAGCAACATGGCCAAGTTTGAAATCAACCCCATAGGAAGACTTGCTATCTTCATCCTAACAGTACATAAATAACTCAATGAAATTTTCAATGAGAGCAGCATATAAAAACCACATAAACAATATGAAAATCCCAAACCAAGCATGAAATACTTAGATAGTCATCAAAATCATGGTTTAAACTTTGAATATAAATTTTGCATGTTCAAGCCGGCTTCATAAACTGTCATAAATGGTATAAACGCACACATGTTTAATACATATAAATGATTAAGACACATAACTACACAAAATTTGTTGCAACTAAATTAAGTCAGCTGCTAATGGCATAGCTCCAAAGACCCATTAACCATAAAGCAAAAAAACATACACACATATTCCAATATAAGAGAATGTAAACAGTTATTAAGTTTAAACAGAAATGCAAAGCATCAAAATAAAAATTATATTTGCCAATGAATGCATAAATTCGCAAATACTTCTGTACATCGACATGTTGATGCTTAACATCTTGCATTTGAAGTCCCCAAATTCATTTCAAATACGTGTTTTTTTGGATCCTGCATTTCCCTAAAAAAATCAAAAAAATCCAAAGCTTTCAACTAACCAATTCATATAGATATTATAATAGATACTCAAATATAAATCACCAATTTTGGATAAAGTTTGTTTCATAATTTCAAATGCAAACAATGTACCTTGTTGACGTTTCGGCATCAAGTTTTATTGTCCCCAGCCATCTCAACTCATAGCTCCTTTTGCTAAGTGCTTCCTACTACCATTTCCAAAACTCCAGCACTTAAGACATTTAGTGAAGTCCTATTTTAAGTATGTTATGCTTGCAGCTGTAATTTTCTAAAAGATGAAGTTAACCAAAATAAACAACGGCTATGTCCGTAAGAGTTAACCAAAACAGCATTCAAAAGATTGATATCAAAGCTGTGACAAATTAATATGTATATTGGCCAGCAAAATCAGAATAAATCCTGCCATAAATACAATCAATTCTTCTTTCATAATATTGGTATGCGTATTGCATACAAATCTACATAAATAAACAACGGCTTTATCCTGAGAGTTAACCAAAATAGCAAGAGGGAAAAATGATAACATTGAACATAAACTATTTCCTAATGCATTAACCATTCTATCGGAGTCTTATATATGAATCTTCAGTTGTCATCAATAACTCTAGACTCTCCAAAGATCCGGGAAAAATCTGCAGTACTGTTTAACGTATAATAGATTATTGAATGTGACTTTCTAAGTTCTTACTTGTAGAAACGAAGCATTCTCCGGCAGAAAGAAGCAAAGAAAACAACAGTCTAAACATAGAGTATAAAAAGAAACAACTAAATACAGTAGCCATATCCAAATAATGAAGATTTACTGATGTATGGGTAACATGTTTTTATTTCAACTAATGTATGTTTTTTTTTTTGAATTTGTAAAAAAGATTATTCTAAGAAATAAGAACAGAAAGCATACATACCAAATAGTAGCAAATAATATGATGTAATATTAGAAAACATACTGATTATAAAATCAAAACCAACCGCAATGGAGATCTGAAGATGAGTTCGCAAAAAAATTTGAGAGAACCAGTTTCTCCTACTGCTTAGGCAATCATAATCGAGAATAATTAATACTTAAAAAAGGATTATTCGAAGAAATAAGAAATTAAGAAATAATTGCTATCAACGTATCCTATGACCTGTAAATCTACATTTTACAATTATCCTTGATTAGTACTAATTGTTTAAACCTTGGATCTACGTTTTTATTTCTGTTAGTTAAACAATTTGTACTAATCAAGGCCAATTGTAAAACGTAGATATAGAGATCATAGGACATGTTAATGAAAGAAGAAAGAGAATCAATACCTGGCGACATCGGTAAGCGAAGCAGCAAAATCTGTTCCATAGGAGATGGTTGATTTCTGCAACCAAAGAGAAAACTGAAACTAGGAGCGGAGAGTGGTGATTTGAGAAAGAAAGCGCTTTGAGAACGTGATCTAAGAGAAATTAATGGAGAGAGAAGTGGCTCACGATCTAATTGAACAGTTAATTTAGATGAAGTTGAAATTTCGGTAAATATCTATTGTATTATTAAATCTCAACCGTTGTTTGTCTTTTGGTTTGTCATACCAAGGGATTTTATTATATAGATATATACTAGTATACTTCTATTTCACTATTCATTTATAGTCTTTAGTGCTTCAAAAAGTATTGGTATACTTATCTTTATGACATAATTACACTAACAAATCATTTTTAAGATTTAATTTATTTAAAATATAATAAAAGAGGTAAAATTATAGAACCCTTCCTTTTTATAAGTTAACCTTCTTCTTTACTATCTTCATTCCAAAAGATTTAATGCTTGCTATTATTTTTAAAATCCCACTATTAAAGATCCAAGTGCATTAAAAATAATTTAAATGTTATGTTTCCAAATTGAAATATAATTTAAGGATTTAAAAATAAGTGTTACTAAAAAAGAATTTATGATAAACATAAAGTTGTTTAACACTTATCTTAACCTTTTAAAACATACAATCTAAAGTTATGTGTTTTGATAGTTATTTATAATATACCTGTGGTTTCTTTTATAAATCCATTTATTATATCATGTGTTATAATCCACAATCATCTCTTATTCTTTTATAAAAGACTTACCATATTTCAAACATATATATATATATATATATATAAACTTAACATTTATCCATTGGTTTTGAAAGATCTATTGTAAGATAGTAACTCAAAAATTGCTTTGAAATGGTGTTTAAATTTTGTACTTAAAAATCGGTTTAAAATAGGTTTACTTATAATTATACAGAAAATGATTAAAACCATGTTCTATAATTCAAATCTACTATCTCCCAATTTCCATTTCCAAATCATATAACTTTCCAAGTCAATTTGCTTATTTTAAACACACTAAATATATGTAAAGGAAAACGTCAATATTATTGTATATTAATATATTCACCTTGTAACTATTTTTACATATAACAGTATCATAAACCAATGGAATCCACCATCATATTTAATGCCCAATCAAATCATATAACATGAGTATAAATGTCCCTAAAACCGGAAAAGATCACATGGACCCAATTTTTCGTGGTCCCATGGACCAAAGCAAACTGACCCCCTGATTTCAGGTGGGTCCTACCGAAATCAAGGGCTCGGATTGTTTTGGTCCACGGAACCACGAAAATTTCAGCCCAGAGGATCCGCACTCCCCTAGAACAACAGGGCGTGGTATCCAATTGGACATATAATCATATAATCCGCTATTAGGCAGGTACATATAAAAGATCATCCGATCCATGGGTGGAAATAAATCAAAACTAGCTTATAAAATGGTAAATTATCTAAATAAGGAATCAAAATTTTATAATATTATATTATTATAATAGTATTCCAAACAATATGAGTTTTCTTTTTGGTAAGCCCAATTGGGTTTTAGAGTGGACTGTCCACTTTTCATTACAACAAATAAAATAATGAATACAAATAAACATAGGAGATAGGCAGAATGTCTATCCGCTACAGACATATTGCACAACTTTAGCCACAACTAAATCAGACAAATAAATTCACCATGTAAGGTGCTCTGACTCGGTACAAAGCATTTAAACACGCTATACAGTAACAACAAAAACAAATTACACCAGGAAATCACACAAGTAAGGTACACAAGCTTCTTACGCGGTCCCACCTACACAATATCAATCCTAAATAGGGCTGCCAATTAGAACCGAGAACAAAAAACTGACCCCACCCGAAAAGATCCGGATTCAAACTGAAACCGACGGGTCTAGATTTGGGTCTAGGTGATTGGAGATATAATAAAGACCCAATAAAACCCGATCTGAAAGATCCGACCAAAAAACATTGAAATATATGTATTTTTAGTGTTGTTACCCAACAGAACCCGAACCGACCTAGCCCAAACTGAAGCTCGGGGCAGGGCTAGATTTTAAAAATGTATAGTTTAAAATTGACAAAACCCGACCCGCTAAGACCCGAGACCTGACGGGTCGGTTCTAATTGCCACCTTAGCACAGACTACCTCGTGGTGCACAGAACAACAACAAGAATTCGCATCAGTTTCAATTTTCAAACAAAGAATTAGTCTGAAACCGTAGAAGGGTACCATAAGATAAAATGCACACACACAAACTATCTAAATAGCATAGCACTTCTGCATTGACATGAAACAATATCCTTCAAGCAACCTTTGATAGACCACAATTCTCCTTCACGGCTAACATCAGTTAGTACATAATTTCCAGTTACACTTGCACTCACTAGAATACTCACAAACCTTAACCAACAAAAAAAATCAAACAACCACCACCAAGATGAAAGAGTAGCAGCACAGATCAAGACTAGCGATATTCACCAATGATGATGCACAAAAAGAATGCAACTCAGCTGAATTTTGAGACAGCAAGCAGATACAACCAACAATAGCTAATCGGAGACGAAACTCAACAGCTACCAAGAACATGAGAAGACAAGAGATAACCAAGTCACACAACCAGCACATCGTTTTCACGACCCACAACCCAACTCCAAGATGAAAGGGCCTTCCTTTCGGTGTTTGACAGAGCTACCAAATCAAAAATGAAGTGGTAACCGAAGGAAACAACTATTAGAGGAGTCACGAATGTAAAAAGCTCAAAATGGGGAAACTCAAGGTTAAATGAAACAACGCTCAACGAGAAAGAAACTGATACCTGCAAATCTGTAAAAATGGCAAAAGGAAGAAGCTAAAACACGAGAAGGCTACTGGAAAAGGAGGAAGAGCAATGTAGACCATAAGGGAAAAGATAGGGTTAAGAAATTAGGAAACGTGGAGAAGAAGGGGTAGCAGAGGATAAAGGAAATTACACCATGTCTTTCACAAAATTACCATTTTATATTTTCATCACATTTCCTCTCTTTAACTTTAAAACTAAATTACATAAAACTGGGAATTCATTACAATATATTTACCTAAAACTAAAAAAAACTTTTATTTTAACATTAGTATCTTAAATTACTTGATTGTTTTATTTTCAAATCACTTTTAATTTTAGATGACGGAAATTTGGACTTATTTTTTTTAAATTTTAGAAAGTTAAACTAGTTAAATTTTGGTGTTAAATTTAAACATGATTAGATTTGAATGAAATATTGAAGAATTTAGTACTCTGTATAACATTAATTTTAGTAGTTAGTTTTAATTTTTAATTTTTATATTTAATTAAAGTGAAAACTGTTAAAATTGACTATATATAAATGATGCTTGTAACGATATGAATATAATTTAATCCTAAAAGAAATATAAAATTAATTTAACTAGTGATATAAATTAATTTATAATATACTAACTTTACAAGAGAAATTAAATTGAGTATACATAATGCAAACAAGGGAGAATTGTATATATTTTCATTCTTTAATATTGATTCTTTTTTAATAAGGTCATTTTGGTCTGAAATTTTATTTAAATCCCATGGTGTAGGTAAAGCAATTTGCGGTGTTTGAATAGAATTTTCCATTTAAAAAACAGACGCCACCATAAACTTCTTCACACCGCCTCATCGCCAAACTTTAGGCCGTTACACCTCCGTCGGTAAATTTCCAAGCCACGACGCACCTTCTAGCATTGGTCCAGGAACAAAACACAACCAAACCATTGACTTAATCCTATTTGACCTCTCTTGGTTACACTGTCTTTTTCTAGCGACATTAGCTACCAACGACTAACAAAATACGCAAGAAGGTCAATCCCGCTCGCCTCTATAACTTCTTTTTAGAAAATACTTCCAAAAGACGAATGGGGATACCATAATCGGTGATAAATCGAACTAAGCTTCTCAATGGTCATCTCCGATTTCTAGTAAACTCCGGCCATCGTTTGACAATCTGACCATACACAACACTCATCTCACCTAGCCGAACAAATTTCTAGTTGGAGTTGAAACCCGAGAATATCTTTAGCTCACCAATTATTGTCGATCGATCTTTTTACATGGCGACTAAGGTTTAATTTCTCAGAAAGGAAGAAAGTTAGGTCATTTTATAAAAAAAGTAAACTTGACACTGTTCTATCGGAAAATTTATGGACTCCAATCGAGACGTGCTCATAAGCATTTCATACTAATTTCCCATATTTCAAACTCAATGGAAATTGTTTCAAGACACTATTCAATAACAATATATAAAAGTTTACTTCAAAATTATATTCAAATATTATAGTTTGAAATAGTTAAACATAAAGCATTTCTAGCATGCACAGTTACACAATAAGCATGATCGTCACAAAACTCGATGTTATACCACAATTCTCTATTCCAGATCCAATGGAACTAATTTCACAAACTCTGAGACCATTTTGACATGTTAACCAAATTGAGTTACTAGAAATTAATTTTGAATCATTTCTACTCTGCGGTAGTAGTTTATTATCGTCGTTCTTATTTAAACATATCTAAGTTTCAAAATCATCAAATTTCATACTAAATTCGAGATTTAATTATTTGAGTAATTCCAATATTTAAATGACAATTTCACTATGAAAATATATTAATCAACTAATATATTTTGAATTACAAGCCATTCAATTTTTGAAATAGTCGTTTTCTTATTTAAGTTAATTAAATATTTTGGGGTTGAAAATCTGGTTTATTATACTTTCCCTCCCCCATCTTAAAAGTATTTAGTCCTCAGAAATCCCAAGGTAAGAAAAATGCTTCAAAGTCCATTAACTTTTGTAAAGTCAATTGTTCAAGCTAATTATTAAATTTAATATATCTTAAATTTAAAAAAAAAATCTGCAATACCCCCTTTGGGTGGTTATGACCAAAAATATCATAATTCAGAGTGATGCGCAATAAGATCTCAATGCTATATTAACATTAAAGGGGGCGAATAATGTTTAATTTTATTTATGATTATTTTGAAATATTTTTGATTATTCTTATAAATATGTACTTGATGATCATAAAATTAATTACACAATAAAATAGCAATTACAATATATAGTAAAGTAAAAAAGGAACACATCAAAAAAATTTATTAGTTCAGAGATACCCCGCATTTAGTCCTGTACAAATTTTGTACAGCCTTTATCATTATTAATTCAATTACACTTCTTGATTTCAAGGCTGCAACAAGACACCCTTCAGAATTGCATACCTTTAACCACAACCAATTAGATTTCTACGGAAACAAGTAACTTCCAATTTCTTTTTGGGCACAATCAAAGCCAACTTGATTTTAGGGCTAACAAGTCACACCCTTAAGTAGTTTGAATTTGGTTTTACAAAGTATGTTGGCTTGGGTCTTTTGATCTTGATTATAATTTCTACTATAACTCAGAATCGCACTTTGATCTTATGAGAATGATGAAAGGGTGATATAGAACCAAATCAGAGTTGAATTGATTAGATCTGAAAATAGGAATTTTTTTTTATAGATTACTCAGAAAACGAGAGAGAGAAGAGAGAGGAGTGAAGAAAGAGTAATTTTATTAGTAAAACTTGTTTATGGAAGGAGAGTATATATAGGAATGAAGATAAGTCAATGTTCGCAAAAGTCTACAACAAAAAGACACTTTATTTCAAATTTTGAAGAAAACGACTAGTACATCAACACACCCTGTATACCTATGTCAACGTATGTTGTGTATTTTTAAAAAATAATTTTCGTTAATATGTTTTGAAAATATAAAACTAAGTGTAATGATTTGAAACTTTACGAAACTATTTAAACATAGTTAATTCATATTTCAAACATAATAAAGCAGAAGAAAACTTATCAAAATAATTTTAAAGAATTCAAAATATAGTATATTGTATATATTCAAAAACAATATATAGTCAATATATTAAACTTAAAATATAAATATCAGAACTATAGTATGAAACTGTAATATCAAAGTATTATTATTAATGCTAAATGATAATATAACACCAAAGTATAAAGTATAACTTAAAATCAAATTATTAGTAAAAACGTATAAATAAAAAAACCAAAGTATAAATATTGAAATAAAAATACAATAAATTAAAATCAAAAAATATATAAAAAGTATATATAAAAATATTTCAAAGTAAAAATATTAAAAACTTTAATTCCTTTTTGAAAAATATTCTAAAATATGATAATTTGAAAACACTTTGTAAAAGAGAGAGATATATCGGGTAAGTGAAACTATAATTTTATCATTTAATCTAAGACTAAGTACTTACATTGATCACTTGAATTCTTAAACTCTTCAGTACTCGTAAGTCTTCATTCTTCGACTCTTGAATCTTCATATCAACATCAATCTAGATCTTAGATCTCCATATTGTACAATCTTCATTATCAACTCCTATATAATAATCTACACTATATACAATATGTATCCATGTAATCACTAGTAACATGTGTAAGTATAATTTATATCATTACCTGAGGTTGTTATTATTAAAGCTATGATCCATGGTACTAACAATCTCCCATTTTTTGATGATGATAACCTTCTTTATAAAATATATCTGAACTCCTCCTAAATTCCACAACTCCCCCTAAATATGTGCATATGTTTAATTCCCCCCTTTGTCATCATCAAAATAAACTACTAGTTTCCAAAACTACCATTTGACTAAAATATTAACCATCCTAAATACTAACATTATTTTTGACTAACTATTAAATAAACTCGACTAAAATTGACTAAAGAAATATGCAAAGGAAGAACTTAAATGCATTATATAGAAATTATTATCATAAAGCATAAATTTTAAATAAGAATTTCAATCCAATCCAAATAGATACAAGTACTTAAATCCAATCAATCATTTCAATCCAATAAGAAGTTAAATCCAGTCTTCATTTCAGTCCAAACTAAATATTATTTTAAACTATTGAACTTGTTTAATTAAATATTACGAGTACTTCAAGCCAACCACCTTTCAAAAAACATGATCTTCCAATATGGTATCCCATTCTTCATCATCTTTAATTGTAACACACTTGGGATTGATTAGTGGTTCAATTTTTTTATATAAAAGATGAAATCATCTACGAGATCGTATCAAAGTTCCTTTCTTATTCCTTGACCAACTGCATTTGACTTAACTGTAAACGCCAATTATTTTGAAGAATAAAATATAGTATATACTAGAAAGATTCTGGTATTTATTCAAGATTTTAGGTTACACTATGGATTGGAGTATCCATTATTCTGATTTGAAGTGGAAAGGGGTAAAGAAAAGATGATGATAATGTTTTAATTCGTTTTTCTGGCCTAAAAAGTTATATATAGGTGTAGAAAGTCGTTTGAATTGGACAGACATAAGTTAGTTATTTCAATTTTGAAATTCAAATTTTTTCAAAATTTCCCATTATATATTAACATATAAGGTACTCGTATGCCAACATACCTTTTTTTTTTACAAATTTAGTTGTTTTTAGTTTTTAAGTTGATTGTTGTTATTTTTGAGATATCCAAAGACTATTTGCAGTATGTGAACAAATAAAATGTAATAACCCGGAAATTGCGAGCCAATTTAAAATTTTTATTTTGGCAATTTTAGCGAATTTTGATTATTTAAAATGAATTATTTTAAATAATAATGACGAGAAATTTATTTTGAATAGAACTAGAACGTATATATTTATTTGAATCATCGTTAGAATATAAATATTTTATTTTATTTATATAACGAGCCTGAAATGGCGCGGTAGTTCGAGAATTCGATTTCAAAATTCAAATGAATGTGCATGATTCAAAATAAACCGGATTTTAGTGAAACCAAAAATATTTGAATTTAATTGAGAATGTCTTTCCAATGAATCCGAAAAATCAAAATTTCATAGCGGGAATCAAAAATCATGTCCAGTTGAAAATTCAGAATACTCGCTATGGAATTCTGGCCCTTAAAAATGGAAATTTTGCAAACGACCTAGGTTTTCGACGAAACCACTTTTGTTGGATCCGGGACGTCAAATTATGGCTAGATTCCAAAATTCGTAATTTTCTGAATCAATATGTGAGCGTGGCAAAGGAAAACGCGTTTGACCAGTTTCAGTTGATTTTAATCAACTAGAAAATGGCCATTTTTCAAACGGTCTTAGAATTTAACGAAATTAGTTTTGTTAGGACCATATTGCCAATACGAAGCTAGAAAATATTTTTCGGGAATTTTTAGAGTCCGTATGTGGTCCCAACAAATTGAAATGTGTGTTCAAATTCAATATACATTGATTTATATTTTGAATTTGATGAAAACTGATCGTAACAGCCGAATTGGCTTGCGATACATATCCCATTGTGTTCGAAATGGGGGAAATTAGCTATGGACAACAGTCGTTGGGTCTCGTTTAGAGTTCGAGATTTAAAGTCAACTTTTGGGAGATGAAATATTAATAAATTAAAATATATAATAGGGCTCCCCCCTCTTATTCTCTTCCCCGATTTCAAATTAAAAAAACAAACAAAAGGAAATAACTGATCTCGTTCAGCGCCGTTGACCCCGTCTCCCCCACCGCCGCACCACATCGTTTCCCCCCTCCATCCAAGTCGCGCCACCGCAGCAAACGCCTCCTCCTCCCCGTCGCGTTCTCCACCGCCCAACTCGAACAAACCCCCTCCAAATCGAATCGCGGCCCACCCTCTGGCCATCCCCCACGCTAGCGCCACCAATGTGCCCCGACCCCACTGCGACGCGCCACAGCCCTCCTCAGCCCAGCGTGCAACTGTGTTAGCCCCCTTCGCCTTCGAAAACCCTAGGAATGTAAGTTTTCTGATTTTACTCTTTACTTCCATATGGTTAGCAAGTTACAAAATACATTTTAACTAGAATATAGTTTTAAAAATATGATTTTTATATTATAGAAGTATTAAAAATATGATTTTTATATTATAGAAGTATTAAAAATATGATTTTTATAAGATAGAGAATATAAAAATATAATTTTTATATATGTAGCGAAATAAAATTTTGATTTTTATTATATATATGTTGAGATAAAAATGTTATTTTTATAGAAGCGAAATAAAAATTCGATCTTTATATAAGAAGTAGAAATATAAAAAGATAAGATTTTTATATAGAAAGAAGTGATAAAAATATAGGATTTTTATATTTGAAATGCCATTGTAAAAATGTGATTTTATTTATTGGGATGAAGCAATAAAAATATAATTTTTATTATGAACAGCGTGGTAAGGGCTACATTGGAATTTTAAACAAATCCAAACGGTTTAGAAGTAAAACTGGTGGAGTGGAACCCTCGGTGAGAACTCCTCACTTTTATTTTAAATTCTAGTTGAAATATATACTAGGATGCAGACGGTGCTTAGCAGCACCTGACACCCGTTGTCCACAGACCATGGACGACTTGTTTGATTTTGTGTGTTGTGAAAATTGATTGTGATGTGGAATGAAATAAAATATATATTCATGTGTGGAATAGAAAAAAATTCATGTGTTGAAATAAAATATATATTCATGTGTTGAAGTAAAATATATATTAATGTGTTGAAGTAAAATAAATATTCATTTACAAATCGAACGATTTGTTTATGTACACCGATTTGACTGATATTGATTGGGACGATAAATTTTACACATCGCCGAACTGCACAAATAAAAATCTGTGTTTGTTGATTTGAAACCCCACACGGGTATTGGGATGATATTTGACGTACACTAATCCCGATTGTTTAGTTGTATGTCAATCGATGGGTTGACAGACTGTGTAAGCGTTAATTATTTATATTTAATGCTTATGCAGTTGTGTAGTGCACTCTGGATGATGGTTGATGATTTATCGTTGCTGTTATATACATGTGTTGTAGGGAATCCATATAATAAACGTTATATGGTAATTGATTGGGCCTCATTCCAATTTGGAAAATAAGAAATATAAATTCATGTGTTGAATAGAAATATAAATTCATGTGTTGAATAGAAATATAAATTCATGTGTTGAATAGAAATAAATATTCATGTGTTGAATAGAAATGTATATTCATGTGTTGAATAGAAAAATAAATATTCATGTGTTGAATAGAAAATATATATTCATGTGTTGAAGTAAAATGTATATTCATGTGTTGAATAGTAAAATAAATATTCATGTGTTGAATAGAAAATATAAATTCATGTGTTGAATAAAAATATATATTCATGTGTTGAATAAAATATATATTCATGTGTTGAAGAAAATATTCATTTGTTGAATAGAATAACGAAGTTATTGAAATATATAAAGCCGTATTGATTAGATATGCGCCATTTTGACGTGAACGATATTTATATCGATTGTATTCATTTTTATAATGATTATCGAAAACGAAGTGATTTCAAAATATAACGTTTTGAAAATATTATCATTTGTATATCGATGATGTGGAATATTCAATTTTGATTCGAAATTGAATATGAAGTTGAAATCGTTTTGAAAACGAATTTAAAACGATTTATAAAATACGTTTTGAAAGGAAATCGACGATATATAATATTTATATTATATATATAGAATGGCCTGAATAGAACGCGCTGCGGTAGTTCGCGAATTTCGACCATTGACTTCGAATGGACGTTACGGGAGATCCGACCATCGGATTCTCCTAAAACTGGAACCGTTGAGTTCGTATCAAAAAGAGCTTTCTAACGAATATTAGAGATTTGAAATCTAACGGTTGGATTTGGAATTATGTCCAAATCAAATTTGTAAAAGGTCGTTATAAGTGCAGTTCGATGGCCGTTGATGGAAATCAACTGTACGGGCCTTGATAAAATTATTAAAAATATCAATAATTTGTGTAAAATCATAAAAAAATGATTTGTGAAGAATTGGGATGAAAATTTCCATATTTGAAAAGATAAAAATAAATTTTTATCGAAATGGACTGGTTTTGAACTAGAATTAAAATCGATTTATTTTTAAAATAAATAAATTGGATTTGAAATGGTTTTAAAAGTAACCAGAATTTCCAGTAATTGAATTGGAATGGATTTGAATCGAAATTGTCTTTGGAATATTTCGATGTTGGATTTCGTGATGATACAGATATTGTTATGAAAATTTGAAAGACATATTTATATCGTTATTTCCAATACGATATTTGTTAGTTGTAGAATTTGATATTGAATATAAGCCGATATATTTTCTATTGAGAGCCTTGTATTTGATATCAAATATGATTTGGGTTTGTCGTGAATGGTGTCTTCATTAACATTGTTCTTAAACCCAGTTGAGAAAAAGATTAAATCTTTTTATTTAGATTTAATGAAGTGTACCAATTAAATGGTATTTAATTGGAATTGATTTTTGGGTTTATCGTGAACGGTGTTTTAAATAACACTTGTTCTTTAACCCGATAATTAATGGAATGTGATTTTGGGTTTATCGTTAACCGCGTTTTAGATGACATTGGTTCTTTAACCTAGTTAAAGACAGGATATTGATTTTTGGGAAGATTAAAACTAAGTGGAGTTTTAATGAATCTTTGATTAGATTGAAGTGATCGAGAATGGGGTATCACCAGTTTTGCTCCAGGCGATAGTTAAATCTTTAATTAGATTTGAACGTGAAATGGTAATTTAATTTACCGATAACACCGTGGTGTTAGATATGAAGTATTACCAATTTTACTTCATGGGATGAATAGGTTGGGATTGGGAAATAAAATAAATGATTACTTCAGTGTGGGTCGCTAATCCCGACTAATTTGAATTGATATTCAAAGGAAGATTAAAGAATAAATTTAAAGAATTTATCTTTGATAAAATTAATGGGAACCTTTCCCAAAGTATAAGAATATTTGAATAAAAGAATATTCTAAATTGGAATGAGGCGTATGTTGTGTTTGTGTAACACTTGTTTATTATATACGCGAGTTATTCAGAAAGACCGGGTTTATCCCATTCTGAATAACTGATTCGACGTGGTGTCGAGGATGAAGACGGTGGTCGAAGACCAGAGGTCTTCACATTGTTTGGGTGATTACTGATGATCTTGATTGGGTTGTACACCCAAGAGGAGGGAATCAGTTGGTGATCGTCCAGACGTACTTGGAGATCGATGGATATGCGAGGTACAAGGTGCCTCCAGTTTCGTTCAGACCCAGAACGAACTTGTAAATGGACTGTGTGTCTGACATTGGATTTTATTCTGTGTGATTGATTTCTGTTAAATATATATCTGTTTGGGGACGGAGAATTTATTCTCTTGCTTAACGCCCTTCTCTGAGACGTACGAGCTCAGGGGTTATATATTGATGGATATCAATCGCATTGAGTGAATTGCCTGTATGGCATGCCTAAGTGGCAAATGATCAAGGCTTTTGTTGAAAAGCAGAGTCTTGTGGTTGATGATCAAAGCACGACCTGTGTGGCATAGCTTTGTGTAGCGTTAATTCGCGAGCCTCACACCCCGGTTGTGAACCAGAAACGGGAGAGGACACCAGGGAGGGCATGCGTTTCCTTCTAGCTAGGGTGGTTTCAGTGACCTACCAGCCCTGACATTTATATTATTTTCACCTGTGTGGTTGTTGCTGTTGCGAGGCGCCTCAGATATATCGGTGACTGTGTGGAGCCAATGGAGTCATTTGGCTCATTTACGCCCCAAAGGGCGGGGAAACGTAGTGTTCAGGCGTAATAATCCACATCAGTGGACCGACCCTTACGATCCAAGGCTTGCCTACGCGCTTGCCTGAGGCTCGGGCTAGAGAGTCTCGAATCGGTAGAGGACGATCCCTGGCCTCGGTTCATAGATGGGAATCCAATTTCCAAATACGTGACATTTGTGGTTTTGATTGTAGAGCCTAGTATTGGCGACATGATATATGGTACCCATGCCATCTATGATTGATATTTATGATTGAAATTGTTTTGACACTATACACTTATAGTAATAATAAAAAATGATTTAACGTATCAAGCATTCTTTGGCTATTATAAGGTAAAACCCCATCCTCCGGCTTGTGTTGCATTGTGTGATGGGACCTGGGTCTTATAATAGCTTCATTGTTCTTTATTTAGCATTGCGCTGTTGTTTTATGCACTGGTATTCTTGGGAGGAAACCCGTTCCGTGTTATACAGCGTGGTCCCTTGATTTACCTAACTTTAAAATAAAGATTAGTAATTGTTTTAGTTCTCACACCAGTCACATGACTGACCTAGAATTTATTATTTTAACCTAAACTCTGGGTGCCCTCATTTTCCGCCCGGGCAGCTAGTAGTTTTGGTTTTGCAGATTTATATTCACAGGATCCTGATTTACAGCTGGAACGATACTTGGAAAGCTCTGTATCCGTGTATTACTTTCAGTTGTGTATTGTATTATTTTTCCGCTGCAATGTATTTAAATGTAATTTAAATCTCTGATATTCTCTGTGTAATATTTATTCATACTCTGTATATTCTTGTATTTTAATGGAATTGTTGTAATATACAATGAAATGTTATTCTGTTTGCGTTCTGGGTTGTCGTGTTCTCAAAACAATCAGGCGTTTTGAACGGTCTTGGTCGGTTTAGCGATCAATTCGGATCGAGCGTAATTCCTTTTCGTTACATTTGGTATCAGAGCTTTGGTTTACAGAGCTTGGAGAACAAGGAACATTAGAATCGAATGAAAGAATTCATCAGAGATTGGATTAGCAATATCCAATAAGAATGACTCGTTAGAGATAGGATCAGTAGTATCCTAGAACGAGTGCGAAGAGTATATTTTTAAAATGAAAACAATTTTTGTTTTGAAAATTTAATTCAATTATTCGTATTTGAATATTTATTTGTATTGATTTGGACAATCCAGTATATAAAGATTTTGCGTATACGTCTGATCCGCGTGTATTTGAAGTTTTAATATACTGGATAGATATGGAGTCACACTCTAGTCGCCCGGAGATGGTACTGATGATAGCACGTGCATCATCAGTATTTATATTTGAAACACCCCACCTCCGTTAGGGTCACTCTCAAAGGGAATGCCCTAATTTTGGTGGAGGTTTATAAGTACAAGTCACAGATATACAAGACAGATATAAGAACACATATTTGTAAACAGCGGAAGAACAACAAACTTTATTTCATCAAGTCAAATACGTGTTACAACAACATCCTTTCCAAAAACATAACATAACACTTTCATAATCTGTCTTGAGTACATTATTTTTAAAGAAGCATAAATAAAACATAGATAAACTGCAAAAGCCCCATAGTGGATTGTCCAAAGCCATAGTTCAAAACAGGAAAGTCCAAGCAATACATTTCTCTTCTTCAAGCTGGATGTTGAGGTAGGTCAAGCTGCTGTGTTCCCTCCCTGAGGACCTGGGGGGGGGAACGGAAGAAAGAAGACGAAAGAAAATAGAGTCAGACATAAAGCCTGAGTAAGTCTAGTACTACTTTGTCTATGAATAAAGAACTGGGTATGATAAGTAAAACAGGAAGTGGGCAACATTATAAACTTGGTTAAGTTATCTAGGGTCGAATATACTATCGTACCCCATGTTAATCTCTGAACCCATATAAACTAGTTTCCAATTTGCACCCCAAAATCAGGGTGATGTGATCCATTATACGATGATCGGCTCCTACTCGCATAGTTACATGTGTCTTACGGCCCCCGATGTCTGTAGTTACCTATGCTGGTCCCACCATGGGGTGTATCAAATCCCATAGTGGCAACCCGACACAACCTTAGAGTGCAAAGGTATGCTACTGGTGTCCAGTGCTTTATTTTTCTGCGCCGGAGTGCGTGCACGCCCGCACACCGTTAGAACCTACACTGCTACACCACCGCCGTCGATTTGACCACTTACAATCAGCCCAGTAATCGTGCCCCACCCTGCCTAGTTTCAGGGTATCCTGATACACCTTCTAGGGTTACTGCTGAAAAGGGTCCCCCGTTACTAGGTTTTCTATCTCTAGCCAACATGCTAAGTTGGTTAAGTGTTTCCTAACCTAACCCCACCAGTCCGTTTAGTTTAGCATGTTCCATTTTGATTAAGTCTTTAGTTCACTTAATCCTAACAATCCTGACTCAGCCTTAATTGTCTTATTAAGGCCCTGACCTCTCACATTAGACAGGTATTGTTGTGGCTGCCTGTTGCCGGTTGGTTCCGGGCAGTCTTACGCCACAACTCAGTCTAACCTCGGGTCTTTGCTGGGCTCCATGTCTAACCTCCCACATTGGATAGGTATTGTTGTGACTACTGGACAGCCGGGCGGTTCCGGGCAGGTTTACATCACAACTCAATCCAACCTCGGGTTAAACACATCGTCTTTTCTACATTTACATATTTTGTCATTCTTCTTTATTTCTTATATGTAAATATTTGCGGCCCATTATTATGTTAATGGTGTAAAGGGTACACCAATCATGGGCCCAACCCATACTTGACTTTGGGCCCTTCTATTTCATATTTTCATTCATTAATTAATTTTTAACCCAACGTTATTTTCCCCCGTTTTACACGTCCGTTTATATATATTGGGCTTAGCCTTTTAAAGCCCAATTTAGCCATGCGAAAAGGGGAGGCTTATGGCGTATACACAAAGAGGGGAAAGTGAGCGCATGAACTTGCATATGACGTTGGAAAATACATAATAGAAATTGGTGTACTTGCATAGTGGTGACATGTATTTTGGTCATAAAACATAGGTGACACAAATCAAGGCATGTAAACTTGCATAGGTTTAACTACAACATGAACCTATATTCTTATTTAGGCATAATGTCAAACATAAGCATGGCCTAAATACTTCTAGCATAAACATGGCATATTGTCAAACATAAGCATGGCATAAAATACTTCTTGCATAGGCATGGCATATTGTCAAACATAAGCATGGCATAAAATACTTCTAGTATAGGCATGGCATATGGTCAAACATAAGCATGGCATAAATACTTCTAGCATGAACATAGCATAATTCAACTTAATCAGGATTTAAGCCTAATCACATAACGATGGTATAAACATACTTATGCATAAATATTCCTAAACATGGTGTTTGCTTTGAACTTGCAAAAGAAAAGGGGTTTTTGAGTCCAACCTAGCCATGTTATCATATAATCCTTTGAAACAAGATAGACTTAATAACGGATTTCAATTATGCCAAATATCATTCCTAGCCATATTCATAAGTTTGCAAAAGCATGACTTAATACATGGATTATGGTATCAAAATTCCACATAGTTTCATATGAACTATAATAACCAAACTTGTTTCAATTACTTGCAAAACGATTTATGCACAAAAATATACATCATAATGGCATAATAACAAAGCCCCAAACTTGCATGAATTCCAATTAACTACATACATGTAGCTTCAATATAGATTACACAATTTGTGCAATATTCCAAACGTATACTTGCATAGAACTACCGCATGTAGTTCTTTATAATGAATAACATAATTTTGCACAAATATGAATTACTTCCATTGCCACAATTCAAGCATACACATCAACACAATTGTTTATTATACCAAAGTAATACTCTACTTACAATGGTTTGATGAATTCTCTAGTTAAGAGATACGATTCCTTTGTTGAATTGATTAGCTTTAGGTTGCTTTGAATTGCTTTAGGCTTTAGAACTTTCTTCCTAATCCTCTCTCTAGTCGGCGGCTAATCTTTGTCGTTCCTCAGCAACATGGCGGCTATAATCTTATTTTGAATGAATAGATTAGGGTTTAGTCTAGGGTTGTTTATATAGAGGTTAGGAATTGATTAGGACCCTTGATGTTGCTAGGTTAGATCATAGCCATTCATTAGATAGAGAGACCAATAAAAACCCGCCACCTAGCCCTAATGACAAAGCAGACCACTGCAGTTCGACCAAACACAGACCTGGCCAGCCAGGTTGACTGGGCTCGACCAGGTCGACACCCCTGTCGACAGGGCTGTCGACAGCCCTGTCGACATGGGTAGCCAAGGTCGACAGCCCAGTCGACCTGGGTGGCTAGGCGGGTGTTTTATCCGCCTGGCCCATTGGGCCCCATTTCAAATTATTATTTTATTCTGTTTGAATTTTAAATTTAATTCAAAACTTCCGAAGGCCATATCTTCTTCATACGGACTCCGTTTTTTGAAAACTCGGACTCTATTTCGCGTATTTTTCCGAGACGAACGCAATGGCGTATCCCGTTTCCCTTAATTCTATGATTTGAATTTGATTATACTTTAATTCATGAATTTCACAGTTATAGAATTTTCGGGGTGTTACATTCTCCCCCACTTAAAAGGATTTCGTCCCCGAAATCTTCAAGTTAGGAGGAATGTAAATCCTAACATCCAATAATCCATCTACTCATCCATCAAACACGAGCATCCATTGTCCTTAAAAGACTTCTAATGCTTCATGATCATATGCAAAGTGTGTGTATACATGTACTTATCTAATGCAAAATCAGGCGGTCTACTGATTCAGTTGACCTCCTTAATGCGAATTATGTAAGTGCCATGAATCCATTATGTATGCAAATTTTCCTATTCATGATTCTACATGAGTGCACAATCATTCAATGCAAATGCAACATCCACATGACAATACATTATAGTTCGACCACATACGAATACAAACATATATGCATATGCAATATGAAGTGACTGAGCCGATCTAAAACCTAGATTGTGTGTGTATATGCAACCACGAGCAACCACTAGCAATCACTTGCAACCACTTGCAACCATTCATACATAACATGTTTCAACTACATGTTTCCATCCAAAGGTTTTCTACCTAAAAGATACGGTCGAGGAAATATACCTAAAAAGATAGATAGATGAAAGCGCAACTTAAGGAAAAGGAAAGATCAAGGATGTACCCTCGAACAGAAAAGGGTAGGCTGTACGGATTCTAGCTTAAGTTTCCCAAGTCGCGTCTCCCTCGGCGTCGCTCCACTGAACTTTGACGAGCTTGACTTCTCGGTTGCGTAGCCTCTTCACTTCCGTTCCTAAGATGCGGGTAGGAACTCTCCTTATGGTTGCTTCGCGTTCCACTTCGGCCTCTTCGAGGATGTTTGGCTCTACCACTTCAGCTGACTCATGCAGACATTTTCGGAGATGTGAAACGTGAAAAACGTTGTGGACTCCAGCCAACTTCTCGGGTAGCTCTAATCTATAGGCCATTTTCCCAATCTTCTCGATGATAGGGAATGGCCCTACGAATCTTGGCGCTAGCTTTCCTGTGGTTCCAAAACGAACAACGTTTCTTAGCGGTGATACCTTGAGAAAAACTCTGTCTCCAACCTCGAATTCAAGGTCGGTCCTCCTCTTGTCGGCATAGGACTTTTGTCTGTCTTGGGCCGTCTTCATCCTTCTTCGTATTAAGTCTACTTTCTCTGAAGTCTCTCGGATCATATCTGGTCCAAGTATGAGCTTATCAGTAGACTCCCACCAACAAGTGGGCGATCGGCACGGTCTTCCATACAAAGCTTCGAAGGGCGCCATTCCGATGGTTGCTTGATAGCTGTTGTTGTAGGCAAACTCCACCAAAGGAAGGTGGTCTTCCCATGTCCCTCCGAAGTCAAGGACGCATAGCCTTAGAAGGTCTTCCAAAACTCTGTTCACTCTCTCTGTTTGGCCGTCGGTTTGGGGATGATAGGCTGTGCTCAAGCATAACTGCGTTCCTACTGCTTCTTGGAGACTCCGCCAAAATTCGCTGGTGAAGATGGGGTCTCGGTCACTAACAATGCTAGATGGTATTCCATGGAGTCGCACGATTTCCTTGAGGTAAAGTGATGCTAGGGATGAGGCAGTTCTCTTACTTTTGACAGGTAAAAAGTGGGCGCTTTTAGTAAGCCTATCCACTATTACCCAAATGCTAGTGTTGCCTCTCCTAGACCTAGGCAGCCCATCGATGAAGTCCATCGAGATGCTATCCCACTTCCACTGCGGGACCTCCAGAGGATGTAGCAGTCCGCCAGGCTTTTTCTGTTCCGCCTTAACCTGTTGGCACACCATACACTTAGAAACGAATTCTGCCACGTCCTTTTTCATGCCGTTCCAGAAGAAAGTCCTTTTTATGTCTTTGTACATTTTATCTCCGCCTGGGTGTATCGTCATCTTGGAGTGATGTGCTTCCTCGAGAACCTTCTTTATTAAATCGTCTGTCTGTGGGACGCATAGTCTTCCATCTCGCCTTAGTACACCCTTATCGTCAATGGAGTATCTGTTGAGGTGACTTGAAGTCTCACCCCTAATTAGCCTATCAATTATTTCCACAAGCTGAGGGTCTTCGCGTTGTGCTGTCCCTACTGAATCCACTAAAGTTGGGCGCACTTCGAGAGATGCAAGCAAGCCCGGTACGAAATCGGAGGAGGGCCTAAAGTCGAAGCTGGCTATAAACTCTAGGCTTTGTCTTTCAACAAACAACGGGCTTAGGGTCAATTTCTTTCGGCTCAACGCGTCTGCCACTACGTTGCCTTTGCCCGGAGTGTAGGAGATTTCGAAATCGTACGAGGCAAGGAACTCCATCCATCTTTGTTGCCTCAAGTTAAGATCCTTCTGCGAGAAAAGATATTTCAATGATTTATGGTCAGTGTAAAGTTCGAACTTCTCACCTAGGAGATAGTGTCGCCAAGACTTGAGTGCAAAGACGATGGCGGCTAACTCAAGATCGTGGGTTGGGTAGTTCTTTTCGTGCACCTTCAACTGCCTCCCGCCATAAGCTACTACCCTTCCTTCTTGCATTAAGACGGCGCCTAGCCCTGTCCCACATGCATCCGTATAAACAGTGAACATCTTGCTCCCATCTGGCAGCGTCAAAACTGGGGCTGTTGTGAGAGCCCTCTTCAGTCGTTGGAAAGCAAACTCGCAATCCAAATCCCAATTGAACACTAGATTCTTCTTAGTCAATTTCGTGAGCGGAGCTGAGATTTTCGCAAAATCCCTTATGAACTTTCGATAGAAACCCGCTAGTCCTAGAAAGCTTCGGACCTCAGTCGCATTCCTTGGTGTCTTCCAATCCTGTACCGCCACTACCTTAGCAGGGTCCACTGCTAACCCTTGTTTGGATACTATGTGCCCAAGGAACCTCACCTCTTCTCTCCAAAAGTGGCATTTGGAGAACTTGGCTTTTAGTTGATGGACTCGCAAAGTTTCCATGATTGCCCTTAAGTGCTGAGCATGTTCCTCTTCACTCTTTGAGAAGATAAGGATATCATCTACGAAGACCACTACGAATTTGTTGAGGAAATCTCTAAATACCCTACTCATCAGGTCCACGAAGTAAGCAGGTGCATTTGTCAAACCGAAAGGCATGACAAGCCATTCAAAGAAGCCGTCTGGGGTTCTGAAAGCCGTTTTATCGATGCTATCTTCAGCCACCCTTAGCTGATGAAAACCGGTTGCTAAATCGAGTTGGGAGAAAACAGACGCTCCTACAAGCTGGTCAAATAAATCGTCAATTCTAGGGAGAGGGTGCCTATTCTTTTTCGTTAGCTTGTTGAGCTCCCTATAGTCAACACATAGACGGAGTGAACCATCCGCCTTTGTAGCGAACACCACTGGAGCGCCCCATTCTGAAATGCTCCTCCTAATGAACCCCTTTTCTAGAAGCTCTTTAATCTGTTTACTGAGCTCTTTCCTTTCTCGTGGAGCCATATGTCTAACGGGCAATGCAACGGGCTTTGCATTATCTACAAGATATATGCGGAAGTCTATTTCCCGCTTTGGAGGCAAGCCCTTCACCTCTTCGAAGACATCCGGATATTCCCGGACCACTCTAACTGATTGGAAATTTTCAACGGAGGCATCTAGCGATTCAAGATAACTAAGCATAACCGCATACGAGGGATTACAAGAAATTTCCAAAGTATTACCGAGCTGGGTTAGGAGCCTAACAACCCTTTTCTCACAATCAAGGATGGCCCCATTACGGGATAGCCAATCCATACCCAAAATCAAACCATACCCCGAAAAGCCCAAAACAAAGGCACTACATAGAAATTCAACACTTAGGATAGAAATTTTCAAATCCAGACAGATCATAGACAAATGAGCTGGGCCCCCAATTGGGTTTGAAACAATTAAGGGGTCCTCTACCATACTAGTTTTTAGGTGCAGAGATTCTACTAAAGCAGACGAGATAAAGGAGTGTGATGCGCCGGAATCAAATAAAGTGCGAACGGGGTGATCATAAAGATAAACTACACTTTCTACAGAAGTATTTGTACCTCGCTGTTGCAATGGTGGCGCTTCTAGCACATGAACCTGTGCCCCTGGGGTGGATCCAGTGCCCTGCCCCTGCCCTCGTTTCCTTGGGCAGTCCTTAGCCCTGTGGCCTGTCTGACCGCACGAAAAGCACCCACCATTCTCCTTGGCCTTCTTTTTCCGGCAGTCCTTTACTAAGTGCCCCACTTTGCCACAGAAATTACACTTCCTCTTCTCTTTGTTGCCTTTTCCGCCCTTCTTAAAGTCTGTCTTCTTAGGCTGCAAACCCTCTTTCTTCCCTTGAGAGCTTTCTGCCTTGGTCTCCTTCTTGCCCTTGTCCTCTTCGTTCAGCAATGCCATTTGCACCAATCTTTCATACGTGGCTCCCATGGGTATATGGGTCATGGCCAAACTATGTAATGGCTCATTTAACCCCTTGACGAAACGGAGAGCCTTCTTATGCGGGGTGTTGACTAGGTCAAGCCCAAACCTAGCCAGCTCATCGAACTGATTCACATACTCTCTGACAGTCTTGTCTCCTTGCTTAAGAAATAAGAATTTTTCCAACTGCAAACTTCTTTCTGCATCTGAGAGAAACTTAGTCTCAAACCTTGCCCTAAAGTCCTCCCATGTATCCACTGGTCTTTCAGCATTGGTGACTTCCCACCAGTAGGAAGCCTCGCCCTTCAATAGCCACACCGCCAATTGTACTTTTTGTCTATCTTCTACCTCAAAGATGATGAATAGGTCCTCCGTTTCTTTTAGCCAATTCCTAGCTGCTACGAAGGACTTAGTTCCATGGAAATCCCTTCCTCCCATAGCTTTAAAATCTTTACATATCTTAGCGAATGTGTTTCCCCGAGGAGGAGGTGGAGGAAAAGGTGCTGCTGCAGCTGGATGATTTGCTTCAGCTGGAGGAGGAGGAACGGTAGGACCTGGCTGAGTGGCCCTAGCTTCTAAGAAACGTCTAAACCAACCAGGTATGGGCACCCCTTCCGGCAAGTTAAGATCTTGGGACATGCTGAAACAAAGAGGATAGATTCAAAACGAAGGATAAGAGATAATACCTATGGCTTTGGGGAGTGGACTTTGCCCTTTAAAAATAATATTTTCTTTAAAAATGCTTCTTTAAATCTCCTTTTTGAAAAATAATTTTTTCAAAACTTTTTATCTTATCTGGTAAAACCTATGCTCTGATACCAAGTGAAACACCCCACCTCCGTTAGGGTCACTCTCAAAGGGAATGCCCTAATTTTGGTGGAGGTTTATAAGTACAAGTCACAGATATACAAGACAGATATAAGAACACATATTTGTAAACAGCGGAAGAACAACAAACTTTATTTCATCAAGTCAAATACGTGTTACAACAACATCCTTTCCAAAAACATAACATAACACTTTCATAATCTGTCTTGAGTACATTATTTTTAAAGAAGCATAAATAAAACATAGATAAACTGCAAAAGCCCCATAGTGGATTGTCCAAAGCCATAGTTCAAAACAGGAAAGTCCAAGCAATACATTTCTCTTCTTCAAGCTGGATGTTGAGGTAGGTCAAGCTGCTGTGTTCCCTCCTTGAGGACCTGGGGGGGGGGAAACGGAAGAAAGAAGACGAAAGAAAATAGAGTCAGACATAAAGCCTGAGTAAGTCTAGTACTACTTTGTCTATGAATAAAGAACTGGGTATGATAAGTAAAACAGGAAGTGGGCAACATTATAAACTTGGTTAAGTTATCTAGGGTCGAATATACTATCGTACCCCATGTTAATCTCTGAACCCATATAAACTAGTTTCCAATTTGCACCCCAAAATCAGGGTGATGTGATCCATTATACGATGATCGGCTCCTACTCGCATAGTTACATGTGTCTTACGGCCCCCGATGTCTGTAGTTACCTATGCTGGTCCCACCATGGGGTGTATCAAATCCCATAGTGGCAACCCGACACAACCTTAGAGTGCAAAGGTATGCTACTGGTGTCCAGTGCTTTATTTTTCTGCGCCGGAGTGCGTGCACGCCCGCACACCGTTAGAACCTACACTGCTACACCACCGCCGTCGATTTGACCACTTACAATCAGCCCAGTAATCGTGCCCCACCCTGCCTAGTTTCAGGGTATCCTGATACACCTTCTAGGGTTACTGCTGAAAAGGGTCCCCCGTTACTAGGTTTTCTATCTCTAGCCAACATGCTAAGTTGGTTAAGTGTTTCCTAACCTAACCCCACCAGTCCGTTTAGTTTAGCATGTTCCATTTTGATTAAGTCTTTAGTTCACTTAATCCTAACAATCCTGACTCAGCCTTAATTGTCTTATTAAGGCCCTGACCTCTCACATTAGACAGGTATTGTTGTGGCTGCCTGTTGCCGGTTGGTTCCGGGCAGTCTTACGCCACAACTCAGTCTAACCTCGGGTCCTTGCTGGGCTCCATGTCTAACCTCCCACATTGGATAGGTATTGTTGTGACTACTGGACAGCCGGGCGGTTCCGGGCAGGTTTACATCACAACTCAATCCAACCTCGGGTTAAACACATCGTCTTTTCTACATTTACATATTTTGTCATTCTTCTTTATTTCTTATATGTAAATATTTGCGGCCCATTATTATGTTAATGGTGTAAAGGGTACACCAATCATGGGCCCAACCCATACTTGACTTTGGGCCCTTCTATTTCATATTTTCATTCATTAATTAATTTTTAACCCAACGTTATTTTCCCCCGTTTTACACGTCCGTTTATATATATTGGGCTTAGCCTTTTAAAGCCCAATTTAGCCATGCGAAAAGGGGAGGCTTATGGCGTATACACAAAGAGGGGAAAGTGAGCGCATGAACTTGCATATGACGTTGGAAAATACATAATAGAAATTGGTGTACTTGCATAGTGGTGACATGTATTTTGGTCATAAAACATAGGTGACACAAATCAAGGCATGTAAACTTGCATAGGTTTAACTACAACATGAACCTATATTCTTATTTAGGCATAATGTCAAACATAAGCATGGCCTAAATACTTCTAGCATAAACATGGCATATTGTCAAACATAAGCATGGCATAAAATACTTCTTGCATAGGCATGGCATATTGTCAAACATAAGCATGGCATAAAATACTTCTAGTATAGGCATGGCATATGGTCAAACATAAGCATGGCATAAATACTTCTAGCATGAACATAGCATAATTCAACTTAATCAGGATTTAAGCCTAATCACATAACGATGGTATAAACATACTTATGCATAAATATTCCTAAACATGGTGTTTGCTTTGAACTTGCAAAAGAAAAGGGGTTTTTGAGTCCAACCTAGCCATGTTATCATATAATCCTTTGAAACAAGATAGACTTAATAACGGATTTCAATTATGCCAAATATCATTCCTAGCCATATTCATAAGTTTGCAAAAGCATGACTTAATACATGGATTATGGTGTCAAAATTCCACATAGTTTCATATGAACTATAATAACCAAACTTGTTTCAATTACTTGCAAAACGATTTATGCACAAAAATATACATCATAATGGCATAATAACAAAGCCCCAAACTTGCATGAATTCCAATTAACTACATACATGTAGCTTCAATATAGATTACACAATTTGCGCAATATTCCAAACGTATACTTGCATAGAACTACCGCATGTAGTTCTTTATAATGAATAACATAATTTTGCACAAATATGAATTACTTCCATTGCCACAATTCAAGCATACACATCAACACAATTGTTTATTATACCAAAGTAATACTCTACTTACAATGGTTTGATGAATTCTCTAGTTAAGAGATACGATTCCTTTGTTGAATTGATTAGCTTTAGGTTGCTTTGAATTGCTTTAGGCTTTAGAACTTTCTTCCTAATCCTCTCTCTAGTCGGCGGCTAATCTTTGTCGTTCCTCAGCAACATGGCGGCTATAATCTTATTTTGAATGAATAGATTAGGGTTTAGTCTAGGGTTGTTTATATAGAGGTTAGGAATTGATTAGGACCCTTGATGTTGCTAGGTTAGATCATAGCCATTCATTAGATAGAGAGACCAATAAAAACCCGCCACCTAGCCCTAATGACAAAGCAGACCACTGCAGTTCGACCAAACACAGACCTGGCCAGCCAGGTTGACTGGGCTCGACCAGGTCGACACCCCTGTCGACAGGGCTGTCGACAGCCCTGTCGACATGGGTAGCCAAGGTCGACAGCCCAGTCGACCTGGGTGGCTAGGCGGGTGTTTTATCCGCCTGGCCCATTGGGCCCCATTTCAAATTATTATTTTATTCTGTTTGAATTTTAAATTTAATTCAAAACTTCCGAAGGCCATATCTTCTTCATACGGACTCCGTTTTTTGAAAACTCGGACTCTATTTCGCGTATTTTTACGAGACGAACGCAATGGCGTATCCCGTTTCCCTTAATTCTATGATTTGGATTTGATTATACTTTAATTCATGAATTTCACAGTTATAGAATTTTCGGGGTGTTACAATATTCGAGTGCCGAAAGTGGGATATCTATATATTTCCAATTGACAGGTGTGAGAACCGAAATATAGTTAGAACATATTGTCGTGACTTGGCACCAAAAATGGGACTTTTGGACTTTGTATCAAAGTTATGAATTTGAAAAGCTAATCAACTAATTGATTGCTGGTTGTGTTGTTTGATTAATTAAAATGTTGAACCTTTAGCCAAATTGAACCAAACAGTGAATTGTATTGAAAATTAGTCGCATTTGCATGCATACACATGTACTTACATTGAACAGGTCATAGCAAGGAGGCTAGAGAAGAAGAATAAAATTGTTTGCCCGACAAATAGGTACATGTTTATTTTATTTCTTGGGTTTTTGATGATTTTATGAGCCGATTGGCTAGCCGCTTGGCTATTTCGTTTTCTTTTGGATTGATGAGGGCCATGGGAGGCTATTTGAAATATCCCGAAGTTCCCGGTGCAGCGGAGGTTATGGCGAAATTTTTCGAAAATTTAGGGTGTTAGCCAAATTTTTGAAAAATTTGAAAAGTTTTTAGAAACTGAAAAGTTGAAGAACTTAAGCCGTAATGAAAATAATGAAAGTTGAGTTGATTAGTTAAACAACTTCCAGCTTCGTTCATTTTCGAGGACGAAAAGTTTTAAGTGGGGGAGAATGTAATAACCCGAAAATTCTGAGCCAATTTAAAATTTTTATTTTGGCAATTTTAGTTAATTTTGATTATTTAAAATGAATTATTTTAAATAATAACGATGAGAAATTTATTTTGAATAGAACTAGAACGTATATATTTATTTGAATCATCGTTAGAATATAAATATTTCATTTTATTTATATATCGAGCCTGAAATGGCGCGGTAGTTCGAGAATTCGATTTCAAAATTCAAATGAATGTGCAGGATTCAAAATAAACCGGATTTTAGTGAAACCAAAAATATTTGAATCTAATTGAGAATATCTTTCCAATGAATCCGAAAAATCAAAATTTCATAGCGGGAATCTAAAGTTATGTCCAGTTGAAAATTCAGAATAGTCGCTATGGAATTCTAGCCCTTAAAAATGGAAATTTTGCAAACGACCTCGGTTTTCGACAAAATTACTTTTGTTGGATCAGGGACGTCAAATTATGGCTAGATTCCAAAATTCGTAATTTTCTGAATCAATATGTGAGCGTGACAAAGGAAAACGCGTTTGACCAGTTTAAGTTGATTTTAATCGACTGGAAAATGGCCATTATTCAAACAGTCTCAGAATTTAACGAAATTAGTGTTGTTAGGACCGTATTGCCAATACAAAGCTAGAAAATATTTTTCGGGAATTTTTAGAGTCCGTATGTGGCCCCAACAAATTGAAATGTGCGTTCAAATTCAATATACATTTATTTAGATTTTGAATTTGATGAAAACTGATCGTAACAGCCGAATTGGCTTGCGATACATATCCCATTGTGTTCGGAATGGGGGTAATTAGCTATGGACGACAGTCGTTGGGTCTCGTTTAGATTTCGAGATTTAAAGTCAACTTTTGGGGGATGAAATATTAATAAATTAAAATATATAATAGGGCCGCCCCTCTTATTCTCTTCCCCGATTTCAGATTTAAAAAAAAAAAGGAAATAACTGCTCTCGTTCAGTGCCGTTGACCCCGTCTCCCTCACCGCCGCACCACATCGTTTCCCCCCTCCAGGTCGCGCCACCGCAGCAGACGCCTCCTCCTCCCCATCGCGTTCTCCACCGCCCAACTCGAAGAAACCCCCTCCAAATCGAATCGCGACCCCCCTCTGGCCATCCCCCACGCTAGCGCCGCCACCAATGTGCCCTGACCCCACTGCGCCGCGCCACAGCCCTCCTCAGCCCAGCGTGCAACTGTGTCAACCCCCTTCGCCTTCGAAAACCCTAGGAATGTAAGTTTTCTGATTTTACTCTTTACTTTCATATGGTTATCAAGTTATAAAATACATTTTAACTAGAATATAGTATTAAAAATATGATTTTTATATTATACAAGTATTAAAAATATGATTTTTATATTATAGAAGTATTAAAAATATGATTTTTATAAGATAGAGAATATAAAAATATAATTTTTATATACGTAGCGAAATAAAAATATGATTTTTATTATATATATGTTGAGATAAAAATGTGATTTTTATAGAAGCGAAATAAAAATTCGATCTTTATATATGAAGTAGAAATATAAAAGGATAAGATTTTTATATAGAAAGAAGCGATAAAAATATAGGATTTTTATATGTGAAATGCCATTGTAAAAATGTGATTTTATTTATTGGGATGAAGCAATAAAAACATATTTTTTATTATGAACAGCGTGGTAAGGTCTACATTGGAATTTCAAACAAATCCAAACGGTTCAGAAGTTCAGAAGTAAAACTGGCGGAGTGGAACACTCGGTGAGAACTCCCTACTTTTATTTTAATTTCTAGTTGAAATATATACTAGGATGCAGACGGTGCTTATCAGCAAACGACATCCGTCGTCCACAGACCATGGACGACTTGTTTGATTTTGTGTGTTGTGAAAATTGATTGTGATGTGGAATGAAATAAAATATATATTCATGTGTTGAATAGAAAAAAATTCATGTGTTGAAATAAAATATATATTCATGTGTTGAAGTAAAATATATATTCATGTGTTGATGTAAAATAAATATTCATTTACAAATTGAACGATCTGTTTATATACACCGATTTGACTGATATTGATTGGGACGATAAATTTTACACATCACCCAACTGCACAAATAAAAATCTGTGTTTGTTGATATGAAACCCCACACGGGTATTGGGATGATATTTGACATACACTAATCCCGATTGTTTAGTTGTACGTCAATCGATGGGTTGACAGACTGTGTAAGCGCTAATTATTTATATTTAATGTTTATGCAGTTGTGTGGTGCACTCTGGATGATGGTTGATGATTTATCCTTGCTGTTATATACATGTGTTGTAGGGAATCCATACAATAAACGTTATATGGTAATTGATTGGGCCTCATTCCAATTTGGAAAATAAGAAATATAAATTCATGTGTTGAATAGAAATATAAATTCATGTGTTGAATAGAAATAAATATTCATGTGTTGAATAGAAATGTATATTCATGTGTTGAATAGAAAAATAAATATTCATGTGTTGAATAGAAAATATATATTCATGTGTAGATGTAAAATGTATATTCATGTGTTGAATAGAAAAATAAATATTCATGTGTTGAATAGAAAATATAAATTCATGTGTTGAATAAAAATATATATTCATGTGTTGAATAAAATATATATTCATGTGTTGAAGAAAATATTCATTTGTTGAATAGAATAATGAAGTTATTGAAATATATAAAGCCGTGTTGATTAGATATGCGCCATTTTGACGTGAACAGTATTTATATCGATTATATTCGTTTTTGTAATGATTATCGAAAACGAAGTGATTTCAAAATATAACGTTTTGAAAATATTATCATTTGTATATCGATGATGTGGAATATTCAATTTTGATTCGAAATTGAATATGAAGTTGAAATCGTTTTGAAAACGAATTTAAAACGATTTATAAAATACATTTTGAAAGGAAATCGACGAAATATATATAATATATATATTATATATATATAGAATGGCCTGAATAGAACGCGCTGCGGTAGTTCGCGAATTTCGACCATTGACTTCGAATGGACGTTACGGGAGATCCGACCATCGGATTCTCCTAAAACTAGAACCGTTGGGTTCATATCGAAAATAGCTTTCTAACGAATATTAAAGATTTGAAATCTAACGGTTGGATTTGGAATTATGTCCAAATCAAATTTGGAAAAGGTCGTTGTAAGTGCAGTTCGATGGCCGTTGATGGAAATCGACTGTACGGGCCTTGATAAAATTATTAAAAATATCAATAATTTGTGTAAAATCATAAAAAATGATTTGTGAAGAAATGGGATGAGAATTTCCATATTTGAAAAGATAAAAATAAATTTTTATCGAAATGAACTAGTTTTGAACTAGAATTAAAATCCATTTATTTTTAAAATAAATAAATTGGATTTGAAATGGTTTTAAAAGTAACCAGAATTTCCAATTATTGAATTGGAATGGATTTGAATCGAAATTATCTTTGGAATATTTCGATGTTGGATTTCGTGATGATACAGATATTGTTATGGAAATTTGAAAGATATATTTATATCGTTATTTCCAATACGATATTTGCTAGTCGTAGAATTTGATATTGAATATAAGCCGATATATTTTCTATTGAGAGCCTTGTATTTAATATTAAATATGATTTGGGTTTGTCGTGAATGGTGTCTTCATTAACACTGTTCTTAAACCCAGTTGAGAAAAAGATTAAATCTTTTTATTTAGATTTAATGAAGTGTACCAATTAAATGGTATTTAATTGGAATTGATTTTTGGGTTTATCGTGAAAGGTGTTTTAAATAACACTTGTTCTTTAATCCGATAATTAATGGAATGTGATTTTGGGTTTATCGTGAACCGTGTTTTAGATGATATTGGTTCTTTAACCCAGTTAAAGACATGATAGTGATTTTTGGGAATGTTAAAACTAAGTGGAGTTTTAATGAATCTTTGATTAGATTGAAGTGACCGAGAATGGGGTATCACCAGTTTTGCTCCAGGCGATAGTTAAATCTTTAATTAGATTTGAACGTGAAATGGTAATTGAATTTACCGATAACACTGTGGTGTTATATATGAAGTATTACCAGTTTTACTTCATGGGATGAATTGGTTGGGATTGGGAAATACAATAAATGATTACTTCAGTGTGGTTCGCTAATCCCGACTAATTTGAATTGATATTCAAAGGAAGATTAAAGAATAAATTTAAAGAATTCATCTTTGATAAAATTAATGGGAACCTTTCCCAAAATATAAGAATATTTGAATAAAAGAATATTCTGAATTGGAATGAGGTGTATGTTTTGTTTGTGTAACACTTGTCTATTATATACGCGAGTTATTCAGAAAGACCGAGTTTATCCCATTCTGAATAACTGATTCAACATGGTGTCGAGGATGAAGACGGTGGTCGAAGACCAGAGGTATTCACATCGTTTGGGTGATTATTGATGATCTTGATTGGGTTGTACACCCAAGAGGAGGGAATCAGTTGGTGATCGTCCAGATGTACTTGGAGATCGATGGATATGCGAGGAACAAGGTGCCTCAGGTTTCGTTCAGACCCATAACGAACTTGTAAATGGACTGTGTGTCTGACATTGGATTTTATTCTATGTGATTGATTTCTATTAAATATATATCTGTTTGGCGGCGGAGAATTTATTCTCTCGCTTAACGCCCTTCTCTGAGACGTACGAGCTCAGGGGTTATATATTGATGGATATCAATCTCATGGAGTGAATTGCCTGTGTGGCATGCCTAAGTGGCAAATGATCAAGGCTTTTGTTGAAAAGCAGAGTCTGGTGGTTGATGATCAAAGCACGGCCTGTGTGGCATAGCTTTGTGCAGTGTTAATTCGCGAGCCTCACACCCCGGTTGTGAACCAAAAACGGGAGAGGACATCAGGGAGGGCATGTGTTTCCTTCTAGCTAGGGTGGTGTCAGTGACCTATCAGCCCTGACATTTATATTATTTTCACCTGTGTGGTTGTTGCTGTTGCGAGGCGCCTCGGATATATCGGTGACTTGTGGAGCCGATGGAGTCATTTGGCTCATTTACGCCCCAAAGGGCGGGGAAACATAGTGTTCAGGCCTAATAATCCACATCGGTGCTTATAAGCAAAGCTAATGTTAATCTGTGCTTATAAAGTAAAGGCCCTGACTTCGTTTATTGCATTGGATGCCTAGAAGTATCTCAAAGGCAGCCCATCAGCTTTTGGCGCGTTGAAAACTGGTCTAATAATTTGGTTTTTAAAATGGTCTAGTTTAATTTTAACAAATTGAACCGGGTCCGACCTTTTTAACCGCGGTTTTCTGCTAAATGCGACTTTTGTTAGTTTCGGGCTGGGCAACCTTACGGTTTTCAGTTTTGGTGGTTGAATCGGGCGGTCCGGTCCGGTTTTCAAAACACTGTATGAAATACATGCTTGCATTTTTGGTTTTCAAAGCAAGTGTTCATTTGTTTTTCTCGAAGACATTCACCACATTTTCATTTTGTTTCCAATGACATTTCTTTACCGAACAATGCATGCGTTGCATGTTGCCTTTAGTTTTTCCAAACCATGCGTAACCTAATTTATGTCCAATACGTTATTCATTCTTCCACCCTCCCTTTTCCAATGTTTTTTATATTCCAAAATGGTTATGGTTTAACTCGTGCATCCGTTTATTGATTTTATTTCCAATCGTCATGTCTTTTAATTTCCCAACAAACCATTCTTTTCCCAAGTTATGTTCTGCACTATTACATGCATGGTTTCAAGATTTAAATACAACATGTAATGACCCGGGATTTTGTCGATTTTGGTTATCACCATAAACTCACCGATGACTAACCAAACATCGAAAAATACCGATCATTAATGAAAGAAATTAGATGGTGAGGAAAGATAAGATAGAAACTTAGAATAGAAGAAGAAGAAGAAGAACACAACATCAGAGTAACACGAACCTCGCATCGGAACGAATAAATATATTTCATATAACATAACTTGAAATATACATCTGTACTTGAATATACATATCATTATCAATTACAACACTTACAACACAGCGGAAATAACTATAGCTATATAATCCTGAAGCCTCCTGCTCCAGCTCCTCAAGTGTATCTGTAAAATCCCGACTACTTGACTGCCCATACAAATTTAGGCACCCAAGAGTTTAGGGAAAACAACAAAGTAAACTCCGGGTCAGTCATGGGACTGGTGTGAGTAAAATAGTTTAACACAGTTTAACATATATATGATATCTCATAAGACCACGCCGTGAATACGGAACGGGTTTTTCCCTTATGAGAATCCAACATCTTTGACAAGCAATATCATTCTGATATTATAATAATGTCTAAGTACAAATATATATCAATCTAGCAGAAACGCTTTCATCTCACGTTCTACATATATAGTATACAATCAAAACCGCAAGCACGTATTGGGTAATGGATTTCCAACTATGACAAGGTATGGAACCACCTTCTGCTAGTGTACCTCTAGAGAGGAATACACTGGGTTCAAACAAGAACATCTTGCAACCCGGCCACACATGACCGACCACTCATTTCGCTTGAGTGTATCGAATGTATATCACCAACGGTTGGGATCAGCAACCGTTTCCCGAATGGGACAACATCAACAATAGGTTTTTAGAAGTAAATGAAACTCTAGATCAGGTGATTATACACCCTACTTCGGTGCGACCAACTTAGCCATGTTGCCTGCCCAATTTCTGTCATTTACCGGATGTGAGGCTAGAAGCTACGCTTTATCATCACAACATATTTACTTCGAATGCCACATCGTCAAATCCATCAAATCACCGATTTGCGTCCTCAAACATACATTATGTGTTAGCTAAAAGAAGTTTCCTTCTCCGCTTCCACTCTTGGTACAGTTAGAGAAATCAATATACGTGATCGTTTGGAATTACTCTGTCAGACATCCGTCCCTACAAGTCATCCAGGAACAGGATGAACTGAAGGCACTATTCTGTAAACAGGATAGCCCATGCATAACACCATCTTCAATTATCTTTGGCATATATGATTCGCAACGCTTATGTCAATACAGAGTGGTTCTTTGGATAATAATCCAACCGGTCTCTCCATATTAACAACGTTAAAATGGTCAAAAACTTCGATAGTCTGTGATTTAACTATCGAAGAAAACAGGTGTGCAAACAACGATATTATTTCCAAATGGAAATTTATATCGATCAAACATCATTCAACATTTATCTCTTTATTTCATTAATTTACTTATCTCCTGTTTCCCTATATTCAATATTTCTTATTTTCTAAATTTGGAAAAATATACGTTATTAATAATGGAAAACATTTCCATTTCTGTTTTTCTTTATTAGAAAACATTTCTGGTTTCTTATTTGGAAAACATTTCCAAAGCTTCCTCATTGGACTTAGACAGATGTTTTAAACAAACCATCGCGATGCCAACTCAAACCATTTCCTTTACTGCCGAACCTTAACTATTCCTTAGTTAAAAACGAAGCCAATCAAGTTGGGGTAGAACTACCTCTCAGACCTTAACTGAACAACATTTCTAACTTTGAAATAGGCAAAGTTCACTTTATATTTCTTTAACTAACTTCCTTACTTAACTCTCGTTCGAATAAATCTCTATTCGATTTACTCTATTTGATTACTCTATTCAATTAACCCCTGTCGAATAAACTATATTCGATTAACTTCTCTAACTCTATTCGAATAAACTATATTCGATTAACTCCTATTGAATAAACTATATTCGACAAATCTTTTAATTCTATTTGAATAAACTATATATTCGATTAACTCCTTTATTCTATTTGAATGAACTATATTCGATTAACTCCTTTTACTTTAACTCTGATCGATTAAACTAACATCGATTAACTCCTTTTACTTTAACTCTAATCGATTAAACTAACATCGATTAACTCCTTTGCTTCTATTCGAATAAACTATATTCGATTAACTCCTTTGCTTCTATTCGAATAAACTATATTCGATTAACTCCTTTGCTTCTATTCTAATCGATTAACTCCAACTGGTTTAACTCTAACTGGTTTACCCTAATGGTTAACTCCATCTGGTTAACTCTAACTGGTTAACTCTAACTCGTTTAACTCTAACTGGTTAACTCTAGTCAATTAATTCTATTCGATGAGTTCTGATCGAATAACTCCTTTTGGCTAAACTATATTCGAATACCTCTTTTTAACTTTATTCGATAACTTCCTTTATTCTATTCGAATAACCAATATGATTAACTCCTTTTCGAATAAACTATTCATTTATAAAGATTTACTTTTAGTAACGGTTCTTCACTTTACAAATGATTTCCTTTTTATTCTAACTTATCCTTTGATTTTATAAATATTTCTTTTATAAAAATCCTTTCCCTTTTCTATATAAAATCCATTGATTTTATATTAATAATTCATTTTCAAAATACACTTTGAAAATCCCCTTTCCCATATCCAGTATTTCTTATGGTATTTAACATACCATATAACAATGATAAATATCGTCCAAACACACATAATCAACAACAGAATATATATCACATCATATATCACAATATATGAATCACAGTAAAATAAATGTTGAGAAATCCAGTTGGATTCCTCTAACCTGTTTCCCTGCATCACAGATGTTAAACTATATAGATAACATCACTTTCAGTTCCATATGATACATTCTGTTAAACAGAATCAATATAGAAATTTAACTAACTGACTAGCAGTTCAATCAATCAGTCAACACACAGTCAATCAGCCAATATTTAACAGTTCTAAAAATACAACATGAAATTATAAACTGTTCAGAGTTAGTGAGATTTACTCACATTGGCAGTTCATCGTTAAAGAACGATAAACTGTTTGTTTGATTTGAATCAAACAATTTAATTCGCCATAAGTTCAAACGAGCCCCAGTCCACTCCCAGTCAGCTCCATTGGGTAGTTCTCGTCCGTACGATCCTAAGGGATCTTGTTTCGCTGAATTTCAATTATATATGACCGAGTTATAACATTTCAAAGTTCACACTATTTTTAAATTTAAATAAAACTTAACACCTTATGTTTGAACGAGCCTCACCCTTTAGAAATAAAGCCCATTACCCCTTAAGACCACGACCAATTATATTTTCTTCTTCCTGAACGAGATAATAAGCCTCTCCTCTTGTAACCTTACACAACCATTTCCCAAATCTTAAACCCATCGTTCTTCCTCCACATACTCTCGAATCCAACATCACCACCACCGATGAACTCGTACCACCAATCTCCATCACCTTCTTGCCAAATAATTACACTCGATCAACCCCACAAGGATGCGACGTCGAGCTCAAAAACTCGGTTACCCTGAAACCCTCGACATCTTTGGTGACCAAATCCCCTCAAACTCCTCAATCCGGTGCTAGATCCACTCATGAACGTTGCAGCATCCTTGGATTCACCCAAAACCAATCCCTAGCCTCACGGTTTAAATTCGACGAGCCCTCAAAACAGACGTCGAACGTTGAAAGAACAGCATAGAATGGAAAAGGCACTCACACCGAATTCGAATACATTTGTCTTGAGATTTGTAGATTTTTCTTTGCATTTGATTTTGGATTTTCTTTTGGTTTGAAGAGGATCGACATTTCCTTTACTGGGAAAACAACGGCAGAAATCACATTGACCCGAGAAAAGGATTGAATTAGGTTTTGAAATGGTATTATATAGGATAGAATTTACTTCACTGCTAAGGGAGCGTGCATGTACAGATAATGACCATTCTTGTTGTGTGGGTAGGTTGATGTACAACCATTCATGTTGTGCGGATTCTCAATGTATTAGAAAATGATTTACGTCTTATATTTTAGACCGTCATGTTCATCTTGTGGCCAAATCACTTGTATATATTACCTTTGTTATGCTTTAGAAAAAGATTTAACATGTTTTACTATCTCCTTCTTTTGCTGATTAGTCAATTTGGTATGTTGGTTTAGTGCCACGAGAAACTAGCTTGATCAATTCTAGTGTATACCCCGTTGTGTAAAATTCCACTCAAACACGGACATAATTAAAGATACCGTTGTGTTCAACTCAGTGTCACGGTCCCAAAAATATAATAATACCGGTAGATCAACTCATATTGTGAAACCCCAAACTGTCGATACAGGGTGTCAAATACTCCAAATAAAAAGTTGCTTATTAAATTAATTAAAAATTTCTATAAAATTCTAAAAATTATTTTATCACAACGTCCCAAAAGAACCTTGTCTAAATTCGAAACCGGTATCTAGTTATATCAAATAAACTGTTACGGTCGATAAACGATGCTATAACGACTATTTTAAAATTTGATTTGGACATAAATTAAAATCTACACGACGAAATCTTGATTTTTCTCTTCCACTAGAAAGATATACTCCACCAGCTCCACACGTTTCTTATTTCACAGAAATCCGGCTTAAAAAGGATCCTGTACATTCAGTTGAAGTTCAAATCGCCAAATCGCGAACTGCAGCGCCATTTCAAGCTCGATTTTAATTATAATATAATTATACGTTCAAACTAACGTTATTTAAATATATTCGTTATTCAAATTCAATTCTAAACTGAATTATATATCACAGATGATCCAGTTTACACCATATCGTCATTTCGGCCAATTCTGATTATTTCAAAATTAAATATATTATTTAATTTATTATTTTAATTAAATATTCACTATTATTTAATTAAACCACCATTTAATTCACTATATCACTATTTATATAATTAAATAATTTAATTATAATACCTCTGCAAATGCGGGTCATTACATTCTTCCCCACTTAAAATAATTTCGTCCTCGAAATTGCTAAGGTAGAGAACGACCCTACCGACTGGTTAGAACATATTTGTTCACTTCTTAACTTCAGTTTCAACTGAACCAATTAAATTTCAATTAAAATATTAATCAGTTCTTATCAATGAAAATTTTCAAAAATCCTGAAAATTTTCTAAAGCCTTAACTTTCGAAAATTTTTGCTAGCACCTCCTTTGTACTGGTCAATAGGTCAAACTCCAACTCGCCTCTCTGGGCCATCTCCAACCCAAAAGAAAATCAAACAGCCAAGCGGCTTGCCAATTCGGCTCATAAATCTTATATCATATGAAATATAAACTTGTACCTTTTGTCGGCATATCATTATATCTTTTCCACCTGTTATCGATTCAGCGGATACAAGTGTCATCCCAATCAAATTCCAATCTGCTTTTATCCACAACACAACCATTCGCTTATCTCCGAGCCAAATATCATTTCAACTCGAGTTTCTTCTCGATTCCCAACTCTTAACTTGATTATCACATTACACTCAAATTTGAATCTCACAATCCAATTTGTCTTGATATCATTCTAATTCAATCTCAGTTACCACTTTACTGGCTTTACTTTAATTCTAATTTGCTTTCAAAAATTTCTGTTAAATTTGTTTTTAATTCAAACAGTCTTTCCTGGGAGTTTTCAAACAGTTTACTCTTTTCAAAAATCAAATTTTCCTTTTGAACATGCCACTGAGCCCTTAACTAATATTCCATTAGTTAAATCACTTCTCTATTTCTTTATCAATATTTGTTAACCAAATATTTTCAATAACCATCTTGGCCTTTTATGTTATTTGGAAAACATTTCCGAATATCGCCTTCCTTTATTTTCTAAACTTTTGAAAATATATGCTATTTATAATTTGAAAATATTCCAATTACTTATCTCTTTTCTGATCTCGTTTATTTCTATACTTAGGAAATATTCTTTATTATATTTCCAAGCTTACACTTATTTGGGTTAAAACGGATGTTGTGTAAAACATCGTTACTACAACCCAAATACTATATTCGACTAACTCTTATTCAGCATTGATCTTCGAGCCTGAAATCTTACTATTTATTTGTTAATAATGAAATCAATCAAGTTGGGGTATAACTGCCTCTCAGACCTTGACTGAATAACATTTATAACGTCAAAACAGATAAGACTACTAACTCGAATAATCAATACCATACAACTACTTCTACACTTTTAAACACATATACGTTTTCTCTTTCTATTCTTACTAGATTTTATTCTTAGTCTTCCTTTTGATTTTACTATTCTATTTCTAAGTTCGTTTCCTTATCGACTTCTATATATATATCGATACGTTGATTTCTAACTATCAAATTACCTTAAAAATATTCTAACTCCTTAAATTCCCAGAAAAATTCGCCATAACCTCCTTTGTACTAGGAGCATCGGGATATTTCAAAAAGCCTCCCATGGCCCTCACCAATCCAAAAGAAAAAGAAAAAACCAAGCGGCCAGCCGATACGGCGCATAAAATCTCATATATGAATTAAATACATACCTTTTTGTCGGGCATTCTATTTATATACCTTCATACCTTATCCATACCTATCTCATATATATTTATACCTGCCCAATCTATTTTAACAATACCTGATCGTTTTAAATCAATTCGTTAATTAATTTCTTAATTAACTCTTTGGTCTATTTCACATTTATATTTGAACATGACATGTTCAAATATAATTTAACTTACTTATAAACTAATCAAATTCTACTTTTTCAAACTCAGGTTTCATATTCGATTTAAATATAAATTTACCAGTCCCCTTTACTTATCTAAAGTTCAACTTCAATTCAAGATCCATTTACTAATGGCTAATTAACTGGTTTACCTATTTCACCTTTTTATTTGAATATACATGTTCAAATATAAGTTTAACTTGTTTATCAACTAATTGAATTCCATTTCAATTCTATTTGAATTTCCTATATTCAAATTCCATTTCAATTCTCTTATTCAAATTCTATATTTGAATTTCATTTCAAATCTCTTATTCAAATTCCATTTTCACTTTCGATATTCAAATCCTATATTTGAATTCCTTAATATTTTCTATATTCAAATTCTATATTTTCAAACTCCATTGAATTATATATTCCAACTCCCATTTCAACTCTATTTGAATTGCATATTCAAATTTCATTTCAAACTATTTGAGTTCTATATTCAAATTTCATTATTACTCTATATGAATTCTATATTCAATTTTCCATTATTTAAATCTTCTTTATTCAAATTTCATTTGAATTTCTATATTCAAATCCCCTTTGAATTTTCTTATTTACATTCTATGTTTGAACTTCCTTTATTCAAATTCCTTTTCAAACTTTCTTTATTCATCCTTTACATAAGTCTCGATTTCAATTCCTTTTGAAATCGATATTTCTAACTTTGGAAAATAGATTTCCCTTTCAATTTCACACTTGTATTTTTATTTATGAATTATCCAATGATGATTCTCTTCACTTCATTTATAAACTTTGTTTATAAAAGAACTATTTATAAACTTCGTTTATAAAGGAACTTCTCGTTTTATTTCTTTTAAAACAAGTTAATATTTCAAATCTATTTAAAAATTCAAATTCTATATTTGAAATCCCATTTTGAAATTCAAGCAACTTGTCTTTCCCAAACAAATTCAAAATAGTATCTCTGGTAGTAATTCGTCACTTACAACTCGAAAATGAATACTGATGATGCAGTTGTCATCATCAGAATCTATTTTCCAGCGATCGAAGTGAGTTCAATACTATAAAACCATTTCTAAACATTTTCACTTTGAAATTCATTTCAAAATATAAATCACACTGCTTGTAAAACAATTTAAAATCTCCCAGGATCTTAAATTTTCCTTACTTTTAATCCAAATCCATTTACAAACACTTATCCAATTCTCCAGAGTTTTAACTCAATTTCTGGTTTAAAATTTTAGATTCAACTCATCTGATTTCACGTATTTCACTTATATGAATTCTGATTGATTATTTACATAACCATTTAATTTATAATCTTACTCGATTATAATGACAAACAATATATCCAATATATTATAATTTTGATATATATATCTTCTCTATATCAAGATATACCTTGGGTAAACTTATTTTAATTTACCCTCTTTTCAAAACATATCGTGCCGACCCATCGTATTCGAGCGTTTAGTAACTCCTACCGATACAGTGGATCAAACTGATCGACCAGAATCCATAAACAACTCAACCAATGAATCTCCACAATATAAAACAGTTTTTATATCAATAACAAATACGTTCACTCGTGTATATACACTCAATCTCAGTCTAGGGTATTACTAACCTTATCTCTACCGAGTCACGCCACAGAGCCAAGTAATTCTTAACCTCGCTCTGATACCAACTGTAATGACCCGGGATTTTGTCGACTTTGGTTATCACCATAAACCCTCTGATGACTAACCAAACATCGAAAAATACCAATCATTAATGAAAGAAATTAGAGGTTGAGGAAAGATAAGATAGAAACTTAGAATAGAAGAAGAAGAAGAACACAACATCAGAGTAACACGAACCTCACATCGGAACGAATAAATATATTTCATATAACATAACTTGAAATATACATCTGTACTTGAATATACATATCATTATCAAGTACAGCACTTACAACACAGCGGAAATAACTATAGCTATATAATCCTGAAGCCTCCTGCTCCAGCTCCTCAAGTGTATCTGTAAAATCCCGACTACTTGACTGCCCATACAAATTTAGGCACCCAAGAGTTTAGGGAAAACAACAAAGTAAACTCCGGGTCAGTCATGGGACTGGTGTGAGTAAAATAGTTTAACACAGTTTAACATATATATGATATCTCATAAGACCACGTCGTGAATACGGAACGGGTTTTTCCCTTATGAGAATCCAACATCTTTGACAAGCAATATCATTCTGATATTATAATAATGTCTAAGTACAAATATATATCAATCTAGCAGAAACGTTTTCATCTCACGTTCTACATATATAGTATACAATCAAAACCGCAAGCACGTATTGGGTAATGGATTTCCAACTATGACAAGGTATGGAACCACCTTTCGCTAGTGTACCTGTAGAGAGGAATACACTGGGTTCAAACAAGAACATCTTGCAACCCGGCCACACATGACCGACCACTCATTTCGCTTGAGTGTATCGAATGTATATCACCAACGGTTGGGATCAGCAACCGTTTCCCGAATGGGACAGCATCAACAATAGGTTTTTAGAAGTAAATGAAACTCTAGATCAGATGATTATACACCCTACTTCGGTGCGACCGACTTAGCCATGTTGCCTGCCCGATTTCTGTCATTTACCGGATGTGAGGCAAGAAGCTACGCTTTATCATCACAACAGATTTACTTGAATTCCACATCGTCAAATCCATCAAATCACCGATTTGCGTCCTCAACCATACATTATGTGTTAGCTAGAAGAAGTTTCCTTCTCCGTTTCCACTTTTGGTACGGTTGGAGAAATCAATATACGTGATCATTTGGAATTACTCTGTCAGACATCCGTCCCTACAAGTCATCCAGGAACAGGATGAACCGAAGGCACTATTCTGTAAACAGGATAGCCCTTGCATAACACCGTCTTCAATTATCTTTGGCATATATGATTCGCAACGCTTATGCCAATACAGAGTGGTTCTTTGGATAATAATCCAACCGGTCTCTCCATATTAACAACGTTAAAATGGTCAAAAACTTCGATAGTCTGTGATTTAACTATCGAAGAAAACAGGTGTGCAAACAACGATATCATTTCCAAATGGAAATTTATATCGATCAAACATCATTCAACATTTATCTCTTTATTTCATTAATTTACTTATCTCCTGTTTCCCTATATTCAATATTTCTTATTTTCTAAATTTGGAAAAATATACGTTATAAATATTGGAAAACATTTCCATTTCTGGTTTTCTTTATTAGAAAACATTTCTGGTTTCTTATTTGGAAAACATTTCCAAAGCTTCCTCATTGGACTTAGACAGATGTTTTAAACAAACCATCGCGATGCCAACTCAAACCATTTCCTTTACTGCCGAACCTTAACTATTCCTTAGTTAAAAACGAAGCCAATCAAGTTGGGGTAGAACTACCTCTCAGACCTTAACTGAACAACATTTCTAACTTTGAAATAGGCAAAGTTCACTTTATATTTCTTTAACTAACTTCCTTACTTAACTCTTATTCGAATAAATCTCTATTCGATTTACTTTATTTGATTACTCTATTCACTTAACCCCTGTCGAATAAACTATATTCGATTAACTTCTCTAACTCTATTCGAATAAACTATATTCGATTAACTCCTATTGAATAAACTATATTCGACAACTCTTTTAATTCTATTTGAATAAACTATATATTCGATTAACTCCTTTATTCTATTTGAATAAACTATATTCGATTAACTCCTTTTACTTTAACTCTGATCGATTAAACTAACATCGATTAACTCCTTTTACTTTAACTCTAATCGATTAAACTAACATCGATTAACTCCTTTGCTTCTATTCGAATAAACTATATTCGATTAACTCCTTTGCTTCTATTCGAATAAACTATATTCGATTAACTCCTTTGCTTCTATTCTAATCGATTAACTCCAACTGGTTTAACTCTAACTGGTTTACCCTAATGGTTAACTCCATCTGGTTAACTCTAACTGGTTAACTCTAACTCGTTTAACTCTAACTGGTTAACTCTAGTCAATTAATTCTATTCGATGAATTCTGATTGAATAACTCCTTTTGGCTAAACTATATTTGAATACCTCCTTTTAACTTTATTCGATAACTTCCTTTATTCTATTCCTATAACTAATACAATTAACTCCTTTTCGAATAAACTATTCATTTATAAAGATTTACTTTTAGTAACGGTTCTTCACTTTACAAATGATTTCCTTTTTATTCTAACTTATCCTTTGATTTTATAAATATTTCTTTTATAAAAATCCTTTCCCTTTTCTATATAAAATCCATTGATTTTATATAAATAATTCATTTTCAAAATACACTTTGAAAATCCCCTTTCCCATATCCAGTATTTCTTATGGTATTTAACATACCATATAACAACGATAAATATCGTCCAAACACACATAATCAACAACAGAATATATATCACATCATATATCACAATATATGAATCACAGTAAAATAAATGTTGAGGAATCCATTTGGATTCCTCCAACCTGTTTCCCTGCATCACAGATGTTAAACTATATAGATAACATCACTTTCAGTTCCATATGATACATTCTGTTAAACAGAATCAATATAGAAATTTAACTAACTGACTAGCAGTTCAATCAATCAGTCAACACACAGTCAATCAGCCAATATTTAACAGTTCTAAAAATACAACATGAAATTATAAACTGTTCAGAGTTAGTGAGATTTACTCACATTGGCAGTTCATCGTTAAAGAACGATAAACTGTTTGTTTGATTTGAATCAAACAATTTAATTCGCCATAAGTTCAAACGAGCCCCAGTCCACTCCCAGTCAGTTCCATTGGGTAGTTCTCGTCCGAACGATCCTAAGGGGTCTTGTTTCGCTGAATTTCGATTATATATGACCGAGTTATAACATTTCAAAGTTTACAATATTTTTAAAATTAAATAAAACTTAACACCTTATGTTTGAACGGGCCTCACCCTTTAGAAATAAAGCCCATTACCCCTTAAGACCATGACCAATTATATTTTCTTCTTCCTGAACGAGATAATAAGCCTCTCCTCTTGTAACCTTACACAACCATTTCCCAAATCTTAAACCCATCGTTCTTCCTCCACATACTCTCGAATCCAACATCACCACCACCGATGAACTCGTACCACCAATCTCCATCACCTTCTTGCCAAATAATTACACTCGATCAACCCCACAAGGATGCGACGTCGAGCTCAAAAGCTCGGTTACCCTGAAACCCTCGACATCTTTGGTGACCAAATCCCCTCAAACTCCTCAATCCGGTGCTAGATCCACTAATGAATGTTGCAGCATCCTTGGATTCACCCAAAACCAATCCCTAGCCTCACGGTTTAAATTCGACAAGCCCCCAAAACAGACGTCGAACGTTGAAAGAACAGCATAGAATGGAAAAGGCACTCACACCGAATTCGAATACATTTGTCTTGAGATTTGTAGATTTTTCTTTGCATTTGATTTTGGATTTTCTTTTGGTTTGAAGAGGATCGACATTTCCTTTACTGGGAATACAACGGCGGAAATCACATTGACCCGAGAAAAGGATTGAATTAGGTTTTGAAATGGTATTATATAGGATAGAATTTACTTCACTGCTAAGGGAGCGTGCATGTACAGATAATGACCATTCTTGTTGTGTGGGTAGGTTGATGTACAACCATTCATGTTGTGCGGATTCTCAATGTATTAGAAAATGATTTACGTCTTATATTTTAGACCGTCATGTTCATCTTGTGGCCAAATCACTTGTATATATTACCTTTGTTATGCTTTAGAAAAAGATTTAACATGTTTTACTATCTCCTTCTTTTGCTGATTAGTCAATTTGGTATGTTGGTTTAGTGCCACGAGAAACTAGCTTGATCAATTCTAGTGTATACCCCGTTGTGTAAAATTCCACTCAAACACGGACATAATTAAAGATACCGTTGTGTTCAACTCGGTGTCACGGTCCCAAAAATATAATAAACCTGTAGATCAACTCATATTGTGAAACCCCAAACTGTCGATACAGGGTGTCAAATACTCCAAATAAAAAGTTGCTTATTAAATTAATTAAAAATTTCTATAAAATTCTAAAAATTATTTTTTCACTACGTCCCAAAAGAACCTTGTCTAAATTCGAAATTGGTATCTAGTTATATCGAATAAACCGTTACTGTCGATAAATGAAGCTATAACGACTATTTTAAAATTTTATTTGGACATAAATTAAAATCTACACGATGAAATCTTGATTTTTCTCTTCCACTAGAAAGATATACTCCACCAGCTCCACACGTTTCTTATTTCACAGAAATCCGTCTTAAAAAGAATCCTGTACATTCAGTTGAAGTTCAAATCGCCAAATCGCGAACTGCAGCGCCATTTCAAGCTCGATTTTAATTATAATATAATTATACATTCAAACTGCCGTTATTTAAATATATTCGTTATTCAAATTCAATTCTAAACTGAATTAAATACCACAGATGATCCAGTTTACACCATATCGTCATTTCGGCCAATTCTGATTATTTCAGAATTAAATATATTATTTAATTTATTGTTTTAATTAAATATTCACTATTATTTAATTAAACCACCATTTAATTCACTATATCACTATTTATATAATTAAATAATTTAATTATAATACCTATGTAAATGCGGGTCATTACACAACAACCCCATCATTTTCATTCCCATACGAACAAAAATGGAAGCTCCTCATTTCTTTCCTTTCCCCATCGTTTCTTTTCTTCCCATTTATCTCTATCTTCATGAATTCCATTCCACCATCGCAAGTTTTCCCCATTTTTAACGTCATCGTTTCCCACAGCAACAAGCCCAACTGCCGAGCACCTTCCCGAACCCGTTGACCAGCTGCCCTCCCTATCTGCCACCAAAACTGCTGAACTCCCCATAGTTTCCTACTGCAAACTTCCCTTGCTGCTTATGTATGTGTGTATGGTGGAGTGTGTGGGTGTGGGGTTCGCAATAGTGTTTGTGCGTGAGTAGAGTTTTATGTATATACTGTATGTGTTGAATTGCGTAAATGAGTGTGTTGGTGTGTGTTCTTATGTATATTTTTGAGTGTGTGTAGTTCTGTGTTCGCAGTACTGTGAGTAGCTGTGTGTGACTCCTTTTGCATATGTGTACACGGTTTTGGTGTGCATGTGTTCATGCGTGTGTCCACGTGCATGTGTTTGTGCGCGTTATATTGTGTGAGTTGTATGATTATTTATATGTGAGTTTTATTCCATTTGGGTGAGTGTTTGTATGGTGTTGGGTTGTTTTAAATGCGTGAGTTAGTATATAAACACATATCTGTGTGTATTACTATGTGTTATATATATTTTGTGTGACTGTGTGTGTCATTTTGTGTGAGTGTATACTGTGTGGGTGTGAGTATTTTATTGTGTGGTTTTCAATTTATTTGTTTTGAAAAACCTCTCTCTATGTGACGGCAAGGAATTTCGCTCGATCTGAATCAGTCGTTAAACCGATCTAAACCGTTCGAAACCCCTGAACGTTGAGAACATGACAAACCAGAACACAAACAGAAGAACATTTCATTGTATATTACAACAATTCCATCAGATACAAGAATATACAGAGTATAAATGAATAAATATTACACAGAAATATCAGAGATTTAAATTACATTTAAATACATAGCAGCGGAAAAATAATATAAAGCACAACTGAAGGTGATATACGGATACAGAGCTTTCCGGATATCATTCCAGCTGTAAACCAGGATCCTGTGAATATAAATCTGCAAAACCAAAACTACTAGCTGCCCGTGCGGAAAATAGGGGCACCCAGAGTTTAGGTTAAAACAATAAACTCCAGGTCAGTCATGTGACTGGTGTGAGAACTAAAACAGTTATTTAAAACTTTACTTTAAAAGAGAGTAATTCAAGGGACCACGCCGTATAACACGGAACGGGTTTCCTCCCAAGAATACCAGTGCATAGAATAAACAACGCAATGCTTTTTCGAAAAATGAAGCTATTATAAGACCCAGGTCCTATCATACAATGCAACGCAAGCCGGGGGATAGGGTTTTCCCTTATAATAGCCAAACATGCTTGATACGTTTTAAAACAAATCATTTGATACTATAATAAGTGTATAGTGTCAAAACATTTCAATCATAAGTATAAATCATAGACGGCATGGGTACCATATATCATGTCGCCATACTAGTTCTACAATTAAAACCGCGATACACGTATTGGAAATTGGATTTCCGTCATGAGTCGAGGCAAGGGGCAAGCTCCTCTCCGCGTTCGAGACACTCTAGCAAATGTCCCCGGGATTACGCACACTGGGTAACCCCTGGATGCGGCTGGGCCGGTCCTCACTTACGTTAGAGGATTAATTATGCCTGAACACACGTTTCCCGGTCCTTACAGACCTATAATCGAGGCGCCTCATTCCAACAACCACAAAGGTGAAAAGTATATATATGTCAGGGCTGGTAAGTCACTGACACCACCAAAGCTAGAAAGAAACGTGCGCTCTCCCAGCGGTCCGTATCCCGTTTTTAACTCATACCGAGGTGTGAGGCTTGCGAATACACGCTATACACAAAGCTGCCACGTAGGCGTGCTTTGATCATCAACCACAAGACTTTGCTTTTCAACAAAAGCCTTGATCCATGCAACTCAGCATGCCACACAGGCAATTCATGCCATGCGATTGATATCTATCGATATATAACCTCTAAGCTCGTACGTCTCAGAGAAGGGCGTTAAGCAAGAGAATAAATTCTCCGCCGCCAAGCAGATATATATTTAATAGAAATCAATCAACACAGAATAAAATCCAATGTCAGGCACACAATCCATTTACAAGTCCGTTCTGGGTCTGAACGAAACCGGAGGCACTTTCCTCGCATATCCATCCATCTCCAAGTACGTCTGGACGACCACTAACTATTTCCATCCTCTTGGGTGTACAGCCCAATCAGGATCGTCAGTAATTATCCCTACGATGTGAAGACTTCCGGTCTTCAACCACCGTCTTCATCTTCGACATATCGTCGAATCGGTTATTCAGAATGGGTATAAACCCGGACTTTCCGAACAACCCGCGTATATTGAAAACAAATGTTACACAAACACAACATACGCCTCATTCTAATTCATTAGTCACTAACCGCAAATTAGCAAGAGAACAATTTCCCGAACATTAACCCCGAAGGCCGAAACCAACATCAGATCAATACCCAGGAAACCATTCTTCATAGCCAACCTACAGCTAGTTTCTAAATTCCACATTCTTAGGGAAAAGTTCCCATTAATTTTATCCAAGATAAATTCTTTAAAATTTATCCTGAAATCTTCCTTTGGATGTCATTTAAAACCAAATTATGGTTTTCCAACTAGTCGAGATTAGCGAACCACAACGAAGTAATTATTTATTTTATTTCCCAATCCCAACCTATTCATCCCATGAAGCAAAACTGGTAATACTCCATATCTAACACCGTGGTGTTATCGGTAAAATTAATTACCATTTCACGTTCAAATCTAATTAAAGATTTAACTATCGCTTTGGAGCAAAACTGGTGATACTCCATTCTCGCTCATTTCTAAATTTGATAATTTAGATTATCAGTTCGAATTTCAATCTAATTGCAGATTCAATAAAACTCCTTTTACTGGGTTAAAGAACTAGGTGTTATTTAAAACACAGTTCACAACAAACCCAAATCACATTCTATTTGTTATCGGGTTAAAGAACTAGTGTTATTTAAAACACTGTTCACGATAAACCCATCTCAAACTTAATCAAACATATTAGAAATTCGATTATTTAAAACCCCTTTTTAAATCTAATTCATTTATTTTAAAAATGATTGGGTTTTAAATTTAGTTCAAAACTAGTTCATTTTGATAAAAATCTATTTTTATCTTTTCAAATATGGAGTTTTTCACCCCAATTTTTCCCAAATCATTTCTTATGATTTTACACAAATTATTGATATTTTTAATAATTTTATCAAGGCCCGTACAGTCGATTTCCAACGATGGCCATCGAACTGCACTTACAGCGACCTTTTTCGAATTTGATTTGGACGTATCTCCAAATCCAACCGTTAGATTTTGAATTTCTAATATTCGTTAGAAAGCTCTTTTCGATACGAACCCAACGGTTCCGGTTTTAGGAGAATCCGACGGTCGGATCTCCCGTAATGTCCGTTTGAAATAAATGGTCGAAATTTACGAACTGCCGCGGCGCGGCGCGTTCTATTCAGGCCATTATATTATATATATAATATATATAATATATATTTCGTCGATTTCTATTTAAAACGAATTATATATTTAGTTTTGAATTCGTTTCAAAAACGAAGTCAACTTCTATTTCAATTCAAATCAAAATTGAATTCTTCTTTATAAATTCGTTTTAAAATTCATTTCTATTCAATTCAAATTTCAATTTAATTTGAATTCATTTCACTTCATTTTAAATTCAATTCGAATTCGTTTTTCAATTCAATTCAAATCAATTCAATTCAAATTGATTTTCTATTCGATTCAAATTCATTTTCTATTCAAATTAATTCGTTTCGTTTTCTATTTGAATCAAGTTCATTATATATTCAATTTGAAATCAAATTGGTTTTCTATTCCATTCAAATCGAAATCGTTTTATATTCAATTCAAATCGAAATCGTTATATATTCAATTCATTTCGAAATCGTTATATATTCAATTCATTTCGAAATCGTTATATATTCAATTCATTTCGAAATCGTTATATATTCAATTCATTTCGAAATCGTTATATATTCAATTCATTTCGAAATCGTTATATATTCAATTCATTTCGAAATCGTTATATATATCGTTCGCGTCAAAATGGCGCATCACTATTCAACACGGCTTTATATATTCTATTTCAAATATTTCTTTTTGTCAACACACGACTAATCTCAACGAATGAGTACCGTCCATGTGTGACTATTTTTGGTTAAATTATTTCGTTCAACACATGACTAATCTCAACGAATGAGTACCGTCAACACATGAACCTTTATTTTATATTGATAAAGATGTAAATTTTATTATAAAAATAATTCGTTCAACACATGGCTATTCCCAACGGATGAGTATAGTCAACACATGAACCTTTATATTATATTGATAAAGATGTAAATTTTATTATAAAAATAATTCGTTCAACACATGACTATTCCCAACGGATGAGTATAGTCAACACATGAACCTTTATTTTATATATTCTTTATTTTTCAAATTGGAATGAGGCCCAATCAATCACCATATAAAATTAATTATATGGATTTTCATACATCACATGTATATAATAGTATTGAAAAATAATCAACCATCAACCAAAGTGCACTACACTGTATAAGCATCAAATATAGATATCTAACGCTTATAACAGCCTGTCAATCAATCGATCGACATATTTAATCAATCAGGATGAGTGGACTTCATATTTCATCCCAACACCCGTGTAGGGTTTCAAACAATCAAGCACAGATTTTATTTGTGCAGTTGGGCGATGTGTAAAATTTATCGACCCAATCAATATCAATCAAATAGGTGTACATAAACAAACCGTCCGGTTTGTAAATGAATATTTATTTTATTCACTTTCACTATATTCATATTCACGTTAAAAATTATATTTTTAACGATAAAATATTTTATTTCGACATATGAATATCTATTCAGTTCATTCTTTAAATAAAATGTTATTTTTATTTTTCTAACATGTTTTAGAAAATTTCGGCGGCATAACGGCACGATACTAGAAACGGGACAAGGCCTAGCCTTATCCCCGGTCTAGTGAAGGCCCACGCCATTCACACATCAATCAAATTCACTTTCGTTATGCAAGCCACAAAATTTGGAGTAAGGGTCTAACCTAGCCTTACTCCTTCGCCTTATAACGGCGCACGTCTAATCCTAACCAATTTATCGATTCGATTTTTCACACCACAAACCACATTCAAATCAATATCTCAATCAATCACCAAACATCCAAACAAACAAGTCCATGGTATGTGGACGGTTGTGTCGGGTGCTACTAAACACCGTCTGCATCCTAGTATATATATATATAAATATAACTAGAAATAAAATTGAAAGGGTGAGAAATTCTCACTTATAGCTATCCTAGCTCCACGGCTCTTCTTTGATAGAAATCTTCATCGCTATGGCATTTTCGTCAGCTTCGTCGTCCGTAGCCACTACATATATAAAAATCGAATTTTTACCTTGCTATTCAATATTTAAAAATCATATTTTTATTTCGAAGGTCCATATATAAAAATCAAATTTTTAGTTCAGAGTTCAATATATAAAAATCGAATTTTTATTTCAAAGTTCTATATATAAAAATCGAATTTTTATTTTACTTCGAAGTTTACTATATAAAGATCTCGTCTTTTCAAATATTTCGCCTTTTCTACTTTAAAGATTACGCCTTTTTGAATTTAAAGATTACGCCTTTTTGAATTTAAAGATTACGCCTTTTTGAATTTAAAGATTACGCCTTTTTGAATTTAAAGATTACGCCTTTTTGAATTTAAAGATTACGCCTTTTTGAATTTCCTATTTTAAAGATCAAATCTTTTTAAAGTTCAAACCATTTTCTTTTTAAAGTTTAAACCTTTTCTATTTTAAATCTTAAAATAAAATCAGTTTTTCAAACTTTTAAAAATCTCAGTTTTGAATCTTAAAAATAAAAACAGTTTTCTATATTTAAAAATTCAGTTTTAAAAATAAATTAAAAATCAGTTTTTAAAATACTTTTAAAAATCTCAGTTTTGATTTCTAAAAAAAACAGTTTAAAAATTCTTTTTAAAACAGTTTTTTTTTTTATAAAATCAATATAAAAGTAAAAATAAATAAAATAAAATAAAAAAACTACCTGGGGCGCTGTCGGCTTTGTCGGGGGGGGGGGGGGCTTCGCTTCATCTTCGTCGGCGGCAGGAGGGTACTGGACTTCGCGAGTGGGGCGCGACCATCGACAGGGGAGGGGAAGCGGTCATCGACAGGGGGGGGGACTGCGGTGGCGTGGATCGCTATTGGCGATGGCGTACGATGGGGCGACGGGTTTGGGGTTCGGGGATCATCGAAGAAGAAGGGGAAAGGGCGGCGATGCATCTGGGGAGGGGCGGTGGTCGGAGCTGGCGAAGAGGCGGCGTTGGGTGGCTCTGGCGACGGATCCTGGGGGGGGCGATCGCGATTGGGGGTTTTTCTTTTTTTTTTTTTTTTTTTTTTTTATTTATTTGATTTCTGTTTTTAGAATGAAAACGAGAGGGGGGGGGTTTATATGAAAAATATATATATATTTAATTATTTAATTACTTTCAAAAAGCAACTTTTATTTTCGACCTCAAAACGAGACCCACCGCCTGTCGTCCATAGCGTTTCACCCCCATTCCGAACACAATGAAACATGTATCGCAAGCTGATTCGATTGTTACAGTCAGTTTCCCTTGAATTTACTTTTAAATCACTATATTGAATTTTAAACGTATATTTCAAATTACCGGGGGCACAAACTAACTCGAAAAATTCCAGAAAAATATTTTCTAGCTTCGTATTGACGATACGGTCCTAACAAAACTAGTTTCGTCGAATTCTGAGACCGTTAGAAAAATGGCCAATTTCCAGTCGATTAAAATCAACTGAAACTGGTCAAACGCGTTTTCCTTTGCCACGCTCACATATTGATTCGAAAAATTATGAAATTTGGAATCTAGCAATAATTTGACATCACGGATCCAACAAAAGTGGTTTCGTCGAAATCCGAGGTCATTTGCAAAATGGCTATTTTTAAGGGCTATATATTATATTAAAATATATATAAATTCCACAGCGACTATTTCTAATTTTCAACTGGACATATCTCATCATTTCTAAAATGAAATCTCAGTTTGTTAACTTCGTTACAAAGATATAGTTATACAGATTCAAATATTTCTTGTTTCGTTCAATTCTGACTTATATTGAATTCTGTATATTCATTTGAAATTAGAAATCGAATTTTCGAACTACCGCGCCATTTTCTTTTCTATTTATAATTATATATAATTATTTATATTCTAACGACGACGTATATAATATATACGTCGATTCTATATTGAAAATAAATTTTCCGTCGCCATTATTTAAAATAATCTATTTTAAATATTCAAAATTCGCTAAAATGGCCAAAATAAAAATTTTAAACTGGCCCAGATTTTGCGGGTTATTACAATCTCCCCCACTTAAAACTTTTCGTCCCCGAAAAGGAACAAAGTCGAAAGTGGTTTGATTATTCAACTCTATGTTCGTTCTGGCTTCCATTCTCCAACTCTTTAGTTTCTGAGAATTTCCAAAACTTCAAAAATTTGGCTAACACCCTAAATTTTCGAAAAATTTCGCCATAACCTCCCCTGCACCGGGAGCATCGGGAAATTGCAAATAGCGTTCCCGGTCCTTCAGATCTCAAAAAGAAAAAGAAAAAGCCAAGCGGCTAGCCAATAGGCTCACAAAATCATCATCACCCAAACAAAACAGTAAATTATGTAATAAACATGTACCTATTTGTCGGGCAAACAAATTCTATTCTCGGCTCTAGCCTCCTTGCTATGACCTGTTCAATGATATATATATATATATATATATATATATGCAAGCAAACGCGACCAATTTTCAATACAATTCAATATTTGATTATATTAGGCATAAATGGTTAAAAATCAGCAAACAATTAAACAAACAACACAAACATCAATCAATTAGTGGATTAGAGTTTCAAATTCATAAATTTTGATATATATAAAGAAAATCATGTTTTTGATGCCAATTCACAACAATGTGTTCTAACTATATAAGTTTTGGGTTCTCACACCAGCCTAATGGAAATATATAGAAAATCACGCCTTCGTCACTCGAAAATAAATACTGGTGATGGTATACTTCATCATCAGGACCATGTCCGGGTGCCTAGAGTGTGACTCTATATCTATCTAATATATTAAAACTTCGGATATACGTTCATGACGCGTATATGCAAAACCTTTATATACTAGATTGTCCACATTCAAAATAAATAAATATTCAAATACGTATAGCATGATTTAAATTTTCAAAACAAAATTGTTTTCATTTGAAAAATATACTCTTCACACTCGTTCTAGGATACTACTGATCCTATCTCTAACGAGTCATTCTAATTGGATATTACTAATCCAATATCTGATGAATTCTTTCGTATGGTTCTAATGTGTCTTGTTCTCGAGCTCTGTAAACCAAAGCTCTGATACCAAATGTGACGGCAAGGAATTTCGCTCGATCTGAATCAGTCGTTAAACCGATCTAAACCGTTCGAAACCCCTGAACGTTGAGAACATGACAAACCAGAACACAAACAGAAGAACATTTCATTGTATATTACAACAATTCCATCAGATACAAGAATATACAGAGTATAAATGAATAAATATTACACAGAAATATCAGAGATTTAAATTACATTTAAATACATAGCAGCGGAAAAATAATATAAAGCACAACTGAAGGTGATATACGGATACAGAGCTTTCCGGATATCATTCCAGCTGTAAACCAGGATCCTGTGAATATAAATCTGCAAAACCAAAACTACTAGCTGCCCGTGCGGAAAATAGGGGCACCCAGAGTTTAGGTTAAAACAATAAACTCCAGGTCAGTCATGTGACTGGTGTGAGAACTAAAACAGTTATTTAAAACTTTACTTTAAAAGAGAGTAATTCAAGGGACCACGCCGTATAACACGGAACGGGTTTCCTCCCAAGAATACCAGTGCATAGAATAAACAACGCAATGCTTTTTCGAAAAATGAAGCTATTATAAGACCCAGGTCCTATCATACAATGCAACGCAAGCCGGGGGATAGGGTTTTCCCTTATAATAGCCAAACATGCTTGATACGTTTTAAAACAAATCATTTGATACTATAATAAGTGTATAGTGTCAAAACATTTCAATCATAAGTATAAATCATAGACGGCATGGGTACCATATATCATGTCGCCATACTAGTTCTACAATTAAAACCGCGATACACGTATTGGAAATTGGATTTCCGTCATGAGTCGAGGCAAGGGGCAAGCTCCTCTCCGCGTTCGAGACACTCTAGCAAATGTCCCCGGGATTACGCACACTGGGTAACCCCTGGATGCGGCTGGGCCGGTCCTCACTTACGTTAGAGGATTAATTATGCCTGAACACACGTTTCCCGGTCCTTACAGACCTATAATCGAGGCGCCTCATTCCAACAACCACAAAGGTGAAAAGTATATATATGTCAGGGCTGGTAAGTCACTGACACCACCAAAGCTAGAAAGAAACGTGCGCTCTCCCAGCGGTCCGTATCCCGTTTTTAACTCATACCGAGGTGTGAGGCTTGCGAATACACGCTATACACAAAGCTGCCACGTAGGCGTGCTTTGATCATCAACCACAAGACTTTGCTTTTCAACAAAAGCCTTGATCCATGCAACTCAGCATGCCACACAGGCAATTCATGCCATGCGATTGATATCTATCGATATATAACCTCTAAGCTCGTACGTCTCAGAGAAGGGCGTTAAGCAAGAGAATAAATTCTCCGCCGCCAAGCAGATATATATTTAATAGAAATCAATCAACACAGAATAAAATCCAATGTCAGGCACACAATCCATTTACAAGTCCGTTCTGGGTCTGAACGAAACCGGAGGCACTTTCCTCGCATATCCATCCATCTCCAAGTACGTCTGGACGACCACTAACTATTTCCATCCTCTTGGGTGTACAGCCCAATCAGGATCGTCAGTAATTATCCCTACGATGTGAAGACTTCCGGTCTTCAACCACCGTCTTCATCTTCGACATATCGTCGAATCGGTTATTCAGAATGGGTATAAACCCGGACTTTCCGAACAACCCGCGTATATTGAAAACAAATGTTACACAAACACAACATACGCCTCATTCTAATTCATTAGTCACTAACCGCAAATTAGCAAGAGAACAATTTCCCGAACATTAACCCCGAAGGCCGAAACCAACATCAGATCAATACCCAGGAAACCATTCTTCATAGCCAACCTACAGCTAGTTTCTAAATTCCACATTCTTAGGGAAAAGTTCCCATTAATTTTATCCAAGATAAATTCTTTAAAATTTATCCTGAAATCTTCCTTTGGATGTCATTTAAAACCAAATTATGGTTTTCCAACTAGTCGAGATTAGCGAACCACAACGAAGTAATTATTTATTTTATTTCCCAATCCCAACCTATTCATCCCATGAAGCAAAACTGGTAATACTCCATATCTAACACCGTGGTGTTATCGGTAAAATTAATTACCATTTCACGTTCAAATCTAATTAAAGATTTAACTATCGCTTTGGAGCAAAACTGGTGATACTCCATTCTCGCTCATTTCTAAATTTGATAATTTAGATTATCAGTTCGAATTTCAATCTAATTGCAGATTCAATAAAACTCCTTTTACTGGGTTAAAGAACTAGGTGTTATTTAAAACACAGTTCACAACAAACCCAAATCACATTCTATTTGTTATCGGGTTAAAGAACTAGTGTTATTTAAAACACTGTTCACGATAAACCCATCTCAAACTTAATCAAACATATTAGAAATTCGATTATTTAAAACCCCTTTTTAAATCTAATTCATTTATTTTAAAAATGATTGGGTTTTAAATTTAGTTCAAAACTAGTTCATTTTGATAAAAATCTATTTTTATCTTTTCAAATATGGAGTTTTTCACCCCAATTTTTCCCAAATCATTTCTTATGATTTTACACAAATTATTGATATTTTTAATAATTTTATCAAGGCCCGTACAGTCGATTTCCAACGATGGCCATCGAACTGCACTTACAGCGACCTTTTTCGAATTTGATTTGGACGTATCTCCAAATCCAACCGTTAGATTTTGAATTTCTAATATTCGTTAGAAAGCTCTTTTCGATACGAACCCAACGGTTCCGGTTTTAGGAGAATCCGACGGTCGGATCTCCCGTAATGTCCGTTTGAAATAAATGGTCGAAATTTACGAACTGCCGCGGCGCGGCGCGTTCTATTCAGGCCATTATATTATATATATAATATATATAATATATATTTCGTCGATTTCTATTTAAAACGAATTATATATTTAGTTTTGAATTCGTTTCAAAAACGAAGTCAACTTCTATTTCAATTCAAATCAAAATTGAATTCTTCTTTATAAATTCGTTTTAAAATTCATTTCTATTCAATTCAAATTTCAATTTAATTTGAATTCATTTCACTTCATTTTAAATTCAATTCGAATTCGTTTTTCAATTCAATTCAAATCAATTCAATTCAAATTGATTTTCTATTCGATTCAAATTCATTTTCTATTCAAATTAATTCGTTTCGTTTTCTATTTGAATCAAGTTCATTATATATTCAATTTGAAATCAAATTGGTTTTCTATTCCATTCAAATCGAAATCGTTTTATATTCAATTCAAATCGAAATCGTTATATATTCAATTCATTTCGAAATCGTTATATATTCAATTCATTTCGAAATCGTTATATATTCAATTCATTTCGAAATCGTTATATATTCAATTCATTTCGAAATCGTTATATATTCAATTCATTTCGAAATCGTTATATATTCAATTCATTTCGAAATCGTTATATATATCGTTCGCGTCAAAATGGCGCATCACTATTCAACACGGCTTTATATATTCTATTTCAAATATTTCTTTTTGTCAACACACGACTAATCTCAACGAATGAGTACCGTCCATGTGTGACTATTTTTGGTTAAATTATTTCGTTCAACACATGACTAATCTCAACGAATGAGTACCGTCAACACATGAACCTTTATTTTATATTGATAAAGATGTAAATTTTATTATAAAAATAATTCGTTCAACACATGGCTATTCCCAACGGATGAGTATAGTCAACACATGAACCTTTATATTATATTGATAAAGATGTAAATTTTATTATAAAAATAATTCGTTCAACACATGACTATTCCCAACGGATGAGTATAGTCAACACATGAACCTTTATTTTATATATTCTTTATTTTTCAAATTGGAATGAGGCCCAATCAATCACCATATAAAATTAATTATATGGATTTTCATACATCACATGTATATAATAGTATTGAAAAATAATCAACCATCAACCAAAGTGCACTACACTGTATAAGCATCAAATATAGATATCTAACGCTTATAACAGCCTGTCAATCAATCGATCGACATATTTAATCAATCAGGATGAGTGGACTTCATATTTCATCCCAACACCCGTGTAGGGTTTCAAACAATCAAGCACAGATTTTATTTGTGCAGTTGGGCGATGTGTAAAATTTATCGACCCAATCAATATCAATCAAATAGGTGTACATAAACAAACCGTCCGGTTTGTAAATGAATATTTATTTTATTCACTTTCACTATATTCATATTCACGTTAAAAATTATATTTTTAACGATAAAATATTTTATTTCGACATATGAATATCTATTCAGTTCATTCTTTAAATAAAATGTTATTTTTATTTTTCTAACATGTTTTAGAAAATTTCGGCGGCATAACGGCACGATACTAGAAACGGGACAAGGCCTAGCCTTATCCCCGGTCTAGTGAAGGCCCACGCCATTCACACATCAATCAAATTCACTTTCGTTATGCAAGCCACAAAATTTGGAGTAAGGGTCTAACCTAGCCTTACTCCTTCGCCTTATAACGGCGCACGTCTAATCCTAACCAATTTATCGATTCGATTTTTCACACCACAAACCACATTCAAATCAATATCTCAATCAATCACCAAACATCCAAACAAACAAGTCCATGGTATGTGGACGGTTGTGTCGGGTGCTACTAAACACCGTCTGCATCCTAGTATATATATATATAAATATAACTAGAAATAAAATTGAAAGGGTGAGAAATTCTCACTTATAGCTATCCTAGCTCCACGGCTCTTCTTTGATAGAAATCTTCATCGCTATGGCATTTTCGTCAGCTTCGTCGTCCGTAGCCACTACATATATAAAAATCGAATTTTTACCTTGCTATTCAATATTTAAAAATCATATTTTTATTTCGAAGGTCCATATATAAAAATCAAATTTTTAGTTCAGAGTTCAATATATAAAAATCGAATTTTTATTTCAAAGTTCTATATATAAAAATCGAATTTTTATTTTACTTCGAAGTTTACTATATAAAGATCTCGTCTTTTCAAATATTTCGCCTTTTCTACTTTAAAGATTACGCCTTTTTGAATTTAAAGATTACGCCTTTTTGAATTTAAAGATTACGCCTTTTTGAATTTAAAGATTACGCCTTTTTGAATTTAAAGATTACGCCTTTTTGAATTTAAAGATTACGCCTTTTTGAATTTCCTATTTTAAAGATCAAATCTTTTTAAAGTTCAAACCATTTTCTTTTTAAAGTTTAAACCTTTTCTATTTTAAATCTTAAAATAAAATCAGTTTTTCAAACTTTTAAAAATCTCAGTTTTGAATCTTAAAAATAAAAACAGTTTTCTATATTTAAAAATTCAGTTTTAAAAATAAATTAAAAATCAGTTTTTAAAATACTTTTAAAAATCTCAGTTTTGATTTCTAAAAAAAACAGTTTAAAAATTCTTTTTAAAACAGTTTTTTTTTTTATAAAATCAATATAAAAGTAAAAATAAATAAAATAAAATAAAAAAACTACCTGGGGCGCTGTCGGCTTTGTCGGGGGGGGGGGGGCTTCGCTTCATCTTCGTCGGCGGCAGGAGGGTACTGGACTTCGCGAGTGGGGCGCGACCATCGACAGGGGAGGGGAAGCGGTCATCGACAGGGGGGGGGACTGCGGTGGCGTGGATCGCTATTGGCGATGGCGTACGATGGGGCGACGGGTTTGGGGTTCGGGGATCATCGAAGAAGAAGGGGAAAGGGCGGCGATGCATCTGGGGAGGGGCGGTGGTCGGAGCTGGCGAAGAGGCGGCGTTGGGTGGCTCTGGCGACGGATCCTGGGGGGGGCGATCGCGATTGGGGGTTTTTCTTTTTTTTTTTTTTTTTTTTTTTTATTTATTTGATTTCTGTTTTTAGAATGAAAACGAGAGGGGGGGGGTTTATATGAAAAATATATATATATTTAATTATTTAATTACTTTCAAAAAGCAACTTTTATTTTCGACCTCAAAACGAGACCCACCGCCTGTCGTCCATAGCGTTTCACCCCCATTCCGAACACAATGAAACATGTATCGCAAGCTGATTCGATTGTTACAGTCAGTTTCCCTTGAATTTACTTTTAAATCACTATATTGAATTTTAAACGTATATTTCAAATTACCGGGGGCACAAACTAACTCGAAAAATTCCAGAAAAATATTTTCTAGCTTCGTATTGACGATACGGTCCTAACAAAACTAGTTTCGTCGAATTCTGAGACCGTTAGAAAAATGGCCAATTTCCAGTCGATTAAAATCAACTGAAACTGGTCAAACGCGTTTTCCTTTGCCACGCTCACATATTGATTCGAAAAATTATGAAATTTGGAATCTAGCAATAATTTGACATCACGGATCCAACAAAAGTGGTTTCGTCGAAATCCGAGGTCATTTGCAAAATGGCTATTTTTAAGGGCTATATATTATATTAAAATATATATAAATTCCACAGCGACTATTTCTAATTTTCAACTGGACATATCTCATCATTTCTAAAATGAAATCTCAGTTTGTTAACTTCGTTACAAAGATATAGTTATACAGATTCAAATATTTCTTGTTTCGTTCAATTCTGACTTATATTGAATTCTGTATATTCATTTGAAATTAGAAATCGAATTTTCGAACTACCGCGCCATTTTCTTTTCTATTTATAATTATATATAATTATTTATATTCTAACGACGACGTATATAATATATACGTCGATTCTATATTGAAAATAAATTTTCCGTCGCCATTATTTAAAATAATCTATTTTAAATATTCAAAATTCGCTAAAATGGCCAAAATAAAAATTTTAAACTGGCCCAGATTTTGCGGGTTATTACACTCTATATATTTTTGTTTGAAAATCGGTTCACTTTATTTCTGATAAAAGCAATACAGATAACAGGTTAGCATACTAACCTTTACATAGAAAAGAGAAAAGAAAACAGGAGATACAAGTAACTATATATATATATATATGTATGTAAATCTAGCCCACAAAGAGGCCTTCATCACACTTAAGTGCAAACAATGCACTAACCCTTAGCCCTCGGCCCTTAATACAAAATAGTGTTTTTCATGCAGATTAATAGTCCTTATTATTTAGCAAACTCCTCCATCCAAGCTAAACTGGACATATTTTGCAGCTCATACATATATAGATTCAGCCATGCTAGCTAATGAAATCCCAAAATATATACAATTCAAGTCATAGGTCTGGTTGATGAAACATAGACTTCTATAAATCAATCCTATTGTCAGAATCACCAATTTGATATGTGGAATTCATAGCAGTAATGTAGCCGAAACTATATCATCCCTTTGATCCAGGAATAACAAGCCAGTTCTAGGCTTCAGACGAAAAAATACAAGAATTCACTCATTACCAACTGCTCATGAGCTTGCATCCAAAAAACCATCTAGTAAATCAGATCAGCATAATATTATCCATCATCCATACACCAGTAGTCATAGCTCGTTGATCATATTCATCAGGAAATAGGCTTCGAATGTAATGGTATACAAATTTCTGAAGTACTAAAAAAAGCTTAAACCACTGTAAATAACATCTGCTCATATTATTTTCCCAAAACCATCTATAAGAACAAATCAATATTCAAACACAATCTTCAATCTCATCAACGGGTTCACATGATTTTGAATAGCGTGCAAAATATTGATTAAACTTAAAGGAACTAGATGGTAACAGAAGATACATAAATGTGGAACCAAATATCACTGATCCCCAATTTCTTAATATCGATAAGCCCATATTCATCTGATAATCATCGCATAGAAGGATTTTGGAACTACCATGAACAGACTGAGGAGATTATCATGAAGAAGACAGTTGCTTCATTAAATCGATAAACCAGATCTTTTGTAAAACTTATATAAAGACTTTAAAAAAGGTATACTATAATCTCTGTATGTCTAAACTATCTGAACGAAAATCCAAAATAGCTAGAATCCAAAAACCCAAGACCAGAACTACATAAATCTTATCCAATACAAACCGAACTCAATCTAGCTCAACAATGGAAAATTGGTTGGATAACTTGGATCTGAAATGATTTAGATGCGCCGACAATGCCGAATCCTAAATTAACGATGTCTTGACAATTCATAACCAAACTAATAAGATCCGTAACTATTGAGCAAGTGGAAATCAAAATAGATTTCGAGGTTGAATAGATCTAAAACTTTGATGAGGTTAGGTTTAGAAGGTGAGATGAAAGTTGGCTTATCAACAATGCGACAATCATTGATGGTTGGCAGAATCGCAAAGCGATTAGGTGAATAGGGTTAAAAGGTGAAATAAAAACTTCATATCTGAAATAAGTTGTGAAAAACAGATGAAAAATGAAAGAATTATCAATGAAATAATCGTTGAAGGTTGCTGGAGGAATACGTTTGAAAGAAATCAGATGAAATAAGGTGAAGAAATGTGGGAAGGACACTCACGCATGGCAAAAACTGGTGAAACCTCACCAGTCGCCATTAACGAGGTCTTTCTCGAGAAAGGGAACTTTATATATATATATATATATATATATATATATATATATATATATATATATATATATGGGAGCGGCTACATATACATAGTTTCGGTGTTTGTATGCATTAGTGTTGTGTTATATATATATATATATGTATAATTTATCATATATATATTTTTGGTATGCGTCGAATTTTAAATATATATATATATATATATACACGTTATTATTTTACGTTGTGTACGTATATAGAAATATTTTGTAGAAGAAAGTGTTATGTTTATTTGCTTGGAGTTGAGTTCGAAAACAGTCCAAAATCCCAATAGCCATACCGACCCTTTGATACTTTCCCTTTCCTCCTCTTATTAAATAAAATAGAATCAATCTTGAGTCGTGGTTGGAAGTCGCCATCTGTTTCTGTGTCAATCTGTCTGCTATCTCCATTTCTATGCCATGGATGGTGAGTTTATCTCACACTTGACCTACATTGTTTCAGGGACGATGTTAGATCAGCATAAATAAATTGTTGTGAAATGTATTGGATTGTAAGTAGAAATTGTTTGTTTAATATGTACACTTATATATATATATGACCCGACGATATATATATGACACGTACATGTACTGATGATATATGACTTGTGATTTGATTGATGTTATATGATGAGTTGTTATGTTGTTGATACCCTTAGCTTAAGAAAAATCACTAAGTGTTGAACTGATACATACCCATAACGATATTAGATTAGGGAATAATCGTCATGGGTTGAAATGATAGACCTAAACGATTTTTTATTGAATTTAGAATTACAAGTTGAAATGATAGACCCGTAGAAATTTATTAAATTGCAGGTTGAAATGTTAAATATCCGTATCACTTGACCATATGGTAGAAAACTATATACGGACAATGTTGGTCATGTTTCCGAAGTAAAGTTATTTAGAAAAAAATTGATTTTAAAATAATAACTTAAAATTTTATATTTTAAAGATTTTTAAACTTAAATTTTGTAAATTTTAAATTATATGTTTTAAAATGATTTTATTAGAAACTACAGATTTAATTGCTTATTTAAGATTTTACTTATAATTTTATTTATTTTAAACCATATAATTTAATCTTATAAGTATTTTAAACTTTCAATATTATAATAACAATTCTTTTAAACCTATTTCTATATTATTTAAATCTTATAGATGTTTATAATCTATATTCTAATTAATTTTAGAATTTTATAAACTTATACATTTATATATATATATATATATATATTCAAAGTTAAATTTTCTTTTATATATATTTACAAACTTTAATAATAAACTAAATGGTGGATAAGTTAGGATTTTCGTGATTTAAATTTGAGGTTTAAGAATTTAAATTTATATAATGATACTTGACTTAACGAATGAACTTGTATATGATATGAATTTCAATTCGAACCGACAAAAACTTATAAGAGATGAACTTGAATTGTGAAACTGTTTTCTGAATTTGAATTTCCAAATTTAAGGAATGAATTCGATTATAAATATAATGAATGTGAACTTGAATTCATTTAAATATTGAACTTTTATAAGAAATGAACGTGTATTGTGTATGTCAATTTGAATTTATAATTTGATATTGAATGAATTAGGTTTTAAAGTGATTGAATATGAATTGGAATATATATAATTTTATATATCGAATTGATTTTGTAAACTGTTTAGTTTGAATTAAGAGATTTGTTAAACTGATTCATAAGAACGGTTTTAAATCGTATGATTTCAATTTATAAATAATGATTCAAATTGTATGACTTGAATTGTAAAATATGACACAAATTGTTTGAAAATGAAATATAAGGTTTTGATATGAATCAAGTAAAGAATTTAAATTGTACGACTTGAGTTATAAAATATGATGTCATTGTTGAAATTGAAATATGTGATTTGTTTTAAATTATATAAATCGAAATGTAAATTTTGAGTTGAATTGTATATTTGAATTCGAACCAACATGTTGAACTTTTATGAATCAATATAAACGAATTCTTATGAGGGTAAATTAAATCAATTGAATTGTTTGAACTTGAATTTTTATGAAAATAAACCAAACAAAAATATCCTCGAAGTTAAGTATTTTAGTTTTGATTTAAATTGTGTTTGAGATCTTTAAGTTATGATTCAAATGTAGGTCAATTTCGGATTTGGATTGAAAGTTGTTATGCGAATATTTTCGAAAGTTATATAAAACTGAAGTTAAGTATTATAGTATTAGTTTATACTATATTTCAAGACCTTTACAATATGATTATCGATTAAATTTAAGCGATTTAAAATGAGTTGCTTTCGAAATTAAATATAATCGAAGTTAGATAGTAAATTTTGATTTCAAATTCAAATCTGAGAATTGTATAAATGATTTAATAAAGTGATTTATAAAATAATGGCCACGGTGTGAAAAATGTAAACGATTGGTTGTTGAAGAGACCGGGATCGGCTATTGTCATACTCTCTGCCAATACCGAAAACCACTTTAACAACTGTGTACGCGGTGGAGATCCAGAATGAAGTAGGATAGTTTAGCAACGACTCTATTTTTCTATTTCTTATAATTACGAGACCCTGACTACCTTGAGTAAGCTAGATGTGACTAAAACAGGAGCTACTTGAGATCATACCTCCTATCGAGCGCACTACTTTGATACATTCTATTACTTTTGTGATGTGTTTTGGTGGTCACCCTCCGATTTGATTATAGGAGTGTGTCTCGAGGTGGGCGGTAGTGGCTGCTATGAGTTACCACCGGTCCGGATCTACAAATGGTGAATCCACCCTGGCATTCCTTTTATGCCTTGTCACATGCCGTATACGAGCCTACTACGACTTTGTTTTGTACTGTTTTATATGGAGTGCCCATTGGTAACCCTCCAGTTTACGGAGGAATTACAGTACTGTATATACTATGGGAATATATAAACAGTGTAAGGGTAATAATGGTAATTCCGCTTACGCTATTTTGATATTTTTACTTTATCGGTGGACACTATTGTACATAGTGTATTATACCATATAGTATTAGTTTAACGAATCTTTAGAGGATGGTGATCCCAAACATCCTTTAATTTACTGATTGTATTTCATGGAACATTTCATTTGAGTTGATTTACTTCCATGAGAATGTTAGTCCTGACCAGAGTTGTTTTTTTTTTTGCATTATTGCTCGGGTCAAATCGAGTATTACAGCTTTCGAGGTTTACTCTTGGAGTTTGGATATTATTGGGTTTTGATCATTTATATCTGCCAATTCAGTTATTCCACTTTCAACTATTCTTGTCATTTTTATTTCTGACTGTTACCATCTATTATGTATTAGAAGTTTATTGTACTAGGCTTCCGCTGTATTGTTTATGTAAATTCTGATGTAAAATTTTGTTTAGTAGCTTCATGAACTACTATTGTATTAGGTATATTCCACTGCGAGATATTATATTACTTTATATTTGTGTCTGTGATTTGTGGTTCTGTGATTTATTTTATTTACTCCAGAAGCTAATAACAATCTATCATTTTGAATGGTTCGAGTTGGTTTAATTATTGACTTGAAGCGGTAAAAATGGCAGGTCGTTACATGTTAATTAAAATTATTTCAATAATTTAATTGACGTCGTTAATATAATTAATACTGATTCTAAATCTATTTTGTAAATTTATAATGAATAATAAACAGTTTGGAATTCGATCAATAATTAAATCATATTATAAAATAATATCTTATTATGGAAATATCCATTTTGCAAACAATCTCGGAATTTTACGGAACCAGTTTCATCGAATCCAATATTTAAAATTACTACAAGATATCAAATATTGTAGTAATCGAACAATATGTGATCCAGCAGTCTCCATGTTTAATGGAATTTTACTGAATTTTATATGTAAAATGTGCTTATTAAAATTCAAGAAAGAAAAAAACAAAACAATAAATATTAAAATCCTCAAAAGAAATTAAATATGCGTATCCCCTTCTTTCCCTTCCCTTTCCTTCTCCTTTTCTTTTTCATATTCATGACGAATACCCTTCCATTCATTATCACAAAAAATTAAAATAAAATTAAAATCAAAATAATGGGTTGTTCCGGCATCCTTCCCAAATTCATCATTTCTTCCCCCCTCCAAATCAAACAAATGGTCACCCATCCTTTTCCTTTTTCACTCATATTCCCGAACGTCGATCGCTTCCACGCCTTCATGACCACGAACCCAGATCAACAAGCCTCCATTACCTTCCCACGGCCGTATCTCAGTCCCACATGTGCAAATCTCCCCACCATCCATGCCTTGAATTTAAAACTTGCAAAGCCCTAAAACCTATTTTATAGCTTGCATGTGTGATTGAGGGAACCGACTTTCCTATAGTTTGTAAGGTTCGGATCCCTTGGTGTTTAGGCAAAGATATTCGATTGGGGAATTGTTTGAGATTCATGGCATCGAATGGCTACTAGCGGAAGATTTTGGTAAATTCGATATCTTATTCAATTCAAGTCTGAATCAAAATTGGTCTGTCGCGTTATAATCGTAGCATCAAATCTACATTTCATAATTGGAAGGGTGAAATTTTAGGTCTTTTGGAATTTAAACTAAGATCGAACGTTCGCTTGATTTTAGTTTAAATTCATTCGCTTCGACAATAACTCAATGAGTTTACTTACTAGCTACTATCATTTTTGTTAAGTGAATTTGCACTTTTGGAATAACATATGGAATGTTAGGATTGTATTAGTAAATTCAAAATTATTTATGATATAGTTGCGCACATGTGACACACACGTGTATGACATAAATGTCATGATATAAACAACTATGTGATATTTTTATTGTTGTGAGATATATGTGATGTTATGTTAGTTTTGTTTTCACATTGCAAGTTCCATATAGATTTATGAAATATCACTATGGGTTGCACATTCCCAAATGACTGTATAGATTTAGGAAATAAAAAATAAATGACTTGGGATGTATGTTGAAATGGTATATACCCAGGATTCAAAGTTTTAAAATGAATTGAAATAATTTACATCTGTATCACTTAACAATAGAATAAAAAACTATATACAGACACCATGGTCAATAAAAAGTATTTTTTGAAAATTTTAAAAGTATGTGTCTATTTTGAAATTTAATTTGAATGTTTTGTTTAAAAAAATAGATTTTAAATATTTTAATTTGAATTTATGAATCTAAGTGATTTAGTGAATGGATTTAATATGATTTATAAATTGGATTAGTTGTTTGAAAATAATATTATTTTTGGAAATGTTAGAAGTATGTTATAATTTATCAGATCGATTTTTGATATTTAATTTGTAATTTAAGTTTAAGTCAATGTTTCAAATTTTGAACTTAAATTCATGAGTTAGAAACTTAACTGGTCTAATTAATGGTATTAATTAAATTTAAAATTAAGTTTTTTTTGTAAATTAATATATAAATTTGATTAAAGTTTTTAAAAACAATTTTTTAAAAGTTAATTGATTGGAAAATTTTGAGTCAATTGACTTAAAAATAATTGTTTAACTTGAATGGTTGAATCGATTTAAATAATAAATGTTGAACTTTTAAAAATAGATTAAATAATAAAATTTAATACCTAAAATTAAAATGTTTGTTTAAAACCAATGAAATGAAATGATTTCAAAATCTAAGTTTCAAACTAGATTGAAGTTAATGATTTAAAATTAGAATTCAAGTTGTTATATAACTTAAACACTTGATTTTAAATTTGAAATTGATACCATTGAGTTTTAAATAGAATTGAACCTCAAAATCTAAATTAATGCTAATTTGAACTTTGAAAATGTGCATATTCGATTCAGATTGGATTATTACTTGAAATGAGTATTATATTATTTTACGACTAATATATTTTACCATGATTATTAATTAAAATATTTTATTTAACTAGTTGATATGTTACTTAACTATTTCATATAAACTATTTTATATTAAATCTATTTATCTTATTTAAACTATTGTTTATCAAACTTAACAATTTTATGTAACTATTTTAACAAACTTTACTATTTTAAAATAAAAGTATATATATGTTCAATCAGAACATTTAAGTCCAAATGATTGATTATAATGATTCAATTATATAACAGTATTTGTGACTTGAAATATAAAATCGAATGTGAATTTTTTATAATGAATCGATTTGCAAGTATTGAAATTTCAAATTTTGAAACTATATCGAATAATTGAATCGATGTGGGAAATTAACGGATAAAATCAATAATCTAAGTTTAAATTGATTTGCTACATTGAAATATGATTTCAAATATAATTATTACGGTGTGAAACAAGCGTTTGGGTTGTTAAAGAGACCAGATTCGCTATTGTCATACTCTCTACCGAAGTCGATACCTCTTTAACAACTGCGCATGTTGTGTAGAAGTATTTATTGTCATACGCAGTGTAAGCATCTACCAGTTACTCGCCCGGGCTAGTGGTAACGCATAGTTGCAACTACTGCCCACCTCGAACAACACTCCCAAAATCAAGGATGCACATCAATCAAACCGAGGAACTATAATAATCAAAGGACAAGTGTTGCCGATAGGGGTTGCTAACCCACTTGGTCACGTTATAGCTCTTGTTTTAATCAGTTCAATTATGACCCCATTGATAAATTAAAGAGGGAAAAACCATTTTCACCTTTTTATTCATCTCAAGTTCTCAATTACAAAATAAAAGTATTTATACAAAAACGAATGAAAGAAAAGAGTCAGCTCACTTAGGCCCAATAAAGCACCAAAGCTCAAAACAAAGATAAAAGAACACACATAAGAAATATCATCCATGTAGTAATGTACACGTTTAAATATAGATAATACACTTATTAGAAAAGACTACAAACAAATACAACAACATTAGATCACAAGCAACAACAACATTTCTAATAGTACTCCCCCTCAAGTAGGGGCACGTAAGTTTACCATGCCCAACTTGCCACACAATTACTTCATTCTATTTCCATAAATAGCTTTAGTAAGCATAGCTACAACTTATTGACCAGTCTTTACATATCTTGTACCCACAATACCTTGTTGTAAATTTTCTTTGATAAATTGGAAGTCCACTTCTATGTGCTTAGTTCTTTCATGAAACATAGGGTTTGAAGAAATATGAAAAGCTACCTGATTATCACAATTCAATACTATTGGCACTTCAACTTTTAAACCAACCTCAGTTAAAAATTGATTATCCATATAATTTCATACACTACTGTAGCCATTGATATGTACTCGGACTCTGCACTTGAACGAGCTACAATACTTTTCTTTTTACTCTTCCATGATATCAGATTTCCACCCACAAATACAAGGTAACCAAAAGTTGATCTCCTATATAACCTTGAACCTGCTCAATCTAGATCAATGAAACATTCTACTTTTAATGATGGTGATTAGAATACATAATTCCCTGTCCCACTTTTCCTTTCGAATACCCAAGAATCTGCCTCAACGCCTTCGCTAGTATACATTGGGTGATTGCATATATTGACTAACAATACTAACTGCATATGACACATCTGGTCTAGTCACAATTAAATAATTCAATTTTTTAACAAGCCTTCCATATCTCCCCGGATCATTGAATAGTTCTCCATCCATTGCCAGGTTAGAATTTGGTATTATTGGTGTTTTACTTGGCTTTACTCCTAGCTTTCTTGTTTCATCAAGTGAATCCAGCACGTACTTTCTTTGAGATAGAAAAATCCTATTAATGTTTCTTGTAACCTCAACACCAAAAAGTTATTTCAATTCTCCCAAATTCTTTAGTATGAAACTAGTTTTGAATAAAAAATTTGAGGGATGAAATGCCTATTACATCATAACAGGTGATAATAATAACATCCACATACACAACTAAAAGAATAATTCCTGCTCCAGATCGCTTATAAAAGACTGAATGATCAAACTTACTTTTATTCACTCCAAATGATTTGATTACCTGACTAAATTTCCCGAGCCATGCTCTTGGACTTTGTTTTAAGATATGCAAAGTTTTATTAAGCTTACATACCAACTCACTCTCCCCCTGAATAATGAACCCATGTGGCTGTAACATATATATTTCTTCTTGAAGATCGCAATGCAAGAAAGCATTCTTTATGTCTAACTTATGTAATTTCCATTTATGAATAGCAGCAAGAGAAATGAACAATCTTATTAAAGTCGGTTTAGCTATCGGAGAATATGTAACACCTCACACTTTTCTGCGGCCAAATTTCGACAAAACAAGAAATACAAACACATCCAAGCATGGAGCGTGTAAATCTGGTACCTGCAATAAATAAGCATGAGCATAATAAGAGTATGGTAAAATAACTCACAACGGAAACATAATATGATAAACTAGCATTAACTCAAGTAACTACCTTTTTAAAGGTAAGCCACTTTGCCAATACCGAGCATAAGAGAAAGAGAAGCGAAAGCTAAACTTAAACATTTTTGAGAACCCGACCTTCTCTTGGAAACCTGGGAGGTTGTAATGAGGGGGGGCATCAGAATAACAAGTTCTGGTAACTAAGAAATGTACAACATAGATTATAATACACAGATATACCCCGTTTGGTTCAACCAAAGATGTATGCGTAACAAGATTAGTGATTCTAACCTAACCTTGTAAATGTTAACGCACGACTCTACCACTCTTCTCAAAGTGGTATTCAAGGTATAATACCAAGATAGAACGTTTACTCATATATTTAGGAATCCATTTTTAAACTATAATTTAATTGATTATTAGGCCGAGAAGTGAACCCCTAACTGTGGAGTTATCACATACATATATACCTTTCCATCCACTTTCCCTTTATTGTTTCCGCCTCACTACCAATGATAGATAGGGCGGATTCTCCCGATCACTTAAGACTTTAGGCGGACCTATTGGTCGACAGACTTATAGGTCACTTTGTACCTGTACCTCTCGATAACTTGTCCCACATTCTTATAAACTAGAGAGCACTAGCTACAGACCCTACTAGTTAACGCTTCCGTCATTCACGCATATACCATTGCCCCGTATAAGGTGAGAGATGCTATTTTATCGTTCGTTATACCTCTAGCTGACCTTATTAGATAACCTCCTTAGCGCTTACTACTTCCCGTAGGGTAGGTAGCCATATATGACTTTTTTATTTTCCAAGTTTGGGTTGACAGTACACACACATGCCATTTAGACCCCTATACTGAAAGACCTATCCCCATGTGGACTCTTTGAACCCAGCCACTTAAGACCCAGGAAGCGGACTATACACGAACGTTATTAGGTTCCTCCCCCATTAGCCCTTATTACCTTTCCCTATTTGGATAAAGTGGGCTACGTTATTACGCCTTTCTATTTAGTCTACCTCCACATGATTTATTATCGTCACGGGTTAATATTATTAATAATCTTTTTTCCATTATTAGCCTACTAAATCTAATTCTATTTTAATTATAATTTCTATATTCATTAACATAAATAAGGAAGGTTATACCCTCTTTTTCCCTAGGATATTTATTTGATTTCTTCCCAAATTTGGACTTAGTATTCAAATGACAATCAGTATTCATTTATCCCCATTTTCTTTTATTTCTATCTTTATTGCCCTTTATGACCATAATGGTCATATTTTGTATGGAGACTATATATCAGTCCCAAGGTATCTGTTTGTTGCACCCCAAAATACATTTAATGTTCTTATTTATTTATTTATTTATTTATTGGTTGATGGGTATATATATTTACATACCAGGCCTCTCACATTAAGTTGACAACTTGTGGAAGCTGGATTTGCAGGTCGGTTCCGGGTAAACTTCTACCACAAGTTAAACTTAATCTCATGCCTTAGTACATTTATATTTATGCATTAGACCCCTCACATTAAGCTGACTACCTGTGATTGCTGGATTTGCCTGTCGGTTCCGGGCAGGCTTATACCACAAGTTGAGCTTAACCTCGTGTTTAAATGCGATTATAATTCAAATTCCCTAATTTGGGGTTTACAACATTTAACACAATTAGATTAGGAATTGTAACCATTTCCCTATCATTTTCATTTTCCCCAATCAATATTTTCTACAATTATTATTTACTGATTTGTGGTCCTATTTATAGCAATTAATTATATTGGTTGCTACAAATGGTCACCACAAATATATTAATTCAACATGGATACATTTACATATAATTCCATAATTGAACTTTATCCAAACATTTAACATTCCATACAATGCATAGTTTACCTTTTTACACTGATTTGGACGGATAATATGTATATATTCATGTTTTCGTGCCATCAACGTAGCTATTATTTTTGTTTTTATTATAACTTAATTGATAACATTCCTTTTTATATCCAATCTGGCCAAAATGTTCAAATCCTACAAAAAGACTTTAGATGTAATCATTGTAAATTGTGCCTAACTAATGGAATTGGCCTATGTCAAAATCACAAGAAATATATGTGTTTATTTAATTTTGAATAGCTGATGCAAATTACGCACAAATATATATATATATATATATATATATGTACATTTGCACCACTTTTCCCTTTTTGAACTTTTTATCACACCTCTTGTGATTTCCAAATAATGCCTTTTTACGCAAAAGGAGGAAAACGACACATTTACAACAATGAAGAAAAAAACCAACAATATTGGATAAAACAGACATATTTCTTTTAATATTACAATCACACAATTTACCAATTTCACTTCTTTACCAAAATTCAATTATTCAACATTGAACTACATATCTGGAATGTAACTACAACTACATAGTGTTTAATGGGACTAATTTCCCAATCCATAATGCTATGCAATGTCCACATTACAATTTTACTATATAATTGCAATATATTTCATAACATAACCGTAGGAATATGTGTAAACAAGTTTAAGAATCCTACAATTGATATTAGGCATAACTACAACTTACAATTCACAAGTTTTAACTATACTTATAATCAGATCTGATGGTTGTAAATAAATTCTCAATACTTAAATGAACAAATCTGATAGGGAATAGGCATAAAAACATAGATCTAATTCAAATGAAATAGATAAGCTATTATAACTGTATTCGTAAATTTCCCACTCACCTTTTAGCCTCCAAATCCAAAGTTTGAACCTTTAGGCCTACAATCCCTAAGTTTTTATAAATCTACAATTTATTTGGAAAAGGGAAAATTCCAGATCTGTAGAAATGTAAGAAAACAGGAAGAGAGAGGAGAATCTGATTTGGAGCACCAATTTGCATTCTTTTCCATTAGATCTTCTTATCCTCTCAATTTCATATGAATTGGATTTGATTTTTTATGTATGAATATATTTTTATTTTAGAAATTAAGTTTAGAGAAGGAGGAAAATGGCAGAGCTCCACCACCACTGCGGATTTTTATGGAAAAGAATGAGCTCTTACCCTTTATTTATAGGGGTGGAAATAGCCTAGAACCATTGGATTGGTTTTAAGTTATATCCGTCCATTCGTTATGTAAATATTATAACCTAACCTCATAAAAACCTAGCAGTCAATGGGTAACTGACGCCTAGTAGGTTGACCACTACGGTCGACCACCTAGTCTTTATATGCCCATGTCGGCTTGGTTAAATAAGGTAATATATAATTATAAATTCTGATTTATTTATTTTTCGCACATTTTCGTATTTCTTCCGTAACTTTTTCATACCGCCTCCATTCGCGAAATCCAAACATGAAAGTTGATCAGAATTCCAAGACGAACGCATCATTTAAGGTTTCATGGATAAATTCCGTCGTTTTTAGAATTTCCTATTTTTGAAATTCTAATAATTAATTTATTTCGCCAAAATTCCGGCTTGTTACATTCTTCCCTCCTTAAAAGGAATTTCATCCCGAAATTCTGACGCTTATAGTCCTATTCTACACAACCAATTTGTTTACATCCATTTTGCAACCATGTGTATAATTGCATGGTGTACATAATGCAATTCAACCATAAAATATGCATGCAAGATGATCGTATCCTCCTATGTGTTTGCATTAAATTTTTTAAATACTTTTCAAAACATGATGTAGAACATCCTAAATATATTGGTAGTTCTATATGCATGCAAATTTTGAAAATTCTTTTTCATTCATTACCCTCACATAATTACGAATAAAGTGTGAAGCAACCAATTTTGCATCCAAACCCTACCATCCAAAATATCACGCAATCTAATTGTTTCCTATTTAATTTCTCCTAAACCGGAAAAAGAAAATTGAAGCGAAGAATTTTAACATTTTTCCCACTCACAACTTTTCCATTTCCCGCCCTACAGTGGAATTTTTACCTCAGTTACCCAAAATACTCCGAAAATTTCCATCCGTAACTATAAGGGAGGCTTAAAACAAGCTGTAAAACGTAAAATGAATTAATTAATAGCTCGAGTGCATCGTCAACAAGGTATGGAAACAACGTGTCCAAGGCAAAAACAGCCTTTTCCTTGCTACCGTTAACGTTTTTATCATATCATCGGTCCTACTGCACCGCTAGAACGCACACATAAAGCATCCAAAATCTTCCTTACACCATTTTTGTGACCATAAATCGATTTTTTTCATAAAAATAAATTTTAGCTTAAAAACTTGTCGTGTTTATTTTGAAAAAAAACGCTTCACTTTCCTATAAAATATGAAAATGATAAAAAATGTTTTTTTTTCAAACAACATTTTCCAAAAACTTCAAAAATGTATTTTGTGGAAACTTAAACGATTCAAGTCACATGATGGCGAAGAAGGAAGTCAATTACGCCAAAAATGCGAAAACTGAAATCACACACAAAAAGACCAAAATAAATTTTAGCTTAAACAAGGAATGGTGATTTATTTGTTTATATACCCGTGACGTAGAACCATTCCTTTACTAAAATTTATCCAATAGAGAAGGACAAGTGCTAGTAAATAAACAAGATTTCGTTTAAATAATCGTGCGTGAATGGAATTTTTTTTCAACATAGAAATCTCGTTACTAAAGTCGTGCGAATTTTCGTTACTAGTTGTTACAAACACAACACTACATCAAGGAAAAAGAAAAATGTTGGAAAGGGAAACACACGATACAAGACACAACATGCACAAGGCATGTACTAACAACAACAGCAATGACTAACACTACCCACTGTAGGCTGGTCTACCTCTGCGGCTGGAACCTGATCCATTACCACATTCGTGCCAAGAGCGTAGTATAGCGGAGATGTAGCCAATCTCACGCCCATGTCGGTGCTTCTCGTCGAAAACCTCTCGAAGCTCGGCCTACATAGCATGGATGGCAGTGAGCTCAGGGATTTTGTGGCCGGGCTGCGGGGCTGCTGAGCTGGAGCAAGTGGTACGGGGGTTGGAGCATCGGGCGGTTGAATGCCCATCTTCCGAAGAGTGGCGCGACTGATGGCGGTCGGCGCCTTCCTCATTGGAGTCTTCCTAAAAAGTATCACCTGGAAGTGTTGGAAGACACGAGTGAGAAGATGGCTATAGGGAAAATGGCTCCATTAGGGTGTCGACGAAGAGGTCATGAAGATGGATCATAAGCACGCGGGCCCAATTGACGGCTATGCCGCGAAGGATAACATAGATGGCGCGACGAACAGAAGGATAAATCTGCTCCAAGCTTCCATCTTTGGGATGATGTTGTGATGTATGATGCGCATAACTACATGGGCTACTGGTCACAGATTGGCGGTGGTCCAAGCTCTGGGCTCTCCAACAAAGATACTGTAACACCCCGTATGTTGAATAACTTGCTATAATATAAAACAGGGCAGAATTAAATTTAAAAATCTGAATCAGGGGAAACGGGCTATGCCATTACGTTTGTCTCGGAAAAATACGCGAAATAGAGTCCGAGTTTTCGAAAATCGGAGTCCGTATGACCCAGTTAAGGCCCGAAGAAGTTTCATAAAATTTAAAACAGATTTTAAATTTTAAAAATTTCAAATTTCAGAAGTGGCGGGAAAATTCCCGCCAGACCCAGGGAGTCGACCTGGGGGTCGACAGGGGTGTCGACCTGCCCACCAGGTCGACTAGGGTGTCGACCCTAGTGTCGACCTCCCTGGTCGATCCCAGGTGACCTGGGTGCACCAGTTTGGCTTTTGGGCTATGTTTTGGTGGCTAGGACGAGATCTGACGGCTCTAATCTGATTTAGGGTTAATCTAATGGCCTAAAACACCTAACTAATCTATAAATACACCCTAAGACTACCCTAATTCATACTAAAAATAGATTCAACACCGTTATGCCGTCAAAATGCAACTTGAAGGAGCCTCCATCAAATTAAAGAGGAAGATAGCTTCTCAAATCAATCTCTAATCAACTCTAGCAACTTAATCTTCTTCTTAGGAGTGCTAATCAACATGTTGTGAGTTTCTATAGCCTTAATGACCAATTATTGAAATGATTATGATAGGATATAATGAGGTTATGGCTATGAATGTGGATCAATGCAAGTTATATGCTATGTGTTAATGATGTTATGCATGTTATGCAAGTTATATGCTATGTGTTTGTGATGTTATGAAAGTTATGCAAGTCATATGCTACATGTTCATGATGTTATGCAAGTTATGCAAGTCATATGCTACATGTTCATGATGTTATGCAAGTTATGCAAGTCATATGCTACATGGTCATGATGTTATGCAAGTTATGCAAGTGTTAGGCTATGTGTTCATGATGCTAGTTGCTATGATAAACATTGATCCATTATGACACCATGATTATGCAAGTTTGGTGTATGATTATATGCAAGTTCATATATGATATGTTATGCAAGTTTGGTGGTTGATTATATGCACGTTCATATATGACATGTTATGCAAGTTTGGTGTTTGATGATATGCAAGTAACATGTGCAAGTTTACACCTTAGTATGATATGCATACATATGCAAGTTAACCCCTTTGTATGTCATACATACATATGCAAGTTTACCCCTTTGTATGACATAAATAACTTATGCAAGTTAACCTCCTTATGACATATGTGATTCGTGCAAGTTTGGGTTGATTATTTATGCTAGTTGGGTTGATGCTATATGCATGTTGACACCTTTAAACCCATGTTGATGCTAATGTTATGCAAGTTGAACCCATTGTATTTGTGATGAATCTTCCCTTTTATGTCATGTTAGCGAATTACGTGGGGAACGATGGGGTTAATATACATGTTAATGAAATGGTGTGAAGTTGGTATGATTATGCATTCCATAATGTGAATGGACATAATTGAGTCAATTATGTACATCGTTAAAATTGGAATTAATTAGGGAAAATTAATTCGAAAATATGGGGGTGATTAATTAGGTGTAATTAATCGACTAAGACACGAGGTTGGACCCTTTTGTAGCATAAGACTGCCCGGAACCGACCGGGAAATCCAGCGGCTACAAATGATTGGCCCAATGTGAGAGGTCTTAGGCACAAACTAAATACGTGACAAGTGTATAGACACGAGGTTAGACTCGGTTATGGCGTAAGGCTGCCCGGACCCAACCGGCAAATCCAGCTGCCATAAAAGATAGTCTAATGTGAGAGGTCTTTACAACGGTTACGTTCTTAATCAATTAAGAAACACTTAACCAGATAAGCATGTAGTGGGCATGAGGGGTTAAGTGGGTGCCTTGGGTGGCATGTGGAAATCAGGAAAGTGCCCTGGGTGGCATGTGGAAATCTAGTGGGTTGCCTTGGGTGGCAATAGAAAATACGATTAGAATACTTAACCAAGTGGAAACATGTAATTAAACATGATTAAAGGGTTAAGTGGGATGCACTAGATAAAGAGAAAAGCTTAGGTGGGTAGCTTGTGGGGGCCCATTTCAACCAGTAACCCATATGTATCTTATTGGGCTCGACCCATGTCGAGGACGGGACACGCGTACTGGGCTTGACTATAAGAGGCCAAAACGGGTTAGCGGTGGCAACGCAAGTCCAAAGGGTTTCATATGTGTGTGTGGACCCGGGCTGGTAGGTAAGACGTTGTTGCATCGTGTAGGTATAAGCCGTGCACCATTGGTTGTATCGGGTTGCCACTTTGGGGAGTAATACACCCCATTGTGGGGCCAGCACGGGTATCTACGGTATGGAGCCGATCGCTAGGGGAGTAGTGGGTACACCTAGTGGAGATAGGGGCAGATGGCACCTATGTAGTCAGCTAGGGGTACACGAAACTACTGGGTAAATTTTCTAAGTCCTTGGGTGGGATCAACCTTTAAGTAGGAATGACTGGTGTGGTGCAGTTAGTAGTAACCCTTGGTGGGTAGATGCGTCTTTACCGTTATCTTAGTTTATCCTATGTCTAGTGGGCTACTTAGTGTAGTCATTTATCCCCAGTCATCCCGTACCAAGTTTATATCATACCCTAATTACTTTAATGATTGTGTTGTTAAAGTTATAGGGCTCACTCAGACTTATGTCTGATCCCGTTGTTTTTATCTTTTTCCCCCTCAGGTCCTCAGGTTGGGCCTAGCACTAGTGGGCTTTGATCAGATTTCTTTATCTATCTTTTGGAGCTTGGACCGAGATGTAAAGCCCAGCTTATCTTTTCTTTTATGGCTATTGTTTATGTAGTGGGATTATGTACTTATGTTTTTATCAGGATGGATATTTAGTACTTGACTCTTTATGGTGTTGTAACTAAACATGTTTACCTTCTGCTGCAATGAAATGATGTTTTAGATTTTCAAGTATTTATATCTGTCTTGTTGTAATTTTTCTGTTCTATATTCACTTAAAATGCTCCACCGAAGTTAAGGCATTCCCATAGTGAGTGACCTTAGCGGGTGTGGGGTGTTACACGTGGTATCAGAGCGAAGGTTACCGGAACAGATAAAATTTTTAGAAAACTATTTTTCTAAAAACATTTTTGGAAGAAGTATTTTCAAAAACATGTCTTTAAAGATAAAAGTTTTTGAAAGAAAAGCATAATCCCCAATAGCCATATCTTTATCTTTCGAATTCTCCGTTTTGAATCTTTCCTTTTTCGTTTCAGCATGGCTGAAGATCTTAACTTTCCGGAGGGTGTGACGATACCAGTATGGTATAGGAAATTGATGGAGGCTAGGGCCGCCACTGCGGGTCCAGCAAATGTTCCTCCACCAACAGTAGCACCCGATCTTCCTCCTCCCCCTCCTCCTCCTCGCACGGATACTTTTGCTAAGACTTGCAAGGAATTTAAGGCTATGGGAGGGAAACCATTTCAAGGATCAGAAAATTTTGTGGAGGCAAGAGATTGGCTTAAGGAGGTGGAAGAGTTGATAGACATCTTTAAGATGGAAGAAGGAAAGAAAGTCAAGTTAGCTGCTTGGTTGATGAAGGGAGAGGCCTCATTCTGGTGGGAGGTTACTAATGGGGAACGCCCTGTTGACTCTTGGGCGGATTTCAGGCAAAGATTTGTGGCAAAGTTTCTCTCAAGGGCGGAGGAAAATTTGTATATGGAAAGATTCTTGACTCTAAAGCAAGGAAACCTCTCGGTGAAGGAATATGTCAACAAGTTTAATCAATTAGCAAGGTTTGGCATAGACATGGTGAATACACCGGAGAAGAAGGCTTTGAGGTTCGTTAAGGGCTTGAATGAACCGATGCATGGATTGGTTATGACTCACATTCCTATGGGGGCCACCTTTGAGAAGCTAGTAGACATGGCACTCATGCATGAGGAAGAGAAGGGTCCCAATGCTAATAAGGCACCCGAGAAGAAAGGAGATCAGAAGAGACCTCAACAGCAACAACAAAACAAAGATGGGAAAGGCAACGGTGGCAAGGGAAAGAAGAAGTGCTTCAATTGCGGGATACCAGGCCACCTAAGCAAAGATTGTCGAAAGAAGAAGAAGACGGGCTGCTTCCACTGTGGCGAAGCAGGGCATCTAGTGAAGGATTGCCCTAAGAAGGGGCAAAGGACGGGATCTACCTCAGGGGGACAGGTGCAAGCTGTTATGGCACCAGGTCAGGCTAGGGGGCAAGTTCAGGCTCTCGCAGTTCCACCGATTCAGGAGAGAGGTAGAACTATTTCTGTTGAAAGTCTGGTTTTTCTATTTGATCATCCTGTCCGTACATTGTTTGATTCTGGCGCATCGCATTCGTTTATCTCATCATCATTAGTTGAGTCACTGCACTTAGACACCAGTCTAGTAGATGATCCCTTGGTTGTTTCAAACCCAATTGGGGGCTCCACTTATTTGTCCATGATATGTTTGGGTTTGAAGATTTCTATACTTAGCATTGAGTTTAGATGTGATGCTTTTGTTTTGGGCTTCACGGGCTATGGGTTGATTTTGGGCATGGACTGGTTATCCAGTAATGGTGCCGTTCTTGATTGCGAAAGGAGAGTTGTTAGGCTCATGACCCGTTTGGGAAACACTCTCGAGATCTCTTGTAATCCCATGGATTCTGTTATGCTAAGTTATCTTGAATCGCTTGACGCTTCGGTCGAGAGTTTGCGATCTGTTAGAGTGGTCCGGGAATACTCGGATGTGTTTGAGGAGGTGAAGGGCTTACCTCCGAAGCGGGAGATAGACTTCCGAATATATCTGGTGGATAATGCTAAACCAGTATCTTTACCAGTGCGCCACATGGCTCCTCGTGAGAGGAGGGAACTCCATAAGCAAGTAGGGGAGTTGCTTGAGAAGGGGTTCATAAGACGAAGTATATCGGAGTGGGGTGCTCCAGTAGTTTTTGCCACGAAGGCGGATGGGTCCCTCAGACTTTGTGTAGACTATAGATAACTCAACAAGCTCACAAAGAAGAATAGACACCCATTGCCGAGGATTGATGATCTCTTTGATCAGTTGGTTGGCGCCTCAGTGTTTTCGCAGTTGGACTTGGCCACGGGATTTCATCAGTTGAGGGTGGCTGAGGATAGCATAGACAAGACTGCCTTTAGGACTCCGGATGGTTTCTATGAGTGGCTGGTGATGCCGTTTGGTTTGACGAACGCCCCAGCATACTTTGTTGATTTAACGAGTAGGGTGTTCAGGGAGTACCTTAATAAGTTCGTGGTGGTCTTTGTGGATGACATCTTAGTATTTTCTAAGAGTGAAGAAGAGCATGCCCTACATCTTAGGGAAGTGTTGGAGACTCTTCGAGCGCATAGCCTTAAGGCTAAATTCTCTAAATGTCACTTCTGGAGGAAGGAAGTGCGGTTCTTGGGGCACGTGGTCTCCAAGGAGGAGATAGCTGTGGATCCCGCGAAGGTAGTGTCCATCCAAGATTGGAAGGTTCCGAAGAATGCTACCGAGGTGAGGAGTTTCTTGGGGTTGGCTGGCTACTATAGGAAGTTTATCAAGGACTTCGCGAAGATATCAGCCCCATTAACTCGCTTGACGAAGAAGAATCTAGTCTTCGTATGGGACGTAGATTGTGATGATGCGTTCCGACGGTTAAAGAGAGCTTTAACCACAGCTCCAGTCTTAGTGTTTCCAGATGGGAGTAAGCCATTTGTTGTCTATACTGATGCTTGTGGGACTGGACTGGACGCAGTCTTAATGCAAGAGGGAAGGGTAATAGCCTATGGTGGAAGGCAGTTGAGAAAGCATGAGAAAAATTACCCTACCCATGATCTAGAGTTGGCCGCTATTGTTTTTGCGCTTAAGATTTGGCGCCATTATCTTCTTGGTGAGAGATTCGAATTGTTCACTGACCACAAATCATTGAAGTACTTGTTTTCTCAGAAGGATTTGAACTTGAGACAGCAAAGGTGGATGGAGTTCTTAGCATCCTATGATTTCCAGATAGCGTATACCCCTGGCAAGGGTAACGTGGTGGCGGACGCCTTGAGTAGAAAAAGGTTGTCCTTGAGTCCATTGTTCGTGGAACGACGAAGCTTGGAATTTATCTCGATGTTTGATTTCATACCTTCCATTGATTACATACCCGGTTTTCTAGCATCCTTAGAGGTCAGACCTACTCTTTTGGGACGGATTGGCGAGGCACAGCGGGACGACCCACAGTTGGTTGAGTTGGTAGAGAGGCTCATAATGGGGGAGTCGTCCAGCCATTTGAGTAGGTACACCCTAGACGATAGGGGGTGCTTGCGTAGAGACGGTAGACTTTGTGTACCGCAAGACGAGGGTTTGAGGAAGGCTATTCTTGATGATGCACACCATTCTAGGATGACCATTCATCCAGGTGGGGACAAGATGTACCAAGACATGAAGCGAGTTTTCTTTTGGGCCGGTATGAAGAAAGATGTGGCCGAGTATGTCGCTAGATGCTTGGTGTGCCAACAAGTGAAAGCGGAGCAAAAGAAACTAGGTGGGTTGCTTCACCCATTGGAAGTTCCGCAATGGAAGTGGGATAGCGTCTCGATGGATTTTATTGATGGGTTACCAAGATCGAGGAAGGGTAATACGGGAATTTGGGTTGTGGTAGACAGACTTACTAAGAGCGCCCATTTCATACCCGTGAAGAGCAAGAGGACTGCTCCATGGCTAGCTTCAGTATATCTTCGAGAGATAGTTCGATTTCATGGGGTACCCTCTAGCATAGTGAGTGATCGAGATCCTATCTTCACTAGCGAGTTTTGGAAGAGTTTGCAAGAAGCCGTGGGGACACAATTGTGTTTGAGCACTGCATATCATCCTCAGACGGACGGCCAGACCGAGAGGGTGAATCGTGTTCTGGAAGACCTTTTGAGGCTTTGTATCTTGGATTTTGGAGGTACATGGGAAGAGCATCTTCCATTGGTGGAGTTCGCGTATAATAACATCTTTCAGTCCAGTATTGGTATGGCTCCTTTCGAAGCTCTTTATGGAAGGCCTTGTCGATCACCTACATGTTGGTGGGAATCTACGGATAAGATCTTGCTTGGGCCCGATATGGTTAGAGAGACTTCGGAGAAGATTGATTTGGTTCGAAGAAGGATGAAAGCAGCGCAAGACAGACAGAAATCGTACGCGGATAAGAGGAGGACGGATCTGGAGTTTGATATTGGGGACATGGTCTTTGTCAAAGTATCTCCATTACGGAATGTTGTTCGCTTTGGGTCCATTGGGAAGTTAGCTCCAAGATTTGTTGGGCCGTTTCCTATTAAGGAAAGGATTGGACGGATGGCATATAGAGTGGATTTACCCGAGAGACTTAGTGGTGTACATGACGTATTCCATGTGTCACATTTGAGGAAGTGCCTACATGAGACCGCAGAGGTGGTAGAGCCGAGCTTACCTAGAGAAGTGGAGGTAGAGCGCGATGCGACTATTCGACGAGCTCCTACCCGCATCCTTGGGTCAGAGATTAGGAAGTTGATGAACAGAGAGGTGCGACTAGTCAAAGTGCAATGGGGAGAGGATGAGAGCAATGCTACTTGGGAGACAGAAGCGAAGATGCGTTCACTGTACCCATTCCTTTTTGAGGGTATGTCTTTTAACTTCTCCTTTATCGTTTGTCTAGTACTTATCTTATCTTTAGTATGTCCTCTAATTAGTAACTTTGACCTTTAGATAGGGTAAACTTATGGTTGAAACATGTGTTTGAGACATGTTATGTTTGATGGATGCGTGTGGATGCAAGTGGTTGCTAGTGGTTGCTCGTGGATGCATATACACACACTCTAGGCACTAGATCGGCTCAATCACTTCATATTGCATATAATTGTGCATAGGTAGCTATATTAATGGATGTATAATGATTGTGCTATCATATGGATGATGCATTTTGGTGAATGGTTGTGCACTCATGTAGAAATAGTATGTGTCGATAAGGTTCTTTCACATACATATTGGATGCATGGCACTATCATGGTTTGCATTAAGGAGGTCAACTGAATCAGTAGACCGCCTGATTTTGCATTAGTCAGGGAACATATACACACACTCTTTGCATATGTTCATACAGCATTAGAAACTCTAAGGACAATGGATGCCAGTGTTTGATGGTTTGAGTAGATGGTTGTTTGGTTGGTAGGATACGTTCTTCTTGACTTAGAGATTTCGGGGACGAAATCCTTTAAGTAGGGGAGAATGTAACACCCCGTATGTTGAATAACTTGCTATAATATAAAACAGGGCAGAATTAAATTTAAAAATCTGAATCAGGGGAAACGGGCTATGTCATTGCGTTCGTCTCGGAAAAATACGCGAAATAGAGTCCGAGTTTTTGAAAATCGGAGTCCGTATGACCCAGTTAAGGCCCGAAGAAGTTTCAGAAAATTTAAAACAGATTTTAAATTTTAAAAATTTCAAATTTCAGAAGTGGCGGGAAAATTCCCACCAGACCCAGGGAGTCGACCTGGGGGTCGACAGGGGTGTCGACCTGCCCACCAGGTCGACTAGCGTGTCGACCCTAGTGTCGACCTCCCTGGTCGATCCCAGGTGACCTGGGTGCACCAGTTTGGCTTTTGGGCTATGTTTTGGTGGCTAGGACGAGATCTGACGGCTCTAATCTGATTTAGGGTTAATCTAATGGCCTAAAACACCTAACTAATCTATAAATACACCCTAAGACTACCCTAATTCATACTAAAAATAGATTCAACACCGTTATGCCGTCAAAATGCAACTTGAAGGAGCCTCCATCAAATTAAAGAGGAAGATAGCTTCTCAAATCAATCTCTAATCAACTCTAGCAACTTAATCTTCTTCTTAGGAGTGCTAATCAACAAGTTGTGAGTTTCTATAGCCTTAATGACCAATTATTGAAATGATTATGATAGGATATAATGAGGTTATGGCTATGAATGTGGATCAATGCAAGTTATATGCTATGTGTTAATGATGTTATGCATGTTATGCAAGTTATATGCTGTGTTTGTGATGTTATGAAAGTTATGCAAGTCATATGCTACATGTTCATGATGTTATGCAAGTTATGCAAGTCATATGCTACATGTTCATGATGTTATGCAAGTTATGCAAGTCATATGCTACATGGTCATGATGTTATGCAAGTTATGCAAGTGTTAGGCTATGTGTTCATGATGCTAGTTGCTATGATAAACATTGATCCATTATGACACCATGATTATGCAAGTTTGGTGTATGATTATATGCAAGTTCATATATGATATGTTATGCAAGTTTGGTGATTGATTATATGCACGTTCATATATGACATGTTATGCAAGTTTGGTGTTTGATGATATGCAAGTAACATGTGCAAGTTTACACCTTAGTATGATATGCATACATATGCAAGTTAACCCCATTGTATGTCATACATACATATGCAAGTTTACCCCTTTGTATGACATAAATAACTTATGCAAGTTAACCTCCTTATGACATATGTGATTCATGCAAGTTTGGTTTGATTATTTATGCTAGTTGGGTTGATGCTATATGCATGTTGACACCTTTAAACCCATGTTGATGCTAATGTTATGCAAGTTGAACCCATTGTATTTGTGATGAATCTTCCCTTTTATGTCATGTTAGCGAATTACGTAGGGAACGATGGGGTTAATATACATGTTAATGAAATGGTGTGAAGTTGGTATGATTATGCATACCATAATGTGGATGGACATAATTGAGTCAATTATGTACATCGTTAAAATTGGAATTAATTAGGGAAAATTAATTCGAAAATATGGGGGTGATTAATTAGGTGTAATTAATCGACTAAGACACGAGGTTGGACCCTTTTGTAGCATAAGACTGCCCGGAACCGACCGACAAATCCAGCGGCAACAAATGATTGGCCCAATGTGAGAGGTCTTAGGCACAAACTAAATACGTGACAAGTGTATAGACACGAGGTTAGACTCGGTTATGGCGTAAGGCTGCCCGGACCCAACCGGCAAATCCAGCTGCCATAAAAGATAGTCTAATGTGAGAGGTCTTTACAACGATTACGTTCTTAATCAATTAAGAAACACTTAACCAGATAAGCATGTAGTGGGCATGAGGGGTTAAGTGGGTGCCTTGGGTGGCATGTGGAAATCAAGAAAGTGCCTTGGGTGGCATGTGGAAATCTAGTGGGTTGCCTTGATTGGCAATAGAAAATACGATTAGAATACTTAACCAAGTGGAAACATGTAATTAAACATGATTAAAGGGTTAAGTGGGATGCACTAGATAAAGAGACAAGCTTAGGTGGGTAGCTTGTGGGGGCCCATTTCAACCAGTAACCCATATGTATCTTATTGGGCTCGACCCATGTCGAGGACGGGACACGCGTACTGGGCTTGACTATAAGAGGCCAAAACGGGTTAGCGGTGGCAAGGCAAGTCCAACGGGTTTCATATGCGTGTGTGGACCCGGGCTGGTAGGTAAGACGTTGTTGCATCGTGTAGGTATAAGCCGTGCACCATTGGTTGTATCGGGTTGCCACTTTGGGGAGTGATACACCCCATTGTGGGGCCAGCACGGGTATCTACGGTAGGGAGCCGATCGCTTGGGGAGTAGCGGGTACACCTAGTGGAGATAGGGGCAGACAGCACCTATGTAGTCAGCTAGGGGTACACGAAACTACTGGGTAAATTTTCTAAGTCCTTGGGTGGGATCAACCTTTAAGTAGGAATGACTGGTGTGATGCCGTTAGTAGTTACCCTTGGTGGGTAGATGCGTCTTTACCGTTATCTTAGTTTATCCTATGTCTAGTGGGCTACTTAGTGTAGTCATTTATCCCCAGTCATCCCGTACCAAGTTTATATCATACCCTAATTACTTTAATGATTGTGTTGTTAAAGTTATAGGGCTCACTCAGACTTATGTCTGACCCCGTTGTTTTTATCTTTTTCCCCCTTAGGTCCTCAGGTTGGGCCTAGCACTAGTGGGCTTTGATCAGATTTCTTTATCTATCTTTTGGAGCTTGGACCGAGATGTAAAGCCCAGCTTATCTTTTCTTTTATGGCTATTGTTTATGTAGTGGGATTATGTACTTATGTTTTTATCAGGATGGATATTTAGTACTTGACTCTTTATGGTGTTGTAACTAAACATGTTTACCTTCTGCTGCAATGAAATGATGTTTTAGATTTTCAAGTACTTATATCTGTCTTATTGTAATTTTTCTGTTCTATCTTGTAACGACCCGCCATTTTGACCGTGCCGAATTGACAAAATATGCCAACTCGAAACGTCCAAAACAACATATTGTTATTAGCTTCTGAGGTAAATAGAACAAATCACAGATCACAGACACAGATACAAAGCAATATAATATTTCACAGCGGAAAAATTAAAATACAATAGTAGTTCATGAAGCTTTACATCAGAGTTTACATAAATAATATAGCGGAAGTCTAATACAGTGTTTGCAGATACATAAATAATTAATAACATTTTGAAACAGAGACGACAATAAACAGGATGACTGGAAAAACTGATCGATAGGTAGATATAGGTGAGCAAAATCCAATATAAGCTCCAACTCCAGGATAAATCTCGAAACTGTGATAATCGATCTGACCCGAGCAATAATGCAAAACAAAACAACTCGGATCAGGACTAACATTCTCATGAAAGTAAATCAACTCAAATGAAATGTTCGATGAAATGCAATCAATAACTTAAAGGATGTTTGGGATCACCATCTTTTAAGGATCCGTCAAACTAATACTATATAGTAGAATACGCTATATACATTAGTGTCTATCAGTAAAGTAAAAATATCAAAATAGCGTAAGCGAGATTACCATGATTACCCTTACACCGTTTATATATTCCCATAGTATATACAGTACCGTAATTCCTCCGTAAACTGGAGGTTGATCAGAGGGCACTCCATATAAAATAGTACAAAACAAAGTCGTAGTGGGCTCGTATAAGGCGTGTGACAAGGCACACAAGGAATGCCAGTGTGGATTCACCGTTTGCAGAGCCGGACTGGTGGTAACGCATAGTAGCTACTACCGCCCACCTCGATACACACTCCCATAATCAAAAGGGCCCAAATCGAATCTCAACAATAATAGAATAATATCGAAGAAGTGTGCTCGATAAGAGGTATGACCTCACTTGGTCCGTGCATAGCTCCTGTTTTAGCCACATCAAGCTGACTCAAGGTGGTCAGGGTCTCGTAATTAATATGAAATAAAATAAAATAAAATGGAGTCGTTCGCCAAATCACCCCCTTCATTCTAGAACTCCACCGCGTACACAGTTGTTAAAGTGGTTTTCGGTATTGGCAGAGAGTATGACAATAGCCGATCCCGATCTCTTTAACAACCCATCGTTTACATTTTTCACACCGTGGTCATTATTTTATAAATCATTTTATAAAATAGTTTATACGAAATATCATATTCGATTTTGAAATCAAAATTAAATATCTAACTTCGAATATATAAAATTATGAAACCCATTCACTTAAATCGCTTAAATCGAATTGATTTAGAAATCATATCGTAAAGGTCTTAATTTCCATTTAAATCAATACCAACATTTAACTTCGATACATTTTTGATTCGGTTTATATTCGCAAAAATTCAAGTTCGAAACAATTCAAATGATTAAATTTCACCTTTTCAAGAATTCGCTTTAAGTTGGTTCAGTTAAATCCAACCTTTTGGTTCAAATTCAAAGTATACGATTCAAGTCAAAACTTACATTTCAATTAAACAAATTTTATTCAAGTCATACGATTCGAAATCGTTATTCAAACAATTCATAAAAACAAGTTTTACTATTTAAGCATTCATTCAAGTTGATTCAAAATCCAACACTTAAGTTCAAATTTAGTTTATATAATTTACTTCGAAACCTTATGTTTCAAATTAAATCAAATCTTATAATATATTAACTCAAATCGAACTATCAAATTCATTACTTAAAATTTGAGTTGAAGCCTTATATTTAATTCAACAATTCATAAGATTTAAAATTATTCCTATAAATCAATTTCACAAATTTCCCAATTCAAACCTAACGATTTACAAAACCAATTCTATATAAAATTTAAATATTTAAATTTACACTTCTGTCACTAAAGAAATCAAATTCATTTCATTTTTACCTAATTCAAATTCATCTCCACTAAAAGTTCGAATCAATTTGAATTCATAACTTAATATGAGTTCACTCGTTATTCTAATATCGTTATAAAAATTTACATCTTTAAACTTCGAATTTAAATCGCGAAATCTAACCTATCCAACTCTTGGTTTATTACTAAAGTTTGTAAATATATATAAAGAAAAATATAATTTTGAAATATATAAATATATATAAGTTTATAAATTTCTAAAATAAATTAGAAATAGATTATAAACATATATAAGGTCAAAATAGTATAAAATAGATTTAAAAGAAATATTTACTATAATATAATATATAAAAGTTTTTAAAATATTTATATAATTAAATTATAAGTTAAAATCAACTTCCAAATCATTTTACTTCGAATACATGACCAACGGTGTTCGTATATAGTTTCTACCCTATGGTCAAGTGATACGGATATTTATCATTTCAACCCGTAATTTATAAAATTCAACGGGTCTATCATTTCAACCCGCGATCTCAAATTCAGTAAAAATCGTTCAGGTCTATCATTTCAACCCATAACGATTTCTCCTATTCTACTGTCCGTTCGGGTATGTATCATTTCAACCCTTAGTGATTTTTCCTATACTAGGGGTATCAACAGTATAAACAAATCATTACATGGCAACAATCACAGCATATATCAAATCAAACAATTTCTATCAGCAATCCTATACATTTCATATAACAGTTCATTATTGATCTAACATCCATGAAGTAAATGTGAGTCAGGTGTGAGATAAACTCACCTTTCGTGGTACAGATTGGAGATAGTAGACGAACTGGCACCGAATGAATTGACGGCTTACAGGCACGATTCAGAATGGATCCGACTTGATGATCGCTCAATATTTATTTTAATTTTTATGAGAGGATGCTAGGGAATTTCTCGACGGATCAGTGTGGTTATCGGGTTTTGGGACGGGTTACGGGACGGTTCGAACTTAACACTATACTTAACCCGGAAATAAACACACACACACAAAAAAATATTTTATAAAATGTTATATAAATATTTCCATATACGTGTGTATATATTTAAAATTCAACGTACACCAAAACCCCGTTATATAAATATACATTCATAAACATTTTAACAAATATGTAAACCAATATTTTCTGAACAAATCTATTTAAAACAACTCACACCAACATATAAATATAAATATATTTATATATAACATACCCCGGATATACACTCCCACATGCTCAACACAGATGAACTCATGCACACTTGAACTAAACAACCCATATAAACACACTAAAACATTATATATATATATATATATATAAACATACACACAAACTAGCAAATATATATACATTAAAATATTTATATATATATATTTACGCGAAATGAAAACCCAAAACAAATTTGATAACCATAAATGAAACACACCCAGCAAAATTTCTACACACTATATAACCACACACGCATGAAACAAATAAAACACACTACAAATTCACGCACGCTACACACAGAACACAAAAATATCACACAAAACAAATATGCCCAGAACACAATTCACATAAAATAAATTATATACAAACTCACACACACCAACATGATGGGATCTGAAGGTTGTATGGGAAGAGGGCTCGGGTTTGAGTGGATGCGGCTCAGGACTTCCAGGCAGTGGGGTCGACCGGACGGACGGGGACAATGGTTGAGCAGCTTTGGTTGGAGGGCTTCAGTAGTAGGGCGGAGGGACAGGGAAGGGCGGAGCTGGCGACGCGGAGAGGTCGACTTCAGATCTGACGTATGGAAAGGAAGCAGCTTTCATCATTTTTTTTGGATGATGGGAGCGAAGCATAAAAAAAATGGGGAAGATGAAATTAAGAGTGGCAACTGCACTTCGACTTCACACATTTAAATAGGCCTAGGTTCGCTTACTTATTCTTCTCGAAAGCACGTATTTTTTCCTTTAGAAGCGGACAACAGTTTGAATGAAAGTTTAGGAAAACTGAATGGGTTAAAACAAAAGTGGTGAATGCGGCCAAAACTTTCTGGTTTGGATCTCAAAAAAAAAAAAGGACACGCTTTTGGTTTAAAAGAAATGGACAGTTTCAATCTTTATGAATGTATATGTATTAAAAGAGAACAAAACTAAAAGTGGAAGGTCATATTCTAATGCAAGAAAGAAGAAAGAAGAAAAAAAATGGACGTGCATGCATGGTTTGGACAAATGTACACATAGCTTTGAAATAAAATAAAATGACGCATGTAAATGGGAAAAGTGGAAGTGCAACGTTGAATGCAAGGAAGAAAAAAAGAAGAAAGAACGTGCATGCCATATGTAATAATGTGTCACTTGAAATATGTCCAAACTAAGCCTTCAAAAAAAACAAAAATATTTAGGAGGTTTAAAAAAATAAAAGTACATCTTTTGCAGACCCAAAATGTCTAAAAAAATATGAAAGATCGGAAAAGGGACACATCGAACTCAAATGGCTCTGTTTCAAAAATGAACTGTGCAAGCATTTTCACAATTTCAGCGCGAACCGAACACCAAAACTGACAAATGAATATATTGCGGAAATCAGCGCGACGAGACGGACACAACGGTATAAAATTTGCAGTGCCAGGATGCTCCGCTCAAAAACGCGTTACGGACCCCCTTGACGTAAAAATGCGGATGGAAAACGGAGGTCAAAACGTCCGATTTTCGCGAAACGAATTTCGCCGTCGGATTCGTGACAACGAATAGAATATTTTTCGTGTTTGTCCGAACTGGTTTTGGAGAGATTATAAAATCGCTAAAATCTGAACTGATATGCGCAGCTTTGCCCTGAAAAATGCGCGATCGACAAATATTTAAATTTTTCGACAAAATTTTCATAGCGGCTATAACTCACTGTACGTATTTCAAATTACAAATTCCCATTATTGAAAACATTAGAATATTTTCAAAATAAAAATATCGATTTAAATCGGAATTTAAATCGTTAAAAATTACGGGTTGTTACAATCTCCCCTACTCAAAACTTTTCGTCCCCGAAAAGGAACGAGGCAGGTAAATAGTAATTAAATAACTTAATATATTTAAATCAATGGTTCATATCTATTCTCATACATATATGTAATTTGAAATATATATAAATCAAAAGTTAAAATATTTCAAACATTTCAAAACAGTTTAAAGTATTTACTCGACGTCTCGATTGGCTATATATATCTATCCGACTTTCGAAACCCGAAAATATATATTGATGATGCTGCAGTCATCACCAGAATCATTTTCAAGCGACTAGAGTGTGACTCTATATCTATCTAATACATATATGATTTATCATATACGTTGATCAGACGTAAACCCAAATCGCTAGGTATTCGATAGGCCAACTTTAACGTCAAACAAGTACTTAAAACATCTTTCTATATTTAAAACAGAATATATACCAAATTTTCTTTTCATATATTAAAAAAAAAAATTCAAATCACAAAAATTTAAAGTTAGGAAGTATTATATCTCTCCCCCACTCATTTATTTGTTAAAATTTAACTACAATTCTTAATAAATATACAACAATATTATTATTAAATCAAATATATAACAAAATCATTCTATACTATATCTAAATATTTTCAAATTCATGTTATCAATATTTAAACTTATAACACTTAATTAATTCTATAAGTTAACATATGAATACATTACACATAAAATCTTTACAAACCATTGGTATTACCAAAATTTTTACAAATATCAAATTAAATATTACATTAAGAAGATCTTATATAATAATATCTTTCAAAATATAATTTTCAAACCAATATATAATAAGGACGGACTGGCTAGAAGACTTATACTCTTCTTCTACTTCTTACCTTGAAATGGACAAGGATAAGATATAGAATTCGATTTAAAAGATGAACGAACGAAGGAACCTAATCAAAGAGGATCAATAAAGGAAGATGGATTCAAAATGGAAGGGAAATTTCATAAAAGGATTCAAATATTAAACGAAATTTAGTATCCAAAATATTAGTTTAAAAACATTTAAAAATCATTTTAAAAACCATTTGTACTTTAAAAATACGCTCTCTCTCAAGAAGGATTCTGCGACTGATTCCACTCATTCTAGGGTATCGCTACCCTATCTCTAATGAGTCTTTACCCCATAAGCTAAAGCTTTGATAAAACCAAAGCTCTGATACCACTTGTAACGACCCGCCATTTTGACCGTGCCGAATTGACAAAATATGCCAACTCGAAACGTCCAAAACAACAGATTGTTATTAGCTTCTGAGGTAAATAGAACAAATCACAAATCACAGACACAGATACAAAGCAATATAATATTTCACAGCGGAAAAATTAAAATACAATAGTAGTTCATGAAGCTTTACATCAGAGTTTACATAAATAATATAGCGGAAGTCTAATACAGTGTTTGCAGATACATAAATAATTAATAACAGTTTGAAACAGAGACGACAATAAACAGGATGACTGGAAAAACTGATCAATAGGTAGATATAGGTGAGCAAAATCCAATATAAGCTCCAACTCCAGGATAAATCTCGAAACTGTGATAATCGATCTGACCCGAGTAATAATGCAAAACAAAACAACTCGGATCAGGACTAACATTCTCATGAAAGTAAATCAACTCAAATGAAATGTTCGATGAAATGCAATCAATAACTTAAAGGATGTTTGGGATCACCATCTTTTAAAGATCCGTCAAACTAATACTATATAGTAGAATACGCTATATACATTAGTGTCTATCAGTAAAGTAAAAATATCAAAATAGCGTAAGCGGGATTACCATGATTACCCTTACACCGTTTATATATTCCCATAGTATATACAGTACCGTAATTCCTCCGTAAACTGGAGGTTGATCAGAGGGCACTCCATATAAAATAGTACAAAACAAAGTCGTAGTGGGCTCGTATAAGGCGTGTGACAAGGCACACAAGGAATGCCAGGGTGGATTCACCGTTTGCAGAGCCGGACTGGTGGTAACGCATAGTAGCTACTACCGCCCACCTCGATACACACTCCCATAATCAAAAGGGCCCAAATCGAATCTCAACAATAATAGAATAATATCAAAGAAGTGTGCTCGATAAGAGGTATGACCTCACTTGGTCCGTGCATAGCTCCTGTTTTAGCCACATCAAGCTGACTCAAGGTGGTCAGGGTCTCGTAATTAATATGAAATAAAATAAAATAAAATGGAGTCGTTCGCCAAATCACCCCCTTCATTCTAGAACTCCACCGCGTACACAGTTGTTAAAGTGGTTTTCGGTATTGGCAGAGAGTATGACAATAGCCGATCCCGGTCTCTTTAACAACCCATCGTTTACATTTTTCACACCGTGGTCATTATTTTATAAATCATTTTATAAAATAGTTTATACGAAATATCATATTCGATTTTGAAATCAAAATTAAATATCTAACTTCGAATATATAAAATTATGAAACCCATTCACTTAAATCGCTTAAATCGAATTGATTTAGAAATCATATCGTAAAGGTCTTAATTTCCATTTAAATCAATACCAACATTTAACTTCGATAACATTTTTGATTCGGTTTATATTCGCAAAAATTCAAGTTCGAAACAATTCAAATGATTAAATTTCACCTTTTCAAGAATTCGCTTTAAGTTGGTTCAGTTAAATCCAACCTTTTGGTTCAAATTCAAAGTATACGATTCAAGTCAAAACTTACATTTCAATTAAACAAATTTTATTCAAGTCATACGATTCGAAATCGTTATTCAAACAATTCATAAAAACAAGTTTTACTATTTAAGCATTCATTCAAGTTGATTCAAAATCCAACACTTAAGTTCAAATTTAGTTTATATAATTTACTTCGAAACCTTATGTTTCAAATTAAATCAAATCTTATAATATATTAACTCACATCGAACTATCAAATTCATTACTTAAAATTTGAGTTGAAGCCTTATATTTAATTCAACAATTCATAAGATTTAAAATTATTCCTATAAATCAATTTCACAAATTTCCCAATTCAAACCTAACGATTTACAAAACCAATTCTATATAAAATTTAAATATTTAAATTTACACTTCTGTCACTAAAGAAATCAAATTCATTTCATTTTTACCTAATTCAAATTCATCTCCACTAAAAGTTCGAATCAATTTGAATTCATAACTTAATATGAGTTCACTCATTATTCTAATATCGTTATAAAAATTTACATCTTTAAACTTCGAATTTAAATCGCGAAATCTAACCTATCCAACTCTTGGTTTATTACTAAAGTTTGTAAATATATATAAAGAAAAATATAATTTTGAAATATATATATATAAGTTTATAAATTTCTAAAATAAATTAGAAATAGAGTATAAACATATATAAGGTCAAAATAGTATAAAATAGATTTAAAAGAAATATTTACTATAATATAATATATAAAAGTTTTTAAAATATTTATATAATTAAATTATAAGTTAAAATCAACTTCCAAATCATTTTACTTCGAATACATGACCAACGGTGTTCGTATATAGTTTCTACCCTATGGTCAAGTGATACGGATATTTATCATTTCAACCCGTAATTTATAAAATTCAACGGGTCTATCATTTCAACCCGCGATCCCAAATTCAGTAAAAATCGTTCAGGTCTATCATTTCAACCCATAACGATTTCTCCTATTCTACTGTCCGTTCGGGCATGTATCATTTCAACCCTTAGTGATGTTTCCTATACTAGGGGTATCAACAGTATAAACAAATCATTACATGGCAACAATCACAACATATATCAAATCAAACAATTTCTATCAGCAATCCTATACATTTCATATAACAGTTCATTATTGATCTAACATCCATGAAGTAAATGTGAGTCAGGTGTGAGATAAACTCACCTTTCGTGGTACAGATTGGAGATAGTAGACGAACTGGCACCGAATGAACTGACGGCTTACAGGCACGATTCAGAATGGATCCGACTTGATGATCGCTCAATATTTATTTTAATTTTTATGAGAGGATGCTAGGGAATTTCTCGACGGATCAGTGTGGTTATCGAGTTTTGGGACGGGTTACGGGACGGTTCGAACTTAACACTACACTTAACTCGGAAATAAACACACACACACAAAAAAATATTTTATAAAATGTTATATAAATATTTCCATATACGTGTGTATATATTTAAAATTCAACGTACACCAAAACCCCGTTATATAAATATACATTCATAAACATTTTAACAAATATGTAAACCAATATTTTCTGAACAAATCTATTTAAAACAACTCACACCAACATATAAATATAAATATATTTATATATAACATACCCCGGATATACACTCCCACATGCTCAACACAGATGAACTCATGCACACTTGAACTAAACAACCCATATAAACACACTAAAACATTATATATATATATATAAAAACATACACACAAACTAGCAAATATATATACATTAAAATATTTATATATATATTTACGCGAAATGAAAACCCAAAACAAATTTGATAACCATAAATGAAACACACCCAGCAAAATTTCTATACACTATATAACCACACACGCATGACACAAATAAAACACACTACAAATTCACGCACGCTACACACAGAACACAAAAATATCACACAAAACAAATATGCCCAGAACACAATTCACATAAATAAATTATATACAAACTCACACACACCAACATGATGGGATCTGAAGGTTGTATGGGAAGAGGGCTCGGGTTTGAGTGGATGCGGCTCAGGACTTCCAGGCAGTGGGGTCGACCGGATGGACGGGGACAATGGTTGAGCAGCTTTGGTTGGAGGGCTTCAGTAGTAGGGCGGAGGGACAGGGAAGGGCGGAGCTGGCGACGCGGAGAGGTCGGCTTCAGATCTGACGTATGGAAAGGAAGCAGCTTTCATCATATTTTTTTTGGATGATGGGAGCGAAGCATAAAAAAAATGGGGAAGCTGAAATTAAGAGTGGCAACTGCACTTCGACTTCACACATTTAAATAGGCCTAGGTTCGCTTACTTATTCTTCTCGAAAGCACGTATTTTTTCCTTTAGAAGCGGACAACAGTTTGAATGAAAGTTTAGGAAAACTGAATGGGTTAAAACAAAAGTGGTGAATGCGGCCACAACTTTCTGGTTTGGATCTCAAAAAAAAAAAAAAAAAGGACACGCTTTTGGTTTAAAAGAAATCTACAGTTTCAATCTTTATGAATGTATATGTATTAAAAGAGAACAAAACTAAAAGTGGAAGGTCATATTCTAATGCAAGAAAGAAGAAAGAAGAAAAAAAATGGACGTGCATGCATGGTTTGGACAAATGTACACATAGCTTTGAAATAAAATAAAATGACGCATGTAAATGGGAAAAGTGGAAGTGCAACGTTGAATGCAAGGAAGAAAAAAAGAAGAAAGAACGTGCATGCCATATGTAATAATGTGTCACTTGAAATATGTCCAAACTAAGCCTTCAAAAAAAACAAAAATATTTAGGAGGTTTAAAAAAAATAAAAGTACATCTTTTGCAGACCCAAAATGTCTAAAAAAATATGAAAGATCGGAAAAGGGACACATCGAACTCAAATGGCTCTGTTTCAAAAATGAACTGTGCAAGCATTTTCACAATTTCAGCGCGAACCGAACACCAAAACTGACAAATGAATATATTGCGGAAATCAGCGCGACGAGACGGACACAACGGTATAAAATTTGCAGTGCCAGGATGCTCCGCTCAAAAAGGCGTTACGGACCCCCTTGACGTAAAAATGCGGATGGAAAACGGAGGTCAAAACGTCCGATTTTCGCGAAACGAATTTCGCCGTCGGATTCGTGACAACGAATAGAATATTTTTCGTGTTTGTCCGAACTGGTTTTGGAGAGATTATAAAATCGCTAAAATCTGAACTGATATGCGCAGCTTTGCCCTGAAAAATGCGCGATCGACAAATATTTAAATTTTTCGACAAAATTTTCATAGCGGCTATAACTCACTGTACGTATTTCAAATTACAAATTCCCATTATTGAAAACATTAGAATATTTTCAAAATAAAAATATCGATTTAAATCGGAATTTAAATCGTTAAAAATTACGGGTTGTTACATATATTCACTTAAAATGCTCCACCGAAGTTAAGGCATTCCCATAGTGAGTGACCTTAGCGGGTGTGGGGTGTTACAGAAACGCAAAGGATCCAAGGTTCCACCATCTCAATAGCATCAAGCTCGGCTCCGACTACCGAGATACCCAAATTCTGAGCCAAGTCATATATCAGTGAACTCGATATGGGTGCACATGACCTTAGATATGATGACGCAGGACTCGTCATCGATGTCGGTCTCCATCAGGGCATCGAACAGGCGAACACAGTGCGGGTACAAGTCGCGCTTAAAAGTGTCGAAGTGCAGGATCGGTGCTAGGCCTGCGGCAACATAAAGCTCCTCCAAACCGAATGCGGTGAACTTCACCGGTCGACAAATCTGAAACTCATAACTGGTCGTGGCTAAGTGCGGCTTAATCTTCGCCTCATCGCGATCTAACCAAATGGCTTCCTGAGGCATGAGACCGGGGTGTTTCTTGTGAGGTGCCATGGAGGAATCGGCGAAACGGGCAAGAGAAACTACAAATCTAAAGTATAATCGGGTAGATATCTACAAGAGAAGGATTTTGGTGGTAACAAAGGGCAAAACGGAGCAAGGGTTGCTCAGGTTGGAGTTTGGGAAGGAGGAGGGTTTGGGTACGGTGAAAATTTTGGTGTAAGGGGAGAAAGGGTCGGCTAAATAATATATATATATAGTTCAACCGACTATGGTCGGGTCAGCCACGCTCACCCGTGGGGTAGCGGTCGACCTATCCCTAAGAAGGCGGTCGACCGCTTGCCCCATAGTGGGCGTGGTTTGAGCCTCAGCCCAACAACCCATATAAATTATATATAAATTAAATTTAAAATTTTCTATTACGTCGAAACAACTTCTACTCCCAACCGAATTCTCATATCAACTTCCACTACTCGTCGAGTCAAGAAATTTAATTTTTCCCAACTCCTTTCCCTGCCTCCAAAGTGATCACCGAAACGAACAAACTTAAAATAGGAAATCGACCAGAAATCCGAAATAAAATTTAAATGGATTTCCCCCTTTACTAGCCGACATAAACCAAGTGATCAAATTCAAAATACCCTAAAACAGGGATGAAGGATTTTCTTAGCCTTTCTGAAGAAAAATTTAAAACTTTTCCAAAAATGGAATTTATTATAAAGTAACATTTTTGTATTTATAAATCCATTTTATTATTATTATTATTATTATTATTATTATTATTATTATTATTATCTATATCCCAATATTATATTTCAACCTGGAAAACCTTTTCGTGTTCAAAAATATCGGAGCTTAAAAACAATTAAGATTAATTTTGATAACTTTAATAAATTGTCCAATATATATAGGGAAAAGTGATACTGAAAATCAAAGGAATGGATATTTATTATTCTCGAGTTTTGTGGTATATTCCTTGTTATTTTTAATTCCTTCTTTACCATCAATCAGACCATATTTATTAAAATTACCGAATAGCCCCAAATTTTTTAAAACACCAATAGATTAAAAATTTAAAAACTATATCTTTACAAACTATTTTCTGAAACCGTATTCCAATACCTTGAAATCCATATTTTATTCAAATAGTTTTAAAATAAAATTTCATCGAACACAAGGCCAAGAACTCTATTGAATGCTTCAATAAAGGTATATTTAAAATTTCAACGAAGTAACAAATGAATACACCTCATAATTTTATTTCCGAAATGGATACGACATATTAATGTGGGCCTTTCCCTGTTTTGGATCGAGTAATGGTCTTAACCAGAACTACCAACGAAACCAAACCAGGAATTATGACTATCTCGGTTGTAACTAGATTTTTATAATGGTATATACTATTCCAGTTTCCAAACTCGAATCAACGAAATCCACCATATGTCGTCCTCATGCCCTTCACGACGAGATTGCCAACGTTCTGTGGGGTAAGACAGAATTGGCTACGAACCCGAACTCAACATATTTCAACTCTTAGTCGCTCAATGCCCATTTATATAATTAGGCCCATGACTAATTTCATTGTCGAAATAAATTAAAGTCAAGTAAGAAAGATGAAGAAAAACATGAAAGAAAATTGAATTATGTTCTCATGGGTCCTAATTTACTAATTATTCTGATCATTTAACTTAAGCTCTGATACCGAACGTTACACCCTACACTTTTCTTTGCCTAAATTTCAAAAAAAAAAAAAATTGAAACTCAAACACATCCAAGCATGGAGCGCGTAAATCTGGTACCTGCAATAAATGAGCATAATCAAAGTATAATAAGATAACTCACTACAGAAACATAATAGGATAAGCAAGTATTAACCCAAGTAACTACCTTTTTCAAAGTAAGTTACTTTGCCAATACCGAGCATGAGAGAGAACGAGAACCGAAAGCCAAACATAAACATTTGTGAGAACCCGACCTTCTCTAGGAAACCAGGGAGGTTGTAATGAGGAGGGGGTCATAATAGCAAGTTCTGGTGACTAAGAAATGCACAACACAAATTATAATACACAGATATACCCTGTTTGGTTCAACCCAAGATGTATGCCTAACAAGATTAGTGATTCTAACCTAACCTTGTAAATGTTTACGCATGACTCTACCACTCTTCCCAAAGTGGTATTCAAGGTATAATACCAAGATAGAATGTTTACTCATAGATTTAGGAAGCCCCTTTTAACTATAATTTAATTGATTTTTAGATCGAGAACTGAACTCCAAACTGCGGACTTATCACATACATATATACCTTTCCATCCACTTTCCCTTTATTGTTTTTGCCTCACTACCAATGATAGATAGGGTGGATTCTCCTGATCACTTAAGATTCTAGTAGGACTTATTGGTCGGTGGACTTATAGGTCACCTAGTACCTCTCGATAACTTGTCCCACTTTCTTATAAATTAGAGAGCACTAGCTACGGACACTACTAGTTAAGGCTTTCGTCACGCATATACCCTTGCCCTGTATAAGGTGAGAGATGATATTTTATCATTCGTTATACCTCTAGCTGACCTTATTAGATGACCCCATTAGCCGCTTACCACTTCCCATAGGGTAGGCAGTCAAATCTGACATTTTTATTTTCCAGGTATGGGTAGACAATACACACACATGCCCTTTAAGACCCATATACTGAAAGACCTATCACCAGGTGGACTCTCTGAACCCAGCCACTTAAGACCTAGGAAGCGGACTATATGCGAAGGTTATTAGGTTCGTCCCCTATTAGCCCTCATTATCTTTCCCTATTTATAAAAAGTGGGCTACGTTATTACTCCCTTTCTATTTAGTCTCTCTCCACACGATTTATTATCGTCACAGGTTATTATGGTTAATAATATTTTTTCCGTTATTAACCTACTTAGTCCAATTCTATTTTTAATTATAATTTCCATATTCATTAACATAAATAAGGAAGGTTATGTCCTCTTTCTCCCTAGGATATTTATTTGATTTCTTCCCAAATTTGGACTTAGTATTCAAACGACAATCAGTATTCATTTATCCCCATTTTCTTTTATTTCTAACTTTATTTCCCTTTATGACCATAACAGTCATATTTTCCTAAGGCAACTATTAATCAGTCCCAAGGTATCTATTTGTTGCACCCCAAAATAAATTTACTATTCTTATTTATTTATTTATCGGTTGACGGTTATATATATATATATATATATATATATATATTTACGTACCAGGCCTCTCACATTAAGTTGACAACTTGTGGATGCAGGATTTGCCAGTCGGTTCCGGGAAGACTTCTACCACAAGTTAAACTTAACATCGTGCCTTAGTACATTTATATTTATGCATTAAACCCCTTACATTAAGCTGACTACCTATGGTTGCTGGATTTGCCAGTTGGTTCCGAGCAGGCTTATACCACAAGTTGAGCTTAACCTCGTTTGTAAATGCGGTTATAATTGAAATTCCCTAATTTGGGGTTACAACATTCATCCTAATTAAATTAGGATTTGTAACCCTTTCCCTATCATTTTCATTTTCCCCAATCAATATTGGCTACAATTATTTATTACTTCGTGGTCCTAATTTATAGCAATTAATTATACTTAGTTCTACAAATGGTCACCAAAATATATTAATTCAATATGGATTACATTTACATATAATTCCATGATTGAACTTTATCCAAACATTCAACATTCCATATAATATATATTTTACCGTTTTACACTGATCTGGACAGATAATATGTATATATTTATATTTATGTTTTCATGCTGTCAACATGGTTATTATTTTTATTTTTATTATAACTTAAAAGAATTGGTTAAATCAATTACCAAACATTCCTTTTTATATCCAATCTTGCCAAAAGGTTCAGATCCTACAAAAAGACTTTAGACGTAATCATTGTAAATTGTGCCTAATTAATGGAATTGGCCTATTTCAAAATCATAAGAAATATACGTATATATTTAATTTGGAATAGTTGATGCAAATTACGCATAAATATATTTATATTTATACGTACACTTGCACCACCTTTCCCTTTTTGAACTTTTTATCACACCTCTTGTGATTTCAAAATAATGCCTTTTTATGTAAAAGGAGGAAAACGACACATTTACAATAATTACGCAAAATCCCAACAATATTGGATAGAAACATGCATATTTATTTTAATATTACAATAACACAATTTACCAATTTCACATCTTTTCCAAAATTTAATTATTCAACACTGAACTAAAGATATAGAATGTAACTACATCTACATAGTGTTTAATGAGACTGATTCCAGATCTACAGTGTTATGCAATGTCCACAATACATTTTTTTTTGGCAAGGCAATGTCCACAATACAGTTTTACAATATAGTTGCAATATATTTCATAACTTAACTATAGGAATATGTGTAAACAAGTTTAAGAATCCTACAATTGATACTAGGCATAACCACCACTTACAATGCACAAGTTTTAACCATACTTATAATTAGATCTGATGGTTGTAAATAAATTCTCAATACTTAAATGAACAGATCTGATAGGGAATAAGCATAAAAACATAGATGTTGTTAACGATATTTTCCGTCAATGCCTGGAATGAATTATATAGAACATGTATTTAAGAAATCTGATGTAACCATGATCCAGGATTACTGAAAGACATTCAGGGATCAACTCTCCTGTAACGACCCAGAAGATCTGAACCAATTTAAATTTTTTAAATTGGCTAAAATAATGGATTTTAAATATTTAAAATAAATATTTTAAATTATAGCAATGAAAAACTGAGTTTGAATCGACAATTGAAAACGAATATAATTAATTCTAATTATAAACAAGGCCTGAAATGGCGCTGTAGTTTCAAAAATTGAATTCAAACTTTGTCGGACTGTACCGGGTGCAAAACAAAATGGATTTGAGTGAAACCAAAAATATTTAAATCTGTTAGTGAATACCTTTCTAACGAATCTGAAAAATCGAATTTTCATAGCGGAAAGCAAAAGTTATGGCCAAATGAATTTTCAGAAAGGTCGCTATGGAATTTATATAGCCCGTGAAATTGGCCATTTTGCATACGACCTCGGAATTCGACGAAACCACTTTTGTTGGATCCGGGATGTGAATATATTGCTAGGTTTCAAATTTCATAATTTTAGAAGCTAGTATGTGAGCGTGGCAAAGGAAAATGTGTTTTGGTCAATTACAGCTAAATTGGATCGACTAGAAATGGGCCTTTTTGCAAACGGTCTCAGAATTCAACGAAACTAGTTTCGTTGGGACCGTATCGTCAAAACATGGCTACATTTATTTTTCTGGAATTTTTTGAATCAATTTGTGGCCCTGGAAAATTGAAACGTACGTTCAAATTAAATATTGAATGTTTTATATTTTAATTTGAATGGAAACTGATTGAAACAATCGAATGGGCCTTCGAAACATATCCCATTGTGTTCAGAATGGGGGTAAAACACTAGGGACAACAGTCGTTGGGTTTGAATTGGTGTTCGTGTGTGAAAGAGGGTATTTTCGGATTTTTAAAAATATATAAATAAACAAAAAATATCATTGGTCAGAAAATCTATTTTCTCTCTCCCCGAAGTTCGACTGAAGGAGGAAACACGCTCGAATCTTCCCGTCCACTTTCCGACCAATCCACGCAAAATTAGCCCCTCCTTCAGTTGAAGATTTTGTAGAGCTCCTCGAGATCTTCAAATCCATACCTAGTTTCGATTTTTTCATTGTGTATTTTGGGAGAACGGACGCCGAGAAGTTGCCGCCTTCACTTCGCCGCCCCGCCTGATTCCGACGACCGAGTTCGCCGCCGTTCAAGGCTTAGGCGCGCCTCTCCTAGCTCTTCGAGACGGCACAGGCCGATCGTCATATAGTTGCACGGATTTGAAGAAAATTCAAAACCTAGTTTTGAAGAATTCAGAGAGGTATCGGTTTGTTTTATTTTCAACTGTTTTAACACCTTTAAACCGTTGCAAACTTTGAAAAATCATATCTTTTTCGTTTCTTGTCGAAATTCAGTGAAACAAGAGACGGTGGACTCGTGTGGGCGTCTTCTACATTTTAGAAGAGACCGCATATTTTTCTGAGCCTTCTGCTATTTTTGGTGGAGTGGAACCCGATGTGAGATTTCTAATTTATAAACGATATGGAAAACGACGATGTATAAATTATATAGTCGATGTATGAGTTATATAAGCATTGTACACCTCATGTATAAGCGTTGTATAAGTTGTACGTTTGATGTATAAGTTATATATGCGTTGTAAAAATTATATATGTGTTGAAATAGAAGTGAATTGCTATATATATATATATATATGTACGCCCCTCGTCCACAAACCATGGACGATATTTATTGGTTGTGATTGGTGTGAAAATTGATTGATAGCAAATGGTTGATTGTGATTGTTTGTGGTTGAAAAATACCCATTTGTGGTTGAGAAATATTTGGTTGAAACCACATAGGATTAGTTTGTGGAAATGAAATAAATATACATGCCGCCTGCGTGCGAACTAGATGCATGATCCCCATTGTCAAAAACCGCGAGGTTTTAAGGTAGAGCGAGGAGCCGTACTAGGGACGGTCCCGGTTTTAACTACCCTGCCGTTATGCTGCCGAAATTTTGAATAATATTCATGTGTTTGAATTATTTTCATTTGCTGAAACTATATTTATTCGTTGAATAGAAAACCTTCATGTGTTGAATCGATATTCATTCGTTGATTAGAAATTCATTTGTTGAATGGTCTTCGTGTTTTAAATATAAAAATCACATTTTTATCTATATATATAAACTATAGAAAACCTTCATGTGTTGAATCGATATTCATTCGTTGACTAGAAATTCATGTGTTGAAGGGTATTCGTATTTTGAAATAAATTGTTTTACAAGAAAGATCCTATTTTTATCACCTATATAAACTATATAAAATAATAGTGTTTTGAAATGAAATGTTTTACAATAAAAATCACATTTTTATTATATACATGAATTGTTGAAATGTGAAGTGTTAAAAATAGCGACTCGTTCAATAAATATGCATGCACATATATGCAGTTCTTATCACTTATCATTTTGCATTCAACTTCATATTTGTTTCCATTTGGTTTAAAAACTCCATTCATTCTAATGTTGCATGCATAGGCAAAAATCATACCATTAGCTAATTAATGAATATTTCAACTCATGCATATTTATTTGAACGAGTCGCTATTTTTAACACTTCACATTTCAACAATTCATGTATATAATAAAAATGTGATTTTTATTGTAAAACAATTCATTTCAAAACACTATTATTTTATATAGTTTATATAGGTGATAAAAATAGGATCTTTATTGTAAAACAATTTATTTCAAAATACGAATTCCCTTCAACACATGAATTTCTAGTCAACGAATGAATATCGATTCAACACATGAAGGTTTTCTATAGTTTATATATATAGATAAAAATGTGATTTTTATATTTAAAACACGAAGACCATTCAACACATGAATTTCTAATCAACGAATGAATATCGATTCAACACATGAAGGTTTTCTATTCAACGAATAAATATAGTTTCAGCAAATGAAAATAATTCAAACACATGAATATTATTAAAAATTTCGGCAGCATAACGGCAGGGTAGTTAAAACCGGGACCGTCCCTAGTACGGCTCCTCGCTCTACGTTAAAACCTCGCGGTTTTTGACAATGGTGATCATGCATCTAGTTCGCACGCAGGCGGCATGTATATTTATTTCATTTCCACAAACTAATCCTATGTGGTTTCAACCAAATATTTCTCAACCACAAATGGGTATTTTTCAACCACAATCAACCAATTTCAACCACAAACAATCACAATCAACCATTTGCTATCAATCAATTTTCACACCAATCACAACCAATAAATATCGTCCATGTTTTGTGGACGAGGGGCGTATATATATATATTTATATATAGCAATTCACTTCTATTTCAACACATATATAATTTTTACAACGCATATATAACTTATACATCGAACGTACAACTTATACAACGCTTATACATGAGGTGTACAACGCTTATATAACTCATACATTGACTATATAATTTATACATCGTCGTTTTCCATATCGTTTATAAATTAGAAATCTCACATTGGGTTCCACTCCACCAAAAATAGAGGAAGGCTCAGAAAAATATGCGGTCTCTTCTAAAATGTAGAAGACGTCCACACGAGTCCACCGTTTCTTGTTTCACTGAATTTCGACAAGAAACGAAAAAGATATGATTTTTCAAAGTTTGCAACGGTTTAAAGGTGTTAAAACAGTTGAAAATAAAACAAGCCGATACCTCTCTGAATTCTTCAAAACTAGGTTTTGAATTTTCTTCAAATCCGTGCAACTATATGACGATCGGCCTGTGCCATCTCGAAGAGCTAGGAGAGGCGCGCCTAAGCCTTGAACGGCGGCGAACTCGGTCGTCGGAATCAGCGGGGCGGCGAAGTGAAGGCGGCGACTTCTCGGCGTCCGCTCTCCCAAAATACACAATGAAAAAATCGAAACTAGGTATGGATTTGAAGATCTCGAGGAGCACTACAAAATCTTCAACTGGAGGAGGGGCTAATTTTGCGTGGATTGGTCGGAAAGTGGATGGGAAGATTCGAGCGTGTTTCCGCCTTCAGTCGAACTTCGGGGAGAGAGAAAATAGATTTTCTGACCAATGATATTTTTTTGTTTATTTATATATTTTTAAAAATCCGAAAATACCCTCTTTCACACACGAACACCAATTCAAACCCAATGACTGTCGTCCCTAGCGTTTTACCCCCATTCTGAACACAATGGGATATGTTTCGAAGGCCCATTCGACTGTTTCAATCAGTTTCCATTCAAATTAAAATATAAAACATTCAATATTTAATTTGAACGTACATTTCAATTTGCCAGGGCCACAAATTGATTCAAAAAATTCCAGAAAAATAAATCTAGCTATGTTTTGACGATACGGTCCCGACAAAACTAGTTTCGTCGAATTCTGAGACCGTTTGCAAAAAGGCCCATTTCTGGTCGATCCAATTTAGCTGTAATTGACCAAAACACATTTTCCTTTGCCACGCTCACATACTAGCTTCTAAAATTATGAAATTTGAAACCTAGCAATAACTTCACATCCCGGATCCAAAAAAAGTGGTTTCGTCGAATTCCGAGGTCGTATGCAAAATGGCCAATTTCACGGGCTATATAAATTCCATAGCGACCTTTCTGAAAATTCATTTGGCCATAAATTTTGCTTTCCGCTATGAAGATTCGATTTTTCAGATTCGTTAGAAAGGTATTCACTAATAGATTTAAATATTTTTGGTTTCACTCAAATCCGTTTTGTTTTGCACCCGGTACAGTCCGACAAAGTTTGAATTCAATTTTTGAAACTTCAGCGCCATTTCAGGCCTTGTTTATAATTAGAATTATTTATATTCGTTTTCAATTGTCGATTCAAAATCAGTTTTTCATTGCTATAATTTAAAATATTTATTTTAAATATTTAAAATCCATTATTTTAGCCAATTTAAAATTTTAAATTGGTTCAGATTTTCTGGGTCGTTACAATCTCCCCCACTTAAAACTTTTCGTCCCCGAAAAGGAACAAAGCCGAAAGTGGTTTGATTAATCAACTCTATGTTCGATCTGGCTTCAATTCTCCAACTTTTCAGTTTTTGAGAATTTTCCAATTCTTCAAAAATTTGGCTAACACCCGGAATTTTCGAAAAATTTCGCCATAACCTCCTTTGTACGGAGAGAGGTTTGGAAATTTATTGGGCCGTATTAGGTACCCAATAAATCCTAATAAGCATACACATATTTATAGTGATATATTCTGGTGTTTACAGGGGAGCGTGTATTGATAATAACTCCAGAGAATAAATTCTCGTCACCCTGCCCCATGTGGGAAATAAATAGTCCATGTGCCATATCTAATAACTAGAGAGACGTGATTATTGTCAACTCCAGACCCGTGTGGGGTTTTTATTAATCTGGCAATTTAATCTTTACAATTTAAATAGTCCATATCAGTCATTGGTTCAACCTGTAAAATATAGTCATCGCCATACAAGCCTCTCGCTCGTATGGTAAATCTTCCACCTCGTCACACAAGCTCCAAATGCTTATGTGGTATATGATGAAGTATGCCTATCTTCTGAAGTATGCCATGTAATATAGTTCAAAATTAATTGTTACTATCCTATGGCGACGTTTATTATTTCACATAGAAAAACCAGCACTCCGCATCCAATGGCATTCACAGGAGTTGATATAATAATATTTCGCATCCAACTCATTAAGGTTTACCTATTTGTTGGGCATGCAAATAAAATCTTTACTCAACAGCTAATCCATTTACCTATTCAAACATATATAATGCATAAGTATATATATTTCTATCTATTTTTAATCAGTTCAATGTGTGATTTGAATGAATAAATTCTACCATTATTCTATTGTTGATTAAATTAACTATCGTTTTAATAATTTAATTAATCAAATCTACTATCACACAACGCAAACAACAAGCAATTTGTTTTTAACTTTTCAAAAATATACCAATCAATTCCTATACTCTTTTAAAATCATTTAGACTATAGAGTTAAAAGTGCACATCCATGGAAAGAAAATAATAGCAGAGTAGAGAATTAAATGGTAATGCAAAGTATGGTAAATATACCTTGCACCGGAGTCAATCAGAGATATCCACTCGGCATCTAGGATAAGCTTTCTAAATGCTCTCCTCAGTTTCCCAAGTACAATCTCGCGGATCTCCACTCCATTGCACTTTGACTAAGCGAACCTTCTTGTTCTTCAGCTCTTTGGTTTCTTTGCCGATAATCTTTAGCGGCTCTCTTCTCACAGCTAATTCTGGGGTAATTTCAATATCCTGTTGAGCTGCTTCTTCCACGATCAAGTCTGGATCATGAATGTGCTTTCGAAGTTGAGATATGTGAAATACATCATGAACTCCAGGCAACCAATCAGGCAATTTAACCCTATAAGCGAGAGTTCCGATCTGTTCCAGAATAGGAAACGGACCAATGAATTTGGGCGCCAACTTTCCAGTTTTACCGAACCAGATAACTCCTCTCATCGGCGATACTTTCAAATATACATAGTCGCCAACAGCAAACGATATACCTCTTCTTCTTTTATCGGCATAGCTCTTTTGTCGGCTTTGAGCGGCCAGTAATCATTTCTTAATAAAGTCGACTTTGTCGGCAGCTTCTCGAATCATATCTGGCCCTAACACAAGTCTATTTCCGGGTTCGACCCAACAAGCAGGAGATCGGCACGGTCTACCATATAATGCTTCGAATGGTGACATTGTCAGACTTGCCTGGTAGCTGTTGTTATAAGAGAATTCAGCCAAGTGTAGATGGCCTTCCCATGATCCACCGAAATCTAGAACACAAGCCCGCAATAGATCTTCTAAAATACGATTCACTCTCTCAGTTTGACCGTCTGTCTGAGGATGATAAGCGGTGCTTAGGTTCAGCTTCGTTCCCAGTTCTACTTGAAATGCCTCCCAGAATTTGCTAGTAAATATTGTATCTCTATCACTGACTATACTGAGCGGCACTCCATGTAGTCTAACTATTTCCCTGAAGTATATCTACGCCAGATTCTGAGCAGTTCTGTTTGATCTGACAGGTATGAAATGGGCGGTCTTCTTGAAGCGATCTACGATCACCCAAATACTGTCATTTCCTTTTTTTGGTTCTGGGCAGACCATCAATGAAATCCATGGAAATATGTTCCCACTTCCAGCCTGGAACATCCAGCGGTTGTAACAATCCAGCAAGTTTTTGTTGGTCGCTTTTGACTAGCTGGCAAGTAGGGCATCGACTAACATATATCGAGATGTCTCTTTTTAATGACTTCCACCAGAATGTGCGCTTGATATCGTTATACATTTTACTCACACCCAGATGGATACTGAGCTTAGATTTGTGGCATTCATCAAGCACATCTCTCCTGAGTTCAGGAATTTCTGGAACACAAATTCGTCCTTCTAACCTCAGAATCCCTTCGCTGTCGAGCTGGAAATCCGAAGCTTTGCCTTCACGAATTCGCTGACTCATTCCTTTGATAAATTGTTCTTCTTTTTGGAGAGCCGATATCTTGTCAATCAGCGAAGTCGTAATGATAAAACTAGCGATCATTTCATTCTTTCGGCTTAACGCATCCGCCACGACATTGGTTTTCCCTGGAGTGTATATAATTTCAAAGTCATATGCTGCAAGGAACTCTAGCCAACGTTGCTGCCTCAGATTCAGGTCTTTCTGGGTGAACAGATACTTTAACGACTAGTGATCTGTAAACAGTTCAAATCTCTCACCCAGGAGATAGTGTCTCCAGATTTTCAAGGCGAAAACTATAGCCAATAACTCAAGATCATGAGTTACGTAGTTTTTCTCGTGCGGCTTCAGTTAACGGCTAGCATAAGCAATCACTTGACCCCTTTGCATTAACACTGCGCCAAGGCCTTCTCTAGAAGCATCAGTCCAGACTTTCAAATCCTGATTGCCATCGATGATGGTTAACACTAGAGCTGTCGTTAATCTTAACTTTAGCTCTTCAAAAGCCTCTTCACTTTCTGGAGTCCATTTGAATTTAGAGTGCTTCTTTGTAAGCTTCGTTAAATGACCAGATATCTTCGAAAAGTTTTTAATGAACTTCCGGTAATAGCTAGCCAATCCGAGAAAACTGCGGACTTCAGTGGGGGTACTGGGCTGTTTCCAATTCTGAATAGCTGTGATTTTGCTTGGATCCACAGCAATTCCTTCTTTCGATACGACGTGGCCTAGAAATTTCACTTCATCTTGCCAGAATATGCATTTGGACAGTTTGGCTTTCAATACATTCTGTCTCAGAATTTCCAGAACCTGTTCCAAATGCTTTTCATGTTCGGCCTTTGACTTAGAGAAGATTAGAATATCGTCAATAAAAACCAGAACAAATTTATTCAAAACCCCTCTGAACACTCTATTCATCAGATCGACGAAGTAAGCAGGAGCGTTACATAAGCCGAACGACATTACTAACCACTCGTAGAATAAGTCGGGACCTCTAAATGCTGTCATTGGAACACACTCTTCGACAATTCGAAGTTGATGGAAGCCTGTAGCTAGGTCCATCCTTGAAAATACTTGTGCGCCATTTAATCGATCCAACAAATCATCAATCCGCGGCAATGGATATTTGTTCTTTATTGTCTGTTTGTTCAGATCACGATAATCCACACATAGACGTAGAGTACCGTCAGATTTTGGGACAAACACCACTGCTGCACCCCAATCAGAGAAACTAGGCCTGATCAGACCCTTCCATACTAGCTGTCATGTTTGATTGTCAAGTTCTTCTTTCTCTTTCAAGGACATTCTTCGAATAGCGTGAACTACCGGCCTTGCATTGGGAATCAAAGCGATCTTGAAATTTATTTCTCTCTGCGGGGGTAAGCGAACAACTTCTTCTAACACATCCGCATAATTTTTTAGGACAAGAATGTCTTTGATGAGGTCAGGAATATTCTCTGTGACTTCAGGGATATTTTCTATTTGGGCTGGAAAAACATCCAAAGCTGCCCAGAAGTCCTTTCTATTTGATGTCGGGCCTTCACAAGGTATGGTTATATAATTCCCCGATTGTGCCTTTGCCTTAACAACTCTCTCGGCGCATCTAACCTCTGCTTCATATTTGGTTAGCCAATCCAATCCCAGAATAAGATCGAATTCATTAAAATTCATGATGATAGAGATAATAGGTAATTTATAGCAAGAAAAAGAGACAGGTACTGCACAGATCCAACTGAGATTGATGGAACCCCCAACTGGATTTTGGACCGTCATTGGTTCTTTGAGCTTCTTCAACCTCAAATCCAACTTCTTGACTGCACTCTTTGCGATAAAGCTTCGTGACGCGCCTGTGTCAAACAATACTTTAACTGGAATGTTTTTGACATTGAGCGTGCCTTCTAAAACATCAGACCATTCCGGAGCAGACGAGGATGCAGGTACTTCTACCACTTCATTTACATGTACTGCTTTAGGTTTTCTGAATAGCGGGCAGGCCTTTGAAAGATGACCAGACTGATGGCATTGGCTGCACTTCCTATTCTCTTGAAACTTCTTACCAGATTTAGACCCATCCTTTACTCGTTTCTTGAGAGATCTGCAACTTACCGAAAGGTGCCCTTGCCTATTGCAGTTACTGCATATAGCTGTCGTTACTGGTTCTTTTTCGGATCTGGCCCTTTTTCGATTTACTGCATAAAGAAGAAGAGATATATCCTTTGCTATTGGCGACTACGTATATTTGAAAGTATCGCCGATGAGAGGAGTTATCCAGTTTGGTAAAACTGGAAAGTTGGCGCCCAAATTCATTGGTCCGTTTCCTATTCTGGAACGGATCGGAACTCTCTCTTATAGGGTCAAATTGCCTGATTGGTTGCCTGGAGTTCATGATGTATTTCACATATCTCAACTTCGAAAGCACGTTCATGATCCAGACTTGATCGTGTGGACACCTTCTACATTTTAGAAGAGACCGCATATTTTTCTGAGCCTTCTGCTATTTTTGGTGGAGTGGAACCCAATGTGAGATTTCTAATTTATAAACAATATGGAAAACGATGATGTATAAATTATATAGTCGATGTATGAGTTATATAAGCATTGTACACCTCTTGTATAAGCGTTGTATAAGTTGTATGTTCGATGTATAAGTTATATATGCGTTGTAAAAATTATATATGTGTTGAAATAGAAGTGAATTGCTATATATATATATATATATATATATATATATATATATACGCCCCTCGTCCACAAACCATGGAAGATATTTATTAGTTGTGATTGGTGTGAAAATTGATTGATAGCGAATGGTTGTTTGGGATTGTTTGTGGTTGATATTGATTGATTGTGGTTGAAAAATACCCGTCTGTGGTTGAGAAATATTTGGTTGAGACCACATAGGATTAGTTTGTGGAAATGAAATAAATATATACATGCCGCCTGCGTGCGAACTAGATGCATGATCCCCATTGTCAAAAACCGCGAGGTTTTAAGGTAGAGCGAGGAGCCGTACTAGGGACGGTCCCGGTTTTAACAATCCTGCCGTTATGCTGCTGAAATTTTGAATAATGTTCATGTGTTTGAATTATTTTCATTTGCTGAAACTATATTTATTCGTTGAATAGAAAACTTTCATGTGTTGAATCGATATTCATTCGTTGAATTGAAATTCATGTGTTGAATGGTATTCGTGTTTTAAATATAATAATCACATTTTTATCTATATATATAAACTATAGAAAACCTTCATGTGTTGAATCGATATTCATTCGTTGGATTGAAATTCATGTGTTGAATGGTATTCATATTTAGAAAGAAATTGTTTTATAATAAAAATCCCATTTTTAACATCAATATGAAATGTATAAAATAACCCTGTTTTGAAATAAATTGTTTTACAATAAAAATCCTATTTTTATCACCTATATAAACTATATAAAATAATAGTGTTTTGAAATGAATTGTTTTACAATAAAAAATCACATTCTTATTATATACCTGAATTGTTGAAATGTGAAGTTTTAAAAATAGCCACTAGTTCAAATAAATATGCATGAGTTGAAATATTCATTAATTAGCCAATGATATGATTTTTGCCTATGCATGCAACATTAGAATGAATGGTGTTTTTAAACCAAATGGAATCAAACATGAAGTTGAATGGAAAATGATAAGTGATAAGAACTGTATATCTGTACATGCATAGTTATTTGAACAGGTTATAGCAAAGGGGCTAGAGGAGAGGAATAAAATTTTTGTGCCCGATAAATAGGTACACATTTACTGTTTTGTTTGGATGATGATTTAATGAGCCTGTTGGCTAGCCGCTTGGCTTTTTCTTTTTCTTTTGACATGAAACGCCCATGTGGCTATTTGGGAATTTTCCCAGCCCCTCCCGTACAAAGGAGGTTATGGCAAAATTTTCAAAAATTTAAAGGCGTTAGTGAAATATTAGAAGTGGAAACAATATAGGAATTTTTGAATGAACTATATTTATATAATTATATAAATATAAATAAAATTAAAACGAAACGTGGCCGTGCAATTCGCATTTTGAAACCGTGATTTCAAACGATTATACCGGGAGATCCGACCATCGGATTTTCCTGAAATCGCAACCGTTGGGTTCGCTTTGGAAAAATCTTTCCAACGGCACCAACTTTGTAAAAATCCAACGGTTGGATTGTCTGGAATGTTTAATTCAAATCTGAAGAAAAACAGCGCCAAAAACGATTATATTTATATATATATATATAAATATAATTATATTTAATCGAATAACGACGCTGTAGTTCGTATTTTGAAATCGAAACTTCAAAAGATTGTACTGGGAGATCCGACCGTCGGATTTTCCCGAAACTGGAACCGTTGGATTCATTTTGAAAAGATCTTTCTAATGATGTAAATTTTGTGAAGATCCAACGGTTAGATTTTCAGATATGTGTAAATCAAATCTGAAGAAAAACAGCGCCACGGTCGCGTTATGGCCCGAAGCGTCGTTTTGAATAAATTGGCTATTTTAAAATAAATAAAAATAGCGATAAATTGTTGTAAAATATTATAAACAATATGGATGTGATTTAGAAATTAACTGAAGGTTGGCTAAGTCGAATGGTTTCCTGAGTGTTGATCTGATGTTGGTTTCGGCCTTCGGGGTTAATATTTGGGAAATCGTTCTCTTACTGATTGACGGTTAGTGACTAATGAATTGAAATGATGCGTGTATATGTTAGTGTTGCACTTGTTTATCATATACGCGAGTTGCTCAGAAAGATCGGGTTTTTTCCATTCTGAATAACAGAATCGACGATAATAAATCGAAGATGAAGACGATGGTCGAAGACGGAGATCATCACCTCGTTTGGATGGTAACCGAGGTCCTGATTGGGAGGCATCCTGAAATATGGATAATGAGTGGTGATCGTCCAGACGTACGTGGTGATCGATGGGTTTGCGAGGTATATAGTGCCTCCGGTTTCGTTCAGACCCAGAACGGACTTGTAAATGGACTGTGTGTCTGACATTGGATTTTATTCTGTGTTGATTAAACTCTATTAAATATACATCTGTTTGGCGGCAGAGAATTTATTCTTTTGCTTAACGCCCTTCTCTGAAACGCATGAGCTCATAGGTTGTATATCGATGGACATCAGTCGCATGGCATGAATTGCTAATGTGGCATGCCTTAGTGGCAAATGATCAGGGCTTCTGTTGAAAAGCAAAGTCTTGTGGTGATGATCAAAGCACCGCCTGTGTGGCGAAGCTTTGTGTATAACGTGAATTCGCGAGCCTCACACCCCGGTATGAACCAGAAACGGGAGAAGGACCTCAGGGAGGGCATGCGTTTCTTTCTAGCTAGGGTGGTGTCAATGACCTACCAGCCCTGACAATTATATACTTTTCACCTGTGTGGTTGTTGCTGTTGCGAGGCGCCTCGGTTAGATCGGACAATCCGGGTCCGATGGAGCCATTCGTTGGCTCATTTACACCCCAAAGGGTGGGGAAACGCAGTGTTCAGGAATTTTAATCCACATCGGTGGACCGGCCCTGACGATCCACGGGTCACTCGAGCTCTGATCCTGAGGGGCAGGCTAGAGCGTCTCGAATTCGGGAACAGGTTATAGCAAAGGGGCTAGAGAAGAGGAATAAAATTTTTGTGCCCGACAAATAGGTATACATTTACTGTTTTGTTTGGGTGATGATTTTATGAGCCTGTTGGCTAGCCACTTGGCTTTTCCTTTTTCTTTTTGACATGAGACGCCCATGTGGCCATTTTGGAATTTTTCCAGCCCCTCCCGTACAAAGGAGGTTATGGCGAAATTTTCCAAAATTTAAAGGCGTTAGTGAAATATTTGAAGTGGAAACAATATAGGAATTTTTGAATGAACTATATTTATATAAATATATAAATATAAATAAAATTAAAACGAAACGTGGTCGTGCAGTTCGTGTTTTGAAACCATGATTTCAAACAACTAGTGCGGGAAATCCGACCATTGGATTTTCCCGAAACCGCAACCGTTGGGTTCGCCTTGGAAATATCTTTCCAATAGCACCAACTTTGTGAAGATCCGACGGTTGGATTGTCTGGAATGTTTAATTCAAATCTGAAGAAAAACAGCGCCAGAATCGATTATATTTATATATATATAATTATATTTAATCGAATAACGACGCTGCAGTTCGTATTTTGAAATCGAAACTTCAAATGATTATACCGGGAGATCCGACCGTCGGATTTTCCCGAAACTGGAACCGTTGGATTCGTTTTGAAAAGATCTTTCTAATGATGTAAATTTTGTGAAGATCCAATGGTTAGATTTTCAGATATGTGTAAATCAAGTCTGAAGAAAAACAGCGTCACGGTCGCGTTATGGCCCGAAGCGTCGTTTTGAATAAATTGGCTATTTTAAAATAAATAAAAATAGCGATAAATAGTTATAAAATATTATAAACGATATGGATGTGATTTAGAAATTAACTGAAGGTTGGCTAAGTCGAATGGTTTCCTGGGTGTTGATCTGATGTTGGTTTCGGCCTTCGGGGTTAATATTTTGGAAATCGTTCTCTTACTGATTGACAGTTAGTGACTAATGAATTGAAATGATGCGTGTGTATGTTAGTGTTGCACTTGTTTATTATATACGCGAGTTGCTCAGAAAGACCGGGTTTATCCCATTCTGAATAACTAAATCGACGATAAGAAATCGAAGATGAAGACGGTGGTCGAAGACCGGAGATCTTCACCTCGTTTGGATGGTAACCGAGGTCCTGATTGGGAGGCATCCCGAAATATGGATACTGAGTGGTGATCGTCTAGACGTACGTGGTGATCGATGGGTTTGCGAGGTATATAGTGCCTCCGGTTTCGTTCAGACCCAGAACGGACTTGTAAATGGACTGTGTGTCTGACATTGGATTTTATTCTGTGTTGATTGATCTCTATTAAATATACATCTGTTTGGCGGCGGAGAATTTATTCTTTTGCTTAACGCCCTTCTCTGAAACGCACGAGCTCAGAGGTTGTATATCGATGGACATCAGTCGCATGGCATGAATTGCTAGTGTGGCATGCCAAAGTGGCAAATGAGCAGGGCTTCTGTTGAAAAGCAAAGTCTTGTGGTGATGATCAAAGCACCGCCTGTGTGGCGTAGCTTTGTGTATAACGTGAAATCGCGAGCCTCACACCCGGTATGAACCAGAAACGGGAGGAAGGACCTCAGGGAGGACATGCGTTTCTTTCTAGCTAGGGTGGTGTCAGTGACCTACCAGCCCTGACATTTATATACTTTTCACCTGTGTGGTTGTTGCTGTTGCGAGGCGCCTCGGTTGGTCGGACGATCCGGGTCTGATGGAGTCATTCGTTGGCTCGTTTATGCCCCAAAGGGCGGGGAAACGTATTGTTCAGGAATTTTAATCCACATCGGTGGACCGGCCCTGTCGCTCCTAGGGTCACTCGAGCTCTGATCCTGTGGCTCAGGCTAGAGAGTCGCGAATTCGGTAAGGACTATCTTTTGCCTTGGTTCATGACGGAAATCCAATTTCCAAATACGTGATCGTGCGGTTTCGATTGTATAGATATTTGGCGACATAGTGGCATGGGACGCTCATGTCGTCTATGATTGATAGTTATGATTCAAATTGTTTTTGAAACATATAAACACTAGTAATAATATCAAATGCTTTTGCTTTATTCGTATCAATCATATTTTGGCCATTATAAGGTAAAACTCTATCCTTCGGATTGCGTTGCATTGTGTGATGGGAACTGAGTCTTATAATGGCTTCATTTTTATAAAAAGCATTGCGATGTTTAAAAGAAAGATTTGTTTTTAAAGAACTGGCAATCCAATGGAGTAAACCCGTTCCACGAAAGTGGCGTGGTCCTGTGATTAACCATATATTAAATGTGTTGAGTGGATTTCTCATACCAGTCCCATGACTGACTCGTAGTTTGTTTCACTTTCAAACTCGGGTGCCCCTTTTTCTACATGGGCAGCCTTGTATTCAGGTTTAGCTGGTTCTTTCTGGATAGCTGGAGCTGAAGATGGATTCCATTATTTATCTCTTTTTATGCTGTTCAACTCCTATTGTACATATTTTGTTTGTTTCCACTGTAGACATTTATGTATAGCTGAACTGTATTTGTACTAAGTATGATCCTGTATACTGTGTAACTCTGATGATTACGTTTATCCAGTTTGTTCTATTGTTCATTTTGGTGTATTTATTTAATTATGTTCTGCTTTTATCTGTTTCTGTGTTATATTCCATGGATTACCCTTGCCACCATCAGTACGGGGTTTGGGGTCGTCTCATCTCCTTAGCTAAATATACCTTTCTTTAGGTATCAAAATCTCCATTCTGAAGATTACTTATTCTTCCCTCAAGGGGTGAATATCATGCTTGCAGTGTTATGGAGTTCTGAAGTACCTTGAAGAAGGTTTATTTAATTTGGCACAACTGAGGCCTTATGCAATCAGATACTCTCTAGATCATGAATAAGATGGTATACATTGTGATAAGAAGAAAATAGGCTAATGCTTCCCAATATTCGTAAGGTAAGGGTACCGCAATGCTTATTGACTTAAATGATCCTTCCGCATCGAGCTAGCTCGAAGGGCTTTGGTTGCGTCAGTGATCAAGCCATAAGCCTATAGTCAACCTTTTTTGGTGTTGAGTAGCATTAGGCTCATTATGAGAGGGTTGATTCACATTGCCATCCCCTGAAGGCTTGGGTTTTCATGATGCCCTTCCTCCTTTATGAAGGTGTCGTGAACAACTCTTTTATACGAAAGGTTAGTGTTAACTCCTTGTTTCATCATAAATGCACAACATGATTATCAAATCACATAATGTTTAAATCTCGGACTTCTCCATTTATAAATCGTAGATGTATTACAAGAGTTGAAGAAATCCCCAATCTGATTTGGAAATTAGGGTTTGCTTCTTAGAGAAGAAGAAACAAGATTGAGAAATGAAGAATCCTTCCCCAAAATGTGACCCCTGGGGTCTTATTTATAGAGAATTTGGGGGCCCATTCTTCTATTGGGCCGTTGGGCCTGCAGGAGCCTCTGTCGGCCACTTACCTCCTTGATCTCGGTTGCTTTAGCTTTCATCCGCTTTATAGTGATAGTTGAAGCTTCTTCGAGATTGATATGATCTTGTCGACGTAAATGACTTTCGGAAGGCATTTGTGCTCCCAGTAATAGCTTTCGGGTGTAGGCTTTTGGTTTTCTTACGAATACTTTGAGGAGCTTGCCCTCGTGGTGTATGTAGATAGTTGTCGGTTCGGAACCCCTATCGGCGTCGGCACCAGGCAGATTAGTGTGAATAGCCTGCATCCCCTTTAGGGTTACGATTTGCCTTCTGGTGGAGCTTACGGATGGAGCCTAACCTTCCAGAGGGTGGCTTCCGGTGTTTCACTCATTGTCTAATAGGATGACCTCCCGATGCTTGAATATTTCGGGGCTAGTTCCGGATAACCCTTGGTCACTTTAAGCTTGGTATCTTTAATGCATTTATCTCCTGATGTACCGGTGTTTAAGCGGTTTAGTACCGATAGCCCTTTCATCTTTCTTGGTTTAGATTAGCGGACCTCTTGACTCCCTCTTTCTTAGCTTCTAACTTGGATGAACTTTTGTTATAAAACCACCCTGCCAGATTCACCCTGCCAAATAGGCCCTGCTAGATAAACCTTTCCGGCATTCTGAGCTTTTGAGTTTTCTCTGGTATTTGGCTATTTCCTTCTGAAGGATTCTTCCGTGCCTGTTTTCATCCAATACCCCTTCACTTGTCAACCTGTTTGGGGGTTAATTTTGGTAGTAACATCCCCCCCCAGTGAAGGGGTGTTTTCGACTTTCCAAGTCAAACTTTTCTTTCTAGATTTCTTTTCATTCTATTTGTGATTGGTTTTTGACGTTGAATTGCATAACGAAACCTCCAAGGTACTGTTCTTGTGCTAGTTCTTACTTGACCGTCAAAGGTTGGAAGCCGGTGACCGATTTCTTATTTTGATGGTAGCTTTAAACTATCCCTTACTCGGTTAACTTAAAGATTGAAGACCGGAGATCCACTTTCGATATTGATAGAAGTCCTGAAACAACCCTTGTTCGGGTAACTTAAAGATTGAAGACCAGAAATCCTCTTCAGGTATTGATAGAAGTCCCGAAACAACCCTTGTTTGGGTAATCCAAGGTTGAAGACCAGAAACCCCTTCTGGTATTAATAGAAGTCCCAAACCAGCTCTTGTTTGGGTAATTAAAGATTGAAGACCAGAAATCCCCTTCCAGTATTAATAGAAGTCCCAAACCAACCCTTGTTTGGGTAATTAAAGATTGAAGACCAGAGATCCCCTTCCGATATTAATAGAAGTCCCAAAACAACCCTTGTTTGGGTAATTAAAGATTGAAGACCAGGCATCCCCTTCCGATGTTAATGTTTTGGTATCTCTCTTAGATTTGATTTGTGAAGCATAGGTTGTATGTGCTTCATGAGCCACTCCCTGGGCTTTTGATGTCAAAGCAGAGAATGTACGTGATTTGTTGGCCACTCTCTGGGCTTGTGCGCCCAGTGCACTTGGCTAGCTTATTCACAAGTAGGGGCCAAGGACTTATCAGATCTCCATCTAGGAGGCACCTTATCCTGACCATCTTAGCTGATGATAAGGTCTTAGAGACTTAAACCGGGCCATCGTAGACACGAAATTAAGGTTTACTCTTTTGATGTTCTATGCTGACCATCGTAGGTACTGATAGTGGCTTACACGCCACCCCCTCCAAGGGGTGCCCTATCCTGAACATCCTAGGCAATGATGCGGGTTTGCGTTCCCTTTTGTGGGTAATGCGGAACATAAGCAGAGGTAGGACGTGCTCTTCTGTGAGCAGTGGTAGGACGTGCTTAGTTCATAGCAAAGGCAGGGCGTACTCTTCTACGAGCAGAGGCAGGGCGTGCTAATTTTAGATGCACTGCCACGGCCATTTCTAGTGTGAAACAGAGGCTTATTATTTTGATGCTTTAACCTAGCCCCCTCTGATTTGGGCATAGATAAAGACTAACACACCACCCGCTTCGGGGGGATGCCTTGCCCTGACCACTTTTGGTGATGACAAGGGATTCAATCCTTTTGTGATTTGAACCATTTTGGGTCTCTTTAAGCCTTGAAAGGGTTTCCGTGCCCTTGGTTATGTGATCATCTTTGGAGGAAAGCCTTTTTTTCCTTACTCTTTTATCATTGAGAAGTATGGTCTTAAATGTTATAAGTTCCATGTTCTCGGAACGTGATCACCATTGGGTCTGCATAATCGATATGTCTCAGGTATAACATCTTGATGGATGATCAAGGGTCCTTCCCAATTTGGGCCAAGCGGGCCATCCACTGGGTTCTTTGCGTTAGCCATTACTCTTTGTAAAACTAGTTCTCCTTTTGCGAAGGTTCTAGTCATGACCTTTGTGTTGTAGTATTTCGTGATTCTCTTTTGATATTCAGCTGTTCTGATTGCAGCCTCATCTCTCAATCCTTGTATTAGGTCCAAGGATTCCTTTTTCAATTCCTGATTGGGATTAAACACATAAGCTATCCTTCTGTGTGATGGGATTTCAATTTCAACCGGAAGCATGGCTTCGTATCCATATGTTAAGGGAAAAGGGGTGTGCCCCGTTGCTGTTTTGGCAGAAGTTCTATATGCCCAAAGCACTAAGGGTAATTCTTAGGCCCAATTTCCTTTGGCTTGGTTTAGATGCTTTTTAAGAATTGTCTTTATGGTTTTTTTGGAAGCTTCGACAGCTCCGTTAGCCTTTGGATGGGCTACCGAGGAAAAGCTTTTGATAATTCCATTTTTCTCACAAAACTGAGTGAATTCTTCGCTCTTGAATTGTGTTCCATTATCTGATATGATCTTATGAGTGATTCCAAAGCAGGTAAGAATATTCTTTATTACGAATCTCAACACCTTTTTAGAAGTGACTGTTGGAAGGGATTCTGCCTCCACCCATTTGGTGAAGTAATCTATAGCTACTACAGCATACTTAACTCTACCTTTGGAGATTGGCAAGGGTTCGATTAGATCTATTCCCCACACATCAAATGGCCAGGGGCTTGAGATAGTGGTTAACTCGCTGGGGGGAGCTGGAGTACCATAGAGTACCTTTGACATTTTTCACACCTTTTGACATATTCAATTGCTTGATTAACCATCTATGGCCAATAATAGCCTTGTCACATGACCCTTTTAGCCAATTTAATTCATTGAAATGGTCTCCACACAATCCTTCATGAGCCTCTTTTAATAGGTTAATCGCTTCTTCGGAGCTTATAGATCTTAAGTAAGGAAGTGAATGTCCCTTTTAATATAGTATATTATCCATAATCAAAAATGTAGGAGCTTGGTGTTATATCCTTCTTGCATCTTGCTTTCTAGGGGGTAAAGTTCTGTTTAGGAGATAATCTAACATGGGAGTCATCCAGGAATTTTCACGATGGCAATTCATCTCCGTTAAACGAAGTCCCACATTAGAGTTTTCCTCTGTGTTCCCTTCATCCCCCCTCTTCAAGGCTTGGGATCTAGTTAGGACTAATAATTCTTTTCCGTTTCCAATTCTTTATGCTCGATGCTAGGTCTTTCTTGATAACCCACAGGAATTACTCGAGTTTCGAGGGCCCCTTGAGAACTGCCTAATTTGGATAGTGAATCCGCTTGAGTATTCTCTCCTTGAGGTATTTGATGAATTGAAAAATCCTCAAACCGGGAAAGCATCTTTAATATCCTTTTCACATATAAGGTTAGCCGTGCATCCTTGGTTTGATAGGTTTGCTTTATTTGGTTTCCGATTAGTTACGAATCACTAAATATTTCTATTCGAGGGATCTTTAACTGTAGTGCCAAATTCAAACCAGCCATCATTGACTCATATTCGGCTACGTTGTTAGTTGCTGGGAATCCTAACTTCATGGCTTAGTGCAAGCGGTACACATCAAGGGTAATTATAACATAACCTGCCCCTGCTCCCAGTTCGTTTGAGGCTCCGTCTACAAAAAGTTGGCACTTGGCCTTTAAGTCGTTCTCTTTAACTGAATGTTCTGTAATGAAGCTTGTGCACTAATTTATGAAGTCTGCGAGAGCTTGTCCTTTAATTGCCGGTTGAGGATGGAACTCAATCTCGTATTTTCTAAGTTCAACTCCCTATTTGACTAACCTTCCTGAGGTTTCTGGCTTACTGAACACCTGTTTAAGTGGAAAGCTAGTTAAACCTTAATGGGGTAAGCTTGGAAGTACCCTATGAGTTTTCGTGTGGTAAGTACCAGGCAATATGCTAGTTTTTCCATTACTGGGTATATAGTTGTGTGTCCTTTAGCCTTCTGCTAATGAAGTAAATTGGGTGCTGAGTTCGATTACTTTCTCTTATAATGACTGTGCTTCCAGCATATTCTGAGATGGCCACATATAGGTATAGATCTTCTACTTTCTCGGGACTGGATAGAATCAGAGGAGTTCCCATATAAACTTTCAATTCTTGGAAGGACTTTCTACATTCTTCATTCCATTCGAGGTTCTTCTTTTTATTTATAACATCGAAGAAATGAATGCATTTGTCAATGGCTTTGGAAATGATCCTACTGAGGGCTGCTACTTTTCTGTTCAAGCTCATGACTTCTTTGTTCGTTCTAGGTTCTTCCATGTCTCTTATGACCTGGATTTAGTCAGGACTTGCTTCAATTCCTTTCTCACTTACCACATATCCTAGAAAATTTCCAGATAGAACTCTAAAAGAACACTTTTGTGGGTTTAACTTCATTTGGTAACTTCTCAGGACATTGAACATTTCTTTCAAGTTCTTCATATGGTTTTCTAATTTAATGGACTGTACTAGCATGGCATCCACATATACTTCCATGGTACACCCTATTTGTTCTTGAAACATTCTATTTACTAGCCTTTGGTATGTTTCTCTGACATTATTCAATCCAAAAGGCATTACTTTATAGCAAAATGTTCCCCAATCAGTGATAAAGCTTGTATGCTCTTCGTCGGGCTTATGCATTGGAATTTGGTTATAACCCGAGTAAGCATCCATAAGGGATAGTATCTTATGACCACTTGTTACATATGTTCTCTACTTCCTATTGGACTTCTTTACTAGCATAGGATTGGCTAACCATTTTGGATAAAGAACTTCTTGGATAAACCTGTTTCTTTCTAACCTTTTGACTTCCTCCTTTAAAGATTCTGATCTGTCTCTATTATATTGTCTCTTCTTTTGTCGAACCAGGATTACTGAAGGATCAATGTTTAAGGCATGACTCATAATAGAAGGGTTGATCCCGACCATGTCTAAATGGGTCCAAGCGAAGACATCTTTATTGAGTTGCAAGAACCGAGTTATGTTACTTTCAAGGGGCTTTGTCAACCTTTTGACTACGTTGACAACTTTTGCCTTATCCTTTGAATCAACATTTACCTCTTCCACATCTTCTATTGGTTTCATTCTCTCAATATCCCCTCTAGAATCCAAATCTATGACAATTTCTTCTTCTTTAGTCAAGTTTAGATCATCGGCTCTCTTCCTTTTTCTTTTCAAAGAAGTATACCTACAATTTGCACGCTTGTTAGATTTATTAATTTTTACCTTAGCTTCGAATGTGGGATGTAAGAATCCATTATCCAAAGGTATAAAAGCGGTAGAAGAATCAAAGTACGAAGAACACTCCCTTTTGTATTTGTCAATTGTTGCGAAATACAATTAGCGGGAATTGAATTGTTCTCCTCTGATGGTACGCCATCCCTGCTTAGTTAAGAACTTTAACATAAGGTAATTAGAAGAGACAAAAGCGTCCATCTCCTCTGAAGCTAGTCGCCCAAAGAAGGCATTGTAATAGGATGGTTGGTCGATCACAACAAATAGAGTTTCGAAGGTCCTATGTAGTGGAGACATCCCAACTTGAACCCGAAGGTTGATCTGCCCTACCGGAGTTGATCCCTTGTTATTGAAGCCGAAGATCGTTTTGTTGCTTGGCTCCAACTTCTTCTCAGAAATTACCATTTGATCGAAAGCATGCCTGAAGATGACATTAACGATACTCCCAGTATCCGCAAGGATCTTGGAAATGACAGAGAGTCTGATTTGCGTTGTTATCATAAAGGGATCATTATGTGGGTGTCAGACCCCTTTCTTCATCTCTTCCGGAGAAATAACTAGGTTGTGCATTTTGAGAGCATAACATGCATTTTTCAACGATGGTTCTTCTCGAATGGAGAATATTCCCTCTATAGCTTCCTTCATGTATTGACTCCTGGCTCTTGGACATTCTCTGACAGGGTGTGGCCCTCCATGGATCACATTGATTCGATTTATGGGTGGACCCAAGTCTAGGCTACTGTAATAACCCGGAAAATACGGGCCAATTTAAAATTTTTAAATTGGTGATTTCAAAGGAATTTGAACAATTGAAATAGAATATTTCAATAAAATAGTGAATTAGAAATAGTGAGTCAGTTTGAAAATTTGAATTCAAACTTTGACTGACTGTGCAGGGTGGAAAATATAACGGATTTTAGCGAAACCAAAAATATTTAAATCTGTTTATCAATACCTTTCTAACCAATCTGAAAAATCGAAGTTTCATAACGGGAATCAAAAGTTATGGCCGAATGAATTTTCAGAGAGGTCGCTATATAGAATATATAGCCCTGGAAAATTGCTATTTTGCAAACGACCTCGGAATTCGACGAAACCACTTTTGTTGGGTCCGGGATGTCAAATTATTGTTAGGTTTCAAATTTCATAATTTTTGAAGCTAGTATGTGAGCGCGGCAAAAGAAAGTGGGTTTGGTCAATTTCTGTTAAATTGGATCGACCAGAAAATGGCCATTTTTCAAACGATCTCAGAATTCGATGAAACTAGTTTTGTTGGGACCGTATCGTCAAAACATAGCTAGATTTATTTTTCTCGAATTTTTCGAATCAATTTGTGGCCTTGGCAAATTGAAATGTACGTTCAGAGTTAAAATTAAATGTTTTATACTTTAATTTGAAAAATAACTGACTGTAACAGTCGAATTGGCCAACGAAACATATCCCATTGTGTCCAGGATGGGGGTATTTAGCTAGGGACGACAGTCGTTGGACTTGAAAAGGAGTTCGTTGGAGAAAACACTATTTAAAATATAATATATATATATCGACCAATCAGAATTTTTCTTTCATAAATAAAATTAAAAAAAACCCCCGTAACCCTCGACTTCAACGGCGAAACCCTTTCGATTCTTCCCGACGAGATTCCGACCGCCTTAGCCTCCTATCGCCGCCGCCACCACCTGCCATCGAACCGCCTCCTCCTCCTCTTCAAATCCGACCAACTCCCTCCACCCCCGTCGCCGCCTCCGCCTGAATCGAGCCCAGGAAGTCGTCGACTTCCCATCGCCGCCCCAACCAGATCCGACCACCGAGCTGCACCTAACCGCCACCGACAGGACCGCCGCTCGAAGCTCTTCCACGTCAGCACCTCCGATCGTACCCACGTGCCACGGATTTCGCGAAAACCGCAACCCTAGTTTCGAACCATCGTGAAAGGTGAGTCCTTTTTGATGTCTGCACTTTGAAAAATCATATCTTTTTGGTGTGTTGATGAAATTCGATGAAACAGGAAACATCGGCACCGCAAGGAAGCTCTCTACCACATAGAAGAAGCCGCGGATTATTCTGAGTCATCTACGATTTTTAGCACTCCGCAAACCAATGTGAGAAATCTAAATTAAATGAATTTGAATGGAAAATGTTGTGTATAAATTATATAAGCGAAATATAAATTACACACGTGTTGTATACCTCATGTACATGCGTAGTGTAAGCTATATAAGCGAAGTATGAATTATACATGCATAGAATAATTGATATATGTGTTGAAATGCAAGTGAAATATAGCAATTATATAAATATATATATATATATATATACACTCCCCTCATCCACAAACCATGGACGATATTTATTGTTGTGAATTGGTGTGAAATATTGGATGAAAAATGCGAATGGTTGAATAATTGTTTGTGGTTGATATTGTTTGGTTGTGGTTGAAAAATACCCATTGGTGATTGAAATGAATTGGAAATATTTGTGGAAATAAAAATAAAACATGCCGCCTGCGTGCGAATTAGATGCATGAATCCCCATTGTCAAAAACCACGAGGTTTTAAGGTAGAGCGAGGAGCCGTACCAGGGACGGTGCCAGTTTTAACTACCCTGCCGTTATGCTGCCAAAATTTTGAATAATATTCATGTGTTAGAATTATTTTCATATGTTGAAATTATCTTCATGCGTTGAAATTAAAGCCATATGCTGAAACTATATCCATGTGTGGAAATGTTCATGTGTTGAAAAGTGATGTGTGAAAATTAAATTCATTTGTTAACGAATGAAGTGTTTAAACAATAAAAATCACATTTTTATAATATATATGAAATATGAAAAATATTCGCCTTATATAAATAGTTTCAACAATAAAAATTCCATCTTTCTAATATGAACAACATAAATAAAATATCCATGTGTGGAAAAGCTCATGTGTTGAGAAGTGTGTGTAGTGGAAAAGTTCATGTGTTGAATAAAAAGATCGAACAATAAAAATTACATTTTTATTGAAACTATGAAGAGTTGAAACCATCCGTTTGTCGAATAAATATTTTAAATGATAAAAATATCATTTTTATCATCTATGTGATATGCTAAGGATATGCGGACGTTGAAATAAATATTAGTGAATGAGATATTATTTTTAACATGCATAGGAACTAAAGAAAATAGTCATGTGTTGAAATCTATTTTAGTTCGCCAAAATTACCATCTTTGAAATGTGAAGTGTTAAAAGTTCAAATAAATATGCATGAGTTGAAATATACATTGATTAGCTAATGATATGATTTTAGCCTATGCATGCAACATTAGAATGAATGGTGTTTTTAAACCAAAGTAAAACAAATATGAAGTTGAATGGAAAATGATAAGTGATAAAAATTGTATATATGTACATGCATATTTATTGAACAGGTTATAGCAAAGGGGCTAGAGAAGAGGAATAAAATTTTGTGCCTGACAAATAGGTACACATTTACCGTTTTGTTTGGGTGATGATTTTATGAGCCTGTTGGCTAGCCGCTTGGCTTTTTCTTTTTCTTTTTGACATGAGACGCCCGTGTGGCTATTTGTGAATTTTCCCAGCCCCTCCCGTACAAAGGAGGTTATGGCGAAATTTTCCAAAATTTAAAGGCGTTAGTGAAATAATTGAAGTGAAAATGATATAGGAATTTTTAGATGAACTATATTTATATAAATATATAAATATAAATAAAATTAAAACGAAACGTGGCCGTGCAGTTCGTGTTTTGAAATCGTGATTTCAAACGACTAGTGCGGGAAATCCGACCATTGGATTTTCCCGAAACCGCAACCGTTGGGTTCGCCTTGGAAATATCTTTCCAACGGCACCAAATTTGTGAAGATCCGACGGTTGGATTGTCTGGAATGTTTAATTCAAATCTAAAGAAAAACAGCGCCAGAAACGATTATATTTATATATATATATATATATAATTAAATAAAATTGAATAACGACGCTGCAGTTCATAAATTGAAATCGTAACTTCAAATGGCTAGTGTGGAAGATCCGACCGTCGGATTTTCCCAAAACTGAAACCGTTGGATTCGTTTTGAAATGACCTTCCTAATGATACCAAATTTGTGAAGATCCAACGGTTAGATTTTCAGATATGTGTAAAACAAAATTAGTGAAAAACAGCGCCAGTGCATCGACACGACCTGAAACGTCGTTTAATTAAATATGGCCGTTTTAAAATAAATAAAAATGGCGATATATCGTTATAAAATACTATAGATGATATAGAGTGAAAATAAACCAATTTCGTTGTGTTTGCTTGATATGTGATGGTTGAATGTATTTAACATGAGAATTATAACTAAAGAACTGAGATGTGAATGTTGAATAGTCCAACCATGTGATTAATTGATTTGAAAATCTAAATATACGTGGGTTATTTGAAAAGGCCGAGTTCATCTCATTTCAAATAATCGATCGTCGTTGAGAAGTCGAAGAGTCGAAGACGGTTGAAGACCGACGATCTTCACATTGGATGGATGGGCGCTACTGATGCTCGTGATTGGAGTAGCTACCATGAAGGAGCTGAAGTAGTAGTCGTCCAAACATACTGTTGATTGTACGGATATGCGAGGAATTGGTGCCTCCGGTTTCGTTCAGACCCAAAACGGACTTGTAAATGGACTGTGTGTCTGACATTGGATTTTGTTCTGTGTTGATTGATCTTTGTTAAATATATATCTGTTTGGCGGCGGAGAATTTATTCTCTTACTTAACGCCCTTCTCTGAGACGTACGAGCTCAGAGGTTATGTATTGATAGAAATCAGTCGCATGGAGTGGATTGCCTGTGTGGCACGCCTGAGTGGCATATGATCAAGGCTTCTGTTGCAAAGCAAAGTCTTGTGGTTGATGATCAAAGCATGGTCTGTGTGACGTAGCTTTGTGTATAACGTGAATTCGTGAGCCTCACACCTCGGTATGAGTCAAAAACGGGAGAAGGACCCAAGGAGTGCACGACGTTTCTTTCTAGCTATGGTGGTGTCAGTGACCTCCCAGCCCTGACATTTATATCTACTTTTCACCTGTGTGGTTGTTGGAATACGAGGCGCCTCGATTATAGGTCTGTAAGGACCGGGAAACGTGTGCTCACGAATTGCCAATCCTCAAAAGTAAGAGAGGACCGGCCTTGGAGGATCCAGGGATTGCCGTGTGTGGTCCCGAGGCATTTGCTAGAGTGTCTCGAATCGGAGAGGAGCTTGCCCCTTGCCTCGAATCATGAAGGAATCCAATTTCCAATACGAAATATGCGGACGTGATTGTATTACTAGTACGGCGATATAGTGGTATGGGTCATTTATGCCGCCTATGATTGATATTTATGATTGAAATCACTTTTGAAACATATATGCACTAGTAATAATATCAAACACTTTTGTTTAATTCGTATGAAGCATTTTTGGCAATTATAAGGTAAAAACTCTATCCTCCGGCTTGCGTTGCATTGTGTGATGGGACCTGAGTCTTATAATGGCTTCATTTTATAAAAAGCATTGCGATGATTTAATCATTTACTTTATTTCATGCACTAGCACTCATTGGAGTAAACCCGTTCCGTGAAAGTGGCGTGGTCCTTTGATTTTCCTTATTATTGTTGTTAATAAGTTAAGTAGATTTCTCGTACCAGTCCCATGACTGACTCGTAGTTTGTTTCACCTTGCAAACTCGGGTGCCCTCATTTTCACACGGGCAGCCTAGTTACAGGTTTCTAACGGACTTTTGGCTCATGGCGAGGCTTGACTACACCGTGCTGACTTGGATTTTCTCCGCCATTATTGTATCTATATTATGATTCCGCCATTGGCGATGTAGACTGATATTTATTTTGTGTACTCTTTATGTATGATTCCGCCTCAGGCGATGGTGACTGATTATGTATCATTATGCACTAAGTTGTATCCTGTACTGTGCTCTCTGATGTGATGATATCTATATGATTCCGCTGTCATATGTGTGTAAATTATTCTATTTTCTGTTTATGCTATTATCTGTGATCTGCTAATGATGATTTATGTGTTATATTCCAATGATTATCCTTAACACCGCGTCACGGGGTTTTGGGGTCGTCACAGCTGGTATCGGAGCTTTGGTTAACCTTAGTTCTGGAGTCTAACACATTAAACACTCCGTCCAAATAGAATCAGTAGTATTCTAAGGCGTGTTGCTCTTTAGAGATAGGACTAGTAAAGTCCTAGAATGAGCCGAGCAGAATAGCAAAAGCAATTTGATCAGTCCACCGTTATCTTTCCGTAAATTTTCTACTTAACTATGCAATAAACTATCATTTCTGTTAGCTGACTCTTTCCTTGCTTATACAGAACTTGAGAAATGGCAACCAGAGAAGCCGCCGCTAGAGGAGGCCGTGCCGGCCATGGCAGAGGACGGGGAGAAGCCCCAGTTCAAGAAGGACATTTGATACAACCTCCGGCCGCTCAATACTTCGAGCTGGACCGTGTAGCTAAGAGATATAAAAACCTAGGAGGCAAGACCTTCTCGGGAACTGGCACAGTAATAGAGGCCCTTGCATGGCTCAAAACATGCGAGAAAATTCTTGAAGGCCTAAGGCTTGGAGACCAAGATAAAGCTATTATGGGCATCTGGCTTATGCAGGAACAAGCTGAACTATGGTGGGAATCTCTCACCGTCGGGAATAGAGAAGCTGGAAGAACATGGGATGGATTCAAATAACTCTTCAAGGAGAAATATGTCCCGGAACAAGCACTAGAATGAATGCACGATGACTTCGCCAACCTCCAGCAGGGGGATCTTTCCGTGCAGGATTATCTGAATAAATTTACACTGTTGTCGCCCTATGCTCCGGAGCTCGTCGCCACTGCAAAGTCCAAAAATAAGAGGTTTATCCTTGGGCTAAAGCGACAGTATCATGATAGAGCCATGGCCCATGTTAAGCTGGAATTTAACGAATTGGTGGAAATGACATGCAACTACGAAGACCTTGACCATAGGCATCTGGAGCAGGATCGCGCTAGAAGCCAAGCCGGGAACAAACGCAAGCCTGCTGGGAATCAAGCTGAGTCAAGCCAAGTAGCATCTTCGAAACCTCAGACTGGCAAGCCGCCAAGAGGAAGCTGCTATAACTGTGGCAAAGTGGGGCACTTCTCTAATGTGTGCACAGCCCCGAAGAGGCAGAAGACAAATTCTCAAGGTTCAAGCCAGTGTTCTCAGAACCCACGCTCCTGCTTTAATTGCCGCAAGACAGATCATCTAGTCAAAGACTGTCCTTTGCTGAAGAAGGCCACAGTAGCTCACGTGTATGACGGGTCGAGCCCGCCAGCTGCTTCTGATGGAGCAGGTAAACCCGATGTTTTGGGAGGTACCCTTACAATTAAAAATATTCCTGTTGCTGTATTGTTTGACACGGGTGTGTCGCGTAGTTTTATTGCTAGTAACACAGTGCACAAATTAAAGTTAAAACAGAGAAAGCTTAAAGATTCGGTTGATGTACATAATCCGATAGGGGGTTCTATTATTCTCGGTTCGTATTGTAGAGTGCCAGCCTCTTATTCTTTCTAAAAGTTTCCCTTTGATTTAATCGTTATGGATTTTCCCGAATTCGATATCATTCTCGGGCTGGATTGGTTAACGAAGTATGAAGCTGAGGTAAAGTGTGCGGAAAGAATCGTTAAAATTCGAACGAAGCTTGGACATATATTTATACCCTGTCATGGTTCGAATCCAGATAGAGAAGAATTTTGGTCGGCATTAGAACTTATCCCCACTTCCTTGGAAAAGATTCCGATTGTCAGAAACTATGCGGATGTGTTTGAAGAAGTTGAAAACTTACCTCCGCAAAGAGAAATAGAATTCCGAATCGATCTAATTCCCAATGCCAGACTAGTGGTACATCCAATTCGCAGAATGACTCCAGGGGAAAAAGAAGAATTAGGCGATCAAACTCGTCAACTGTTGTGGAAGGGTCTAATCAGGCCTAGCTTTTCTAATTGGGGTGCAGCTGTTGTGTTTGTCCCAAAGTATGACGGTACTCTTCGATTATGCGTTGATTACCGAGACCTCAACAAACAGACGCTCAAAAACAAGTATCCATTACCCCGCATCGATTATTTGCTAGACCAATTGAAAGGGGGCGAAAGTATTTTCCCGAATGGACCTAGCTACAGGTTTTCATCAATTGAGAATAGCAGAAGAGTGTGTTCCTTTGACAGCTTTCAGAGGTCCAGACATATTTTATGAATGGTTAGTAATGCCGTTTGGCCTATGCAACGCTCCAGCATACTTTGTCGATCTAATGAATAGAGTGTTCAGGGGAGTTCTGAATAAATTTATCCTCGTATTCATCGATGATATTTTAATCTACTCCAAATCAAAACCCGAGCATGAAAAACACTTAGAACAAGTATTGGAGATTCTAAGAAAGAACGTCTTCAAGGCCAAATTCTCTAAATGTGTCTTCTGGCAAGAAGAAGTCAAGTTTCTTGGCCATGTCGTGTCAGAGAAAGGGATTTCTGTTGACCCAAGCAAAATAACAGCGATTCAAGACTGGAAACAACCCACTACTCCCACAGAGGTTAGAAGTTTTATGGGGTTGGCTAGTTATTATCGAAAGTTCGTTAAGGATTTTTCGAAGATATCCGGTCCGTTAACGAAGCTCACGAAGAAACATGAGAAATTTAAGTGGACTTCTGACTGTGAAGAAGCTTTCCAGGAATTGAAATCGAAACTGACAACTGCTCCAGTGTTAACCATTATTGATGGCAATCAGGATTTAATGATTTGGACAGATGCTTCTATTAGAGGTCTTGGTGCAGTGTTAATGCAAAGAGGCCAAGTAGTCGCTTATGCAAGCCGCCAACTGAAACCGCATGAGAAGGATTATGTAACTCATGATCTTGAGTTGCTAGCTATCGTTTTTGCTTTGAAAATCTGGAGGCATTATTTATTGGGCGAAAAATTTATACTGCACACAGATCATCAATCATTGAAGTATTTATACACCCAGAAAGATCTGAATCTGAGATAGCAGCGTTGGCTAGAATTTCTTGCAGCGTATGATCTTGATATCCTGTATACGCCGGGGAAGGCTAACGTAGTAGCGGATGCGCTTAGTAGGAAAACCACAATCGTTGCCAATCTTATAATTACGCCAGGATTGATTGATAAAACATCTGTTCTTCAGGAAAGTGTCAATTTTGTGAAAGAGATGATAAAAAGGATTCAAAGGGGCGAAGGCTCCAGTTTCCAGGTGGATAGTGAGGGAGTTCTGAGGCTGAATAGAAGAATATGTGTTCCCGACATTCCTGAGCTCAAAAGAGAGGTGCTAGATGAATGCCATAAATCCAAATTTTGCATTCATCCCGGGGTGAGTAAAATGTACAACGATATCAAACGCACTTTCTGGTGGAAGGCAATGAAAAGGGATATTTCTTTGTATGTTAGCAGATGCCCTAATTGTCAATTGGTCAAGAGCGACCAACAGAAGTTAGCTGGACTGTTGCAACCGTTGGAAGTCCCAGGTTGGAAATGGGAACAGATTTCCATGGATTTCATAGATGGCTTGCCGCGAACCAGGAAAGGTAATGACAGCATTTGGGTAATCGTAGATCGCTTCACGAAGACTTCCCATTTTATACCTGTCAGATCCAATAGAACCGCTCAAAGTCTAGCACAGATATATTTCAAAGAAATCGTTAAGCTGCATGGAATTCCCATCAGCATAGTCAGTGATAGGGACCCGATATTTGCTAGCAAATTCTGGGAGGCTTTCCAGACAGAATTGGGAACGAAACTGAATATGAGCACTGCTTATCACCCTCAAACAGATGGCCAGACTGAGCGGGTGAATAGAATTCTAGAAGATTTATTGCGGCCTTGTATAATTGATTTTAGTGAGTCATGGGAAGATCACTTGCATTTGGCAGAATTCTCATATAACAATAACTATCAAGCAAGTTTGAGGATGTCGCCATTTGAAGAATTATATGGCAGACCGTGCAGATCTCTAGCATGTTGGGTAGAACCTGGCAATAGACTTGTGTTAGGACCCGATATGATTAGAGAAGCATCTGATAAAGTCGACTTCATCAAAAAGCAATTGAGAACCGCGCAAAGCTAACAGAAAAGTTATGCAGATTCTAGAAGAAGAGATTTGACATTTGCTGTTGGTGATCATGTTTATTTGAAAGTTTCTCCGATGAGAGGAGTAATTAGATTTGGCAAAACTGGGAAGTTGGCACCGAGATTTATTGGTCCCTTTCCTATACTCGAACGAATTGGAACTCTTGCTTATAGGGTTCAATTACTAGATTGGTTGCCTGGAGTGCATGATGTATTTCACGTATCTTAACTTAGAAGACATGTGCATGATCCGGATCTTGTTGTAGAAGAAGGAGCGCAACAGGATATAGACATAACTCCAGAATTAGCACTCAGAAGAGAGCCATTAAAGATTGTTGGCAAAGAAACTAGAGAACTAAGAAGCAAAAAGGTTCATTTAGTTAAAGTGCAGTGGAGTAGTGATCCTAGAGACTGTACTTGGGAGACTGAGGAAAGCATTAAGCAAGCTTACCCCAAATGTAGAGTGGACATCTCTGACTAATTCCGGTGTAAGGTACCTTTACAATACTTTGCATTTACATTTTGTTTTTACTATTGTTTCCTTTTCGGGGACGAAAAGTTTTAAGTGGGGGAGATTGTAATAACCCGGAAAATACGGGCCAATTTAAAATTTTTAAATTGGTGATTTCAAAGGAATTTGAACAATTGAAATAGAATATTTCAATAAAATAGTGAATTAGAAATAGTGAGTCGGTTTGAAAATTTGAATTCAAACTTTGACTGACTGTGCAGGGTGGAAAATATAATGGATTTTAGCGAAACCAAAAATATTTAAATCTGTTTATCAATACCATTCTAACGAATCTGAAAAATCGAAGTTTCATAACGGGAATCAAAAGTTATGGCCGAATGAATTTTCAGAGAGGTCGCTATATAGAATATATAGCCCTGGAAAATTGATATTTTGCAAACGACCTCGGAATTCGACGAAACCACTTTTGTTGGGTCCGGGATGTCAAATTATTGCTAGGTTTCAAATTTCATAATTTTTGAAGCTAGTATGTGAGTGTGGCAAAAGAAAGTGGGTTTGGTCAATTTCTGTTAAATTGGATCGACCAGAAAATGGCCATTTTTCAAACGATCTCAGAATTCGACGAAACTAGTTTTGTTGGGACCGTATCGTCAAAACATAGCTAGATTTATTTTTCTGGAATTTTTCGAATCAATTTGTGGCCCTGGCAAATTGAAATGTATGTTCAGAGTTAAAATTAAATGTTTTATACTTTAATTTGAAAAATAACTGACTGTAACAGTCGAATTGGCCAACGAAACATATCCCATTGTGTCCGGGATGGGGGTATTTAGCTAGGGACGACAGTCGTTGGACTTGAAAAGGAGTTCGTTGGAGAAAACACTATTTAAAATATAATATATATATCGATCAATCAGAATTTTTCTTTCATAAATAAAATAAACCCCCCCCCCCCCCCCCCCCGTAACCCTCGACTTCAACGGCGAAACCCGTTCGATTCTTCCCGACGAGATTCCGACCGCCTCAGCCTCCTATCGCCGCCGCCACCACCTGCCATCGAACCGCCTCCTCCTCCTCTTCAAATCCGACCAACTCCCTCCACCCCTTCGTCGCCGCCTCCGCCTGAATCGAGCCCAGGAAGTCGTCGACTTCCCATCGCCGCCCCGACCAGATCCGACCAACGAGCTGCACCTAACCGCCACCGACATGACCGCCGCTCGAAGCTCTTCCACGTCAGCACCTCCGATCGTACCCATCTGCCACGGATTTCGCGAAAACCGCAACCCTAGTTTCGAACCATCATGAAAGGTGAGTCCTTTTTGATGTCTGCACTTTGAAAAATATTATCTTTTTGGTGTGTTGACGAAATTCGATGAAACAGGAAACATCGGGACCGCAAGGAAGCTCTCTACCACAAAGAAGAAGCCGCGTATTTTTCTGAGTCATCTACGATTTTTAGCACTCCGCAAACCAATGTGAGAAATCTAAATTAAATGAATTTGAATGGAAAATGTTGTGTATAAATTATATAAGAGAAATATAAATTACACACGTGTTGTATACCACATGTACATGCGTAGTGTAAGCTATATAAGCGAAGTATGAATTATACATGCATAGAATAATTGATATATGTGTTGAAATGCAAGTGAAATATAGCAATTATATATAAATATATATATATATATATATATATATATATACATACATACATACTCCCCTCGTCCACAAACCATGGACGATATTTATTGTTGTGAATTGGTGTGAAATATTGGATGAAAAATACGAATGGTTGAATAATTGTTTGTGGTTGATATTGTTTGGTTGTGGTTGAAAAATACCCATTGGTGATTGAAATGAATTGGAAATATTTGTGGAAATAAAAATAAAACATGCCGCCTGCGTGCGAATTAGATGCATGAATCCCCATTGTCAAAAACCGCGAGGTTTTAAGGTAGAGCGAGGAGCCGTACTAGGGACGGTGCCGGTTTTAACTACCCTACCGTTATGCTGCCGAAATTTTGAATAATATTCATGTGTTAGAATTATTTCATATGTTGAAATTATCTTCATGCGTTGAAATTAAAGCCATATGCTGAAACTATATCCATGTGTAGAAATGTTCATGTGTTGAAAAGTGATATGTGAAAATTAAATTCATTTGTGAATGAATGAAGTGTTTAAACAATAAAAATCACATTTTTATAATATATATGAAGTATGAAAAATATTCGCCTTATATAAATAGTTTCAACAATAAAAATTCCATCTTTCTAATATGAACAACATAAATAAAATATCCATGTGTGGAAAAGCTCATGTGTTGAGAAGTGTGTGTAGTGGAAAAGTTCATGTGTTGAATAAAAAGATCGAACAATAAAAATTACATTTTTATTGAATCTATGAAGAATTGAAACCATCCGTTTGTCGAATAAATATTTTAAATGATGAAAATATCATTTTTATCATCTATGTGATATGCTAAGGATATGCGGACGTTGAAATAATTATTAGTGAATTAGATATTATTTTTAACATGCATAGGAACTAAAGAAAATAATCATGTGTTGAAATCTATTTTAGTTCACCAAAATTACCATCTTTGAAATGTGAAGTGTTAAAAATAGCCACTTGTTCAAATAAATATGCATGAGTTGAAATATACATTGATTAGCTAATGATATGATTTTAGCCTATGCATGCAACATTAGAATGAATGGTGTTTTTAAACCAAAGTAAAACAAATATGAAGTTGAATGGAAAATGATAAGTGATAAAAATTGTATATATGTACATGCATATTTATTGAACAGGTTATAGCAAAGGGGCTAGAGAAGAGGAATAAAATTTTGTGCCCGACAAATAGGTACACATTTACCGTTTTGTTTGGGTGATGATTTTATGAGCCTGTTGGCTAGCCGCTTGGCTTTTTCTTTTTCTTTTTCTTTTTGACATGAGACGCCCGTGTGGCTATTTGGGAATTTTCTCAGCCCCTCCCGTACAAAGGAGGTTATGGCGAAATTTTCCAAAATTTAAAGGCGTTAGTGAAATAATTGAAGTGAAAACGATATAGGAATTTTTGGACGAACTATATTTATATAAATAAAATTAAAACGAAACGTGGCCGTGCAGTTCGTGTTTTGAAACCGTGATTTCAAACGACTAGTGCGGGAAATCCGACCATTGGATTTTCCCGAAACCGCAACCGTTGGGTTCTCCTTGGAAATGTCTTTCCAACGGCACCAACTTTGTGAAGATCCGACGGTTGGATTGTCTGGAATGTTTAATTCAAATCTTAAGAAAAACAGCGCCAGAAACGATTATATTTATATATATATATATACATAAGTATAATTAAATAAAATCGAATAACGACGCTGTAGTTCGTAAATTAAAATCGTAACATCAAATGGCTAGTGTGGAAGATCCGACCGTCGGATTTTCCCAAAACTGAAATCGTTGGATTCGTTTTGAAATGACCTTCCGAATGATACCAAATTTGTGAAGATCCAACGGTTAGATTTTCAGATATGTGTAAAACAAAATTAGTGAAAAACAGCGTCAGTGCATCGGCACGACCTGAAACGTCGTTTAATTAAATATGGTCGTTTTAAAATAAATAAAAATGGCGATATATCGTTATAAAATACTATAGGCATTATAGAGTGGAAATAAACCAATTTCGTTGTGTTTGCTTGATATGTGATGGTTGAATGTATTTAACATGAGAATTATAACTAAAGAACTGAGATGTGAATGTTGAATAGTCCAACCATGTGATTAATTGATTTGAAAATCTAAATATACGTGGGTTATTTGAAAAGGCCGAGTTCATCTCATTTCAAATAATCGATCGTCGTTGAGAAGTCGAAGAGTCGAAGACGGTTGAAGACCGACGATCTTCACATTGGATGGATGGGCGCTACTGATGCTCGTGATTGGAGTAGCTAACATGAAGGAGCTGAAGTAGTAGCCGTCCAAACATACTGTTGATTGTACGGATATGCAAGGAATTGGTGCCTCCGGTTTCATTCAGACCCAGAACGGACTTGTAAATGGACTGTGTGTCTGACATTGGATTTTGTTCTTTGTTGATTGATCTCTGTTAAATATATATCTGTTTGGTGACGGAGAATTTATTCTCTTGCTTAACGCCCTTCTCTGAGACGTACGAGCTCAGAGGTTATGTATTGATAGAAATCAGTCGCATGGAGTGGATTGCCTATGTGGCACGCCTGAGTGACATATGATCAAGGCTTCTGTTGTAAGGAAAAGTCTTGTGGTTGATGATCAAAGCATGGTCTGTGTGACGTAGCTTTGTGTATAACGTGAATTCACGAGCCTCACACCCCGGTATGAGTCAAAAACGGGAGAAGGACCCAAGGAGTGCACGGCGTTTCTTTCTAGCTATGGTGGTGTCAGTGACCTCCCAGCCCTGACATTTATATCTACTTTTCACCTGTTTGGTTGTTGGAATACGAGGCGCCTCGATTATAGGTCTGTAAGGACCGGGAAACGTGTGTTCAGGAATTGCAAATCCTCAAAAGTAAGAGAGGACTGGCCTTGGAGGATCCAGGGATTGTTGTGTGTGGTCCCGAGGCATTTGCTAGAGTGTCTCGAATCGGAGAGGAGCTTGCCCCTTGCCTCGACTCATGAAGGAATCCAATTTCCAATACGAAATATGCGGACGTGATTGTATTGCTAGTACGGCGACATAGTGGTATGGGTCATTTATGCTGCCTATGATTGATATTTATGATTGAAATCACTTTTGAAACATATATGCACTAGTAATAATATCAAACACTTTTGTTTAATTCGTATGAAGCATTTTTGGCCATTATAAGGTAAAAACTCTATCCTCCGGCTTGCGTTGCATTGTGTGATGGGACCTGAGTCTTATAATGGCTTCATTTTATAAAAAGCATTGCGATGATTTAATCATTTACTTTATTTCATGCACTAGCACTCATTGGAGTAAACCCGTTCCGCGAAAGTGGCGTGGTCCTTTGATTTGCCTTATTATTGTTGTTAATAAGTTAAGTAAATTTCTCATACCAGTCCCATGACTGACTCGTAGTTTGTTTCACCTTGCAAACTCGGGTGCCCTCATTTTCACATGGGCAGCCTAGTTACAGGTTTCTGACGCACTTTTGGCTCATGGCGAGGCTTGACTACACCGTGCTGACTTGGATTTTCTCCGCCATTATTGTATCTATATTATGATTCCGCCATTGGCGATGTAGACTGATATTTATTTTGTGTACTCTTTATGTATGATTCCGCCTCAGGCGATGGTGACTGATTATGTATCATTATGCACTAAGTTGTATCCTGTACTGTGCTCTCTGATGTGATGATATCTATATGATTCCGCTGTCATATGTGTGTAAATTATTCTATTTTCTGTTTATGCTATTATCTGTGATCTGCTAATGATGATTAATGTGTTATATTCCAATGATTATCCTTAACACCGCGTCACGGGGTTTTGGGGTCGTCACAGCTGCCCTCTTCCATAATAGATTCTATTGCATTTGCTAAAACCTTTTGTTGTCCATTTGTATGCTGAGCAGATGTTGTATTTTTAAAACAAATTCTTTCATATGTCCCTCTTGGATTAGATTCTGAATAATCCCATCCAATACCTTCCACTCATCAGTCTTACGCCTGTTGGTCTTGTGAAATTCGCAATAATTACCACTGGAATAAGGTTCAGGGCAATTCTTGGCCTTGAACGAGATGGGGAAGTTATTAACCCTTTCTTTCGCAATAGCATATACGAAGGAGATGGGATTGCTCAGGGCGATCGAGTTAGTATTAAAATCTTCCCATCTTGATCTTTTTTGATTTCCCTCTGGGGGCTTTCGTCCGCAGTTCAACCTTCCTCCTTCCCCTCGAGGTATGAACTTTCTCTTTGTGAATTATAATTTGTCCACGCGAATAAACTTGTCAGCTTGGAAGTGAAAGTCTTGTAATTCTTTATAGCCGTGAATGTATAATTCTTTCCAGAAGGGGGTATTTTCAATTAGCCCTGAATGCACGACTATAAATTTATCACGGTCGTTAATACCCTTGGCCTTTAATGCCTCGATGTTGAACCTTTTCAGGTAATCTTCTAGAGACTCTCCCTGCCTCTGTTTAATGTTAGCGATGACTGTGTAGTCAATTGTCGGATGTTTGCAGATGCAGAACTACGCAGAAAATTCGTAAGAGAACTGTTTCCACGAATAAATGGTGTTTTCTCTGCATTGAAGGTATCACTTTGCTACTTCCCTGTAACACCCCACCTCCGCCAGGGTCACTCGCAAAGGAATGCACTAGCTTTGGAGGGGCATTATTGGTAAACATGCATGATGATATAGCAAGGCAGGACATGACATATATATATATATGTAAATAAACAGAGTAAGTAAATAAAACAGCGGAAGATTTTTAACCCATTTCAAAACACAAGTCTGGTACATCGAAATGTCAATTTCCCAAAATTACAAGTCTAGATAAATACATCATCTGATAAACTGAAAATACATAAGTACTATCCCCAAATAAGAGTGATAAACCATAGCGGCTCAAGTCCAAAGCATACTTGAGCTATCCAAGGAAGCGGCTAAAATCCAAGCTAGGCTCCTGTATTCCCTCCCTGAGAACCTGGGGGGGGGGGGAAACGGAAGAAAAGAGGCGAAACAAAACGGGTCAGTCAAAAAGACTGAGTAAGCCCTGCTACGATCAGTCTATAAACTAATAAAGTTAACATCATGATGGAAACTGAGATGATCATAGATAACAACATACTGACATGGTAAATTAACCACAAAATAGATAGAGGTGTCATCGCATAAACAGAGTTAAGTTTTGCACCACGGTGTACTAGCAAACCAACATAACAGGTATTGATCCCTTAGCCCAAACTTTGGCCCAATAACATGAAGTGACCTTAGTATAAGGTCCAACCCAACGGTCTAGTTGATCGGCTCCCTATAAGCCTAACACGTCAAGTGTTGATGTCCATACGGCCCACATATGGATGTAGGTAGTCTGTGCTGGGCCCACCTTTGGGTGTATCAAGCCCTCGGTTGTCGACCCCGGACACTTAAGCAATAATGCACAGCCCTAACCTACTGGTACCCGTGCCTCGAGTTTGTCCAACATCGGACTACGTGCACGTCCGTAGCCCGCCGGACCCGCACCGCTGTACCACTCGGCCATCGCCCTTTGGTCGTTTACATCCGTCCAGTAATCGTGCCCCGCCCTAGCCTAGTTTCTAGGGTTGTGATGATACCAAACTGGGATTACTGCCGGAACAGACCCGCCGCTAGGGTTTCCTAAGAGGGTTAAGTGTGATTTAACCCTTCACTAATCCTGGATTAAACTGGTTAAGTGTGGCTTAACCCCATTCTAATCCCTTGAACTCCCAAATGGATTAAACTAGTTAAGTGTAGCTAACGGTTCACAACTTAACCACATTCTAATCCCTTGAACTTCCAAATTGGTTAAGTATCAGTGGACCCTGACTTAACCCTAATCATGAGGCATTAATTAATTTAATGCACCTTAACCTCTCACATTAGACCTTGTTGTGGTTACTAGTTAGGCCGGGCGGGTCCGGGTAGCTTTACACCACAACTTGGTCTAACCTCGGGTCTTGGCACCCCATGACCAACTTCTCACATTGGGTCCTATTGTTTGTAGCCACTAGTTAAGCCGGTCGGTTCCGGGTAGAATTACGCTACAAACTCAACCCAACCTCGAGTTGGCCACACTTATGTTTTCTAAGTGTCATGTCCACTTTATTTCAAAACATAATCACAAGTCAAACAATTACTTGGGTAGACCTAACTTAATAGGTAAATTCCCAAGGGGTAGACCTAACTTAATAGGTAAATTCCCAATCTTATATTTTTATGTATTTTAAGTTTACCCCAAAACCCCCAACGTCATTCTATCGCTTATATATTCGTAGTAACGCATAACGGATAGGAAGAGGGAATTTGGCACAACCTAAACTTGCACAACCTAGCGTAGTGAACTTGCATATTACCATAAAACATGCATAACATGTTAAACTTGCATAACTTGTCATTTTAAACTTGCATAAACATGCACAACTTGCCAAAACATGCACAACTTGTCAAAACATGCACAACTTGTCATTTTAAACTTGCATAAACATGCACAACTTGTAAATCTTGCAAATCATGGCTTAGTATACATGCATAACTTAATAGATTTGCAAATCATGGCTTAGTACCCTTGCATAACATGCACAACTCAATAAACATACATAAACCCCAACTTTCATCATACATTAACTTTATAGTTTCTAAATGAGGGTAAGAGGGCTTACAATGCTTATGCGGACTCAAATGAGTATAACAAATGCAAGAAACCCCTTATGCAACTAATTAAAACCCCCAAATGCAAGCAAACTTGATCAAGACTCCTCCTTTATGATGCCAATTGAAAAACAAGCCTTTAATGCAAGCTAAGGAGGATCATACAAGCCTAAATACCCTTGTATGCATGGAAATCTCTTAGGGATTTGATTAGGAATTGTATGAAGAGGGTGGAGGCCATGAGAGTTTGGATTTTGGCATAGTTTAGTTACTAGGATGAATAATGAGTGATTTAGGGTAGGTTAGGGTCTTATTTATAGATTAGGTTAGTGATTTGGACCATAGGATTAACCCTAGGATAGTTTTGGCCCGTCAGATCTCGGAACTCTCTAGAACCAAGCCACCCAATCAAGCCCAAATCAGAAATGGTGCACCAGGCTAGACTGCCTGGGCACCCCCTGTCGACAGGGCTGTCGACAGGGCAGTCGACTCCCTGGGGACCCTGTCGACAGGCCTGTCGACATGGGGCCCCTGGCGGGAGTTTTCCCGCCTTGGCCCAACTGGCCCAATTCTTTAAATTTGAATCTGTTTTTACTTAGGATTTTTCTGAAAACTTCAATGGGCCTTAACTGGGTCATACGGACTCCGATTTTCGAAAACTCGGACTCTATTTCGCGTATTTTTCCGAGACGAACGCAATGGCATAGCCCGTTTCCCTTAATTCAGATTTTATAATTTAATTCTGCCTCAATTTATGTTATAACAGATTATTAAAAATACGGGTTGTTACATTCTCCCCTCCTTAAAGGATTTCGTCCCCGAAATCTTCAAGTTAGGAAGAACGTATCCTACCATCCAATCATCCATCTACTCAAAGCATCATCCCCGAGCAATCATTGTCCTTAAAAGATTCTAAGTGTGGTATGAACATATGCAAAAGTGTGTGTATATGTACTTATCTAATGCAAAGATCAGGCGGTTACTGATACAGTAAACCTCCTTAATGCATATGTATGTAAATCAGGCGGTTACTGATACAGTAAACCTCCTTAATGCACATGTATGTCAGTGAAATGAATCCATATGTATGCAAATTCCTAACATAATGTATAATATCTTCATGCGTGCTCAATCATACATCCATATGCAACATCCATGTGATAGCATACGAATTTCGTCCAAGAATAAGCATAAACACTCATGCACATGCAATATGAGGAGTGTGTGAGCCGATCTAGTGCCTAATCGTGTATAATGCATCCACGAGCAACCATTTGCAAACACTTGCAACCACTTGCAACCATCAAGCATAACATGTTTCAAACACATGTTTCAACCAAAAGGGTTTCTACCTAAGGTTCTCATGACAAGATAGACACGATAAACTAGATAAACTAGATATACTAGACAAACTCCCTTTTGGATTACAAGAAATCCGTTCAAACTTTGACATATAGTACTAACCGATGAGTCTTAACCCCCTTATGGAGTTCACAACAGAAATAGGATCGAGAATGGGATCGAGAGGACATATATAAAAGATAACTTGCAAGCAAGCTCCGCAGGAAAACGAGGATCAAGGGTGCACTCTTAAAAAGAGATATGATGCGCGTATCTAGTCTTCCCTCTTCTTAGTCACGTTTCCTTGAGCTTAACCCCACTGTGCTTTGACTATCTTTCACTTCATAATTCCTTGGCTTCCTAACTCCTATTTCCCAAATTCGAGTTGGAACTCATTTCATTATCGCCTCTCGTCCTTCTTTTCCACTTATTCTCCCTTCTGTATACTTGGCTTAAACATACTATAACCTCATGATCTCCTGCCAGCTCTCCAAAATTCACTAGTGAATCTTGGATCTCGTCTACTTACTATAAAGTATTCCATGCAGCCGAACTTTCTCTTGAAAATACCAATCCGCGTTGCCAACGCGATTTTCTATAACTCATGCTTAATCGAAATGAACCATCCGCCTATGAGTGATAGGCCATACCTAGATTCAGTTGCCTACCCACGGCTTCCTGTAGGCTCCTTCAAAACTGGCCAACTTCTTGAGGGTAAACCGTTGCTGACCATGATGCAGTCCTCTCGCTCTTCACCGGACTGAAATGGGCACTCTTCGTGAGTCTATCTATTATGACCCTCATATCCGTATTCCCTTTCTTTGATCTAGGTAGTCTATCCACATAATCTATCGAGATGTTTTCATACTTCCCTTGCGGAACCCCCAATGGAGGTAATGGCCCACTGGGCTTCTATGACTTGGCCTTAACTTGGTGGCACAACATGCATCCAGAGGCCAACTCGGCCACCTCCTCGAGTGATGCGCATCTTCAAGAACCTTCTTTACCAAGTCTTCCTCTCGAGGAACACATAATCTCTCATCGCGCCTTAGTCATCCCTTGTCATCTATGATATATCTAACGAGGTGACTTAACATCTTGCCTCGAATCAACTGGTCCATGTTCTTGACCAACTGCGGGTCTTCTTCCCGTGAAACTCCCTTCTTGACCCAGAAGAGTAAGTCTAAGCTCCGGGAATGCTAACTAACTAGCCAAACGGAGAAAGCTTCTTACTTCAATTGCCCTTCTCAGAGCTTTCCGGTCTTAAACCGCAACCACTTCAGCGGAATCCACCGCTAAGCCTTACTTAAGAACTATGTGCCCAAGAAATCCAACTTCTTTCCTCCAAAGTGACATTTGGAGAATTTGACCTTCAACTGGAGGCTCTAAGCGTATCCATCTCCTTCTTGAGATGTCTAACATGCTCTTCCTCGTTCTTTTGAGGAGATCAAATACTGTCTACTACGACCCGGACAAACTTGTTCAAGGACTCCCTAAACACCCTAACCATCCAGTTTACGTAATATGCGGGTGCATTAGTCAGACCAAATAGTATGACTAGCCATTCTAAAACCCATCTAGAGTCCTAAACGCAGTCTTGTCAATTCCATCCTCAGCCATCCTAAGCTGATGGAATCCGGCAGCTAGATCAAAAGAAAACAGATGCTCCTACAAGCTGATCAAACAAATCATTGATCCCTGGTAACGGTTGTCTATTCTTTTCAACATGTAAGCGAAGCAAACTATCCATATTAGTAACGAATACTACTGGAGCACCCTACTCGGAAATGCCTCGTCTCAGTAAGTTCTTCCCAAGCAACTCCTTGACTTGCTTTCTTACTCTCACCTCGTGAGGTCACGTGCCTAACCGGTCACGAAACTGGCTTGGTATTACCAACCAGATAATACGGAAATCTATCCCACGTCTAAGGGTAACCCCTTCACTTTCCCCAAGATATCAGGATATTCTCGGACTACCCTCACAGATTGCAAACTATCGATAGACGAGTTGAGGGATTCAAGATAACATAACATGACGGGACCCATAGGGTTACTAGAAATTTCTAAGGGTACGGCTGAGGCGAGTCATGAGCCTCACAACCCTATATACAAAAACCCAGAATGGCTCCAAAATAGGACGACCATTCCATGCCCAAAACCAACCCATATCCCCCGAAACCGAGAATATAAACATCCCACGAGAATTCTATACTCAAGATAGAAATTTTCAAATCCACTCAGACCACAGAAAGGCGGGTAGAACCCCCAATTGGATTTGAAACACAGACGGGATCCTCAACTAGGCTAGTACTTAGGTGCAAACTTTCAACTAGATCAGATGAAATAAAACTATGCGATGTGCCAGAATCAAACAAAGTTCGAACAGGGAAAATCAAAAAAAAATGTAAACAAGATTTTCAACAGGAACACTACCTCTATCATGAGCTGGAAGGACGGGGTTGAGGGGATGAATTCGCCCTCCAGATAGTCCTGCACACTGAGTCTGACCTTGCCCTTGTTTCCTTGGGCAATCCTTGCTGAAATGTCCAAACTCACCACAATCAAAGCATTCGCCCCGCTTTCTCTTCTCCTTCTTCCTACATTCCCTGGCCATATGTCCAACTTTACCACAGAAGTTACATTTCATATTCTTGCCCCGTTTTCCGGAGTTTACTCTTTTGCCTTGAGACTCATTTGCCTTGACCTCTTTCTTGTCATTGTTATCTTCTTCTTGTAGTAGGGCCAAATTCACCAAATTCTCGAAAGTCGCCCCCAAGGGTATATGAGACATGGCCAAACCATGTAACGGCTCGTTTAATCCTAGAGCAAAGTGTAGGGCCTTCTTCTGAGCTGTATTAACCAAGTCTAAATCGTCCTGAGCCAGTTGATTAAACTTATCTATGTATTCCCTAATAGTCATGTCCCCTTGCTTCAGTGATAAGAATCTCAGTCCAAACCTTCCTCTAAAGTCATCCCAAGCCTCAATTGGCCTAGTCGCGGTGGTGACTACCCACCAACGTGCAGCTTCTTCCTTTAGCAACCATACTGCTAATAAAACCTTCCTGCGGTCACCTATATCAAAGGTGGCTAAAAGATCTTCGGTCTCTTTCAACCAATTCCTTGCCTCTACAAAAGTCTCGGTTCCAAAGAAATTCCTGCAACCCATCGCCTTAAAATCTTGGCAAATCTTGGCGAAGTCAATTTGAGGATGCTGGGGGGAAGGAGGAAGAGGGACATCAACTACCGGAGGAGGAGTAATATTTGCGGGGCCGGCTTCGGTCGCCCTAGCCTCCAAAAGTCTCCTATACCAAACAGGTACGTGTACTCCCTCCGGAATGGCAAAGTTGTCGGCCATACTGGAAACGAGGAAAAAGATAGATTCAGAATGGAGAAAAAAAAAACGAAGGAATTTTGCTAATGGCTTTTTGGGGAATAGCCTTTTAAAAATAACTAGACTTTTCTTTGGAAAATACTTTATACTTGGTTTTGAAAGTAGTTTTTCAAAAGTTTTAAAAACCTTTTTTATCCCTTCTCGTAAACCATATGCTCTGATACCAAATGTAACACCCCACCTCCGCCAGGGTCACTCGCAAAGGAATGCACTAGCTTTGGAGGGGCATTATTGGTAAACATGCATGATGATATAGCAAGGCAGGACATGACATATATATATGTAAATAAACAGAGTAAGTAAATAAAACAGCGGAAGATTTTTAACCCATTTCAAAACACAAGTCTGGTACATCGAAATGTCAATTTCCCAAAATTACAAGTCTAGATAAATACATCATCTGATAAACTGAAAATACATAAGTACTATCCCCAAATAAGAGTGATAAACCATAGCGGCTCAAGTCCAAAGCATACTTGAGCTATCCAAGGAAGCGGCTAAAATCCAAGCTAGGCTCCTGTATTCCCTCCCTGAGAACCTGGGGGGGGAAACGGAAGAAAAGAGGCGAAACAAAACGGGTCAGTCAAAAAGACTGAGTAAGCCCTGCTACGATCAGTCTATAAACTAATAAAGTTAACATCATGATGGAAACTGAGATGATCATAGATAACAACATACTGACATGGTAAATTAACCACAAAATAGATAGAGGTGTCATCGCATAAACAGAGTTAAGTTTTGCACCACGGTGTACTAGCAAACCAACATAACAGGTATTGATCCCTTAGCCCAAACTTTGGCCCAATAACATGAAGTGACCTTAGTATAAGGTCCAACCCAACGGTCTAGTTGATCGGCTCCCTATAAGCCTAACACGTCAAGTGTTGATGTCCATATGGCCCACATATGGATGTAGGTAGTCTGTGCTGGGCCCACCTTTGGGTGTATCAAGCCCTCGGTTGTCGACCCCGGACACTTAAGCAATAATGCACAGCCCTAACCTACTGGTACCCGTGCCTCGAGTTTGTCCAACATCGGACTACGTGCACGTCCGTAGCCCGCCGGACCCGCACCGCTGTACCACTCGGCCATCGCCCTTTGGTCGTTTACATCCGTCCAGTAATCGTGCCCCGCCCTAGCCTAGTTTCTAGGGTTGTGATGATACCAAACTGGGATTACTGCCGGAACAGACCCGCCGCTAGGGTTTCCTAAGAGGGTTAAGTGTGATTTAACCCTTCACTAATCCTGGATTAAACTGGTTAAGTGTGGCTTAACCCCATTCTAATCCCTTGAACTCCCAAATGGATTAAACTAGTTAAGTGTAGCTAACGGTTCACAACTTAACCACATTCTAATCCCTTGAACTTCCAAATTGGTTAAGTATCAGTGGACCCTGACTTAACCCTAATCATGAGGCATTAATTAATTTAATGCACCTTAACCTCTCACATTAGACCTTGTTGTGGTTACTAGTTAGGCCGGGCGGGTCCGGGTAGCTTTACACCACAACTTGGTCTAACCTCGGGTCTTGGCACCCCATGACCAACTTCTCACATTGGGTCCTATTGTTTGTAGCCACTAGTTAAGCCGGTCGGTTCCGGGTAGAATTACGCTACAAACTCAACCCAACCTCGAGTTGGCCACACTTATGTTTTCTAAGTGTCATGTCCACTTTATTTCAAAACATAATCACAAGTCAAACAATTACTTGGGTAGACCTAACTTAATAGGTAAATTCCCAAGGGGTAGACCTAACTTAATAGGTAAATTCCCAATCTTATATTTTTATGTATTTTAAGTTTACCCCAAAACCCCCAACGTCATTCTATCGCTTATATATTCGTAGTAACGCATAACGGATAGGAAGAGGGAATTTGGCACAACCTAAACTTGCACAACCTAGCGTAGTGAACTTGCATATTACCATAAAACATGCATAACATGTTAAACTTGCATAACTTGTCATTTTAAACTTGCATAAACATGCACAACTTGCCAAAACATGCACAACTTGTCAAAACATGCACAACTTGTCATTTTAAACTTGCATAAACATGCACAACTTGTAAATCTTGCAAATCATGGCTTAGTATACATGCATAACTTAATAGATTTGCAAATCATGGCTTAGTACCCTTGCATAACATGCACAACTCAATAAACATACATAAACCCCAACTTTCATCATACATTAACTTTATAGTTTCTAAATGAGGGTAAGAGGGCTTACAATGCTTATGCGGACTCAAATGAGTATAACAAATGCAAGAAACCCCTTATGCAACTAATTAAAACCCCCAAATGCAAGCAAACTTGATCAAGACTCCTCCTTTATGATGCCAATTGAAAAACAAGCCTTTAATGCAAGCTAAGGAGGATCATACAAGCCTAAATACCCTTGTATGCATGGAAATCTCTTAGGGATTTGATTAGGAATTGTATGAAGAGGGTGGAGGCCATGAGAGTTTGGATTTTGGCATAGTTTAGTTACTAGGATGAATAATGAGTGATTTAGGGTAGGTTAGGGTCTTATTTATAGATTAGGTTAGTGATTTGGACCATAGGATTAACCCTAGGATAGTTTTGGCCCGTCAGATCTCGGAACTCTCTAGAACCAAGCCACCCAATCAAGCCCAAATCAGAAATGGTGCACCAGGCTAGACTGCCTGGGCACCCCCTGTCGACAGGGCTGTCGACAGGGCAGTCGACTCCCTGGGGACCCTGTCGACAGGCCTGTCGACATGGGGCCCCTGGCGGGAGTTTTCCCGCCTTGGCCCAGCTGGCCCAATTCTTTAAATTTGAATCTGTTTTTACTTAGGATTTTTCTGAAAACTTCAATGGGCCTTAACTGGGTCATACGGACTCCGATTTTCGAAAACTCGGACTCTATTTCGCGTATTTTTCCGAGACGAACGCAATGGCATAGCCCGTTTCCCTTAATTCAGATTTTATAATTTAATTCTGCCTCAATTTATGTTATAACAGATTATTAAAAATACGGGTTGTTACATTCCCCCTGAAAGGTCACTGGGAAAAGACGAGATCTAACGGCTCCTGAAGCATTATAGAGATCCATCTGGCCATCGAAAGCCATTAGATGGTCATTAGGGTCAGTTGTTCCAAAATATTTTATGGTTGGAACCTTCACCCTAGATGGTATTATGGTGCTCATAATTGCATCAATGAAAGGAGCTACTCTTTCATTGTCATTCACCCTATCATCCTGGGTCCTCTTCCCTTTGCTCCCCAACAAGTCTTTAATAGTCTTCTGAGCAATGTGTTTAAGATAAGCCTCTGTGTTGGTGTAGTTTTCTCTTTTAGGGTCATAACCTTTGGAAGTGGAACTCCCGGATTGCTCTTGCTCACATTGATTTCCTTGATGATCTATTCCCGTCAAAAGGCACTTTTTCTTCTTAGAGTAAGTAGTTTTGAGCTTCTCTTTTACATCAGTGTGTTGAATTGGAGCTTTTCTTTTTAGAGGCTTATTCGTTTCTCTTTGATCGGACTCAGTAAATCTTGAAGACTTCTGCGCTGGAGCTGCATTCATTTGAGCTTGCATCTCTTGGAGTTGCTACTCCAAAGCCATAGTTCTTGCAACATTATCTTCCATGGAGTTTTGATTTGGTGGTTGTATTGGGCTGGATGTGGCTCCTCTTTCATTATTGTTCAGATTAAGCGTTAGATTCGTGTTTCCTTCAAGGGTTGCATTAGGAGTCGGTTCCTAATTTTTTTTCTCTTCCAATCCTTTTGATTTCATCTGTCCTACCATGGAGAAATCAGTTTAACAAATTAATTTTTGATAGATTAACCACAAGGTCGGAGGTTCAAGACCTTTCCTCTAGCGCCAAAATGTTAACGATATTTTCCGTCAACACTCGGAATGAGTTATATAGAACATGTATTTAAGAAATATGATGTAACCATGATCCAGGATTACTGAAAGACATTCAGGAATCGACGCTCCTTAGCTAAATCAACCTTTCTTTAGGTATCAAAATCTCGGTTCTGAAGATTAGTTATTCTTCCCTCAAGGGTTGAATATCATGCTTGTAGTGTTATGGAGTTCTGAAGTACCCTGAAGAAGGTTTATTTAGTTTGGCACAACTGAGGCCTTATGCAATCAGTTAATCTCTAGATCATGAATAAGATGATATACATTGTGATAAGAAGAAAACAAGATAATGCTTCCTGATATTCAGAAGGTAAGGGTACCGCAATGCTTATTGACTTAAACGATCCTTCCGCATCGAGCCAGCCCGAAGGGCTGTGGTTGCGTCAGTGATCAAGCCATAAGCTTGTAGTTAACCCCTTTTCTGTGGTTGAGAAGCATTAGGCTAATTATGAGAGGTTTGATTTACGTTTCCATCCCCTGAGATTAAAAAAGGGGGAAGACTTCGGGTTTCACGAAGCCCTTCCTCCTTTACGAAGGTGTCGTGAACAACTCTTTCATACGAAAGGTTAGTGTTAACTCCTTGTTTCATCATAAATGGCACAACATGATTATCAAATCACAGAATGTTTAAGTCTCGGACTTCTCCATTTATAAATCGTAGATGTATTACAAGAGTTGAAGAAATCCCCAATTCGATTTGGAAGTTAGGGTTTGCTTCTTAGAAAAGAAGAAACAAGATTGAGAAATGAAGAATCTATCCCCAAAAAGTGACCCCTGGGGTCTTATCTATAGAGAATTCAGCGTCCCTTCTGCCCCGTTGGGCCTGTAGGAGCCTCTGTCGGCCATTTTCCTCCTTGGTCTCGGATGCTTTAGCTTTCGACCGCTTTGTAGTGTCGATTATAGCTTCCGGAATGAGGGTCCCGGATAGTTAAAGCTTCTTCGAGGTTGATAAGGGCTTGTTGATGTAAATGGATTTTGGAAGGCATTTGTGCTCCCGGTAATAGCTTCTGGGTGTAGGCTTCTGGTTTTCTTATGAATACTTTGAGTAGCTTGCCCTCGTGATGTATGTAGATAGCTGCCAGTTCAGAACCCTTATTGGTGTCGGCACCAGGCAGATTAGTATGGATAGCCTGTATCCACTTTAGGGTTCTGGTTTGCTTTCCGGTGGAGCTTTAGGATGGAGCCTAACCTTCTGGATGGTGGTTTCTGGTGTTTCACTCATTGCCTAATAGGATGACCTCCTGGTTCTTGAATATTTCGGGGCTAGTTCCAGATAACCCCTGGTCACTTTAAGCTTGGTATCTTTAATGCCTTTATCTCCTGATGTATCGATGTTTAAGCAGGTTAGTACTGATAGCCCTTCCGTCTTTCTTGGTTTCAATTAGAGGAATTCTTGACTCCCTCTTTCTTAGCTTCTAACTTGGATGACCTTTTGTTATAAAACCACCCTGCCGGATAGACCTTGCCGGCATTTTGTAGCTTTTGAGTTTTCTCCGGTGTTTGGCTTTTTCCTTCTGGAGGATTCTTCTATGCCTGTGCTCATCTAATACCCCTTCACTTGTCAGCCTGTTTAGTGGTTAATTTTGGTAGTAGCAGGTCTAATTCAAACTAAATAGATAAGTTATTATAACTGTATTCGTAAATTTCTCACTCATCTTATAGCATCCAAATCCAAAGTTTGAACCTTTAGGCCTACACTACAATCCCAAATTCTTATAAATCTACAATTTATTTGAAAAGGGGAAAATTCCAAATCTATAGAAATGTAAGAAACAGGAAGAGAAGGGAGAATTTGATTTGGAGCGTCAATTTGCATTCTTTTCCATTAGATTTGCTTATCCTCTCAATTTCATATGAATTGGATTTGATTTGTCATGTATGAATATATTTTTATTTTAAAAATTAGTTTTGGAGAAGGTGAAAAATGGTAGAGCTTCGCTACCACTGCAGAATTATGTGTAAAAGCATGAGGCCTTACCCCTTTATTTATAGGGGTGGAAATGGCCTGGAACCGTTGGATTAGTTTTAAGTTATACCCTTCCATTCGTTATATATATATATATATATATATATATATATATATATATATATATTACAACCTAACCTCACAAAAACCTAGCCGTCACTGGACAACCGACACCCAATATGTCGACGGTGGCGGTCGAACACTATGGTCGACTACCTGGGCCTCAGATGCCCAGGTCGGCTTGGTTAAATACGGTAATACATAATTATAAATTCTGATTTATTTATTTTTTGTCCATTTTCATATTTCTTCCGTAACTTTTTCATACGGACTCCGTTCGCGAAACTCCAAACAAGAAAGTTGATTAGAATTCCGAGACGAATGCATCGGTTAAAGTTTCGTGGAAAAATTTCATCATTTGCAGAAATTCCTTTTTTTGAAATTCTAATAATTAGTTTATATCACCAAAATTCTGGGTTGTTACTGAATAGGTTTCTAAGTAATCTAATCCATAGACTTGTGCATATCCTTTTGCAACAAGTCTAGCCTTATAACGAGCAACAATACCATCTGGATTAATTTTAACAAAGGGCACCCATCTATACCCAACTGCTTTCATATCACATAGCAAAGAAACTAAGTCCCATGTCTTATTCAATTCTAATGCATCCATTTTTTCAATCATAGCGGCATGCTAATTTGGATTATACAAATCCTCATTAATATTCCTTGGTTTAGAAATAATTTCAAGAGACTTAAGAAACAAGCAAGTTGAAGATGATAATTGATTATATAACACATAAGATTATATAGGATATGTGCACTGATGTTTACCTTTTCTTGATGCAATTGGGAGGTTAAGTTCTAGATCAATTACAGGTATAGGTTCAGGAATTGAACTGGGTTGGATATCATTAATATTTCCTTGTGTATTATTATCAAGTGAATAAACAAGTAGATCATCACTTCTTGCTGCAGAACTTCTGGAGACTCTTGGAATGATTGAAAATATGGAATATCTTCATGAAATGCAACATCAATAGAAACCAAATATTTATTAGAGCAGGACAGTAGCACCTATAAACTTTTTGAACTCGAGAATGCCCAATAAATACACATTTAACTGATTTATGATCAAGTTTGGACACCTGTGGTTTGACATCTCTAACAAAACAAATGGTCCTAAATATTATGGGTTTGATAGGATACAATGCTTTGCTTGGAAATAACACTTTATAAGGTATTTCACCATTTAACACAGATGAAGGCATTCTATTTATAAGAAAACATGCACTAGACACAGCATCTACCCAAATTTTGGCATATTCATTTGAGATAATAAAGCTCTGGTTGTTTTTAAGAGATGCCTATTCTTTTTTTCAGCTACCCAATTTTGTGATGGTTTATCTACACATGAAGTTTCATGAATCATTCCCTTATCACTCATGAATTGTTGAAACAATTCTGATGTGTAGTATTTGGCATTATCACTTCTCAAGATCTTAATCATAGTATTAAATTGTGTTTTAATTTCAGCACAAAACTTATAAAATACATAATTTAACTCAGATCTATTTTTCATAAGAAACAACTATGTAGTATGTGTATAATAAACAAATGTCACAACATATCTAAAAACAGGTTTACATATAACAACTGATGTTCCCCAAATATTAGAATGCACAAGTACAAATACAGAGTTAGCTATTCTATTTATTCTTGGACTTGAACTAAGTCGATGATGTTTAGCATATTGACATGATTCACAATACAAAAGCCATAAAGATTTATATTGTGGACATAAGTCCTTAAATATATTTAAAGAGGAATGACCTAATAAATAATGATTCTTGAGGGCATGAGTATCACTTATGCATGCAATAGAAATAGTTGGTAGAGTGTTTAGAACATATAAGCCCTCAATTTCATGTCCTTTACCAATAATCTTTTGATTCACTAGCTCTTGGAACGCACAATAAGTAAGATATGCAACAGTTTAACTTTTTAGTTATTTGACTGATAGACAATTGGTTAAAGGTTATCTTTGGTGTATAACACTAAGGTTAAAGATATATATGGAGTAAGATTAACAGATCTAGATCCTCGAATTTTTCATAATGATCCAACAACTAATTTAACACTTTGAGTAGAACTATTATTCTAAAAATCTGAGAAGAAAAGTGAACTACCTGTCATGTGATCGATTGCACCAGAGTCAATTATCCACTTATTAGATTTAGCCACAGTAGAAACTGAATTAGATGAATTCTTTAATTCTTCTTTATACTCAGATAATTTAGCAAACTCCTCAGCTGTAATCAGAATAGATCCATCCTCATTCTTCTTAGCAACATTCACAACTTGATTTGATGAATTATGCATCCTATTATACCATTCACTACTTTGACTTTGTCTCTGCAGTTTCCAACAATTCGGATACCTATAACTAGGCTTCTTACAGTATGTACATGAATTAGGATTCATTGTCATGTTCTCATATATACTTACTTTGTTCTGACTCCTTTGACTAATTAGAGCACTATTGTTTGATACAATAGAATTTTGAGTACTTGAATTATTAGATCTTAAAATTCGACTTAATACTTCTTGTAAAGAATTAACATCTGAACTAGACAATACTTGTGACTTTGCTGATTCAAATTTAGAAGGGAGACCACCAAAGAACTCATAATAACCATATGTTCACGTTGCTGATGTTGAATTTTAATATCTGATCTAACAGGAAGAAGTAAATTGAATTCCTCACAGATCTTCTTAAAATTCATGAAATAGTTCATTAGAGTCAGTTCTTGCTTCTCAGCTCGTTAAAATGATTTTCATATATCATACATTCTACTTAGATTTCCTTTTCCTGAATATAAGAACTCTAAGTAATCTATCAATTCTTTCACCAATCTATAGTGATTAAGTAAGCTAATGACATTGGTATCAATTGTAACGACAAATTAGTTCGAACCATTTAAATCGACAATAATCCACACATGTCAGACTTGAATTGCTCAAAACGATAGATTGTTAATAAAAACTGGAAAATAACATGTCGATAATAAACATATGAGAATAGTATAATTTCTAGAGCAATCCTAGCAATTTAGGTAATCAATTCACAAGTTTATACATCGAAATAGGAATGTTAATCGTGAGTGAGATCGATATTATATGTTGATGATTGATTTGTTATGTTCTGATCTTCATATTGCAAGTTCCTTAGTTTAGGAAATCACTATGGGTTGAAATGATACATACCCGAACGAATTGATAGAATAGGGAAAAATCCTTATGGGTTGAAATGACAGACCCAAGCGATTTTTATTGAATTTGGGATTGTGGGTTGAAATGATATATACCCGTATTTGGAAATAAATGGATTGAAATGACATATATCCGTATCACTTGACCATAGGATAGATAATTATATACGGAAACCATTGGTCATATTTTGAAATTCTGGCAAGTATTGAGATGTCTCCGTTCACTGCTCTATACGGACGACCTTGCAAATCTCCAGCTTGTTGGATTTAGTCGGGTGACCAACTAATTCTTGGACCTGATATGATTCTTGAGGATATCAGCTTTCTTTGTTCACTTGGATCTTTGCTTGGATCTATCTATCTCTTCTTAGTTGTTGCAGTTATTTAAGCTTTCCAATTATTTTAGTTATTTCCTATTTCAGACTCTATTATTGCCTTATGCATTAGAAGACTTATCTATATTTGGTACTTTGTTGTATTTTCTTTAGACTCTGTGGTTATGTAGTTGCTTATGGACTACTATCATATCTATTCCGTTGTATGGTATTTAATTACTCTATGTCTATGATCTGTGATTGATTTATTTACTATATATGTTGTTATTTGCCAAATTTTATTAACAATCTATCGTTTTGAGAAAATTCAAGTCTGAAACGGGTGGATTATTGTCGATTTGAATGGTTCGAAATGGTGGGTCGTTACATCAATAGTATTTCTAATTTGAAGAAATATTCCGGGAATCATCTCTAAGCCATACCTGATCATCTTTATCATTAGAATCTTATTTTGGTGGATCTTTCCTGAGATGATCATCCTTGTCAATACTTCAAAGATAAAATCAAATAGTTTTTCTCTAATCAAAATAATTCGAATCCCCCAATTTATAATCAGTAATCTTTGACATTATCGGCATAACACCCGTTATCGATTTACTCTCAGCCATAGCTGGAGATGAAAGGAATAAAAGAAATCAATGTCGGATTAGTTAGATCGAACAGGCTTTGATACCATGTTGAGAAATTAAAGAGGGAAAAACCATTTTCATCTTTTTATTCACCTCAAGTTCTCAATTAAAAGATACACGTATTTATACAAAAACAAACGAAAGAAAAGAGCTATCCCACTCTGGCCCAACAAAGTACCAATGCCCAAAAAAAGATAAAAGAACACACACAAGAAATATCATCCATGTAATAATGTACAAGTCTGCATATAGATAATAAACTTATTAGAAAAGACTACAAATAATTACAACAACATTAGATTACAAGCAGCAACAACATTTCTGATAATAAAGGTCAAGGATATCCAACATCGTTCTCTTACTTCACTCCAGTACCATTGCCCAAATCATCCTACTTTATTCTGGATTCTCCACCACCTACACAGTTGTTAAAGTGATTTTCATTATTGGTAGAGAGTATGACAATATCTGATCCCGGTCTCTTTAACAACCAAACATTTATTTTCGCACCGTTGGTTATTTTACATTTCAAAATGGTTCATGCTTTATATCAAAGTATCATATTTTGCATTAAAAAACCCTTTCATATCCAAAATAGAATATACTTTCATATTAAAATCTCTATTTAAACAAAACTTAGAATATTGAAACAAATCCAAATTTTTGAACAATTTTAATATTAAAATTTGTTGAATTTGTATATATATACTAAAATAATTTAGATATGTTTAAAATAGTTTGAAAAAATTAACAGTTAGTACATAAAAAGTTTTTATATATAAATAGTTTGAATTTAAAAACAGGATTTATCAAATTTAGTTAAATATAAATAGCTACATACTAAAATAATTTATAAAGTAAATAGTTGATCGCTAATAAGTTTATTAAAATAGTTAATATATATAAATTAAAATAAAATAGTTTATAACGTAAAATAGTTATTTGGTAAATAGTTTATATAATGGTTTAAAATAATATAGTTAGATTTAGAATTGTTTGTTCCAAATTTAATTAAACCTGGCATCATATTTAAATTTCTAATCAATTTGACTCAATTTCGATATTTCAATTCGAATCAACATCAATTCCAGATTCCATTCATTCAACCTATTCGATTCAAATATTTAAAGTTTTCAATTAGAATTCTCATCTTGAATTATTTCAATTTATAATAATATCGAGTTCATAATTTGAATATCACTTTAAATCAAGCTAATTTCAAAGATGGATAAACAATTCGATTTCAGTATGTTCAAATTATATTCTATTTCAAGTTTTAGCTCCAGTTTACCATATTAAATAATTTCCTCTAATTTTTAAATTTTAAGGCTTAAAGTTCAAATTTCAAAGGAAATATTTTTATAAAACATCATTTACATTGCCTTTGAAACAATATTTCAAAATTCATGGTTCAACGAATTTTATTTACCAACTGGTTTTCGTATATAATTTTCTACCCTATGGTAATTTTAGTATTTCAGGGATGGATATATATATATCATTACAATCCAAATTAGGGGTTATAGGTGTTTATCATTTAAACCTTGTTCTTAAATTATGCTTAATCCCAGGTTTATTTGATGCCTATAACATCTAGGGGAAATTGTTGGGATTAATCGACACATACAAATGGTCATATATAATTAAGGTTAATAACAGGGTGAATCACATGGCTAAACATTGATATATCAAACTTATCAGTCCAAGGTGTCCATCGAAACCAATCCATCCAAACATTTCAATATCACATCAAGTTACTAGTTGTCAGGTTTCAAGTTTAAACTAGCACTAAGATTTCAATCTAACCTAACAGTACAATTCAAATTAGTAGTTAATTAAATTATACTATCGATGCAAATCAACATTAATATGCATTTTTTAACTACCAAATAGAAACAAATATAATCATAGCATGGTTTTAATTTAACTAATAATCAAATATTTTAGTTAAGTGTGAGCGGGTTTGATCACTCACCTTTGGTTTTTAACTTATTGGAAATCCAAACATAGATAATGTAATAGGCCGAAAATTTCTACCTTTTGGATCGACCGTAAACCGCACAAGTCCGACCTGAACGGTATAAACCCCCGAGACCTTAACTTTGGACGTACAACACATCATACAAAAAAAGAACTTTTCATTATTATTACAACAATTTACATCAGAGTATAGAATATATCACAGAGTATAATGATTACAATGCACAACGGAAATACAAAATTACATTCATCGGAAGACTATCAAATGCTTTGGACACAACTTTAAGCTTCAATACAGAATCCTGCCGATTGTCTGCAAAACAAACTACATGGTTATCCATGTGGAAAATAAGGGCACCCGAGTTTGCAAGGGAAAAACAAACTACAAGTCAGTCACGGGACTGGTATGCGAACTCAAATCAATTATAATTCATATTAAACTTAGGTAATTCATAGGACAATGCAGTATAAGACAGAATGAGTTTTCTCCATATGATTATCGATTCATCTAACACAATCCAAAATAGTTTTTCAACACTTTTAGAAATAATAACTCAAACCAAACAAGTTTTATCTTCACCCTTAGATTTATTGATTCTAACTTATTTTCAAAAACAATTCTTTTGAATAATCTCTTCGAAATTAAAACCCACACTTCATTTCAAATCACTGAAATATTAGAAATTTCTTTTATATCAAATCATACTTGACTTCGGGATTCTAAAACAAATCACTTTTGGAAAATTCCAAATATCTGCAATATAAGCATATTAAAACATATGCAACCGAGCCGAGAGGTTTCTCCCGATAACAAGGCAACTGGGGCCAAGCCTTCTCATCTTGATAATAGTACTATGTATGTCCCTCTCGCAAGAGTTGTCCCATCACACAGTGTGTCTCTTCCGCAGAAGAGACGGTATGTCCCTCTATATTGGGAAGAGTCCCATACCCGTTTGCGCAAGTTTTTAGTTACGGGCTACCCGAATCATAGGTAGCATATCAAATCATTTCTATCCTGAAGTGATAAATCATTTCACAATAATAATCACAAGTACTTTCAAATCATAGTAATTTTACTTTCCAAATCATTTGAACATTGGGGTTTAAGCCGTCGAAGTCCTCTTTATTTATAAAATATCTTTATCAACCATTTATCACTTCAAAATATTTATTTCAAATATTTTCTACTTCCTCGAAATCAAACTTTCATTTCATATTTTTTTATGAAATCATCTTCCAAAATCATTCATTTGGTTTCACGTTCATAATTAAATGAATCAAACACTATCGCTAAATTGACACCGTCACAAATAATATTGTGAATAAATTTATATCAGCTAATTTAGTCAAAATGACTTTTATGTGACCCAATTCTTCACACTACCAATTCAAATCACTTCCAAACCATTTATTATGATTTATCATAATTTATCCCTATTTTTAATAATTTAAAAATAGCTCATTCTTTAAAAATCCAGTTTTGGGTCATAAAGTGCAAAATCTGTTTTTTAATAGAAATTTGATTATGACTTATCTCACAATCTAATCGTGGATCTTAACATTCTAAGATTCATTTGAAAACTATTTTCATGTCGGACCTAACGTTTTTCGTTTCAGGAAGATCCGATGGTCGGATCTCCCGGTACGTTAATTTGAAGTCAATGGTCGAAATTTTCTATCGATCGTTGCGCGACACTACCTATTTTGACCAAAATTCAATTTTTAAATAAAATTGAATCGACTTAAATTTCAAACCATTTATTAACTATCTATCACATATCAACAAACAATATAACATTCAATCCACATATCATGGTATATACACCATATAAGCCCAAAACCATAAACGCCAATATGAGTTTGTCAATCAACAGATTAACCGCAATATCAATCAATGTCAAACCACCAATATCTAATCAGTCATCATCCGTTACACAAATAAGGTTCTTATCAATATTAATTAACTGACACTTAGTTAATTTCAGTTCAGTGATCATTAAAGGTTCAACTCAATCTCTGTGTAAACACTATTAGTTATAAGTGTCATATACCCAACAAACTACATGTATACCACTTAATAATCATATTTTTATCATGTTAAACATCATTAAACACTATAATGATCCCAAATAATTCATCACACATCAATATATAACTCAAACAATTCTCAACAACAATTAAAATTAAACTAATGCTTAATTGGTTCAGAGATTCTCACATACTTGAGTGACTACACAAATTCTATTTAATGATCTAATCTTTTTCATTCTAATCATCATTAAACCATATAATAAACCTGAATTATCATTCACTAGTCAATAAATAATCAATCGAGTGCACAACAGTAACCAATAGCTAACTAGCCCTTATAATTGTTTAAGAGTTCTCACATACTTAAGTGACTACACAAATTCTACTTAAAGATCGAATCTTTTTCATTCTATTAATCATTAAACCAAATCATAAACCCAAATCATCAACTCGAACGAGGTCACTACTATAATCAATTAGTTAACTAGCCCTTAATCGTTTATAGATTCTCACATACTTAAGTGACTACATAAATTCTACTTAAAGATCGAATCTTTTCCACACTAAACGTCATTAAATCATATTATTAACCACAAGTCAATATATAACTCATTCAAGATCACAAACATTAAACTATAATTAAATAGCCCTTATTCGGTTCAAAAGTTCTTACATACTTAAGGTCATATATCAGGAAGGTATTATCCATTTTAAATTTATTTAAAACTTTATAAAATTATTTGTTAATGTTAATAAGTCATTTAAGTTGTCATTTACCATTTTATCAATATTTTCGAATGGTTCAATATTACCCAAAACTGCTTAACTTAAATCGAACTTCAATAAAATGACTCTACACGATTTCAACTCGTAAGTCCAATTCATACGAAATTTGAAACCCTACTACATTTCACGAATACAGATCCAACGAATTGGTTTTATTGAATTAGGAGACCTTCTGAAAAATCGTCTTATTTGTAGCTTTTATTGAATTTTAACTAAAATTTCAACATGCGTTTATATTATGTACGCTCACATACAAACTCCGATTGACTTTAAATTTGGAACCTTACCATATTTTAATGTTACGAATCCAATAAAATTGGTTTCGTAGAAATCCAAGACTATTTGCAAAATGTCTATTTTTATGCTATCAAAATAATATTAAAATATCAAATTTTAATACATTTACTTTTAAATCACTTTTAAGAGTCCACTAACCTTATCTAAATCCATATTTTAAATTGACCATAAATTTGGGTCTTTACAATCCCCTTTAAAAACTTTTCGTCCTCGAAAAGGAAGGATGACATAAGCAAGCTTATTTTCTTATCTGAGAGGATTTAGAACTTATCAAATGTCCAAAATCATCGATAATTTCAATTTCTATGTCGCAATTATGCCCTCTCATATACATAATACTCTTAACTCATTCCAGGGCATTACTAACCCCATCTTTAATGAGTTTCTCTTCTACGATATTACTAATCCTAGCTCTGATAAGTTTTTTCCTTCTAATCTAATGAGTCGTACCCCAATGCTTTTAAATTAACCAAAGCTCTAATACTAACTATAAGGCCCGAAAATTCCCGCCTTTCAGATCGACCATAAACCACAAAAGTCTGACCCAAACAGAATAAACCCTCGAGAGTACAAAATATATCACAGAGTATAATGATTACAATGCATAGCCGAAATACAAAATTACATTCAACGGAAGATTATCAACTGCTCTAGACATAGCTTTAGGCTTCAATCCAGAATCCTAATGATTATCTGCAAAACAAACTACTCGGCTGCCCATGTGGAAAATAAGGGAACCTAAGTTTGCAAGGGAAAAATAAACTATGGGTCAGTTATCAGACTAGTATGAGAACTCAAGCATTTTATAATTCATATTAAACTTAGGTAATTCATAGGACCAAAACGTATAACACGGAACGGGTTTTCTCCATATGAATACCGATTTATACAACATAATTCAAAATAGTTTTATCAACACTTTTAGAAATAAGAAATCAAACCAAACGAGTTTTGTCTTCTACCTTAGTTTCAAATCAAACTTATTTTCAAAAACAATTCTTTTGAAAATAATCTCTTCGGACTTAAAACCCCGATTTCATTTCAAATCATTGAAATGCTAGATACTTCTTTCATATCAAATCATACTTGACTTCGGGATTTCAAAACAAATCAATCTTGAAAAATTCCATATATTTACAATACCGCATATTAAAATATATGCAACCAAGTCGGGAGATTTCTCCCGATAAAAAGGCAACTGAGGCTAAGCCTTCTTATCTCGATAATAGTTTTGTGTATGTCCCTCTCGCAAGAGGTGTCCCATCACACAGTGTGTCTCTCCCGTAGAAGAGATGGTATGTCCCTCTATATTGGGAAGAGTCCCATACCCGTTTGAGCAGTTTTTAGTCATGGGCTACCCGAATCATAGGTAACATATCAAATAATTTGTACCTCGAAGTGATAAATCGTTTCACAATAATAATCACAAGTACTTTCAAGTCATAGTAATTTTGTTTTCCAAATCATTTAAACATTGAGGTTTAAACCGTCGAAATCCTCTTCATTTATAAAATATCTTTTGTCAACCATTTATCACTTCAAAATATTTATTTCAAATATTTTCTAGTTCATTGAAATCAAACTTTTATTTCATACTTGTTTACGTAATCATCTTCCAAAATCATTCATTTTGTTTCACGTTCATAATTAAATGAATCAAACACTATTGGTAAATTAACAGCGTCACAAATAGCATTGTGAATAGGCTTATGTCGGCTAATTTAGTCAAAATGGCTTTTATGTGACCCAAAACTTACATTACCTATTCAAATTATTTCCAAACCATTTATTATGATTTATTATAATTTATCCCTATTTTTAATAATTTAAAAATAGCTCGTTCTTTAAAAATCCAGTTTTGGGTCTTAAATTGCAAAATTCGTATTTTTCTAAAATTTGATTTTGAATTATCTCATAATCTAACTATTGGATCTTAACATATTAAGATTCATTTGAAAACTCTTTTCATTTTGGACCTAACGTTTTTCGTTCTGGGAAGATCCAATGGTCGGATCTCCGAGTATGTCAGTTTGAAGTCAGTGGTCGAAATTCGCGAACGGTCGTTATACGACCCGTCCTATTCTGACCAAAATTCAAATTTCAATTAAAATCGAATCGACCATAATATAAACCGTTTATTAGCTATCTATCACACATCAAAAAACACTATAACATCCAATCCTCATATCGTGGTATATACAACAAATAATCCCTAAACTATTAACACTTATATGGGTTTATCAATCAACAGATTAACCACAATATCAACAATCATTGTCTAACCAATCATCATCAATTACCCAAATAGGGTTCTTATCAATAATTAACTGACACTTAGTTAATTTCAGCTCAGTGATCATTAAAGGTTCAACTCAATCTACGTGTCAACGCTATTAGTTATAAGTGCCATATACCCAAGCAACTACATGTATACCACTTAAAAATCACATTTTTACCATGTTAAACATCATTAAACACTATAATGATCCCAAATCATTCATCACACATCAATATATAACTCAAACAATTCACAACAACAATTAAGACTAAACTAGCCCTTAATCAATTCAAAGATTCTCACATACTTGAGTGACTACACAAATTCTACTTAAAGATCAAATCTTTTTCATTCTAATCATCATCAAACTATATAATAAACTCAAATAATCAATCATTAGTCAATAAATAATCAATCAAGTGCACAATATTAATCAATAGCTAACTAGCCCTTATAATCGTTTAAAAGTTCTCACATACTTAAGTGACTGCACAAATTCTACTTAAAGATTGAATTTTTTTCATTCTAATCATGATTAAACCAAATAGTAAACCCAAATCATCAATCAGAAATCAATATTTATCTTGAACGAGTTCACTACCATAATCAATTAGTTAACTACCCCTTAATCATTTAGAGATTCTCACATACTTAAGTGACTACATAAATTCTACCTAAAGATCGAATCTTTTCCATAATAAACATAATTAAACCATATTATCAACTCATATTATTAACCACAAGTCAATATATAACTCAAGCGAGTTCTCAAACATTAATCAATAATTAACCAGCGCTTGTTCGGTTCAAAGGTTCTCACATACTTAAGGTCTTATATTAGGAAGGTATTACCCATTTTAAATTTATTTGAAACTTTGTAAAGTAATTTGTAATGGTAATAAGTCATTTAAGTTGTCATCTACCATTTTATCAATATTTTTGAATGGTTCAATATTACCCAAAACTACTTAACTTCAATCGAACTTCAATAAAACGACTCTACACAGTTTCAACTCGTATGATCAAACCGTAAGTCCAATCCATACTAAATTTGAAACCCCGCTATATTTTATTAATATGGATCCAATAAAATTTATCTCGTCAAATTCCGAGAACGTCTGAAAAATGGCCTAATTTCTAGATTTTATTGAATTTTAACTGATTTTTCAACACGCGTTTATATTACATACGCTCACATATGAACTCCGATTGACTTGAAATTTTAAACCTTACCATATTTTAACTTTACGAATCCGATAAAATTAGTTTCGTTGAAATCTGAGACTATTTGCAAAATGTCTATTTTTAGGCTATCAAAATAATATTAAAATATCAAATTTTAATATATTTACTTTTAAATCACTTTTAAAAGTCCACTAACCTTATTTAAATCCATATTTTAAATTGATCAAAAATTCGGGTTGTTACAGGTAACATTTAGCTATTTTAGAATTCGTCCAAACTAGCTCTATGTCGTTCGGGATTCCGTTACGATCCCAACGAAACAAATCGTGCGTCAATCTGAGTTCATATGGAAAAGTTATTCATATTCTAACATTGGAAATTTAAATTAAAACAAAATAACAAAACTCTCTCTCACTAACCAAAATGCCATGCCACCCGGCATATACTTCTTCTTCCTTAACATAAAACCGTCTCTTGTACAGGCCTAAACCCATAATATGATGTGCATCTCAAACAGTGATACGGAGCTCTGGTTATCGAAATACAAATTTGACTGTGTCACTATCTCTCTCTCTCATCGCGAACTCCACATGCTCGTATCCATCACACGAATACTTGCTCTCTACCACAAATCATGTTATGTTGCTCCATAGTGTGGCTATAGTAAAACATGCAAAAAATTATTCTCGAAAATCCCCCAAACTCTGACCATCGACTCCCCTTGCTTCCATGAATGTCGCGCCAATCCCTGTTTTGCCTCTGACCTCACCAAGGTCCCAATAATCCAAAACCTAGCTCGGTTGGAAAATTGGGATAACCCAGAAATTTGCTTCGCACCAAAAAATAGAACTATGGATGTGAAGCTCTCGTTTACATGAGTTCAACGTATCCGAAATCACTTGATTTCGTTGAGTTTTCAATTTTATTTAATTGATTAAAGATGAATAAACATGGCAGCCTAAATTTTGCTATAGGTGGTAATGAAAAGGTTTAGGTTTTAAGATGGAACATGACATATTTATAATAAAAATATTTTTATCTATTTTAATATTTTATTCACTTGAAATCTCGTATAGCATTTCAAACTCATACGACAACTTAGAAGCTATGTTAGCCAGGAATTTGCTATCCTTCTATACTCTAATATTCCGGACTGGATGAAACTGGTTTCACTGAAATCTAAGGTCATTCGAAAAATGACTATTTTAATAGGTTAATTAATATATAATATTTTCAATTTTTCACTTATTGACTTTTAAATTAAATTTCAAAGTTCATTCAAATCAAAATAGAGTTTACTCAAATTTGTTTATATTAAATTCCAATTTTGATTATTTAATGTATTCAATTAATTTCAATTATAAACTAGTTAAATCAATTTCATTCAAATATTTCAATTTTTAATTCCAATTTCAATATTTATCAATACAAACCAAATTGTAATTTCATCAATAATCAATACAAGTTATTGCTATCATAATTGGTTGAAATTTATTACTTAATTAAGTCACACCATATAGTTTACATAATTAAATCATTAGATTTTATTTCTAACCATAATAATAATTAAGACCCTATTAAATTCAACAATTTAAGCAGTAAAAAATATCGATTGTTACATTCTCCACCACTCAAAAGTTTTCATCCTCGAAAAGGGCACAATAAGGAAGTTATCAATTGACATATTTAACAATATAATTTCCTACTCAGCTTAGAAAACATTTAATTTACCTATGTAGTTTAATATAGGTTTGAAAACTCTTATTTGCACAAAGTTTTCTAAATCTTAGATTCACGAAAAAAAATTGAAGTTGTATTTTGTTTTATTTTCCATTTAACTCTAATTCAATTTAAATCAAAGTCAATATCTCATTACTTAAGTTTTATTTACCTTTATAATATTCTATTACTTATTTATATTAACATTTTTAACTTCTTAAACAATTTGTTAAGTTTTATTTATGCTCTAGAATGTAATAGAGTATCATAAAAATTTATCTACTTATACGTTGTGTTGCTCATTTAACAATTTAAGTTCGTTCCATATTATTTCAAATCTTTATTTCATCTTACTCATTTCAATTATTTGTTTCCTTAAAAATTTCCCTTTTTCACTTCCATTAACTTCCTTAAGTTAATTCAAATCTAATAATTCACTTTATTAACTTGTTTCATTGATTCAATTTGTTTACCTTACTTAGTTGAATTCAATTCATAACATAACTAAGTATATCATCTATTGTCATAACTGAAGTTATATTCATATTTATAAACAATCAATTTAATATCACCTTCGTTATTCAAACCAATACATGTATATTGTTCAATTATTTATTCCTATAACATTTTAACTTTTTAGATATTTTGGTAAGTTATATATATGCTATAGAAAAAGGTTGAGTATTAAATAAGTTCAACGGTTTCAATTTGTTCCAAATTCACTATTTCAAATTCCTAAGAATTTCTACACTAATTTTCTATTAGGTCTATTTTCTTATTTCAACAATTAAGAAGTTTTAACTCATTTCAAAATTTTGAAAACTTTTTTTTGGAAATATAATATAACAAAAGATTGAATCTAGACATTCTCCAACGGCTCACAAAAATAGTTTCTGTAGAATACAGAAATCGTGCACACACACACAAACAATAGAAACATAACAATATATATCTCTAAAACAAAGAATGCTAATAACCATATGGAAAACAAGAAACCGGGCGAGGCAGACGAACCCTCAATAGACAGGCGCCAAAGACAATAGTGACGCTGAGATCACCAAAGATCCTCATAAGATGAGAAAATAGCAAGAACAACGGGCGTACCCTATGAGGAAGACCATAGGTACAGGCTGGAAACTCTGACCTATCACTCCATAATCTTCGAAACCTCCAGCTCTACAAGCTCCATCATATCTAGTTGTGAGGCAGCACCTCATGCCATAATGAATCCCAAGACCAGGCCAAATCCAAAAGCCAAAATCTTCAGGTCTTGCAGAAGTACCAGACAACATAAGATATAAAAAGGGAAAGTGTGAGGTATGTGAAGACAGCAAGGAAGAGCCTTCCAACAAAGGAATCAACCGATTCCCGCCCTTGGAGTAGACGGTACCTCAGTAATACTAAAGGCACTCACTAATCTTCTCGACCGGGAACCAATAACTCCCTTGAAAGGCCTATCCCAAAATGCAAGGAAAACATCATTCCTTACCCTCTGAATGATGGTAGGAGGATCCATTGGCACTTCGTTGAACATTGCTTTATTCCGCGAGCACCAGATAAGCCAGCAGATAAGAGAAGGGATCAGATGAAACAGAATCGAGTAAACAGATTTACCTGACATGTCAGTCCACCAGATTCTCGTAAATCCAACAGCAAAGTGGCATTACCTCGGATACCAACCAAATTCCCGAAGTAATTCCATACAAAATTAGCACAAGTGCCAAGTAAAAACAAATGAGCAATGGATACCAAGAAAATAGAAATGCGGCATCTGCAACGGGAAATGATTGGGATATCGATCCTTTGGAGGTTCTCATCTAATGGTAATCCATCATTCATGGTTCTCCATATAAACAAAGAGACCTTTAGGGGAACCCGGACATCCCAGATGAAAGAGATCATGAATAGGCGTAGAGTCGGATCCCTCACCGAATTCCAAACCTCCTTAACCGGGAAAGGGACTACCATCCCAATCAGTTCCACTATCATGTGAATCTGATAAGTCCTTCATGGAGTGTATTCGTTTCCACGTCTCACTAGCGTAAGACGGGACATCGGTGAAATTCGTGTCTGACAGTCTGTGGTACTTAGCGTGGAGGAACCTCATACAGAAGGAGTCGTTCGCTCTAAAGCTCGCCAACAACTTGTAAACGAAGGCAATACAAATGTCCTTAGGGCTATGGAGGCCTAGAACTCCCTCACTCCTGGGACGACAAATTATGTTCCATGAAATCCAATAGTGATGATGCACGTCGTCCTTGTTTTCCCAGAAAAGGACGACGCCAAAGATCGGTAAGAACGGAAGAAGGAAGGAGTGGGAGTCATAGCAGCAAAAACATTTGATCACATTGAGTCCAAAACAGACTTTATGAGAACAAGTCTACCTGCCAACGAAAAAAGAGTCACATTCCAACGAATGATCTTCCCCATGGTTTTGTCAGTCAGGGGATCGAAAATGGCTTTAAGCTTCCTACCTCGGTATAGTACAATACCAAGATAAGGTAAAGGAAGGGAGGCAACCCTGAATCCATTAAAGGTCTAAATCTCATAAGATCTAATCACAGATAGACGTTTCGCGGGGATAAAACAACTCTTATTGGAGTTAACGAGTTACCCCGAGCATCTCTCATACTGCTGAATAAGGCTAATAAGTCAACGAATGGAGCGATGACTACCACTAGTGAAAATGATGATGTCATCGGCGAAAGATAAGGAGGAAATAAGAGGGTAGCCCCTAGGGATGCCAAATCTGCGAATCTTTCCTACTATCGTGAGTGAATGCATACCACGAACAAAAGCCTTGGTAGTGATCACGAAAAGAGAAGGGGAGAGGGGTCTCCTTGACGCAGACCCCTTCCCGCTTTGAAAAAACCGTTGGCAGATCCCTTGATGAGAACAGAAAACCAGTAGTGGGAGATAAGTCTCCAAATAATATCAGTAAGGGGTTCCGTAAAACTAAAAGACCTCAGAACCTTGATGACGAAGAATCAGGACATAAGATCATATGCCTTAGCCATATCTAGCTTAACGACCAAATTAGAACCTTTGACCTTCCGATCGATCTTAGAACCCAGCTCCTGGGCTAAAAGGATGTTATCTGTAATCAAACGTCCTTTTACAAACCCATCCTGAGAAAAAGAGATAAGATGCTTGAGAAACGGTGCTAGTCGAGAGGCTAGGACCTTAGATATAACCTTAATAGAGAAGTTGCACAAGCTAATTGGGCGAAAATATGCGAATATGAGGATTTTTGCCCTTGGGAATAAGAACCAAATTGGTGGAAGTCCATTACATAGGTAGATCTCCACCAAAGAAGAACAACTGAATGGCAAGACATAAATCTGCCTGGATAATCAGCCAGACACTCCGGAAGAAGAATCCATTGAAACCATCTGGTCCACTCGCATTGTCCTAACTAAGAGCAAAAACACAAGTACGAATTTCCTTAGAGGAAGGAGGTGCGGCAAGATCAGAGGTATCGGAGGGAAGAACCAAACTAGGTATGAAAGCGATCAGGGTCGAGTCAGAAACCGACACTGATGGAGTTCCAAGAAAGCCTTGGAAATGGGATAGGATGGTATCTTTGACTTCACTCGGCGTGGAAGCCCAAAGATAGGTCAGGGCGTTGGATTTGATGAATCGTAAGAAGAATATTTTCCTTACGGATAGAGGAATGGAAGAATTTGGAGGTCGTACCGCCTTCAACAATCCACTTGATCCTCGCCTTTTGGCAAAGATAGTCATGCTCAATACGGTGCTCAGACGAGATGGCTAGTTGGGCAAGCGCCCAAGCCTCCTTGTTAACAGCGGAGGGATTCCCATCAAAAGATGATTCTGCCAGAACAAGGATTTCTTCGGCCGCCCGAACGCGGTCGAAAATATTCTTGAAAACAAGAGCATTCCACACCATAAGGAAAGCCTTAAGGCGCTTCAACTTACGAGAGAACATAACACACATGGAACCAATAACAGGGGAGTTCCAGGAGTCTTCCACAACGCTATGGAAAGTGTGGTGTGTTCTCTACTTACTTTGGAATAGAAAAGAAGACGGGCAGTAAGGGAAAGGGGAGAATAGCGAAGAATCATTGGAGCATGATATGAGAAGGTATGATGCAAATGAAAGACGAAGAATGTGAACAGAAGGGTGAACCAACCTTCATATACATAGACTCTGTCAAGTCTAGAAAGAATTTGGTTTCGCCCATCTTTGTTATTACACCAAGCAAAAGCCGAACCAACGAAAGAGACATCCGTGAGACCCGAGATGACAATGAAGGCATTGAAATCCGATACCGCCACACGGCTAACAACATTTCCACCCCTTTTCTCATCTTGGGGGGGGGGCGACAACATTGAAGTCACCACCCAAAATCGAAGCCAAAAAACCCAAGTTGGAAAGAGGGAGGATGTCGGACCAAAGGGACAGTCGCTCTATCCTATCACACTTAGCGTAGACATCATAGAACATGAAGGATGAGGAAAAAGAAGGAAATGAACAAGCTACTGACATAAGCTGATCGGAATAAAAAACTAGGTGTACGATAACATCTTTGGACCAAAGAATCCAAATCTTGTCAGATACATTGGCTGAGGCGCCACCGAAGCCAAGAGACAAAACTGACTTGGTGATCTCTTCCGGACCCACAAAAGGTTCCAAGAGTGCCAACAAATAGATGGAATGCTTCTTAACAATGCTCCTGAATCTTGCCATAGATGCATCATTGCCTATACCTTGAACGTTCCAAAAAAGGAAATTCGCCATCTAGGAAAAGCATAAAACAACCAAACACATAGAAAAGAGAGACCACGCACAAGGAAGAAAAAAAACCCCACACCGCTCAGATAAGAAAATGAGTGTGTTGAGTAGATCTAACAATCCGCTCAGATGCGGCTATAGAGCGTGTGCGAATGGTGCGAGGATTGCAAGGAACCGCCGCTGGCTATTACGCGTGGAGTGAGTAGACAAGCGAATGGATGCCTCATAGGACATAGAAAACCCCACAGAGACCCCACGACCGTAATCTGGTGGAAAAAGTGGATACATTAGACCGAGAAGGACAAGAATTCTTTGTAAGTCGAGATAGATGATCATTAATGATCGCTATCTCATCCTTACTAAGAAGAGGAGACGAGACAGAAACAGAAGACACAGGGTGACAAGAAGAAATAGTGGGACAAACCAGAACAATAGGAACAGTAAAAAAGAAGAACATAAGAAAATGTGGAGTTTCTCGTAGGAGACAACACCAGTTGTTGTGTGAACTTTACTAATGTCGAGCAGTCATAAGCTTGAACTTCCCGCTTAATAGGTAAAGTTCTCAAGTCTGAACACTAGCAGCCTGCATAATTTAAAGTCAAAGTAGGGAGGCCACCTCCCCAGTAATCCATATAGTGGATCGCAAGAAAATCCACTATACATCTACGACTAAGAGACCACACATCCCTAGATGACAACACCCAATTAAACTACCAACAAAACCAATAGAAAAACATAAGCCAGAAACACACCACTCGAGTCACTAGCGATACAAAAACGTCCTCGCAGTGATTCAATGAATCGGTAGCCCAAAACTGAGCACAAACCCCTGAAACTCATCAAAAACTGCATAGTACGCGGCCTCATACCTTCATAGTACACAACCTCAAAATTTTGAAAATCATTAATTATTTAAGAACTTAAGAATTCAAATCCGGATTCACTTCCAAACCAATTTTTGAAATAATATATATTATTACACCTTTTATATCAAACCATACTTTAAAAGAATAAATTCAGTTTTCTCAAAACAAGGTATAAAATTTCTAAGTGGTCTCCCCCGCTAAAACTCCTGAAAATAACATCGATAATGTGTACTTTCATCACTGAATCATTTCCCAGAGATGTGTACACTAATTACTAAATCATTTCCCAAAGATAAAAGGGGAATATACACTTATTTCCTTTAATGTCATTTGAAAATAATCCATATTCAATGTTTCTCACCTGTGGCCTTCCTCTCTCATGTTTCTCACCAACTTGTGACATGTATTTGGACCATGGAATGACTAGATGCAATGTTCGAGCTCGTGCTTTTGGGTCCGGAGTTCAGGTAATTAACAATTCCAACTTGGATGTTGAGATGACTGAAATTCTTTACTGCTAAGGTCACGTGGATGTCATTCTCTATAGCTTCTGGTATTGTGTGAAGCTAGGTGATGTTAAGTGTCTTTTGACACTAGGGATGTAATGTTCTATACAAGGCATTGGTAGGAGTGTAGTGTAGCAGTACTTTACTGTTCTATTACTTTTCTTCCTATCAGAATGTAGTACTCTCCCTGTTGGGAGAATATAGTAGTCTAGCGCTTTACTAGCTCATGTGTTGTAACCTTGACTAGAGATGGTGGACGGGCCACTATAAATGACGTAGGCGGTAGATGGTCCAACTTAAAAACCGAATTATAGTAGGTTGGCTACCACCAACCTCCTGTTATACTTGTACTTATTATTAATTATAATAAAACTGTTTGCGGTCACTTTAAAAACCAGCCGATTTGGCCAAAAAAAATCTCTACTCAACGATAATTCAATATAATACTTATATTTTTCCAAAACATTAGCAAATGACTTTCAAAAGCACCCGAATTTAAATTCTCAAATCCTAGTATAAATTCATTCTTTTATTTCCAATATATTTTATTATCAATCTTATGCACAAGGTTTCATTTTCTTATAGTCATTCAATAGTCAATAGTTAGAATTGCTAACTAATCGAACAAAAGATGATAATTTAATATTATCATCTCCTAATGACTAATAAGATCAAAAGTAATAATTTCCAAAATAATTATTTATACAATATATAATCCAAAACAATATTTTCTTGGTCTGTCCTATTCGAGTGTTTAGAAATCCCTATCGATGCCTTGGCATCTTAAGTAACGACCAGAATTCATAAATACTCAACGGAACAAATTAACACGATACAAAAACCATTTTTTTTATCTCAAGTACAAGTATGCTCTTTCATTAACACTCAAACTCATTCTAGCGTATTATTTCCCTATCTCCAATGAGTTAACCCCAAACTGAACCAAGGTTATCGCTAAACCAAAGCTCTGATAGTAAATTGTAATGACCTACATTTTTGACCTTTCAAGCCGACAATAAGCCACACATGTTGACCTAAATAAATCCAAAATATAAATAGTTATTCGGGATAAAATAAGAAAAAAAGGATAACTATAAAATCTCACAGGAGGGACAAAATAAAAAAACAAATAACAGTTCGTGAAGCTGTAAAAACATACACTTGATTATACTTTACAACAATTATCAGAGTTAAATTATCACAAAGACATATCAATAAATACAGCGGAACAACACTAATAAATACATCTGTCACCATCTTTATATTCATAATGTGGTCTTCGCTAACTGAAAAACTCTGACTGACTCGAGCATAAATGAAAAGACAAAAACAATTGAATCTAAACTAAAATATTCTCATATCAGTCAAATCAAAATAATGTAATAATATAAGTGTCAAAATGTAAGAGATGCTAACGGTAATTAATACCTTATATCCAATGTGTTTGTGTGTGAGGTAACTTAAGTGATGTTATAGGAATTTCCATCTCCTAAGGATCCGTTGAACTAGATATTATATAATACAACGCGATATTATAATAGTGTCTATGGTTAAATATACTACTAAAAATAGCCTAAGCAGGATTATATTTTTACTCTTACGTTGTTTATAAATGCGGTAAACCCATCGTAAACATGTGGCATCAAGGAGACCTCCATAGGTATAAAGTCAAATCAAAATCATAGGGGTTCGATCATAATAATATGACAAGGCACGGTAGGCAATACTCAGAGTATGAATCTACCAGTTGCACTCCCGAGCTGATGGTAATGCATAGCCGCAACTACTTCCCACCTCGAACAACACTCCCAAAATCAAGGATGTGCATCAATCAAATCAAACTGAGGAACTATAATAATCAAGGAACAAGTTTTTCTGATATGGCTAACCCACTTGGTCACAGTATAACTCCTATTTTAGTCTTTCTAAATATGACCCGAAGGTCAAGGATATCCATCATCATTCTCTTACTTTATTCTAGTAGCATTCACCAAACCATCCTTCTTCGTTATGGAACCTCCACCACGTACACAGTTGTTAAGTAATTTTTGGTATTGGTAGAGCGTATGACAATAGTTGATCTTAGTCTCTTTAACAACCAAACGCTTATTTCACACCGGTGGTTTTTACGTTTCAAAATGGTTCATACTTCATATCAAAGGATCAGATTTTTCTTTAAAAGCGCTTTCGTATCCAAAGTAGAATGTACTTTTATATCAAAATCACTATTTAAATAAAACTTAGAATATAGAAACAATTGCAAATTTCAAAAAATGAATAATTAAATTTGTTAAATTTGTATATATACTAAATAGTTTAGATATATTTGAAATAGTTTTTTAAAAAAATGGTTAGTACATAAAAAGTTTGTATATGTAAATAGTCTGAATAGTTAAAAATAGGGTTTATCAATTTAGTTAAATATGTATATATAGCTCTATAGTAAAGTAGTTTATATAGTAAATAGTTGATTGCTAAAGTAGTTTATTAAAATAGTTAACATATATAAATTAAAATAAAATAGATTATAAGGAAAAATAGTTATTTATTAAATTAGTTTATATAATGGTTTAAAATACTATAGTTTGACCTAGAATTGTTTCTTCCAAATTTCAAATAAACCTGAAGTCATATTTCAGTTTCAAATTAATTCGACTCAATTTCGATATTTCAATTCGAATCAACTTCCATTTCAAATTCCATTCGAATCAACCCATTCGATTCGAATATTTCTTACTCTTCAACAAGTTGCTTCGGCAATGGCATCGATGACCGAATTGATGCCTAGTGCGTCGTGAAATGTAAGGAAATGCATAACAACTAGAGCTAAGGTTATATATATATTTAAAGTTTACAATTAGAATTATCATTTTGAATTAATTCAAATTATAATAATCTCGAGTTCATAATTCAAATATAATTTTAAATCAAGTAAATTTAAAAGATGGATTAGCAATTCAATTTCAATAAGTTCAGTTCAATTCAATTTCAAGTTTTATCTTAAGTTTACCACATTAAATAATTTCCATTAACTTTTAAATTTCAAAGTTCAAATGTCAAAGGCAATAAATTTATAAAACATTAATTATATTGCTTTTGAACAATATTTCAAAATTCAAGGTTAAAAAAATTATTTAACCAACTAGTGTCCGTATATAGCTTTCTATCCTATTGCCAAGTGATACTTAAATTTTAATTTTAGTATTTCACGGATGGACATATATCATTTCAATTCAAATCAGGGGTATAGGTATTTCTCATTTCAATCTATGTTCTTAATTCATTTCAATTATTAATCCCATACTTATTTGATGCCTGTAACATCCAGGGCAAGTGATTGAGATTAATCAACACAAACATATGGTGGTGAATAACGTCATGAATCACATAATTAAACATCGATATATCAAACATATCAATCCAAGCCATCCATCAAAATCAGTCCATGCAAACAGTTTAATATCACATCAATTTACTAGTTATTATGTATCAGGTTTAGCAATTATATTTCAATCTAACCTAACTGTACAATTTAAGTTAGCAGTTAAATTAAATTATACTATCAACACAAATCAACATAAATATACAAATTTAACTACCAAACAGAAACCAATACAATCTATCATAGCATGATTTTAATATAACTAATAACAAATATTTTAGTTAAATGTGAGTGGGTTTAATCACTTTCCTTCGGTTTTAAACTCATTGGAAATCCAAATAAATGCCAAAAATTTAACAATCTCAGAATTCATCCAAATAAGCTCTATGTCGTTCGAAATTTTGATACGATGTAAATAAAATAAACTGTGCATCAATCTGAGTTCGTATAGAATAGTTATTCATATTTAAACACTAGAAATTTAAATTAAAAAGAAATAACAAAAAATCTCCCACCAACCAAAATGCCATATCACCTAGCATATATTTCTTCTTCCTCGACATAAAATTCGCCTCTTGTATATGCCTAAACCCACAACATGTTGCACATTTGAAAAAGTGATAGGGAGCTCTGATCATTGAAATTCAAATCTGATTGCACCACCGTCTCTCTGTTCGTGAACTCCTTACACTCGTATCCATCACCCGAACACCGCCCCTTTTACCTCAAATCGTGTCCTATAACTTCATAGGGTGGCTACATTAAAACATGCAAAAAAAAGGCCTGAAAATCAATTAAACTCTGATCATTAACTCCAATTACTTCCGCGAACAACACACCAATCCTTGCTTTGCCACCAACATCAACAAGATCCCCATAACCCAAAACCAAGCTAGATTGGAAATTTTGGGTAACCCAGAAATCTGCATCCAACCAAAAAATAGAACTATGGATGTGAAGCCCTCGTTTACACGAGTTCAACGGATCCGAAATCACTTGATTTCGTTGAGTTTTTCATTTTTATTTAATTTATTGAAGATGATTAAACATGACGGCTTAAATTTTGCAATAGGATATAATGAGAACGTCTAGGTTTTAAGGTGGAACATGGCATATTTATAATGAAGAGATTTTTATCTATTTTAATATTATATTCACTTAAAATCTCGTATAGCATTTCACACTCGTACGACCACATAAAAGCTCCTTTAGCCACGAAATTTGATATCCTGTTGTACTTCAATATTCTGGACTCGATGAAACTGGTTTCATCGAAATCCGAGGTCATTTGAAAAATGGTTATTTTGACAGGTTAATTAATATGTAATATTTTCAATTTTTCATTTATTCACTTCTAAATTATATTTCAAAGTTCATTAACTTCGTTCAAATCAAAATAGTGTTTTAATTAGCTTTATAACTCAATTTTATGTATATTAAATTTCAATTATGATTATTTACCTAATTCAGTTAGAATTTCAGTTACAAATAAATTAAATCAATTTCATTCAGTTACTTCAATATTTTATTCTGATTTCAAATTTTATCAGTGCAAACCAAATCATAATTTCATTGATAATTAGTACAAGTTATCGTTACCATAATCGGTTGAAATTCATTACCTAATCAATTTAATTGAGTTTGCACTATATAATTTACGGAATTAAATCATTATATTTTATTTCTAACCATAATAATAATCAAGATCATATTAAATTCAATAATTTAAGTAGTAGAAAAATATGGGTTGTTACATATTGTCGCGCGTGTCTTGTCATATTTATCCTAATCGAACCCCCCTAATTTTGATTTTGTGTTTTTTCTATGGAGTGCCTTACGATGCCACTAGTTTACGGTGTGTTACGCTACTGTATAGACTGCAATAATTATAAACAGTGTAAGGGCAAAAATCTAATCCCGCTTTTGCTATTAATGCATTTCACTGAACATTTCACATAAGTTGATTCACTTTTATAAGAATGGTAGTCCTAACTTGAGCAATTTTTTTTCGCATTATGCTCGGGTCAGAGCAAGTATTACAGTTTTGAGAACTTACCTTTCCGAGATGGTCACTGATTGAAGACTTCAATTCTATTCATTTATTTCGATCATCAATTTGTATGTTAATGGAATCGTATGTGTGGCAACTCGCCTTACACAACAAGTGCTTAAAACCAAAAATTTGCGCTGTGCAGGCACCCGATCGATGTAAGTGATGGTCAAGAGAAAGAAATAGAAGAAAAGAAGGGAAATAAAAGAGAACATAACATAAACACAACCACAGAACCTTTCATATATCTAACAGCGTGTTAGATATCATATAGTAATTTAATCACATATATAAAACAGGCAAGACGGTTATAATTATATAAACCAGATAATCAGAGTATACAGGCTCATACAGCCATAACAATAATAGAGTTTATGCAAGAGATGAATAAACTCAACTAATACACTTTCTCTAATAGAAGAAATAATATTTTCAAGGCTCTACAATGCTACTAGCGAAAATAAACAGATATAATATAAGCATAATTATATAAATCGTCGCCTACTGTGAATCCACCCGCATAGCTTCGGATAATACCTAATCTTGCTACTCGGTCTTCTCGTCAGCATCGTCGATGAGCACCCAAAGTAATAAAAGGAAACATAAAACTTTGGATCAAACAAGAGTCTAGTGTGAGCGATAGTAATCTAAATCACTATATAAGATAAAACAATAAGTAGATAAATCATACCGGACTTGGACCTGCATCCAAAGAGTTAGCACGCATAATCTTGTACTCTACTCTATGGTAATCAAAATACTGAGTGTAAATGGAAGTGTGTGTGTCATAATGACAACAATCATCCAAACATAACAAACATCCTCACGTTCACTCACTCGGTGCGTAAAAATTCATGGTATCAGATATCTTGGCCATCCCTTCCAAGTAGTATTGGTAGGTCTGAAATTCAACTTACTCTACCAATTAATTTCAGTACTAGCTACTTGGTCAACTCTAGTGAATTACCCAACCCAGTCCACAACATCAAAGGGCTTTAAGGCCCGGGAAGATAAGGTCTAAATCGTCAACCGACTCTAATCTCCTCCTCATTCCACTTTTCCCAAGGTGCGCCAAATGTCTAATGTTGTTGACTTCTTTTGCACACGTACCCGCAGCGAAGTCCAACTTGGAAGTCACCTCGTTGGTTCCCGTCTGGATCCTTGGTGCTAACCTCCCCATATAGACATTTTTTTGCATCTCAAATATAATTAGTCGCATTGGAGTTGGTCTTCAAAAGAGTATTTCCGGGTCGTTGTTTCCGACTCGTCATTTCCAGGTCGTCATTTCCAGCTCGTCATTTATGGGTCCATCGGTAGAACCGAACTTGCAAATGTCATAACTTGATCTTTAGAACTCCAAAGGACTTGACACTTTAAACAGAGCCTCCTGGGACCTTCCTTGTCATCCCCACAAAATTTTGTGCCAATCCGACAATATTTTTTTGGGTCATCATTTTCGGGTGGGGGTACCATGACCGACTTAGCCGACCCGAACCCCAAAGCATTATAACTTGGTCTCTAGAACCCCAAAATGACATGAAACTTGAAATAGAGCCTTCTAGGACATTCCTTGTTGACTCCACAAAATTCGTGACAATCCAAATATATTTTACGGGTCGTCATTTTTGGGTGGGGGTACCTAGACCAACATAACTGACCCAAACTCCAAACATCATGAATTGGTCTTCAAAACTCCAAATGACTTGAAATTTGGTTTATAGCCTCCTAGGATCTACTTTGTTGTATCCACAAAATTTCGTGTCATTTCGACAATATTTTCCAGATCATCATTTTCGGGTGGGGGGACCCTAGCCAACTTAGTTAACCCGAACTCCAATGCATCATAACTTGGTATACATAACTCCAAATGACTTGAAACTTAAACTTGAGCCTTTTAGGACCTTCCTTGTCGTCCCTACAAAGTTTCATGCAAATCTAAAATTAGTTTTCTAGGTCGCCATTTTCGGGTAGAGGGCACCCTGTCCGACTTAGCCGATCCGAACTCCAAAGCGTCATAACTTGGTCTCCAAAACTCGAAATGACTTGAAACCTGAACTAGAGTCTTCTGGAACCTTCCTTGTCGTCCCTACCAAATTTCGTTCAAATTCAACAATGTTTTTCTGGGTTGTCACTTTTGGGTAGGGGGTACCTTGACCGAAGTGTATTTAGTGATTTTTAACACTCTATTTCGCCACTCGATGGCGTTTGCATCCCCCTAGTGTTCCTATGTACTATTCAGACATATCAAACATCTAAAACAACATATACATCAACCAAACAAGATTAAAATATCCAAATAAGCATGTTTTCTCCTTAATCCCTTAAGATCTGGGATTCACAAATCAAATCCAAATCAACCCAAGCTTATATTTGTGTCATAACATGATTAATAATGAATTATAAGAATTTTTATATTTTTATGAGCAACCCATATGTTAATATATTTAGTTAGTGATTAATCATACTATTGCTCACCTTAATTGCCCCCAAATAATTAGATCTGAAATTGATGATGATTTGGCTATGATCCCAATATTATGTAGCATCCCTAAGCTTTATTTGACGTTGAGGTGATTAATTCTTCACTAATCTTAGGTTTAGGATAATTAAGGAAGAGATTAAAAGTCGTTTTAGAAGACGGAAGTCATCAGACGTTGACAGGGCCTTTCTTGGGAGTTATGAAAGTGAGAATGAATGATTCATCTACCCCATTCAGCCCCATATAACCCTAATCCGGAAATGGAATTTAGGCTCTTCCACAAATGGCCTTACCCAACCCAATTAGGCTGCCTAAACCAGTCCATATCTTAATTCGGTCATTCCTCCCAAATAGCTAGTCCGTTTGGCTAATGTGATCACTCTATGGAATGAGAAACCATCATCTGAATCTAATGGAAGTGGTTTCAAGTCAATATATCTTACCAATCAAAAGTTATGGGCTAAACAAGATTCAAAAGGGGTAAAATGGTCACACTAAAGTACGATAAAAAATGGTGAAAGTAAGAAATGGCCATATTAGTCATTTCCCAAAGTTACACTGTCATAAGACCCCATTTGAAAATAAAATAAATATTCTACGATCCTCCGATGCATAGAATGTGGGTCGATAAATTCTCCTCCCCATAAGAAATTTCGCCCCCTAAATTTTTAAGCAACAAAACAACATAACCCAACACTCTTGAATAAGTGACGCCACAAGACAAATCGCCACTTAACATTCTCAACAAGCATTCCATTTGGGAACAATGCAGCTTTTCTCTCCCATCCTGGAATCATCGTCGTCGATTGACGCATCACTACATAGAAGCACCACATCTCGTCTCATGCCAAGCCACAGATAGAAGATCCATCATCTCAAAACCACTATCGAATGAATCTTTATATATTTCCCCTTGAAATCGAATCATCGTCAATGTCAAATCAACCAAAATGGTCAACAACAATGGTAATCGATATCAACCACTTCATAGTAATCAATAACGACTACCTGAATCACGTATCTAACCAAAATTGGCTAAATACGCATCCAAATAAAACGTCTGGTGTTCGTCATGAAATCCAGCTCTTCACCACTAAGGAATGTCATCCTGAAGAACTCCTTTCCTTGATGTCACCATCATTACCTTCCCCAGATCAGCCAACCTTAGATCGACCCAACTTTAGGTCGAACTGGATCCAAATCCAGATCGGCATAGCCGATCTAGACTTGGTCACCAAGCAACCAGTCCAAATCTCTAAGTTGTTAATTTATTTTCCGTCAAATCGATGTCAAAAGATAAAAGTGAGAACTTGCTAGTTTGAAGACAATCCAACAGAGCATCACTTGTTGGATTTATTTCCAACTATGCCAAAATTCTGGAAGTACCTCCTCTGTACGGCTCGATCCGAAAAAAAAAACTAAATTGCCATGCAAGGCCCATCTCAACAATGGAAAATAAAAAACCCAAAAGTGGCTACCCATACCTAGGGCATAATATCACCAAAATGCACCAAATAGCAAAAACCTCAACTCTACTACTACTTTCCTCTTTTTCAAGCAAGCTTAGCATTTAGATGCAATTAAAAGCGAATAAGCATCCAAACATACCAAATCTTGCTTCTTTGTACCTAGGTATGTACTCGACAAAGAGGAGACACAATAGTAGAGATAGAAACAATAGGATAAATATGTTAAATAAACTGAATTTATCAAACATAGGCTTGTCAAGTCATGTATGGATTTTATTTAGAATAAATTATTAATACAACAATGTACATATGAGTGATCATGGAAACATCATAATCAAAAATGGATAAGCAAAGCAATAGCAATCATGGAAGATAACATTCATATCTATCCTAGCATGCAGGATACTAACCTAAGTAATAGGACGCATCAAGTTAAATTTAATCCATATATGACTCAACAACTTATTTGCCATTTAAAAAATAGAAAATAGTAATCTAGCATCTCTCGTCAATAAATCGTGTATGACTCAAGCGTTGTCATACAATTCCTAATTTCTGCCGCAACACATCAATGAAAACCATTAACAACTATTCCTGCATTCATTTGGAAATCTCAAATAGTTATATAAAACTTTTTGATCCATCCAATTCAACTATAGCAAGATGACATCGCATTTATTACAAAATAAATGTGTAATCAACCACTTCTCATGATGCCGGAAACCAACAACTGTTATTCCATATGGAAACAACCCTCACGGTCGAGTCCATACTATCTCACCTCGAGTTATGAAATCACATCTAGTAATAAACACATGCGACGTTCACTAATGGAATATCTCTTTCGAACTGGTACATCTCCAACTCGACACACACAAACAACTACCTCCCCTATATGAGCCTATAAGAAATCTCGATCTTGTAGTAGGCCAAGAATTACAACAATTGCAATTAGCAAAGGTTGAGACACCTCTCGGGGAAGAAAAATCTTGACAGTGTAACATCACCAACGACTCTAACCCTTACACTAATAATAAGTGCCTCCAACTCACTAAAATGGATTCTATCGCCATCAACTCTAAATCGTGATTCAAATACTTTTTCTCACACGGTTTTGGTTATTGATTAAAACACGATAACTCTCCACTCGAAAACACACAACACTTAAATCACCCACACAACCAAGTGAGTGCAATCGCCTTCTCGTTTCCGCTCAAACGAGAAATCAACACACTCAAGGGTCAATTCTAACTTCCCAAACCATAAAAATTATCGCAGGATTCATAGCGACATCTTACTCGAGACAACATGACCTAAACACACCACTTTGAAACTCTAACGAACCAACCACAAAATATGCCTACTCACTAGTTGGCACGAACAGCCCAGCCATCCTTCATGATCAAAATAGCCAATACAATGTAATTGGCATGAACCAATCAACTAATCACAATCGATAAAATCCCCTCGGGATTCCCAACCAAAAGAACATCCATAACTAGGTTATTATGGAACTCGACTCAAACATGGTGGCTACCTGGTAACCTCATCGAATGTGTCCAGATGCTCTGATGCAACGAGCTAAAGTGATGAATCACTATTAGAGATCTGTCTCAACTCAATATCGTCCAATCATAAGGGGCTCGCCTATTGAAGATCTAAGTCTCAGCTCACAATCACAAACTCAAGGACGAATTACTACTATGGAGTTGGTCCTAGCCCACTATAGCCACCACACTACCACTGATAATCTGTATCCACCAAGTAATTGAACCTTTGGACCAGAGATTAAGTCCAATTAAGTTCAACAATCGACAAGCAACCAATTTTGAAAACATACAACCATAACTCAGTGATTTTAAGTTTTGACAAACCATGTATACTACCAAGTATAGACTGGCTACGTCATCACACTCCCCCACCTCGAAGCCCAAAATTAATCAATATGGATGCTGCAGTCATCCACATTATTAATTTCCAGTAAACAAACACGGGATGTTACACACATACATAATCTAACCAAGCCCTCGGCACGATAAACCACAATCAATAGAGGAAAATCAATTCATGAGTCCCAATCTCATTCCACCTATCATTGGAAAGATCAAATGGAACAACAAAATGTCAACATCAAACTAAAACACGCATGGAAGCATACATCAAATGTTGATGTCGCTATTCCCCGCTTCATTGAGGGAGCACTAGATGGAACGGTAACGAAAATCAACACAAATGTCCCCACGTTTCGTCTCGACAAAGTAGGACGAACTTCCATATCGGACGCAAGCTCAAACACCATAAGCTCACTCAATCAACTCTCCCAACAAACATTCCCTTAGAATGGAATAACCACCCTCCGAGTCAATCTCATAACCCTGCCACAAACTCTAAACTTTGGAGTGATAAGGGAGAGAATAAATTGTACTTCGATATCACATCAAATTTGATTACACACTACAAAATAGACGTCTCATCTAAGTCGACGAATTCCTTATCGATTTCCAAGAATTCAATACAAACCCCTTTAAAGCGAAGCATGAAGTGGTCTCAAGCGGTTCGATTTCAAAAACCTGAAAGCATAAGACTCTAGGCCAATTCAGGCTACCCATGGAGTTTCTTAGGATTAAACTCATAATTTATTCAACTCTACCTCCGAGTCATTCAACAAAACCCTTCAAGAAATCAAAAACTCATGCACCACAATAGTCGATTCCATGCTGAGGAACGTTACGCCACATGGATACATAAATATCCATACACTGTGGCATATTCGACTCGTCGCACATGAGCACCATAACTAATTAGAGATTTCAAGGCGTTCTAGATAATGGATCATACCATTACTAAAAAACAAAACTGTAAATAGAGGAAAATGGTTCCTGTTTCTGCATGACCTTCAACTCCAGAGATGAAGTAACTAGAAGTATTTCATCGTCTGCTGGACCTTCTTAAATAATAGGACGATCAATCACTAACAGGAAAACTATTCCAATGGCACTCATGTGTAAAACAACCAATACTATATATACTACCAATATATAGATTTGAAAATCAAATATATACAAATTTGTACACTCTCGTATATGTTAAGTCTTCAACTCAATACTGCTTAGGATAAACAATGCAACCTAATCTCTGGTACCAAGTGTGACGACTTAACTTACACTATCGGTGCTCAAAACCAAAATTTCGTGTTGTACAAGCGTCGATCGATGTAAAACGATCATCAAGAGAAATAAATAGTAGAACAAAGGAGAAAAAGGAAAGGAAAGAAGGAAATGGAAGAGAAGAGAAAGAAAAGAACATAAACACATTCACAAAACCTATCATATATCTCACTACGCATCAGATAATATGTAATAATCAAATCATAGATATAAAATATACAAGGCAATAATAACTATATAAACCAGATAATCGGAGTGTACAGGATCATACAGTTATACATAACAATAATATAGTTTATGCATAAGATGAATGAATTCAACTCATAAACTATCTCTAACCAGAACACATAACACTGTCAAGGCTCCACAGTGTAACACAGTGGAATAACCAATAATGATACAAGTTTAAATACGCAAATCATCGCCTCCTTCAAATCCACATGCCCAGCTTCAAAGAATACCTATACCTGGCATGCCCCTCAGCATCGTCAATTAGCACTCAAAGTAATTAGAGGGAAATAAACTTAAGGTCAGAGAAAATTTTGGTATAAGAGATAAAAAAAATCTCAAAGTACTGTAAAGGTCGTAATCACTGTTTCAAATCTCGCAAATATCGCCCGAGATCTCCTCCAAGATCTCATTTTGGGCTCCTTCCGAAACAAAACAACAAATATCACTCTAAATCTCCTTTCGAATATATCGCCCGAGATATTGCAATATCGAACGATATATCGATCGAGACGAAATACTGGAATATCGTCCAAGATCTTAATTTTTTTGGTTAAAATTTAAATTCGTGCCTGAACTAGAACTATAATTAAAAAACTCAAATCTAGCCATATCAATCTTTTGTTATTTTACAATTTGCATGTTAAATGACTATATTGTATGTTCGTATATGTTTTACAATGCTTGTGATTTTCATATTCGTCTTTTTACATACATGTTACTTATGAAATTATGTATTTTATGGTCTATTTATGCTGAATTTTTTAATGTATTAGATCCATTTAATGTTTCCGGTCTAACAATATTCCTTTTTTAAGCATATTACGATTTAGAGTGTGAATGATCTTTCACAAAATAAAGAATAATAAAGTTAGTTTGCATTTTAAGTTTAAGTTACTATGTTTTTGATAGCATTCATAAAAATCATTTTGTTAAAATGTCATTTTTAACATATTATGTACCCTGAGATTGTTCTTATATGAACTTTCAGAACCGAGATGAAAATCTAAGACGAACTCCCGAGTTAGACTCATCTCATCCGAGATCTCCGCCGATATGAGACCGAGTCTATGAAATCCCCGAGACAAAATGAGACCGATATCCGAGATTTAAAACCTTGGTCGTAATAGTAAATACGACATGGAGGGTATGGAGAATCATACCTGCCCTACCCCTACATCCACAGAGTTAGCACATAACAATCGATACATGCTATACTATGATAAACAACTTATAAAACTGGTGTGGTAGATGTTAAGTACTAATGATAATAAATAAGTAAACATCCATAGCATCCATCATCCATTCTCACATTCATTCACTCAGTGCGTAAAGCATATGGCATCTGGTACTTTAATCATCCAATTCATCAAGCCACTAATAGGTCGAAAACATCAACGGACTCTAACACTTTATTTCCTCATCAACCACTAGGTCAAAACATCAACATACTCTAGTGGATAGACCTACCCAGTCAACAACAACGGGCTCTAGGGTCCGGGCTGATCAGGTCTAAAATGTCAAATAACTCTGGTCTAATCCTCGTGCCACTCTCTCAAAGGTGTATTGAAGTCATGAATAACAATAATTCTTTTTTACATGTTCTCCACAGCAGAATCCATCTCTAAATTGTCCAAAAGACTCTCATTCGAAGTTGTCACAATATAAGAACTATCCACGACGGCCATCATGTGTCTCCCATCTCTCTTCGGCAGTCAACTCAACACGAATTAATGTTGTCTTTTATGTTTCTTGGAGTAGACTAATCCATCGCAATAGCATGCTCCCCATTCTGGAGTCATCGTCGTTGAATGACGAATCACTGCATAGAAGCACCACATCTCGTCTTAAGACAACGCCATGGATCGAAGAGCCATCGTATAGAAATTGCTATTGAATGAAACATCATATCCTGCTCCTCAAAATTGCATCGCCGTCAATATCAAATTGGACAAAATGGCACAACAATAGTAATCGATATTGACAACTTCATAGTAATTGATAATGACTACTCGAATTACCTATTTAACCAAAATTAGTTAAATACGCATCCAAGGAAAACTTCCAGCATTCGTCACGAAATCTAGCTCGTCGCCAAGAAGAAATGCCACTATGAAGAACTCCGACTCCTGAGAACACCATCACGTTTACTTTCCAGAATCGGTCCATTTCCGAGTCCGCCCAAATCTAGGTCGACCTAACTCCAGGTCAAACTAGTCCGGGTCGACTTAGCCGACCCGGCTTAGCTACCATTCCTGGGTCAACTTGATCGACCTGACTTGGTTGATATCCCCGGGCCGACCTGGTTGGCCCGGGCTTACCACTGACTCGGGTCAACTTGTCGACTCGAGCCTTATTTGACCCGAGCTCAGCTCCTAAATAGAGCCAAGCATCTTTACCCCATCCTTCGACTTTGTTGCTCTAACCAAGCCTTATAATCTGATGTCGAACTCCAATGCTCCCCTGTAATCGAATCCATCTATGCGCTCTGAAGCATCATTGAGAATATATCTCGCTCGCTTGAGTCTATCATCCTTATGAATCCAATCGATATACACCAACGTATGTATTAGATCAATAAACACCCCAAACTCTCATGAACGAAATATTTCCTAGTACCAGGTCGCCTTCGACCGACATTTTAATATAAACTAAACAAACAATCCGACCATACAACCAACAATCATCCTAATTACTAAATTAGCATATAAGCATCGATAACAACAATGATAAGTTAAATTAAACTTGTCTATAGTATACAAAATGAAATATATGTCCAAATAGACCATATCTAGCTATACAGTCTAAACAATGTGCAACAACGCATAAATAGGTAAACAGTGTGCACACTAGCGCACAAATGGGTAAAACACAGTAATAATGATCAAAACTACTAGATCACTTTCTAATATTTTTATTTATTATAATGAAATATATGTCCAAATAGACCATATCTAGCTATACAGTCTAAACAATGTGCAACAACGCATAAATAGGTAAACAACGCGCACACTAGCGCACAAATGGGTAGAACACAGTAACAATGATCAAAACTACTAGATCACTTTCTAATATTTTTATTTATTATTTACTAGATTCCACAATCCTAAATATTACATTTTATAATCATAAATCGGTATAAAACGTTAAAACTACACTATACGAAAAAATGCAGTTTAGAGAGAGAGAGACAATATTACTCACCTTAACCAAATCAGTCCAAACTAGCTTTAAAATGTAGAGCTCGTCAATACGAACCCATAGGAAGAAACCACATCCAAATCTGACACTATATGCAAAATATATACGTTTTACAAGTTATCGAATTGAATAAGCAAATAAATATATAACTAACTTATTTAATACCGTATTAAATTAATCTCCCATCCAACTCTTTCTTCTTCAACATATTCCTTCCAGGCCATATATCTCCATGTCATCCCCATGCATAACATTGAGTTACATGGAGCAAATCATCCGAAAGTTCAAATCAAACAATGCTGATGAACTCCTATTTGCTATCCGGACTTGCTCGTGCTATTGCCACCACCAATAGTGGCCTCCACCGATTTGCGTCCCCTACTTCCTCCCTGCTCGAGCCATTTAGGTTGTGACCTAAATTGTAACAAGATCCAGCCAAACTCCTCCCCTCGAAGCACCTCGCCACCCTAAGTCCATCGTCACCCTCAAAATGGCCAATCTCCGATCACCCGCGTTCCAATGTCAAATCCAAGCTCCGACCCTGCGTGCCCAACTACCAACGCATCCTTCAAAACATGTATGGGCGTGAAGCCCTTCTTATTACGAGCTCGGATAAATAAATGTTGTGATTTATCACTTGGAGTATTCATCAGGATAATTTTTCAAAGATCTAAGGGAGAGTGGGATGAAATTCGCAAAGGAGGAATGTGAACAATATATGGCCTAATAGGAGAAGAGGGTACTGGATAAAGTGCGCTTATTTCATTAATTTATCCAATTCCAATTTGAATTCTCAAACCAAAATCTACGAGCATTTTAATTCGTTTCGATCAAACGACTCATCCAAACCATATGAAACATGACAGCGTGTATCACTACAACGATACGGTTCCAATAATACAAATTTCATTGAAATCCAAGACTGTTGCCCAAAACGATAATTTTACATGTATTTAAGATCGATATGGCCTCCACCTAGTCCGAACTTGAAATATAGTGATCCTTGTATTTTTATTTATGCAACGAACTATACGGACTTAGTGGAACCAATCTCGAGTCCCGGTTCGATTGTTTGTGAAAAATCACTTTTCAAAACCGTCAATCGAATAATTAATGATCAATATATAAATAAAATATTTAAATATCCAATCATTAAAATACAGGTCGTTACAATATATATTAAAATTTCATTGTATATGTTTATGTATACTCTAATGTATTATATTATTTTCTTCTGCTATGGGATGTTATGTTATTCGTGTTTTTAATTCTGTGATTGATTCGTATTAAAACCCATAGCAATAACAATATTTTTTTCGAACGATTCGAGTTGGTTTTATATTCAGCTTGAAGAGTTGGAAATAGCAGGTTGTTACATGTTGGTATCAGAGCTTAGATTTGTTAAAAACCTTAGCTTATTTGGTTTAAACTCATTAGAGTTATAGAATGAGAGTAATCATCACTAGAATCACTCTCGAGTGAGCGTATGTCAAAAAATATAAATTGTTTTAGAAATTTAAATCTTCTCCATACCTCCTATTCCATTGAATCCATCTTCCTTTATTGGTTTCTCTTTGATAAGAATTTTCTTAGGACCAAATCTCGATCTTGCTCTAAATCCATCTTTGAGTTTACTAGACTAACTAAAGGAATTTAAGTATAAATATATTTGAATTAATAACCTAGTTTGTCATCTATTGAATTTGAAACAAGTATTTTTGAAATTAACATGGTAAAAATAACTTTAAAGGAAATCATAACATTAATAAATGAATATCAGGGTATTATAATAATTTTTTGCTTTAGAACTTAAAATGTTATATTAAGTAAACCAGAATAAAAAAGACCTACAAAATATTAATTTGTAATTAAATGGATGCATTTAAAGTGAAAAGCATATAAGCATAATATTGATTTTAATTCATTAGAAATATTTTGGAGTTTTGAAATTCTTACTCAAATACGTCTGATATACAAATTTATTCTTATATAAATATAATTGGATTATTAATTTAATTATAAATGGAATACTTATTTATTTATAAAGGAATAATGATTTGAGATATATATATATATATTAAACTTAAGAGGTGAAATGGATTCATATGGATTGTAAGTATAACTTAAAGTTAATAAACTAGTTATGATTCATTTGGATTAGAAATCTTATTAGTTAAAAACATATTTTGAGCTTAGAAAACATTTAGAATAGTAAGAATAATATGTGTAAGAATTTAATTTAATAAGATTGAATTGAATATAAAATAAATTAGTGGGTGATTTATATACAAATGAGAACTTAATTAAATTTATTCTTAAGTATAATTTAGGCGAACTTAAAATCTAGGATATGTTCGCCAAGTTAATAAAATGATTAGTATTCTTTTAAAGTTTAGTATAGTAATTTGAAAGTTAAGAAAAAAATATTAGCAATCATTTAAAATATGATAGTATTATGAATAAATAATAGTGATTTAAATCTAATTTATTAAGACTGAATTAAAAACAGACCTGATTTATACATTTTATTATTGATAAGATTTGGATACTTATTAAAAAATGAATTTGAGTATAGAACTTTAAAATGATTAAAGATATGGATTAAAAATTAAGGAAATTGTCTCTTAGATGATATTTTTTTTAGCGAAGCAGAAATGAAATGAAATAATAATTATATTAAAAAAATCATATATAACACATATGTTTTGAGAATGTTGATGCCCAAAACTTGGCAACAACACCCAACGAGTTTTAAGACAATGAAACTTAATGTCTGGAATGGAAATTATGTAGGAAAGTAAATCAACATAGTGTCTATAGTGGGTCGGTCCATGAGAACCTACATCTGCTTTGAAGATTTTTCTTTTTTTATTCAATTCTTAGTCCAAGTACAATAGTGGAACAATAGTCCTTGTTGTTTACAATAGTAATGGTGGAAAGTATGTTTAATTAGGTCCAAAATGAAGCCTAACATCTTCTTGACGATCTTCTTATGGCAGTCCAAAAATCCAGGTCTTCAGGATGGAGGCAAACTTCTTCTTCTTGAAGTGCAAAGGTGAACTATGGAGTGCAAAGTTCAATATCTTCTTCCAAGAGTGTCAAGGGAGCAAAAATCTAACTCTTTTCATGGATCTTAAGCAGGGAATTTACAGGGAGAGGGAGCAAGTATCACCAGATAGGAAGGGCCACATGGGCATGTACCCACAATTTTTTTATTTTGGGATCGCTATCGATCCTGGGCTCGGTATGTATCCCGATACTTAACTTTTTTCTACTCTTTTCCTCGAAGAGCTCTAACCTAAGTCCTAATACCAACTTCGTATCTTGGATTTTCGATCCCTCGAGTTTTCACAAATGTTGATCCTGAAAGTGTGTTTGTTGTGGTTTGTGTGAACCGCTATACAAAAACAAGGGTACAAAATGAGGGATACGAAATTGGTGGAAGCCTTTTGATACTAAATATGGAGGAAGATTTGGGGAGTCGGTTTTGGGATATGAGTTTTTGAGGGCCCCGGGATACGAAATCTTGGGTATTTTGACATACAAAATTTTGCATGTTGATCCTTGAGTACTTAGATATTTTTGAGAAGTTTCGACAAGTCGAGACGACAATACGTGCATGACTCCACCTGGGCTTAAATCCTAAATGTTTAGTCAACACTTTTAGGTCTTTTAACCATGTGATGGGTCATTGTGTGGGATTGACTGCTTCAGGTAGTCGGGCCAAAAGGCAAGGTAACACTTGTCCCCTAATGGATGTCTTGTGTTAGCCTGACGTGCTTTGAGTTGAGTCAAGTCTTTCTGGAAGTCGGAAAGATCTCCTAGTCATGTCGAGTGATTGGTTTCAACCTTTCCATTGAATAGTGCATTCTTGTGAGTACATCGCTTCCAAGCAGTAATGACGCATTGTTGAAGTTGGTTAATATAAATACAGAGTCCCGACATTATCGGTAATCCAGATTACTTGAATTAGAAATATTTCCTTGTTTCTCAGGTGTGTATCTAATTCTTATTGATTCAAGAAATTAATGTTAATCGTCAACTCTTGCTTACGTCAGAATGCAAAAGAGTCATCGTCGACATTGAGTCGTGTATGCACTCACACGTTTGCACATGATTTTGCATAAAATGATCGGAGTTTATAATAAAGTATAATCGAAATGGTATATTTTGGGCGTGTGATTGCGCAATTTAGTTTTTGAAAATGTTTATTGAATTGGAAACTTGATCAATTGGTATGTTCTCTTGAATGGTTACGCTCATGAGTACGGGATCGTTTAGCGAGTCGAGACGGTTTTGGCAATCAAATTTAAAAAATGCATATGTGTGTTCGTAGCTTTAGTCTTGAGTTTTGAAAGTTTCACCGATCCCGGAGCTTGTTAAACCAAGATTCCTCCTTCCCTTCTGATGAAAATCAAATTGTGTAAATTTTACACTGCTTAATTATGCATTTTATTATCCTAAGATAATATTACCGATCTATTTAGTTGTGTTTATTGCGGGTACTTTATTTTTAGAATATGAAGAAAATCCTTCTAAAATGGGCCAACTCAAGAAGATTCTAGAATATACCGGAGAAAGAAGCTTCTAGAAGAATATGGAACATGCTAGATCAAGAAGCATCTACAAAAGATCAAGTCAAAATTTTCTAGAATGTGTTGAATCAAGAAGCTCTTAGAAATATAAAGAAAGGGATTTCCAGAATAATAAACAAGGAGAATATAAAGGAATATCGAGTCAAATTTCTGGAGATTCCTTTTCCTTTAGATCAAAATCGGATGAGTGCTATAAATACCCCTACCTACCATTTGTTTAATAATCTTGAAAATTGTTTTCTTTCTTCTCTTTTTAGGATTAGAGTTTTATCATGTAATCACTGAACTTCTTATCTCATAAATAAAATTATTTAAATTCTTCTTTACTCTTTTCAGTTTGTGTTCTCTTTATTTTATTTTTAGTTTTTGCTCTTGCTTGCATTGGATTTTTTATTTTTTACTTTCATGAGATCTATTGATTTGCCAAGAGGTTAATACATCTCATCCCTAATTCTCACAAATCTTAATTATCCTCTGCAAAATCATTGCTATTCTCTTTAATTTCTTAATTAAAATATTAATCTCGAATTTGTCTAACACGCCTACAGTTTAAATAAACATTATCAATTAAAAACACCATGTGGATTAGACTTGTACCCGCACAAACATTACAACAGATACTTTGCGCTTGCGGTAAAATTAAATGGCGGTTTTGTATATAACTAAAACCGTCGACTAAGTTTTTTGCGTCGTTGTCGGGGATCGAACCCGGGTCACCCACGTGACAGGCGGGAATACTCACCACTATACTACAACAACAACAGAAAAGAGGATTGAGCTGAAAGGCATGAAGTGTGTTGACCTTAATTAGCATACTGGGCCAAATAAGGGAAAAAGGAAGCGTCATCGTTAAGCCGACAAACAATACTTGTAACGACAAGCTTACCTTCGTACTTACAGGACATAATCAAGTTGATCAGTTGGCACAAGTTAAAGATATGAGAAAAGCAGGGCAAGGGTGTTTGCAATTCAACTGTAGTAAGTATTTCATCTTTATTTATATTGTTGATCTTCGACCATTTCAACTTTCTGTTAAGAAATTTCATAATAATAACAATTTATTTGGCATCAAACGATCATAAACACCCAGAAAGGCATACCACAACTATTGTTGAATAATTAATGTCAATCACTTAGGAAAATGAATTATAATAATCAAAATTCTATTTTTTTTTATTCAAGATAATTTTCAGCATTCATGACCACTTCGAGATATATAATTAAGAGAAGAATATTATCTAGTTAGAACTGTACGACCGCCAATTATAGTTTATCCACCAAATAATGGCGATAGCCTCGGATTAAAAAGTTCATTCATCCACGGTGTCCCAAAATTTACAGGTTCTGAAAATGCATATAAATTTCTTAACGATCTTGAATTATATACATCCACTATAAAAACGTGACAACTTTCACATGAATATTTTAAGCTTAGATTGATTCCATTTGCTCTAGTAGATAGCGCAAGAAGCTAGTTCAACTCTCTTCCATGACCCCCTATTTAAAGTTGGAACGATTTTGAAACAAAATTCATAAAAAATTCCTTCCTTTTCATAAAATTCAAACAATTAAAATCGAAATTCATCAGTTAACACCAAATGAAATGGAAAAATTTTGCCAATATTTTGAATGATTCAATATATTATTACAAAGTTGTCCTCACCATGGAATTCCAAAACAAATTTTATGTCAAATATTATATGAAGGACTTAATTATCCAACTCGAACCCAAATTGAGACTATGTGTCATGGAGAATTTTTGGATAAATCAACTGAGGAAACCTGGGCTTTCTTCGAAGAATATGCCAACAAGGATCAACAATGGAAATCGTTCACCATCCAGCTCATGCAAATCCAAGAGGCATGCACAGAGTAGTTGCTTTCCTTTTCTTTGTTGAGAATTTCCAAGTCGAAGAAGCGTTGACTACTACATATCCTCAAGAACAAATGAACAATTTTACCCCAGTAAATTCTTCTTCTAATGCTAACTGGAGAAACCATCCGAATTTGTCGCGGTCAAATCAAAATAATTTTGCAAACTCTTCGCATTTTTATTCCACATATATTAAATCTCCTCAAATATCCAATCCAACATTTGTTCCTCAAGGTAGGAGTTCCTCTGTTCAACTTTACATACTTCCACATCGTAGAAACACATGTAAACCTTCTCAACAACCACAATGTTATGTTCATCCCAAAAGACAAATTAAGGAAATGCAAAGAGAATCATGTAATAAATACAATAAATTCACGAAAATGGCGAAGAACTTGTCAATAAATAACGAGAATGAGAAATTATCAAGTCCAATGGAAGTAAAACCCATATATAATAATTCTTATGGAGTGAATTATGGTGAGGACGACAATTTAAACACAGTAACGAGAGGTAGCACTCCTAGCATTCTTCCCATATATAAGAATTTAATGCTTCTAATAATGTGACATCTTCAGTTGTTAACTTATCACTTTATGAACCATTAACGAGAGGTAGCACTCCTAGCATTCTTCCCTCATCCACAAGCAATCTTAATGAAAATCCAAATCTTACTCATCATGATAATTTCCAAATAATAACATATGGAATTGAAAATGGTAAATATAATGAAACTGTTCAAAGTTCACAAATTGATTTGGATTTCAGTTCCTTACATAATGTAAGTTTGAGTTTCGATATCCCTTTTCCCAATATAAACAAGATGGAGACCTCAATTTTTGCGATTGAAAATCACTAAAACAATGGAGTTGTTGCTGAATTAATTAAGCAAGAGGAATTTGGTGAACACAAATTTTTGGACTGTTTGAGAATCAATTCTCATATGATAGTGAGTCAAATTTAAATTTTGTAGAAATTGCAAAGGAGGAAAAACATGAGAGTTTTTTGTATGAAGTTTAAAATTCTACTAATGAAAACAATGGTAAATGTGAATCCAAGCTTAGTCTAAAACTTGACAAGAATGTTGAAACGTCAACTAACAAGGCACATGATAATCTTTCATCATCTCTTATAAAAAATGAACCTAAGTTGAATAAATTGTTAGTAGACACTCATCATATTGACTCTACTTATTTAACTATAGTTGTGCACAATCACTTATTTTTGAAGTACTACACTGATAAATTTGTCGAGTATATAAATCACATCGTACACAAAGCTTGGGTAGAGAAATCTACATTTACAAGATACCTAGATATCAACCTATTTAACTATAAATCTAGGTATAAAAATGAAATGTTGGTGCAAAGTAATTTCTTATTAGAAAATGTACCTAAGCACAGTGTAGGGGGAACACATAATGATAAAACACAGTGCAGAAAAAAAGGCGGTGGCAATATTTGCATCGCATTCATCGTAAACATATATATTATTTTATATACAATCCATTTTTGAGTACTAGTAAATTGCATTTTATATTATGAATCATTTTGCATTACATCAATTTATAGGTATTTTCCTTTAAGTTTAGAAAACGTTATGAACAGTAAGGACACTGTTGAATTTAAGTGGGGGGGAGACTTATATTGCATTCATATTTTTCAATTTACATTTTTTCGTAGTTGTATTCATTTTTTCCTTTTATTGCATGTAAAATCACATTTATTTTATGCATGTGCATTTAGGACGTAGCATTTATTTTTAAAAAATTTGAATTCGGTTTATTATAAATAGGCTCGGTAGAGTAGATATATTATATTAGTCATTTGATGGATTTTTTTTAATCATTTGCTTCAAATGGAAAATAAAATGAAAAGAATAAATCACAATCGATAATAATAAGCTAATATGTAGGCTGATTAATAGGTGGCAATTATGAAGCTTGTTATTTATTGTCATTATTTAAAAAGTGTTATATCTAGAATACACAAGTTAACAGTTTTCAAATCTATATAATGAAGAGGTACTAAGATGAATTTACATTATCCTCTCAGGTCTAATAATTATAATGATAATGATAGTGATAATTAATAAACCAAGAGTGTCCAACATTCTTAGTACATTTAGCTTTGGTGTGCACACCCGCCAAGCTCTGTCCCACTCTCACATAAGCACGAAAGGTAGTGCATGGAAGGTATATCGTGGTTTCATTATGAGTTGGGCACCTAAGGATCACCGAACTATACTGACATTGTCAAAGTTGGTTTGCAAAATCTGCCAAGCTCTATTCCTTTCTCACATAAGCCTTAAGGGAATGCATGGGTAGTGTACCTTGGTTCATGAGTTAGGTATATGCATTAAAGGATAAAAACTATCATTAAGTAAACATACAAATAATAAGGAGAGGGTAAGTGAATGAAATCAAGGCATATTTGTTAGTTTTATCAATTTGAAATTGTTAAATATCAGTTTACAAATTTTGACAATCACATGAAATCGAACTTCACAATTTCACCATGTTTCAACCTAAAATAATAGGAAGCTAGAGTCTGATGTGATGAAATCTTGATTTTTATTTGAAGTTTGTTGCTAAGTGATAAACTTAAATTTATCAATTTTGATTAGAGCATTTATATGCTACAATATTGTAATTATTTAAAACAAACCAATTCATCAATTTTCATATATTTTTACTTCCATATAGCTGCACTAATAAAATATCATGGTGAATTGGGATTTTATGGGTGGTATCCACTGGAAACCCTCACGAAAACAACTCGTCCTACTAGGGACACCTTGGGGTTTAAAGTCTGTTGCATACGCTAAATGCAATCGTGATTCTATACGAAAGTGTGGCTGATAAATTTAGTTAGGTATTTATTTGAGGATGAATAAATGTTCTAGTTTGGGGGTATTTGATGAATATCAAATTGTGTAAATTTTACACTTCTTAATTTTGCATTTTATTATCCTAAGATAGTATTACTCGGTCTTTAAGTTGTGTTTATTATAGGTACTTCATTTTTAAAATAAGAAGAAATTTCTTCTATAAAGAGCCAACTCAAGAAGACTCTAGAATATACCGAAGAAATAAGCTTCTAGAAGAATATGGAACATGCTAGATCAAGAAGCATCTACAAAAGATCAAGTCAAAAGTTTTTAGAATGTGTTGGATCAAGAAGCTCTTAGAAATACAAAGAAAGGGATTTCCATAATAATAAACAAGGAGAATATAAAGGAAGACCGAGTTAAATTTCTAGAGATTTCTTTTTTTTTTATTAAATCTGAAGAGCACTATAAATACCCCTACCTAGCATTAGTTTAATAATCTTGGCAATTGTTTTCTTTCTTCTCTTTTCAGTATTAGGGTTTTATCTTGTAATCTCTGGACTTCTTATTTCATAAATAAAATTAGTTAAATTCTTCTTTACTCTTTTAAGTTTGTGTTCTCTTTGTTTTATTTCTAATTTCTTCTTACTTGCATTGGACTTTTTTTTTATTTTCTTGAGATCTATTGATTTGCCAAGAGGTTAATAGATCTTATCCCAAATTCTCACAGATATTAATTATTCTCTGCAAAATCATTGTTATTCTCTTCTAATTTCTTAATTAAACCATTAATCCTGAATTCGTCTAACACACCTAGAGTTTAAATGAGTATTAGCAATTAAAAACTCCCAGAGGATTTGACTCGTACTCGCACAAACATTACAACAGAAACCATGCACTTGCGGTAAAATAAAATCGTAGTTTTATTCACAACTAAAACCATCGATCACCTTCCTATTCCTTCTCGTCTCTTTTTTCACGCGATTGGTACCGATCCCAGAGCACTTAGAAAATTTTCTAAGATTCTAGGGTTTCCCTCCTTCTCATATAAATGCGGGGATCCGACTGTTCACCTCTTCTTTCGATATTTCGTACTCGTAAGGAATTAAGCACTTTCGTGATTATGAAAACCCCAAACACCGCCTTGAACTCCATGAAACTTACTCCAATTTAACTCATGTGGGTCTTCGGATTAATTTTCACTTGGTACGATTCGTTTTGAGTGAGTATGGAGTTTGATTGTAGAAGGAGTCGACGAGGTCGGTAGGCTTAGACTTGAAGGTGGCGGCCTCTGTTGGCCATGACGATCGCACTATAGAGAAGGGAAGACGGGGCATGAGCTGGTGAGTCCTAGGGGAGTACGAAAGTGGGGAAGAGGCAGGATTCGAAACCGTGGGGGAGACGAGGATGCAAATTTCTAGTGGAGCTCAGAAAAAATCTGAGTCCTGTAGGATACGAAATATCATTTCATATCCCGATGGATATGGTATTACTTGATCTGGTATTATTTTCTGTATCCAAGGTATATGAAATGGAGATTTCGTATCTCGACATACTTGGTAAAAACAGATACTCTAGGGAGAACTTTGTATCTTGGGAGTCGAAATGAAACAGAGGTGCAGGATTGGTGTTGAAACTGAAGTAGGAGAAAGATGTTTAAAACTCAAGTACTTTGGGATAAGAAATTCAAATTTGTATCTTGGAACACATAGAAAATTTTAAATTGATTTTGTGAACTTGAATTGAAGTCGCACGGTCGGGATGAGATTGAAATCGTTACATGTCGACGAACAATGCTTTAATGCCCTGAACAAACTTGCTGGACCGATAACTCGGACATGCACATAGGATTAGAGCATTAAATTTGGACTATGGACATATGAATGAACCACCAGCATCTTGACTTATTTTCTAACCCGATCGTGACGTGATCACAGATCAATGCGAATTCTACAACCTGGTTAGCGACAATGACGATTTAAGTTTACAAAACTGGAAACCATCACCGCATCCCAATATGTTTTACTGTAATTTCATCAGCATACATGCCATAACACATTCCACGTTAGTTTACACCAACATAGGGGATACAGATTTTAATATGCTTGTTAATGCAACTATCTTAAGAGTATAGTTTATAATGGCACAAAAAGGCTCCAGACGACTTCAAGGTTTAGCAGCCGAAACCGTAGAACCATCATCGAGTTCTCCCAAATCCTCGTTCGGTTCCATCCCCATAGGCAGCATGCTTGAGACTTAAAAAGCTTCCACCCCTTACCAACAGATGGGTTTGCATGACATGCATGACCAGGAGGAGCGATCGGAAGGATTGCAACATTCGAGCGAGCATGTGGATGAGTTGGTCATCGAGGGAGAGGCAGAACCCGCAGGGGTGGAATCGCAAGGAGAAGAGGATGTTGGCGGTGAACAAGAAGGCGTTCTATGGGCATCGGGCATGATGGAGGATGCCCATATTTTAGATAATCCGTCGGATTCAGTGGTTTGATGAATCGATGAAGCTTCGTTGAGGTGGATTTTTGTGAAGTACAGAATATCCTAGGATGACGTTCTGGTCCTCAGGAAGTATGATAGGGCACATGCAACCCCAGAAGGATGTACTTCTTGGAACAAGCATATGTACTCTGTTGGGTGCGTGCCCCCTTCATGCCTGTACATTCGCGATATTTCGTGCTACATTTTCCTAACATCAATGCAGCTCCACCTGAACGTGTACACCTTTCTTCTTGCTACTTACATTATATTCATAGAGCGGTTGGGCATAGAACCGACTAGGGAAGACATCTGATTCCTTTATTCCATAAAGAGAAGAAGCACCTCGCCTTCCCTCGTCTACTTAGAGATGCAGGCCAATAGTCGCATCATCCTGGGGCGTGAAACAAGCTTAGTTACTTCAAGCATGATTGGTTCTTCGTCCATTTCACTCCAGGTTTTGCGAGGAGATGGCTCGTGGGTCGTAAGTGTTTTAAAACTTATGTTTTTTTAAGTTAATCAAGTCTTAAGCTCTAAATTAACTTGAAATTTTATATGGAAGTTATTCCTTGGACTCTGAGGAATGGTGTTACTTCGACCGAGTCTTGACATTGACGAATGCATCAAATGCATTTCATGATACCCATTCTTTTTATCAGACCATCTCCTCCGTATGGTAAACTTACTTACCGAGGGTTGCTCGACGGGTCGTAAAGATAGCTGTAAGAGGAAGAAGAGGCGGAAGCGGAGGTAGGAGAAGTTCCTCTAGGTCCGCAAAATGGAATTTCTCTCTTTTGTGCATCTCGAAGTTTCACAGTCGGATGGAGGTGGCGGGAGCTCAGAGGGAAATAAGTGGCCACAATGTCAGTGATGAGGAGGACCCTACTAGAGGAGATGACTTGATTCCCACTCACATTCCATCCTCGAATGAGGTGACGAGGTTGGGAGAGGGTCTCGAATCTTCAGTAATGACCTCTGAGTGTAACAACCCGGAATTTTAGAACCAATTTAAAAATTTTATTTTAGAAATTTTAATGGATTTTAAATAGTTAAAATAATTTATTTTAAGTAATACCGATTAAAAATTTATTTAGAACGAATAATTTTATTTTAATTATATAATAAGCCTGAAATGGCGCGGCAGTTTGAAAATTCGATTTCAAATTTCAAATGAATGTGCAGGATTCAAAATAAAACGGATTTCAGTAAAACCAAAAATATTAGAATCTGCATAAGAATATCTTTCCAACGAATCCGAAAAATTGAAATTTCATAGCGGGAATCAAAAGTTATGGCCAGTTGAATATTCAGAATAGTCGCTGTAGAATTTATATATATATATATATATATTTATATTAAAAATAGCCATTTTACAAACGACCTCCATTTTCGACGAAACCACTTTTGTGGGACCCAGAATGTAAAATTATTGTTAGATTCCAATTTCCATAATTTTTGGAATTAATATGTGAGTGTGGCAAAAGAAAATGTGTTTTGTCAATTTCAGTCAAATTCAATCGACCTGGAGATGACCATTTTTCAGACGGTCTCCAAATTCGACAAAATTAATTTTTTAGGACCGTATCGTCAAAACATAACCAAAAATAATTTTTGGGTAATTTTTAGAGTCCGTATGTGGCCCCGGTAAATTAAAATGTACGATCAAATTAAATAATTAAATGATTTATATTTTAAATTAAAGAAAACAAGCTGGAGATAATCAAACGGGCTGACGGGACCTAGTACATTTTGTTCGAAGGGGGGTATTTGGCTAGGGACAACATAAGTTGAGCTGAATTTGGAGCTAATAGGAAATAACGGGCTTTTCTTGAATTAGTGAACTAAATAAAATAATAATATAAATAACCCTAACTAAAACCAATACCTAACCCTAATTCTAATACTGTAGCCGCCAAACTCAAACCAATGGCCACCGGTATCCGATTTCAATCCCTCTCGTTCTCTCAATTTATGAAATAATTCAAGAAATCAAAAACAAGGAAATCGAAGAGGCCTATGTGACCTATAGATTGATCGGTAATGATCTGATTTAGCGAAGCATGGTGGTTGATTTTTGGGCTCAAAGAGCCGGCGCTTCGAGACCGTTTCCAGGCCAGTAGAGGCCACTGAGTCGCCAACGATGGGCGGCAATGGAAGACGCCGTAGAGGCGCAGCAAGGGCTCCCCTCCGATGAACTTCCGATGATCCCAGTGACGCACAAGGTGGAGGCTTTCATTTTGAGCGATAGGTGCGTGTTTTCTTTACACCCTAAATGCAAGTGCCCTCGTATAACGGCGTTGATGTTCGCGGATGATTTGATAATTTTTTGTAAACCTGATGATAAATCACTTATTAACATCATGAAAACGCTTGACCAATTTTATTTGATGACAGGCCTTAGTATTAACTATGATAAATCTGAAATTATGGTTGGAGGAGTTAATGAGTCTAGGAAACAGCAAATTCATACCTTAACTGGTCTTAAGTTTAGTGGCTCTAACTCTTCTTATCTTGGCTTACCGCTAGCGACGTCTAGAATAACAACTGCTCAGTGCTTACCTTTATTTGATAAAATAACCAATAGACTTGACTGCTGGTCCACTCATATGCTCAGTCAAGCGGGAAGAATTACGCTTGTAAAATCCGTCATTATAGCGATGCAAATTTACTGGGCTAGAACTTTCGTTCTTCCCCAAAAACTGTTAAGTATGATTAAAACTTCTTTTATGAGATTCATATGGAAAGGTAGCAGGCATGCAAAATGTTTAGCACCTATATCATATAAAACCCTTGAGAAGCCAATATCTAAAGGAGGGCTGGGTATTTTTAACATGAACCTGTGGAACCAAGCTGCTTTCACTCAACATATATGTGATATTGTGTGTCATAAACCAAGTCTTTGGGTTTTTTGGTCTTACCATTATGTGTTAAAAAATTCTTCTTTCTGGAAAATTGCTCCCCTACAGCAACATAGTTGGACGTGGAAGTCCATACTAAAGTTAAGGCCAAAAATTCTACCATTATTTAAATATGGCAGGAAAAGCTTCACTAACATTCTTTTTTGGTATGATCCTTGGGTAGAGTTTGGATACATTAACAACACTGGTGTCACTTTTATGGAGAGTATTCAGACTGGTATTCCTCTCAATAGTACTGTTCACAATTATGTAAATGGGAACCATGTTATGCTTCCGCTCTCTTCTAGTCAGAATGTTAATGTTTTGTGGCACAAGATTCGTGCTGCGTCCAGGAAGGGATTCAACGAGTGTGATGTGGTTTGGGACTGTAAAGGTGAGCAGTTTCACATAAACTGTATTTACAATTACTTGCATGATATTTCTATCATGAATAACTGCAGCATTTACAAATCTATCTGGCGCCGCGACAACTGTGCTAAGGAGAACCTCACTCTTTGGAAGGTGAATGCAGGAGCTCTTCTAACTAAGGACAGGCTGAATGGCTATGGAATTCAAGTTGATATCAAATGTTCCTTTTGCCGAACTCATGATGAATCTGCTAGGCACCTTTTCTTTGATTGCAATGTGACTGGTGCTTTATGGCGTGAAGCTCTTTCCCAAATACATGAAAACGTTGTTGTATACTCTTCTAATGATGTCTGGGAAAAGATCAAGAAGAGGATACGCGGACGAAGGGATAAATCACGGCTGTTCTGCTTCGTTGGGAAAAAAGTTGTCAACAATATTTGGAGGCAACGCAATATAAGAGTTTTTGATCCTACTAAAGCGATGAATTATGGTCAATGGAGGCAATGTGTATGGCGTGATACTAGAGATGGGCTTAAATTTTTGAAATTTACATATGATCCGGGCATTTTTGTTTAAGCCGTCGCTCCCGTCGCTAGCGTTCGATGTCTTTTTGTGTTTTATGTTAGTTTCCTATAGTAGTTGATATACCTTGTATTCCCTGTATTTTCTTTGTTTTTCTTTCTTCCGTTGTGTATCTTTGTACTCGTCTTTGGTATATCAATAAAATGGTAGGGGGCCATCTAACCCCCGTCGGCTTTGCCAAAAAAAAAAACAGGAACGGCAACGCTTGGTCAAACGTTATTCAAGGTTAAGGAGGATTATTATATTATTAATTATTAAATTATATAATTAATAAATTCAAATGTTTAAAATGCTATAACTTTGTCATATTAAATCAGAATCAAACGAAATCGGTTGCGTTGGATTCGCAACAGCGAGATCTACAAATGGAGTTGACAAGGGCTTGAACAGAGCACGTTGAAAATACAGAAAAAAATCAATGTGAGAATTCTTTATTTTTAATAATTAAAATTTATTAATTTATGAACGTGTCAGAAATCAAATCCGCTGTAAAATTTCATTGGTTATTACGTGATTTGATTTGGGTTGATTATGTTGTTATGTTGATATGTGGATTGGATGTATCATTTTTGTTGAAATAAAAGGATTGAAACAAAAATTATCATTTATTTGAAGAAAAGAGTTGAAGCAAAATTATCATGTCTGTTGAAATAAAATGGTTAAAACCAAAAATAACATTTTGTTAAATAGATTTGTACTAAAACAAAAATGTCAATTTGGTTGAATTTGATTATTGCTAACAAAATGAAGTTGTCCCCTTTATTTCATTCTGTTAAAAATAGAATTATTGACAAAGTAGACATGTCACTTTTTATTTCTATAGAATTATTGACAAAGTAGCAATGTCACTTTTTATTTCATTAGAATTGAAAAAGTAAAAATGTCACTTTTTATTTCATTAGAATTAACATGAATAAAAATGTCATTTTTGTTATATTAGTATTGACAAAACAAAATTATCATCGTTGTTGAAATTTGTTTAATTTAAACGAAATACTCATTTTTGTCAAATTTGTTTAATTTAAACAAAATATTCATTTTTGTCAAATTTGTTTAATTGAAACAAAATATTCATTTTTGTCAAAAAATTTAAATTGAAACAAAATATTCATTTTTGTCAAACATGTTAGTTGAAATAAAAATATTCATTTTTGTCAAACATGTTAGTGGAAATAAAAATATTCATTTTTGTCAAACATGTTAGTTGAAATAAAAATAATCATTTTGTCAAACATATTAGTTGAAATAAAAATAATCATTTTGTCAAACATGTTAGTTGGGATAAAAATAATCATTTTGTCAAACATGTTAGCTGGAATAAAAATTATCATTTGTGTCAAAACATGTTAGTTGAAATAAAATTATCATTTGTGTCAAAACATGTTAGTCGAAATAAAATTAACATTTGTGTCAAAAAGATTAGCTGGAACCAAAAATATTCATTTTTGTCAAAAGACTAGTTGAAACAAAAATATTCATTTTTGTCTAAATATGATGGTTGAAAATAAAAATTCCATTTTTGTTAAATGGACTTGAGATTAAACAAAAATAAACATTTTTGTCAATTTAAAGGATTAAACAAAAATAAACAATTTTGTCAACTAAAAAGGTTGAAAACAAATATATACATTTTTGTCAAAAATAGAATTGTTGAAACAAAAATTATCAAATTGTTAATTAGAATGGTTGAAACCATAAATAACATTTTTGTTGAATAAATTTGTGATAAAATAAAAATATCATTTTTGTTATATGGAAATTGTAAACAAATAAAATTATCATTTTTATTTGTTATGTTGAATAGAATATTGTACACAAATAAATTATTCTTTTATTTGTCATTAGAATACATAGAATATTGTACACAAATAAATTGTCCTTTTATTTGTCATTAGAATACATAGAATATTGTACACAAATAAATTGTTCTTTTATTTGTCATTAGAATACATAGAATAATATACACAAATAAATTGTTCTTTTATTTGTCATTAGAATAATGTATGCAAATAAATTGTTCTTTTATTTTTCATTAGAATGCATAGAAAAATGTAAGTAAATAAATATGCCATTTTATTAAATTAAAATTGTCAAAAATGAATTGTCATTTTTGTTGAAACTAGAATTGTCAACAGAAATGAATGAATCATTTTTGTTCATTTTGTTAAATTAGAATTGTTAACAATATGAAATTTTCATTTGTTTTTCATTTTGTTAAATTAGAATCATGAAAAATATGAATTACCACTTTTATTCAATTGGTTAAAATAAGAGTTGTTAACAATATGGAATTATCACTTTTAATCATTTTATTGAAATAGAATTTTCAACCAAAATGAAAAGATCATTTTTAATCATTTTGTTGAAAAAGAATCGTCAACAAAAATGAGAGAATCATTTTTATTTGATCAAAACATACACTAGAAATTATATGCAAATATGAGAATCATTTTTATTTGCAAAACATACATTAGAAATTATATGCAAATATAAGAATCATTTTTTATTTGCTAAACATACATTAGAATTTATATGCAAATATAAGAATCATTTTATTTGTCTAAACATGCATTAGAATTTGTATGTAAATTAAAGTGACATTTTATTGTTAAATTATACAATAGAATTTGTATGCAAATCAAAGTGACGTTTGTGTTGTCAAATTATAAATTAGATATGTGTAGGGAATTATGCGAGTAAAATACATTTTTATTCGGCATTAGGAATATAATAACATGTTTTGTTCATTATCATCAACATGTTAGCGGAGTTAAAATTGGTTAAATTCATTCACCAATTATTTATTTAGATGAACTGTTGGTTGCTGAAAACCCCACATGGGTATTGGGATGATATTTAACATACACTAATCCCAATATTTAGTTATATATCAAACCATGGATTGACTGGTAGCGATGAGCGTTATTTATTCACTTTAATGCTCACACAGTTATAAATTTCACTCTGGATGTGAATGGATTGTTTAATGATTATTTCTCATTATTGCCGTATACATGCGATGTGTGAAATCCATATAACCGAAATTATATGGTAACTAATTGAGTCGCATTCCGATTCAAAATATCTTTTATATACATAATATTTTAAAATAAAGAATATTGTAATATTAAGAATATTTTTACGTAAAGAATCTTTTTATAAAAAATAGTTTAAATAACGAACATTTTAAAATAATATTCAACGAAGAATAAAATGATGATTTCTATATCTGTTTTTGGATGGACAAAAGACAAAAATATATTTTAATCGAAATTAACTAGTTATTATGTAAGGACCCAGAATTTTGGTCGATTAATTTTAGATATTTAATATCGTTTTAAATATTGTGTTGATAATATAAATGAATTTTTATATTAAGTTATCGATTTAAAAATCGATTTCGATTTAACACCAAATATATTAAATTATCGTAATACGAGGTATAATTGTAATCGAAGTTGAAAACTGAACCAAAACAATTCAGATGACCGGTATAAATTCTATTTGAATATATATAGGATAATAATAATAATTTATTATCGAGAGATTTATTTGTTTGAATTTAAATTATATTATATCAATTTAATATGGGTATTTTATATACGTTCAAATTAATTTATATAATCTATTTCATTGAATTCAGAATAGTGTTATAACATTATAACGTGGGTCGGTACGTAAATTAAAGGTTCGTAATTTCAATTAATGGACCCCGATGTTATTTTAGTTGATAAGCATCAGATCAAATCGATATCTGTATAAATTAAAGTGAAAATCTCAATATATCAAATCGTATTCAATAACGGTGTACCTTGCGCAGTGCAAATTCCTTAATCCCGAAGTATCAATCTTTATAAAATTGTGAATTCCCCTTCTATTCTCTTCACTTTTCGTTACTCAGCAACATAAAGTAAAATGGAGACCACTGTAATTTCCAAATCATCAAAACAAATAAGAGAAACCGCACCCTCCTGGTTCAATACCATTTCATTCCTCAGCATTAGAAACCGTGATTTTACCTTTGCAAGATTCGAAGTAAAAACATTTTTCCCTACTTCAGAAATTCTTCGATCTTTTTAAAAAAATAGAGATATATAGAATCGCGATTCCATCGTGAGATCTGAAGCTCGATAACATCAAGAACACACACGATTTTGGGCACATCAACTTTGGGTTTCGAGCGCGATAAGAAGGCAACGGAATTGGGTATGATATTGGAAGATGGCGTTGTTGAGGAGTTGGCATCGATATTCTGGGAGTGTGCGAGCTTAGTTTGCAGTAAAGGTAGTCTGGAGGAGTTGGGGACTGATATTGTTGCAGGATTCAGCAGCGTGGGATTGGGAGTTGAATTGGGTTGGTGTAGGAGGTTCAACCTTTGTGAATAAAGGGGAAGTCCGAGCTTGTTTCGACACTGTTCGAACTAGTTTTGAGGAATGCGTATGGTTCATAATGGATTTTGAAGCAAGGGCACGAGGTCAATAATGATAGGAGCATGATGAAACTCAGGTTAATAAGAAAATGGAGATTGCCTGCATGGTGTTTGATGAATTACCGTTGTGAAGAAATGCAGTACGAGGCAGTTCGGGACTGGTTACAGATTTATGGTTGTTTGAGGTTATACTTTGTGGATTGATCGAGTTATTTACGAGGCAATAAGGTATATACACTTTTACAAAAATTAAAAATACATATTCATTTATTAGTTAGTAGTTAATTTAAATTAAACAATCGATAAGATTAAATAAATTATCGTAGGTACTAAGTAGATTCAACTCGAGTGGTAGCCGCGACAATATGGGATTTTAACGGAATATTCTACAAACAAAAAATCAGGTGAGTAAATCTCACCCAAATTTTATTTAGAATTATTTTTATCAGTTAAAAATAATTGTTTGATGGTTGTTTGGTTGCTTTAAAATATTTTGTGCCTATTAAATATATATTAGTTATTAGGATTGGTGTTTGTGGTTATTATATATATATTGGTGATTAGATTCCCGCAATACCATTAGCGGATGCCCGCAGTATCATTAGCGGATGACCCTATACGCCCCACGCTATGATAGTGGATGACCTTCTATACCGCGATATCCTGCCTCGAAGCAGGATGGGTATTATTTCTGTTGGCTAACATCTGTAGATGTAGGAAAACAGGTTGGAGGGATCCAACTTGATTCCTCAAAAATATTATTATTTATTTGTTCCACACATATTATCATATATGATGTGTTGTTTGATAATTGAGTGGTTTGATTGTTTAAATATCACTGGGGCCTGAATACTGATTTATAAAAATATCGTAAAAAGGATATTTTGAGATTTGAAAGGGAAATCTATTTTTCTAAAAATAGAATTTGAATTTCAATTGGGCTATAAATATATTAACTTGTTTTGAATATATAAAACAAGTAGTGAATTTATAAACGTGGTTTATAAATTAATAAATGCAGAGAATTGAAATGAATTTATAAACAGTGTTTATAAATAAAGTGGAAAAATTATCATTTGATAATTTGAATATTTAAAATTCAAAATGTGAATTTAAAAATAGAAATGGGGAAATCGTTTTAAAGAAATAAACGATGGAATTTATTCTGATGTTCATAATATAAATTGAACTAAAATAAATCCGTAAGGATTTATGATTTGAATTCGATTAATTCGAATTTATTTAAATATAAGAAATTGAATATGAAAATAAATTGGGTGTTATATACATAAGTTATTAAAATAGAAATTTCCAAAATATGATTTTGGTTTTAAATAGATTTCGAAATAGACTTGTTTAAATATAAAACAAGGAAATTTATAAGATGGTGTTTATAAATATAATGAATTAATTATCAAGAGATAATTTGAATATTTAAATTCAAATATGAATTTAAAAATAGAATTTGAAATCATTCAAACGAGAACAACGGTTTTTATTCCGCAATTCGAGATATCAAAGGGATGGAGTTTCAAATAGAAATTTGAAAAGGGAACTTGTTTAAATATATGAAACAAGAAAGTTGAATTTATAAATAGTGTTATAAATTTGATAAAATAAATTATCATTTGGATAATTTGAACCATTTAAATTCAAATAGGAATTTAAAAGTAAGTTGGGAAGTGTTTTGAAAACAAAACAATTGATTATATTTCGGAATTCGGAATATAAGCTGAATTGAGAAAAATTCAATGGGTTTATAAATAAAATTCGATTATATCAAATTTTATAAGTAATTTATTTATAAAAGGAATTGGAATTTAATATAGAAGATTGAAGTATAAATAAATATACTACCGAGTAAGGAAAAATCGACAATTATAGATAATCGAAAATATTATGTTGAATTGGGAAACTGATTTGATATATATTAGAAATATATCAGAATGGATCTGAATTCATTATAAACGAAGTTTAAACGTTTATATATATAATTAAAACGAACTCGCCGCAGCACGGTAGTTCGTAATTTGGCGTTTCAAACTTCAGTTGAGTGTATAGAACTCAGTTTAAGTCGGAATTCTTTAAAATAAGAATCGTCAGTACCAGTTGAATAATAGTTTTCTAATGGAAGAGAAAAATATGGATTTCGTCTGATAGATTTTGAGTTATGTTAAAATCAAATTTTCAGAAAAGCAGCGCCAAAATCGTTTAAAAACCATAATGGTTTATATAAATTAATATAAAGATTTTAAGTAAATAAAATCGAATTTCCATTAGAAAAATCTGGATTTGAGTTGTAAAATAAATACGAACTCAAGTTGTGTAAATAAAATGATTTTTGAAACAAAAATCAGATTTTTAATTTATTGAATAGAATTAACTAATCAAAAGAAAAATTAGTTAATGAACCTTTGGGTTGAATTGGACAATAGATAAGTGAATGGGGTTTGTAATTCATATTCAAAATCGAATATGGAAATTGAAATGAAAATGGGATTCAATTGATTTATAAGCAAACTAAAATACATACGAACATGATACGTTCAAATAACAAGTGAAATAGGCTAAGAAGCTAATTAAAGAATAAATGGGCGAAACTGAATTCAAACGATTGGATTGAGTTGAATTGAATTGAAAACAGGTGAACATGTGTTAAACAGGTATGGAATGAAGAGAACGAAGTTTATAAATTTAGTGCCTAACAAAAAGGTACACATTTAAATTCCATATGAGATTTTATGCGCCGAATCGGCAAGCCACTTGGCTTTTTGATTTTCTTTTTAAATGGAAAGGGCGTAGAGAGGCGAGTTGAGGTTTGAACTGTTAACCGGTACAAAGGAGGTTATGGCGAAATTTTCTGGAAATTTAAGGAGTTAGAATATTTTTAAGAAAATTGGATAACTAGAAATCAATGTATCGATATATATAGAATTCGATAAGGAAACGAAATTAAAAATAGAATATTGTATACAAAAAGGAAATCTATAAAATAGATTTTCTAAAATTAGAAAGCGAACCATATACATGTTTTTAAAATGAATAATTGGTTTTTATGGTGTGTTTATTCGAGGTAAGTGGTCTTGTCTGTTTTGAAATTAACGATGTTTTCAGTCAAGGTCTGAGAGGTAGTTATACCCCAACTTGATTGATTCCATTATTAACCGATAAGTAACAAGATTCAGTCTCAAAGAGAGATGTTTAAATAAATTTAGTTGAATGAAATATTTTGGGTTGTTGTAACAATGTTTTATACAACATTCGTTTTAACCCAAGGAAGTGGAATTGTGGAATATAATAAATAAATATTTCCTGAGTGTAGAAATGAACGGGCATGGAAGAGATAAGTAATTGAAACAATTTCCAATTATAAATAAAGGATATTTTCTAAATATAGAAAATAAAAGAAGTTGATATTTGGAAATGTTTTCCAAATGGCATAAACGGCCAAGATGATTGCTGAAAATATTTGGCCAACAAATATTGATAAGGAAAGGGAGTAGTGATTTAACTCATGAATGAAATAACAATTAAATGGCCCAGTGATTTGTTTGATGCTTTGAATGGATGTTTTTTTTTCGATAGTTAAATAACCGACTATCGAAGTGATTGCCAATATCGTTGTCAATATGGAGAGACTAGTTGGATTATTATCCGTGAACCACTCCGTATTGGCAGTAGCGTTGCGAATCAGAATTTATGAAGATAATCAAAGATGGAGTAAAGTGCAAGGACTTTTTCTATTAATAGAATTGGTGCCTTCGGTTTCGTTCAATCCCAGAACGAACATAAATGGACGAATGTCTGACAGAGTATTTCCAATGATCGCATATGTTGGTCTATATAAATAAATATGGTGGCGGAGAATTTATTCTCTTAGCATAATATCCAGAATATATTTGTGCAAATCAATTAGTGATTAACGGATCTGACAATGTGGCATTCAAAGTGATTGTGCTATCAATGAATGGAAAGTAATCGTAGCCTCAGGCCTCAACAACCGGGAAATGACAAAAATCGGGCAGGCAGCATGGCTATGTGGGTCGCTCCCATTAGGGTGTATAATCACCTATCTAGAGAAATTCCTTTTACTTCTTTAATCTATCGATGCTATCCCTTTTCGGGAAACGATTGCTGATCCCAACCGTTGGTGATATACATTCGATACACTCAAGCGAAATGAGTGGTCGGTCATGTGTGGGCCAGGTTGCAAGGTGTTCTTGTTGAACCCAGTGTATTCCCCTCTAGAGATACACTATCGGAAGGTGGTTCCATACCTTGTCATAGTTGGAATCCAATCTCCAATTAGCGCCCTGCGGTTTTTGATTTTATATTATATATGGAGCGTGAGATGCAAGCGTTCCGCTAGATTGTTATTTATTTGATTTAGACACTATTATAATATCACTGGATTTTCATATCAAAGTGTTTTGGGTTATAGTAAGGTAAAAACCGTCCGTGTTTATGTGCAGGTTGGTCTTACTATTATCCTTTCTTTCGAAAGGATTTTGAAAGTTAAACAAATGGTTGGAGTTTACTCACACCAGTCCCATGACTGACCCAGAGTTTATTTTGTTTTTGTTTTCCCTAAACTCTTGGGTGTCTAAATTCGTACGGGCAGTCAAGTAGTCGGGATTTTTCAGATTCACTTGGAAGAGCTGGAAGCAGGAGGCTTCACCAGTTAGCTATAGACACATATTTTCCACTGTGTACTATGTTGAATCTTGGAACAGGTGTTTATAACTGTTCCAGGAATAACTGTTGTGCTCTGATAATGGTACGTATATCCAGTTACTGATTTGTATTTGAAAAGTTATGTTATTTAATATATTTTATTCGTTCCGCTGTGAGATTTGTGTTCTTCGTTTTTCTTCTATTCTAACATTTCTTTCTTTCTATTTCTCATCCTCTAACTTCTTTTTAATAATGATTCGTATTTCTGTACAATTTGGGTTGGACATGTGGTGTTATTAGTCGACTCAGATAGTACGGATTTGCGGGTCGTTACAGTTGGTATCAGATCTTAGGTTGACCGAATACCTAGGCTTTGGTGGAGTTGTGCTCATTAGAGATAGGGCCAGTAGTACCCTAGAATGAGTTGAGTGTATATACGAGAGCGCGTACTGTTAATTGATATAAAAATTATTTTATATTATGTCGGCTAGTCTGTTGAGTGGTTTATGAACTCTGATCGAATCGTGGGACGCCATGAAGTCGATAGGAATTTCTAAACACTGGAACAGAGAAATTTGACACAATACTGTTTTAAGTGGGTAAATGAAATAATTTTACCCAAAATTATATTTGATATAAAAGAAATAATTTTCTAAAATTATTATAATATATGGATGTGTTGGTTGTTATTATAATCAAATGAGATTATAAAAATGAATTGGTTATATATAACCAAATAGAACTTGTATATGAATAATATATACAAATGAGATGGATTAAAATTAGATTCAGAACCAGAATTTGAAATTTAAATCGTGGGAAATTGGAAAATATTTTTTTGAAGTATATTAAAATAATATAGCTTTGTTTTGGAAGGATTTTTGAATAAAAATCATTTTGAATGGGTTTTGAAATTTGTTAAAGCACTGAACTCACTTCAGTGGCTGGAAAATAATTCTGATGATGAGGGCAGCATCATCAGTGTTCATTTTCGAGTTTCTAAGTGATGAATTGCTACCTTAGAAAAGTTTTGATAGACATTTGTTTGAAAGAAAACAAGTTGGGTTTGAAAATTCAAATGTTTTGAATTTGTGTTGAGTTATAAATATGTATATGTTTATGTGATTTCGATAGAATTTGAAATAAAAACCTAGGTATTTGAATTTTGGAATTTAAATTAACTTAACAAGATAAATGGATCGAAGTGAATAAATTGATTAAAATCAATTTGAATGAATTTGAATTGGATATGAATATATCAGTTGTAAATCATTCAGATTAATTGAATGTAAGCATATATGATCTGCAATGTAAATAGAAACCAAAAGTTTTGGTAGAACTAAATATGTTGAAATATGAAGAGTTGAGTTTCAGCATAAGTGTATTTTGAAAGTTAATGGGTTTGTACCATTTTTCCTACCTTAGTAATTTCGAGGACGAAATTCTTTTAAGGGGGGAAGAATGTAACGACTCAGATTTTTGGTCGATTAATTTTAGATATTTAATATCGTTTTAAATATCGTGTTGATAATATAAATGAATTTTTATATTAAGTTATTGATTTAAAAATCGATTTCGATTTAAAAATCGATTTCGATTTAATATCGAATATATTAAATTATCGTAATACGAGGTATAACTGTAATCGAAGTTAAAAACTGAATCAAAACAATTCAGATGACTGGTATAAATTATATTTGAATATATATACGATAATAATAATAATAATTTATTATCGAGAGATTTATTTGTTTGAATTTAAATTAAATTATTTCAATTTAATATGGGTATTTTATTGTAATAACCCGGAAAATACGAGCCAATTAAAAAATTTTAAATTGGTGATTTCAAAGAAATTTAAACAATTGAAATAGAATATTTCAATAAAATAGTGAATTAGAAATAGTGAGTCAGTTTGAAAATTTGAATTCAAACTTTGATTGACTGTGCAGGGTGGAAAATATAACGGATTTTAGTGAAACCAAAAATATTTAAATCTGTTAGTCAATACCTTTCTAACGAATCTGAAAAATCGAAATTTCATAACGGGAATCAAAAGTTATGGCCGAATGAATTTTCAGAAAGGTCGCTATATAGAATATATAGCCCTGGAAAATCGATATTTTGCAAACGACCTCGGAATTCGACGAAACCAATTTTGTTGGGTCCAGGATGTCAATCTATTGCTAGGTTTCAAATTTCATAATTTTTGAAGCTAATATGTGAGCGTGGCAAAAGAAAATGTGTTTGGTCAATTTCTATTAAATTGGATCGACCAGAAAATGGCCATTTTTCAAACGATCTCATAATCTGACGAAACTAGTTTTGTTGGGACCGTAGCGTCAAAACATAGCTAGATTTATTTTTCTGGAATTTTTCGAATCAGCTTGTGGCCCTGGCAAATTGAAATGTACGTTCAAAGTTAAAAATTAAATGTTTTATACTTTAATTTAAAAAATAACTGACTGTAACAGTCGAATTGGCCAACGAAACATATCCCATTGTGTCCGGGATGGGGGTATTTAGCTAGGGACGACAGTCGTTGGACTTGAATAGGAGTTCGTTGGAGAAAACACTATTTAAAAATATAATATATATATATATATATATCGGCCAATCAGATTTTTTTCTTTCATAATTAAAAAAAACAAAAAAAAACGCGAAACCCTCAAAACGAACGGCGACGCGTGCTCCAGACTTCCCCGACCGATCGCCGCCGCTACCACCGATTCCAGCCTCCGCCACCCCCTACCTCGACGCGTCTTCGCCTCCCCTTCAAATCCGACCAACTTCCTCCACCCCTCGTCGCCTGTGCCGCCTGAATCGAGGCCAGAAAGCCCCGACCTTCCCAGCGCCACCGCCGACGATCCCGACCACCGAACGCAACCAAACCACCACCGACAGGACCGCCGTTCTTCCCTCTTCCACGTCCAACCCGCCGATCATCCCCTCGTGCCTCGATTCTCGCGAAAACCATAAACCTAGTTTTGAACCTTCGTGAAAGGTGAGTTTTTTTTTTTGATGTTTACACTTTGAAAAATCATATCTTTTTGATGTGTTAACGAAATTCGATGAAACAGGAAACATCGGGACCACAAGGAAGCTCTCTACCACATAGAAGAAGCAGCGGATTTTTCCGAGTCATCTACGATTTTTAGCACTCCGCAAACCAATGTGAGAAATCTAAATTAAATAAATTTGAATGGAAAATGTCGTGTATAAATTATATTAGCGAAATATAAATTACACACGTGTTGTATACCTCATGTACATGCGTGGTGTAAGCTATATAAGCGAAGTATGAATTATACATGCATAGAATAATTGATATATGTGTTGAAATGCAAGTGAAATATAGCAAATATATATATATATATATATACTCCCCTCGTCCACAAACCATGGACGATATTTATTGTTGTGAATTGGTGTGAAATATTGGATGAAAAATACGAATGGTTGAATAATTGTTTGTGGTTGATATTGTTTGGTTGTGGTTGAAAAATACCCATTGGTGATTGAAATGAATTGGAAATATTTGTTGAAATAAAAATAAACATGCCGCCTGCGTGCGAATTAGATGCATGAATTCCCATTGTCAAAAACCGCGAAGTTTTAAGGTAGAGTGAGGAGCCGTACGGGGGACGGTGCCGGTTTTAACTACCTTGCCGTTATGTTACCGAAATTTTGAATAATATTCATGTGTTAGAATTATTTTCATATGTTGAAATTATCTTCATGCGTTGAAATTAAAGCCATATGTTGAAACTATATCCATGTGTGGAAATGTTCATGTGTTGAAAAGTGATGTGTGAAAATTAAATTCAATTGTGAATGAATGAAGTGTTTAAACAATAAAAATCATCTTTTTATAATATATATGAAGTAAGTAAAATATTCGCCTTATATATAAATAGTTTCAACAATAAAAATTCCATCTTTCTTATATGAACAACATAAATAAAATATCCATGTGTGGAAATGCTCATGTGTTGAGAAGTGTGTGTAGTGGAAAAGTTCATGTGTTGAATAAAAAGATCGACAATAAAAATTACATTTTTATTGAAACTATGAAGTGTTGAAAACATCCATTTATCGAATATATATTTTAAATGATAAAAATATCATTTTTATCATCTATGTGATATGCTAAAGATATGCGGATGTTGAAATAAATATTTGTGAATGAAATATTATTTTTAACATGCATAGGAACTAAAGAAAATAGTCATGTGTTGAAATCTATTTTAGTTCGCCAAAATTATCATCTTTGAAATGTGAAGTGTTAAAAATAGCCACTTGTTCAAATAAATACGCATGAGTTGAAATATACATTAATTGGCTAATGATGTGATTTTAGCCTATGCATGCAATATTAGAATGAATGGTGTTTTTAAACCAAAGTAAATCAAATATCAAGTTGATTTGAAAATGATAAGTGATAAAAAATTGTATATATGTACATGCATATTTATTGAACAGGTTATAGCAAAGGGGCTAGAGAAGAGGAATAAAATTTTGTGCCCGACAAATAGGTACACATTTACTGTTTTGTTTGGGTGATGATTTTATGAGCCTGTTGGTTAGCCGCTTGGCTTTTTCTTTTTCTTTTTGACATGAGACGCCCGTGTGGCTATTTGGGAATTTTCCCAGCCCCTCCCGTACAAAGGAGGTTATGGCGAATTTTTCCAAAATTTAAAGGCGTTAGTGAAATAATTGAAGTGAAAACGATATAGGAATTTTTGAATGAACTATATTTATATAAATATATAAATATAAATAAAATTAAAACGAAACGTGGCCGTGCAGTTCGTGTTTTGAAACTGTGATTTCAAGCGACTAGTGCGGGAAATCCGACCATTGGATTTTCCCGAAACCGCAACCGTTGGGTTCGCCTTGGAAATATCTTTCCAACGGCACCAACTTTGTGAAGATCCGACGGTTGGATTGTCTGGAATGTTTAATTCAAATCTGAAGAAAAACAGCGCTAGAAACGATTATATATATATATATAATTAAATTAAATCGAATAACGACGCTGCAGTTCGTAAATTGAAATCGTAATTTCAAATGGCTAGTGTGGAAGATCCGACCGTCGGATTTTCCCAAAACTAAAACCGTTGGATTCGTTTTGAAATGATCTTCCTAATGATATAAAATTTGTGAAGATCCAACGGTTAGAATTTCAGATATGTGTAAAACAAAATTAGTGAAAAGCAGCGCCAGTGCATCGATACGACCTGAAACGTCGTTTAATTAAATTTGGCCGTTTTAAATTAAATAAAAATGGCGATATATCGTTATAAAATACTATAGACGATATAGAGTGAAAATAATCCCATTTTGTTGTGTTTGCTTGATATGTGATGGTTGAATGTATTTAACATGAAAATTATAACTAAAGAACTGAAAAGTGAATGTTGAATAGACCAACCATGTGACAAATTGATTTTAAAATCTAAATATACGTGGATTATTTGAAAAGGCCGAGTTCATCTCATTTCAAATAGTCGATCGACGTTGAGAAGTCGAAGACGGTCGAAGACCGACGATCTTCACATTGGATGGATGGGCGCTACTGATGCTCGTGATTGGAGTAGCTACCATGAAGGAACTGAAGTAGTAGCCGTCCAAACATACTGTTGATGGTACGAATATGCGAGGAATTGGTGCCTCCGGTTTCGTTCAGACCCAGAACGGACTTGTAAATGGACTGTGTGTCTGACATTGGATTTTGTTCTGTGCTGATTGATCTCTGTTAAATACATATATGTTTGGCGGCGGAGAATTTATTCTCTTTCTTAACGCCCTTCTCTGAGACGTACGAGCTCAAGGGTTATGTATTGATAGAAATCAGTCGCATGGAGTGGATTGCCTGTGTGGCACGCCTAAGTGGCATATGATCAAGGCTTCTGTTGCAAAGCAAAGTCTTGTGGTTGATGATCAAAGCATGGTCTGTGTGGCATAGCTTTGTGTATAACGTTGATTCGCGAGCCTCACACCTCGGTATGAGTCAAAAACGGAAGAGTGACTGCAGGGAGAGCATGACGTTTCTTTCTAGCTAAGGTGGTGTCAGTTATCTACCAGCCCTGACATTATATATACTTTTCACCTGTGTGGTTGTTGGAATGCGAGGCGCCTCGATATAGGTCTGTAAGGACCGGGAAACGTGTGTTCAGGAATTGCCAATCCTCAAAAGTAAGAGAGGACCGGCCCTGAAGATCCAAGGATCATAGTGGGGTCCTAGGACATTTGCTAGAGTGTCTCGAATCGGAGAGGAGCTTGCCCCTTGCCTCGACTCATGAAAGAATCCAATTTCCAATACGAAATATGCGAATGTGATTGTATTACTAGTATGGCGACATGATATATGGTACCCATGCCGTCTAGGATTGATATTTATGATTGAATTTGCTTTTGAAACATATATGCACTAGTAATAATATCAAACACCTTTGTCTTATACGTATGAAGCATTTTTGGCCATTATAAGGTAAAACTCTATTCTCCGGCTTGCGTTGCATTGTGTGATGGGACCTGAGTCTTATAATGGCTTCATTTTATAAAAAGCATTGCGATGATTTAATCATTTACTTTATTTCATGCACTAGCACTCATTGGAGTAAACCCGTTCCGCGAAAGTGGCGTGGTCCTTTGATTTGCCTTATTATTGTTGTTAATAAGTTAAGTAGATTTCTCATACCAGTCCCATGACTGACTCGTAGTTTGTTTCACCTTGCAAACTCGGGTGCCCTCATTTTCTCACGGGCAGCCTAGTTACAGGTTTCTGACGCACCTTTTGGCTCATGGCGAGGCTTGACTACACCGTGCTGACTTGGATTTTCTCCGCCATTATTGTATCTATATTATGATTTCGCCATTGGCGATGTAGACTGATATTTATTTTGTGTACTCTTTATGTATGATTTCGCCTCAGGCGATGGTGACTGACTATGTATCATTATGCACTAAGTTGTATCCTGTACTGTGCTTCTCTGATGTGATGATATCTATATGATTCCGCTGTCATATGTGTGTAAATTATTCTATTTTCTGTTTATGCTATTATCTATGATCTGCTAATGATGATTAATGTGTTATATTCCAATGATTATCCTTAACACCGTGTCACGGGGTTTTGGGATCGTCACATTTATATACGTTCAAATTAATTTATATAATCTATTTCATTGAATTCAGGATAGTGTTATAACATTATAACGTGGGTCGGTACGTAAAATTAAAGGTTCGTAATTTCAAGTAATGGATCCCGATATTATTTTAGTGGATAAGAATCAGATCAAATCGATATCTGTATACATTAAAGTGAAAATCTCTATATATCAAATCATATTCAATAATGGTGTACCTTGCGCAGTGCAAATTCCTTAATCCCGAAGTATCCATCTTTATAAAATAGCGAATTCACCTTCTATTCTCTTCACTTTTCGTTTCTCAGCAACATAAAGTAAAATGGAGACCACTGTAATTTCCAAATCTTCAAAACAAATAAGAGAAACCGCACCCTCCTAGTTCAATACAATTTCATTCCTCAGAATTAGAAAACCGTGATTTTACCTTTGCAAGATTCGAAGTAAAAACATTTTTCCCTACTTCAGAAATTCTTCGATCTGTTTAAAAAAAAGGAGATATATAGAATCGCGATTCCATCGCGAGATCTGAAGCTCGATAACATCAAGAACACACACGATTTTGGGCACAACAACTTTGGGTTTCGAGCGCGATAAGAAGGCAACGGAGTTGGGAACGATATTGGAAGATGGCGTCGTTGAAGAGTTGCATCGATATTCCGGGAGTGTGCGAGCTTAGTTTGCGGTAAAGGTAATCTGGAGGAGTTGGGGACTGATATTGTTGCAGGATTCAGCAGCGTGGGATTGGGAGTTGAATCTGGGCTGGTGTAGGAGGTTCAACCTTTACGAATAAAGGGGAAGTCCGAGCTTGTTTCGACACTGTTCGAACTAGTTTTGAGGAATGCGTATGGTTCATGATGGATTTCGAAGCAAGGGCGCGAGGTCAATGATGATAGGAGGATGATGAAACTCAGGTTAATAAGAAAATGGAGATTGCCTGCATGGTGTTTGATGAATTGTCGTTGTGAAGAAATGTAGTACGAGGCAGTTCGGGACTGGTTACAGATTTATGGCTGTTTGAGGTTAAACTTTGTGGATTGATCGAGTTATTTACGAGGCAATAAGGTATATACACTTTTACAAAAATTAAAAATACATATTCATTTATTAGTTAGTAGTTAATTTAAATTAAACAATCGATTAATCGATAAGATTAAATAAATTATCGTAGGTACTAAGTAGATTCAACTCGAGTGGTAGCCGCAACAATATGGGAATTTAACGGAATATTCTGCAAACGAAAAATCAGGTGAGTAAATCTCACTCAAATTTTATTTAGAATTATTTTTATCAGTTAAAAAGAATTGTTTGATGGTTGTTTGGTTGCTTTAAAATATTCTGTGGCTATTAAATATATATTAGTTATTAGGATTGGTGTTTGTGGTTATTATATATATATTGGTGATTAGATTCCCACAATACAATTAGCGGATGCCCGCAGTATCATTAGCGGATGACCCTATACGCCCCACGCTATGATAAATGGATGACCTTCTATATCGCGATATCCTGCCTCGTAGCAGGATGGGTATTATTTCTGTTGGCTAACATCTGTAGATGCAGGAAAACAGGTTGGAGGGATCCAACTTGATTCCTTAAAAATATTATTATTTGTTTGTTCCACATATATTATCATATATGATGTGTTGATTAATAATTGAGTGGTTTGATTGTTTAAATATCACTGGGGCCTGAATATTGATTTATAAAAATATCGTAAAAAGGATATTTTGAGATTTGAAAGGGAAATCTATTTTTCTAAAAATAGAATTTGAATTTCAATTGGGCGATAAATATATTAACTTGTTTTGAATATATAAAACAAGTAGTGAATTTATAAACGTGGCTTATAAATTAATAAATGTAGAGAATTGAAATGAATTATAAACAGTGTTTATAAATAAAGTGGAAAAATTATCATTTGATAATTTGAATATTTAAAATTCAAAATGTGAATTTAAAAATAGAAATGGGGAAATCGTTTTAAAGAAATAAACGATGGAATTTATTCTGACGTTCAGAATATAAATTGAACTAAAATAAATCCGTAAGGATTTATGATTTGAATTCGATTAATTCGAATTTATTTAAATAGAAGAAATTGAATATGAAAATAAATTAGGTCTTATATACATAAGTTATTAAAACAGAAATTTCCAAAATATGATTTTGGTTTTAAATAGATTTCGAAATAGACTTGTTTAAATATAAAACAAGGAAATTTATAAAATGGTGTTTATAAATATAATGAATTAATTATCAAGAGATAATTTGAATATTTAAATTCAAATATGAATTTAAAAATAGAATTTGAAATCATTCGAACGAGAACAACGGTTTTTATTCCGCAATTCGGGATATCAAAGGGATGGAGTTTCAAATAGAAATTTGAAAAGGGAACTTGTTTAAATATATAAAACAAGAAAGTTGAATTTATAGATAGTGTTATAAATTTGGTAAAATAAATTATCATTTGGATAATTTGAACCATTTAAATTCAAATAGGAATTTAAAAGTAAGTTGGCAAGTGTTTTGAAAACAAAACAATTGATTATATTTCGGAATTTGGAATATAAGCTAAATTGAGAAAAATTCAACGGGTTTATAATTTAAATTTGATTATATCGAATTTTATAAATAATTTATTTATAAAATGAATTGGAATTTAATATAGAAGATCGAAGTACAAATAAATATATTACCGAGTAAGGAAAAATCGACAATTATAGATAATCAAAAATATTATGTTGAAATTGGAATCTGATTTGATATATATTAGAAATATATCGGAATGGAGTTGAATTTATTATAAATGAAGTTTAAACGTTTATATATATATATAATTAAAATGAACTCGCCGCAAAGCGGTAGTTCGTAATTTGGCGTTTCGAATTTCAATTGAGTGTATAGAACCCAGTTTAAGTCGAAATTCTTTGAAATAAGAATCGTCAGGACCGGCTGAATAATAGTTTTCTAATTGAAGAGAAAAATCTGGATTTCGTCTGATAGATTTTGAGTTATGTCAAAATCAAATTTTCAGAAAAGTAGCGCCAAAGTCGTTTAAAAACCATAATGGTTTATATAAATAAATATAAGGATTTTAAATAAATAAAATCCGAATTTCCATTAGAAAAATCCGGATTTGAGTTGTAAAATAAATACGAACTCAAGTTGTGTAAATAAAATGATTTTTGAAACAAAAATCTGATTTTTAATTTATTGAATAGAATTAACTAATCAAAAGAAAAACTAATTAATGAACCTTTCGGTTGAATTGGACAATGGATAAGTGAATGGGGTTTGTAATTCATATTTGAAATCGAATATGGAAATTGAAATGAAAATGGGATTCAATTGATTTATAAGAAAACTAAAATACATACGAACATAATACGTTCAAATAACAAGTGAAATAGGCTAAGAAGCTAATTAAAGAATAAATGGGCGAAATTGAATTCAAACGATTGGATTGAGTTGAATTGAATTGAAAACAGGTGAACATGTGTTAAAAAGGTATGGAATGAAGAGAATGAAGTTTATAAATTTAGTGCCCGACAAAAAGGTACACGTTTAAATTCCATATGAGATTTTATGCACTGAATCGGCAAGCCACTTGGCTTTTTGATTTTCTCTTTAAACGGAAAGAGCCTAGAGAGGCGAATTTAGGTTTAAACTGTTGACCAGTACAAAAGAGGTTATGGCGAAATTTTCTGGAAATTTAAGGAGTTAGAATCTTTTTAAGAAAATTGGATAACTAGAAATCAATGTATCGATATATATAGAATTCGATAAGGAAACGAAATTAAAAATAGAATATTGTAAACAAAAAGGAAATCTATAAATTAGATTTGTTAAAAATAGAAAGTGAACCATATACATGTTTTTAAAATGAATAATTGGTTTTTATGGTGTGTTTATTCGAGGTAAGTGGTCTTGTCTGTTTTGAAGTTAACGATGTTTTCAGTCAAGGTCTGAGAGGTAGTTATACCCCAACTTGATTGATTCCATTATTAACCGATAAGTAACAAGATTCAGTCTCGAAGAGAGATGTTTAAAGAAATTTAGTTGCATGAAATATTTTGGGTTGTTGTAACAATGTTTTATACAACATTCGTTTTGACCCAAGGAAGTGGAATTGTGGAATATAATAAATAAATATTTCCTGAGTGTAGAAGTGAATGGGCGTGAAAGAGATAAGTAATTGAAACATTTTCCAATTATAAATAAAGGATATTTTCTAAATATAGAAAATAAAAGAAGTTGATTTTTGGAAATGTTTTCCAAATGGCGTAAAGGGCCAAGATGATTGTTGAAAATATTTGGCCAATAAATATTGATAAGGAAATGGAGTAGTGATTTAATTAATGAATGAAATATCAATTAAATGGCTCAGTGATTTGTTTGATGCTTTGAATGGATGTTTGTTTTTCTTCGATAGTTAAATAACCGACTATCGAATTGTTTGCCAATATCGTTGTCAATATGGAGAGACCGGTTGGATTATTATCCATGAACCACTCCGTATTGGCAGTAGCGTTGCGAATCAGAATTTATGAAGATAATCTAAGATGGAGTAAAGTGCAAGGACTTTTTCTATTAATAGAAATGGTGCCTTCGGTTTCGTTCAATCCCAGAACGAACGTAAATGGACGAATGTCTGACAGAGTATTTCCAATGATCGCATATGTTGGTATGTATAAATATATATGGTGGCGGAGAATTTATTCTCTTAGCATAATATCCGGAATATATTTGTGCAAATCAATTAGTGATTAACGGATCTGACAATGTGGCATTCAAAGTGATTGTGCTATCAATGAATGGAAAGTAATCGTAGCATCAGGCCTCAAAAACCGGGAAATGACAAAAATCGAGCAGGCAGCATGGCTATGTGGGTCGCTCCCATTTGGGTGTATAATCACCTATCTAGAGAAATTACTTTTACTTCTTTAATCTATCGATGCTATCCCTTTTCGGGAAACGGTTGTTGATCCCAACCATTGGTGATATACATTCGATACGCTCAAGCGAAATGAGTGGTCGCTCATGTGTGGACCGGGTTGCAAGGTGTTCTTGTTGAACCCAGTGTATTCCCCTCTAGAGATACACTATCGGAAGGTGGTTCCATACCTTGTCATAGTCATAATCCAATCTCCAATAAGCGCCCTGTGGTTTTTGATTTTATATTATATATGGAGCGTGAGATGCAAGCGTTCCGCTAGATTGTTATTTATTTGATTTAGACACTATTATAATATCACTGGATTTTTGTATCAAAGTGTTTTGGGTTATAGTAAGGTAAAAAACTTCCGTGTTTATGTGTGGGATGGTCTTACTATTATCCTTTCTTTCGAAAGGATTTTGAAAGTTAAACAAATGGTTGGAGTTTACTCACACCAGTCCCATGACTGACCCAGAGTTTATTTTGTTTTTGTTTTCCCTAAACTCTTGGGTGCCCAAATTTGTACGGGCAGTCAAGTAGTCGGGATTTTTCAGATTCACTTGGAAGAGCTGGAAGCAGGCGGCTTCACCAGTTAGTTATAGACTCATATTTTCCGCTGTGTACTATGTTGAATCTGGAAACAGGTGTTTGTAACTGTTCCAGGAATTACTGTTGTGCTCTAATAATGGTATGTATATCCAGTTAATGAATTGTATTTCAAAAGTTATGTTATTTAATATATTTTATTCGTTTCACTGTGAGATTTGTGTTCTTCGTTTTTCTTCTATTCAAATAGTTCTTTCTTTCTATTTCTCATCCTCTAACTTCTTTTTAATAATGATTCGTATTTCTGTGCAATTTGGGTTGGACGTGTGGTGTTATTAGTCGACTGAGATAGTACGATTTGCGGGCCGTTACATATTAACTAGAATAAATTTTTAAATTAAGATTTAATGAAGTCTTCTAATCAATTAATATTTAATTAGAATTAAATAACACTGTTCTTAAACCCTGTATTAAAGAATAAATTTTTGCATTAAGATTATTAGAGTTTCCAATTATATTTAGTAATTGGAATAAAATGATATGTGAATTGGGTTTATTGTGAACTGTGTTTTAAACGACATTTTATCTTTAACCCAATTAACAATAAAGATATAATTTGGAATTTATAAATCTTTTATTAAGATTTAAAAAGAAATTTTCCAAAGTTAAGTTTCCAATTTAATATATTAAATTGGAATTGAGTAGAAATTCGATTTGATAAAAATCGAGATAGGCTTCTGTAAAAGAAGACTGTTACTATATATGAAATTTAAAAGGCTTTGTCGTTATTCCATTTATATTATTAGTCTGATACGGAAATTTATATTGATTATATATTGATTTGATTTCTGTGAAAATTCCATATTTAATGGAAGTTGATTTTTGGTTTATCGTGAACTGTATTTTAAATGACATTGGTTCTTTAACCCAATTAAAAACAAGATTAAGTTCTTAAAACTTGAATAACCATAAAGTAATGAGTTTTGATATTAAAATCAAATTGGAGTTTTAATGAATCTTTAAAAAGAAGATTAAAAAATAAATTTAAAAGAACTTATCTTTGATAAAATTGGTGGGAATCTTTCCCTTTTAATATGAATATTTTATTAAAAGAATATTCTGAGTTGGAATGTGGCATATGATGTGTATTTATAGCACCTTATTTTTGATTATAAAATACGTGAGTTATTCGGAAAGACCGGGTTTAACCCATTCTGAATAATTAGTATGACGATTAAAAGTCGAAGACACTGAAGACGGTGATTGAAGACTGGCGATCTTCACATCGAGTGGGCGACTATTGATGCCCTGAACTGGGTCGCTCCTAGGAAAGGGTTAAAGTGGTAGTTGTCCGGACGTACTTGTTAATTGTCTGGATATGCAAGAACCTCTCTTCCGTATTGGACATACGGGACGAGGAATAAGGTGTCTCCGGTTTCGTTCAGACCCAGAATGGACTTGTAAATGGATGTATGTCTGACATTGGGTTTCATTCCATGTAAATTAAATTGATTTCTATTTAATATATATATATATATATGGTGGCGGAGAATTTATTCTCTTGCTTAACACCCCTCTCTGGGACGCACGAGCTTAGAGGTTATACATTGGTAGTTATCGATTGCATGGCGTGGATTGTTAATGTGGCATGCCAAGATGCAAATGATCAAGGCTTTTGTTGAAAAGCAGAGCCTTGTGGTTGATGATCAAAGCATAGCCTATTTCGGCATAGCTTTGTGTATACCGTTACCTCGCGAGCCTCACACCCCGGTAAGAGTCAGAAATGGGACAAGGGAACGCAGGGGTGCACACGTTTCTTTCTAACTAGAAGTGGTATCAGGGTTTTGCAAGCCCTGACATTTTACTTATGTGGTTGATGGAATGAGGCGCCTCGGATTTATTGGTCGATAGTGACCATTTTATAGGTTCAATAGGACCGGGAAGCGTGTGTTCAGGCATAACTAATCCACTAAAGTATTTGTGGACCGGCCCTGCAGGATCCAAGGGTTCACTACGGGGGATTCTGAGACATTGCTAGAGTGTCTCGAATCGGCAAAGAGATTGTCCCTAGCCTTGACTCATGATGGAAACCCAACTTCCAATACGACATTACGGTTTTGATTGTAAACCTATATATGGCGACATAGTAGGATGGGGTATTATGCTGTCTAGGATTGATACATTTACTTTGAAGTATTTTAAAACTGATTAGACACTAATAATAATATTAAAATATTATTTCTATGTATCAAGCATGTTTGATCATTATAAGGTAAAACTCTATCCTCCGGTTTGTGTTGCATTGTGTGGTGGGACTTGAGTCTTATAATGATTTCATTTTTCTAAAAAGCATTGCGTTGTTTTGAATAAAAATTTAATTAATTTGTGCATGGGCAATCCAATGGAGTAAACCTGTTCCGCATTAGCGGCATGGTCCTGTGATTAGCCTTATTGTTTACCAGTCCCATGACTGACCCGTTGTTTGTTTCACTTTGCAAACTCGGGTGCCCTCTTTTCCACACGGGCAGTCGAGTAGCTTATTTTGCAGATATATTGAGCAGGATTCTGGATCGAAGCTTAAAGTTGTGTCCAGAGTATTGATAGACTTCCGCTGTATCAGTTTATTTATTTCTACTTCTGTGTATTGCATTTATTGTCAATTATCTTCCGCTGTATTTTATCGATGTACTCTGATATTGTAACACTCCAGATTTTTGAATAATTGAATTAACTAAAATAAAGAATAATTAATCTCAGACGTGAGAATTATGGGAATTGGGTTGCGCCATCGTGTTTATCTCGGAATTCTGGTTGAAATAGAGTCCGAGTTTGCGGGAAACGGGTACCGGATGAAGGAGTTATGGACGAACGAAGATTGGTGGCAAAAGAAGAGCAAAAAAAGCACTGGCGCACTTGGGAAGTGCACCAGTACATATTTGCACTGGCACACCTCCCAAGTGCGCCCAGGCCGAGGCAGCTAGCCTGCACAGCTTTTTGGTTCAAGCTGACCCGTGTTGTTGAGTCCTTTCTGACTCTTTGCTGAGTCATTAGGGCTAACTTGTCACCCTATCATGATTGAATGGTTTTGATTAACCCTAAGATCATCCGACGGCTTAAATTAATTTATAACTCTATAAAAAGACCCATAGACTCAAACCCTAAATCAGAATTAAAACCGAAACTATGGCCGCCATGCTGTTGTCTTGAACCCTAGAGCAGCCGCCACCAAATTAAAGAAGAAGAACAGCAAACCAAATCAGAACTACTCAACCCTAATAACGAATCTTCATCAAAGGAGAGCTAATTCAACTCCAGAAATCAGAATTCGGAACTCAAGACTGCTTTTGAGTTGTGAGTTCGATAGTTTTAATAAAATAATTAGTAATTTAATTGGATTAAGTCATAATACGGATTGTATGGATGTGATGTGAAGTATTGATTGCATGTTGTAATTATGTTGTAGGATTGTGATTGAAATCTCTATGACGTTATGTTGTGATTTATGATGTAAAGTTATGTTGCTATCATCCATGTTGTAATTTTATATACAATCAAATTATCGTGTTTCCTATGCTAGTTGGTTATGTTGATTCAGATGATAAATCATATGTACGAAAGTTTATATGTTGATTCAAACATAAACCATATACAAGTTTGGATAGAATTATATGTGACCTTACATGGCTATCGTACCTAGTTTATGTGAAAATTTAATTGAAAGTTAGGCTATGACATATGCTAAATTCTACATGATACTTTACATGTTAGATACTAGTTTACACCATTGTTGCGATGTATAAATCACATATGTGAGTTTATGAGTTGGATATGAATCATGTTATGCAAGTTTAGGATTATTACCTATGCAAGTTTATTCCTTTAGATATAGATCTATGACATATGTTGTTTATGCAAGTTTATGGCCATTATTTCACCAAGTTCACACCTTTAGATTTGGATCCATGACATATGTTGTTTATGCAAGTTGTAACTTTGGCCTATGCAAGTTTTAGATATAGAACATCATTCACATATGCAAGTTCACCCCTATGTTAGATCTATGTTTTAATTATGTGTATATTGTGATGTTTTCTCTTTATTCCATGAGTTAGACTATTCGAGTCTAACGTATATTTTACGTTAAACGAACAAACGTACAACGTGCGGGTAAAGGGGATAATATTAAAAAGATTTAATTGGCATAAATGCCTTAAAAGGCATAAAATATAATTGTGGTGAAAATTGGTATGATTTTACATACCATAAATGGATGGACATAATTGAGTCAATTATGGACATCGTTAAATTTGGAATTGATTGATAATTTGAATAGGGAAAGTAATTCAAATTGAGGAATGATTAATTAGGAGTAATTAATCGTCTAAGACACGAGGTTAGGCTCTTTTGTGGTGTAAGACTGCCCGGACCCGCCCGGCAAATCCAGCTGCCACAAATGCCAGTCTAATGTGAGAGGTCTTAGGCATAAACTAAATACATAACAATTGTAAAGACACAAGGTTAGGCTCTTTTGTGGTGTAAGACTGCCCGGACCCGCCCGGCAAATCCAGCTGCCACAAATGCCAGTCTAATGTGAGAGGTCTTTTTGAGGTTACGGTCTTAATGAATTAAGAAACACTTAACCAGATAAACATGTAGTGGGACATGAGGGGGGTTAAGTGGGTGCCTTGGGTGGCATTTGGAAATATGATTAGAAACACTTAACCAAAATTGAAACATGTAATTGAAACATGAATAAGAAGTGGGTTAGGTGGAATGTACTAGAGGGGACCAAGCTTAGGTGGATAGCTTGTGTCAAATAATGGGGGCCCGTTTCAACCAGTAACCCATACGTATCTTTGTGGGCTCGACCCAAGTCGAGGACGGGACACGCATACTGGGCTTGACTGTAAAAGGCCAAACCGGGTTTGCGGTGGCAACGCAAGTCCAACGGGTTCATATGCATGTGTGGACCCGGGCTAGTAGGTAAGACGTTGTTGCATCGTGTAGGTATAAGCCATGCATTGTTGGTTGTATCGGGTTACCACTTTGGGGAATGATACACCCTACTGTGGGGCCAGCACGGGTATCTACGAGTTAGGGAGCCGATCGCTTGGGGGTAGTGGGTACACCTAGTGGAGATAGGGGCAAGCGGCACCTATGAAGGCAGCTAGGGGTGCACGAAACTACCAATATCATTGTTAAGTCTGTAGGCGGGATCAACCTTAAGGTGACTAGTGGTGGTGCAGTATACTAGTGGTGGTGCAGTTTAGAAATTATCCCATAGTGTTGGTGTAGTTTAGTAATCATCCTATAGTGGTTTAGGTGCGCTTAAATGATATCGTTGTTCATCTTGTTTCCTTGTTTACTCTGCCATACTCAATGGTTCATGATCATTTCCTTATTTTCCAACTTATGCCTTAGCCTAGTTACTTTGTTATTTATATTGTTAAAGTTATCGCACTCGCCAGACTTTATGTCTGACCCCCCTTTTTTTCCTCCTATTTTACCCCTTCCCCCCCAGGTGCTCAGGTTGGAGCTAGCACCAGTGGAGCTTGATTTTGGATTGCTTTTAGAAGATTTCTTGGACCGCTGAAGTAAAGTTCAGCTTCTCTTTAATTATGGCTATTTTAATGTTGGGGATTATGTCTTTCAGTTTATGTACTTTGTTTTATCAAGATGGATATGATGTACTTGACTTTGGTTTATGGTTTTGATGATGTAACCAAACATATTTAACTTCTGCTGCAATAAATAAAGTTTGAAATTTTCAAGTACTGCTTTATATCTGTCTCGTTGTGATTTTCTGTTCTATATTCACTTAAAATGCTCCATGGAAGTTAATGCATTCCCTTTGTGAGTGACATTAATGGACGTGGGGTGTTACACGTGGTATCAGAGCTGAAGGTTACCAGAACAGATATGAATTTTGAAAAACTATTTTTTTTTCAAAACAATTTTTATAAAGAAGTACTTTCAATAAGTATGTTTTAAGGAAAGTATTTTCAAGAGAAAAGTATATTCTGGAAAGCATAACACCAAGAGCCATATATCTTTCCTTCGGTTCTTTTATATTGAATCTCTCCTTTTTCGTTTTAGCATGTCTGAAGCATCTGATATACCAGAGGGTGTTCATGTGCCCGGTTGGTTTCGTCGATATCTTGAGGCTAGGGCCGCCACCGCGGGTCCAGCAAATCCTCCTCCTCCCCCTCCTCCTCGCGTCGATACTTTTGCTAAGATATGTAAAGACTTTAGAGCAATAGGTGGAAAACCTTTTCACGGAACGGAGACATTTGCTGAAGCTCGAAACTGGCTAAAGGAGGTGGAAGAATTGTTTAGAATCTTTGAAGTGGATGATGAAAGAAAGGTCCAGTTGGCTGCCTGGATAATGAAGGATGAGGCTTCATTTTGGTGGGAGGTCACTAATGGGGGACGTCCAATCGATACATGGCCAGATTTTAGGTAGAGGTTTGAGGCGAAGTTTCTCTCGCGGGCTGAAGAGAATCTATACATGGAAAGGTTTTTGGCGCTAAAGCAAGGGAATCTATCGGTGAAAGAGTACGTCAACAAATTCAACCAATTGGCAAGGTTTGGCTTGGACTTGGTGAACACTCCAGAAAAGAAGTGTAACACCCCACCTCCACTAGGGTCACTCACAAAGGGAATGCACTAGTTTTGGTGGAGTATTATCTAGGTGTCATGTCCATGTTCAAGTTTTCATGTCAAAATTCATGTCGAGTTTCATGTCAGATTTCATGTAAGTTTCAGGTCACGTTCTTGTCCATATACAGGTTCAAGTTATAATAACGATCACACTCAAGTTCAAAGCCAATTCATGTTTTACCTAATCTACCCAAATCGTATTCCCATCACACGTAAACTCGAATCGATACAAATAAATCTAATTAGGGAATAACATAAAAAAAGGACAGATATAAGGTGGTAAAATTGATTACTAGCATAGCATGGTATAACTTGAGATAAATGATTATAACATTACTGGCATATGGAATATCGGCCTCAAACATAAAGATTCCAAATCTAGCAAAATGAGGTACTAGTCAAGATAACAGTTGGCATAAATTGATAGTCATGGTAACGGTTGACACAAGGTGATAGTCATAAATTTGTGACTAATAGCAGATTCAACATTTCAGGCAAGATAATAGGAGGGGTTTTTCTTTTTGATTTACAACATGAATAGGCCCCAAATCAATGTCATAGTAATATACCCAAAGGTCAAGATCCAAGATGAACAAGAATGGGTGTAAAACAGTCATCATACACAGGTCCAATTTCAATTTACACATATACATATTACATTTACAGTTTAAAACTAAAAGTAACTATGGCTTACAGATCGTGGTTCGAGAATTAGAAAAAGAAAGTCGATGTTGAATCTTTATATGCTTAGTCGAGTCCTAACAGAAGTCCCCAAATCAGCAATTCTGTTAACGTAGTTTCAACGTAGAAGAAGTAGCCTCTTTCTCTAACTTTTCAACCAGAATTAGAGCAGCATAATGCCAGAGAGAATTTTGTGTAGAGAGATTAGTGTTAGGGGTTGTTTATATAGGGTCAGGTCAACGAATGTAGACAAAAATGAGGCTAGAAACATCAAAATGAACTCAAACTCAAAAATGGGTTCTGTCACCAGGTCGACCCCCAGATCGACACTATGATCGACCTGGTCCTGGGCAGGTCGACTACATAGTCGACCCCCAGGTCGACCTGGTCCTGGGCGGGAAATTTCCCGCCCAGTCCATTCTAGGGTTTGAATTCGAATTCTGAGCTGTTTTGAACTTGAAAATTTCTGAAAACTTCGAAGGGTCATAACTTGGTCATACAGACTCCGATTTTCGAAAAATCAGACTCATTTCCAAGCAGAATTTCGAGACGAACGCAATGGCATAACCCATTTCCCTTGATTCTTATTTTAAAAATTAATTCTGCCTTGATTTATGGTTATTACACGTTATAAAAATACGGGTTGTTACAAGAAGGCTCTAAGATTTGTTAAGGGTTTAAACGAGCCGCTTCATGGGTTAGCTATGACCCACATTCCCATGGGGGCTACCTTCGAGAGACTAGTTGACATGGCGCTCATGCATGAAGAGGAGAAGGGCGCCAATGCTAATAAGGCACCCGAGAAGAAAGGGGATCAAAAGAAGCCGCAATAGCAGCAACAGAACAAGAAAGGTGGCAAAGGCAACAATGCTAAGGGAAAGAAAAGATGCTTTAACTGTGGGACACCCGGCCATCTAAGTAAAGATTGTAGGAAGAAGAAGAAGACCGATTGTTTCCACTGTACCGTGGCGGGACATCTTATTAAGGACTGCCCAAAGAAAGGGCAGAGGGCAGGGTCTACCTCGGGAGGACAGGTGCAGGCTCTTATGGCATCAGGGCAGGCAAGGGGACAAGTTCAGGCTCTCGTGGTCCCACCGCTGCAAGAACGAGGTAGAGCAATTTCCGTCGAAGGTTTAGTTTTTCTGTTTGATCATCATGTCCGTACTTTATTCGATTCTGGCGCATCACATTCGTTTATTTCTACATCATTAGTTGAAACACTGCACCTTGATACTAGTCTAGTTACTGATCCCTTAGTAGTCTCAAATCCTATTGGTGGTTCGGCTCATCTTTCTATGATTTGTCGGGATTTGAGAGTGTTTATCTTGGGCATTGAGTTTGAGTGCAATGCTTTTGTTCTTGGCTTCATGGGCTGCGGTTTAATTCTAGGTATGGATTGGCTAACTAGATATGGGGCCATCCTAGATTGTGAAAGAAGGGTAGTTAGATTGTAGACTCGTTCTGGAAAGACCCTTGATATTTCTTGTGACCCTAGAGGTCCAGTAATGCTTAGCTACCTAGAATCCCTTGACGCTTCCGATGATGATTTACATTATGTTCCCATAGTCCGTGAATATGCTGATGTCTTCGATGAGGTGAGGGGTTTACCCCCAAAACGTGAAATAGACTTTCGAATATATCTAGTAGATAATGCAAAGCCGGTTGCATTGCCAGTGCGCCACATGGCTCCAAGAGAGAGAAGAGAACTCAGTAAGCAAGTGAAGGAATTGCTTGAGAAGGGGTTCATCAGACGTAGTATATCGGAGTGGGGTGCTCCAGTAGTATTTGCCACGAAGGCAGATGAGTCCCTTAGACTTTGTGTGGACTATAGAGAACTTAATAAGCTTACAAAGAAGAATAGACAGCCACTGCCGAGGATTGACGATCTCTTCGATCAGTTAGTTGGCTCCTCAGTGTTTTCGTAGTTGGACTTAGCCACGGGTTTCCATCGTTGAGAGTGGTTAAGGATAGCATAGACAAGACTGCCTTTAGGACTCCAGACGGTTTCTTCGAGTGGCTTGTGATGCCCTTCGGTTTGACAAACGCCCCTGCATACTTTGTTGACTTGATGAGTAGGGTGTTTAGGGAGTACCTTAATAGGTTCGTGGTAGTCTTTGTGGACGATATCTTGATCTTTTCTAAAAGCGAGGAAGAGCATGCCCTACATCTTAGGGAAGTGTTGGAAACTCTTCGAGCGCATAGCCTTAAAGCTAAATTTTCTAAATGTCACTTTTGGAGGAAAGAAGTGCGATTTTTAGGGCACGTGGTTTCCAAAGAAGGGATAGCTGTGGATCCCGCTAAGATAGTGGCCATCCAAGATTGGAAGGTTCCTAAAAATGCTACCAAGGTGAGGAGTTTCTTAGGACTGGCTGGCTACTATAGGAAGTTCATCAAAGACTTCGCAAAAATATCAGCCCCATTAACACGCTTGACGAAGAAGAATCTAGTTTTTACGTGGGACGTAGATTGTGATGATGCGTTCCAATGTTTGAAGAGAGCTTTGACCACAGGCCCAGTCTTAGTGTTGCCAGATGGGAGTAAGCCATTTACCGTTTATACTGATGCTTGTGGGACAGGACTAGGCGCAGTCTTAATGCAAGAGGGAAGGGTAATAGCCTATGGTGGAAGGCAGTTGAGAGTGCATGAAAGAAATTACCCTACACATGATCTAGAGTTGGTCGCTATTGTCTTTGCGCTGGCGTCATTATCTTCTTGGCGAAAAATTCGAATTATTCACTGACCACAAATCGCTAAAATACTTATTCTCTCAAAAGGACTTGAACTTAATGCAGCAAAGGTGGATGGAATTCTTAGCATCCTACGACTTCGAGATAGCATATACCCCTAGCAAGGGTAACGTGGTAGCAGATGCCTTAAGTAGAAAAAGGTTATCCTTGAGTCCTTTGTTTGTTGAGCGGCAAAGTTTAGAGTTCATCTCTACGTTTGACTTTACACCTTCCATTGACTTCGTACCTGGTTTGCTAGCATCCTTAGAGGTCAGACCTACGCTTTTGGGATGGATTGGCGAGGCACAGCGAGACGACCCACAGTTGGTTGAGTTAGTAGAAAAGCTCAAAAGAGGGGAGTCATCGAGCCATCTCCGTTGGTATACCCTAGATGATAAGGGTTGGTTACGTAGTGACGGTAGACTTTGTGTACCACGGGACGAGAGATTGAGGAAGACCATTCTTGATGATGCCCATCGTTCGAAGATGACCATCCATCCCGGCGTGGACAAGATGTACATGGACATGAGACGAGTTTACTTTTGGGTCGGCATGAAGAAGGATGTGGCCGAGTATGTCTCTAGATGCTTGGTGTGCCAACAAGTAAAAGCAGAGCAAAAGAAGCCCGGTGGATTGCTTCACCCATTGGAGGTCCCACAATGGAAGTGGGAAATGTTTCGATGGACTTTGTTGATGGATTACCAAGATCGAGGAAGGGTAATATGGGGATTTGGGTCGTGGTAGACAGATTTACTAAGAGCGCCCATTTCATTCCCGTAAAGAGTAAGAGGACTGCTCCATGGTTAGCCTTCGTATACATTCGAGAAATAGTTCGTTTGCACGGTGTTCCATCTAGCATAGTGAGCGACCGCGATCCTATTTTCACTAGCGAATTTTGGAAAAGCTTACAAGAAGCGCTAGGGACTCAGTTATGTTTGAGCACCGCATATCATCCTCAGTCGGACGGCCAGACCGAGAGGGTGAATCGTATTCTAGAAGACTTATTGAGATTGTGTGTCTTAGATTTCGGAGGTACATGGGAGTAACATCTTCCGTTAGTAGAGTTCGCATATAATAACAGCTTTCAGTCTAGTATTGGCATGGCACCGTTCGAGGCTCTTTATGGACGGCCATGTCGTTCGCCTACATGTTGGTGGGAGTCTACAGATAAGATCTTGCTTGGACCCGATATGATTAGAGAGACTTCGGAAAAGATCGATTTGATTCGAAGAAGGATGAAGACGGCGCAAGATAGGCAGAAATCTTATGCAGATAAGAGGAGGTCATATCTTGAGTTTGATGTTGGGGACATGGTCTTTGTCAAGGAGTCTCCATTACGGAACGTCGTTCGCTTTGGGTCCGTTGGGAAGTTAGCACCAAGGTTCGTAGGGCCGTTTCCTATTAAGGAAAGGATTGGGCAGATGGCGTATAGAGTGGAGTTACCCAAGAGACTTAGTGGTGTACACGATGTATTCCATGTATCACATTTGAGGAAGTGCTTACACGAGACCGCGGAAGTGGTAGAGCCGAGCTTGCTTAGAGAGGTGGAGATCGAGCGTGATGCGACGATTCGACGAGCTCCTACGTGCATTCTTGGGTCAGATATTAAGAAGCTGAGGAATCGAGAGGTCAAACTAGTCAAAGTGCAATGGGGAGATGATGAGAGCAACGCTACTTGGGAGACGGAAGCGAAGATGCGTTCATTATACCCTTTTCTTTTCGAGGGTATGTCTTTTAATTTCTCCTTTATCGCTTATCTTATGCTTATCTTATCTTTAGTGTGTCCTCTCGCTAGTGTCTTTGACCTTTAGATAGGGTAGTCCTATGGTTGAAACATGTGTTTGAGACATGTTATGTATGATGGATGCACGTGGATGCAAGTGTTTGCTAGTGGTTGCTCGTGGATGCATATACACACACTTTAGGCACTAGATCGGCTCAGTCACTTCATATTGCATATTGCATATAAATGTGCGTACATATTTAAGTAATGGATGTATAATGGTTGTACCATCATATGGATGTTGCATTTTGGTGAATGTTTGTGCACACATGTTGAAATAATATGTATCGATAAGGTTCTTTCGCATACATAATGGACGCATGGCACTATCATGGTTTGCATTAAGGAGGTCAACTGAATCAGTAGACCGCCTAATTTTGCATTAGATAAGGAACATATACACACACTTCTTGCATATGTTCATACAGCATTATAAATTTTATAAGGACAATGGATGCCCATGTTTGATGGTTGAGTAAATGGTTGTTTGGATGGTAGGATATGCATTCTCCTTAACTTGGAGATTTCGGGGGCGAAATCCTTTAAGGAGGGGAGAATGTAACACCCCGGATTTTTGAATAATTGAATTAACTGTAATAAAGAATAATTAATCTCAGACGCGAGAATTATGGGAATGGGGTTGCGCCATCGTGTTCGTCTCGGAATTCTGGTTGAAATAGAGTCCGAGTTTGCGGGAAACGAGTACCGGATGAAGGAGTTATGGAAGAACGAAGATTGGTGGCAAAAGAAGAGGAAAAATTGCACTGGCGCACTTGGGAAGTGCGCCAGTACATATTTGCACTGGCGCACCCGCCAAGTGCGCCCAGGCCGAGGCAGCTAGCCTGCACAGCTTTTTGGTTCAGGCTGACCCGTGTTGTTGAGTCCTTTCTGACTCTTTGCTGAGTCATTAGGGATGACTTGTCACCCTATCATGATTGAATGGTTTTGATAAACCCTAAGATCATCTGACGGCTTAAATTAATTCATAACTCTATAAAAAGACCCATAGACTCAAACCCTAAATCAGAATTAAAACTGAAACTATGGCCGTCATGCTGTTGTCTTGAACCCTAGAGCAGCCGCCACCAAATTAAAGAAGAAGAACATCAAACCAAATCAGAACTACTCAAACCTAACAGCGAATCTTCATCAAAGGAGAGCTAATTCAACTCCAGAAATCAGAATTCGGAACTCAAGACTGCTTTTGAGTTGTGAGTTCGATAGTTTTAATAAAATAATTAGTAATTTAATTGGATTAAGTCATAATACGGATTGTATGGATGTGATGTGAAGTATTGATTGCATGTTGTAATTATGTTGTAGGATTGTGATTGAAATCTCTATGACGTTATGTTGTGATTTATGATGTAAAGTTATGTTGTTATCATCCATGTTGTAATTTTATATACAATCAAATTATCATGTTTCCTATGCTAGTTGGTTATGTTGATTCAGATGATAAATCATATGTACGAAAGTTTAGATGTTGATTCAAACATAAACCATATACAAGTTTGGGTAGAATTATATGTGACCTTACATGGCTATGGCACCTAGTTTATGTGAAAATTTAATTGAAAGTTATGCTATGACATATGCTAAATTCTACATGATACTTTACATGTTAGATACTAGTTTACACTATTGTTGCGATGTATAAATCACATATGTGAGTTTATGAGTTGGATATGAATTATGTTATGCAAGTTTAGGATTATTACCTATGCAAGTTTATTCCTTTAGATATAGATCTATGACATATGTTGTTTATGCAAGTTTGTGGCCATTATTTCATCAAGTTCACACCTTTAGATTTGGATCCATGACATATGTTGTTTATGCAAGTTGTAACTTTGGCCTATGCAAGTTTTAGATATAGAACATCATTCACATATGCAAGTTCACCCCTATGTTAGATCTTTGTTTTAATTATGTGTATATTGTGATGTTTTCTCTTTATTCCATGAGTTAGACTATTCGAGTCTAACGTATATTTTACGTTAAACGAACAAACGTACAACGTGGGGGTAAAGGGGATAATATTAAAAAGATTTAATTGGCATAAATGCCTTAAAAGGCATAAAATATAATTGTGGTGAAAATTGGTATGATTTTACATACCATAAATGGATGGACATAATTGAGTCAATTATGGACATCGTTAAATTTGGAATTGATTGATAATTTGAATAGGGAAAGTAATTCAAATTGGGGAATGAATAATTAGGAGTAATTAATCGTCTAAGACACGAGGTTAGGCTCTTTTGTGGTGTAAGACTGCCCGGACCTGCCCGGCAAATCCAGCTGCCACAAATGCCAGTCTAATGTGAGAGGTCTTAGGCATAAACTAAATACGTAACAATTGTAAAGACACGAGGTTAGGCTCTTTTGTGGTGTAAGACTACCCGGACCCGCCCGACAAATCCAGCTGCCACAAATGCCAGTCTAATGTGAGAGGTCTTTATGAGGTTACGGTCTTAATGAATTAAGAAACACTTAACCAGATAAACATGTAGTGGGACATGAGGGGGTTAAGTGGGTGCCTTGGGTGCCATGTGGAATCTAGTGGGTGCTTTGGGTGCCATGTGGAATCTAGTGGGTGCCTTGGGTGGCATTTGGAAATACGATTAGGAACACTTAACCAAAATTGAAACATGTAATTGAAACATGAATAAGAAGTGGGTTAAGTGGGATGTACTAGAGGGGACCAAGCTTAGGTGGATAGCTTATGTCAAATAATGGGGGCCCGTTTCAACCAGTAACCCATACGTATCTTTGTGGGCTCGACCCAAGTCGAGGACGGGACACGCATACTGGGCTTGACTGTAAGAGGCCAAACCGGGTTAGCGGTGGCAACGCAAGTCCAACGGGTTCATATGCGTGTGTGGACCCGGGCTGGTAGGTAAGACGTTGTTGCATCGTGTAGGTATAAGCCGTGCATTGTTGGTTGTATCGGGCTGCCACTTTGGGGAGTGATACACCCCCACTGTGGGGCTAGCACGGGTATCTACGAGTTAGGGAGCCGATCGCTTGGGGGTAGTGGGTACACCTAGTGGATATAGGGGCAGGCGACACCTATGAAGGCAGCTAGGGGTGCACAAAACTACCAATATCATTGTTAAGTCTGTAGGCGGGATCAACCTTAAGGTGACTAGTGGTGGTGCAGTATACTAGTGGTGGTGCAGTTTAGAAATTATCCCATAGTGTTGGTGTAGTTTAGTAATCATCCTATAGTGGTTTAGGTGCGCTTAAACGACATCGTTGTTCATCTTGTTTCCTTATTTACTCTGCCATACTCAATGGTTCATGATCATTTCCTTATTTTCCAACTTATGCCTTAGCCTAGTTACTTTGTTAATTATATTGTTAAAGTTATCACACTCGCCAGACTTTATGTCTGACCCCCCTTTGTTTCCTCCTCTTTTCCCCCTCCCCCCCCCCCTCCCCCCAAGGTGCTCAGGTTGGAACTAGCACCAGTGGAGCTTGATTTTGGACTGCTTTTAGAAGATTTCTTGGACCGCTGAAGTAAAGTTCAGCTTCTCTTTAATTATGGCTATTTTAATGTTGGGGATTATGTCTTTCAGTTTATGTACTTTGTTTTATCAAGATGGATATGATGTACTTGACTTTGGTTTATGGTTTTGATGATGTAACCAAACATATTTAACTTCTGCTGCGATAAATAAAGTTTGAAATTTTCAAGTACTGCTTTATATCTGTCTTGTTGTGATTTTCTGTTCTATATTCACTTAAAATGCTCCATGAATGTTAATGCATTCCCTTTGTGACTGACATTAATGGACGTGGGGTGTTACAGATATTCTGTACTCTGATGTAACATTGTTGTAATGTTTATAAAGGTCTTCTGTTATTTGTTCTGACATGTTGTATTCCCAGAGTTAGCGTATTCGGGTTTCGAACGGTCTTGGTTGATTTAGCGATCGATTAGGTCCGAGCGAAATCCAAATCGTTACACTGAGGCCACTACGTCGATGAAGGCTGAGCATCAGTTTCAGGGCTTGGACATAGTCCCCATCGAGACTTCTACTTTCGGGTCCAGCGACACAAATGTCGGGAGCTTATTGTTGAGCATTAGGGAAGTTAACCCTTCAACCAAGTTGACATCTGGTCCTTGGAGGAAACACTTAGAACACACACACACACACACTCATAAGCACTGCATGACCCAACACCTATTTGTGTATATGGAATGTTTGATTCGGACTCAAGGTTTGCTTTGTGCGGGCGCAATGGCTCGGGAAGGAGATAGAGATCGAGACTAGGGATCTAGGGGATCCCGAATACCAAGAGGTGAAGCCGTAAGAGATTTCATTAGAACTACGGAGTTGTACTCAAAATCTAAGAAATCTAATGACTACGGCATCGAGACCAACCACGGCATCTTGTGTCTCCAGAACCCAGCACCAGGCCAGTAGAAGCAGAGAGGAGAAGAGAAACGATAAGTACAAAGCAGCTGGCAGCGATCAATCCTTCCTATGCCCCCATTAACAGCACCATTGGCTAGGGTCAAAAGGAAAGAAAGGACCGATAATGGATTAGGAGTTGAAAGAAGGGTCATAAGAAAGCATGGCCCGGCGGTTCCCGATACGTCAGATATCCCAGTCATGAGCAATAGGGAGAAGAAGGAGATTTTGATGAAGTCTTTCCCAGGCTTCTACTTAGAGAAACTGCTCTAGATACCCGATATGCATCAGATCCTAATGCATATTGACGAGGAGACGTGGACTTTGGTATATGATGTCTTTCATTAATAACTGGTCTTTATTGGCACAGTAAGAGACTATAAGAGTTGATCGTTCAAAAGAATGTTGAGATTCAAGGTTTAAAGCTAGAGTCTAAGTTTGAATGGGAGAGCATCAGAAATCGGGAAACCAAGATAGGTAAGACAAGGTGCTGACTAGAGTATATTTTTACGTGTTTGAGTATCATATTTATGTGCTAACTCTCTGGTGCCGAAATAAATAGGTTGGCGAAGGAGATAGAGGAGGTGAAGGAAAATATGGTAAGGGATCATGAAGAGCATGAGGATGTACTAGCCTCGATCGCGGCTCGTACAGCCACACTTGAGAAAAATAACAAAGTGGTATTTGAGGAAAATGCCTAACTACGAAGGAAGACAAGTAGGTGCACTAGCTTTGAAAAAATAATGAAACCCTGACCAAGGAGAATGAGACACTGCAGGAAGAGAATAAGTGGCCGCAACGATTATTCAACAAAAACAAAGAGCTCTGAAAACTTCTCAAATAAATACTCATGACCTCAAGCAGGCTAGAAGGGAGAAGGAAGCAACGTAGGCATCAAACAGGAAGTGCTGGGCCAAATAGAGGGCGTCAAGGCCGAGTTCGAGGCCCAGCAGGAAGGGTTCAAAGATGAAGCTTGAGAGGTCCGAGCGAAGGCAGAGATGGAGCTAGAGCCGACGGTGTGGGGATTTTATGTAAAAAATCTTCGATTTCATGGAATCTCATGGAACGAAGACTATACCCAGACGCTTGCTCGAGCCTATTCTGGAGGGTAAAGTGGAAGTAAGATTTCTCCTTGCATGTCATTTTCTCTTAGTTCTCGGGCTTTAGGAACTCAAATTCTCCACTTTCAAGTTAGAAATCCTCCTAAAATTCAGTCTCAGGTGAGTGTGTACTCACATTTTCTAACTTACAAGTGATTTTGTATATTTTAGTTGGGTTATTCATGGTTTGCTAAAAGATTTTGTACTTTTGTCACAGTGTTGTTTCTATAGTGTAAGAATAGTTTCAGGTCCTACTGTGGATTAAATATCTTTCTCGGTCCTTACTGAATTTATATAATTCTTTCTTAGAATCAAAATAGGATTAGCAGACTTTGATCATACAAAGTTTCGGCTTAAATTCTACATGTTTGCCATCGAAAATTGTTACTCAAAAATGAATGTAGGCATCGATCAATGCCAGAGATAATTCCGTAAGATGCGTCAACCCATGCCTAGGTATTGTCAATACATGGGTCGACACATACTGAAGGTGGTTCGGCTCACTCAATGTAGTATTGTGCAGGCTAATTCATTGCCTGCTATACTGTTTTGATGTGTTTTACTGGATGATTTTTCTGATTAAATCCTTGTAGCCTGATCACCTTAGTTTGTTGTAAATTTTTGTGCCTTCACTATTGCAAAAAATAATATACATTGTGAATAATACGAAACCTGAATTGATAGATTTTGATGATCTATATGATGGTTTTGATTCTTTGTTTTCGGTGAATTTGACGAATTGATGCACATACACATTAGGATCTGGTTTTATTCTTACATACATGTATATATATATTCTCTATAGCTTTGAGATGAAATTGGCTTTGAATTATAATAGTCTCGAAGCAATAATATAAATATATTTTGAAATTATTAAGGTTTTAAAGAATAAAATAAATGGTTTTAAAATTGTATTATAATCCTCTTTACGTTAAACAAAGTATTTTCTATATATCAAAAACACACTTTTATGCACCCTTCAAAAGTCGTGTTTGTGATTAAACAGTAGAATAAACCTCATGTACGGGACACGAAGGTATATTTTACAGGTTAATCACAGAACCGTCTAACTGAAGCAGTTGATTCAATGTTTTTGATGACTTAATGTTTTTGATGATTTGATGTTTCAACTGACTTTTTGTTACGATGTTTTTCGGTATGGAGTTAACGAGCGAATAGTAAACCAGTAGTGAGAAAGTGTGGTATGGCACGCACAGTTACCACCATTGGCTTACTATCCGTAATTCTGTGACACATCCTGTGTTGAGCCAATATCAAGGGACGTGATTTCGTATGTCAGTGTGACAATACGTACAAAGTTGATTGTATTAGGGGTTGCGATCCTGTATGTGTGAAAATGCGTATAAAATTTATTCTTTTTAAGGATTGTGGTCTCGTGCATTTGTAAAAGCACATATAAAGTAGTTTGTTGTTTTATGCAGCGAAAGCTGCATAGTTAGGCCTAACATATTAAATTGGTACTTGGTTAGGCTCATGACGGAGCTATTTGCACATGCAATATTTGATGTTTATAGATCTGAATTATTATTATTGATGAACTTGTTGTTTGGTATCAATATTGATATTTGATGTCATTGATCTTATGATCATATTTACCAAAAAAGTTAGAATCCATATATGTTGTTTGATGATATTTTTGACTTGGCAGTTTTGGATCCTTTATATCATGATTTTTTGTATTGTATCCACTTGATGTTTGGGTCCTATTTATATTGGCTTGTTGGAGCTAAACCAAATATAGCCTTAGAGCTAATTGGTATCCATTTATATGTATAGATCACTTTTGGATCAAGTAAACTTTTATACAAGTTATACGTTATTTTGTTGGTCTTGATAAGTTTTCTTGATGTTTCACCTTGGGTATTCAGATAGAAGTCCAAAACTTCTTTGATGAAAATAAACCCCATTCGACGATTGCTTATGATGTCCTTGGTATCTTTTAGATTATTAAGCTTAAGTATAGCATAGGTCTACTGTTATCTAATCTTGTACAATTCCTTTTGGGATTAAAGGAGTTATTATCTAAAATTACATATTTTTCCTGATGTATTATTATTAACTTGTAAACTAGACTGACCCATGTGTGTTAATGCCCGGGTCAGACCGAGATGTTCCAGGTTTAGCGGGATGTTGACTTGGGGTCTTTCAGTTCCTTCTTTGGATTATCTCATGAAGTTATTTTGTGTCGAGGTTTTCCATTAGATTCACTGAATATCTTCTTTATTGGAGATGTTGTATTTTGTATGGTTCATGTACAACCATTCGTAATTGTAGCACATGTTTATGTTATATTTCTATGATTGTATCTATTGATCAGCATCTATGATGTATTGTATACCGTTCTAAATACGATCCTAACCATCGCAGTTTCCTCTTAGATGTATTGAGTATGTCGATCTTCTTGAAATAAAAAAAGATAGTTTTACACACCCAATCGACGTATTCGATACTCTTCTAATAAGGAATTATAGATGGTCTCCCCTAACCAGCTCTATTTTCCGCTGTAATAGACAACATTACTCGTTAATGCTCTTTATTAAGGTGGGTCTTGGGGTGGGGCGTTACTTTTGGTATTAGAGCGGGGTTCAGAACAAAGTACGTTGGACATAGAACAGAACCAGAATAGTACATGTGTTATAACGCAAAAGGACAAAAATCATGTCTAGTTATCATTTCCTTATTATCCTTAAATTGTTTCTCTTATCGATGAGCCGTGTAAAATCCTATTGTAAGGAATACACCTAGGAATGAATAGTTCATTCCGTAGTATTCTATTTTTTGGTGTCCATCTTTCATAGTGTGACTTGGTAGAAAAATTTCCATCCTTGAAATCTTTCCATGTTTAAATCTTCAGATAGAATTCTTGGAGAATTTTATTTACCCTTATCCTTGGTGTTTAAGTTGATTGTTGGTCTAGGTAGGGAAAACTAGGCGATATGTAAAAATTAAATCAAAAAGTGGTATTCACTTTAAGTGGTGAGTTTTATAGTTGAAATAAATGAAATTGGAGTTGCACAGAGACAATAGGTGAATCACTTCGACTGTGCTAAATTTAAAATAGTTAATCCTGTGGTAAGTGATGGATAATAAAGAATATTATAAGTATTGATGAGTTAATTACTTTATTAACCTAATGGCCACCTGAAATTTTGATGTTGGTTTGTTTTATTTGTATAAAGCCAAGAACATTGATGTTAAGAAATGGTAAAAACAACCTTGTGTGAATCTAGATTGGTGATCATCTTGTGTATTATATGTCCGTTGAGTGTCTTTAGGGTTTTGATCGATATGTCTGATCAACGTTATCGATAGAAATTTCTTGAACACTTATACGAGGCTATCAAACACCGTAGATGAGTAGTAAACTGGAATTTAGTGAAAAATATAGTATGAAATAATTATGTTGGAATAGTGTTAAACCATTACATGAGATGCGAGATATGGTGAAACTGGCGAGGCGATGGTAATGATATATCGGTTTCGTAGCCAGTTGTTAAGGAGAATTATTGTAGGTTTAATCTTATTCTAATCTAATAGTAAATGAAAATTCAAAATGTATTGATTGTAAAAGTGTTTTAGATGCATAATTGTATGAAGCGAGAGTGCTACTTTTATAACACACCTTCACAATTGAATCTACTAGATGGTTGCTATAACAACCCGGAAAATCAGAACCAATTTAAAATTTCTATTTTGGCGGTTTGAATGAATTTTGAATATTTAAAATGATTTATTTTAAATAATAACGACTAAAAATTTATTGTTGACGAAGTTAGAACGTATATATTTATTTAAATCGAAATTAGAATATAAATATTTATTTTAATTATAAAAAGAATTGGAAATGGTGCGGTAGTTTGAAATTTCGATTTCATATTTCAAATAAATGTATAGGATTCAAAATAAACCAGATTTTAGCGAAACCATAAATATTTGAATCTGCCTGAAAATATCTTTCCAACGAACCCGAAAAATCCAAATTTCATAGCGGGAATAAAAAGTTATGCCCAGTTGAAAATTCAGAATAGTCGCTATGGAAATATAGCCCATAAAAATAGCCATTTTGCAAACGACCTCCGTTTTCGACAAAACCACTTTTGTTGGATCCGGGATGTCAAGTTATTGCTTGGTTCCAATTTTCATAATTATTGGAATCAATAGGTGAGCGTGGCAAAAGAAAATGTGTTTTGTCAGTTTCAATCAATTTGGATCGACCAGAAAATGACTGTTTTTCAAACAGTCACCAAATTTGAAGAAATTAGTTTAGTTAGGATCGTATCGTCAAAGCATAGCCAGATTTATTTTTCTGGAATTTTTGGAGTCCGTATGTGGGCCTGGTAAATTAAAATGTGTGTTTGAATTTAAAATATAATGATTTATATTTTAAGTTTAGCGAAAACTAATCGTAACAGCCGAATTGACTTACGAAACATATCCCATTGTGTTCGGAATGGGGGTATTTGGCAGAGGGTGACAGTCGTGGGTTTAATTTGGAGTTCAGTGTGTTAAACAAGAATTTTATGAATTAAATATTATTTAATTATATTATATATATATATATTAGTTTCTTCATATGGTCAAACCCTAAAAATTAATCCCCCTCCCCCGGTCAAAAGAAATATCGTGCCCCCTTTTCAGTTGAAAATCCAAATCCCTAAACCCGCTCCTCCTTCGCTCGACGCCTCCTCCCTCCGAACTCCTCTACTGGCGATCAGCCATCTCCTCACCCCTCCCTCCACTCTACCCTCCGTCGCGACGACCGGTTCCACCGCGAGGTCCTCCACTACTCAGCGGCGTGGCACTCACGTCGAATCCTCCCCCTCACGTGACCGCAGCCATCTCCGATCAAACCCATGACCTTGGCTACCATCTCCTCGTCGATGCATCGCCTCATCCCTCCGCATTCACCTCTCGTTGCACCATTGAAGCCCCCTCCGTCTTGGAAAAAAACCTGTAAGTTTTAATCTTTTTATTCTCGTTTACAGCAGAGGAAAATCAGTTTTTTTATTTATTATTATAGAAAAGGAAAATCAGTTTATTTATTTATTATTATAGCAAAGGAAAATCAGTTTTTATTTATTTATTATTATAGCAAAGGAAAATCAGTTTTATTATTTTTAATCATAAAAAGATTATATTTTTAACCATAGAAAGATTATATTTTTATAATCATGAAGATTTGATTTTTATGAAGATAAAAATAGGATTTTTGTCGTATATAAGAAAATATTTTTAAATCAATAAAAATATGATTTTTATCATATGTATGCTATTTATATAATAGTCAGGTTAAGAAATTATTTTTAGAAAGCTAAAATATGATTTTTTTTTAGATTATAAATACTATTTATAAAATAATCATACGATGAAATAATTAATGATAGACGAAAAACATGACTTTTAACACATGTATGTCATTTATAAAATAAACGTGCTGGAGTTCTGAGAAAAAACTAAAATTGGTATCCAAAGCCTGGCGGAGTGGAAATCTAAGGTGAGAAGTTCTCACTTTAATTTATTTTCTAGTTAAAAATATATACTTGGATGCAGAAGGTGCTTAGAAGCACCCGACACCCGTCGTCCACAAACCATGGACGACTTGTTTGATTTGATTGTGTTGAGAAAATTGATTGTGATGTGGAATAGAATAAATAAAATATTCATGTGCTGAAATAAATAGTTTTTCGTTAAAAAAATAATTTTTAACGTGTATATGAATTAAATAAAAATTCATTAACAAATTGGACGATTTGTTTATGTGCACACATTTGACTGATATTGGTTGGGACGATAAATTTTACACATCGCCCAATTGCACAAATAAAATTTATTATTTGTTGATTGAAACCCCACACGGGTATTGGGATTATATTTGATGCACACTAATCCCAATTGTTTTGTTGTATGTCAATCGATTGGTTGATCGGCTGTTGTAAGCGTTAATTGTTTATATTTAACGCTTATGCAGTTGTGTGATGCACTCTGAATGATGGTTGATTGATTTTTATTAGTGTTGTATACATGTGTTGTATGAAATCCATATAAATAACATTATATGGTAATTGACTGTGTCTGATTCCAATTCAGAAAGAAGGAATATTCTAAAATAACGATTATTTTAAAAATAATGAATATTTTAAAATAATATTCAGTAATGGATAAAAATATGATTTTGATGTCCGATTTGGGATGGACACGAAAATATTTAAATATATAAATTCGTGTTGATTTAATTGACGCCATTTTGACGTGATCGATATTTATATCGATTTTATTCATTTTTTAATGAATATCGAAAAGGAAGTGATTTCAAAATCTAATGTTTTGAAAATATCATCATTTACATACTAATGATATGGAATATTCAATTTTGATTTAAAATTGAATATGAAGTTGAAATCATTTTGAAAACGAATTTAAAACGATTTATAAAATATGTGTTAAATGGAAATCGATGAAATATATATAATATATTATATATATAATGGCCTGAATAGAACGCGCCGCGCCGCGGCAGTTCGCGAATTTCGACCATTGACTTCGAACGGACATTACTGGATATCCGACCGTCAGATTCTCCTAAAACCGGGCCATTGGGTTCGTATCGAAAAGAGCTTTCCAACGAATACAAGAGATTTTAAATCTTACGGTTGGATTTGGAATTATGTCCAATTTAAATTTGGAAAAGGTCGTTGTAAGTGCAGTTCGATGACCGTTTATGGAAATCGACTGTACGGGCCTTGATAAATAATTAAAAATATCAATAATTAGTGTAAAATCATAATAAATGATTTGGAAAGTATTGGGATGAAAATTCCATATTTGAAAAGATAAAAATTTATTTTTAACGAAATGAACTAGTTATGAACTAGAATTATAAATCCAATATTTTTAAATAAATAAATTGGATTTGAAATGGTTTTAAAAATAACCAAAATTTCCAATATATGAATTGGAATGGATTTGAATTGAAATTATCTTCAGAATATTTCGATATTGGATTTTGTGATTATACGGATATCGTGGAGGAATTTGGAAGATATACATATATATCGTTATTCCAATACGATATTTATTGATTTCAGAATTTGATATTGAATATAAGCCGATATAATTTCTATTTAGAGCCTTGTATTTAATATTGAATTTGATTTTGGGTTTGTCATGAACTGTGTTTTAAATGACACTATTCTTAAACCCAGTTGTGAAAAGAATAAATCTTTTAATTAAGATTTAAAGAAGAATACCAATTAATTAACATTTAATTGGAATTGAAAACGGAATGTGAATTGGGTTCATTGTGAACTGTGTTTTTAACGACATTCATTCTTTAGCCCGATTTACAATGAAATGTGATTTTGTAATTTATAAATCTTTTTATTAAGATTTAAGGAGAATTTTCCAAAGTAAAGTATTCCAATTTAATATATTAAATTGGAATTGAATGGAATTCGATTTGATAATAATCGAAGTGAACTTCTATGGAGGAAGACTGTTAATACATATGGAATTTAAAAGGCTTTGCCGTTATTCCATTTATATTTTAGTCGGATATGGAAATTGATATCGATTATATATTGATTTGTTTTTCCGTGAAGATTCCATAATTAATGGAATGTGATTTGGGGTTATCGTGAACTGTGTTTTAAATGACATTAGTTCTTTAACCCAGTTAAAGGCAGGATTACATGTTTGTCATTGTATTTCGAACTGTATGGTTGATCTCTGCTAAATATATATCTGCTTGGTGGCGGAAAATTTGTTCTCTTGCTAACGACCTTCTCTAAGACGTACGAGCTTAGAGGTTATATATCGGCAGAAATCAATAGTACGGTATAGATTGTCAATGCGACATGTTTGTGTTTCCAAAGTTAAATAATCATTAATATTGATTTTTGGAAAGATTGAAACTAAGTGGAGTTTTAATGAATCTTTAATTAGATTGAAATGTGAATTGATAAATTAAATTATCAAATTTGGGAAATGATCGAGAATGGAGTATCACCAGTTTTGCTCCTAGCGATAGTTAAATCTTTAATTGGATTTGAACGGGAAATGGTAATTGATTTTACCGATAACATCGTGGTGTTAGTTATGGAGTAATACCAGTTTTGCTCCATGGGATTAATAGATTGGGATTGGGAAATTAAATAAATGATTACTTCGGTAAGGTGCATTAATCCTGACTAGTTTGGAAAACCTTAATATGGTTCGAATGATATCCAAAGGAAGATTAAAGAATAAATTTTAAAGAATTTATCTTTGATAAAATTAATAGGAACAAATCCCTAAAGAAGTGAATATTTAAATAAAAGAATATTCAAAATTGGAATGAGGCGTATGTTGTGTTTTTATAACACTTGTTTATTATATATACGCTAGTTATTCGGAAAGGTCGGGTTTATACCCATTCTGAATAACTGATTCGACGATAAATTGACGATGAAGACGGTGATGGAAGACCGGAGGTCTTCACATCGTTTGGATGATTACTGATGTCTTGATTGGGTTGTACACCCAAGACGAGGTAATAAGTGGTGATCGTCCAGACGTACTTGGGGATCGACAGATATTCGAGGGCCTCTCTCCTGTATTGGACATATGGGACGAGGAATAAGGTGCCTCCGGTTTCGTTCAGACCCAGAACGGACTTGTAAATGGATGTGTGTCTGACATTGGATATTATTCTGTGATTGATTTCTATTAAATATATATTTGTTTGGCGGTAGAGAATTTATTCTCTTGCTTAACGCCCTTCTCTGAGACGTACGAGCTCAGAGGTTATATATCGATAGATATCAGTCGCATGGCATGAATTGCCTATGTGGCATGCTGAGATGCAAATAATCAAGGCTTCTGTTGAAAAGCAGAGTCTTGTAGTTGATGATCAAAGCACGGCTTTAATATAGCATAATTTTGTGTAGCATTAATTCGCGTGCCTCACACCCCGGTATGAACCAAAAACGGGAGAGGAAAGCAGGGAAGGCAGTGCGTTTCCTTCAAGCTAGTAGTGGTGTCAGGGTTTTACACGCTCTGATGTTTTACTTATGTGGATGTTGGAGGCGCCTCAGATATATTGGTCTCTACGGAGCCGATGGATGTTGAGTCATTTGGCTCATAGACGCCCCCATAAGGAGTAGAAACGCATGTTCAGGGATTATGAATCCACCATGCACTTAGACTGGACCGGCCCTGCATGTTACCTAGGGCACCCAGAGTGTGTATCCCTGAGACATTGGTTAGAGTGCTCAAAGCGGTAGGGATGGCCCCTTGCCTTAGTTCATGACAGAAATCCAATTTCCAATACGTGACATTTCGGTTTTGATTGTAGAGCCTAGTATTGGCGACATATTAGATGGTACCCATGCCGCCTATGATTGATACATTTATATTTGAAGTTGTTTTATACACTATGCACTTACAATAGTATCAAATGATTTGTTTTAAACGTGCCAAGCATGTTTGTCTATTATAGAGGAATACCCTATCCTCCGACTTGCGTTGCATTGTGTGATGGGACCTGGGTCTTATAATGGCTTCATTTTTCAAAAAGCATTGTGTTGTTTATTTTATGCACTGGTATTCTTGGGAGGAAACCCGTTCTGTGTTATACGGCGTGGTCCCTTGATTTACCTTATTTTTAAAGTAAAGTTTTAAATAACCATTTTAGTTCTCACACCAGTCACATGACTAACCTGGAGTTTATTGTTTTAGCCTAAACTCTAGGTGCCCCTATTTTCCACACGGGCAGCTAGTCGTTTTGGTTTTGCAGATTTATATTCACAGGATCCTGGTTTACAGCTGGAATGATATTCGGAAAGCTCTGTATCTGTGTATCTCTTTCAGTTGTGTTTTGTATTATTATCCGCTGCTATGTGTTTATATGTAATGTAAATCTCTGATATTTGTCAAATGTATAATATTTATTCATACTCTGTTATATTCTTGTGCTCTGATGTAATTGTTGTAATAAGCAATGAAATGTTCTTCTGTTTGTGTTCTGATTTGTCGTGTCAGTGTGGTTTCAGAGCTTTGGTTTACAGAGCTCGAGAACAAGGCACATTAGAATCAAACGAAAGAATTCATCAGAGATTGGATTAGTAAGATCCAATGGAAATGACTCGTTAGATATAGAATCGGTAGTATCCTAGAACGAGCTGGAAGGGTGTTGTTTTAAAATAAAAATGAAATCAAATTTTGTTTCGAAAATTTAAACCTTATACGTATTTGAATATTTCATTTGTATTGAATTTGGACAATCCAATATATAAAGATTTTGCATATACGCCTTGCAAACGTATATTCGAAGTTTTAATATACTGGATAGATATAGAATCACACTCTAGTCGCCCGGAGATGATACTGATGATAGCACGTGCATCATCAGTATTTATGTTCGAGTTTCGAAAGTGGGATATCTGTATATTTCCAATTGACTGGTGTAAGAACCAAAACTAGATAGGGCTTATTGTTGTGATTAAGCATCAAAAATATAATTTTTGAATATATAAAATTATGAATTTGAAAAGCTAATTCACAAATTGATTGCTGGTTGTGTTGTTTGATTAATTAAAATTTTGAACCACTAAGCCACATTGAATCAAATATTGAACTGACTTGAAATTTGATTGCAATTGCATGCATATACATGTATATACATTGAACAGGTCATAGCAGGGAAGCTAAGTAGAGGAATAAAATTATATGCCCAACAAATAGGTACATGTTTACTAATTTATTGGGTTTGGATAATTTTATGAGCCGATAGGCTTTTTTTTCTTTTTGAGATGAGAGGGCCTGTGTGGCGGTTTGAGGATTTTCCCAGTGCTCCCCGTACAAAGGAGGTTATGGCGAATTTTTTTGAAAATTTAAGGTGTTAGCCAAACTTTTGAAAAATTAGAAATTCTTAGAAACTGAAAACTTGAAGAATGAAAGCCAAACTGAAAGTTGAGTTGATAAGTAAAACATCTTTCAGCTCCGTTCCTTTTCGAGGACGAAAAGATTTTAAGTGGGGGAGATTGTAACAACCCGGAAAATCAGAACTAATTTAAAATTTTTATTTTTGGCAGTTTGAATGAATTTTGAAAATTCAGAATGATTTATTTTAAATAATAATGACTAAAAATTTATTTTCGACGAAGTTAGAACGTATATATTTATTTAAATCAAAATTAGAATATGAATATTTATTTTAATTATAAAAGGAATTGGAAATGGCGCGGTAGTTTGAAATTTCGATTTCAAATTTCAAATGAATGTACAAGATTCAAAATAAACCATATTTGAGTGAAACCAGAAATATTTGAATTTGTTTGAAAATATGTTTCCAATGAATCTGAAAAATCCAAATTTCATAGTGGGAATAAAAAGTTATGCCCAGTTGAAAATTCAGAATAGCCGCTATGGAAATATGGCCCTTAAAAATAGCCATTTTGCAAACGACCTCCGTTTTCAACGAAACCACTTTTGTTGGATCCAAGATGTCAAGTTATTGCTAGGATCCAATTTTCATAATTACTGGAATCAATAGGTGAGCGTGGCAAAAGAAAACGTGTTTTGTCAGTTTCAGTCAGTTTGGATGGACCAGAAAATGACCGTTTTTCAAACGGTCACCAAATTCGACAAAATTAGTTTAGTTAGGACCGTATCGTCAAAACATAACCAGATTTATTTTTCTGGAATTTTTGGAATCCGTATGTGGCCCCGGTAAATTAAAATGTGTGTTTGAATTTAAAATATAATGATTTATATTTTAAATTTAGCGAAAACTAATCGTAACAGCCGAATTGGCTTACGAAACATATACCATTATATTCGGAATGGGGGTATTTGGCTAAGGGCGACAGCCGTGGGTTTGATTTGGAGTTCAGTGTGTTAAACAAGAATTTTATAAATTAAATATTATTTAATTATATTATATATATATTAGTTTCTACATATGGTCAAACCCTAAAAATTAATCCCCCCTCCCCCGGTCAAAAGAAATATCGTGCCCCCTTTTCAGTTGAAAATCCAAATCCCTAAACCCGCTCCTCCTTCGCTCGACGCCTCCTCCCTCTGAACTCCTCTACCGACGATCAGCAATCTCCTTACCCCTCCCTCCACTCTACCCTCTGTCGCGACGACCGGCTCCACCACGATGTCCTCCACCACTCAGCAGCGTCGCACTCACGTCGAATCTTCCCCCTGACGTGACCGCAGCCATCTCCGATCAAACCCATGGCCTTGGCTACCATCTCCTCGTTGATGCATCGCCCCATCCCTCCGCATTCACCTCCTGTCGCACCATTGAAGCCCCCTCCATCTTGGAAAAAAACCGTGTAAGTTTTAATCTTTTTATTCTCATTTACAACAAAGGAAAATCAGTTTTATTTATTATTGTAGCAAAGGAAAATCAGTTTTTTTTTTATTTATTATTATAGCAAAGGAAAATCAGTTTATTATTATTATTATAGCAAAGGAAAATCAGATTTTTTTTATCATAAAAAGAATATATTTTTAACCATAGAAAGATTATATTGTTTGTAATCATGAAGATTTGATTTTTATGAAGATAAAAATAGGATTTTTGTTGTATATAAGAAAATATTTTTAAATCGATAAAAATATGATTTTTATCATATGTATGCTATTTATATAATAGTCAGGTTAAGAAATTACTTTTAGAAAGCTAAAATATGATTTTTAGATTATAAATACTATTTATGAAATAATCATACGATGAAATAATTAATGATAGACGAAAAACAAGACTTTTAACACATGTATGTTATTTATAAAATAGGCTTGCTGGAGTTCTGAGAAAAATCTAAAATTGGTAACCAAAGCACGGTAGAGTGGAAACCCAAGGTGAGAACTTCTCACTTTAATTTATTTTCCAGTTATAAATATATACTAGGACGCAGACGGTGCTTAGTAACACCCGACACCCGTCGTCCACAAACCATGGACGACTTGTTTGATTTGATTGTGTTGTGAAAATCGATTGTGAAGTGGAATAGAATAAATAAAATATTCATGTGTTGAAATAAATAGTTTATCGTTAAAAATATAATTTTTAACGTGTATATGAATTAAATAAAAATTCATTAACAAATCGGACGATTTCTTTATGTACACACATTTGACTGATATTGATTGGGATAATAAATTTTACACATCGCCCAACCGCACAAATAAAATTTATTATTTGTTGATTGAAACCCCACATGGGTATTGGGATGATATTTGACACACACTAATCCCAATTGTTTTGTTGTATGTCAATCGATTGGTTGACCAACTGTTGTAAGCGTTAATTATTTATATTTAACGCTTATGCAGTTGTGTGATGCACTCTGAATGATGGTTGATTGATTTTGATTAGTGTTGTATACATGTGTTGTATGAAATCCATATAAATAACATTATATGGTAATTGACTGTGTTTGATTCCAGTTCAGAAAGAAGGAATATTTTAGGATAACATTACTTTAAAAATAACGAATATTTTAAAATAATATTCAGTAATGGATCAAAAGATGATTTTGATGTCCGATTTGGGATGGACACGAAAATATTTAAATATATAAAGCCGTGTTGATTTAATTGACGCCATTTTGACGTGAACGATATTTATATTGATTTTATTCATTTTTATATTGAATATCGAAAAGGAAGTGATTTCAAAATAAAATATTTTGGAAATATCATCATTTACATATTAATGATATCGAATATTCAATTTTGATTTAGAATTGAATATGAAGTTGAAATCGTTTTGTAAATGAGTTTAAAACAATTTATAAAATACATTTTAAATGGAAATCGACGAAATATATATATTATATATATAATGGCCTGAACGGAATGCATCGCGGTAGTTTGCGAATTTCGACCATCGACTTCGAACAGACATTACAGGAGATCTGACCGTCGGATTTTCCTAAAATCGGAACCATTGGGTTCGTATCGAATAGAGCTTTCCAACGAATACAAGAGATTTGAAATCTTATGGTTGGATTTGGAATTATGTCCAAATCAAATTTGGAAAAGGTCGCTGTAAGTGCAGTTCGATGACCGTTTATGGAAATCGACTGTACGGGCCTTGATAAAATAATTAAAAATATCAATAATTAGTGTAAAATCATAATAAATGATTTGGAAAGTATTGGGATGAAAAATTCCATATTTGAAAAGATAAAAAATTATTTTTATCGAAATGAACTAGTTATGAACTAGAATTATAAATCCAATATTTTTAAATAAATAAATTCGATTTGAAATGGTTTTAAAAATAACTAAACTTTCCAATATATGAATTGGAATGGATTTGAATTGAAATTATCTTCAGAATATTTCGATATTGGATTTTGTGATTATACGGATATCGTGGAGGAATTTGGAAGATATATATATATATCGTTATTCCAATACGATATTTATTGATTTCAGAATTTGATATTGAATATAAGTCGATATAATTTCTATTAAGAGCCTTGTATTTAATATTGAATTGGATTTTGGGTTTGTCATAAACTGTGTTTTAAATGACACTGTTCTTAAACCCAGTTGTGAAAAGAATAAATCTTTTAATTAAGATTTAAAGAAGAATACCAATTAATTAACATTTAATTGGAATTGAAAATGGAATGTGAATTGGGTTCATTATGAACTATGTTTTTAACGACATTCGTACTTTAACCCGATTTACAGTGAAATGTGATGTGGAATTTATAAATCCTTTTTTTAAGATTTAACGAGAATTTTCCAAAGTAAATTATTCCAATTTAATATATTAAATTGGAATTGAATGGAATTCGATTTGATAATAATCGAAGTGAACTTCTGTGGAAGAAGACTGTTAATACATATGGAATTTAAAAGGCTTTGTCGTTATTCCATTTATATTATTAGTCGGATACGGAAATTGATATCGATTATATATTGATTTGTTTTTCCGTGAAGATTCCATAATTAATGGAATGTGATTTGGATTTATCGTGAACTGTGTTTTAAATGACATTAGTTCTTTAACCCAGTTAAAGGCAGGATTACATGTCCGTCATTGTATTTCGAACTATATGGTTGATCTCTGCTAAATATATATATGTTTGGTAGGGGAGTATTTATTCTCTTGCTTAACACCCTTCTCTAAGATGTACGAGCTTAGCGGTTATATATCGACAGAAATGAATAGTACGATGTAGATTGTCGATGCGACATGTTTGTGTTTTCAAAGTTAAATAATCACTAATATTGATTTTTGGAAAGACTGAAACTAAGTGGAGTTTTAATGAATCTTTAATTAGATTGAAATGTGAATTGATAATTTAAATTATCAAATTTGGGAAATGATCGAGAATGGAGTATCACCAGTTTTGCTCCTAGCAATAGTTAAATCTTTAATTGGATTTGAACGGGAAATGGTAATTAATTTTACCGATAACACCGTGGTGTTAGTTATGGAGTAATACTAGTTTTGCTCCATGGGGTGAATAGATTGGGATTGGGAAATTAAATAAATAATTACTTCGGTAGGGTGCGTTAATCCCGACTAGTTTGGAAAACCTTAATATGGATTGAATGATATCCAAAGGAAGATTAAAGAATAAATTTTAAAGAATTTATCTTTGATAAAATTAATGGGAAAAAATCCCTAAAGATGTGAATATTTAAATAAAAGAATATTCTGAATTGGAATGAGGCGTATGTTGTGTTTTTATAACACTTGTTTGTTATATGTACGCGAGTTATTCGAAAAGGCCAGTTTTATACCCATTCTGAATAACTGATTCGATGATAAGTCGACGATGAAGACGGTGGTGGAAGACCGGAGGTCTTCACATCGTTTGGATGATTACCGATGTCTTGATTGGGCTGTACACCCAAGACGAGGTAATAAGTGGTGATCGTCCAGATGTACTTGGAGATCGACGGATATGCGAGGGTCTCTCTCCTATATTGGACATATGGGACGAGGAATAAGGTGCTCCGGTTTCGTTCAGACCCAGAACGGACTTGTAAATTGATGTGTGTCTGACATTGGATATTATTCTGTGTTGATTAATTTCTATTAAATATATATCTTTTTGGCGACGGAAGATTTATTCTCTTCCTTAACGCCCTTCTCTGAGACGTACGAGCTCAGAGGTTATATATCGATAGATATCAGTCGCATGGCATGAATTTCCTATGTGGCATGCTGAGATGCAAATGATCAAGGCTTCTATTGAAAATCAGAGTCTTGTGGTTGATGATCAAAGCACGGCTTTAATATAACATAGCTTTGTATAGCATTAATTCTCGAGCCTCAAACCTCGGTATGAACCAGAAACGGGAGAGGACAACAGGGAGGGCAATGCGTTTCCTTCTAGCTAGGAGTAGTGTCATAGTTTTGCACACCCGGACTTTTTACTTATGTGGATGTTGGAATGCGAGGCGCGTCGGATATATCGGTCTCTACGGATCCGATGGATGTTGAGTCATTTGGCTCATTGACGCCCCAAAGGGCAGGGAAACGCATGTTCATGGATTATGAATCCACCATGCACTTAGAGTGGACCGGACCTGCATATTACCTAGGGCACCCAGAGTGTGTAGCCCTGAGACATTTGCTAGAGTGTCTTGAAGCGGTAGGGATGGCCCCTTGCCTTGGTTCATGACGGAAATCCAATTTCCAATACATGACATTTCGGTTTTGATTGTAGAGCCTAGTATTGGCGACATGATAGATGGTACCCATGCCGCCTATGATTGATACATTTATATTTGAAGTTGTTTTATATACTATGCACTTATAATAGTATCAAATGATTTGGTTTAAACGTACCAAGCATGTTTAGCTATTATAAGGGAAAAACCTATCCTCCGGCTTGCGTTGCATTATGTGATGGGACCTGGGTCTTATAATAGCTTCACTTTTCCAAAAAACATTGCGTTGTTTGTTCTATGCACTAGTATTCTTGGGAGGAAACTCATTCCGTGTTATATGGCGTGATCCCTTGATTTACCTTATTTTTAAAGTAAAGTTTTAAATAACTGTTTTAGTTCTCACACCAGTCACATGACTGACCTGGAGTTTATTGTTTTAACCTAAACTTAGGGTGCCCCTATTTTCCACACGGGCAGCTAGTAGTTTTGGTTTTGCAGATTTATATTCACAGGATCCTGGCTTACAACTGGAATGATATTCGGAAAGCTCTGTATCCCTGTATCTCTTTCAGTTGTGTTTTGTATTATTATCCGCTGCTATGTGTTTATATGTAATGTAAATCTCTGATATTTGTCAAATGTATAATATTTATTCATACTCTGTTATATTCTTGTACTCTGATGTAATTGTTGTAATAAGCAATGAAATGTTCTTCTGTTTGTGTTCTGATTTGTCGTGTCAGTGTGGTATCAGAGCTTTGGTTTACAGAGCTCGAGAACAAGGCACATTGGAATTGGTTATAATTCACGTGATATGAAGAGGCTATTTGATAGTTCAAAATCCAAGTAGCATCCATTGTTTGAGGAAATTCAAAAGCTTAGATGGTAAGGCATCATTGAATATTGATTGGAAATCAAAAATTATGAGTGTGTATTTCAAGGTACACCTTGTAAAGGGTAAATTGTTGTGTAAAAACCTTGGGTGTTAATGCGTTAATGAAAATAGTTAACACTTTTTATAAAGTTAGGTGAATTAAAGTTGAATTTTTTTGGTGTTGTAAGTTATGTAAGTTGAGAAATTCTTGAATTTTAAATAGTTTGTGTGTTTTCTCCTTGAGAAAAAGGTTCTTTTAGGAAATAAATTATGATAAGCCACAAGAAATTATGAGTTGGTTATACATTAATTTAAGTAAATTGTGGGTATGCAAATTCTTTAAGGAAGGAATCTGTAACAACCTGGGTTTTGGGTACCCGGGCGAAGTAGACTGAAACGACCCGCAAATCCGTGCTATCTGAGTTGACTAATAACACTACACGTCCAACCCAAATAACACAGAAATACGACTCATTATTAGAAAGAAGTTAGAGGATGAGAAATAGAAAGAAAGAAATATTTGAATAGAAGAAAACAAAGATCACAAACTCACAGCGGAACGAAGAAAATATATTATATAACATAAGCTTCGAAATACAAATCTGTTTTGTACATATATACATACCATCATCAGAGTACACATAACATTTGATCCAGCGGAAGTAACTCTAAATAACTAACGTTGAAGCCTCCTGCTTCAAGCTCCTCCAAGTGTATCTGTAAAAGCCTGAAACACTTGACTGCCCGTACAAATTTGGGCACCCAAGAGTTTAGGGAAACAAAACAAAATAAACTCTGGGTCAGTCATGGGACTGGTGTGAGTAAACTCCAACCACTTGTTTAACTTTTAAAATCCTTTCAAAAGAAAAGATAATAGTAAGACCAGCCCACACATAAACATGGACGGTTTTTACCTTACTATAACCCAAAACACTTTGATATCAAATCCAGTGATATTATAGTAATGTCTACATCAAATAAATTACCAAATAGCAGAACGCTTGCATCTCACGCTCCACGTATATAGTATAAAATCAAAAACCACATGGCGCTTATTGGAGATTGGATTTCCAACGTGACAAGGTATGGGACCACCTTCCGATGATGTATCTCTAGAGGCGAATACACCTGGGTTCAACAAGAACATCTTGCAACCCGGCCCACACATGACCGACCACTCATTTCGCTTGAGTGTATCGAATGTATATCACCAACGGTTGGACTCAAACCACCGTTTCCCGAATGGGCAGAATCGATAGATTTAGAAACAAAAGGAATTTCTCCAGATAGGTGATTATACACCCTAATGGGTGCGACCCACATAGCCATGCTGCCTGCCCGATTTTTGTCCTTTCCCGGTTGTTGAGGCCTGAGGCTACGCATACTTACCATTCATCGATAGCACAATCACTTTGAATGCCACATCGTCAGATCCGTTAATCACTAGTTGAGTTTGCACAAATATTCTGGATATTATGCTAAGGGATAAATCCGTTGCAACCATATATATTCATACAGACCAACCCATTTGATCATTGGAAATACTCTGTCAGACATCCGTCCATTTACGTTCGTTCTGGGATTGAACGAAACCGAAGGCACTATTTCTATTACTAGAAAAGCCCTTGCACTTCACTCCGTCTTCAATATATTCAGCATACTTGGTTCGCAACGCTAATGCCGATACGGAGTGGTTCTTCGGATAATAATCCAACCGGTCTCTCCATATTGACAACGATGGTCAAAACTTCGATAGTCTGTGATTTAACTATCGAATAAAAACAAGTGTTCATCCAAACATATCAAACAAATCACTGGGCTCTTTAATTAATATTTCATTAATTAAATCTCTTCTATATTCTCTTATCAATATTTGTTAACCAAATATTTAAATAATCAATCTTGGCCCTTTACGCTATTTTTGATTTCGTTTCCTTATCGAATTCTATATATATCGATATATAGATTTCTAATTGTCAAATTTCTTAAAAATATTCTAACTCCTTAAATTCCCGAAAAAATTCGCCATAACCTCCCCTGTATCGGGAGCATCGGGAAATTTCAAATAGCTTCCCGGTATCTTCCTCAATCAAAAAGAAAAAGGAAAAGCCAAGCGGCTTGCCGATACGGCGCATAAAATCTCATATATGAATTTAAACATGTACCTTTTGTCGAGCACATTATTTATATACCTGCATTATCCTCGTCCCATACCTGTCTCCTGTATGTCTATACCTGTCCCATTTATTTCAACTTCGTACACTCGTTTGACTCAATTCGTTAAAGTAATTCTTTAACTAACTCTCTGCCTATCTCGCTTGTATATTTGAATATAACACGTTTCAAATATATTTCCACTTACTTATCAAACAATTGAATTCAAATTCCAATTTTAGTTCTATATTCGATTTCGAATATATATTTACAATCCCAAATTTCACTTTTCAAAGTTCGATTTTAGTTCAAACTCGATTAACTAATTCTCCTTTGATTTAGTTAATTCTATTCAATAATCAAAAATAGGCTTATTGTTTCAAAAATCATCTTCTTTACTTCACTTGAGTTCACATTTATTTTCCTACTCAAGTCTAGATTTTTAAATGGCAATCCGGATTTTTATTTGCTTAACAATCCCAATATTTATATATAAAATCCATTATGGTTTATAATGGTTTCTGGCGCTGCATTTTTGAAATTTTGATTTTGACATAACTCAAAATCTATATGACGAAATTCAGATTTTTCTCCTTCATTAGAAAACTATTATCGAATCGGTCCTGACGTTTCTTGTTTCGAAGAATTTCGACTTCAATTGAGTCCTGTATACTCGATTGAAGTTCGAATCGCTATTTTACGAACTGCAGCGCTGCGGCGAGTTCGTTTTAATTATATTTATAAATATAAACGTTAAACTTCTTTAAAATGAATTCAACTTCATTTAATATATATATATATATTCATATATATTTCAAATTCCATTTGAATCTTTACATTTCAAATTCCATAGTTTTAAATCCTGTATTCAAATCCCATTTGAAATCCTTTATTCGAATTCCATTTCAAATTCTTTATTCGAATTCCATTTCAAATCCTCTATTCGAATTCCCACTTTAATTCAACTCCTTTTTGAATTTCTATATTTGAAATTCATACTTGAATTTAAATATCCAAACTCCATTTAAATTTCTATTTGAAATTCTAAATGTTTCAAATTCCATTTTCTCTTATTTGAAATTCCCAAAATTTCAAATTTCATTCTTCTTTTATTTGAAATTCCATTTCTGAATTTCCTTTATTTCAATCCCATTTGAATTCCTTTGAATTCAAATTCTATTTCAATTCCCTTGAATTCAAATTCTATTTCAAAACTATTTGGATTTCCTATTTTGAAATCCTATTTCAATTCTACCTTGAAATCCTATTTTCAAAGTTTATTTCAAATTCTATTTTGAAATTCCATCTTCAAATTTCTACTTGAATTCCTATATTCAATTTCATGTTCAAATTCAATACTTGAATTTCTATTTCAAATCTCTATTCAAATTTCATATTTGAATTCTTCTTTGAAATACTAGATTTCAAATTCTATTTTGAAATTCTACATTCAAATCTCTATTTGAATTTCTTTATTCGAATTCCTTTGAATTCAAATTTTATTTTAATTTCTTGAATTCAAATTCTATTTTTCCATTCTAATTTCGTCTATTCAAATTCTATTTGAACTTCTAATACTCAATTTCCTTTTAAACTTCAAATATTTAAACTCCTTTTAAAAAATTCAAATGTTATACTCAAATTTCATTTGAGTTATATATTTAAAAATTTCATTTCACATCCTATTTGAAAATTTCATTTCAAATTTCAATTTCACACTTCTATTTCTGAATTACCAAATGATAATTCTTTTCACTTCATTTTATAACTTCGTTATAAAAGAACTATTTATAAACTTCGTTTAAAAAGAAACTACTTGTTTTATTTTTCAAAACAAGTTTATATTTTTATTCCATTAAAAATTCAAATTCTATTTAAAAATAGAATTTTCCCTTTAAAAATCTCAATATCTTTTTAATTGGCCCAGTGATATTTAAAACAATCAAATCACCCAATTTTCCCATCATTTGGTTTTTAACACATCATATATGAATATATGAAATCAGCAAACAACAAACAGATAATATATTTTTGAGGAATCCAGTTGGATCCCTCCAACCTGTTTTCCTGCATCCACAAATGTTAGCACATAAATAATACCCATTCTGCTTCGTGGCAGAATATCGCGGTATAGAAGGTCATCCACTAATCATAGCGTGGGGCGTATAGGGTAATCATCCGCTATGAAACTGCGGGCATCCGCTAATGAGACTGCGGGAATCCAACCAATCAATCAACCCAATATATATATGTATAGCCTAAATAACTAATATATATAAAACAACCATAAATCATTCACACAAGCAACAGACAATTATTTTTAATAAAATAAAAATAATTCTAAAGGTGAGTGAGATTTACTCACCAGGATTTTATTTGTATATTTCTTCGTTAAATCTCATGTTGCCGCAGCAACGAACCCACCTGAGTTGTCTAGAATGAATTCACCTTGCCCCTATGATTATCATTTTTAATGATTCATTCTATTCTTAATTTAAATTAACTATTGCCATAATTAAATAATTTATTCTAATTAAATTTAAATTTGGTTAGATTTATACCTGTTGCCAACTACTGCACTGTCACTGCCGATCAAACAGTAGCCTCCAAATGACCAGACCAGTTCCAGAACATCATCACACAGCAACCAACAACCATTATCTTCAATACACAATTCGAGCCCCCTATATTCCAATTGCTGAACACCAAATATCCCAAATCACCTTAGCTCTCTACTGTTGACTCCTTCTACTCCAGCCCATACTATTCAGCTTCAGACCGGTTCCTATAATCGACAGTCCTCATTTTTTTATTTTTTTAAGGATCGAACTTCCTCAAATTTTGTACACAGTAATCCCTGCACCACACAACCAACTCACGATAAGGCCATCACCCCCCACCAGTTGACTTCGCGTCATCCAAACCATCGCGATTCAAAAATCGAAATCCCCAAAAATCCAGATGCGTTGAACCCCATTCATCAACTGATTCGAAGGTCGGCCTCCTCAGTATTGACCGCATCTCCTGAAATCGCGATGACTCCATCGCGTACCTCAACTTCGAACGAACCCTGATGCCCTTCTTCAACCCAATTCACGAGCGTTTGCGCCTTGTTGTCGAGCTGCGGCGGTTTTGATTTCGATTCCCATCGCCCCTTTTTTTTTATACGTGATGAAATTGATTTGGGTTTAATTTGAAAGAAGAAAGAACAAAGGAGAAGAATTATTTCGGAACTGAGAATCAAAGGCGTGGCTCGATTTATATACGCGAATGAAGGAAACAAAAGGGTACGAGCCATTAAATAGTTGTTTCCTTTGTAGTGAAGCTAGGGAGCAGAAAATTCGGCTCAAGAAAACATAGTAGGTCTGCGATGCTTGATGGCTTAGGGTGGTGCTATTTAGTTGTGTCTTCCTTCATCATGAAGCTGGGAGACCAAATTTGAGCTGGAGTGAAATGTAAAGTTGTTTGCTACGGGTAGACTTAGCATAACAAAGAATAAGTTGGCTATTTATTTTATTGTCTGCAGGAGATATTTAATTTAAATTAATGGTTTAAACTAAATTTGATTTAAAAATATAATTCAATCCCAAGCAGTTAATTTTATTGAAAATAAAATTAATATTATCTTTCTAATTCAATAGAATTTATATTAATCGATTGCATTGTCTCAATTCAGTTTTAACTCAACGTCAAATTATTTATCGTTCTAGTATTACGGCAATTCAATATATTCGATATTAAATCGTATATCGATTATTAACCCGATAAATTCCATAAAAATCCATTTACATTCGAATCAATATTTAAAACCATACTAAATATTTAAACTAAACTGTTAAAAAATCTGGGTCGTTACATTCTTCCCCCCTTAAAATAATTTCGTCCTCGAAATTGCTAAGGTAGAAAAAATGGTACAAATCCATTACTTTTCAAAACTTCTTTATATTGAAACTCAACTCCTCATATTTCAATAAATTAATTTCAACCAAAACTTTTGGTCTTCACACATTTGCTTCGAATGATCTACGATAAATCCATTTATATCCAATCTATATTTCAAATAAACCTATTCAAATTGATTCTAATCAATTCATTCACTTCAATCCATTTAACTTGTTTAAGTTAAATTTCAATTCCAGAATTCCAATCCCTGGGTTTTCTTTTCAAATTCTTTTGAAATCCCATAAATATATACATATATTTATTTTCATTTCAAATTCAAAACATTTGAATATTCAAACCAATTTGTTTTCTTTCAAACAAATTTCCATCAAAAATTTCTAAGGTAGCAATCCATCACTTAGAAACTTGAAAATGAACACTGATGATGTCGCGACTATCATCAGAATTATTTCCCAGCCACCGAAGTGAGTTCAGTGCTTTATTATTTCAAAATTCATCTAAAATGATTTTATTCAAAATCTTCCAAAACAGGTCTATATTATCTTAATATACTTTGGAAAAATATTTTCAAACTTTCCAGGATTTAAATTCCAAATTCTAGTTTGAATTAAATTTTAATTCATTTCATTTGTATATTTTATTCATATACAACTTCTATTTGGTTATAAATAACCATTGTAAGTTTACAATCTCATTTGATTATAAAATCAACATCCAACACATCCATATAATAATTCTAGAAAATTATTCTTTCTATATCAAAATAGAAATTTTAGGTTAAATTATTTCATTTACCCACTTAAAACAATATCATGTCGTATTTTCTGTTCAAGTGTTTAGAAATTCCTATCGACTTCGTGGCGTCCCACGATTCGACCAGAATTCATAAACTACTCAACAGACAAGCCAACACAATATAAAACAATTTTTATATCAATTTACAAATACGCTCTCTCGTATCTATATACTCAACTCATTCTAGGGTACTACTGACCCTATCTCTAATGAGCACATGCCACACAAGCCTAGGTATTCGCTCAACCTAAGCTCTGATACCACCTGAAACGACCCGCAAATCCGTGCTATCTGAGTTGACTAATAACACTACACGTCCAACCCAAATAACACAGAAATACGACTCATTATTAGAAAGAAGTTAGAGGATGAGAAATAGAAAGAAAGAAATATTTGAATAGAAGAAAACAAAGATCACAAACTCACAGCGGAACGAAGAAAATATATTATATAACATAAGCTTCGAAATACAAATCTGTTTTGTACATATATACATACCATCATCAGAGTACACATAACATTTGATCCAGCGGAAGTAACTCTAAATAACTAACGTTGAAGCCTCCTGCTTCAAGCTCCTCCAAGTGTATCTGTAAAAGCCTGAAACACTTGACTGCCCGTACAAATTTGGGCACCCAAGAGTTTAGGGAAACAAAACAAAATAAACTCTGGGTCAGTCATGGGACTGGTGTGAGTAAACTCCAACCACTTGTTTAACTTTTAAAATCCTTTCAAAAGAAAAGATAATAGTAAGACCAGCCCACACATAAACATGGACGGTTTTTACCTTACTATAACCCAAAACACTTTGATATCAAATCCAGTGATATTATAGTAATGTCTACATCAAATAAATTACCAAATAGCAGAACGCTTGCATCTCACGCTCCACGTATATAGTATAAAATCAAAAACCACATGGCGCTTATTGGAGATTGGATTTCCAACGTGACAAGGTATGGGACCACCTTCCGATGATGTATCTCTAGAGGCGAATACACCTGGGTTCAACAAGAACATCTTGCAACCCGGCCCACACATGACCGACCACTCATTTCGCTTGAGTGTATCGAATGTATATCACCAACGGTTGGACTCAAACCACCGTTTCCCGAATGGGCAGAATCGATAGATTTAGAAACAAAAGGAATTTCTCCAGATAGGTGATTATACACCCTAATGGGTGCGACCCACATAGCCATGCTGCCTGCCCGATTTTTGTCCTTTCCCGGTTGTTGAGGCCTGAGGCTACGCATACTTACCATTCATCGATAGCACAATCACTTTGAATGCCACATCGTCAGATCCGTTAATCACTAGTTGAGTTTGCACAAATATTCTGGATATTATGCTAAGGGATAAATCCGTTGCAACCATATATATTCATACAGACCAACCCATTTGATCATTGGAAATACTCTGTCAGACATCCGTCCATTTACGTTCGTTCTGGGATTGAACGAAACCGAAGGCACTATTTCTATTACTAGAAAAGCCCTTGCACTTCACTCCGTCTTCAATATATTCAGCATACTTGGTTCGCAACGCTAATGCCGATACGGAGTAGTTCTTCGGATAATAATCCAACCGGTCTCTCCATATTGACAACGATGGTCAAAACTTCGATAGTCTGTGATTTAACTATCGAATAAAAACAAGTGTTCATCCAAACATATCAAACAAATCACTGGGCTCTTTAATTAATATTTCATTAATTAAATCTCTTCTATATTCTCTTATCAATATTTGTTAACCAAATATTTAAATAATCAATCTTGGCCCTTTACGCTATTTTTGATTTCGTTTCCTTATCGAATTCTATATATATCGATATATAGATTTCTAATTGTCAAATTTCTTAAAAATATTCTAACTCCTTAAATTCCCGAAAAAATTCGCCATAACCTCCCCTGTATCGGGAGCATCGGGAAATTTCAAATAGCTTCCCGGTATCTTCCTCAATCAAAAAGAAAAAGGAAAAGCCAAGCGGCTTGCCGATACGGCGCATAAAATCTCATATATGAATTTAAACATGTACCTTTTGTCGAGCACATTATTTATATACCTGCATTATCCTCGTCCCATACCTGTCTCCTGTATGTCTATACCTGTCCCATTTATTTCAACTTCGTACACTCGTTTGACTCAATTCGTTAAAGTAATTCTTTAACTAACTCTCTGCCTATCTCGCTTGTATATTTGAATATAACACGTTTCAAATATATTTCCACTTACTTATCAAACAATTGAATTCAAATTCCAATTTTAGTTCTATATTCGATTTCGAATATATATTTACAATCCCAAATTTCACTTTTCAAAGTTCGATTTTAGTTCAAACTCGATTAACTAATTCTCCTTTGATTTAGTTAATTCTATTCAATAATCAAAAATAGGCTTATTGTTTCAAAAATCATCTTCTTTACTTCACTTGAGTTCACATTTATTTTCCTACTCAAGTCTAGATTTTTAAATGGCAATCCGGATTTTTATTTGCTTAACAATCCCAATATTTATATATAAAATCCATTATGGTTTATAATGGTTTCTGGCGCTGCATTTTTGAAATTTTGATTTTGACATAACTCAAAATCTATATGACGAAATTCAGATTTTTCTCCTTCATTAGAAAACTATTATCGAATCGGTCCTGACGTTTCTTGTTTCGAAGAATTTCGACTTCAATTGAGTCCTGTATACTCGATTGAAGTTCGAATCGCTATTTTACGAACTGCAGCGCTGCGGCGAGTTCGTTTTAATTATATTTATAAATATAAACGTTAAACTTCTTTAAAATGAATTCAACTTCATTTAATATATATATATATATATTCATATATATTTCAAATTCCATTTGAATCTTTACATTTCAAATTCCATAGTTTTAAATCCTGTATTCAAATCCCATTTGAAATCCTTTATTCGAATTCCATTTCAAATTCTTTATTCGAATTCCATTTCAAATCCTCTATTCGAATTCCCACTTTAATTCAACTCCTTTTTGAATTTCTATATTTGAAATTCATACTTGAATTTAAATATCCAAACTCCATTTAAATTTCTATTTGAAATTCTAAATGTTTCAAATTCCATTTTCTCTTATTTGAAATTCCCAAAATTTCAAATTTCATTCTTCTTTTATTTGAAATTCCATTTCTGAATTTCCTTTATTTCAATCCCATTTGAATTCCTTTGAATTCAAATTCTATTTCAATTCCCTTGAATTCAAATTCTATTTCAAAACTATTTGGATTTCCTATTTTGAAATCCTATTTCAATTCTACCTTGAAATCCTATTTTCAAAGTTTATTTCAAATTCTATTTTGAAATTCCATCTTCAAATTTCTACTTGAATTCCTATATTCAATTTCATGTTCAAATTCAATACTTGAATTTCTATTTCAAATCTCTATTCAAATTTCATATTTGAATTCTTCTTTGAAATACTAGATTTCAAATTCTATTTTGAAATTCTACATTCAAATCTCTATTTGAATTTCTTTATTCGAATTCCTTTGAATTCAAATTTTATTTTAATTTCTTGAATTCAAATTCTATTTTTCCATTCTAATTTCGTCTATTCAAATTCTATTTGAACTTCTAATACTCAATTTCCTTTTAAACTTCAAATATTTAAACTCCTTTTAAAAAATTCAAATGTTATACTCAAATTTCATTTGAGTTATATATTTAAAAATTTCATTTCACATCCTATTTGAAAATTTCATTTCAAATTTCAATTTCACACTTCTATTTCTGAATTACCAAATGATAATTCTTTTCACTTCATTTTATAACTTCGTTATAAAAGAACTATTTATAAACTTCGTTTAAAAAGAAACTACTTGTTTTATTTTTCAAAACAAGTTTATATTTTTATTCCATTAAAAATTCAAATTCTATTTAAAAATAGAATTTTCCCTTTAAAAATCTCAATATCTTTTTAATTGGCCCAGTGATATTTAAAACAATCAAATCACCCAATTTTCCCATCATTTGGTTTTTAACACATCATATATGAATATATGAAATCAGCAAACAACAAACAGATAATATATTTTTGAGGAATCCAGTTGGATCCCTCCAACCTGTTTTCCTGCATCCACAGATGTTAGCACATAAATAATACCCATTCTGCTTCGTGGCAGAATATCGCGGTATAGAAGGTCATCCACTAATCATAGCGTGGGGCGTATAGGGTAATCATCCGCTATGAAACTGCGGGCATCCGCTAATGAGACTGCGGGAATCCAACCAATCAATCAACCCAATATATATATGTATAGCCTAAATAACTAATATATATAAAACAACCATAAATCATTCACACAAGCAACAGACAATTATTTTTAATAAAATAAAAATAATTCTAAAGGTGAGTGAGATTTACTCACCAGGATTTTATTTGTATATTTCTTCGTTAAATCTCATGTTCCCCCAGCAACGAACCCACCTGAGTTGTCTAGAATGAATTCACCTTGCCCCTATGATTATCATTTTTAATGATTCATTCTATTCTTAATTTAAATTAACTATTGCCATAATTAAATAATTTATTCTAATTAAATTTAAATTTGGTTAGATTTATACCTGTTGCCAACTACTGCACTGTCACTGCCGATCAAACAGTAGCCTCCAAATGACCAGACCAGTTCCAGAACATCATCACACAGCAACCAACAACCATTATCTTCAATACACAATTCGAGCCCCCTATATTCCAATTGCTGAACACCAAATATCCCAAATCACCTTAGCTCTCTACTGTTGACTCCTTCTACTCCAGCCCATACTATTCAGCTTCAGACCGGTTCCTATAATCGACAGTCCTCATTTTTTTTTTTTTTAAGGATCGAACTTCCTCAAATTTTGTACACAGTAATCCCTGCACCACACAACCAACTCACGATAAGGCCATCACCCCCCACCAGTTGACTTCGCGTCATCCAAACCATCGCGATTCAAAAATCGAAATCCCCAAAAATCCAGATGCGTTGAACCCCATTCATCAACTGATTCGAAGGTCGGCCTCCTCAGTATTGACCGCATCTCCTGAAATCGCGATGACTCCATCGCGTACCTCAACTTCGAACGAACCCTGATGCCCTTCTTCAACCCAATTCACGAGCGTTTGCGCCTTGTTGTCGAGCTGCGGCGGTTTTGATTTCGATTCCCATCGCCCCTTTTTTTTTATACGTGATGAAATTGATTTGGGTTTAATTTGAAAGAAGAAAGAACAAAGGAGAAGAATTATTTCGGAACTGAGAATCAAAGGCGTGGCTCGATTTATATACGCGAATGAAGGAAACAAAAGGGTACGAGCCATTAAATAGTTGTTTCCTTTGTAGTGAAGCTAGGGAGCAGAAAATTCGGCTCAAGAAAACACAGTAGGTCTGCGATGCTTGATGGCTTAGGGTGGTGCTATTTAGTTGTGTCTTCCTTCATCATGAAGCTGGGAGACCAAATTTGAGCTGGAGTGAAATGTAAAGTTGTTTGCTACGGGTAGACTTAGCATAACAAAGAATAAGTTGGCTATTTATTTTATTGTCTGCAGGAGATATTTAATTTAAATTAATGGTTTAAACTAAATTTGATTTAAAAATATAATTCAATCCCAAGCAGTTAATTTTATTGAAAATAAAATTAATATTATCTTTCTAATTCAATAGAATTTATATTAATCGATTGCATTGTCTCAATTCAGTTTTAACTCAACGTCAAATTATTTATCGTTCTAGTATTACGGCAATTCAATATATTCGATATTAAATCGTATATCGATTATTAACCCGATAAATTCCATAAAAATCCATTTACATTCGAATCAATATTTAAAACCATACTAAATATTTAAACTAAACTGTTAAAAAATCTGGGTCGTTACATAGACTGTGATATGTTTTGTTTGATATAAAGAAGAATAAATTACATGTTAGGAGCCCAACTCGTATAATACTTTAATATATGAAAATGATGAACTTGTGGTTTATGAAATATGTATGTGTGTTTTTGAATAAAGTAACTATCCATGTTTTATTCTAATCTATATTTGTATCTTATAATTAGTTAGCCATGTGAATATTGAATATATGTATATATAGTATGGTTAGGCAATCAATAATTAAATGAAAGATACATATTCAATATACAAACATTTAGTTGTTTTTCATAAATAGAGAACTGTGTTTTAAAGTGTGTTTGTAATAGTATATAATTTTGGGTACCCGTTATATTGTTGAATTTTGTCAAGATAAAAGTAATTTTTAAGTTATTGTTAGAGAATGAATGGGTAATTTTATTTGCAATAAGTAGCGAATAAATTATGTTGCAAATAAAAATAAAAACATAAATATTGGTCATGAATTAGTATTTTAAAATTTGAAATATTTTTGTGGTTGATAATTTTATATTGTTTTAAATCGTTGGTTTATGTAAACTTCGTTTTTTGTAATGTACAAATTTAAATTAAAGAGGTGTAAAATATTGTTTTGATAAACATGTCTATCTCAATAAAATTGGTGTTTAATGTGGTTTACAAAATACTGTAACGTGTGTGTATAATATTTTGTAGGGATCAAACAATGTACTAATGTATCTTGAGTTGGAATTGTTTTTGAAAATGTTAAATTTGAGTTTATAATATTATTTGGTGCTATATTTGTATTGGTATAAGAAAGGATAGTTTGGTAACACTTGGATTTGCAACACTTAGATAGGGATCGGGTTAGTGGGTTCTTAATCCTAGGCCGAAGAAGGCAGGCTTGGGGATGTTAAATTGGGATTGCTCATTTTATGGAAGGTATTGCTTCTTCCTTCTCTTTTTTAGTCTTTCCTGTAGAAATTATAGTAAGTGGAATCTATGGCTTTCCACATTTCTAATGCTCAAATCTCTATTTCAACTTTAGACTGTGAGAAAGGAGAGTACTACCTATCCTTTCCTACACAAAATTACAAGTTCCAGTTGGAGAATCAATCAAAATCTCTAGGGGGTAGAGTAGCAGTAAGCTTTCTCCCTGCATGTCAGTCTCTTTTAGTTCTCAGGCTTCAAGAACTCAAATTTTCTACTTTCACGTTAGAAATCTTCCTCAAATCCACTCTCAAGTGAGTGTGCCATCACATCTTCTTGTTTACAAGTGATTATATTTATTTGAGTTGGGTTAATTCTCGGTTTGTTGGAAATTTTTGTACTTCTCTCACTATGTTGTTTCTGTAGTGCAAGAACAGTTTCAGGTCTTACTTTGGACTGAAATATCTTACTTGATCCTTACTGAATTTATATAATTCTTTCTTTGAATCAAAATAGGGTTATATGACTTTGATCACGCAAAGTTTCACCTTAAATTAAACATGTTTGCTACCTGAAATCGTTAATCGAAAATGAATGTGTGCATTGATCAATGCCTGAGATAATTTAGTAAGATGATTCGACCAATGGGTCGATCCATGCCTCTGTAGTATCAATCCATTGGTCGACAGATATTGAAGGTAGTCGACCCAGGGGTCGAACCACTCAATGTAGTATTGCGCAGGCTAATTCCTCGCCTGTTGCACTATTTTATTGTGTTCTACTGGATGATTTTTCCGCTTAAATCCTTGTAGCCTGATCACCATAGTTTGTTGTAATTTTTTGTGGCTTCACTATAGCAAAAAATAATCTATATTATGAATAATCTATAGCCCAGATTCGCATATTTTAATGATGAATATGATGGTTTGATGCTTTATTTTACCGTGAATTTGACAAATTGACGCACATATACATTTAGAAGTGGTTTTATTCTTATATATATATATATGTATATATATATATATATTCGCTATAACTTTGAGACGAAATGATTTATTGTTTTGATTTTGAATTATAATAGTCTCGAAGCAATAGTATAAATATATTTGAAATTATTAAGGTTTTAAAGAATAAAATCAAATGGATTTTGAAATCATTTTATAATCCTGTTTTCATTAAACCAAGTATTTTATATGTATATATTAAAAACCACACTTTTATGCACCCTTCAAGAAGACATGTTTGTGATTAAACGACAGAATAAACCTCGTGGCATGTGGCATGAAGGTATATTTTATCGACAAATTATAGAACCATCTAATCAAAGCATTTAATTCGATGTTTTTGATGACTTGGTGTTTCTGATGATTTGATGTTTCTGTTGATTTGTTGTTATGATGTTTCTTTTCGATATGGAGTTGATGAGTGTATAGTAAACCAGTAGTGAGAACGTGTAGTATGGGACGCATAATTATGACCGCTAGGTTACTATCCGTCAATCTATGACACAACCTTTGTTGAACCAGTACCATGGGATGTAGTTCCTACCTATAAAAATACATACAAAGTTGATTGTGTTAGGGGATGGAGTCCTATACGTGCGAAAATGCATATAAAATTGATTATATTAGGGGCTGCGGTCCCGTACGTGTGAAAATGTGTACAAAGTTCATTGTTGTTAGGGGTTGCGGTCCCGTGCGTATGTAAAAGTACGTACAAAGTTGTTTGTTGTTGTATGCGGTGAAAGCTTCATAGTTAGGCCTAACATATTAAATTAGTACTTTGCTAGGCTCGTGATGAGCTATTTGCATGTGCAACATTTGTTGTTTTCGGATATGAATTATTATATTGATGAACTTGTTGTTTGGATTCAGTATTGGTATTTGATGACATTGATCTTATGATCATAGTTTCCTTGAGAAGTTAGAATCCAAACATGTTATTTTAATGGTATTTTTGACTTGGAAGTTTTGGACCTTTTATATTATGATGTGATGTATTATAGCCATTTGATGTTTGGGTCCTATTTATAATAGCTTGTTGGAGCTAAAACCAACTATAGCCTTAGGGCTAATTGGTATCTATTTATATTTATATTGATCAATTTTGGATTAAGTAAACTTTATATAAGTTATATGCTATTTTGTTGGTGTTGATAATTTCTCTTAATGTTATACCTCGGGTACTCAGATAGAAGTTCAGCATCTCTTTGATGAAAATAAATCCCACTTGATGAATGCTTATGATGTTCTTGGTATCTTTTAGACTATTAAGCCTTAAGTATCTCATAGGTCAACTGTTAACTTAACTTCTATAATTCCTTTTGGGATAAACGGAATTATTATCTAAAATTACTTATTTTACCTGGTGCGTTACAATTAACTTGTAAACTAGACCGATTCATGTGTGTTAATGCTTGGGTCAGACTTTTGTTGTTTCAGGTTTAGCAGGATGTTGATTCTAGGGTCTTGTAGTTTCTCCTTTGGATTATCTCATGATGTTATTTTGTGTCGAGGATGCCCGTTGGATCCATTAAATATCTTCTTTATTAGATATGTTGTATTTTATATGGTTCATGTACAACCATTTGTAATTGTAGCACATGTGTATGTTATATTTTTGTGATTGTATCTATAAGTGACTGTCCTATGATCCACGTCTGTGATGTATTGTATACTATTCTAAATACGATTCTAACCATCATAGTTTCCAAGTAAATGTATTGAGTATGTCGGTCTTCTTGAAATAAGAAAAGAAAATTTTACGCACCCAATAGATGTATTCGATACACGTCTAATAAGGAATTACAAATGGTCGCCCCTAACCAGCCCTATTCTCCGCCCCCAATAGATGACATTACTCATTAATACTCTTTATTAGGGTAGGTCTCGTGGTAAGGCGTTATAAAGGCTGATAGGGAGGCCAAGAAAGTCGAAAAGGAATCCCTAAAGGAGGCGGGAAAGCATATCCCATGGAACCTCGGCCTTAACCCCTGAAGATCGTGCCTTTCCTCAACGTGGAAGCTAAAGTCACAGAGATTTCAGGTGACTCTGAGGAAGAACTGTTTCTTGAAGGAGACCTAGGATTCGAGATAAGGACTCGCCCCTATCCTACTCCGCCGAAGGGGTAGAAGAGAAGTGGCGGGAGCAACTCAAAGAGGACGCAGAAGAAGGATGAGGAGAAGCCACCCGAGTTAGGGTCGTAGAAGAAGAAGAAAGGTGGCCATTCCGAGTGGTCATTATAGATAGATTTTTGGTTTTTAGGTTGGTAGGATACGCGAGTACGACCCTCACTTTTGGAGGTACGATGTTGTTTTGATGTACATCGTGTTGTTAGAAAGAAACATTTCGAATTTTGAATGAAAGTTAGTTTACTTTTCTTATATCACATGTTGTTAGGTGTTCAAGTATTATTTACATCTTCTAGTACTGTACCTATGTAAATTAACTTGTCGTCACACTTAAGTTTAAGATGCTCAAAATTTCACCCTTGAGAAACTCAAGTCATGTGAAGTTCGAGTGTGGTAACTCCATTCTTGAGATCTCCTTTTCGTCATTGATTTTGGGTCGTATGGAGTCTAAGTGCGTGAATTTTTCTCTTGGGGCCTCCTTTCGGTCATTAATCTTGAGTCGCGTGAAGTTCAAATTTTGGTAACTCCACTCCTGGAACTTCCTTGCGGCCGTTGATTCCGATTCATAAGGAGTCATAAGCGGACATTGTTATTTTCATCCTCTATACAGTCCTGTCATTTTGTTCGTGTTAAAGTCGAGGGCGTCGTTGTTCTTCCAGTTTTGCACCTAGATCTAAACCCTAAGGATTAGAGTGAGCCAAGCAAGCAGTCGGTATCACACTTACTCGACTGGTAGTTGCCTCCAAATCAGAGACTAAGTGACAGAGCTGGATACTTAAGTTAATAGGTGTCGCGATTTATTTATACTCGGCCTCATTGTTAGTTTGAGACTCTAGTTGACTTGTAGAGGGCAAACCATTCTACAAGGTTTGAGAATTGGTGAAGACTCGTGTGCTCGTGTATGAAAGTTGTTTGTTGTTACAGCTTTAACATACTACACGGAAAGTAAATACACCAAGAACATGAAGATCAGAAAGCCTTTACTGATAAACTTTCGGCGGTAATGGACTTATTCTTTTCCAATGCCCTGAACTAAAAAACAAAACATTTATGAAAAGCAATAAGTTTGTACAGTAAGTAAGGTGATGTAGCAGCGAAGATGCTCGTTGTTCCATGCTCTTGATAGTTTAGCATCATCAACGGTCGTTAGGTTAAAAGTACCATCTCTAAGCCTCCGTTGAATGACGTACGGACCTTCCCAGAGAGGATCTAGACCGATCGGTGTGGGAAAGATCCGTTTAAGGACGAGGTCATCGAAGTCAAAGTGTTTTGGACAGACTTTGGAGTTGAAGTATCGGGCAACCCGTTGGCAACGTGCAGCTGCTCTGAGTTAGAACTCAACCCTTTTCCCTTTAAGTAAGTCGAGATACTCCAAAAGGAGATCTCTTTTGGGCTTCGGATCATAATAAGTTACTCGATGAAATTGTAATTCAAGCTCGATGAGAATTATAACTTCAAATTCATACAAGAGAGCGAACGGAGTATGGCTGGTCATTGACTTATGAGTAGTCTAGTAAGCCCAAAATCCTAGAGGGATTTCATCTACCCATTTGAGTAAGTTCTATAGGCGAGGCTCTAGGTATCTTGTAGAATCTCCAACATTTGTTGCATTTTAAAGTATAGACTATTGCATCCCACTCGAGAGTTATCCAAAAGTAGTTGTATTAAATAATCCTTTTTGCCAGAGTTTTCCCTCGGATGTGGTCGCCGAACTCGCCTTCGTGCATGTCCAGTAGTACATGTTTAACGTGGTTGTGGGCTACACACCGGAGTAGTGGAACATATAATCATCTTCGATAGAGCACTTCATCTTAAATGATGTAGCGTGATGCTTTACGAAGAGGCGATTGCATTTCGTTTCGAGAGTTTGGTAGGATTCCATGTTGCAAGTAGCCTTTGATCGAAGTCATCCATGACTCGGGTTCAGGCCTAGTCTCCATCGTTGACATCATATCAATCTTCATCTAACAATACTTGGAGAGTGGAGCACTTCGATAGATATGAGTCCCAAGAGTTGTACATCCCCGAAACTTGCTAAATTAGCCAACGAATCGGCCTTCTTGTTTTGTTCTCTAGGGACGTGAATAATGATGTAGTAACGAGTATTGAACTCTACAACAAAGTCTGCTAGGGCTTGTTTGAGGGTGACTCTTCGAGGAATGAGGGTGAGATCGAATTGATTCAGTTCGATGCTCCATTTCAGAAGTCTCACATACGCCTCTTGAAGGACCTATCGTAGTGGTTGGTCAATGTAGATTTTGACTGGATGTGACTGGAAGGAGGGGTGAAGCTTCTAGGAAGAGATCAACAGGCAATAAGAAAATTTCAGGCTTTGGATTGTTCTTTTCAGCCCCTGTCAACCTCTTGCTAATGTATTAAACTGGCCTTTGGGCTCGGTCTTCTTCACGCACAAGTGCCAAGCTAATTCCCTACGTAGCCAAATAGATAAATAAGTACTTGTGGTCCACAGATTTTGATAGAATATGTGGTCTTTCTAAGTGATTCAGGAGGTCCCACAATGCGATGACGCATTCCGGTGTCCATGCAAAGTTGTGCTTTCCTTTCCTGGTCAAATCAAAAAAGGAATGCACTTATCGGTTGCTTTGAGATGAATCAACTTAGGGCGTCCACTTTTTCGTTTAATCTCTGAACATCCTTGATGTTCTTTGCAATTTTGATGCCCCAAATAGCTTCAAATTTTTTTTGGATTGGCGTTGATCCCACGTGAATTGACGATGAAACCCAAGAATTTTCCCGACACAATGCCAAAAGAGCATTTCAAGGGATTACATGCCATATTTACGGATAGCTTTGAACATCACTGTGAGGACGTTGACGTGGTCGTTCGACAACTGCATTTTCACAAGCATTCCATTCACGTAAACTTCCATGGTTCTTCCAATTTGGTCTTTGAACATTCGGTTGACCAGTCGTTGATAGGTCGCTCCAGCGTTCTTGAGACCGAAGGGCATGACGACATAGCAGTATAGCCCATGGTCATTGATAAATGAAGTGTGCTCCTAATTGGAAATATACGTCGGAATTTTATTATAGCCCGAGTATGAAATGCATCCATGAAGAATAGAAGCTGGTGACCTGTAGTAGAATCAATGAGTCAGTCAATATTTGGAAGAGGGAAGCTGTCCTTCGGGCATGCTTTATTCAAGTAAGAGTAATCGACGCATCTTCATCATTTCCCATTTGATTTCCTATTTAAGACCATTTTGGAGACTCATTCTGGATATAGGGCGTCGCGAATAAAATCATTGTTAAGTACCCTATCCACCTCCTCTCTTAGTGTTGTCGATCTTTCTGATCCCAAGATTTGGCATTTCTATTTCACGAGAAGGTACTTTTAGTTGATACCAAGCATGTGACAAGCGATTCTTGGGTCGATGCCACACATATCGGAGCGGGTCCAAGCAAATACATCCAAGTTGGCCCATAGAAATCCACAAGTTCTTCCCTGATAGTTGGGTGGAGTTGTGATCCAACTTTCAAGACCCAAGATGGGTCGGCGGGATTGATCGCAACGTCAATGATCATCTCCAATGGAGTATCTCTTTTGTATCTGGGCTCTTCATTCTTCCTCTGATTGAGATCTTGGGAGAGGTTGATGTGGTGTCTGAGCCAAGACGCAGGCTTCAGTGGCTACTATGCACTAAGGATTTTGGTGTTTAGTTTCGTCTCTACACCTTTTTCCATCTCCTTGTTGATTGCGCCTTTCCATTCGGCAAGGTAGCAAACTTTTGTTGTGACTTGGTTGCTTCAGATGGTTTCGATCCTATTGTCTGTCAGGAACTTCATCAGTAGGCACCAAGGGTCCATGAATATTCGGAACTCGACGAGGGATGGTCGTCCGATGAAGACGTTGTAGTGAGAAGGGACATCGATAATGATGAAGGTAAGGATCCTGACTCGGCTTCGACCCCCATCTCCAAGCTATACCGGCAGCTCTACAAGACCGACTGGACGCTTAGAAGCACAATTGAATCCATGAATAATAGCCTTGCATGGATCTAGATCTCTGGCCTCTAACTTCATTTGATCATAGGCCTGTTTGGAGATGGTGTTCATGGAACTCCCTAAGTCGACGAAAATTTTATTAACATAAGCCGGACCTATGTAGGTAGAGATGGCAAGCGGATCGGTGGTGGCAACATCGATTCCCATAGCAACCTTCTCTTGGAAGACTATGTCATCCCTCATAGTCTTTTGCAGCTTTACCAGGACTGACTCGTTTGTTGTTGCGGAGCACGCTTCCTGGTTGGCGTGCTTGATGAAGTTGGTGTATCCTTCCATACGCCGGAAGATTTCGTTTGCGGGGTGAGGACCACCCCAAATAGTGTTAATCATAGTAACCCTTTGAAGGGGTCTCAGATTCGACGGACCAGGTGTGGCTTGGATCTGAGGAGGTGCAGGCGTTGAAGTAAAATGACATAGAAATGATCCTGGTTTTTTTAAATAGAAACTTATGTAAAAGTTAGATATTCATAAAAGAACTTATAAATGATTTAATCTGATTTCAAAATAAATTATAAAATGTTTGATTTATAATCAAATAAGGGTTGGTAAGATTTGAAGTTCTATAAAGAAATAGAAATGAAGTTTTATAATAATATTTATAAAGTAATTTTATAACAAATCCAATTTTTTGTGAATGAAGTTTATAAAAGAGATTTGAAGATAATTAAATGGTTTTAAATACGGGTTTACTTAATAAATGAATTGAGTAAAAATCATTTATTGGAAAGAGGTTTTCAAATGCAAGGAAGGGTTTCTAAAACCCTATTTAAATTTATTAGTAACTAGAACTTATTGTGACATTTACTGGATATCATATTTTTTGTATTAACAAACTTTTTTATCTTGAAGATAAGAATGTTGTTGAGTCAAGATATGAGAGGTAAATAAGATACCGAACATGAACGACTTCATTGTTATCCAAGGGAGGATACTAGTTTGAAAGCGAAAGTAGATATTGGAAAATGTGTTATTATTTCCATAAGTGGTATTATGAACTTTAATTTGCAAAGTTTATAAGTCGAATAAACCGTTTGGGTTTTATAGTAAACAATGTATATCACATGACATTTTTTGGCCATGTATAATTTGTTACAATACTTATACTATTTGGTTAAGTATAGAGCGATATTTTCTAAGTAGTGAAAATAATAGAATTTGTTAATACAATTATTCCAAAGAGATAAGTGTATGACTACGGTTTTCAAAGTAAAATGAAAATAAGAGATTTATGGATATGCTTATCCCGTCGAGACAAGCATGTGAAATCAATTTTTAAGAAATTATAAAATGATTTTAATAAATGATTTTTCTTAAAAGGGCCTAAGTTGCTAATATACTTTACCGTACAATTATGATTGAAAGTTCAGAACCAACTATATGTAACAACCCGAAATTTTATTGCTTTGGTTATGAATAATTAATTAATTTTAAATATTCAAATTAATGTTTTTATAAATAAAATGCTATCTTTTAATTAAAAATAAATGATATGTAAAACATTTTAAAATTTGGTTTACAAGAATATATTGTTCAAAGAAAAACAGAAAATATGATCAAAAGAATTTTTCAAAAGGTCTGATTTTGATCGTGTAAAAGTTGTTTAAAATATTATTTAAAATCCTTAAATACATATATAATGTATATATAAGTATAATTAAGTTATATTAATTCAAATAGTAATTAATTAAATTAAGGTAACCTTTGATTTGACTTGTACTTTAATAAAGTAAAGAAAAAAGAGGGGGAAAAGTACTAAAACTACAAGCACTTAAGTATATTACATAATAAGTGTTGAGTTGTCAAAATTTTGTACAGAGAGGGGAGGCAACATGTTTTGTAAGGAAAGAGAGGTGGTTTAGTGGTAATATGTCAAAAAAGTGGAGAAGGGTATGCACTTAAGGCTATTTTGGTTTAAAAAAAAAAATTGAAATAAAAGGGTACTTATATTACATAAACAAAGATATATGAAAAAGATCAAGTTGGATATAAAATACAACACACACCAACTAAAACGAATACTAAACATAATTAAAATAAAATCCAACTTGATCTACCCAACACTGCTAAACCTCAAACATATACAACTGAAAGCCCATCACAACCTTAACCAAAACAATATAGAGAAAGCACAAAACTTCGGCAAGAATAGATTCCACGCATCCAAGAAAACCAGTACGAACAAAGCCCAAAATATCAAGCCCATCAAACTTCTACATAAACTACTACTGCACATCATCTACACTTCAACGAGCCATAAAACAAAGCCAAGCATACATAACTGGAGAACATGAATACACAAAGGCAAGCCCAAAATAGCTTCTCTAGCTAATGCTTCAAAGCCAACTTAGAGAAGCTAATCCACACCACACACCAATAAAGAAGCAAAAGATTGAGCTCTAAGAAACTAACCAAGATATTGAAGCCGGGCACGACACAGAAAACCACAAACAAGACAAATGCAAGAAAAAAAAAGGAAGAGTAAAGAAGATAACTCACTTCTTAGAAACTCCTCCATTCTTAACTCCTCCTGGATTACCCCTACTTCTTTCTCACTTTCGTTTATTCCATTTCCACTTTCTTTCTTTTCCCATCTTATTCCAAAGCTTTTGAAAACCATTTTAATGTCTTTGATTTTTTTTAGTTCTAAACATCAAATTTTTATTAGCTTAAACCTTTTAAAATTCAAATCTAAAGCCTTATTTCTCATTTATTCACTTCCTTCTTCAAGCACAAGTGGTTTAGCACCCTTGTAAGGCTAGGGTTAGTCCATTCTATGTTTAGGCCGAACTACATTGAGCCAAGGATGATCAAAAACGAATTTTAACTTACGAAAATGTTGAGATCTAGGAATGCTTGTAAGCTTGAGTGAGTTTTGATTGATTTAAGGTGAGAAAGCTCACATTTCTACACAAGTTTTTATCTTTATTTTTTTGTTTTGATTTGTGGTTATGTTTTTTGTCTATTCTTATGTTATTATGTTGCTTGTGGTATTGGTAGTTGATATATGATAGAATATTGCTTGTATGTTGTTTGGTTTAGAAGTTAGAAAAAGTTAGTAAGCAAATTTCATCAGAATTTGCAAGTTTGTATCTTTAACTATGGATTGATGTTTGGATATGAGTATTTATGTTATAATCATGTATATTAGATGTCGTCATCATGTTTTATTGTTGGAAATCTTGAGTCTTGGAATGACACATTGATTTGAGATCTTCTAAGAATAAATAGTGATTTTGAGATTTTATTTCAAAGCAAAGGAGGATTATGTGCTAATCGGTTTGACAATGTTTCCAAAATTCTTACTTTTGTGTTGAAACTTTATTAGAAAGTTTATATAAGTTTAAAGTACAAAAGAAATTATTTTATGTAAAAATCCGATTTTTGAAATTACGGGTTTTATATCGCTATAAGCGCAGTTTGCTAAAACAATATGTTTTTCAAATTATAACTTGTTTTTACTTTAAGTATGTTTATATAATGTTTTCAAAGCTTATTTTTCAGAAAAGTAATTAACATTATTTATTTAATTATTAATACATTTGATGATTATTTAACTAATTAATTAAATAAAACAATTAATTAAGAAATTTTATGCTTAAGTTTAAATTAAGTAAGTTGAATATAATTTAATAATTAGTTAAAAAAATAATTATTTGGTGACTTAATCAAGCAATAGGTATGATCAATTATGTGATTAAAATTTATTTTATTTATTTACTAAAGGTTTAAAAAGCTTAATAATTATAAATTAAGTTTTAAGTTAGGAACTTAATTAAGCTTTGTTTAATAACTATTGGAATTTTAATGTTTGTTTAACTGTTTAATAAATATTAAATTTAGTTTTAATTATTAAATTGAGGGATTATTATTTAATTATTGATTTAAGTTAATTATTTTAAAGGTTAAATAAATGTTTAATTATTTACTTGAAAAGCTGTTAATTATTTAATTAATTATTTAAATACATATTTAGAATTAAATCATTTAATAATTTTATTTAGATGTTTTATTTAATAATGAGATTAATGTTATATGATTTTTAATAAAGATTCTTAAGTTGAATCTCTTATTGTCCAAGGATATTTGAAAAGATACTTTTACTCCAAGGGATCTCATTATCAGCTACTATTAAGTAACCTCATGGTTAGGTATAATGTGACATTTGTTAGTAGAACCAAACATCATTCTACTATTATTTCAAAATGAATTGAATATTAAGGACACTGGTTAGCAGAACAAAAACTCATTCTACTAAGAGTTGAGTTGAATTTGGACATATGTTTAACAAGAAAATGACCCTCCTATTATAATATTATTATGGATATGTTCTATTTTGGTTGTTGTTGATGTATTATGTGATGGTAAATATATGTGGACCTCTATTAGTAGAATTCATTCCCATTCTACTATAACTTGGTCGTTAATTATGTTGGACATCTACTAGCAAAACAAAAACTCATTCTGTTATATTATTAACATTGACATGTGTTTAGCAGAATAATTCACCGTCTGCTATTAGTATAACTTGGTTAAGTTAAACCAAATTAGAAAAGAATAACTATGGCCTCTAAGCCTCTTTTAATTTTTAAATGAATAACCTATTTCTTTTGAAAAGTATACGAATTATTATCGTTTTAGAATATAATCTTCAAAACATGTTTAAGTAATGATCTTATCAAAGATATTCTACATTAATGTAATGCTTTTAACGATTGATAAAAACCATCAATCGTTGTATGGGTTTAAGATAATTTGAAAGAGAATTATTTTAAAGAAGTAACTTGTTTATTTAAAGGTATTTTGAATCTTCCATTATTTAAAAAAAAGGAAATGGTAAATGATCATGATATTTATCCAAAAAGTTATTAAGTGGATTTGGATTTAAATGAATCATTTCACTAAGAGTATTCGAGATAAATAGTTTTACTATAGTTAATTAATTTATTAACTAGCAAGATTTAAGTTAATTCAATTAACTTTAAAATAAGCTTTAAGTTAAATATTGGACTTGAATTAGATTTGAAGTAAATAAGCTGATTTCGTAAAAGAATTTACTTAACGAAAAAGAATTAGTAAAATGTTTTGAGTGAGTTTAAGGAGATGTGAAATCTTATTAAAGATTGGATTTATAGAACTTATTTTGGAATGAATGTTATTTGAAATTTAGTCAACTTAGTTTGGACATTTAGAACCTGCATAGTAAACTTATATTATTTCAAGGATGAAAGTGACGTCAAGTCAAGGTCTGAGAGGTAATAATGTACCCCAACTTGAACGACTTCATTGTTATCTGAGGAGTAATGTTAGTTTGAGATCAAGAGCTAATTTTGGAAATTAAATCATTATTTACTTGAATTATTTTTTACTTAAAAGACAATGTCTTAGAACTTAAATGAAATGATTTGGGTTCCCATAACCCACTAACGATGGATTTAAAATGAAAATCCAAATTAATTAGGTTTGAAATACAAACTTATATTGGAGGGTTAAGTATGTGAATGTTTCGATCATAGGAGATTTGAAATTTAATCAATAAAAGATTAATAAAAAGTGGCTTAGTGATTAGTATGGGAAATAAACCTTTGATTGTTGTGTGTGTTGTTTGATAGTTAAATAGTCGACTATCAAATTTGGACCAAAATCTTACTTCGGAAATACCTTGGAGAAACGCTTGTGTTATATGGCATAGTCATCCCTGTTAATGATTCACTATGCGTACAAACCTCGTTTAGTTCTCTAAGGACAAGGGATAATGACATCTATCCGCTAGTGGTTAGGAGGTGAACTCCGTAGTTATCGTTGTCTGTTTATTTTCTAAAGAACTAGGGTTGAGTTTACCAGAAATTTTCGGTAGTCGTCTCAAAAAGACGGGATCGGATCAAGTATCTGAAAACCGCTTCGATCCAGCGGCTGAATGGCGAATGTGGAAGAAATTGAAGATGATGAAAGTAAGGAAAACTTGAAGACTGCAGTAGAAGTCAAAGACCTTCAGGATGAAAATGACTGCTATTTGAGCGTCTCTGTTCGCTACCGGAATATGTATTGTAGCAGTGGCCCTTACATTATGAAATCTTCATATTGCAAGGACTACTTGTTACTGATCCTAGGGATTATCCACGACAGGATGTGGTAAAAGAGTATCTTTGGTTTGTCTTGTTCCTCGACAACTTGTATGGATGGATGTATGATATTGCATTTCTTAGATCACACACGTTAATTTTTACAAACAAACATCTGTTTGGTGGCGGAGATGACAACTTCTTTTAGCTTAACTCCCTCTCTCTAAGACGAGTGAGCATGAAGGTTGTATTTTTTTTGGATGCCAAGAATGATGATGTGGCATTTGAAGTTGGATATGCGTCATGCACGAAAGGTAAAAAAAGTATCCTCTAGCCTCATCAGCCGGCATTGACTAAAACATGGGATATGCTTCAGTACTAAGTGGTTAGCACCCAAGTAGAGTATTGTCACCACCCAAATCTATATCGGATGGCCATTTGATTATTGTATGCTATGGTTGGTTGCTGATCACAACCAAGGGCGTGAAATATTCGATACAATCCAAAGAGGGGTCGGCTGGTCCTGATTTGCAATGAGTCCATGTGAGGCTCTCAATATGCTTTATCTAAAGAAATACCGCGATAGGTGATACCCCAGTGCCTTGTCATTGTATGGAATCCAAACTCCAATACGTGCCTTGTACGGTTTTAGTTGAATAACTATTATGTTATAATTTAACTAATGCAACAATTTCGGCTAAGATTCATAAGTATTTGTATCTAAACACTATTATAATATCAAGACATTTTTATAAATTGTTCTTGTTACCATAGGGTAAAAACCCGTCTGTGTTTATGTGTGGCATGGTCTTACGAGATACCTTTTGTTTTCAAAAGGCATTTAAATATAATAATCAAGTTGTTTGAGTTTTCTTACACCAGACCCATGTCTAACCCAAAGTCTTATTTCTTTCCTAAAATTCTTAGGTGCTCAAATTTTTATGAGCAACCTAGTAGTTTAAGTTTTTACTGATTCATTTGGAGGATCTTGGATCAGGAGGATTCATAGATAGTTAGTTGTCCTAGGTTTTCGCTGAATATTGAGACGACCCGAACTTCCCCGATCTCCGAAGAGAAGAGAAAGGACGGATTGAGTTGAGGACAAGACACATCAAAATACTAACAGAAGAACATTTCATTGCTTATTACAACAATTTCATCAGAATACAAGAATATACAGAGTATGAATAAATATTATACATCAGAAAATACCATAGATTTAAATTACATTACATCGCAGTGGAAAATAATACAAAACACAACCGAAAGAGATAAACGGATATAGAGCTTTCCGAATATCATTCCAGCCGTAAACCAGGATCCTATGAATATAAATCTGCAAAACCAAAACTACTAGCTACCTGTGCGGAAAATAGGGGCACCCAGAGTTTAGGTTAAAACAATAAACTCCAGGTTAGTCATGTGACCGGTGTGTGAACTAAAACAGTTATTTAAAACTTCACTTTAAATCAGATATATCAAGGGACCATGTCGTATAACACGGAACGGGTTTCCTCCCAAGAATACCAGTGCATATAACAAAACAGCGTAATGCTTTTTGGAAAAAAATGAAGCTATTGCAAGACCCAGGTCCTATCACACAATGCAACGCAAGCAGGGGGATAGGGTTTTCCCTTATAATAGCCAAACATGCTTGGTACGTTAAAACAAATCATTTGATACAATTATAAGTGCATAGTGTATAAAACAACTTCAAATATAAATATATCAATCCTAGATGGCATGGGTACCATGTATCATGTCGCCAATACTAGGCTCTACAATCAAAACCACAGATGTCACGTATTGGAAGTTGGATTTCCATCTGTGAACCAAGGCAAGGGATTGTCCTTACCGCTTCAAGACTCTCTAGCCCGAGCCTCTGGAACAGAACGCATCGTCCCTTGGATCATCAGAACCGGTCCACTCGATGTGGATTAAAATGCTTGAACACTACGTTTCCCCGCCCTATGGGGCGTAAATGAGCCAAATGACTCCATCGGTCCCGGATCGACCGATATAACCGAGGCGCCTCGCTATCCATCATCCATATAAGTAAAATGCCAGGGTGTGTAAAACCCTGACACCACTCCTAACTAGAAAGAAACGCATGTCCTCCCTGAGGTCCTCTCCCGTTTCTGGTCCACACCGGGGTGTGAGGCTCGCGAATTAACGCTACACAAAGCTACGCTGTATTAAAGCCGTGCTTTGATCATCAACCACAAGGCTCTGCTTTTCAACAGAAGCCTTGATCATTTACATCTCAGCATGCCATACAGGCAATTCACGCTATGCAACCGATGTAAATCAATCACACAGAATGAAATCCGATGTCAGACACACATCCATTTACAAGTCCGTTCTGCGTCTGAACGAAACCGGAGGAACCTTATTCCTTGCATACCCATCGATCTCCAAGTACGTCTGGACGATCACCAACTAATTCCCTCCTATTGGCTGTACAGTCCAATCAAGATAATCAGTAATTATCCAAATGATGTGAAGACCTCCGGTCTTTAACCACCTTCCTCATCTCGACATATCATCGAATCAGTTATTCATAATGGGATAAACCCGGTTTTTTCGAATAACTCGCATATATAATAAACAAGTGTTATAGAACACAACATACGCCTCATTCCAATCCAGAATATTCCTCTATTCAAATATTCTTATATTTTGGGAAAGGTTCCCATTAATTTTATCAAAGATAAATTCTTTAAATTTATTCTTTAATCTTCTTTTGAATATCAATTCAAAACAAATTATGGTTTATCCAAACTAGTTGGGATTAGCGAACCTTACAGAAGTAATCATTTGTTAAATTTCCCAACCCCAACCTATTCATCCTATGAAGTAAAACTGGTAATACTTCATATCTAACACCACAGTGTTATCGGTAAATTCAATTATCGTTTCACGTTCAAATCTAATTAAAGATTTAACTATCACTTGGAGCAAAACTGGTGATACTCCATTCTCGATCATTTCTTAAATTTGATAATTTTAGTTATCAAAAACACCTTTCAATCTATTTAAAGACTTATTAAAACTCTAATTCAGTTTTAATTTCCAAAAATCATCACTCAGTGATTATTCAAAGTTAAGAAATAAATCTGATCTTTAACGGGGTTAAAGAACTAATGCCATTTAAAAAAAGTTCACGATAAACCCAAAATCTCATTCCATTACAATGGAAACTTCACGGAATACAGATCAATATATATAGTCGATATGAACCTCCATATCCGACTAATAATATAAATGGAATAACGGAAAAGCCTTTTAAATTCCAGATATATTAGTTGTCTTCCTCCACAGAAATTCGCTTTGATTATTACCAAATCAAATTCCATTCCATTACAATTTATTTTATTAAATTGAAAAACTTTACTTCGGAAAATCTCCTTTAAATCTTAACAAAAAGATTTATAAATTCCAAACCACATTTCACTGTAAATCGGGTTATAGAACGAATGTCGTTAAAACACAGTTCATAATAAACCCAATTCACATTCCATTAATTATCGGGTTAAAGAACAAATGTTATTTAAAACACCGTTCACGATAAACCCAAAAATCAATTCCAATTCAATTCCAATTCAATTCCAATTAGATATTATTTAATTGGTATACTTCATTAAATCTAAAATAAAAAGATTTAATCTTTTCCTCAACTGGGTTTAAGAACAGTGTTAATGAAGACACCATTCACGAAAAACCCAAATCCCATTTGATATCAAATACAAGGCTCTGAATAGAAAATATATCGTCTTATATTCAATATCAATTGCCACAACCAACAAATATCGTATTGGAAATAACGATATAAATATATCTTTCAAATTTCCATAGCAATATCTGTATAATCACGAAATCCAACATAGAAATATTTCGAAGACAATTTCGACCCAAATCCATTTCCAATTTATATATTGCAAATTCTAGTTATTTTTAAAACCATTTCAAGTCCAATTTATTTATTTAAAAATAATTGAATTATAATTCTAGTTCAAAACTAGTTCATTTCGATAAAAATCTATTTTTATCTTTTAGAATACGGAATTTTCCCTCCCAATTCTTTCCAAATCATTTCTTATGATTTTACACTAATTATTGATATTTTTAATAATTTTATCAAGGCTCGTACAGTCGATTTCCATAAACGGCCATCGAACTGCACTTACAACGACCTTTTCCAGATTTGATTTGGACATAATTCCAAATCCAACCGTTAGATTTATATTTTCTTTTATTCGTTAGAAAGCTCTTTTCGATACGAACCCAACGGTTCCGGTTTTAGGAGAATCCGACAGTCGGATCTCCCGTAATGTCCGTTCGAAGTCAATGGTCGAAATTAGCGAACTGCCGCAGCGCGGCGCGTTCTATTCAGGCCATTATATAATATATATAATATATATTTCGTCGATTTCCTTTTAAATCATATTTTATAAATCGTTTTAAATTCTTTTTCAAAATGATTTCAACTTCATATTTGATTTCTAATCAAAATTGAATATTCCATATCATCGATATATAAATGATATTATTTTCAAACCATTATATTTTGAAACCAATTCCTTTTCGATATTCATTATAAAAATGAATAAAATCGATAAATATATCGTTCACATCAAAATGGCGTCAATCTAATCAACACGGCTGTATATATTTAAATATATTCGTGTCCATCTCAAATCGGACATCAAAATCAGATTTTGATCTTTTCTGAATATTGTTTGAAAATATTCGTTATTTTAAAATATTCATTCTTTCTGAACTGGAATCAGACACAGTCAATTACCATATAATTTGACTATATGGATTTCATACACATATGTACACAACTACAATCAAACACTTTCAACCATCATCCAAAGTGTAATGACCCGGGTTTTTGGCGATCTTGGTTATCCGATATACAACACATATCGAACATCCAAGGATCGAAAATACCGGTCATTAATGAAAGAAATTAGAGGGTGAGAATAGATAAGATAGAAACTTAGAATAGAAGAAGAAGAAGAAGAAGACAACATCAGAAAAACACGAACCTCACAGCGGAACGAATAACATATAATATATATAACATAACTTGAAATATACATCTGTACTTGAATATACATCATTATCAAAGTACAACACTTACAACACAGCGGAAATAACTATAGCTATATAATCTTGAAGCCTCCTGCTTAGCTATATAATCTTGAAGCCTCCTGCTCCAACCTCTTCCAGTATATCTGTAAATCCTGACTACTTGACTGCCCGTACAAAATTGGGCACCCAAGAGTTTAAGGAAAACAACAAAATAAACTCCGGATCAGTCATGGGACTGGTATGAGTAAAACAGTTTAAAACAGTTTGAACAAGTAAACGATATCTCAAAAGACCACGCCGTATAACGGAACGGGTTTTTTCCTTATGAGAATCCAAATTATCTTTATATCAAAAACCTTTTGATATTATAATAATGTCTATCAACCACAATATAATAATCATCTAGCAGAAATGCTTTCATCTCACGTTCTACATATATAGTCTACATATATAGTATACAATCAAAACCGCAAGCACGTATTGGGTAATGGATTTCCAACTCTGACAAGGTATGGAACCACCTTTCGCTAGTGTACCTCTAGAAAGGAATACACTAGGTTCAACAAGAACATCTTGCAACCCGGCCACACATGACTGACCACTCATTTCGCTTGAGTGTATCGAATGTATATCACCAACGGTTGGGATCAGCAACCGTTTCCCGAATGGGACAGCATCAACAATAGATTTTTAGAAGTAAATGAAACTCTAGATCAGGTGATTATACACCCTACTTCGGAGCTACCGACTTAGCCATGCTGCCTGCCCGATTTCTGTCATTTACCGGTTGATGAGGCTAGAAGCTACGCTTTATCATCACACCAGATTCACTTCGAATGTCACATCGTCAAATCCATCAAATCACCGATTGACGTCTACAACCATACATTACGTGTTAGCTAAAGAAGTTTCCTTCTCCGCTTCCACTCTTGGTACGGTTGAAGAAATCAATATACGTGACCTTTCTGGAAATACTCTGTCAGACATTCATCCATACAAGTCATCCAGGAACACGATGAACCGAAAGAACTATTCAGTACATCCATCGTAGGCACTGTTATCTAAGACTTATACAATAGCCCTTGCACTTTACTCCGTTTTCAATTATCTTTGGCATATATGATTCGCAATGCTTATGCCAATACAGAGTGGTTCTTTGGATAATAATCCAACCGGTCTCTCCATATTAACAACGTTAAAATGGTCAAAACTTCGATAGTCTGTGATTTAACCATCAAAGAAAACACGTGTGCAAACAACGATATTATTCCAAATGGAAATTCAATCAATCAATCATCAATCATATATATATATATCTATATATATTAATCATATTTCCTATTTCAATATTTGATTACGTTTCTGATTCTATTTGGAAAACATTTCCAAATCTTCTTTACTTGGATTTAAACAGATGTTTAAATCAACATCGCGACGACAACTCAAACCACTATACTTATTTACTAAATCACTTAACCACTTTCACTCTCGAACCTTAACCATTTCTAAATTAAAAACGAAGTCAATCAAGTTGGGGTATAACTACCTCTCAGGCCTTAACTGAACAACATTTCAAATCTCGAAATAGGGTAAGTTCATCTTTTAACTCTTTAACACTTCCTTACGTAACTCTTGTTCGAATAATTCTCTATTCGATAACTCCTCCCTTCGAATAATTATATTTGATAATCTCTCTTACGAATAACTAGATTCGAAAACCTTTCTTCGAACAAACTAAATTCGATTAACTCTATTTATCTAACCCTAATCGATTAACTCTTTTTACTTAACTCCTTTCGAATAACTAATTCGATAACTCCTTTCGATTAAACTATAATTGATAACTCCTTTCGATTAAACTATAATTGATAACTCCTTTCGATTAAACTATAATCGATAACTCCTTTCGATTAAACTATAATCGATAACTCCTATGTGTTTAACTCTATTCGAATAACTAATTTGAATAACCCTTATTTATTTAACTCTATTCGAATAACTAATTTGCATAACTAATTCGATTTGCTTACTTTCGAATACTTATATTCGATAATCTCTTTCTTCGAATAAATCTTATTCGATTTAACTCCTGTCGAATAACTAGATTCGATCAACTCACTTCGAATATTTCTGATTCGATTAACTCTGTTTGATTAACTCTAACTGATTATCTCTAACTGATTAACTCTAACCGATTAACTCTTACTGATTAACTCTAACCAATTAATTCTAACCGATTAACTTTTACTGATTAACTCTAACCAATTAATTCTAACCGATTAACTTTTACTGATTAACTCTAACCAATTAATTCTAACCGATTAACTCTTATTCGAATAACAAAGATTCGATTAACTCTATTCAACTAACTCGACTCGACTAACCCCTTTCGAAAAACATATTCGATTTACTAACTTTCGAATACCATATTCGATTAACTCCCTTCGAATAAACTATTCATTTATAAAGATTTACTTTTAGTAACGGTTCTTCACTTTACAAATGATTTCCTTTTTAATTCTATTTGTAAATGGTTTTACAAATAATTCCTTTAGGGTTTCATTTCTAAGTATTTTCTATTTATAAATAATTTATTTATAAATAAATTTCTATTTATAAATATTCCATTTATAAATAATTCCTTTTATAAAATATTCTTTGATTTTATAAATATTATCTCTTTTATAAAATACTTTGATTTTGTAAATAAATCTATTTCAATATTCGTTTTGAAAATTTCCTTATCAACATTCTGGTATTTCTATGGTAATTAACACATCAAATCATGATGACCAACAGCGTCCAAACACATATAATCAACCACAGATTATAAACTACATCATATATCACAATATATGAAAAACAATAAAATAATTGTTGCGGAATCCAGTCGGATTCCTCCAACCTGTTTTCCTGCATCCACCGATGTTACACAATATGATTACCATCACTTTCAGTTCAATATGAATTTATTCTGATAAGCAGAATCAATATAGAAATTCAACTAACTGACTAGCAGTTCAATCAAACAGTCAACACACAGAAAGCAGTCATCATTTATCAGTTCTAAGTATACGTTATAAAAATAGAACTGTTCAGAGTTGATGAGTTTTACTCACATTTACAGTTCATCGTTAAAGAACGATAAACTTTTGTTCGATTTGAATCAAACAATTTATTTCGTCATAAATTCAAACGATCTCCAATGGACTTCTAGTCAGTGCCATGGTGTTGTCCTTGTCCATACGATCCCAACGGATCCTACGGTTTCAAATTCTGATATCGTATGATCAAGATATTGCGCTTATAAGTTAAGATACAAAATTTAAAATTTAAATTAAACTAAAAAGGTTGAAATGGGCTTTACCCATAAAATTCACCACGGCCCAATTACCCAAGAACCCGCTCCCTTATACTTCCTTCTTCCCCGACTAACAGAAATCCTACTCCCAAAAATCATCCCCATTTCCGCCATTTCCTTCAACTCGTTCTCCGCCGTGACTTCACCGTTCACCAAACCGGAATCACCATCCTACTCCTCCCTACCTTCTCTTTCCATTCATCCTCATCTCGAAGAACTCGAGCCTCTCATTTGTCGTCGCGTTCTCCGGACATCGGACGAACAACCGTACCCCGTTCGACATTTATAACCACCAAACTCCCCCAAATTTTCTCCAATGATACTTCTCAATGCCATAAACCACAAATCCCTGTCGATACCCTCTATCTCCTCACTGTTCGACCATCGTTGTTAACCCTAGGTCAACGCTGGAAGTCTGGAGCTCCAGGAAAACCCGTCGAGCTTTAGGATTTCAATACCAAAACGGAGAGCATTCCACCAACAACTCGAATATGTATTCATAATGATTTATAGATTTTCTTTGGTTTTGATTTCTGATTTTCTTTGAATTGTTTTGCTGCGTTTTGGGTTTTCTGAGAATTCAGTGGCGGCGCAGTGTATTTGATTTTATAAGGGAGGTGAAAATCTTGTGTGGTTGAAAAATGAAGGATGTGGCCTAGTTTAGGATCAACAATTTTAGTTTTTTTTATATTTATTTATATTAGATTCTGCACTCTAAAAATTTCTACGAACACATACGATATTTAAAAATCACGAAACTGGACACGCAGCTAGAGTTCGACATTACGGTCCAAACGAAACTGGTTTCGTCAAATTCCGACTCCGTTTGCTCACACAGCGTATTTTTAACTATCGAAACACTGACTGCTTTTCACTCTAAAAATCTATACGGCCACATACTGACGTCAAAAATCACGGAAATTGAAATCTAGCAATAATTTAATATTGCGGATCCAACAAAATTAGTTTCGTCGAATTCCGACTTCGTTTGCAAAAGTGGCTATTTTTAAAGCTCTGAATGACCCATTTAAATATATAAATATATTTAAATATAATTAAATTAAATATTAATAAATTAATATTATTGTATATATTCACATATGATATCGTACAGCTCTAGAATATTCCTATATGAATTTCTAACTCGATATTCACTTCTGGGTCAACCCGATATTCGATTTATATTGAAATTCCTTTTAAAAATATAAATAATTCCTTTATAAATTATAAAGGAATTCCACAGCGACTTTTCTAGAATTTGATTTGGACGTAAATCAAAATCTACCTGACGAAATCCCGATTTTTCTCTTCCACTAGAAAGATATACTCTACCAGCTCCACACGTTTCTTGTTTCACAGAAAGCCGGCTTAAAACGAATCCTGTACATTAAGTTGAAGTTCAAATCGCCAAATAGCGAACTGCAGCGCAATTTCAAGCTCGATTTTAATTATAATATAATTATACGTTCAAACTATCGTTATTTAAATATATTCGTTATTCTAATTCAATTCTAAACTGAATTAAATATCATAGATGACCCAGTTCACACCATATCGCCATTTCAGCCAATTCTGATTATTTCAGAATTAAATATATTATTTAATTTATTATTTTAATTAAATATTCATCATTATTTAATTCCACGACCATTTAATTCACTATATCACTATTTATATAATTAAAAAATTAATTATAATACCTCTGCAAATGTGGGTCATTACATTCTTCCCTACTTAAAATAATTTCGCCCTCGAAATTGCTAAGTTTAGAGAACGACCCTATCGACTGGTTAGAACATATTTGTTCACTTTTTAACTCCAGTTTTCAACTGGACCAATTTAAATTCAATTAAATTATTAATTAATTCTTATCAACGAAAATTTTCAAAAATCCTGAAAATTTTCTAACGCCTTAACTCTTCGAAAAATTTCGCCAGCACCTCCTTTGTACTGGTCAAACTCTAACTCGCCTCTCTGGGCCTTCTCCAACCCCAAAGAAAATCAAGCAGCCAAGCGGCTTGCCAATTCGGCTCATAAATCACCAAACTCATATGAAGTATAAACTTGTACCTTTTTGTCGGGCATATCAACTCTATCAATTCCATATGCTATCAACTCAGCATATACCAACGTTATCCCAATCACATTCTGAAATCACTTTTATCTCCAACACAACCATTCGCTTTTTACCAAGCCAAATTTTCATTTCAAACTCAAGTTTCTTCTCGATTCCCAACTCTTAACTTGATTATCACATTACACTTCAAATTTGAATCTCACAATCCAATTTGTCTTGATATCATTCTAATTCAATCTCAGTTACCACTTTACTGGCTTTACTTTAATTCAAATTTGCTTTCACAAATTTCTGTTAAATTTGTTTTTTATTCAAACAGTCTTTCCTTGGGAGTTTTCAAACAGTTTTCTCTTTTCAAAAATCAAATTTTCCTTTTGAACATGTCACTGAGCCCTTAATTAATATTCCATTAGTTAAATCACTTCTCTATTTCTTTATCGGTATTTGTTAATAAAATATTTTCAATAACCATATTGGCCTTTTATGTTATTTGGAAAACATTTCCGAATATATCGCCTTCCTTTATTTTCTAAAATTTAGAAAATATATGCTATTTATAGTTGGAAAATATTCCAATTACTTATCTCTTTTCCGATCTCGTTTATTTCTATACTTAGGAAATATTCTTTATTATATTTCCAAGCTTACACTTATTTGGGTTAAAACGGATGTTGTGTAAAACATCGTTACGACAACCCAAATACTATATTCAACTAACTCTTATTCAACATTGATCTTCGAGCCTAAAATCTTACTATTTATTTGTTAATAATGAAATCAATCAAGTTGGGGTATAACTACCTCTCAGACCTTGACTGAATAACATTTATAACGTCAAAACAGATATGACTACTTACTCGAATAATCAATACCATACAACTACTTATTCACTTTTAAACACGTATACGCTTCCTCTTTCTATTCTTAATAGATTTTATTCTTAGTCTTCCTTTTTGATTTTACTATTCTATTTCTAAGTTCGTTTCCTTATCGACTTCTATATATATATATCGATACGTTGATTTCTAACTATCAAATTATCTTAAAAATATACTAACTCCTTAAATTCCCGGAAAAATTCGCCATAACCTCCTTTGTACCAGGAGCATCGGGATATTTCAAATAGCCTCCCATGGCCCTCACCAATCCAAAAGAAAAAGCCAAGCGGCTAGCCGATATGGCGCATAAATTCTCATATATGAATTAAATACATACCTTTTCGTCGAGCATTCTATTTATATACCTTCATACCTTATCCATATCAATCTCATGTATATTTATACCTGCCCAATCTATTTTAACTATACCTGGTCGTTTTAACTTAATTCGTTAATTAATTTGTTAATTAACTCTTTAGTCTATTTCACTTTTATATTTGAACATGACATGTTCAAATATATTTTAACTTGCTTATTAACTAATTTGAATCCAAATTTCAAATTTAAGTTCTATATTCGATTTCGAATATCCATTTACAAATCCAATTCACCTTTCAAAGTTCAACTTCAAATTCAAAACTCGATTAACTAATTCCTCTTCGACTTAGTTAATTCTATTCAATTTCTATTCAAATTTTATATCACTTCTATTATTCAAATCTATATCAAATTCTATTCAAATTCTATGTTATAAATCCCATTTGAATTTCTATATTCAAATTCTATATATTCAAATTCAATATATCAAATTTTATATTATAAATCCCATTTTGAAATTCAACACAACTTGTCTTTCCCAAAACAAATTCGAAACAGTATCTCTGGTAGTAATTCGTCACTTACAACTCGAAAATGAATACTGATGATGCAGCTGTCATCATCGGAATCTATTTTCCAGCGATCGAAGTGAGTTCAATACTATAAAACCATTTTTAAACATTTCCACTTTGAAATTCATTTCAAAATATAATTCACACTGCTTGTAAAACAATTTAAAATCTCCCAGGATCTTAAATATTCTTTATTTTTAATCCAAATCCATTTACAAACACTTATCCAATTTTTTTCCAGAATTTTAATTCAATTTCTGGTTTGTATTTCAGATTTAAATCATCTGATTTCACGTACTTCACTTATATGAATTCTGATTGGTTATTTACATAACCATTTCACTTTATAATCTTACTCGATCATAATAACAACCAATATATCCAATATATATCAAAATATACGTTGGGAAAAATTATTTTCATTTGCCCTTTTTCAAAACATATCGTGACGACCCATCGTATTCGAGTGTTTAGTAACTCCTACCGATACGGCGGATCAAACTGATCGACCAGAACTCATAAACAACTCAACCAATGAATCTCCACAATATAAAACCACTTTTTATATCAAATAACAAATACGCGCTCATATATATACACTCAAACTCAATCTAGGGCATTACTAACCCTATCTCTACCGAGTCACGCCACAGAGCCAAGGTAAATCTTAACTTAAGCTCTGATACCAACTGTAATGACCTGGGTTTTTGGCGATCTTGGTTATCCGATATACAACACATATCGAACATCCAAGGATCGAAAATACCGGTCATTAATGAAAGAAATTAGGGGGTGAGAATAGATAAGATAGAAACTTAGAATAGAAGAAAAAGAAGAACACAACATCAGAGTAACACGAACCTCACAGCGGAACGAATAACATATAATATATATATAACATAACTTGAAATATACATCTGTACTTGAATATACATCATTATCAAAGTACAACACAGCGGAAATAACTATAGCTATATAATCCTGAAGCCTCCTGCTCCAAGCTCTTCCAGTATATCTGTAAATCCTGACTACTTGACTGCCCGTACAAAATTGGGCACCCAAGAGTTTAGGGAAAACAACAAAATAAACTCCGGGTCAGTCATGGGATTGGTATGAGTAAAACAGTTTAAAACAGTTTGAACAAGTAAACGATGTCTCATAAGACCGCGCCGTATAACGGAACAGGTTTTTTCCTTATGAGAATCCAAATTATTTTTATATCAAAAACCTTTTGATATTATAATAATGTCTATCAACCACAATATAATAATCATCTAGCAGAAACGATTTCATCTCACGTTCTACATATATAGTATACAATCAAAACCGCAAGCACGTATTGGGTAATGGATTTCCAACTCTGACAAGGTATGGAACCACCTTTTGCTAGTGTACCTCTAGAAAGGAATACACTGGGTTCAACAAGAACTTCTTGCAACCCGGCCACACATGACTGACCACTCATTTCGCTTGAGTGTATCGAATGTATATCACCAACGGTTGGGATCAGCAATCGTTTCCCGAATGGGACAACATCAACAATAGATTTTTAGAAGTAAATGAAACTCTAGATCAGGTGATTATACACCCTACTTCGGAGCGACCGACTTAGCCATGCTGCCTGCCCGATTTCTGTCATTTACCGGTTGATGAGGCTAGAAGCTACGCTTTATCATCACACCAGATTCACTTCGAATGTCACATCGTCAAATCCATCAAATCACCGATTGACGTCTACAACCATACATTACGTGTTAGCTAAAGAAGTTTCCTTCTCCGCTTCCACTCTTGGTACGGTTAAAGAAATCAATGTACGTGACCTTTCTGGAAATACTCTGTCAGACATTCATCCATACAAGTCATCCAGGAACAGGATGAACCGAAGGCACTGTACAGTACATCCATCTTAGGCACTGTTATCTAAGACATATACAATAGTCCTTGCACTTTACTCCGTCTTCAATTATCTTTGGCATATATGATTCGCAACGCTTATGCCAATACAGAGTGGTTCTTTGGATAATAATCCAACCGGTCTCTCCATATTAACAACGTTAAAATGGTCAAAACTTCGATAGTCTGTGATTTAACCATCAAAGAAAACACGTGTGCAAACAACGATATTATTTCCAAATGGAAATTCTATCAATCAATCATCAATCATATATATATATCTATATATATATACTCATATTTCCTATTTCAATATTTGATTACGTTTCTGATTCTATTTGGAAAATTTTCTTTACTTGGATTTAAACAGATGTTTAAACCAACATCGCGACGACAACTCAAACCACTATACTTATTTACTAAATCACTTAACCACTTTCACTCTCGAACCTTAACCATTTCTAAATTAAAAACGAAGTCAATCAAGTTGGGGTATAACTACCTCTCAGACCTTAACTGAACAACATTTCAAATCTCGAAATAGGGTAAGTTCATCTTTTAACTCTTTAACACTTCCTTACGTAACTCTCGTTCGAATAAATCTCTATTCGATAACTCCTCCCTTCGAATAACTATATTTGATAATCTCTCTTACGAATAACTAGATTCGAAAACCTTTCTTCGAATAAACTAAATTCGATTAACTCTATTTATCTAACCCTAATCGATTAACTCTTTTTACTTAACTCCTTTCGAATAACTAATTCGATAACTCCTTTTGATTAAACTATAATTGATAACTCCTTTCGATTAAACTATAATCGATAACTCCTTTCGATTAAACTATAATCGATAACTCCTTTCGATTAAACTATAATCGATCACTCCTATGTGTTTAACTCTATTCGAATAACCAATTCGAATAACCCTTATTTATTTAACTCTATTCGAATAATTAATTCGCATAACTAATTCGATTTGCTTACTTTCGAATACTTATATTCGATAATATCATTCTTCGAATAAATCTTATTCGATTTAACTCCTGTCGAATAACTAGATTCGATCAACTCACTTCGAATATTTCTAATTCGATTAACTCTGTCTGATTAACTCTGTTTGATTAACTCTGTTTGATTTACTCTAACTGATTATCTCTAACTAATTATCTCTAACTGATTATCTCTAACTGATTAACTCTAAACGAATTATTTTAACCGATTAACTCTTATTGATTAACTCTAACCAATTAATTCTAACCGATTAACTTTTACTGATTAACTCTTACCAATTAATTCTAACCGATTGACTCTTATTCGAATAACAAAGATTCGATTAACTGTATTCAACTAACTCGACTCGACTAACCCCTTTCGAATAACATATTCGATTTACTAACTTTCGAATACCATATTCGATTAACTCCCTTCGAATAAACTATTCATTTATAAAGATTTACTTTTAGTAACGGTTCTTCACTTTACAAATGATTTCCTTTTTAATTCTATTTGTAGATGGTTTTACAAATAATTCCTTTAGGGTTTTATTTCTAAGTATTTTCTATTTATAAATAATCCATTTATAAATAAATTTCTATTTATAAATATTCCATTTATAAATAATTCCTTTTATAAAATCTTCTTTGATTTTATAAATATTATCTCTTTTATAAAATACTTTGATTTTGTAAATAAATCTATTTCAATATTCGTTTTGAAAATTTCCCTATCAACATTCCGGTATTTCTATGGTAATTAACACATCAAATCACGATGACCAACAGCGTCCAAACACATATAATCAACCACAGATTATAAACTACATCATATATCACAATATATGAAAAATAATAAAATAATTGTTGAGGAATCCAATTGGATTCCTCCAACCTGTTTTCCTACATCCACAGATGTTACACAATATGATTACCATCACTTTCAGTTCAGTATGAATTTATTCTGATAAACAGAATCAATATAGAAATTCAACTAACTGACTAGCAGTTCAATCAAACAGTCAACACACAGAAAGCAGTCATCATTTATCAGTTCTAAGTATACGTTATAAAAATAGAACTGTTCAGAGTTGGTGAGTTTTACTCACATTTGCAGTTCATCGTTAAAGAACGATAAACTGTTGTTTGATTTGAATCAAACAATTTATTTCGCCATAAATTCAAACGAGCTCCAATGGACTTCCAGTCAGTGCCATGGTGTTTTCCTTGTCCATACGATCCCAACGGATCCGACGGTTTCAAATTCTGATATCGTATGATCAAGATATTGCACTTATAAGTTAAGATACAAAATTTAAAATTTAAATTAAACTAAAAAGGTTGAAATGGGCTTTACCCATAAAATTCACCACGGCCCAATTACCCAAGAACCCGCTCCCTTATACTTCCTTCTTCCCCGACTAACAGAAATCCTACTCCCAAAAATCATCCCCATTTCCGCCATTTCCTTCAACTCGTTCTCCGCCGTGACTTCACTGTTCACCAAACCGGAATCACCATCCTACTCCTCCCTACCTTCTCTTTCTATTCATCCTCATCTCGAAGAACTCGAGCCTCTCATTTGTCGTCGTGTTCTCCGGATGTCGTACAAACAACAGTACCCCGTTCGACATTTATAACCACCGAACTCCCCCAAATTTTCTCCAGTGATACTTCTCAATGCCATAAATCACAAATCCCTGTAGATACCCTCTATCTCCTCACTGTTCGACCATCGTTGTTAACCCTAGGTCAACGCTGGAAGTCTGGAGCTCCAGGAAAACCCGTCGAACTTTACGATTTCAATACCAAAACGGAGAGCATTCCACCAGCAACTCGAATATGTATTCATAATGATTTATAGATTTTCTTTGGTTTTGATTTCTGATTTTCTTTGAATTGTTTTGTTGCATTTTGGGTTTTCTGTGAATTCAGTGGCGGCTCAGTGTATTTGATTTTATAAGGGAGGTGAAAATCTTGTGTGGTTGAAAAATGAAGGATGTGGCCTAGTCTAGGATCACCAATTTTAGTTTTTTTATATTTATTTATATTAGATTCTGCATTCTAAAAATTTCTACGAACACATACGATATCTAAAAATCACGAAACTGGACACGCAGCTAGAGTTCGACATTACGGTCCCAACGAAACTGGTTTCGTCAAATTCCGACTCCGTTTGCTCACACAGCGTATTTTTAACTGTCGAAACACTGACTTCTTTTCACTCTAAAAATATGTACGGCCACATACTCACTTCAAAAATCATGGAAATTGAAATCTAGCAATAATTTAATATTGCGGATCCAACAAAATTAGTTTCGTCGAATTCCGACTTCGTTTGCAAAAGTGGCTATTTTTAAAGCTCTGAATGACCCATTTAAATATATAAATATATTTAAATATTAATAAATTAATATTATCGTATATATTCACATATGATATCGTACAGCTCTAGAATATTCCTATATGAATTTCTAACTCGATATTCACTTCTGGGTCAACCCGATATTCGATTTATATTGAATTCCTTTTAAAAATATAAATAATTCCTTTATAAATCATAAAGGAATTCCACAGCGACTTTTCTAGAATTTGATTTGGACGTAAATCAAAATCTACCCAATGAAATCCCGATTTTTCTCTTCCACTAGAAAGATATACTCCACCAGCTCCACACGTTTCTTGTTTCACAGAAATCCGGCTTAAAACGAATCCTATACATTCAGTTGAAGTTCAAATCGCCAAATAGCGAACTGCAACGCCATTTCAAGCTCGATTTTAATTATAATATAATTATACGTTCAAACTGTCGTTATTTAAATATATTCGTTATTCTAATTCAATTCTAAACTAAATTAAATATCACAGATGACCCAGTTCACACCATATCGCCATTTCAGCCAATTCTGATTATTTCAGAATTAAATATATTATTTAATTTATTATTTTAATTAAATATTCATCATTATTTAATTCCACGACCATTTAATTCACTCTATCACTATTTATATAATAAAATAAATTAATTATAATACCTTTGCAAATGCGGGTCATTACACAAAGTGCATTCTACACTGCATAAGCATCAAATATAAATATTCAACGCTTATATAGCATGTCAACCAATCGATTGACATACAACTAATTATTGGGATTAGTGTATGTCCAATATCATCCCAATACCCGTGAGGGGTTTTCAAACAACAAACACAGATTTTATTTGTGCGGTTGGGCGATGTGTAAAATTTATCGTCCCAATCAATATCAGTCAAATCAGTGTACATAAACAAATCGTCCGATTTGTAATTGAATATTTATTTTATTCACATCAATGTTAAAAATTATATTTTAAACGATAAAATATTTTATTCGGTTCATTTACACAATAAAAATGATATTTTTATTGTTCTAACATATTTTAGAAAATTCCGTCGGCGTAACGGCGCGATACTAGAAACGGGATAAGACCTAGCCTTATCCCCGGTCTAATAATGGCCTGTGCCATACACATACCAATCTAATCAATTCAATTTCATTTCCCAAACCAAATTCAACCAAGCAATCCAATCAACCAAACTAAACAATCACACAAGTCGTCCATGGTCTGTGGACGACGGGGAACAGTTCATATATGCAGTTATAAATAAATAACTGTATAAATAAATTCAGTGAGAGAGTTCTCACCTTTGGGATCCACTCCGCCGTTTCATTTTTAAATTTCTGAACCGTTTGAATTCCTTTTTGATTTCAATCCGTTCCATCGCCCTCTGTTTCACGCAGTTGATATTAAAAATCACATTTTTAATAATGCTTTCCATACATAAAAATCATATTTTTATGTTCTCTACATATATAAAAAGATCAGATTTTTATCTTCACTTCATATATATATAAATCGAATTTTTATCTTCACTTCATATATATAAAAATCGTTTCTTTATATAAAAATCTCACCTTTTTCTAATTAAAAATGAAATCTTTCTCATGTTAAAAATCATAACTTTATGTTAATCAAAATCATATCTTTCATATATTTAAAATCATTCCCTTTCTCTAATAAAAAACCAAACCTTTTCTTCGCTTAAAGACCATATTTTTAATTAAATAAAAATCTAAACTTGATATGAACAAAGATCTTAGCTTTATATATTTTTCTTTTTTTTTCAAAATCGGATTTGTATATAATGCTATCATATTTCAAACGGAAAATTCACTTAATTACTAATCAAAAATAACTTCTTTTTCTAATCAAAAATTATAACCTTTCATAATGTTATTTATATGATAATCACATTTTTATTTACACAATTAAATAAAAATAAAAACTTACTTTTTTCCTTGTAAAAATCCAACCTTTGGATGGAGTGCCATCGGGGGCTGGAGGGGCGCATGGAGGGGTGGCAGGGCTTCTGGTGGACGCGGGGGTGGTGCTCATGTCGGCGGCGGGCGGTTTCAGGTGGAGGCGACGGAGTATTTGGATTATATAGGGTTTTGCATTCGGTTTGGGGGAAGGAGGGAGGGCTGACGTCGATTGGGGGTCAGGGCGGAGGTGCCGTCACCTGAAGGGATGTGGGCGCGAGCAGCGGCGAACGCCTGGAGGCGGTGGCAATTCAAATCGAGGGAGCGACGGGGGAGTAGTTCGAGGACATCTGTTTTTTTAAATAACTGACGGGAAAAGAGTGAGGGAGAGGGAAAGAAGGAGGGGGTATATGAAAATATTTAAATATTAATTAATTTATTATTTTTTTCCTCCATAAAGTTGCTTTTTAAATCGAACACCAAATCAGAACCAACGACTATCGTCCCTAGCTAATTACCCTCATTCTGAACACAATGGGATATGTTGTGTAAGCCAATTCATCCGTTACAATCAGGTTTGCTTTAAATTAAATTATAAACCAATATATTCAATTTTAAACGTACATTTCAATTTACTGGGGCCACATATTAACTCTAAAAATTCCCAAAAAATTATTTCTAGCTTCGTATTGACGATATGGTCCTAACAAAACTAATTTCATCAAATTTGAAGACCATTTGAAAAATGGCCATTTTCTGGTCGATCCGAATTGATTGAAACTGTCAAAACACGTTTTATTTTGCAACGCTCACATATTGATTCGAAAAATTATGAATTTTGGAATCTAGCCATAACTTGACATCCTGGATCCAACAAAAGTGGTTTCGTCGAAAACGGAGGTCGTTTGCAAAATTTCCATTTTAAGGACTATATTTTCCATAGTGACTATTCTGAATTTTCAACTGGGCATAACTTTTTATTCCCGCTATGAAATTTCAATTTTTCGGATTCGTTGGAAAGATATTTCCAAATAGATTCTAATATTTTTGGTTTCGCTAAAATTCGTTTTATTTTGAATCCTGTACATTCATTTGAAATCGAATTTTCGAACTACAGCGCCATTTTCAATTCCTTTTATAATTAAAAATAAATATTTATATTCTAACGATGATTCAAATAAATATATACATTCTAATTCTATTCAAAAAAATTCTCATCGTTATTATTTAAAATAATTCATTTTAAATATTCAAAATTCACTAAAATTGCCAAAATAAAATTTTTAAATTGGTTCGGATTTTCGGGGTGGTTACAAATATTATGTACTATATATGATGTATAAGGATAGGCTGCTATAATTGTCCAAGGGTAGAATTGTTCTAGTGTAACTTTGATGTAATCGATTTTGTAAATAACTTTGTAAAGTATTTTGTGATTATATGTTATCCATTATGATTTTGAGATTCGGCTTTATCTTCTTTTTCTTTAACCCCTAATGACTTGGTTTTCCGGCACTTGGATGTTTGGCATGTTAATACCACGAATGTATTAGTGTTGAATCTGAAGGCCGAAATTGGGTCGTTACACTATCAGTTAAATTCCCTTTTCGCTTATAACATGTCAGATTGATGAACTAGGATCGAATGGGATCCAAAACCACTTTGAACCGACTTTGCGTTCGAACTACTTTTTGCAGGTATGCTTATGCGAAGAAAAATTATTGAGAGTGCAAGGGTTACTTACCGCTAATCCTATGGATATAGTAGAGGTAATGCCTCTGGTTCACTCTGTTCCTGGACGACTTATATGGATAAATGTTATCAATACATTGCCATCTAAGGGCGATGAACATTTAAAGATGAAAATGTGTCATGTATGGAAGGTAAAAGAAGTAGCCTCTAGTCTCATCAGTTGATAGTGACTAAAATTAGCGGAGATGCAGCAGGACTATGTGGGTCGCACTCATTAGCGTATGTTATCACCAATCTAGAACGGTTATCCTTTGATTATTGTATGGTTTAGGTGTGGTTGTTGATCACAACCATGGTGATAACGTATTCGGTACTATCAAGTTAAGTGACAGGCATGTTCTGCATTGGAAGGGAGTCATAGGTTGACTCTCGGTACGACTCATCTAGAGAAGTATTGTGACGGGTAGTAAGTACCTTAGTGCCTAGTAATTATACGGAATCCAAATCCCCATACATTCTAAATTTTTATATATAGAACCTGTTAGGGTGCGAAACTTAATTATGGATAACAATTTTGCATATTCTGGTTATTTTATTTAAAGATGGTTTAATAGAAATTATAATAAGATCACTCGATTTGATATAAAAGTGATTTGTTATCATAAGGGAAAACCATGTACCGTGTTTATGTGTGGTCATGTCTTAGGAGAGCTCCATTCTTTTAAAAGGAACTTTAAAATTAAGCAAGTTGTTGCGATGTGAGTTTTTTCACTTTGGTATTCCAAACTGATGTGTTTTTGTTTCTCCAAACATGCTCGGATCAGACCGAGTTATTTTCTAAATTTTCTTTGGATTTGCTTGGAGCTACAGTAGAGGAACTAGAATCAAGACATATTCTCGTATTTCTTGCATTGTTTTATTTCTGCTGAGTGTTGTATTTATTAGCCATTATATAAATAATTGTCATGGCTGTATAGGTTGATTTATTTTTCTACTCTAATTGCTAATTTATGTATAAATATACAGTTTTCTTTTTGATAAAGAGTATTGGTATATTATATTTTATTTATTCGGCAATGATATTTCGATCTTCTCTGATCTGATGTGTTAGTCTTCTTCTTCTATTCTAACTTTTCTTTCTTCTTTCTCACTCTTTAACTTCTTTTTTCCAACTTCTAGGTTTTCGATACTTGAGTTTGGGCATTTGAATACAGATGATTCATTGATGTCGAAATTCGAGCGTTGAATTTCCTGGGCCTTTACACTGACTGATGAGTTGGGAAACACTTATTATTATTATTGTTTTTATCTATATCAACCTTAGTTATAGGAATGATGTTTTTTTCTAATTTTCTCGTTACTATCGCTAGGCATGTGGCAACGCAAGCATAGGCGATGATAAAGAAGATGGATATGAGCACGTATAGGAGAAAGCTAGCACATGTTAGTGGACGGTGGTGGATACAAGAAACAATATTGACTTCGATGGAAAATTCGACGGCTTAGGTGTATGTAAAAGTTGACAACAAATTTGAAAGTAAAATGCAGATGAGCAACACTAGAGTGAAGAATAAAATGGTTGGTGGTGTTGAAGATGAGGACGATGATCTAAAACGGTGAAATAAACTATGAATATAATAATATATGTCCTTATCATTATAAATATATATTGCAATATTAAATTTGCATACGTGTGTGTGTGTGTGTATATATATATGTATGTATGTATATCTATGTATGCACGAATGCATGTATATGTATATGTTTGTATGTGTAATACTATATCAACAAGGGTGTAATGCTATATGAACAAGCATTTTATTTGTTTTTCAAACAAAATATTAAGATCTGTATTCCTTATTATAAAATATGTTTCAAGTTTTTCCGACAAATTCTTTCCAGTTAATATTCCAAATTTTATCCAAAATTATTAAAAATTATACAAAATATAGAAATTGAAAAGAGTTTCAAAAATGAACATAAAAATATAAGTTTATCTATTTGAAATGTTGTTTTCAAACGTTCCACATTTCACAAAATCAATTGTTTACCGTAACGACCCCGATTTTCAAACTAGTCAAAATGGCTAAAAAAATCGCCCGCTCTAAAACTATTAATGAAGACTATCAACTTCTTACACAATATTTGATAAATATTCTACAATGTTAAATATAGAGGATACAATTTTAATAATACAAATTGTCAAAGATCATATGATATACTAGGCATGTTATAATATAACAAAAAAAAAATTAAATACTCTAAATCCATCGTTGTACAACTCTGATGAGATAGACAACAATAGCTAATTCTGTAAACTCAATGAAAAAGACAAATGCGGGATAAAATAGTAAGCAAAAAAGATACAACAATACAAGATAAATAGCAAACAAGAACTATATATATTATTATTAAGGCTTCATCACTATCACTTGTGACTGCCTACGTACCTCTATCTAATTGGGTACTTAGTCAGATACAAGATCTAGACAACATAGTTTCCCTTTTTACAAGTAGGACTCGTGGAGCATACGATACACAAACAAATAGATGTGCAATTCCCAGGCTACCCCTTAGTTAATCTTAATATTTAAATTTCTGAAGTCTTATCAGCTTCATTATTTTCAAAATATAATCCTTTTTAAAAATAATTTCTCTGGATCAAACACTCGAATTTTATTTCGAAATCTTTAAAATAGTATATACATTTTTTGTATCCAATTATACTTTACTTCGGGATTTTAAATCAAACTGGTTTTAAAAATATTCTACTGTAAAAGCATATCTAAATATATGCAACCAGGTCATGAGGTTTCTAACCATAATTTGGCAACTAGGACCTAGCTTTCCGAAAAATATAGAGAGATCTACATATCATATACACCTCCCTTGGCCAACTTTTTAGCTTATGGATTATCCGAGTCATTGGTAACATAACAAATCATTTTATATCTCGAAGTAACAAATCACTTCGCACTAACATCCACAAATACTTTCAAGTTATAGTGTTATCGTTTTTAGAAATCTTTTGAAATAATTTTTAAGCATCGGATTTTAAGTCCCTGAAGCTCTCTTCATATATATAACAATTTTAAAAACCATTTTTTAGATAGATCATTTATATTATCTATTCAAAATATTTATTTTATATTTCTATTACTTTTTAAAAAAAAATCAATCCAAAAGATAAAATACTTCTGTTTCGTAATTATAATATTTTTTTGTAGTATCTTATTAACTAATATTCTCCTTGAACATCTTATTGTCAAAATATGATATTCTAATCATAAGATGTTCAATTTAAGTCATTTTCATTTTATTGTCTGCTCAGACCATTCATATAGAAAGAATAACAGCTCATAAACTGGTAGAACGCAAATCACACAATTAATCAACAATAATAACAAATATCAACACATTTGCTTATTCAATAATAATTGATTAACATATTATTTAACTTCAAATCAATTATTCTACTATGCAAGCACAAAATGGGGATTTATTCTGGTTAATAAATGTTCAAATTAATTTATTCAATTAGTTTATAGCAAAACGGTATTTTATTCTGCTAATTAAATATCAATAATGAAATATAATTATTTACCTAAGTTATATTTAATTGAATATAATATCTAATATTCTACCAATATTTTATACTTGCAAAAAGTTGTCAGATAATTTTACTAATGTGTTATATTTGTTAATCGACAAACTAAAAAGATTCCGACGGATGAGATAAACATTTCTAAAGTTAAGCTGCTTAATTACTAAAATCAGAACAACTACATAAAAAAAACTAAATTAATAAACTCTCACTCAAAGTATGCATGGGCCTCCTGTCCTGACACTCATAGCATGTACGCGTTTTTTACGTACACCACCAATGCTAGTTCCTTTCTCTCCCCATATCTCTGACGTCCCTCAACGAAAACGCCCGTAGTTTTACCAAATGCTCCTTTCTGCATTCTCTTCACACTAGACATTACTGTTTGGAGCTCAACTCTGCCTATGCGGCCCAGATTTGCCTACTTCCTGTCAGGAAATTCTGGCCCCCGCGACCATCACATGTCACCATCACAACTATAATGTGAACAGAAAGTGCAACTCTCATCTTCCTCTATAGCTTTTGTGTCTATGATTTTGGCTGACTCTTGATGCAGAGAGAAATAATGGAACAATTAAAATAAAAACAAAAGTGAAAATGAATAGTATGTTGTTGTAGCATGAAATATGTTCATGCGTGTCCTTTTTCCTTTTTTTTTCCGTGCGTCTATGTCAATATACACATGAGTGTATGCTACGTGTTTTTATTTTGCAGAGGAAGAAAAAATGTCTTTGTGTGGGTATATACGAAGAAAAAGAAGAATGTTATTGTGAAGGAAATGAATAACATTCCTTTTAACGTTTGTATTGCTTCCTGCCTTCGACCAAATTTAGAAAAATAAAAATAAGCTATGTTAACGAAGGTGAACGTGTGTGGCATCACACTCGAGAAAGATAATGTGATGCGCTTATACATAATTATGTAAATATAGCTTTTTGTATTCCACCACATTATAACATAACTAGTGTGTAACACGTGCATTGCAGGCAATGATATTACTAAACTTAGTATCTATTATTTTAATGTTAAAATGAGAATTTTGTTATCAAATACATGATAAATTTTGATGTGAATACATAAACTGTTAACTAAAATTATCATTAAAGTTTTTGTGTAATTTATGTTCTATACCGTATACACCCAATATTTATGTGTGTATATTTGAGAAAAAATTAATCATTTTTTAATATAGATATACATGTTGAAATTGATGCATGTTAGTAATTCAGTCGATGAATTAACAAATATTATTTAATATAATTTATTTAAATAAGTTAAATGTAAAATTACAAAGTTAATTTAACTATATAACATAGCAGAAAGAATTGAAAAGAAATTTGCAAAGAAATGTATAAATTTGTTGTGGACTTACTAGCGTTCATAAAGAATTTTATAATATAATGTATGGTAAATTCTAAGTATAAATGAATCATAACTAATTTACAAATTAACTTTGTCATTATTGCTGATATGCAGAGTTCATGTTATGAGATTTATACGGGGTTTTTAGCCTCAAGGACAAAATGAACAAAAACTGTTTCATAAGGACAAGAGGCTAAAATTTTATCTATAAGGACAAATTTTAGGGTAAAGGGAGGAATTCAGGGACCACTATAATTTCATTACTTTGTGCTAATTTGTCCTTATCGATAAAATTTTAGCCTCTTGTCCTTATGGAATAATTTTTTATTCATTTTGTCCTTCACAGTATTTTCCTTGATTTATACATCTTTATAGTTGCATGAAAAACTACCTTTTTTATATAAATTTAAGTAGTAAAATTGGCATATATTTTTAAGAGCTATTACAAAAATGGACTAAATATTCTCTAAGACTATTTAAATTAATTAGAATTTCAAATTTCATGAGTAGTTTAAATATATGGATCGAAATATAAAATATTACGAAAGAACTGAGGAGGTACAATAAATAATTGTAGAAATGTTAAAAAATAGGTATTTAAAGCAGGAATTGTTTTCTTCAATTTAAGATAGATTTATTGAGATAAATGTATTATATGTTAAAGTTCATATTATTGTTTACATATATTATTTAAACTATGTGACTTATTAATTATATATTTAAAAGAAAAACTAATTTTGTCATTTTTTTATATGAACATGGTATACATTTTAAAATACAGGAAAAAATTGTGAAGGACAAAAAGACCAAAAAAATTGTCCAAAAGGACAAGAGGTAAAAAACTTGCTCAAAAGGACAAGTTTTAGTGCAAAGTGGAAAAACATGGGACCCCCCTGAATTCCACTATTTGCACTAAAACTTGTCCTTTTGGACAAGTTTTTGGGCTCTTGTCCTTTTGGGCAAGTTTTTGGGTGAGTTTGTCCTTCTGGGAAAAATCCCCTTTAAAATATCACACTTAGCATTAATTAAATGAATTAACAACATTTTATTAATTGAATTCATTTGATAATTCAAAATCACATAATTAATAAAAATATGTTGACTTATATGTACAATGTTAAGTGATATAGTGTACTTTTTGTAAATAACTAAATAAATTTTAAAATGTAGACGTTTGACATTAATATTACAAGGTAATACACAGTAAATAGATTGATGTAAATGCGAAAAACTTTGAACTTATGATTGTTAATTACGTGTATAATTTATGTTATGTGATTGACATGCTTATATATTTGAATTTTTTTGTTAATCATGAACATGATTAATCTTGATGTGATTTATTAGGAGAATCAATGAGCTAAAATTATTTAAATAGTTTTAATATTTTGTAACTAATTGTAAAATATGGTACTAAATGTAAAATATTAAAAAAGAATTGTGAGAGACTTAAATGATTATGAAAATTTCAAAGCGTAGGTATTTAGAGCCAAAAAACGTAATGTTGTCATTTTTTTAATAGGTTAACTAAATTTATTCCGAAAGACAAACTTGTTTTTTTATTGTGAAGAACAAACTTCATAACTTTTTCAAGCCCAAGTACAACACACTAATATTTTGAAATTTGTTCTTTATCGTTATTGATGAAGAAATGTTTCTTTTAATCTTTGATTCATATATTGTTTAGCTTTCTTTTCATTTAGTTACATTATTTACATTAGTTCGATGAAATTATAGTGTTGTGTTTAATTTATTTTATTTCAGTTTTTGGGTATCAGTTTTTTAAATTAAGATATGCTTGTTTTAAATTTTGGAAATGTAGTTATTATATAATTTGTATTATTGCATTCATCATCATCTTTTGAATGAAATTGCTTCCTTTTTAATCAAAATTTTTATGATATAAATAGTTTTTGTAGTGATTATGTATCATTTTTGTTTTAATATAGGAGCAGTTTTTGAGTATTGATTTTATATTATTAGGTATCACTTTTATATCTGTGAGTATCAAAATTGTCTAATGTAGGTATCAGTTTTAGATATTTGTTTTGCTGGTTGTTTTTTTTTTTTTTTTTTTTTTTTTTTTTTTTTGTGTGTGTAGTGATGACAATAGTCCCATATTTCAATAGATTCATTGTCTAGTGGGTCTTTGTGTTTAAATATTGTTGTACATAACAAAAGTTATTTGAAAGATATGACGAAAAGAGGTTTTACATTATCCAATTCGATTTCATTGGTTTTTGTTTTGGAGGAGCTGTGGAGCTAATGATTTTAGAGAATTTTTTACGGTGGAATAAAATTTTTAATGGTGGAATAAATTTAAAACGGGTATGACTTTATTATTGTTTATTTGACGATTTGATTTGTTAATTTGATGTTTGTCATTATGACTAAAATTTGAAGAGCTTGTCCTTGAGGCAAAAATGTTATGAAGTTTGCCATTACCAATATTTTTCAGTTATTCAAATTACTTAAATTCTGGATTTTATAATTAATTTAAATATGTGGATTTTAGCTATAAAATGTTATGAGCTAACTCTTAATAAATAATTGTGTAAATTTTAAAACGTCCATATTAAAATGTAAAATAACAAAAAAGGCAAAATAATATGAGAGAAATAGTAAATAAGTGTAAAGTGATAAACTACTTTAAAAATAAAATATCTGAAGATAATGGAGAGAACGAAAATAAAAATAAAAAACTCATACAACAAAGGAGAGAGTTTTAAAAGATTCTGTTTTACTATTATTTAATAGATTATATAAATATAGATTTCCGGTATTCAACCACACAATATCACGTTCACGTACAAACCGCGAACGACAAAAACAAGAGTATAAATGATAATACAATGTGATCATAAACACTTCATAAATAGATTAGTCATTTATTCAGTTAAATTTCAAAAACACCAATGAATGAAAATTTAATTATTTTTCAAATTAAGAATTATGGATAAAATCCATTAAATTAATTGAAAATACATCAGGAAATGGCAGGTATAAATTTGAAACATATATTTCGTTTACTTAATTTCAAGTTTAAAAACTAAATTTCCAAGCCGTTACATCTAAGAATTCACAACTAATGGTTTTTTTTTTTTTTTTTTAATTCTTTTGAAAAATACAGACTGAACAACCAAAAAGATTATAGGTCCATTCTTCCATCATGCTCAGTGGTTTCTTAAGTTGATCATTTTTAACGATAATGAAGTCAGCAATATTTGACAGATTTCCAGGAGTCTGCATTGTTTTCATGTAAAAATTAAATTTGGACAACTAAACACAAAGATTGGCTCCTTTATTTTATGCTGACTTAGTTAAAATATGCAAGTCAGAAAATGGAAGAACGAGGAAAAAACACTATAAACTCCATGACAAAATAGAAATCTACAGGTTCGAAAACAAAAGGACGAATACCAAGATTAGAAAACAAATTCTTTTTTCCAAAGATTTCCACAAAAATTATAAACTGCTGGATATCCATCCAGAGCATCTACCTTTTAAATTCAAATTCCTAAATATCGTATTTACAAAGCAAAAAAAGAAGAAAAGATTAATGATCCAGGCCACTTTTGCTCCACACTAAGCTGTTAAGGCCTTGACATAAGAAACGACGGCAGTAATGTCATCGAGCTTGCCTCCATAGTATCGGTATCCAGCGTCCTGAGCTGCAGTAGAATATGGTGTCTGTCTGTTTTTATCAAGGGCTCTTTGGCGGGCCAGGGCTGCGATTTTTTGGGCGGTCACTTGAGGTTCGAAGCCTGCTCTCACCGCATGAACTATGACTGCAGTCACTTCGTTGTGGTAGAGGTTGTCGAATAAGCCGTCTGTTCCTGCAACTACCACATCGCCTGGTGCAACCGAGACAGTGAACACCTGTACATTTCATAAACGTCAACGATGAATGAATATCAAAGTGAACGCTAACGCACACACAAATGTATATGAGTGTGTGGGTGTGTTTATGGCAACTTGTTCCATTAAAATATATAGTTTCTATCTACTGCAGTGACAAGAGAGATAAACTATATTATTTATATTGGAACATATGGCTGAAATCAAGGGGGATTTAAGGTTATAAAAAATGAGATTTCCTTATTTCAACCACATGTTAAACTATATTACTTCAATCGGAAACATATCGCTGAAAGCAAAAGAGGAGAATTGAGGTATATCAAAAAAGAGGTATATCGTCTCCGCGTTTAAGCGAGACAATTGGTGACACGACAGGATCCGATGGTTGCTTCAAAATGGCTGCTTCTTATACCCCCCCCCCCTCTCTGTTCTCTCCCAACACACACGCGTATGTGGTTGCTTCATGGACTCTTTAAAACAGTCACTAAATGCATTCATCATGTCTACTTCAAAATCCAAAGCAAACATCAAGTGTTTCTCTCAGTCAAAAATTACGACTCTGCTTGAAATGCATGTTTAATGATTACTTATGGGCATGCAAAATTTTACGTTTAACGATTACTTATGGGCATGCAAAATTTTACGTTTAACGAATAACTACTTAGGGTATTGTACTCACACGATGGTTGCACAATAATAATAGATGCATATTATGTGTTACCTCAAATAGTGATATGCACTGCCTCGATGGATGTGGGGAGGATGTTATAGGATCAATTCTAACAATGATTTTTCCATTAATTTCATGTATGTAATTTCTCTTGGAGTGATCCACTTTAGGCTATGCTTGAAAGCAGTGTAGTCAAGGGGAAAAAGTCCCAAAATGCCCCAGGCTGGCGCCTAGGGCTTTTTTGGGCGCCTTGAGCATGACTTTTGCTGTTTTACAGAAAAAAACTGCACTTAAAAAATGACATTAAACTCCATTTTTGGCTTTTAAAAAGTGTTCATAAATGCAATATTGAGATTAAAACAACTGCATTTGTTCCAAAAAAAATAAAAATAAAAAAAAATCTGCATTTGTTAAAAAAAAACAGCATTTGTTTTATAAAAAGACTGCACTGAACTTGTTTATAAAAAAAACTGCACTGATTAAAAAAAAAAAAAAACTACATTTGTTAAAACTAAAAAAAAAAACTGCATTTGTTAAAACTAAAAGAAAAATAGCATTTGTTGGAAACAAAAAACTGCATTTTTTCAAAACTTCAAACAAAAACTGCATATTAAAAAAAATCTGCATTTGTTATAAAAAAAGCATTTGTTTTAAAAAAGAAAACTGTATTTCTTCAAAAAAAAAAAAAAAAAAAAAGAGCTGCTGTTCAAAGAGACGAAAAAGGAAAAAAATCTTACAGAAGAACAGCTGCTGAAGGCTCGAGCTTCAGATGATGACGATCAGACAAGATTCGATTGAATTTGGATGAGAGCAAATTCTGCAGTTGAAAATGACCTAGCCGACGTCTTCGATCGCTTCGCTCTTTTTTTTAACTGTTCGATGCAAGCCGACTAACCCAAATTTGTTTCTAGTGGGCTCTATTTGGGCTGAATACGAAGAAAAAAAACAAGTGAAGCGCGCTTTTTTACTTCATCGCTTTTTTAGGGCTTCGCCGAATCGAGCGCTTTTCTGGCGCCTCGAGCACGGCTGGCGCCTCGATAGCCAGAAAAGCCCTAGGCAGGCGCCTAGGGCTTTTTGGTGCCTAGGCGAGCGCCTTGACTACACTGCTTGAAAGTTTTGTAATACTGTTTATGAGGGCTTTGAGAGCACCGGTTTTGATCGTTGCTGATCGGTTTTGATTGAATGATATGAGATGTGGTTACCACCGATCAGTGAGAGTTTTGAATGTGAAGATTAATTTTCAAGTACGATTACTGTGGCTATAATTGAAGGGGGAAAACCCTCAAATTTTATCAGCGGTTTTTCCATTAATTTTCTGAGTAGTTTCTCTTCGAGTGATACGTTTGATCACATTAAACATTTAAGCAACGTCTGGAAGTTTTTGTAATACTATTTATGAGGGCTTTGAGAACACCGACAATGATGGATTTTGATTGATTGATTGATATGCTGTTGCAACAAATCAGTGAGAGTTTTGAATGTGAAGATTAATTTATATATATGATTAGTGTGGGTATAATTGGAAGAAAGAAAATATTCACAACAGCTTAATTGGATGGGTTGCAAATTACCATCAAAATTACACTACACTGGCTTTAACCGTTAAAGAAACGGCAAGTAAGAAACATATAAGCAGGGCTTATGACGGCATCTGAAATAGAGTGTCATCCAAAACCAGTATAAAATAGAATTCCCAGCGCAGCTAGGTACCAAAGAAGCTAAAATTTGAGACCATGTACCTTACAGTAGAGGGTGTTTAACAATAGCTTTTAAGTCGCAAAACTAGCCGATACTTACGTTCTTTTTTTTTTTACTTAAAAGTAATAAATATGTTGTTGTCATAACCAACAAATATTTGCTTAATGACTTATTCCGAATTTTAGACCTTTTACAGCAATCTGAACGTAATTGTCACAACACTTTTACTTTTTACCATTGGCTCAAAAATAAGTTATCATTCAATATTTAATTTAAGGTAATTCAAGGCAAGTTGTTGCCAACGGAAGTATCAAATTTGCAGTGTAATCAACTAATCATGTCTGTCGTATTCCAGTCATGTAGCACGGCAGCACTTGCATATTGGGTATGAATAATAGTTGTTTTCGTATAAAACGATTATATGAAGGGAGAGTGGGGGGGGGGGGGGGGGGGCTTATCACTACTTCATTAATGAAAAAAAGGTGATCCATGCCAGCAACAATTCAGATAACTTAACTTGAGCAGCCAAAGCGGCTAAGGCTCAATATCCAGTTTGAGATATTAAAGTAATGTAGCAGTCAAAGATAACAAACCTGAGCGGAGCTAGGGAGATCGCTACCATTTCCGCTCTCAAGCTGATAAGGAAAATTGAAATCATGTTGTTGTACAGGTGAGCGGAAGACGGTACAGCCATCCCTCACAACAATAAAGCCACTGTCACCAAGGTTTACAGCATGAAGGCCCTGCAAATCCAAACTCATATTAAATATATTTTTCCCAGTTGTATAAGTAAGTTAAACTAAGATAAAATGATACCAAGTAAGCAACACTAAGGGAAAATTCGATGGTTTGTAATTTGGATAACCCCAACTAAACACAAAACCATACAACATGCATAATGGTTGCAGAAGATATGAAGATCTTGAATTAACACGCAATCCATATTACCGACACTTGTAGCACATGCAATCTCATTAAGCTAGTGCAAATAGGCCAAAAAATGATGTCCGTTGCTGAAACTGCTATACTCAACGCTACAAATATGCTAGCAAAAAAAAAAATCGATTTCTAACGGTACACAATCTAACCTTGTTAGTTAAAGCAATAATGCAGGCGGTTGAAGATCCCTTTGCTGTGGTAGATGTATATGCCTTTTCTAATACTCTAGCTGGATCAATAGACCCGCTAGGCTCTTCCTGAATTGCACTAACCGCATTCGACATCAGTTCTCTAGCATATTTTCCAGAATCAACACCAAGGTCTGCCCAGCCACCAACACCATCCGCAACACCAATCGCACGCCCATCAGTGCATATGAAATGAGCATCCTCTCCACCAGTTTCCTCTTTATCTGGATGTGGTAGGTAACAAGACCCTGATAATAGCTTTAAAGTTCCATCACAAGGCAGTTTCCTGTGAAAACCATAAAGAAGTTAATTACTCGTATTTTTTGTTGCTAACATCTTTACTTCTTAAAGGTTAAAACATGAGATTTTCTCATCGAAGGTGGTATTTAATCTTTACACTGTTGCCATTGTTCTAAAAGATTTTTGGCAATTAACATGAAGCTATCCAAAACTGCAATTGTAAACAATGCTGAGGAGAAGAATAAAGCATGTTTTTCCCACAAGTTGTATAAAAAACCGAAACCTGGTTTATACTTTATCATGTTCAACAATGACAATCTTATTGGTTATGGTTGGGGCCAATAAGCTAATCCGTTGCTCGTAATCTTAGAGGACAAACCTTGATTACTTGCATAGTGTTGGTCAGTATCATTCACTGTCTTAGCTATTAAGTTAAAACATTAGTTTTTCTCGTCAGAAACTGTATCTAAACTATAAACTATTGCTCATAGTTTTATACAATTTTGGATAATCCATATTTTGAAGCCATCCAAATCCGCACTCGCAAACAATGTTGAGAAGAATACTAAATGACACGTATTTTTACCACAACTTGCACCCAGAAGGAAAACCTAGTCCAAATTTGATATTCTTATAGTTACATATTCAACAATTATACTCTTCCCAGTTTGAACTAATTATTATGGGATTGTTGTTATTGTCAGCAACTCTTAAGGTTACGGGTTACCATTGTGCTATTCCCAATGTTGCTTAAAATTTGAACATAATTCCACTTTACAAGTCAAGGAATGCATTTCAACCATTGTAACGAATAAAAAAATGGATTTACTAAATTTGTAGGAGATTCCAAGAACACGGGAGAGAAATTAACCCAGCCAGAAAAAGCAGTGGTCAAGTCAAATAAGTCGACAGAGCATCCAATTTTGTCAGCAAATTTACTGGGTCAACAAAACTTGAGAATATAGTTATGAAAGGCACGCCAAGGCGCGTGCCATGGCGTAAGGCGCGGTGCAGCGCGGCTTTTTACGACAAGGCACGGCGAATATGGGAAGGCGCATGGCGCACAAAAGGCGCACTTTTCTAATAATCTGATGGTTTTTGCCTTTTTATTTTATTTTACATATTTTTTGCTACACATGAAATGTGCAGAAATTAGTACTAATCATATAATTATGTTACTTTTTTTTTTTTTTAAAGATTCTAGTGAAGAGCTTTTTATGTAATTCTTTTTGCACAATGATGGACATATGTAATTATTGGCATGGAAAATATATGTATTTTATCCAACACATGCTATTATTTTGGATTTTGGCTTTTAAAGACTATTGTACTTGGAATTCTCTATGTTTATGACATTATGTTTAAAGATTTTTTTACAAGATGGTTAAATAAATATATTTATTTGATATGTTTGGATAAATGAAGTATAAATCATGTTGAAATTTCTGAGTTAATTATCATGTATGATAAATTAAAAAAAAAAATACACTTGCGCTGTAAATACAAAAGGAGCGTCATTTGCCATGCCTTGCGCCGTGGCTCCTGGAAGGTTTTGCGTCACGCCACTAAAAACTATGCTTGGGAAACACAACTATGCTGACAGAAAAAATGATTTTGTTGGCCAAACAGAGTTCGGATGAAGATGCAGTGAACTGCACGCTATTGGTGGAGCTAAATCAATATGCCTAAAGAGTGATACTGAGAAATGCAGATTTGACCGAGTATTTGTTTGCTGAGTTTTTTAAGGTGATACGTTAGAAATACATTTGAATTAAACAAAATATTCGTTAGTTATGAATTTAAATCTACCTGTTCATATCATTAAACCTCGGAATCATGGCTCCAAATTCCGGCTAACACACTAAAATTCCGGACATTCCATCCCACTTCTGGTGTTGTGTGTACACACACGTACAAAAAAAAAAAAAAAAAAAAAAAAAAAAAAACAGAACAGCACCCCTAAAAGCCACACCCCCCCCCCCCTCCTCCCTTTTTTTGATTTCAACCATACGCTCCGCTTCTCTCTCCCCCTCAAAATATTAGTTAAATAGAAACTTGTAGATGATATTGGGGCGCTGCAAAACACGGGTGCGGTGGAGCGCACCTATAGGTATGTGTGTGTGTGTGTGTGTGTGTGTGTAGGCACACACAAACATACGTACAGCTTCTGAATGCCTAGAGGGTGGAAAATAGTTTTCAGCAAAGAAAACGAAAAGAAGCTGATTCTAGTAAAGCAAACAAAACAAAATTTTGATTCGATCAAACTTTTTTTGAATTTCTTTTTACCTAAGTTGAAATTTAGTGCTTAGATTGTAGAACTGTTCAAGCTTCAGAACGCTTGATGAACTGCAATGAGCAGGCATTGTTTTTCTGCTCATTTCATGTTTACATGTTGAGATGAAGAAGAATCGAGACTATAAAATGGAACGAGGCCGGCAGTATACATTTACACATGCTATCAGTCTAACTAAATCAGCTTTTCTTCAATGAGGATAGTAGGTTTTTATTTTGGGCTGATTTTGGGCCTGTTTCTTCGCGAAGTTGGATTTTTTTTTTTCTTGCCAAACCAGGCAAAAAATTTAACTTGTATGTAAAATATGTACTAGCATATCAAAAAATAAATAAAAATGCAAGGAAATCCGGAAATGGAATTAAAACAGTATTACCGAAATTTCTGAAACAGAACTGAAATTACAACAATACTAAGTGTCCAGAATGGAATCAAAAAACAGAATTTTAAACCTTGCTCAGAAGAGATTACCCAGGTCAATGTTACATTGGCATAATCATTAGGCAAAACCCTGAAAAAATTAGGAAACATAACACCATGATACCAAAAACTTGTAAGTTTGGAGCGTTAATGTTCCACATCTTTAAAGTTACTGAATATAAGAATGTCAGATCATTGTAAATTCCAATAATAAAACAAAAGGAATGTGTAAATAAGAACGCCTAAAACTCCAAGAAATATGAATGCGTATATTGATATATACCAAATGTTATTAAAGAAGGCTAATGCATTGCAGAAATCATAAAGAAGGCTAATGCAACATATAATAACACACCTAAGTAATATAGCGTGGTATCTAAATTTCATATTCATCCAAACCAAATTTGTGTCATCACAAAACTGAACACAATGCATGCATCATATGTATAAATGTATATGGTAGGATCTGTGTGATATAACAAATGAGAAAAGATAGTTTAACTCATCACACAATAACCATATGGAATTTATTCATATGTATTGAAGAAAAATATGAACAACACAATCAAGTTGCTAAGGAAAAAATGAACTAGGATAACAGAACATTAATATACTACAGCAAGAACTAGAACAGGAGTAAGTGTGAGTTTAGAAACATACTGATCTGTGGTAACTGATGAATTTCCAAGTTCTTCCCTTTGACCACCATCTAAAGAAACATCACTTGCTGTCCAAGCAGAATATGAAGACGAACATGACGTGTGAAAATCCCTTGCCCACATATCCATATAAAGTCCGGCCTTGCTATTTGGTCCTACCGTATTACATGACAGACACCTATAAGCCATGTTACCACCCTTGGTATCCCGACTTCTCAAATTCCCACTTACTCTTTTACAATACTCAACGCACTTTCCACCAAATGAGAGTTCAACGCTACTAGCATTAGGTTTCAACGTACGCGCACTCCTCCAATTTAAATTTTCTGATTGCCGTACACCCAGTCCAGTGCTACCCATCAAAGAACTACCACTGCAAGACATCATATTTCTTTGTAAAATGTTACCGGAAGCCTTTTGCGTTGATCCACCAAGACCAATTACTGCTTCTAATGCAGCTTTAAGATCAACTGTACGAACTGGGTGAGTTGAACCGCTTAGCGTGGAAATAGGCTTGGATATACAAATACCCGAATTCAAAAACTGAGAGTTTTGCCCGTTATTAAACAGAAATCCAGCTAAGGTGCGCAGCAGCTTTCGCTTCAAAAAAAGTTTTGGTGGCATCTTCTTTTCGCAACCAAAGATGCAAATCAGAAATCTAACACATTCAAACAGAGAGTTACTCAGCACCAGAATCCGATCAAAATAAAACGTTACCCTTACCAAAACTTCGAACCAAGGAAAAAAAGAAGAAGAACAAGGGAAAAAAAATATGAGGTAAAAATCGAACCTTCGATGACGGGATTAGTGATACTGCGAGGCCCAACCCTAATTAGAGCAACCATAAATAGCCTACGGCTGAAAAGAAGGCGGCAAAGAAAGGGGAAAGGCAAAACCTAACCCTGAAATTTTGACAGGGTCAGAAGCTCAGCCCGATATTTTAAGCCAAGGATTTGGGAATAGCAAATAATGTTTGTACGGGTTTTAAATTGTGGTTTCTGAAAAGGAGTTTGGGGAAATCTGGATTTAAAATGCTGAAAAAGGTCAAACCCTAAAATATTGGAGATATACGTGACTTCATTCGATCCACGATGACACTTTAAGAGATGGGAATCTTTAGACCAAGTGAGAACTTTTTGTTGACCCTAGATGGGGCCACGGTGTTAGTGGCCCCACACCACTAACACAGTTAGTGGTGTCAAAGTGACCCCAGTTAAAATGGGGTCACCAAAGTCGTATTGAGACCAAGTCCCAATATCTCATTCAGTGGTTAACCAATCAATCAATTTATAGCTTAGAAACGGAAATAATTTAGAATGCAATGGATTTTTTTTCCCAGAATTTCCTAAAGGCAAAATATTCCACTTTCAAATATCCTCCTCAACAAATAAAATTATTTCAGTTTTATTTTATTTTAGAAAAAATATGTCTTTCAAATTCTTTTTTCTTCGTTAATCGATCAATTACTATTTAGAAATAGAAACTATTTGTCGTACAACGGAAATTATTCAGATTTTCTAAAACAAAAAGTATTGCAATTTCTAAGATGACGATTTTCCTTATTATATTCAATTATAGTTGTAATTGTTGAGGTCCCACTTTTCTTATGAATGTGTTGTTGGAATAAAATATATTTAAGTATACAATTATTTATTTGTTAAACTACTTTAAGAAAATTGTTATATAATATTTTTTATTAGCTTTTCGTTCTTTTTGAAACGAACATAGTGAATTGCATAAGTGTGAACATACTAGTTAGACTTCAAGTAAATGTAAGGTATTGATATAAAGTAAAAGTTACATAGAAAATGAAAAATTCCACACTAAAAGCATCTTTCAGAATGGAAATACAAGAATACATTCTGGGGAATATACAATGGCTTACAGCTAAATTTTAATGATAATAACTAATATGACTCTAGCTCTGTGCAGTTTATGCCCCCGTTATTACCCGTCATATCCCCGCTATATCATATAGCGGGTTTCTAATGCTACGCTATTTCCAAATAGCCTCTGAAATAGCATTTCACTTTATACCCCGCTATATTCCGACATTCCCGATATATCCCACTATTTCAGCTATATTACGCTATATCTTATGTAAGAGAAATGAATTAAAAATGACATTTATGCATTATAAAATTATTCTTAAATATAGTTTTTTAACATATATTTTTCAGAATATAAAATAATATAATATTTTATTCAATTTAGTTAAACTAAATAAAAGTTTACACTTATTTACATATATTTGCTTATGCTTTTATTTAAAATTAAGAATGTACGAATTATAATTAAGTTGAATGTTAATTTTTAATTTATTTACCATTTATATATAGTGTGCTACTATTTATACCCCTATTTACACTTTTGGCCACCAAAACTAAAAGCACCCCAAATATTTCAAATTTTCTCTGCTGACTACCATCTAAATTAATAACCAAAAAATGCAGAGGCTACCAGCTCCTTTCTCTACATCATCAGATTAATGTAGTCTGCGAATCAAATACCTAAAATCAATTAGTCCAACAAAAAATTAACGTAGTCCATTTTCATAACCACACTAGCAATTTTAGTTTTTATAAATGAGTACTTACTTCATCTGTTGTGAAATGATTCGTCAAATCAACATTTATGTCTTTTGAGTCGTTTGATCAAACATCTTGCATCATATTATTACAACCATCATGTTTATCGTCCAATTTATCATCATTCAAATACCCCATCTATCAAACGACAAAAAAGTTAATGTATCAATTTGTAAAAGAAGATACTTAAGTTATGCAGATAAAAACCTTACAAGTCAAAACTTACATTGTCATTATCTATTATAATGTCGTCAAATTTAATGTCCTCCAAACTTGAAATTTCCAACGGAGCTGAAAAAATATTCTAAAACGCAATGGAAAACCCTAACCGTTAAAAAATCCCTAACAACCTAATAGAAAGAAAAAATCAAGCAATTCTAACATCTTTTTTATGTTAATCTTCCATCACTATTAAACACAAAAGAACATCAGTTTTTGTTAGGGTTTGAAATTATAGAGAAGCACATGTTTTACTTAAGAGAAGTACGGTGGTGAATTACTGAGTGAGGAATAATATATGGTGGCCAGAAGAATATAAAAAATAATCATTTGTATTAAATTTAGGAAGGTGACCGAAAGTGTAAACCACGGTGTGAATAATAGCACCCTATATATATGCAAAAGCATTAAATACGAGTTTTATATGTTATTTCAGACTCATCCGCTATATCCTGCTATTTTCTCGCTTTATTCCCGCTACAACTTTTTGCGTCTCCACTGCATTGGATTCGCTAAGCGCTTTACCTGCAAAACTCTAGCCTAAACATTCGTGAAGAAAAACGGTAAAACAAGTCAATTATTATCCATGCAAGAAATAATAAATATATAGAGAATAAAAAATTAACGGTTATATATTCATAGTAATAATAAAATGTAGTAATTAAGTGTTCAATACAAGTCGTTATAGACTTATAGTTATTCTAAGTAAGTAAATTGACAAACGATGATAAGATTTATCCATTTCAGTGTCGATTGATGTAGCTTGGTGAGATGGGTTGAATAAGATCAAAAATTAACTTAGTGTTCGCCATTGATCATCTTAAGCATACGATTATATACTCTGGAATGCAAATAGCACTATACTGCATCAATACCCAAATCATTTCTTGATATTAAATACCAGCGTCAAGATAAGGTTGGACGTCAAATATTATCCTATCCATCGATAACTAGTAAATTTAAAAATAGAAATACAAATTTTTTGTTCAACGTAAACAAATTACAATCTTGCAAATCAGATAAATACAAAAAATGTATAGATATGGTTGCTATAAATAGTTTTAAGAAGTTCACGTGCATTACATGCGTGTAATGTCAATTTTTTTTATAGCAAAAACTGATACTTTATTCAAACAGAAATATTTTATTTAAATAAAGCACTCATTTTGATGTCATGTGATTCGAAATCATGACATCTAGAACCATTTTTGAAGTATCATACCATTGGTATAACGATCCGATAATTTTGACGTTAGATATGAAGTTAATTTAAGATCTAACATTGAGAATCAATATTTATACTTGGAATTTAACTTAGGAATTTGAATCAGATCTATTTGAGCCCGTGTTTTGAATAAAAATTTAAAATATGAATTTAATTTTGAAATTTAGTATTTGAGATACGTTCAAATAAACATAGCGGAGGAATAATTTTCGTTGTAAAATATATAAGTGTTAACCCGGTTATAAACTCGAAAGAGATATTCGAAGAGTTCAAGTAAAAATAAGTTAACATGACCTTAGAATTAGGTACAACTTTGTTGGGAGGTCTTTAAAGGAACAAGAAGAAGGCACCAAAAGTTTCGAGCCAAAATAGTTAACTCCATGGACCGGTACCGATCCATAGAGTCATAGTATTTTGACTTGCGACTTGTGCCAGCTCTCAAGCAAGCCTTTTGACCAAGTTTGATTGCCAATATGAACAATTTACACATGTGGATTTGATGGACCGAAGGAAGAAATATACGTTGTGAGGCGACAAATATGCAACTACGATCAAATAAAGTCATTTCAGTACCTACTTTGCAAATACAATCTAGAAAACCAAAGTATGACATTAGTGCAAGCCGCGATGCAAAATAGTGCATCTCTATGGACCGATACCGAGATAGTGTATTTTGAGTCGCGACTTTTGAAGCGGCTTCCTTTATGTGACTTCGAGCTTTCTAGCATATAGACTTAGCCCAATATCATCTATCACTCCTATAAATACCCTCTATGCTCCAACATGAAAGGGGGGGGTGTAATGACCCGCATCTTCAGCGGTATAATAATTAATTTATTTAATTATTTAAAGAGTGGTTTAGAGAATTTAAACGGTTGTTTAATTAAACAAAAATGAATATTTAATTAAAATAATAATTAAATAATATATTTAAATTCCAGAATAGTCGGAAATAGTAGAATTCACAATACGATGTGAACTGGATCATATATAAGCTATAATTCAGTTTAGAGTTGAATTATAATAATGAATATATTATATAAACGAAGTTTGAACGTAGAATTTATAATATAATTAAAATCGAGCTCAAAATGGTGCTGCAGTTCGTAAATTGGCGATTCGAACTTCAACTGAATGTACAGGGCTCGTTTTTAATCGGATTTCTGTGAAATAAGAAACGTGTGGAACTGGTAGAGTATATCTTTCTAATGGAAGAGAAAAATCAGGATTTCATCATGTAGATTTTGAGATATGTCCAAATCAAATTTTTAAATAGTCGCTATAGAATCGTTTATCGACCGTATCGGTTTATTCGATATAACTAGAGATCGGGTTTGAAATTAGACAAGATTCTTTTGAGACATAATGATAATTTAATTTTTAGAATTTTACTGTAATTTTTAATTAATTAAATAAGAAACTTTTTATTTGGAGTATTTTGCACCCTTAATCAGCGATTTTGGGGTTTCAAAATATGAGCTAATCTACCAGTATTATTATATTTTTGGGATCGGGGCACTGAGCTCGTCACAACGGTATATTTATTTCTGTCGACAGCAGTCTGTATGTTCGCAAAGTTTAATTAACGAGTGTGGCGGATCCTTTATATCATATATATGATGGTTCTTACTCACGGTCTTCCTTCCTCGGTGCTACATAATCCACGTCTCCTCTATTCTCACCACAGAAAACATACTTGGTGTCCACGGAGACACGTCTGAAAATTTAAGCCTTCAAAAGGAAAATGTTGTAACCCTAAACATTTTTGCTCCTCTGGTAAATCGGATGTAGCCGCCACAACTAAACTCTTCAAGAAATTGTATAAAATCAACTGCTCCACGAAATAACACCAAACTGGATCCATTCAACTCGTGAACGAAAGAGCTTCGCAGCACCGGTCTTTATGTTGGGTGTGACGAACATTACTGGAGCTCGACATCTGGGTTGGCCGAGCTAGGGCTGAGGGACGTTGGCGATTCAAGTGTTGGTGAGCTCGAGCTTGGGTTCGAGAGTACTGATGAGAAGGCGAGGTGATGGGGTGAGTGCGGCGCGAGTTTTGGGGTCTGGGAAGCGGTATGCGGGTGCTTCAATGTAGCGCGTGTATGGGTTCTTCACAGGGAGGATGGGCGCTCAAAAGGCTTCAACATTTGTGGGAATATTTGAAGGGACAGAGTGCACACGTGAGATGGTAAGAGAAGATGAGTTGTGGTCTTTGAATCAGTGAGGAGGCAGTAGTTGTGAAATTATGAAGAGCACGGTGAAGTTGAATGCTGGAGCTCACGTAGGAATGAAAAGTGGAAGGAGGAACCATACTTACTCGAGTTTGCAAAAGAACGTTTGCATGGGGTTGGTTAAACGAAGAATGGGAGTGACAGAGTTTTCAGTAGCGAAGTTTAAGGGTAGTTCGCGGGTTCAGTGATGGGTTTTGTTTTATTCGGGAGGAGTAACAGAAGCTACGGGGAAGAGGACTCCACTTGGACGGTATAAAACTGATGCGGGTATGGGCTTTAATGAAGAGGGTGAGCCCAATTGATTTGAGTAATGAAATTAAATAATACAAATATGTATTTAAGCTTGTAAATTTAATATCTTCGTGATACGATATCAGAATCCAGCGGAACAAGACCGTCAGGATCGTATGGACGGTGGCTACACAATGAGACCGACTGGAAGTAATTCTGAGCTCGTTACAATTTATAGCAAAATAAATTGTCCATCTGAATCAAGCGATGGTTATCGTTATTAACGATGATAATCCAATGTGAGTAAATCTCACTAACTATGAACAGCTTATAATTTCATGTTGTATTTTTAGAACTGTTAAATATAGGCTGATTGACTGTGTGTTGACTGTTTGATTGAACAGCTAGTCAGATAGTTGAATTTCTATATTGATTCTGTTTAACAGAATATATCTTATGGGACTGAAAGTGATGTTGATTTTATTGTGTAACATCTGTGGATGCAAGGAAACAAGTTAGAGGAATCCGACTGGATTCCTCAACAGTTATTTTATTGTTTTTCATATATTATGATATATGATGTGGTTTATAATCTGAGGTTGATTATATGTATTTGGACGATATTGGTCATCGTGATATGATGTGTTAAGTACCATAAAATATCGGAATGGGAAAAGGAGATTTTCAAAGTGATATTGAAAACAGAATATGTATAAATTGGAATATTTATAAATAAGAAATATTTATAAATTGGAATAATTATAAAGTGAATTATTTATTTAGGATAAATAAATAAGATGTTATAAAATGGACTATTTACTTAAAAAATAAATAGGAGATAATAAGTGAGATATTTATTTGTTAAATAAATAGGATAAGATAATGGATTTATTTATTTGTTAAATAAACAGAATAAGGAAAGGACATATTTATTTGTTAAATAAATAGGGTTATTAAAGGAAACATTTAGAATAAATAAATAAATAGGATATTAAACGGATTATTTATTTGGGAAATGAATAAGTTATAAAAGAGATGTTAAGCAAAATAAATGGAATAAAGGATTTTCTATATAGAAAATAAATAGAGGAGTTAATCGAATCGAGTTAATCGAACAAAGTAAATCAAATAGAGTTAAGAAAAATTAGAAACTGACTAGATATTAGTAAATTGAATGGTTTTCTAAGTGTCGATCTGATGTTGGTTTCGGCCTTTGGGGTTTATACTTAGAGAATTGTTCTCCTACTAGTTTACAGTCAGGGACTGATAGTTGTGAAATGATAGTGATATGTAAATAATAATGGAAATGTTTTCCAGTGTTAATAACATATATTTTCTAAAACATAGAAAATAAGGAAATATGAATATATATATATATATATATGATTGATCGATATAATGTCCTCCTGGAAATAATATCGTTGTTTGCACACCTGTTTTTCTTTGATGGTTAAATCACAGACTATCGAAGTTTTGACCATTTTAACGTTGTTAATATGGAGAGACTGGTTGGATTATTATCCAAAGAACCACTCTGTAATGGCATAAGCGTTGTGAATCATATATGCCAAAGATAATTGAAGACGGAGTAAAGTGCAAGGGATATTGTATAAGTCTTAGATAACAGTGCCTAAGATGGATGTACTGAATAGTGCCTTCGGTTCATCCTGTTCCTGGATGACTTGTATGGATGAATGTCTGACAGAGTATTTCCAGAAAGGTCACGAACATTGATTTCTTCAACCGTACCAAGAGTGGAAGCAGAGAAGGAAACTTCTTTCGCTAACACGTAATGTACCGTTGTAGACGTCAATTAGTGATTTTCGATGGATCTGACAATGTGGCATTCGAAGTGAATCTGATGTGATGATGAAGCATAACCTCAAGCCTCATCAACCGGTAAATGACAGAAATCGGGCAGGCAGCATGGCTAAGTCGGTCGCTCCGAAGTAGGGTGTATAATCACCTGATCTAGAGTTTCATTTATTTCTAAAAATCTATTGTCGATAATGTCCCATTCGGGAAACGGTTGTAGATCCCAACCGTTGGTGATATACATTTGATACACTCAAGCGATATGAGTGGTCGGTCATGTGTGGCCGGGTTGCAAGATGTTCTTGTTGAACCCAATGTATTCCTTTCTAGAGGTACACTAGCGAAAGGTGGTTCCATACCTTGTCATAGTTGGAAATCCATTACGCAATACGTGCTTGCGGTTTTAATTGTATACTATATATGTAGAACATGAGATAAAAGCGTTTCTGCTAGATGATTATTATATTGTGGTTGATAGACATTATTATAATATCAAAAGGTTTTTGATATAAAGATATTTTGGATTCTCATAAGGGAAAAACCCGTTCCGTTATACGGCGTGGTCTTATGAGATATCATTTACCTGCTTGAACTGTTTTAAACTGTTTTACTCACACCAGTCCCATGACTGACCCGGAGTTTATTTTATTTTGTTTTCCCTAAACTCTTGGGTGCCCAATTTTGTACGGGCAGTCAAGTAGTCAGGATTTACAGATACTTGAAGAGCTGGAGCAGGAGGCTTCAGGATCACATAGCTATAGTTTATTTCCGCTGTGTTGTAAGTGTTGTACTCTGATAATGTTATTGTATACATATACTGATTTTATTTCAAGGATATATTGTCTATTATATGTTATTTGTTCCGCTGTGAGGTTCGTGTTACTCTGATGTTGTGTTCTTCTTCTTCTTCTATTCTAAGTTTCTATCTTATCTTTCCTCACCCTCTAATTTCTTTCATTAATGACCGGTATTTTCGATCCTTGGATGTTCGATATGTGTTGTATATCGGATAACCAAGATTGTCAAAAACCCGGGTCATTACAGTTGGTATTAGAGCTTAAGTTAAGTGAATTACCTTGGCTCTGTGGCGTGACTCGGTAGAGATAGGGTTAGTAACAACCTAGATTGAGTTGAGTGTATATATACGATTGAACGTTTTTGTTATTGATATAAAAAAATTATATTGTGGAGATTTATTGGTTGAGTCATTTATGTGTTCTGGTCGATCAGTTTGATCCACTGTATCGGTAGGAGTTGGTAAACACTTGAATACGATGAACCGTCATGGTATGTTTTGAAAAGAGGGTAAATGAAATAATTTTACCTAAATTATATTTTGATATAAAGGATTTATATTAGAATGATTATAATATAGTGGATATATTGGTTGTTACTATAATCGAGTAAGATTATAGGTAAAATGGTTAAGTAAATAACCAATCAGAATTCGTATAAGTGTTACGAAATGAATTGAATCTGAAATTTAAACCAGAAATTGAATTAAAATTCTGGAAAATTGGATAAGTGTTTGTAAATGGATTTGGATTAAAAATAAGGAAAATTTAAGATCCTGGGAGATTTTAAATTGTTTTACAAGCAGTGTGAATTATATTTTGAAATGAATTTCAAAGTGGAAATGTTTAGGATTGGTTTTATAGTATTGAACTCACTTCGATCACTGGAAAATAGATTCTGATGATGACAGCTGCATCATCAGTATTCATTTTCAAGTTGTAAGTGACGAATTACTACCAAAGATACTGTTTTGAATGTGTTTTGGGAAAGACAAGTTGTGTTGAATTTCAAAAGGGAAAATTTTATTTTTTAAAAGGTAAACTATTTTAAAAAATCCCAGGGAAAGACTGTTTGAATTAAAAACAAATTTAACAGAAATTTGTGAAAGAAAAATTGAATTAAAGATAAAGCCAGTTCAGTGTTAATTGAATTGAATTGAATTTGAATTGGAACCAGATTAAGGGATTATGAGTTTAAAATCAAGCATAATACTTGAATTTGAAATGGAATTTGGCTTGGATATAAGCGAATGGTTGGATGTATGGACAAGAACTGATTGGAGTTCGATTGTGATGGCATTGGTATCTGCTGAATTGGCAGCAGATGAAAAGGATAGAGTTGATATGCCGACAAAAGGTTTATATTTCTAATGGATATAAGATTTATGAGCCGAATTGGCAAGCCGCTTGGCTGTTTAATTTTCTTTTGGGTTGGAGATGGCCCAGAGAGGCGAGTTGGAGTTTGACCGATTGACCAGTAGAAAGGAGGTGCTGGCGAAATTTTTCGAAAAGTTAAGGAGTTAGAAAATTTTCAGGATTTTTGAAAATTTTCGTTGGCAAGAATTGATTAATATTTTAATTGAAATTAAATTGGTTCAGTTGAAACCGAATGTAAGAAGTGAACAAATAAGTTCTAACCAGTCAATAGGGTTTGTCCTCTACCTTAGCAATTTCGAGGACGAAATTATTTTAAGTGGGGAAGAATGTAATGACCCGCATCTTCAGCGGTATAATAATTAATTTATTTAATTATTTAAAGAGTGGTTTAGAGAATTTAAATGGTCATTTAATTAAACAAAAATGAATATTTAATTAAAATAATAATTAAATAATATATTTAAATTCCAGAATAGTCGGAAATAGTAGAATTCACAATACGATGTGAACTGGATCATGTATAAACTATAATTTAGTTTAGAGTTGAATTATAATAACGAATATATTATATAAACGAAGTTTGAACGTAGAATTTATAATATAATTAAAATTGAGCTCGAAATGACGCTGCAGTTCGTAAATTGGCGATTCGAACTTCAACTAAATGAACAGGGCTCGTTTTTAATCGGATTTCTGTGAAACAAGAAACGTGTGGAACTGGTAGAGTATATCTTTCTAATGGAAGAGAAAAATCAGGATTTCGTCATGTAGATTTTGAGATATGTCCAAATCAAATTTTTAAATAGTCGCTATAAAATCGTTTATCGACCATATCGGTTTATTCGATATAACTAGAGATCGGGTTTGAAATTAGAGAAGGTTCTTTTGAGACATAACGATAATTTAATTTTTAGAATTTTACTGTAATTTTTAATTAATTAAATAAGCAAATTTTTATTTGGAGTATTTTGCACCCTTAATCAGCGATTTTGGGGTTTCAAAATATGAGCTAATCTACCGGTATTATTATATTTTTGGGATCGGGGCACTGAGCTCGTCGCAACGGTATATTTATTTCTGTCGGCAGCAGTCCGTACGTTCGCAAAGTTTAATTAACGAGTGCGGCGGATCCTTTATATCGTATATATGATGGTTCTTACTCACGGTCTTCCTTCCTCGGTGCTACATAATCCACGTCTCCTCTATTCTCACCACAGAATACATACTTGGTATCCACGGAGACACGTCTGAAAATTTAAGCCTTTAAAAGGAAAACGTTGTAACCCTAAACATTTTTGCTCCTTTGGTAAATCGGATGTAGCCTCCACAACTAAACTCTTCAAGAAATTGTATAAAATCAACTGCTCTATGAAATAACACCAAATTGGATCCATTCAACTCGTGAACGAAAGAGCTTCGCAACACCGGTCTTTATGTTGGGTGGGACGAACATTACTGGAGCTCGACATCTGGGTTGGCCGAGCTAGGGCTGAGGGACGTTGGCGATTCAAGTGTTGGTGAGCTCGAGCTTGGGTTCGAGAGTACTGATGAGAAGGCGAGGTGATGGGGTGAGTGTGGCGCAAGTTTCGGGGTTTGGGAAGCGGTGTACGGGTGCTTGAATGTAGCGCCTGTATGGGTTCTTCACAGGGAGGATGGGTGCTCAAAAGGCATCAACATTTGTGGGAATATTTGAAGGGACAAAGTGCATACGTGAGATGGTAAGAGAAGATGGAGTTGTGGTCTTTGAATCAGTGAGGAGGCGGTAGTTGTAAAATTATGAAGAGCACAGTGAAGTTGAATGCTGGAGCTCACGTGGGAATGAAAAGTGGAAGGAGGAACCATACTTACTCGAGTTTGCAAAAGAACGTTTGCATGGGGTTGGTTAAACGAAGAATGGGAGTGACAGAGTTTTCAGTAGCGGAGTTTAAGGGTAGTTCACGGGTTCAGTGATGGGTTTTGTTTTATTCGGGAGGAGTAACAGAAGCTACGGGGAAGAGGACTCCACTTGGACGGTATAAAACTGATGCGGGTATGGGTTTTAATGAAGAGGGTGAGCCCAATTGATTTGAGTAATGAAATTAAATAATACAAATATGTATTTAAGCTTGTAAATTTAATATCTTCGTGATACGATATCAGAATCCAGCGAAACAAGATCCGTCAGGATCGTATGGACGGTGGCTACACAATAAGACCGACTGGAAGTAATTCTGAGCTCGTTACAATTTATAGCAAAATAAATTGTCCGTCTGAATCAAGCGATGGTTATCGTTATTAACGATGATTGTCCAATGTGAGTAAATCTCACTAACTATAAATAGCTTATAATTTCATGTTGTATTTTTAGAACTGTTAAATATTGGTTGATTGACTGTGTGTTGACTGTTTGATTGAACTGCTAGTCAGTTAGTTGAATTTCTATATTGATTCTGTTTAACAGAATATATCATATGGAACAGAAAGTGATGTTGATTTTATTGTGTAACATCTGTGGATGCAGGGAAACAGGTTAGAGGAATCCGACTGGATTCCTCAATAGTTATTTTATTGTTTTTCATATATTGTGATATATGATGTGGTTTATAATCTGTGGTTGATTATATGTATTTGGACGATATTGGTCATCGTGATATGAAGTGTTAAGTACCATAAAATATCGGAATGGGAAAAGGAAATTTTCAAAGTGATATTGAAAACAGAATATGTATAAATTGGAATATTTATAAATAAGAAATATTTATAAATTGGAATAATTATAAAGTGAATTATTTATTTAGGATAAATAAATAAGATGTTATAAAATGGACTATTTACTTAGAAAATAAATAGGAGATAATAAGTGAGATATTTATTTGTTAAATAAATAGGATAAGATAATGGATTTATTTATTTGTTAAATAAATAGAATAAGGAAAGGACATATTTATTTGTTAAATAAATAGGGTTATTAAAGGAAACATTTAGAATAAATAAATAGGATATTAAACGGATTATTTATTTGGGAAATGAATAAGTTATAAAAGAGATGTTAAGCAAAATAAATGGAATAAAGGATTTTCTATTTAGAAAATAAATAGAGGAGTTAATCGAATCGAGTTAATCGAACAGAGTAAATCAAATAGAGTTAAGCAAAATTAGAAACTGACTAGAGATTAGTAAATTGAATGGTTTTCTAAGTGTCGATCTGATGTTGGGTTCGGCCTTCGGGGTTTATACATAGAGATTTGTTCTCCTACTATTTTACAGTCAGGGACTGATAGTTGTGAAATGATAGCGATATGTAAATAATAATGGAAATGTTTTCCAGTGTTAATAACATATATTTTCTAAAACATAGAAAATAAGGAAATATGAATATATATATATATATATATATATATATGATTGATGATTGATCGATATAACGTCCTCATGGAAATAATATCGTTGTTTGCACACCTATTTTTCTTTGATGGTTAAATCACAGACTATCAAAGTTTTGACCATTTTAACGTTGTTAATATGGAGAGACCGGTTGGATTATTATCCAAAGAACCACTCTGTATTGGCATAAGCGTTGCGAATCATATATGCCAAAGATAATTGAAGACGGAGTAAAGTGCAAGGGCTATTATATAAGTCTTAGATAACAGTGCCTAAGATGGATGTACTGAATAGTGCCTTCGGTTCATCCTGTTCCTGGATGACTTGTATGGATGAATGTCTGATAGAGTATTTACAAAAAGGTCACGTACATTGATTTCTTCAACCGTAAGAAGGGTGGAAGCAGAGAAGGAAACTTATTTCGCTAACACGTATTGTACCGTTGTAGACGTCAATTAGTGATTTTCGATGGATCTGACAATGTGGCATTCGAAGTGAATCTGATGTGATGATGAAGCATAACCTCAAGCCTCATCAACCGGTAAATGACAGAAATCGGGCAGGCAGCATGGCTAAGTCGGTCGCTCCGAAGTAGGGTGTATAATCACCTGATCTAGAGTTTCATTTATTTCTAAAAATCAATTGTCGATACTGTCCCATTCGGGAAACGGTTGCTGATCCCAACCGTTGGTGATATACATTCGATACACTCAAGCGAAATGAGTGGTCAGTCATGTGTGGCCGGGTTGTAAGATGTTCTTGTTTAACCCAATGTATTCCTTTCTAGAGGTACACTAGCGAAAGGTGGTTCCATACCTTGTTATAGTTGGAAATCCATTACCCAATACGTGCTTGCGGTTTTGATTGTATACTATATATGTAGAACGTGAGATGAAAGCGTTTCTGCTAGATGATTATTATATTGTGGTTGATAGACATTATTATAATATCAAAAGGTTTTTTATATAAAGATATTTTGGATTCTCATAAGGGAAAGACCCGTTCCGTTATACGGCGTGGTCTTATGAGATATCATTTACCTGCTTGAACTGTTTTAAACTGTTTTACTCACACTAGTCCCATGACTGACCCGGAGTTATTTTGTTTTGTTTTCCCTAAACTCTTGGGTGCCCAATTTCGTACGGGCAGTCAAGTAGTCAAGATTTACAGATACTTGAAGAGCTGGAGCAGGAGGCTTCAGGATCACATAGCTATAGTTTATTTCTGCTGTGTTGTAAGTGTTGTACTCTGATAATGTTATTGTATACATATACTGATTTTATTTCAAGGATATATTATCTATTATATGTTATTCGTTCCGCTGTGAGGTTCGTGTTACTCTGATGTTGTGTTCTTCCTCTTCTTCTATTCTAAGTTTCTATCTTATCTTTCCTCACCCTCTAATTTCTTTCATTAATGACCGGTATTTTCGATCCTTGGATGTTCGATATGTGTTGTATATCGGATAGCCAAGATCGTCAAAAACCCAGGTCATTACAGTTGGTATCAGAGCTTAAGTTAAGTGAATTACCTTGGCTCTGTGGCGTGACTCGGTAGAGATAGGGTTAGTAACACCCTAGATTGAGTTCAGTGTATATATACGAGTGAACGTATTTGTTATTGATATAAAAAAATTATATTGTGGAGATTTATTGGTTGAGTCATTTATGTGTTCTGGTCGATCAGTTTGATCCACTGTATCGGTAGGAGTTCGTAAACACTTGAATACAATGAACCGTCATGGTACGTTTTGAAAAAAGGGTAAATGAAATAATTTTACCCAAATTATATTTTGATATAAAGGATTTATATTGGAATGATTATAATATAGTGGATATATTAGTTGTTATTATAATCGAGTAAGATTATAGGTAAAATGGTTATGTAGATAACCAATCAGAATTCGTATAAGTGTTACGAAATGAATTGAATCTGAAATTTAAACCAGAAATTGAATTAAAATTCTGGAAAATTGGATAAGTGTTTGTAAATGGATTTGGATTAAAAATAAGGAAAATTTAAGATCTTGGGAGATTTTAAATTGTTTTACAAGCAGTGTGAATTATATTTTGAAATGAATTTCAAAGTGGAAATGTTTAGGATTGGTTTTATAGTATTGAACTCACTTCGATCACTGGAAAATAGATTCTGATTATGACAGCTGCATCATCAGTATTCATTTTCAAGTTGTAAGTGACGAATTACTACCAGAGATACTGTTTTGAATGGGTTTTGGGAAAGACAAGTTGTGTTGAATTTCAAAAAGGAAAATTTTATTTTTTCAAAGGTAAACTGTTTTAAAAACTCCCAGGGAAAGACTGTTTGAATTAAAAACAAATTTAACAGAAATTTGTGAAAGAAAAATTGAATTAAAGATAAAGCCATTTCAGTGGTAATTGAATTGAATTGAATTTGAATTGGAACCAGATTAAGGGATTATGAGTTTAAAATCAAGCATAGTACTTGAATTTGAAATGGAATTTGGCTTGGATATAAGCGAGTGGTTGGATGTATGGACAAGAACTGATTGGAGTTCGATTGTGATGGCATTGGTATCTGCTGAATTGGCAGCAGATGAAAAGGATAGAGTTGATATGCCCGACAAAAGGTACAAGTTTATATTTCTATTGGATATAAGATTTATGAGCCGAATTGGCAAGCCGCTTGGCTGTTTAATTTTCTTTTGGGTTGGAGATGGCCCAGAGAGGCGAGTTGGAGTTTGACCGATTGACCAGTAGAAAGGAGGTGCTGGCGAAATTTTTCGAAAAGTTAAGGAGTTAGAAAATTTTCAGGATTTTTGAAAATTTTCGTTGATAAGAATTGATTAATATTTTAATTGAAATTAAGTTGGTTCAGTTGAAACCGAATGTAAGAATTGAACAAATAAGTTCTAACCAGTCAATAGGGTTTGTCCTCTACCTTAGCAATTTCGAGGACGAAATTATTTTAAGTGGGGAAGAATGTAATGACCCGCATCTTCAGCGGTATAATAATTAATTAATTTAATTATTTAAAGAGTGGTTTAGAGAATTTAAACGGTCGTTTAATTAAACAAAAATGAATATTTAATTAAAATAATAATTAAATAATATATTTAAATTCCAGAATAGTCGGAAATAGTAGAATTCACAATACGATGTGAACTGGATCATATATAAGCTATAATTCAGTTTAGAGTTGAATTATAATAACGAATATATTATATAAACGAAGTTTGAACGTAGAATTTATAATATAATTAAAATCGAGCTCGAAATGACGCTGCAGTTCGTAAATTGGCGATTCGAACTTCAACTGAATGTACAGGGCTCGTTTTTAATCGGATTTCTGTGAAATAAGAAACGTGTGGAGCTGGTAGAGTATATATTTCTAATGGAAGAGAAAAATCAGGATTTCGTCGTGTAGATTTTGAGATATGTCCAAATCAAATTTTTAAATAGTCGTTATAAAATCATTTATCGAACGTATCAGTTTATTTGATATAACTAGAGATCGGGTTTGAAATTAGAAAAGGTTCTTTTGAGACATAACGATAATTTAATTTTTAGAATTTTACTGTAATTTTTAATTAATTAAATAAGCAACTTTTTATTTGGAGTATTTTGCACCCTTAATCAGCGATTTTGGGGTTTCAAAATATGAGCTAATCTACCGGTATTATTATATTTTTGGGATCGAGGCACTGAGCTCGTCACAACGGTATATTTATTTCTGTCGACAACAGTCCGTACGTTCGTAAAGTTTAATTAACGAGTGTGGTGGATCCTTTATATCATATATATGATGGTTCTTACTCACAGTCTTCCTTCCTCGGTGCTACATAATCCACGTCTCATCTATTCTCACCACAGAAAACATACTTGGTATCCACGGAGACACGTCTGAAAATTTAAGTCTTTAAAAGGAAAACGTTGTAACCCTAAACATTTTTGCTCCTCTGGTAAATCGGATGTAGCCGCCACAACTAAACTCTTCAAGAAATTGTATAAAATCAACTGCTCCACGAAATAACACCAAATTGGATCCATTCAACTCGTGAACGAAAGCGCTTCGCAGCACCGGTCTTTATGTTGGGTGCGACGAACATTACTGGAGCTCGATATCTGGGTTGGCCGAGCTAGGGCTGAGGGACGTTGGCGATTCAAGTGTTGGTGAGCTCGAGCTTGGGTTCGAGAGTACTGATGAGAAGGCGAGGTGATGGGGTGAGTGTGCGCGAGTTTTGGGGTCTGGGAAGCGGTGTACGGGTGCTTGAATGTAGCTTCTGTATGGGTTCTTCACAGGGAGGATGTGCGCTCAAAAGGTTTCAACATTTGTGGGAATTTTGAAGGGACAGAGTGCGCACGTGAGATGGTAAGAGAAGATGGAGTTGTGGTCTTTGAATCAGTGAGGAGGCGGTAGTTGTAAAATTATGAAGAGCACGGTGAAGTTGAATGCTGGAGCTCACGTGGGAATGAAAAGTGGAAGGAGGAACCATACTTACTCGAGTTTGCAAAAGAACGTTTGCATGGGGTTGGTTAAATGAAGAATAGGAGTGACAGAGTTTTCAATAGCGGAGTTTAAGGGTAGTTCACGGGTTCAGTGATGGGTTTTGTTTTATTCGGGAGGAGTAACAGAAGCTACGGGGAAGAGGACTCCACTTGGATGGCATAAAACTGATGCGGGTATGGGCTTTAATGAAGAGGTTGAGCCCAATTGATTTGAGTAATGAAATTAAATAATACAAATATGTATTTAAGCTTGTAAATTTAATATCTTCGTGATACGATATCAGAATCCAGCGAAACAAGATCCGCCAGGATCGTATGGACGATGGCTACCCAATGAGACCGACTGGAAGTAATTCTGAGCTCGTTACAATTTATAGCAAAATAAATTGTCCGTCCGAATCAAGCGATGGTTATCGTTATTAACGATGATTGTCCAATGTGAGTAAATATCACTAACTATGAATAGCTTATAATTTCATGTTGTATTTTTAGAACTGTTAAATATAGGCTGATTGACTGTGTGTTGACTGTTTGATTGAACTGCTAGTCAGTTAGTTGAATTTCTATATTGATTCTGTTTAACAGAATATATCATATGGAACTGAAAGCGATGTTGATTTTATTGTGTAACATCTGTGGATGCAGGGAAACAGGTTAGAGGAATCCGACTAGATTCCTCAAAAGTTATTTTATTGTTTTTCATATATTGTGATATATGATGTGGTTTATAATCTGTTGTTGATTATATGTATTTGGACGATATTGGTCATCGTGATATGATGTGTTAAGTACCATAAAATATCGGAATGGGAAAAGGAGATTTTCAAAGTGATATTGAAAACAGAATATGTATAAATTGGAATATTTATAAATAAGAAATATTTATAAATTGGAATAATTATAAAGTGAATTATTTATTTAGGATAAATAAATAAGATGTTATAAAATGGACTATTTACTTAGAAAATAAATAGGAGATAATAAGTAAGATATTTATTTGTTAAATAAATAGGATAAGATAATGGATTTATTTATTTGTTAAATAAATAGAATAGGGAAAGGACATATTTATTTGTTAAATAAACAGGGTTATTAAAGGAAACATTTAGAATAAATAAATAGGATATTAAACGGATTATTTATTTGGGAAATGAATAAGTTATAAAAGAGATGTTAAGCAAAATAAATGGAATAAAGGATTTTCTATTTAGAAAATAAATAGAGGAGTTAATCGAACAGAGTAAATCAAATAGAGTTAAGCAAAATTAGAAACTAACTAGAGATTAGTAAATTGAATGGTTTTCTAAGTGTCGATCTGATGTTGGTTTCGGCCTTCGGGGTTTATACTTAGGGAATTGTTCTCCTACTAGTTTACAGTCAGGGACTGATAGTTGTGAAATGATAGTGATATGTAAATAATAATGGAAATGTTTTCCAGTGTTAATAACATATATTTCCTAAAACATAGAAAATAAGGAAATATGAATATATATATATATATATATATGATTGATGATTGATCGATATAATGTCCTCCTGGAAATAATATCGTTGTTTGCACACCTGTTTTTCTTTGATGGTTAAATCACAGACTATCGAAGTTTTGACCATTTTAACGTTGTTAATATGGAGAGACCGGTTGGATTATTATCCCAGGAACCACTCTGTATTGGCATAAGCGTTGCGAATCATATATGCCAAAGATAATTGAAGACGGAGTTAAGTGCAAGGGCTATTGTATAAGTCTTAGATAACAGTGCCTAAGATGGATGTACTGAATAGTGCCTTCGGTTCATCCTGTTCCTGGATGACTTGTATGGATGAATGTCTGACAGAGTATTTCCAGAAAGGTCACGAACATTGATTTCTTCAACCGTACCAAGAGTGGAAGCAGAGAAGGAAACTTCTTTCGCTAACACGTAATGTACCGTTGTAGACGTCAATTAGTGATTTTCGATGGATCTGACAATGTGGCATTCGAAGTGAATCTGATGTGATGATGAAGCATAACCTCAAGCCTCATCAACCGGTAAATGACAGAAATCGGGCAGGCAGCATGGCTAAGTTGGTCGCTCCGAGTAGGGTGTATAATCACCTGATCTAGAGTTTCATTTATTTCTAAAAATCTATTGTCGATACTGTCCCATTCGGGAAACGGTTGCTGATCCCAACTGTTGGTGATATACATTCGATACACTCAAGCGAAATGAGTGGTCGGTCATGTGTGGTCGGGTTGCAAGATGTTCTTGTTGAACCCAGTGTATTCCTTTCTAGAGGTACACTAGCGAAAGGTGGTTCCATACCTTGTCATAGTTGGAAATCCATTACCCAATACGTGCTTGCGGTTTTGATTGTATACTATATATGTAGAACGTGAGATGAAAGCGTTTCTGCTAGATGATTATTATATTGTGGTTGATAGACATTATTATAATATCAAAAGGTTTTTGATATAAAGATATTTTGGATTCTCATAAGGGAAAAACCCGTTCCGTTATACGGCGTGGTCTTATGAGATATCATTTACCTTCTTGAACTGTTTTACTCACACATGTCCCATGACTGACCCGGAGTTTATTTTGTTTTGTTTTCCCTAAACTCTTGGGTGCCTAATTTTGTACGGGCAGTCAAGTAGTCAGGATTTACAGATACTTGAAGAGCTGGAGCAGGAGGCTTCAGGATCACATAGCTATAGTTTATTTCCGCTGTGTTGTAAGTATTGTACTCTGATAATGTAATTGTATATATATACTGATTTTATTTCAAGGATATATTATCTATTATATGTTATTCGTTCCACTGTGAGGTTCGTGTTACTCTGATGTTGTATTCTTCTTCTTCTTCTTCTATTCTAAGTTTCTATCTTATCTTTCCTCACCCTCTAATTTCTTTCATTAATGACCGGTATTTTCGATCCTTGGATGTTCGATATGTGTTGTATATCAGATAACCAAGATCGTCAAAAACCAGGGTCATTACAGGGGGTTTAGATCCTTACCATGCCGAAGTGCTTCCAAAGTCAATCTCCGTCTATTCTTCTCCAACAGCCATTGTTCATCTTCAACAACGATACTTCATCTCCAAAGATAGCAATCTTAGGTTACCTAGAATGATTATTGAGATCTACTCTTAAACAATAGTCCTTCTGATTTCATGTTAATCTTTACTGTGAAGAACATTGTAATCATTTGCAATTCATTGTATTTGGCTTGGCAATAAAAGTGTTTTAAGTGGACTTAGACTTGATCCCAAGTCAAACCACTATAAATTTGTGTTTCTCTCTTTTACTTTCTGTTTCTCTCCTATTTCATTTTATTTAACTTGTTGTATTATGTTTTCCCTATCATGGGATGGTGAAACTAAGTGTTATCGCCGTTTTTGGAGTTAACATTTGGTGCTTTCATTGAGAGCTGGATCTAAGGACTAAATTAGTGCTTCTACTATTGATTATCAAGGTCTATCAGACAGGTCTATAGAGAAGACTTCATTAAGAACTAAAAGTTTGGTTGATATCATGGCTCCTCCAAGGAAAAGGGCAAGTAGGAGCAAATTAGGGGAAACATCTACTTCTAGGAATATAGCTGATGACACTCAAGTTTCCCTTACCGCCAATAACCACGGAGTAGCTCAAACTCCAGGAGATGCAGAAACCCAAAAAGAACTAGATACCATGGTAGAGGGCATAAACCGGCGTCTGAATGTCGTGAATAGAGCTTTAATGGAAAAACTTGATACTTTGCTATTTGCTTGTCGTACGGCCAAATTTGGGAAATGATATAGTAGAAATCGACTCGGAAGAGCATGCACACTCATCTGCCTCGGATCATAGAAGAAGAAATCTAGGAACCGCCTAGAGGCTGCATGTCACTAATGTTGCTCGAACTAGCGTAGGAAGGAATGAGGGCGCCCTTCCCAGAAATTTGAATATGGGAAATGATCGGGATTACCAAGTCAAAGATGACAATGATTTGGATCGAATGTCAGTTTCGGGTGACGATCAAAGACATAATGCTGATGTTGAAGATGTTAAAGCTAATGCTAATTTGAAGGAGCAGAAATAACTTGTGAGACCATCTTCTCAAAAATTCTTAAGCACCAACGGAGGGGCACCCCCGCGAGTTGAAGGAACAGGGCCCCAGCTAGCTAACCTAGGTCGTCTGCCAAGTCAGACTCCTAGAAAAGCTATCGGTGTCTGCCCCGTCGAGCAATACGATAACGAGGAGTATATCTCTGGGATGATTAAGCAGATTATGAAAGAAAGTATGTCTCGGAAGAATGAAGAGGAAAACTAGGGATGCCTTGCAAAAAAAAGAGAGGAAAAACTAGGGATATTCCCCTAGTCAAACCCGTTCACAAGGAAAATATTGAATGTGTAGTACCCAAAAAGTTCGTTTCCCCAACTATGCCAAAGTATAATGGAACGACTGACCATAACTTGTTTCTCTGGGATGATTAAGCAAATTACGAAAGAAATTATGTCTAGGAAGAATGAAGAGGAAGACTTGGAATTTTCCCTAGTAAAAACCCGTTCATAAGGAAAATATTAAATGCGGAGTACCCCAGGAAGTTTGTTTCCCCAACCTTGCCAACGTATAATGGAACGACTGACCCTAGCCTATTTTTGTTCTAATACAATTGCCATATGAATGGTGCTCGGGAACTGATGAGTTGAAATGCCGATATTTTCTGATATATTTGGAAGGGGTTGTCTTGCTTTGGTTTACAAAATTTGTTGATAAATTCGAAGACTTGGCTCGTAAGTTCAAGCAGCAGTTCAAATTGTACACTTCCAAGGAAAAATATATTATATCTCTATCTGGATTGACCCAAGAACCTGGAGAACCATTGAAATCTTTTTGAATTGCTTCAATACCGCAGTAACAAAAGTTGGCAATTCTGAGCCAAGGATGATGTTGATGGCTTTCGTGCGAACTGTCAATAAATAAACTAAATTTGGAAAGTGGGTAAAAATGAAGGAACCTAACACGCTTGGGAAATTCTACAAGAAGGCTGACGAGTTTATCAGATTGGAAGAAACAACTCCAGTGGTTGTAGACGTTGTCGGTCACTTGCAAAATCAGAATGTTGATGATCCAAAAGAGAGAAACGACACCCAAGACTACGGGAAGCAATCAGGAGGTCAGAAGAGAGGAAACGAGAATGAAGATAAAGGTAAGAAGGATGGAAAACGTTTTCGGTATTTTATATTGGAGGATTTCATACCTCTGAATGAAACACCCAAGAATATTTTTTTGGCTACCGATGAGCAAGAACGCTTCCCGAGACTGCCTTCCCTAAGAAAGTCGGACAATCAGAAGAATTCTTGAAGATTTTGCCACTTCCATAACTAACCAGGTCACAACACCAATGAATACCGACACCTAAAGAATCTGATAGAGGAGCTCATTAGAGGAAATAAGCTACAACAGTATGTCAAGAAACCTTTGGTAGCAGAGCCGTTCCCAAAAACCCAAGGGCAGGTTGTCCCAGCTAACCAACTACGGCCTAGCAACCGAAATGGCGACTAGAATAATGGAAAGCTATTCATTCACACCATTTCGTGCAGGCACCATTCGACATGTAAAAGTTGGGGAGAAATGGAGAGTTACTCAGGCGCCTTGAAGTATGCCCCGAAGGATGAAAATTACCTCATCTTAGAAGATATGAGTCCGGCAAAGCAATATAAAACGTTTAATGATGATGTTGTCTTCAGAGCTAGGTATTCTTAGGGCATCGAGGCTCCAACGCTTAATCCAATGGTAGTGACGATCAGAATTGTCCCGATTATAGTAAGGAGAGTGTTTGTCGGTTGTGGAGCATCCGTGAACATTCTTAATTTTCCGAAAAATCTTCAATCAAATGAAGTTATCTATGATAGAGTTGGCACAGAGTCGACATGTCAGATTAAGATCCAATGATTTTTTGGTGAGCCGCAACATTCGAATAGGGAAATTGACTTACCTGTTGAACTCGGAGAAGGTGAAAGGAGAGTGGTGTTGATCCAAAATTTTGTTATTATTGATGAAATTTCTACTTATGACACATTCCTGGGAAGACCCGCGTTACTGGATTTCAAGAACACCTTGGCACCATTGTGTCTCGTGATGAAGTTTCCCATGGAAAATAAAGTTGGAATGATTAAGGGATATCAGAGTACTGCTCGAGAATGTTATATAATTGAATCGCGAGAAGCCATAAAGAAGGAAAATGAGAAGAATGTGGAGAGACCCCTCCGCATTTAATAACTTGCCTTATAGAAATTAAAGGGAAACCCCTGCACAAGGAGCATAGTCATGCTCGTAAGGTTATGGACCCTAGGAAAAATAGTGCGGGGGACAATAGGGTAGCACCAATAGAGATTACAGTGCATGTCCCAGTAGACCCTAGATAACCAACATGAGTGTTGAATATCAGATCACAACTTGGCGTGAAGATGTAGAGAGAACTAGTATTTTTCTTAAAGCTAACCTAGATTTGTTCTCCTAGAACCACGCAAATATGTGTGGTATTTCATCTAAAGTGGCAAGTCATGCTTTGAATATTGATCCTCGGTACGCAACAATAAAACATAAAAGACAGACTCAAAGTCCGAAAAGATTAATGAATCCGAAGGAGGAAGTCGATAGGTTAATGGAGAATAAATTTATCAAGGAATTGTTGTATCCAAATTATGTGTCCAACCTAATATAGGTTAAGAAAGTTAATAGCAACTGGCGAGTGTGCATCGACTTTTCAGATCTCAAAAAGGCATGTCTCAAGGATAGCTTCCCGTTGTCGGGGATCGATCAGCTTGTAGATGAAATGGCTGGGAATGAGCTATTGTCTTTTATGGATGCATATTCAGGTATAATGATTATGATGCACGAACACGATCAAGAGAACACCTGCTTCATTACCGACTTGGGATTGTATTGCTACCGAGTAATGTCGTTTGGGCAGAAGAATGTGGGAGCGAATTACCAACGATTGGTTAGTACGATGTTCAAGTCTCAAATTGGCAAAACTATAGAAGTGTATGTGGGCGATATGTTGGTTAAGTCACGGAAGGCGATCAATCACATGGATAATTTAGCTAAGATGTTCTGAATCTTGTAAAAGTATGGAATGAAGCTCAATCAGTTAAAGTGCTCATTTGGAGTCTCATCTGGAAAGTTTTTGGGATTTATGGTCAGCGCCAGGGGCATTGAAGCTAACCCGACGCAAGTTACGGCCTAGAGAGAAGGGCCACTAGGAATAAAAGGGAACTCTAGAGTCTGATGGAAAAATTGCAGCATTAAGCATATTCATCTAAAAGGCGACTGATAGATGCATTCCTTTATTCAATGGTCGAAAGAAAGGGAAGAAAAACTTCGAGTGGACTACAAAGTGCCAGACTTCCTTTGACGAATTGATAAGACATATGGAGACACCACCAATGCTTTCCAAACCCAACGAGGGAGAGGATTTGTTTATATATTTAGCAGTATCTTCACACGCCTTGAGTGTGGCTCTAGTACGAGAAGAGTCTCGTGTCCAATGGCATGTGTATTACATCAATAAGAGATTCACTGGGACAAAAAATAATTATCCCAATATTCGATAAGCTCGCTTGCTTTTTGTTGATTGCGTCGATAAAGTTGCGACCTTTTTTCCATGCATACTTGATTAAGGTACTTATAGACCAACCATTAAAACAAGTCTTATTTCGACCTAAAATATCGGGTCGATTATTGAAATGGAACATTGAGCAAAGATAGTATGATGTAAGATATTATCACCAAAGAGAGATTAATGGACAAGCTTTGGCTGATTTCATCGCTGAATTTACCTTTCGAGACGACGATGAGGAAGAGAGAGTGGAAGTGATTGTGCAATGGAAGTTGTATGTTGATGGAGCAACGGATGAGCATTGCTCAGGTAGGGGGGGCGTGGAGACTCCCGAGTGGCAGTTATTTTGTTACGCATTATGATTGGAATTCCGACCATCAATAATGAAGCACAATATCAGGCCTTAATTATTGGGATAAAAACAGAAAAGGAATTTAATCTCTGAACTCTTCAAATCTTGGGTGATTCGCAGCTCGTGGTTGTCAGGTCCGTAGAGAGTTTCAAGCGAAAGGAGGAAATTTGTAGCAACCTGCTCAGAATAGGTCTAAATTCCGACCTAGAAAAGGCCCATCGGAACTTAGAACCATCCTAAATGGATTTTGTGTTTTTATAAGGAAATAATAAAAATAGATATAATAAAGCAGTCTAAATGAAATCAAAGTCTCATACAACGAAGGGATAAAATATAATATTTGAAAATAGGTGTCATAAATAAAACCACCATCTATGTCAGATACAAGCCTCACAAGATAAAAAGGTACATCAATAATTATCCCAAATACATAATGATAACAATAACAATAATAATAATAATACTGCCATAAATAACTAAGCCTCCATCGTAGGACTCCACGTCCAACAATCATCACTGATCCAAGCGTCCTCGCCTATTAACCTGTTTATGCTAAGAGGAGGGAGATCAAAACATAAAGTTCCTGAAAATAAAAAACATATAAGTTTAGGAATGAATATTCCTTATATTTGGCAATGTAAATTCTTCATGTTATGTTTACGCAAACAAACATGCACAACTAAACAAATAAGACGGACATCCTTACAGTCACTTAAGCTTACATGTAAGTCTATGGACGACATCCCTATAGTCACTTAATACCCCCCCTCACAGGGCAGGCTATACCTAGTCACTTAAGGCCATTAATTAATTTATTAAGGGCGAACATCCTTATTGCCACTTGGTACCCTATGGCAGACCCCTAGCCGCCTAAGACTTCATCCCTAACGTCAATGTTATTAACATATACTTTCTTGTAGTTCGAGAGATAGCAACGACCACTTAATACCATATTTAGGCAGGAACACAACTTCATTTGAAACTCTCCTAGCGGACTATCTTGTTACTATCTAGCTGTCCCTACGGGTGATCTCTTAGCCACTTAATACTTTCCGTAGATGGTGGTTCCGTTAGGTCATTTATATAAATTGACCCTAGGTCATCCCTCGCTAAGCCCTTAGATTAGAAGCGTACATTACTTGGAGAACTACCCCACTCTTATGCTATCGTCTATTAGGACATTTAATATCTTATAAGAGAAAGGAAAACACACCTAGAAGGGAAGGTCCCATGACTTTGGTCCAGAACCAAAGAGTGAACCTTAGGAACGGACCTAGTCCTAACCACTTAATACCCAACCAAAGGTAGGTCAGACACTTAATACTTTTTCCAATGCATGCCTACTTCACACACAAATGTGTATAAGTTTGGAAATATAAATCCTAATCGAGATCTCGTGTAGCGATATTTCATAATTTTCCAGCCTGAAGGATTAACTCAACGTGTAGGAATCAAGTTAAGTAAGAATTCTTTGAAATAAAAGTTTTCAAGACCCAACATAATATAATTTTCAATCAAAAGTTAAATTTTATGATTTTAAAAGGTAGAATTCGAGATATGTCCAAATCAAATTATCAAAACCGCCGCGTTTTGGTATCTCGAAAAAATATGCTTTTCATCCCTTTTGAAATGGCGTAATAAACATAATCTAAACCTACAATCATTTATAACAAGAAATTAAGAATAAAAGAGTTATAGAAAAATAAACTTATAGTTTATGGAAATGGTTAAGTAAATTTTAGTATAAAAGAAAATATACTGAATGTGTGAATGAATGTGAATAAAATAAATTGGTAGAGTAATAAACCTATTGTTATAAGAACGTATAACGTACTTAGATTGTTTTATTCATAATCTTGTTTAATTTAGGTCAAATGTATGAATTTAAGGTACTTTACACCAATCAGAGTTAGGATTTTTCACTTGATTTTTTAGGGTAAATTATGGATATGGATTTTTAATATCGTTCTGTAATTCTCCCTCATAGCATATGGCTATGTAAGAAGAATAATATTTTTTTAATCAAGGAACGTGATTGGAGTCTGCACTAGAGGTCTAGTAGGAAGTAAAAGTATATGATCAAACAGGCGGTTAAATTTAATATTGCACACGAGTTGTGTGTGTGTATATCGTATGGACTTTAGAAATATTACAGGCAATGTTAATGTCTTGTGGTGAATTTGGGAAATGAATTTTGGAACTATTGAGGTAGCATGAATGATTAATTAAATGATAACATGAGGCTATTGAGCGTAAAATTATGTTTAATAGATTGTTTGACATCCTTGTGTGATGATGAGATTTTAGAACCTGGTTGAATCATATGTTATGGTTTTTAGTAACAATAATACTACACTATATTGTTATGTGATGGTTGTGTTTGATTGCATGTAACATTATGTGATATTTATATTGCTTGCAGAATTGCATCATGATTATCAGTTGCATCATATTTCCTTGTTGCACATGATTACTATTGACATCAAAAGGTGGTTACTAGTGACAATCAACCCCCAATCGTGCAATCAACACACGAGTAAAGATTATAAAATGTAGTAAAAGCAAAAAGAATGAGGAGCACACACAGAATTTTTATAGTGGTTCGGCAAAGACGGTGCCTACATCCACTTTATATGTTATTTCTCTTTTTTAATTACAAGTACAATGCTTTTTTTTGTTTGAAGAAGAAAGAGAAGATGGCTATTTTCCTTTCTTCTTTTTGAGAGAGGTTAAGAGGAATGAACTCCAGAATCGAAGTGCAAAAGAAGTTGGTGGAAGAGAAGAGTCCCCTTTCCTCTTTTAGCTTGGGGGTATTTATAGGAGGAAAGCGCAGCTTGGGCTGTTGCAATATGATCCGGCCATTCCGGGAAAGCCTTGAGACGTGGAACCCATCAGTTGGTTTGAATAGCGGCTGGGGACTGATTCCGTTGTTCATAAATAGTATCCTCGGAAGTTGCGGCTGACGTGGCCTCCACAGAAAGGTATATCAAAAGTAGAGCTTTGTCCGGATGTGGTTTGACTGCTTTTATTGCCTTGGAAGTCGGGATATATGGTGGAATGGCTCTGTAGAAGATTTCCACGCTGGCCCGAGATAATCAGTCGACGCGCCTTTCACGAAAGCGAGATACTCGGTCGACTGGGAGAGCGATTCTTCCGGAGTGAGCCGTCGATTGACTAGGCTGGACTTGGGTCGATATGTGACTGCTTCGGACCGTGCGTCTGCTGGGCTTCCTGAAGCGCGGCTTATATCCATTTGCGCGTTTGGGCTTTGGTCTGGCTCGTTGAGACTCTTGTTAAAAAGAGGGTTAACACTTTGCCCCTCAGAATGCATCTTCATCGGTAGAGGGAGGTGTGTTCTGAAATTTGAACCGAAGCACAAACGCTCGAGCAGCTATGGTCACGCCGGACCATATTAAGGCCAGAAAACTGACGGTTCCGATGTTGTATTAAGGCTAGAAAACCAACGACCGTACCAGGTCGTATTAAGACCGAAAAACTGACAACGATCAGGAACTGTATTAAGGCCGAGGTGACGATCGCCATTTGTATGAGAGTTGGTTCGTGCAAATACAAAATAAACCATTCTCGTTTTGGAGAAGGCTAATGGGCCGAGCATTTTATTTCACTTGGCTTTGAAGGGTGGCGAGCATTAACCATGCTCGGCTTAGTAGCGAACATTGACCAGGTCCGGCTTAATGGCAAACGCTTAACCAGGTTCGGCTTAGTGGTGAGCATTAACCATGCTCGGCTTAGAGAGGTGGCGAGTATTAATCATACTCGGCTTAGGGTAAGTGTGTTTTTAATGCTCAACTCATGTTAAGTTAGTTTGTCCAGCGAGCTATGAATGCTCGTGGTGTAAAAAGAAAAGAGGTAGTATAATCTATACTTCATATTTAGAAAACATGGCCTCACTCGGTTAAGGGAGTAGGCGTTTAGAAGAAAAGAAAGGGTGGTGGGATTTCGCGCTGACCACATAAAACAAGGGGTGAGCATTATTCATGCTCGGCTTAGAGGTTTCCAAACATGATTGATATTTGGAAAAATAAAGTTCTTAACTGTTAAACAACTATTACAAAGAAAAGAAATTCTAAGGGGGGATCAGTTGATCTCAGAGCATGCCTAGGAGCTAAATCCTAACTCCATACATGTGTATATCAAGGTGTCCTTATTATTGAAAGGAATACAACAAAAGAAAAGAAATCTAATCAATGATAATGCCGCGAGTGCTAGTCTCGGGGTCCTTTCCGTTTCTATGAGCTCGAGACCGACCTGAGTAGCTTGGGCAGAAGGTCATGGCGGCATGGCCGGGGCGCGATCTTTGACATATTCGGGGAGCTCTCCTTTTCTGACTCGCCCATCGATGAGATCATGCAGATGTCAGCATTCATTTGTATTATGTCCAGCTACGTTGTGGAATATACAATGCTTGCCAGAATCGAGTTCTATCTGGGTCGGCTCTCGTCGAGGTGGTCTTAGAGTTGGTAAGGACTCGCGTATGTCGAGATAGATATCGAGCAAATAGGAATTAAGCTCGGTGTACTGATCGTATTTATTTTCATTTCGAGGTCGCATATTGCGTTCGGTTTCCTCCGGGGCCATTCCTCTTCCTTTATTCTGGCCGTTACCATTGAATGGACTTTGTTGTTTGGCTACTAAAACCTCGAGGCTCTCCATTTCAAGGTTGGCATCTTCTTGTCGGAGGAATCTTTCGGCCTCGGAGTAAAAGTCGTCTATATCCTTAGGAGGATCTCTGGTTAAAGAGACAGAAAATTCTGATCGATTTTGAACTCCTGCGATGGCGGCCATGAGTACCATCGATGGTTCGGGCCGATCGAAAGATGCTACGGCCGCGTTGAATATTTCTAGGAAGGACCTGAGCGTCTCTCCGGATCGCTGCTTGATGGTAGACAAGAACATAACACTTTTTGGTCGGGAGATATGCCTCGGAATTGTTCGATGAAGCGGGTGACCAGGATGTTCCAACTGCTGATCGACTCCGTTGTTAGCTGCTAAAACCACATGCCGGCTATATCTGTGAGAAAGAGGGGAAAGTACTTAGCCATGACGTTGGTCGATGCACCCAGTACTTCCATATGTCGCATGTATCGCATGAGGTAAACGGTCTAGTCGGTGCGACCGTTGTATGGCTCGATAGCTGGGAACTTGAAGTCCGGAGGGTTTCGAGAATTTCTGATTTCCCTGGTGAAGGGGCTGAGATTGACATTGTTTATGTCTTGCTGCGAAGATTTGCCCCGAGTGAAGCGTCGAATAATGCTTGCAAGTTGGCTCCCATCTCCGAGGAGTCGTTGCTATGAATTTAACTCTGCATTTGGAAGAGCTTATATGCGGGGATCTGGCAAAAGCATGCTCGAAAGGGCGGCCGTTGGTGGGGCTCGGCTTCCGAGAGTTGAGTGAAGGTGTGAGGGAAGGTGAGCCACAGTAGGTGGTTCAGGGTGGAATGGCCCCTCTGGAACCTGATGAGTTGTTAGTCAAGCCATGCCTGTAACAAAGGTTCTAGGCTGATCCAGCATAGCATGTGATGTTTGGGGCTCGGGGTTGCCCCTGTTTGGAGCGAGGTTAGGAGGGTCTATGGTAGCATTTTCTTCCACCACGATGAGGACCGGTATAGTAGGATGGCTTCCCTCGTTCGAAGGGAAGGTTGCACCAGCTCTTCGTTGAAGGTGAAGAGTGGTTAGATTGGTCTGTGGTAAAATTCCAGATTGTAATGGGAATGGCGGTTATTCTAAGGGACCCGGAGGTAGGTCGACTGGTTTGATAGGTCGAGTTGTTCCCAAGAGTGGGGGAAAATTTGCCAGACGACCTAGATCTCGATCGCCGGGCTCCTGAGCTTTTGCTACTGCACCTGCGCTGGTTGTTGGAAGTGATACTCCTGGTTGTGAAGGATTGGTTGGTGGGACCAAACCAGGACTAATTAAAGGTGTAACCTGATCAGTGGCCTGTTTCTGTGCAGACCGAAGATCAGTTGTTGCCCTAGTGTCGGCCAGTGGAGGAATTGATGTTGAAGTGTTCAATCCTATCTCCAGTTGACCGAGAAGGTGATCCATCAACTGCTGCTTTCGTTCGAGGAGTTTACCCTGAGATGCCATTTGTTCTCTGAATTCGACCATTATATTATCCCTATCATCCCGGGTAAGGAATCGAGACATGTCGTCATGTGATGAAACTTCGTGACTTGCTTCCGCAACATCTGTGTCGGCTACATCAGTGTTTGCAGGACGAGAGGATGTTGCATCTTTCTTGGTTTGTTCGCCATAAGCAGAAGTGAGCAGAGGCTCTAATGGAATATCAGTACTTAGTCCCTTCCTGGCATGCCAAAAGCGTTGACGTCAAAAGTTGGTTACTAGTGACAATCAACCCCCAATCGTGCGATCAACACATGAGTAAAGATTATAAAATGCAGTAAAAGAAAATTATAGTGGTTCGGCAAAGACGGTGCCTATGTCCACTTTATATATTATTTCTCTTTTTTGATTACAAGTACAATGCTTCTTTTTTGTTTGAAGAAGAAAGATAAGATGGCTATTTTCCTTTTTTCTTTTTGAGAGAGGTTAAGAGGAATGAACTCCAGAATCGAAGTGCAAAAGAAGTTGGCGGAAGAGAAGAGTCCCCTTTCCTCTTTTAGCTTAGGGGTATTTATAGGAGGAAAGCGCAGCTTGGGCTGTTGCAATATGATCCGACCATTCCGGGAAAGCCTGGACATGTGGAACCCATCAGTTGGTTTGAATAGCGGCTGGGGACTGATTCCGCTGTTCATAAATTGTATCATCGGAAGTTGCGGCTGACGTGGCCTCCACGAAAAGGTATATCAAAAGTAGAGCTTTGTCCGAATGTGGTTTGACCGCTTTTATTGCCTTGGAAGTCGGGATATACGGTGGAATGGCTCTATAGAAGATTTCCACGCTGGCCCGAGATAATCGGTCGATGCGCCTTTCACGGAAGCGAGATACTCGGTCAACTGGGAGAGTGATTTTTCCGGAGTGAGCTGCCGATTGACTAGGATGGAATTGGGCCGATATGTGACTGCTTCGGACCGTGCATCTGCTGGGCTTCCTGAAGCGCGGCTTATATCCATTTGCACGTTTGGGCTTTGGTCTGGCTCGTTGAGACTCTTGCTAAAAAGAGGGTTAACAATTACTGTATTATTATATGATATTTGTTATTACATTACCTATTTATTTTCTTAATTCTGTTTGGATTATGTTAGTAAATACACGTATATGGAAGCAAAGGTTTGCATATGCCTATTGTCTTCATTAATAAAGATTGTTTTCCCGATAAGATGGTATGTATTTACGCTTAATGGGTGTGTATTCCAGTGGCTACATGCTTTACAAGTATAATACATATTGTTATTGTTGTCAATAGATATAGGAAGTCTCATAAATTAGCTTATATTCATATTGTGAATTTTTCCAGATCGAGCTATGCAAAGAAGGCACCGTCAAAATTTTCCATAAATTTTAGACTAGGAAAATTCAACTACTATTTCTCAATAACCGATTTGAAAAACTAATGTGTTGGTAACATTTTTTCCTACCTTATGAATTTCGAGGACAAAATTCTTTTAAAAGGAGAAAAATGTGACCTCCCCAAATTTTAGTGGTTGAATATTTAATTAATTTTAAATATTAAATATTGGTTTAAGAAATTAAATAACTTTAATTCAAATTATATGAGTTAAGTGATCGATTTAAATGAGTATTTAAACGATGGAATTTTGCAAATTGATGGAATTTAGAATCTAATATGAATTAGAATGGTTTTTAATGGTTTAATTGATTTTTAATTGAATTAGGGTGAAAACAAGAAATTATTATCATGAGTATAAGCTATAAAGATCATTTAGTAATATGTCATTTCAAGTTAATGTGTGAATTTAGCAATTTCGCAAACTGTATCATATTTTAGCGAAACCAATTCCAAAGGATCCGGAATAGTGAATTATTGTATGATGTTTAATTTTGTGACAATCAGATTTAATATGTGATCATGCACGTTAGAAACACACAGCTTATATTGATTTAAAATTATAATATTAAATTTAATTTTAAAAGACAACATCTTTTCAGGTTTGAATTAGGCTCTGAAATAAGTTCCATGGATTCCGAAATATGGATAATTAGCTAGGATATTGGTGAGCATACCTCACTATGAGTTCGAAAAACTTATAGCATTAATAATGGTGAATAGTATTTTGGTTTTTTATCTATACAAGGACCCAGGCTTTTCTTTTTTCACAAACCTTAACAAAATAATTCCTAGCCATCGTCTTCTTTTTTCCCCATCTAACGGCCTAGATAGCTAGAGAAAATCGAATCAAAATTAGTTGAAGACATCAACAAGAGAACGGTGCTTGCTAGCAAGGGGGAAGACATTGGTGAAGGTCATTTGTCGATCAAAAAAGTATGGTAGGGGAATTTTTGGGTTGAATTTGTGAAGGGATTGAGCCTAAAGCAAAGGTGGAGAGAAAGGTGAATTCGATGCACTGGTTAATTCCCATGGTCCAGTGTGGATTGGAGTGGCTGAAATGTGGATGTGAGTGGAAAGCAGCTTCAAGCGTTTTTCTTGGTGATGGTGGTTCCATTTGTGATGGCGTTGGGGTCTAGAGGCACGGTGTGGACAGTGGGATAGTCGAAGATTGTCGTTGTAGCCTTCGATGGTCAACGTAATCACATGTCGAGGGTTTTATGGTTTGAATGAGAAGCATATTGCATAGAGTAGATGTGATTAGGGTAGGATTCAAATTAATAATGTTAAGTAGTTCCCTAATGACAGTAAATAAGATTTTTGATAATTTAATTATTCGTTGAACTTGTAAAACCAGTATCTTACTCGTTTTAGATCCTAATCCAACGCAGTCAGTCTCGTTGGATTCGTAATAATGACATATTCATTCTGACACTGGATGGTTGATTTTTAAGTTTGTTATAATTTCTAGTAACTTTGAACGTTGTTTGAACTTAATCGAAACCTGAACGCGAAACTGACAACTGGAACAATGTTGAGTATAGCTCACCCCTCTGATTAAATTGTGTAGCATAAAGTTGTTTATTTTTTTTACCTACTTTATTATGTGAATTGTTAGTTGACTAGTTTGGAAAGTATTATAATATTATTGATTTCAAGTTTGAACTAATAAATTGATCGATTTTTGAAATCGGTCTAGGATCGTAGTATAACATCTTGGAGTGCTATTAGTTTGGTAGAACCTGATTTAAGATCATGATATAGTACCTCGAATTACTATTAGATATTTCTAATTTTACTTTATTCAAAGTTATTGAATAATTGATCGTATGAGAATTTATGGATAATATTGAATAATTAGGTTGTTCACTACATTATTAATGTGGGTTGCTTGTATAAATTATGATATCAGATATGTTAGTTGTTAGTTAATTGCTGATATACATACATACATACATACATATATATATATATGCTTATTTATGTAAATGCTAGTGTTTTTACTAGAAAGTGAATTGAATTTGGTAGCTTGCTTAAGTACCTTTATAATTGCTGAGCCTTGTTTAAAAAATGTTTTAAAGTCATAAATTATTATTAACTTTTTTTAAACATTATAAATCATTGGGAAATCTGATAGCTTAAATCGTGGGTTGTTTAACTATAGTTACTTATAGTTTCATTGGTATAGCGATGCAACCATCATGTAACTGCTATCCATGTGGTTGTTTTTAGGATAACGTAATTCAAGGTGGAGAGATTACCTATATACTACTTATGATTTCTATGGGATAGCAACATAACTATCATGTGGCTGCGATATATTGTAATTTCATGGCATAAATCAAGGGGTTAATGCCCATAGTCCATAGATTGCGATCTATTGGGTTTTGATATATTACGTCTTGGCTTTTAATGCCTATAATTTCCTGTGGTATAGACGTCTCTCTTGAGTGACTATAGCCGTTAAGCCTATTTAAACAAATGTGTAACGATCCAAATTTTTTAACCAATTTAAAATTAGAATATTTATTACTTAGTTTGAATTTAAATTTGAATTTGACATAAATATATATGGTTACGATAATAATTTTGATTAGTTATATGATAGATTTTATTTGAATTATAAATTTAATGTATGAGAAAGATTATTAATAAGTCTGGATTTATTAATATTATTTGTCGTTCGATCGGATTTATCAAACAATAACATGATTTGTAGCATTAAAATTAAGTGTTGCCTTTAGTTTTCATGGCATTTATAGGAAAATGCTACCGAAAGTTCCCTATCCTCCTTAAGACAATTGTTAGGACATTTATCATTTTGCATGCCTCCTTTCATGCATGCCTTCCACTTGCCTCCTTAGGTGTCACCCTCTCCTTACTCCATTTTTCCTATAAATACCTCCCTTTCCTTTCATTTTTTCATTCATTTTCACTTCTCTCTTTTTCTTAAAGCTTGAAGCCATGGTTTCCATGGCATAAATCTTCCTATTTTCCACCATTTTTCCTTCACCACCACCTTGCCAAAGTTCATCGTCCTCCTCATCCTGCTCTTATAAAGATAGAGATTAACGTATAGTGTGTGTGTGTCTGTATATATATATTGGTGAAGAGGACAGTGCGCCAAAATACTGTCTGACGGTTCACTCAGCGAGGCTTGCCTATCGTGAAGATTGAAAAGATGTTGGTGAGAGCTCTTTAACCACAATTTATATATTTAATTAGTAGTTAGACTAATTTAAATATAGTGAGGAATTATTAGTGGTTATTAATGGTTGATGTTTGTTGTGATGGATGATGGTTGCGTAGTTTCGAACACATACACTATTAAGCGTTAGTGTTATAACGCTTATGCACAGTTATTATTTATTTAATTATGTTGACGATAATTGTTATGGATGTTTATAATGGATATTGATGTTGTTTCACGTACACTATGACACAACAATTATGGCATCACATTGGTGATCGACAAATCTTCTTCGTAATTAGAAGCAATATTATTATTGAAATTGAAGGTTAATTATTGGAAAAAACACATGTATGAATTCATATACATTGATGAGGTTTCTTTAAATTAATAAATAAATACCGGAACGTTCTAGGATGACAGAGAGGATGGTATCTAGGCTTGAGTTTGAAAAATATAGTTTCCTGCTTTCCCTGGCTATCCCTGACTGATCCGACGAACATGATGGTTAATTCAAAATTTTAATTTGAAATTATTTGAATTTCGAAATAAATTAGAATTTGATTTAAGTAAAATAAAATAAAAGTTAAATTTTGAAACCCTAAATAATTTGGAAAGTCAGTGTAAATTACTTTAGATGGTTTATATAAGTATATAATGGTTTTATAAGGTATTTTGAAGTACTGAAGAATAATTTTTATTGCAATCAAAATAGATCTTGTCGCACAACAACAATTCGCGTATTTTAGTTGCAAACTTTAAATGCTTATAACTTTTGCAATTTAAATAGGATTTCCACAAAACGAAAAACGTTTGATTTCTTTTAACAAGAGCTTTCAAATGAGAGAAAACGGATTTTAATTTCAAGTTATAATTTTCAAGTTATGTTTAAAGTCGTTTTGGAAAAGGTCGCTGTAAGAGCAGTTGTCAACCATAACCATAAACAGCTATTTTAAACATTTTAAAAATATGGAAAAAAATGTAAAATCATTATAAATTATGTAAAAGTTTTTTGAATTGTGAATTTTAAGTTTTGGCTAAGATAAACGATATTTTGGTCAAAGTAGTTAAGATAGTTATTTTTAACGCTTTTGAAACGCTAACGCTTTCTTCGGAAACAATCTATTTTGAAGTTTTTAACCTGCAAACTGTTTTCCGAACTATAAGTAATCATTTTTAAATGATTTGCGGAATGTTTTCAAAAGTTTAAATGTATTGCTAATATTTTATATGGAATTTTAATTGATTTACTTAATATTAAAATAGGGTTTTCAACTTTAAATAATTGGATATGGTTGGAGATAAATCTTCGGATGTTTGATATTAATTCGGTAGATGGTGACTCTTACTATTTTAAGAATTTAAAAGGTAGTTCACTGTTATTCTGCTTATAATGTGAGTTGGATATAGAGATTAATATTGAGGATAAGTTGATGGTACTTCTATCCAGGTCTAATGTCAAAGAGTTGGGTAGATCTTTTAATTAAGATACGGGTTTCCCAATTTGGTTGGGATAAGTTGGATAGAAATATCTTACGAAATTCTGTGGTGTAAACGTATACTATTTGAGGAATTTGGAATATACTATTATTATATCGTTATTTCACTTATAGTATTCGTTGATTATGATTGACATCGAATATAAGTAGATATAATTTCTGTGCAACTTAGGTTAAATATCGATTGATTTGGGTTTTGTAGTGAATCGTATCTTCAATAATATCATTCTTGCAACCCGATGAGATTGAGTTATGGAAATTCATATCGTAATTTGGGATTTAATCAAATCTTTGATTTGAGGAAATTAAAAATAAGGAATTGGGAAGGAAGTATAATCTTTTAAAGAATTGAATGTTTGGAAATTGTTTTAATTGGAAACTATGGTTGAAATATGGATTAAGGGTTTTCAAAAGAAACTGGATTTGGATAATGAGTTACTAAACGAAAAGTTAGTTGAGGTTTTGAGGCTAGATTATCTTTGATTTAAAGGATGTGTTTTAAAGAAGAAAGGTTAAAATATGGATTTTGTTAAAGATAATTTGAGAATGGGCTTAAAGAAGTTTAATTCAACAAAATTCAAGATGGAAGGAGAATTGGTTGAAAGTCTGTGTGTTCCGTAATTGTGTTTTTAAGTGCGCTTATTATTTGGAAAGACCGAGATCGAATTTATGTCTGAAAACCATTCCAAGTAATAATACGACGTTATGGAGTAATGAAGACGTTGAAGATGGTATTGAAGACCAGGACCCTTCATATCATAAGGACGACTTGCTGAATATCTCAAATGAGTAGCTCCCATTGGCAGATGGATTTTATATCAGCTAAGTGGCAAGAAGCCCGAACGTATGTGAAGGAATTCTGGATTTGTGATTTCGTTCAAACCCAAAACGGACTTGTATGGATTGTGTGTCTTACATTGTAATTGACTGTTAGCACTGATCTCTGTTAAATGTATTCTGCTTGGAGGCGGAGAATTTATTCTCTTGCTTAACACCCTTCTCTAAGATGTATGATCTTAGAGGTTATGTATTGATAGAAATTAGTGATGTGTTGTGAATGGACAATGTGGCATACTTAAGTTATGTGATGAGCTATGGATGATCAAAGCATGGCTTATTTAAGCATAACTTTGTGTATGCCATAACCTCGGCAAGCCTCATACCCCGGTAAATGGCCAAAATAGGAAGAAATGCAGCAGGGTTATGGGGTGTTGTCTCCTTCTAGATAAAAGGTGTACTATGGTATGGAGATCAGGTTTTAACCTATGTGGAAAAACCATCTACTTTTGTGGTTGTTGTTGGCGCATGCTCGGAAAGGTCGGTAACGACCGGGAGATGGCATACTCAGGCTACAGAGGTAACCCGGCCTTGTATTGGCATGAGGAGCATCGGTTGATCTTTGGACATCCCTCTAGAGGTGTTAAAAATTCGGTTCGGTAAGGAAGTTCCTTTGCCTGGTCATTGTTGGAAACTTAATCTCCACTACGAGCCTGTACGGTTTTGTTTGTATTGCCTGCTGGTTACTGGCAGGATTATGTCAGTATTATGGGATGGGGCATTATGCTGGCTGGTTTAATATATTTACTTTCGAAAGGTTTTCACACTATGCACTAAAAATAATATGAAAGTGGTTTTCCACGTAAAAATGCATTTTTTGACTATCATAAGGAGAAACCTCGCCCATGTGTGCGTTTGCATTGTGTGTGCCACGAGACCTTATGTTAGTTTCATTTTTCATAAAGTCATTTCGAACTTTTATGCACTGGTATTCACATGAAGTAAACCTGTTATGCGATAGCGGCGTGGTCCGGTGAATTACCTAACTTTAAAATAAACCCTAAAAATAACTGTTTTGAGTTCTCACACCAGTCTCATGACTGACTTAGAGTTTATTGTTCCCACACTTAAACTCTGAGTGCCCATATTTTTTACATGGGCAACTAGTAGTTTGGTTTGCAGATTTAGCTTTGGAGTTGGTTAGAACAAGATTCTGGTTTTAGCTGGAGCTATTACATCTTGGAGCATTCATATTTTTTCCATTAAGTTTAGTACCTTTTCTGCTGTGTAATCAATGTACTCTGATGTATCTCCTGTAACTCTGATGTAATATTATTGTAATGATAATGGAAAAGTTCTTTCACTTTTGGGCAAATTTATAAGTTACCCTAACAATCCGTCTTTATGAAGGGTTTAAGTTGGTTTAATTACCGGCGAGAACCAGGCAAAAAGGCGGGTCATTACAGTTGGTATCAGGACTTTGGTTTATTCAAAGCTATGGGGTATGACTCATTTGAACAAAAGGAAAGACTCATAAGAGTTATAATATCTCATTGGAGATAGGTTTAGTAATGCCCTAGAATGAGTTTCTAGAGTACTACGTTCGAGAGAGCGCCTTCCAAGTATAAAATTAAGTTTAGGATTATAATATATTAAAATTCATGTTAAGAGATAAACTTGGGTCAAAATTATTAAGGTAATTCTCGTCCAAAGAAATTAATCAATATGGTTAGAAATTAAAACAAATAAAAAGAGTTTGAGTATTTTATTTGATGTTGAAATTGGATTATCATGTATAAGAAGATTTTGCATATACGCCGGATCAACATATATACGAAGTCTTAAGTATACTAGATAGATATAGAATCACACTCTAGTCGCTTGAAGATGATTCTGTTGATGACTGCAGCATCATCAGTATGTATTTTCGAGTTTCGAAAGTGGGATGACTATATGATTCCGATTAAAACATCAGTATATACTTAAACCCATTTAGATAAGTGTTTGAAAATGTTTGGTAAATTGATGTGAATTTGAATAAGTAAGCGAGATCTTGATATTTTGGTGGAGTTGTAAGAATTATAACAGGTAAACCTGTAGTAAGGATAAGCCAGTAGATTAAGCATAGAGTATATGAGAAAGTGAATTTGTGATACAAAAAGAAAAAAATTGGTTTTGAAAAGGTTTATAGTTTTAAAACTCGAATCAAAATTTTGAGTAAGAATCGGCAATTACTTTGAAATTGATTTATGGAATTGATTTTGAAAGAACATATTTGAATATAAAGGGAAAAAAGGGTCTTTGAAAATATTTAGAAATTAAAACTTGAGCACAGACATCTTGTGATTAGAATTTCACAGTTAATTAGATGACATCTAGGTAAAGCTGTAATTTACATAAGCAATCCAAGTATAAATGGTAGTTTGGGAAACGATTTAAAGGCTAAATTGGAGTTAATTAATCAGAATATTTATAATTAGCCCTCCACAACTAATTAAATTTAAAAGGCAAATATCTTGAGAATTTAGTTTCACAATATATCTATAAGATATTTGACAATATTTTGATTAAGGACAACATTGGTTAAATCTATCTAAATGATTGCTCTAAAGTTTGAAGGAAATAAGTTTTATAACCTTGAATTTGGAATAATTAATGAGGATAGCCGAAATTAAACAATATAAGGAATTAAAATATGAGATTATCGGCGATTTTGGACAGTCGATAAGTTTTAAAGTATATTGTGGCAACAAAAGGAACTGTTTAAGTAAGCATGAATACCTTGTGAATTAAGTTTCACAAATTGGCTAAAGGATATTTGGCAAGCAGGAACAGTAAGAAGAAATTACCTTAACTGAAACATTTAGATTAGCTAAGTTCTGAGATGATCAGGTTTTTCGTGTAAAGAATAATAGTAATTTGGGGAACTAAAAAGAGGTAAGTTTCATTACTTTTGTATTTGCAAGATAAGATCTAAGAGAATAATTTATAACTCTAAATTTTCTTGAAGTCGGTAAATTGTTGTGTATAAGTAATTGTCCAAGTAAACGATGAATCAAATATAATGGGTAATTGGAAGTTATCGTTGGAGGACATGGTAGATATGGTTATTTGTAAATATGTGTCTTAGTATATTCTACCAGGTATATTAATTATGAGAACATGGAGCCTTGGTATAAAAAAATTAATCTTGATTTTGAAAATTTACAAGATGTCGAATGGATGGTTACGATTTTAGTTCCTTTTCGAGGATGAAAAGTTTTAAGGGGGGTGAATGTAACGATCAAAAAATTTTAACCAACTTAAAATTGGAATTTTTATTACTTAATTTGAATTTGACATAAATATATACATGGTTAAGAATATTTAATAATTTTGATAAGTTATATGATAGATTTTATTTTAACTATAAATTTAACGGATGAGAATTGTTGAAGGCAAAAAATGTCGTAAACACTAAAGATTCCTATTACTAGAAATAGTTAATTTGGTCGCAAGACTAAGTAAGAGAAAGCGGTAAATGACACGAGAATTTACAGTGGTTCGGCCGTGGATTAGGCCTACGTCCACTTTGGAAGGATGTTGAACTTTTATTAATCACTCAAGAACTACAAGGTAGAACCATGCTCATTACATTCACTTTTATAATTGCCATATGCTAGATATTTGAGAAAAAGAATATTTAATTCTCCTTCTTCCTCAAATAGGAGATGCCATTAATGAGGCTCATGAAGCTCTAGGAAGGTCTCAAGTGAAGAAAATCCAACCCCTTTGAAGTGTGAGGCTATGGGGTATTTATAGGAAGTGGTTAGGTGGGGGTTAGGTAGGAGTAGGTAGAAATAGGGACCACATGCACAAATTTTGAACCCGCCTGGGGTGCGAATTTCGCACCCCTCGGGGTTCGAAATTCGCACCTGGAGGGGTTCGAATTTCAAACCCGGAGGCGGTTCGAAATTCGAACCCGAAGGGGTTCGAATTTCGAACCCGGAGAGGTACGAAATTTGTAAGCACGCGGGCTAGGGGTCCGAGACTTGGACTTGCGACTCTTCGGGGTGCGAGGTCTTGGTTTGACAATGTTTGGAGGAGCGGCGAGGTTCATGAAAGTTGTTGGCTGAATCCCCGACTTTGAGTCGATTTGGTAATTCTAGGCAACACACTTGTTGACGGAAATCGGATGAATCAAGCGGTGCCCACAGTTTCGACCTAACCGGGCCCCACCGGCGCTGCGCCTGGACCCGTTGGACGGCTCGCCTTCGGCTCGAAGCACGACTTGCCTCCAGCTTGGCTGCGAACGGATACTGGTGCAGGTCGCATCCGAGGGATGCGACATTCTGCTGGTGGCCAAACTCGGGTCTTCTGGTACTGGCAACGCCTTTGGGCTGAATATCACGCGATATGTTGAGTCGAGCATGTCTTGTGTATTTTTGGGAACCGGACCAAAAGGCCGGTTAACAAGAACGATTATTAATAAATTTGGATTTATTAATACTATTTGTCGTTCGATCGGATTTATCAAATAATAACATGAATTAGTAGCATTAGAATTAAGTGTTGCCCTTAGTTTTCATAGCATTTAAAGGAAAATGCACCGAAAGTTCACTTTCCTCCTTAAGACAAGTGTTAAAACACATGTCATTTTGCATGCCTCCTTTCATGCATGCTGTAACACCCCGCATTTTTTTAATGCAATTACAGAATGTGCATATAGATATGTGCATAAATATAATTAAGAATGAATTAATAAATGCATACACTGATGGTGCATTTATAATAAAAGAAATAAATGCAGAATAAAAAGAGAAGAAGATAAATCAGAGAACGCAGAGTGAGAAATTAATTAATAAATATTAATTTCAAAAAAATAAGGAAGATGTGTGTACATGTATATATACACATGACGATTAAAAGTTTAATGCCTACAAGATAAAAATATGAACAATAAATTAATGCATATTGGCACATGGATAGCAATAGGAAAAGGTAACGCTATAAATTAAGTGCATAAAGATAGAATGCATTAATGGTAAATTGCAATGAATAAATAAAATTAAAGGAAAAGGTAAACTGCATCTAAAAATATATATAAAGGGATATTTAATTGCACAAAAGAAATAATGGCATATATGGTGGAGCAATTAATAAAGAGAGAATATAAATAAAATGGGTGCGTTAAAGATAGTATATCAACACATTAATAAGAGAGTAAGCAGTTTAATTAAAAAGCGATTTAGTGTGAAAAGGGTTTAATAAGAGGTTTAATTGGAAGGATGTTTAAGAATTAATTGATGTAATTGATTTGAGAAAGTTAGATTTGGAATAAAATAAAGAATTTTTCGCGTACAAAAGCTTAGCATACGCATAAGAGTTGGACGCAAATAAATATGATTCAGATTAAGGATTGCGCGCGAACAAAAGGAATGTTTGAAATTTGATTTATGTGCAAGAATTATATGTAGTGTAAATAAATCAAATATATATATATATATATAGTGGAGGGGGTGTCGACACTATGTCGACACCACCATAGGAGTGTCGACACCTATGTCGACACCCCTACGCGTGGGCATGTGGGTGCAGCGCACCCTGGGCAATTCTGGAATGTTCTTTTTCTTGAGTGAGGTGGTTGGTTCAGATGGGCTTTAAATTAGATCTGAAGGACCAAGTTCATTTAGCATGCCTATAAATAAGATGGTAAGGTTTACCTTCATCCTCCTAATTTCTGAGGTGACGCCAAAACTCTGCTCTTTTCTCTTCTTCTCCAAACCTATTCTAAAAAAAAGATCTAGGCCTCTTCTGCTTCAAAGTTTGAGAAAAGAATTTAGATCTACAATATATGCGCCTAGATTTACGCTACATGTGAGGTAAGATCTGAATCTGATCTATTTTTGTTTCTCTTCTCTTTTCGTCTTATTTTCTCTTCCTTTTTGTGGTTAATTTATAGATCTGTGGTTATTTAGGTCCTAAATTCAGTTAGGAAAACCATGGAAGAATAGATCTGGATTAGATTCAGAATTTGGGAAGCTTACGAGGTGAGTGGATTTAAGCCATATTATTTTAGATAATGGTATATTACCATTTAACATTCGCCAATATGACGAATTGGAATATGACATGTTAAGATGCCTAAACATATGCTAATAATGATTAAAGTGATGCAAATGACATGTGGGAATGATTAGCATGATATAACGTCAAATTGTTAATATGAATAATTCATATATTGAATCAGTTGAAATGTTGGAATGTTTACATGTTATAATATTAATTTGAACATGTGGGAAAAATTCATATATACTTGGAATGCTAAAAAGTTTACATGTAAATTTGTCCTTGTTATATCCAGGAAATAAAGGGAGTAATTATATGATTAAATGGATTCATGTTAAAATAAATAAATATGGGTTTGGAGCATCGACCAAATTATGTTTAAAGATCTTAAATTGGATCATAAGTATAAAAAAATGATTTGGACGCAAATGGGATCTTATGTAAAATATGAATTGGCATAATTTGATTAATATGGAATTTGGACATAAATCCATCATGAATATAATTGGGTAAATGGGCATGAGCACCTATAAGGATATAGGTATGATTAATTGATTAATAATGAATGCCTAAGGTTACAATTAGAAATTGTAATTGTACTTATGACACGATATAAGGTTGCATTAGTGGTGGAAGTTTGCCCGGACCCGACCGACATATCCATCAACTACTAATGTTGAACCTAATGTGAGAGGTCTAAGTGCGCAAATACGAGACGGGCTATGACACGAGGTTAGGCCTAACTTGTGGAAGAAGTCTACCCGGACCCGACCGGCATATCCAACATCCACAAGTTGTGGGCATAATGTGGGAGTTCTAGCCCATTATAAACCATAAATGGACATGGTGATGATTTGGACTACTTAACCTAATCTAATCCATAGGGATTGTATGAATATAAACTAAAGTTAGAGTTAAGTAAAATTGGTTGGACAGTGGGTGGGCTAAGCAAATATGAGGGGGTGGGTAATATTTACTATAGACCCACAAACTTAGCCCGATAAGGTTATGTAATTAAAGACACCTAGTGGTATACATAACTGGTAAAAATAACAAAGTTATGTAATTAAAGACACCTTTTAGGGTAAGCATAACTTGTAGAAATAATAAAATTTAGACGTGCATAATAAACTAATAAGGAAATGGGATAACTGGTGAAATGATATAAGGGACACTTTATTATAAATTAAGTAATCAGAAAAGGGGAAAACCTGAAACCAGTTAAGAAAAGAGGGATAATATATTGTACTTAATTATAAATTAAGTAATTCGTAAACTTAGAGGTCTGAAACCCGTTGATAAGAATAACATGTTCAGACTTGATCCTAGGAACAAGGGGAAATTATATCATAGGTTATAATAAAGTGAAAATTAGGCACAATCCCTAAAAAAAAAATTTAATTAGGCTCACATCCCTCCCATGTTTTACATGTAAATCCGCCCCCAATTTTTGAAGTTCCACATTTTTCTTTTTTTGGCAATAATTTTTGGCGCTACCTGGTAAAAAAGGGAAAAAAAAAATCTAAAATCTAGAGATCTTGTTGGAAGTCCATGCAAAAAAAAAAGAGTTGCATACATGTATGCAACTTTTGCCAATAGCTGCATACATGTATGAACCTATTGCATAAGTTGTATTCTTCTGAAAATCTGGTCATAAACTTGCTTACATATGTGCAACTATATGAAATACTTGCACACATGTATGTAAGTATTGCATGAAGGAATTTGAACTGATACGTATGCATGTGAATTTCTGCACACTTGTATGCAAAAATTACGCAATACCTACATAGATGTATGCAAAAAAATCAAACACAGATGCATGACTTGAAAACATGCACGGATGTATGCAGGAAAATATAAATACTTGCATACTATTATGCATTTAACTGCATTTTTCGTTTATTTTTGTTATTTTTGGTTTTGATGCGTTGGTTGATGGTTTTTTGATCTGATTTTTTTTGCGGTTACATGTTTTATTTAAATAAGAATTTACGTGATTTTTTCATATATTTTTTTTAACTGAATTTTCGAAAAATAGGAACTAAATTTACAATAAGTTTATAACCGAATGTGAGCCTAACTTTAAAACTTAAAAAGGACCTGTAAAAAAGTACCCTATAATAAATGGGTAGAGAAACTTATTAATGGGCCTTAGTTAATAGAGCTAAGTTTATAAGTAAACAACGATAAGTTGTATTGACGATGTAAAGAGGAATTTTGATTAAAAGAGAAAGAATGAGGAAAACTTACGAAATAAGTTATATTTAATCATAAATGGTAAGTGACATGTTAATTGGAAAACATGTGAATTGAGATATACTTAATTACATATTAAGTAAAATATGTTATTGTAATCAAACAAGAATATAAAAGAGATTGTGGATTATAGACCTTGGGCTACAATCTAGAGAATAACATGTTGTGGGCTTATTAATAAACTTAAATGGGTTAAGTTATATGACTAAAATTAATAAGCAAGAGAAACTTGGTAGTTTGAATAAGAATTCAATATGAATGGGAATAACCAAGTTACATGGAAACATGATAAGGTGAGGCAAGCGCGTAAGAGAATGTTTAGACATAGGGTCTAAAAACATATTAAATTGAGGCGCTTGGACCAGTCTGCACATTTGAGGGTGAATAACCCAACGGGGTAGATCATCGTAGTGTTATAATGCACAAGGGGAGCGTATATTCATCTAATTGTTCTGATGTCTCCGAAGGACTGGAACTGGAAGCACGCGGCATCCTGAGGTACGTAAGGTGCTCCTAGTAGTCCTCTGTGCGGTTATAGATGGCTTAGGCCGTCCTCAAAGTGGTTGGGTCTGCGCGTAATTACTAGGTGGGTGGGCCTTGACTGCAGTAGTAGCTATGCAGTCCGAATGCTGTGACGCGGTGACACCAGGGGTGATTCGGCGGTTGCCTCAATGGGAAGGCAGAGGGTCAGAACCAAGGATAGCAGATCATCGGATACCCGTCACTGACAGCCAGTGGGATGCAAAAAGACTAGAGCTAAACCCAAGATACCATTACACCCTTCACTATTGGGGTAAGGGGTTGAGGGGAGACGCCACATGGATGTTTAGATTATTTGCATAGGGGCAATCGCTTATCTCTTGTAGTCTTTACTAGTTGAGGGAGGGGCTGAGGTGGGGCCATAGCCACCGCGGAAACAGACCCTAGGTATATCTGTATATAAAGGCTCTTTAAAGACGGGCCTGTACAGATATGGAAAAGCACCCGATCGAGTTTCATGTTTCTTGTATCGCCCTACCATGGAACTCAGTGCACATTAGAGGACGTGCGATTGAGGCATCGAGCTAAAATTAATAGTAGGTACGAGGGACAGTCTAGATACATGCATATCTGCTCTAGGTGGTGTATCGTAGACTTGAGGGCATTACTCCGGTATGAAGTCTGAATCAAACAAAGGTGACAGTCCGTACGTTTACGTAGCATAGTAGTGATAGATCTATGTTGAACGTAGTATTGTTATCCGTACGTCACTACGGCGTAGGATGAGGGACTATCTACATATATACTGTATTAGGTTAATCCACTGGGAAGTAAATGGGTACGACGTGTGTGTAAGCCTTGAGTGCTGTTAAACCAAGTGACCTAATAAATAAGAAAATATGACTGAATGGTATATGTAGGATTATCCAAAGTGTATAGTTTAAATCCAGTCACTAGAACTTGTGTTATGACCCCCTTGTCATAACATACTCGCAGGTAGGCAGAATTAAAAGTTAAAATCAAAATCAAGGGAAATGGGTTGCGCCATTGCGTTCGTCTCAAAATTCTGCATGAAAATGAGTCCGAGTTTGCGTAAATCGGAATCCGTATGAGGGAGATATGGCCTCCGGAAGATTCAGCGAAGTTCAAAATTCAAAACAGGTCAAGTTCAAAATTCAAATCGGACCCAGAATGGGCTGGGCGGGAATTTTCCCGCCCAAGGCACCCAGGTCGACTGGGTAGTCGAACTGGGGGTCGACCCCCCTGCTTTTTCCTGTTTTCTGCACCTGGTTCGTTCTTCTGTATTCAGACGCCATCCTGACCAGATTCGTTGACTTCTACACTATATAAACAGCCCTAGACTCCTTCTCTATTCACAATTCTTCTCTACCCTAAATGCTCCACAGAACTTAGTGCATTCCCTTTGTGAGTGACACTAACGGATGTGGAGCATTTAGGGTAGAGAAGAATTGTTCATAGTCATGGAAATAATTCTCAAAGTCACAGTCACAGTCATAGGCAATGTTCATAGTCATAGGCAATGTTCATAGTCACAGGCAATGTTCATAGTCACAGAGGCATATGGTTCTAAGGTCCATAGTTTCATAGTCACGGTCTTATTTGTCCTTGAATAATGACAGTTCTTAATTAGGTCCAAAGAGATAGGCACAGATTCGAATAGAATGATTTGGCATATTCTTTTATTCCTTTAATTTCATGTCACGAACAGAGAAAAACGTTCAAATCTAAAAAGTATCTGACTTATAGAGATTAGATTAGAATAGAAAGATGGCGTTGCTATGATTCGTAGAAAAACAGTCGTTTGAACCTCCTCTTGAATCTTAGCTTGAATCTCCTCTTTGAAAGTTTTTGAGCAACACCTCCTCGTCTTGATTTATTTTATATATATTATTTTATTTATTATTTGATTAAGAGGAGGAGAGAAAGCCATGTTCACTAAGAATCTTTGCAGCATACCTGGGTCATCCAGGTCGACTGGGTAGTCGACCTGGGTCACCCAGGTCGACTGGGTAGTCAACCTGGGGGTCGACCCCCCTACTTTTTCCTGTTTTCTGCACCTAGTTCATTCTTCTGTATTCGGACGCCATCCTGACCAGATTCGTTGACTTCTACACTATATAAACAGCCATAGACTCCTTCTCTATTCACAATTCTTCTCTACCCTAAATGCTCCACATCCGTTAGTGTCACTCACAAAGGGAATGCACTAAGTCCTGCGGAGCATTTAGGGTAGAGAAGAATTGTGAATAGAGAAGGAGTCTAGGGCTGTTTATATAGTGTAGAAGTCAACGAATCTGGTCAGGATGGCGTCCGAATACAGAAGAACGAACCAGGTGCATAAAACAGGAAAAAGCAGGGGGGGGGGTCGACCCCCAGGTCGACTACCCAGTCGACCTGGGTGCCTTGGGCGGGAAAATTCCCGCCCAGCCCATTGTGGGTCGGATTTGAATTTTGAACTTGACCTGTTTTGAATTTTGAACTTCGCTGAATCTTCCGGAGGCCATATCTCCCTCATACGGACTCTGATTTACGCAAACTCGGACTCGTTTTCATGCAGAATTCCGAGACGAACGCAATGGCGTAGCCCGTTTCCCTTAATTTTGATTTTAACTTTTAGTTCTGCCTTGATTTGTGAATCTTAGTGTTGCAGAATTACGGGGTGTTACATTCTCCCCCACTTAAAAGGATTTCGTCTCCGAAATCTTCAAGTTAGGAAGAATGTGTCCTACCATCCAATCACCCATCTACTCAACCATTCACTCACAGGCATCCATTGTCCTTAAAAGATTTCTAATGCTTTCATGTTCATATGCATAGTGTGTGTATATGTCTTTATCTAATGCAAAATCAGGCGGTCTACTGATTCAGTTGACCTCCTTAACGTGAATCATGTCAGTGCCATGCGTCCAATCATGTATGCAAGCATCCCTAGTTATGTAAATACTACATGCGTGCACAGCCATTCATCCATATGCAACATCCATATGATAACATATCAAGCTCAACTTACCAACAAATACATATCTGTAAATGCAATATAAAAGCGTCCGAACTGATCTAGAGCCTAATACGTATGCATATGCATTCACGAGCAACCATTTGCAACCACTTGCAATCATTCAACCATAACACGTTTTCAAATACATGTTTACATCCATTGGCTTCTACCTAAGGATCGAAGATACGACCTAGGTGATATACTTTGGAAAGAGAGAAACAACTATGCGTAAAGCTCCTACAAAAAGAAAATCAAGGATGCACCCTTAAGGAAAAGGGTATGTTGCTAGTATCTAGCCTTCTTGAGCTTTACTCCACTGTATCTTAACTAATTTAACTTCACGGTTGTGAAGTTTCTGACCTCCATTTCCAAAATAAACAGATGTCAATCACGGTACCAAGTGTATGTACTAAGATGATTAGAGGTCTCCCTCTTATCCACCATGCCATAACTATAAAGGTCGAAAGGTCACTACGTGCTCTTCAGAGTGCCTGCCACAACTATTCATCTCTTATGCAACCCATCCTAGTCGAACCCGACATCCCTCAAGTACAAGCCCCAAAGGCTTAAACCAATATCAGACAAGCACCCAAGGAATATCTCCTCCGAACTTAGACGATCTATGTGAGATGATATAAACAAACTCGATAGCTATTCTCAAATCCCTACTAACCAAAAATAAACTGGTCGGACCACCAACTGGATTTGAGACTCTAGTGGGATCTTTCTACTATACAAGTACTATGGTGCAGAGACTCAACTATGGAAGTAGATATGAACAAATGCGAAGAGCTAAAACCAAAGGAAAGAGTACGAACAACAAAACTAGACTCTTCCAATAGAACCTTACTACCTTTCTCCTAGTTACGCTTGGTGGCGAAAGTATGTACTTACCCTTCTGAAAATCTTGTTCCTCGTTCTTACCCTATCATACCCTAGTAAAGATACTTCCTCTGGTCTTAGGTTTTATAATTTCTTCCTCCTTCGTGTGCTAAACCTACATCCATGAATTCCTCATACTAGGGTTATGCTCCTTAGCCAAACTCCTCATCCTCTTCCGTATGTTGACAAATCTCTCGAAAACTGCCTCCATCGTCCAGAAAACCCTACAAGCTTCGAAAGAAAACTGCTCGTAGATGAAACAACTACGGTTATGGATGGAAGCCGGGCACTACTTTGCCCTTCGATGAGGTTACCTCCCAGAAAGCCAGGAGCCCCAGAGACTCAAGGAAGAAGGACACAAGAATTCAAACAGAGGAAGAGAAGATAGTGCGTATGGCTTTGGGGAATATGTTTTTAAAACAAATCTTTTCTCTTGAAAATGCTTCTTTTAAAACCGTTTTGAAAACAATTTTTCAAATCTTTTATCTGATCTGGTAACCTTCAGCTCTGATACCACGTTTAACACCCCACATCCGTTAGTGTCACTCACAAAGGGAATGCACTAAGTTCTGTGGAGCATTTAGGGTAGAGAAGAATTGTGAATAGAGAAGGAGTCTAGGGCTGTTTATATAGTGTAGAAGTCAACAAATCTGGTCAGGATGGCGTCCGAATACAGAAGAACGAACCAGGTGCAGAAAACAGGAAAAAGCAGGGGGGAGTCGACCCCCAGGTCGACTACCCAGTCGACCTGGGTGCCTTGGGCGGGAAAATTCCCGCCCAGCCCATTCTGGGTTCGATTTGAATTTTGAACTTGACCTGTTTTGAATTTTGAACTTCGCTGAATCTTCCGAAGGCCATATCTCCCTCATACAGACTCCGATTTACGCAAACTCGGACTCGTTTCCATGCAGAATTTCGAGACGAACGCAATGCCGCATCCCGTTTCCCTTGATTTTGATTTTAACTTTTAATTCTGCCTTGATTTGTGAATCTTAGTGTTGCAGAATTACGGGGTGTTACACAGGTTAGATTTGTGGCAGAGACATGGGACATTAAAGCTTTGGATATTGGTTAGGCAGTATTATTAATACGGTAAGTCTATACTTTGATTTATATTATATTTTATCTATTTCGCTGTGAGATATTTTCTGAGCTCTGACATATTTTATGTCTGTCTTTTCTGCAGGATACCAGAGCAAACCAATCCGAATTTTGATAGATTGGAATTTAAAAAAAAAACCGGTCTCTCGAAATTGGGGTTGTCACATCTGGTATCAAAGCTTAGGTTTAGGATTCCTATATAAATAGTGAGTGAAGGTATTTGTATTTTTAAAAATATAAATATATTATATATACCTAGATCCATAGAGGAACCCACTAAATAGAAAGAGCGTAATATGATAAGAAATGGGATGATGTTTTGTACACTAAAGGAATGAATATGGAAATTCGAGACCCTTAGGTAAATTGGATAGAGAGTGTACAATATATTTTGTATGGAAGGAAGATGAATCCCGTATGATTAGTATTTTGGGTTAAGTGGGTTTGGCAGTAAAACCTTATAGATTGGAAAAGGTTAAAAAGAGAAAAACAAAATGGATTAGGAATATGTATATATATATATATAGTTGAGAGAATTGACCTTGGGGAGTGTCTAGGAAAGCCTAGAAAGTTGGAAACCCGCTTTGAGTCTAACCCCATTATTATCTTTTAAGAACTTTAAATTATAAAAGTTTTGGGAAAATGGTTTATGGTGTTTTCAAGTTTTAATCTTTAAAGTTATAATTTTAAAGAATGTAAAGAAGTACATATTGAGTTTTAAAAGTAAAACGGGGTATATTTTGCAAACATGATTTCTTGCGAAAACTTTATCTAAAATAAAATTCTCTCAATAAAAAGATACATATTATAAAGCATGTATAACTTGTTAGTTTTCTTGTTATACTTCATACAAGAATTTGTAACAAAGAAAGATTAGAATTTTCTATTGTTATGATAACCCTTTTTGATAAATTATTTTAAGATAATTTTGTTAGTGGACAAAATAAGTTGTAGAAATTAAGAATAGAGTGCATGTTTGCACCTTGTAGTACGAGACTAAACCGACCTTATAGGTAAGAACAAGTCATAAATCCGACTGAGAAAATAATTGTCCGTATCTACTCCAGTTTTGTGATTTGAAAAAAAATGATGATTTACATTTTTTTAAGAGGACATGTTTTTATGGTTTGGCAAAGAAAGTTTTCATGAGGAAATAAAAAAAACGATAAATTAAGTGAAGCAACAAAACATGACGAGAAAGGAAAATGAAAATTTTCCAAGATAAGTTGAAAAAGAAAAAGGAATTTTTCTTATGTAGTTGTGCTTGGATAGGAAAATAAGGAATTTTTATAAAGTAGTTACATAAAATCCAAGTACAATTAGAAAAGGTACATAAAAGAAAAATGAAAGATGCGAATTTTTCCATTTTATACCTTTTTGTAACATAAGAAATCAAAGTTGGAAAATTAGTTTTTTCTAGAAATTCAAAATTTAATGATGGTTGGTAGGTTTTGGATGTAACAATTGGATGAACTATGCTCTTATTCTGTAAGAGTGTGGGAAAATTTGGATGAAAAGCTATTTTTATTTTCAAAATATTGCATTCATATAGAAATGCCAGTATATTTAGGATGTGAGCATCATGTTTCAAAAAGAATTTTTGAAAAGTTGACATACATATAGGAGGTACCACTTAGGCATACATGCATTACCATGATTTATTTCACTCTGCACATGTGCACAATGTTTACAAAAATTGGATGCACACATGATAGATGGATATTATGCGAGGGATTATCTATTTTACCCTTATCAAATTTCGGGGATGAAATTTCCTAAGGGTGGGAAAATGTAACACCCTGCTTTTTTTAATGCAATTACAGAATGTGCATATAGATATGTGCATAAACATAATTAAGAATGAATTAATAAATACATACACTGATGGTGCATTTATAATAAAAGAAATAAATGCAGAATAAAAAGAGAAGAAGATAAATCAGAGAATGCAGAGTGAGAAATTAATTAATAAATATTAATTGCATAAAAATAAGGAAAATGTGTATACATATATGTACACATGACGATTAAAAGTTTAATGCCTGCAAGATAAAAAGTTGAATAATAATTAATGCATATTGGGACATGGATAGAAATAGGAAAAGGGAACGCTATAAATTGAGTGCATAAAGATAGAATGCATTAATGGTAAATTGCAATGAATAAATAAAATTAAAGGAAAAGGTAAACTGCATCCAAAAATATATACAAAGGGAAATTTAATTGCATAAAAGAAATAATGACATATATGGCGGAACAACTAATAAAGGGAGAATGTAAATAAAATGGGTGCGTTAAAGATAGTATATCAACACATTAATAAGAGAGTAAACAGTTTAATTAAAAAGCGGTTTAGTGTGAAAAGGGTTTAATGAGAGGTTTAATTGGAAGGATGTTTAGAAAGAGAATTAATTGATGTAATTGATTTGAGAACGTTAGATTTGGAATAAAATAAAGAATTGTTCGTGTACAAAAGCTTAGCATACGCATAAGAGTTGAATGCAAATAAATATGATTTAGATTAAGGATTGCACGCAAACAAAAGGAATGTTTGAAATTTGATTTATGTGCAAGAATCATATGTAGTATAAGTAAATCAAATTTCAAATCAAGATATATATATATATATATAGTGGGGGGGTTGTCGACACCACCATAGAGGTGTCGACACCTATGTCGACACCCAAGCAGGGGTGTCGACACCCCTGCACATGGGCATGTGGGTGCAGCGCACCCTGGACATTTCTGGAAAGTTCTTTTTCTTGAGTGAGGTGATTGGTTTAGATAGGCTTTAAATTATATCTAAAGGACCAAGTTCATTTAGCACGCCTATAAATAAGATGGTAAGGTTTACCTTCATCCTCATAATTTCTGAGGTGACGCCAAAACTCTGCCCTTTTCTCTTCTTCTCCGAACCTATTCTAAAAATAAAAATTAGATCTAGGCCTCTTCTGCTTCAAAGTTTGAGATAAGAATTTAGATCTACAATATATGCGCCTAGATTTATGCTACATGTGAGGTAAGATCTGAATCTGATCTATTTTAGTTCCTCTTCTCTTTTCTTCTTCTTTTCTCTTTCTTTTTGGGGTTAATTTATATATCCGTGGTTATTTAGGTCCTAAATTCAGTTAGGAAAACCATGGAAGAATAGATCTGGATCAGATCCAGAATTTGCGAAGCTTATGAGGTGAGTGGATTTAAGCTATATTATTTTAGATAATGATATATTACCGTTTAGCGTTCCCCATTATGACGATTTGGAATATGACAAGTTAAGATGCCTAAACATATGCTGATAATGATTAAAGAGATGCAATTGACATGTGGGAATGATTAGCATGATATAACGTCAAATTGTTAATATGAATAATTCATATATTGAATCAGTTTAAATGTTGGAATGTTTACATGTTATAATATTAATTTAAACATGTGGGAAAAATTCATATATTGGATTACTTGGAATGCTAAAAAGTTTACATGTAAATTTGTCCCAATTATATACAGGGAATAATTGGAGTAAGTATATGATTATATGGATTCATGTTAACATAGAATTGAATAAATAAATATGGGTTTGGAGCATCGACTAAATTATGTTTAAAGATCCTTAATTGGATCATAAGTATAAAAAATGATTTGGACGCAAATGGGATCTTATGTAAAATATGAACTGGCATAATTTGAATAATATGAATTTGGACATAAATCTGTCATGAATATAATTGGGTAAACGGGCATGAGCACCTATAAAGACATGGGTATGGTTAATTGATTAATAATGAAAGCCTAGGGTTACAATTAGAAATTGTAATTGTACATATGACACGAGGTTAGGTTGCATTAGTGAGGGAAGTCTGCCCGGACCCGACCGGCAAATCCAGCAACCACTAATGTTGAACCTAATGTGAGAGGTCTAAGTGCGCAAATACGATACGGGCTATGACACGAGGTCAGGCCCAACTTGTGGAAGATGTCTGCCCGGACCCGATCGACATATCCATCATCCACAAGTTGTAGGCCTAATGTGGGAGGTCTAGCCCATTATAAATAATAAATGGACATGGTAATGAATTGGACTACTTAAAATAATCTAATCCATAGGGATTGTATAAATATGAAATAAAGTTAGGGTTAAGTAAAATTGGTTGGACAGTGGGTGGGCTAAGCAAATCTGAGGGGGTGGGTAATATTTACATATAGGCCCGCAAACTTAGCCCGATAGGGTTGTGTAATTAAAGCACCTAGTGTATACATAACCGGTAAATATAATACAGCTATGTAATTAAAGACACCTTTTAGGGTAATCATAACTTGTAGAAATAATAGAATTTAGACATGCATAATAAACTAATAAAGAAATGGGATAACTGGTGTAATGAGATAAGGGACACTTAATTATAAATTAAGTAATCAAAAAAGGGGAAAAAACCTGAAACCAGTTAAGAAAAGGGGGAAAATATATTGTACTTAATTATAAATTAAGTAATCCGTAAACTTGGAGGTCTGAAACCCGTTGGTAAGAATAACATGTTCAGACTTGTCCTAGGGACAAGGGGAAATTATAACATAGGTTATAATAAATGGATAGAGAAACTTATTAATGAGCCTTCGTTAATAGAACTAAGTTTATAAGTAAACAACGATAAGTTGTATTGACGATGTAAAGAGGAATTATGATTAAAAGAGAAAGAATGAGAAAAACTTATGAAATAAGTTATATTTAATCATAAATGGTAAGTGACATGTTAATTGGAAAACATGTGAATTGAGATATACTTAATTACATATTAAGTAAAACATGTTATTGTACTCAAACAAGAATATAAAAGAGATTGTGGATTACAGACCTTGGGTCACAATCTAGAGAATAACATGTTGTGGGCTTATTAATAAAACTCAGATGGGTTAAATTATATGAATAAAATTAATAAGCAAGAGAAACTTGGTAGTTTGAATAAGAATTTAATATGAATAGGAATAACCAAGTTAACTGGAAACCTGATGAGGTGAGGCAAGCGCGTAAAAGAATGTTTAGACATAGGGTCTAACAACATATTAAATTGAGGCGCTTGGACCTGTCTGCACGTTTGAGGGTGAATAACCCAATAGGGTAGATCATCGTGGTGTTATAAGGCACGAAGGGAGCGTATATTCATATGATTGTTCTGACGTCTCCGGAGGACTGGAAGTGGAAGCACGCGGCTTCCTGAGGTACATAAGGTGCTCCTAGTAGTTCTTTGTGCGGTGACAGATGACTTAGGCTGTCCTCGTAGAGGTTAGGTCTGCGCGTAACTACTAGGTGGGTGTGCCTTGACTGTAGAAGTAGCTATGCAGTCAGAATGCTGTGACGCGGTGACACCACGGTGATTCGGTGGTTGCCTCAATGGGAAGGCAGAGGGTCAGAACCAAGGATAGCAGATCGTCGGATACCCGTCACCGACAGCCAGTGGGATGCAAAAAGACTAGAGCTAAACCCAAGATACCATTTCACCCTTCACTGTTGGGGTAAGGGATTGAGGGGAGACGCCACATGGATGTTTAGATTGTTTGCGTAGGGGCAGTCGCTTAGCTCTTGTAGTCTTTACTAGTTGAGGGAGGGGCTGAGGTGGGGCCATAGCCACCGCGGAAACAGACCCTAGGTATATCTGTATATAGAGGCTCTTTAAAGACGGGCCTGTACAGATATGGAAAAGCTCCCGGCCGAGTTCCGTGTTTCTTGTATCGCCCTGCCATGGAACTCGATGCACATTAGAGGACGTGCAATTGAGGCATCGAGCTAAAGTTAACAGTACGTATGAGGGACAGTCTAGATACATGCATATCTGCTTTGGGTGGTGTACCGTAGACTTGAGGGCATTACTCCGATATGAAGTCTGAATCAAACAAACGTGACAGTCCGTACGTTTACGTAGCATAGTAATGATAGATATATGCGGAACATAGTATTGTTATCCGTACGTCACTATGGCATAGGATGAGGGACTGCATATATTTCAATGGTGTTACGGTAGAGATCGTGCGAGTGGGGTACCATGGGGTGTACCTCAATATTGGGGTTAGCTACATATATATTGTATTAGGTTAATCCACTGGGAAGTAAATGGGTACGACGTGTGTGTAAGCCTGAGTGTTGTTAAAACAAGTGACCTAATAAATAAGAAAATATGTTTGAACGGTATATGTAGGATTATTCAAAGTGTATAGTTTAAATCTAGTCACCAGAACTTGTGTTCTGACCCCCTCCTCATAACATGCTCGCGGGTTAGATTTGTGGCAGAGTCATGAGACATTATAGCTTTGGATATTGGTTGGGCAGTATTATTAATACGGTAAGGCTTTACTTTGATTTATATTATATTTTATCCATTTCGCTGTGATATATTTTCTGAGCTCTGACATATTTTATGTCTCTGTCTTTTCTACAGGATACCAGAGCAAACCAATCTGAGTTTCGATAGATTGGAATTTTGAAAAAAAAATTGGACTCTCGAAATTGGGGTTGTCACACATGCCTTCCACTTGCCTCCTTAGGTCTCACCCTCTCCTTACTCCATTTTCCCTATAAGTACCTCCCTTTCCTTGTATTTTTTCATTCGTTCTCACTTCTCCCTTTTCTCTCTTCTTCTTAAAGCTTAAAGCCATGGTTTCCATGGCATAAATCTTCTTCTTTTCCACCATTTTTCCTTCACCACCACCTTGCCAAAGTTCAACATCCTCCTCCTCCTATAAAGAGAGAGATTAATATGTATTATGTATATACATATATATATATATATTGGTGAAGAAGACAGCGCGCCGAAATACTGTTCGACGGTTCACTTATCTAGGCTTGACTATCGTGAAGATTGGTAAGCTATTGGTGAGAACTCTTTAACCACAATTTATATATTTAATTAGTAGTTAGACTAATTTAAATATAGTGAGGAATTATTAGTGGTTAATGATGGTTGATGTTTGTTGTGATGGATGATGGTTGCGTAGTTTCGAACACACACATTATTAAGTGTTAGTGTTATAATGCTTGTGCACAGTTATTATTTATTTAATTATGTTGATGATGGTTGCTATGGATGTTTATAATGGCTATTGATGTTGTTTCGCGCACATTATGACACAACAATTATGGTATCACATTGTTGATCGAGAAATCTCCTTCGTAATTAGAAGCAATATTGTTATTGAAATTGAAGGTTAATTATTGGAAAAGACGCATATGTATGAATTCATGTATATTGATAAGGTTTCTTTAAATGAATAAATAAATACCGGAACGTTCTAGGATGACAGAGAGGATAAGTCTAGGTTTAAGTTTGGAAAATATAGTTTCCTGCTTTTCTTGACCATCCCTAACCGATCCGACGAACATGATGGTTAATTAAAAATTTTAATTTGAAATTATTTGAATTTAGAAATAAACAGGAATTTGATTAAGTAAAATAAAAGTTAAATTTTGAAACCCCAAATAATTTGGAAAGTTAGTGTAAATTACTTTAAATTATTTTAAATGGTTTATATAAGTATATAATGGTTTTCTAAGGTATTTTGAAGTATTAAAGAATAATTTTATTGCGGTCAAAATAGACCTTGTCACACAATGGCAATTTACGTATTTTAGTTACAAACTTTAAATGCTTATGACTTTTGTAATTTAAATTGGGTTTCCACGAAACGAAAAGTGTTTGAGTTCTTTTGACAAGGGCTTTTAAATGAGTGAAAACATAGTTTAATTTCAAGTTATGATTTTAAAGTTATGTTTAAACTGTTTTGGAAAAGGTAGTTGTAAGAGCAGTTGTCAACCATAACTATAAACAGTTGTTTTAAATATCTTTAAAATATGGAAAAAAAATTGTGAAATCATTATAAATTATGTAAAAGTGTTTTGAATTGTAAATTTTAAGTTTTGGCTAAGATAAACAATATTTTGATCAAAGTAGTTAAGATAACTGTTTAATGACGCTTTCTTCGGAAACAATCTATTTTGAAGTTCTTAACCTGTAAAATATTTTCCGAACTATAAGTAATCATTTTTAAACGGTTAGCGGAATGTTTTCAAAGGTTCAAAAGTATTGGAAATATTTTATATGGAATTTAAATTGATTTATTTAATATTAAAACGGGGTTTTCAATTTTAAATAATTGGATATGGTTGGAGATAAATTGTGACGGCCCGCCCTGCACCAACCGACATTTCCAATGAAAGTGCGATGTGCCGATGTCCAACTAGCAAGGGAAGGTCGTCAAAGAAAGGAAAAGAAGGGAATTTGAACTAACAAGGAACCTGTAGAATGTCTCACAGCGCGTGGAATAAAATATAATAATAACATACTTGACATAAATAGGCGAGACAGTGCATAAGCTGAAAACTAAACCATAATAGCAGCGGAAAATTCAAATACAGTTTATGTTCCATGTAACGACCCGTATTTTCAGTGATATAATAATTAATTTATTTAATTATATAAATAGTGATTTAGATATTTGAATGGTTATAGTATTAAATAATAGTGAATATTTAATTAATATAATAATTAAATAATATATTTAATTCTGAAATAGTTGGAAATAGTGAATTGACGATATGGTGTGAACTAGACAATTTAAAATATATATAATTCAGATTGGAATTTAATTAGAAAAACGAATATATTATTTAAACGACAGTTTGAACGTATAATTATAATATAATTTTAATCGAGCTGGAAATGGCGCGGTAGTTCGCTATTTGGTGATTTGAACTTCAACTGAATATACAGGGTCTGTTTTAAATCGGATTTCTGTGAAACAAGAAACGTTCGGAGCTACTGAAGTATATTTTTCTGATGGAAGAGAAAAATCCGGATTTCATTGTGTAGATTTTGATTTATGTCCAAATCAAATTTTCGAAAAGTCGCTATGGAATTCCTTTATAATTTATAACGATATATAAAAGGAATTTCAATATAAATTGAATATAGATTCAACCAGGATTTGAATATCGAGTTAGAAATCCATATAGGATTATTCTGGAGCTGTATGATATTCTATTGTGAATATATACGATAATATTTATTTTTAAATATTAAATTTAATTGTTTTTAAATATATTTATATATTTAAATGATCTATTTAGGGCTTTAAAAATAGCCAGTTTTGCAAACGAGTCGGAATTCGATGAAATTAATTTCGTTGGATCCGCAATATTAAATTATTGTTATATGTCAAGTTCCGTGTTTTTTGAAGTTAGTGTGTGGCCGTACGGGATTTTAATGTGAAAAACAGTCGATATTTTGATGGTTAAAAATACGCTGTGTGAGCAAATGGAGTCGGAATTCGACGAAACCAGTTTCGTTGGGTCCGTAAGGTCAAACTATAGCTGCATGTCCATTTTCGTGATTTTTAGGTATTGTGTGTGATCACAGGGATTTTTAAACAGCGTATACAAGCAACGATTCATTAAAAAGAAATAAAATAATTGAATACAAAAATATTAAATTTATCCTATATATTATCATAACTCAGCAAAACTCTTCTCACATTTTTCTCTAGTCTACGCCGCAACTCTTTTTCGTTCTTTTCAGTAGAACGTGAGAAAACAAATCTTCAAAGAATTCTAGAAATTCAAATACAAATTTGTAAAATCCAAGATATGGATATCTGGATCCCTCTTGCTTTTCTCTTCAAACTGGTATGCTCGATTTAGAGTGCGATGCAAATTCTAGTTGTTGGTTTTGCTCAGCAAAAATTAGGGTTAACAAAATTGGGGGTTTCGGAGCATCGATCGAAGAACAGAAGGTTGGGTGGTGTCTGAGGCTTCGGTTGTTGCTTGCTCATGATGTTTGGTGAAATTCGGTTCAAATCTTGTTCAGTGGGTTTTTCCTGGTAGCGGCGGTTTGTGGGGAAGTCGCGACCTGTGGTTGTTGCGAGCTGTGTATTGGTGTGAGGAGATTGAAGAGGGTTCGAACAGGAAATGAACGATAGTATTAGTTTGAATTTTTGTGGTGTATTGATGAAGGAGGAAATCGGAAATGGCCTCAAACTATTGGGAGCAGCGTGTTCAAACTGGGAACTCACGATCTAGGAAGAAGAAGTAGTATACGGGAATTGGGCCGGTTCTTAATGGGTGAGGCCCAGTTAATTAAGTTGTTTTTAAGTCAAATATATCTTAACTTCGAAAGTGAATAACTTGCTCATATTTTATCGGAATTCAACAAAACAAGATCTGATGGGATCGTATGGACGACGACTACAAAATGGAACTGACCGGGAGTGAATTGAAGCTCGTTTGGATTTATGGTGAAATTAAACGCCTGAATCAAATCAATGACCAATTATCGTTATTTAACGATAACCGTCCAATGTGAGTAAATCTCACTAACTCTGCTCAATTTATATTTTCATAAAGTACTTTTAGAATTGATAAATAATGATTGTTTGCTGTGTATTGGTTGCTTGGTTGAACTGCTAGTTAATTGGTTGAAAATATCGATAATGATATATATAAATCGTTAATCGAATATTGATTCTGTTTATCAGAATATTTCATATTCGTGTTATTTATGTTGATTAACATCTGTGGATGCAGGAAAACAGGTTGGGGGAATCCAACTGGATTCCTCAACATTTATTTTACTGTTTTTCATATATTGTGATATATGATGTGATTTATAATCTGTGTTGATTATGTGTGTTTGATCATTGTTATTTGGTACTTTTAAAATACCAAAAGAAATACCGAAATGGAAAAAGGAAATTTGAAGTGATTATTAAATTGTGGAAGTTTATAAAATCAAAAAGGGTTTTATAAAAAGGGAATTTGTGAAGTATATATTGAAATAAGGATTTTATAAATCAAAAAGGTTTTATAAAAAGAAGGGATATGTGAAAATGAAAGCAGAAGCTTATATATAAAATTATTAACAGTTATGTGGAAGTTTAAGAGACTGTTATTGGTAAATTACTTAAAAGAAGTAAGTAAAGAAATATATGAAAGGAAATATTTATATGAAAAAGATAGGATATTATAAATGAAATATGTGGGAAACAAATATAATTATAAAAGGGATTATTTGGAAAATAAATAGAATTATAAAAGGAAATGGGCAAGATATAAAAGAACAAAGAGAAGATGGTTTCAAAGTAAGTATTAAATAGAAATCTGTTTTAACAGATGAATTGAGAAGATTAATGTTAGACCAAAAAGTAGTCCTAACACCCAAATTGATTAAAAGCAAAAATGAAATGAGATAAAAATAAAAATGAACACACAAGATTTATAGTGGTTCGGCGAAGAAATGCCTACGTCCACTTGTTTTTCACTATTTTCAATGATTCAGTTGCAAATACAATGAAATTCTCACTAGATCTCTCTCACAACTCACTCACAATCTCTCAATTGTTTGAAAATAAATAATGAAAGAAGATTTGGATTTTCCGGGAGTGCTGGAATTCGAGTTATGAAGGTAGTTGAACTCTCCAAGTGCCAGAAAAAAGATCCTTTTCTTTGTCTCCAGACGGAGTATTTATAGGTGTGAATTTGCTCAAAACTTGATCCGGGTCGGGGCCACGTGTCGTCCATCCCATTAGCTTCGGGTTCGGATGAATTATTGTGTTGACAACGCATCAGAGTAATGAACGTTATGGGTAGGAACTGGTCACAGCCGATCCGGATATCCAGGCGCTTTTGCAGGAGAATGATATGGAAAATGGGCTCGGATCGGAGACACATATATAAGGGGTTCGGATCGGGATACCCGATCCGACCCGGATTGGCTTGGTGGCAGCGCTCTCTCCTCTTTAATTTGCTTCGCTCCGATCTATTTCCGTGGCAAACAGGTGGCTTTCCGATCCAATTGAGATTATGTTGCCCTCCGATCCGAATAGATATGCCTTACCAATTTCCTCAGCAGTAGTTCACCGATCCGAACAGAAGATTCTATCCGACCCGAACCGATACGTTGCTCTGACCCGACCCGAACGATTGCAGCTGCCCGATCGAGGTTGTAGTGTCTTCACCGATCTGAGTAGTGATGATCTCTTCGATCCGAACCGAAGTCTTCTAATTTGAAATGCCCTTTAATGCTTGATATCTTGACTTTGTGTTGCCTAGTTCACAAAGTAGGCTAACACTTTGCCCCCTCAAAGGATGCTTCTGTTGGAAACGGAGCATGCTTTGACTGCCATGGCACAATACCTTCATCCTTCCTTTTGAATTCGCATGTCAAGTTGTTGCTCATTATCCTGTTCGGTTCGGGCTCCGACCCGAACGGATTTCTGGCTTGGGTTCCGACCCGAACGGATCTCCTTCCTCATGTACTCTGCAATGGATTAGTGGGCCAAGCTGTGTCATTGGGCTTTTCGAGCCGGTCCGATCGGGAATACGAATAGTCAGCTTGTTTTTTATATAAATTTACTCCATTTCTCTTCTTTTCTTTCATTCATGTTCTTGCTCATCCGAACCGATTCCACATCGAAGCCTTAGTCTTTCCAAGAAACTTCAAAATTCTCGCTTCAATCTTTGAATCAAATACATAGGTAGTCTTGTAATCTTGAATCTCGTTGCCATAATTGTTTTTAATTCACATTCGCAGTTAAGTTGAACGATTCTAGCAAGGTACTTTGACTTTTTCCATCGCCACGGCTTCCTTCATCCTCCGCCTTCGTCGTTGATGGCGTCGACGCCATTTCGAGGCGTTGGCGAAGGGTGTTGAGTTTCGTCGTTGAATGCTTGAGTGTTTAAGTACTTGATTTTAATTAAGGCTTGGGATATCGAGTTGGGTTTGCTACTTAAGAGGAGGAAGAAGAAGGAAATTGAAGGAGATCGGTTCGGGTAGGGGAACAGTAGGAAAAAAGGGGAAAGAGAGAAATTCACAGAGCCGGACCGGGTCGGAGCAATAGGGCAAAGAAATGAGACTTAACTTGTTTGACCGGGTCGGATCGGACCTATGAATAAAATGGAGGTCAAGACTTATGCGCTCGGATCGGACCGGGTTGTGAAACAAAAGAGAGAATAGCTGCATGGTTATTCAGGTTAATCCGACCCGCCCCGAAGGTCAATCCCCGAACCGATCCGGATATTTCTCTCTGAGTGCGAGCCTTTGCTTATCCGATCCGAACCTGGCGTCTGCATCCGAACCGAAAACTACTCAATCTAAAACACAAACTTTCGTCCAACTATTTAAAAGATATTACTTCCAACTTCATGAACAGTTAGGATAGTGCCTTGCGGACATAAATGAACATTAAGAACTACTCTGACTATCACTTTCTCTTCAAAGTTTCGTCTTACATTGTTGCACTTTTACTTTGCATTTCTCACATTCGCTGCACACATTTTAGTTCACACACATACACAGGGGGGTACGGGCTAATTTACTCTAATCCGTGCTATTGCTTCTTCAATAGTTCTATGACAATGAGGCCCAGACGCTCTTCCAGACTAGCTGAGAGGAAAGAAGCCCCGGAAACCTCTAACAAAATCACTCTTGATGATATATCTTCTCCTTCGGATCCAGAATGGGACAGCGAGGGTCCAGACTACGGGGTTGGAAGTCGAGAAAGCAACGAGGTGTCCTCAGAGAATGAAGTTTCTCTAGGTTTCGAGGAGGAAGGAGGGATTGGTGACGATCGAGCCCCTGACGAATTTGAATCGGCCATTATATTGGAATCACCTCCAGACTCCGTTGAATCAACAATCGACAACGATCGACTTATCCGAATTTGCTTAAAGTACGGGATAATGAAAAGGGACACTCTAGTGCCTTCACGCTCTGACCGTCCCCACAACCCTCCAGAAGGATATATGGCGGTCACTCGATTGATGTGCATGGTCGGCGCCATTCCTCCATTCTCTCCCTTCATCGTTGACTTTTTAAGACAAATGCGGATTGCCCCCATGCAGTTGCATCCCAATTCATATTCCTATTTGCATACCTTGTACATAGCATATCGTTAAATCTTAGGCATAGAGCTCACGTTCGATGACGTTCACTTCTTCTATAATTTCAAGCATCGGACTCGAGAGACTCCATTTTTCTGCTACTTCGAGTCAGTTCCAAAAAGGAAGATAATCTCTGCACCATTCAGCAGTAAAGCTGGAGATTCCAGACTAGAATGGTTCTACGTGAAGCGACAGCCTGGATGCGCCAGAAGATGGACAAAATCAAGTAAAGCACTGATTTTCTAAATCCGGGCTCTATACACTTGAATCATCACCTTGACTTGTTTTCCTTTTTGTTTGCAGTCGACAATCCCAAACAGATATTAGATCAGGTGTTCTTTGATCGGATGCACCGACTTCTTAATGGCGATCAGAAATTCTTGACTATCGACGAAGTCCTTAAAGATGAATACCTTCACTTTCATGGGCTCTTATCCGTTTTTCGTAGTATCGGTCATGGGACGGTTCCATACGCATACATTCCTCCAGTGGAGGTAGTCCCAGAGACAGGAGAAGGCTCAGGAGTTCCTACAGCGCCTCTTCAAACTTCACCTTCTCCATCTTCTACACAAGATGATGAATTGGCTAATCTGGCCGAAAAGCATCGTGAAGGATATATTGCCCCCGAGGAAACTACTTCTCTAGAAAAGTCAAAATCCTCCCAAGAGTCGCCACTTCATGCTTCCGAGGGGGATGTCCCTAGTACCGATGAGCAAATATTTCAGGGTTTGGGGGATCTCCCCTTACCTGAGACTATATACACTTCAGAGGATTTCAGGAAGGATCCTTTAGTCTTCACCTCTTCTGAAGAGACCACTCCCGCTAAGGCCAAAGAGCCTGCCCGTACTAGTCTAGCTTCAGACTCGGGTTGGTTGGGGGGAAACACACCACTTAGGATACACCTTATATAACGGCATTAGCATTCATTGCACCTCTTTCCTTGTGAATCCATTAATTCTAAGTTTCGTTTGTTTTATCGTGCAGGTACGATGTCTCGATCCTACTACGATATCAGGAAGCTTCGTCGCAGCATGTCCAATCCTCCTCAAGATGTCGAGTATGATCGCCGGGATGATCGTGGTAGGGAGGAGAGAAGACCTTATGATCCCTATCGTTCTCGACCCTCATGTTCCCGCTCACCAGTTCGACCGGAACAAGAGAAATATAAGGGTTATCAAAGCCGCCGGGAAGAGGACAGACCACCATCTAAAGACTCCACTTCTTCCCATGAAAAGCGCAGTAGAGAGAGAACTCCTCCAAAAGAAACTGGGTCTCGAAGCAAGCACAAGGTCCCTGCTACTAAACGACCTAGGACAGACAAAGAGACCACCGAATCCTCTTCACACAGGGACACCGAATTATCGATCCCTGCTCCTCCCCCACTAGATGCGGAAACTGCAGTAAAGCGGGCATATTTGGTGGAGCAATTTCCCGAGCACTACTTCGAGACTTTGACTTTTTTACCTGCCCTTGAACCTATTTCGTCTAAATGGGCAGATGAGGCCAAAGCAAAAATAGATGCGGTGGAAAAACAGTATACTGAGATGTTCAAATATTCACGCAATCTTTCTAGAATCATCCGCACTCTAATCACAAATACTGATTCAATGCAAAAAACCGCGGAGGAGGATGCTAAGGCCTTAAAAGCTCTAGGAAAAGATTTGGAAGACACTCAAGCTCAGCTAGCTGTCGCTCAAAGGGACGCTTCTAATTTCAAACAACAATTCGAGGACATGCAAAAGCGTTATCATGACTTGCTTGAATCTCACACTCAGGAGCGCTCTGAATTAAAAAAGCAAGCTGACGAGGCCAAGTCAGAAGCTGCTAAGACACGTCTTGCTTATGCTGAGCTTGAACGGAAAAACGCCGAGTTAGCAAAGAGGAGCGCTGAACTAGAAAAGAAGAACGCTGACTTGGCTTCAAAGCTGTTGGAGGCAGAGAACAGAGCTGCCCTGGCCGAGGGCAATGTGGAGTGTGCTATTAAATCTGCGGAGGAAGCCCGCAAGCAACTATCAGAGGCGGAGGCTGATATTCAGGGTTTCGGCGAATTAATGATTGAATTCTTCGCACATATTATTCGTCGCCGAAACATTTCTTGGATCGAGGACTATCCATCCACTCTAGTTCAAGTGTGGAATCAGATCATCGAGTGGGAAAAAGAGGAACTTAAGGTCGATTCCATTGACGAAGATAAGCTAATGGAGAAATACTTGAGGGATGATGAACCGGAGCGCCTAGCTGAAGGGCGCCGCCTTATTGCTGACGCCATGGAAGAAGAGAGACGGAAGTCTAAACAAAAAACTGTTCTTGAAGCTGGCTCCTCTTCTTCTGCCCCTGCAACTTCTGAAGTAGAGGGGTATGATCCTGAAAATCCGGGAATTCCCCGAACAACTCTGCTATCCCCCATTCCTGAAATAGCACCAGAGGTAGTAATCACCCCTGCCGAGAGGTCTTCGGAAGGTATCCCTACCTTTTCTCCTCAATTTGCCAAGGCCATTTCTACCTTTCGCCACGTGATTGAACAATCGATGAAAGACCCATTGTTTTCGCCTGAGTTGATAACTGTTGCTTCTCATTCTGTAGGTGTTGAATCATCCGAAAAGACAGATGTGACTCAGGGAGCCACCGCTGGGGCAAAGCCCGCAGAAAAGGCCAAAAAAGGGGGCGACAAGGCTGCTTCTATAGACTTGGGAGAAGGAAGTGAGCCGACCAAGACCGCCGCTCCCCATGATGAAGAAGTGATAGCAGCTGTAAGGGATGATGGCGGTGACGGGGGTCAGGAAGAGGAACCAGAAGTTGCAATAATCGGGGAGTCAAAAAGTGCTGATGACGTTACCTTGGCTGCAATGAAGGCTGATCAAGATAAGCGCTTGCAATTAAAGGCCGAAGAACTAGACCCTGAGGCCCTCAAGCCCCTCGCAGTTGTGGACGCGGGATCAAGGTTAGTTGTTAAGCTCTCAACTAGATCTATTACAGAGGAACTCGCTAAAAAATCTTCTCTTGATTCCAGCGCCCCGCCTTCCGGGAAGAAGTCTACTGGCTCCAGCACCGCATCTTCAGGAAAAAAGAAGTCAAAGCGAATCTTGACGGAGGCTGAGAAAGAAGCAAAGGACGCGGAGAAAGCCGCCAAGAAATCCAAGGCTCATTCAAAATCTAAGTAGTGGATTGCCTTGTATCATTTTAGCATTTAGTGAACCAATAATTGCTGCTACAAAAGTAGCTCCTGCACTTTCTTTTTTAGCTATTTTCCTGTACAAATTCATTAATTTGTAAATAAAAATAACTCATTTTTTGCAATGTTTGCTTGTTAGTAGTTCTGCACTTATGTAAAAATGCATGTCTATAGTTATGAAACGAAGTTGTGGAGGGGGGAAATATGCATATACATACGTGTCCCCAGTCAATCCCCACAAATTATTTAATGCTTAATCAAGCAATCTGAATGCTCCCGATTCTCTGACGGGATAGCACTTCCTGTGTCGTCAGTACCTGTCGTTTTTTCTGGCATTTCTTTTATACTCTCTCTCTTTCTCTTGAGAGTTAGAGTTCGAGCTCTGTCATCTATTTATTCCCCGGTCTTTCAACGGAGAAAGATTTCTTTCTCAGCGCTCAGTCGGAGACGCCTTTATACTCTCTTTCTCTTTGGAAAGTTAGAGTTAGGAGGAGAATTTCTTTTTCAGCGCTCAGTCGGAGACGCTTTTATACTCTCTCTCTCTGGAGAGTTAGAGTTAGGAGGAGAATTTCTTTTTCAGCGCTCAGTCGGAGACGCTTTTATACTCTCTCTCTCTGGAGAGTTAGAGTTAAGAATGTCGTTTTCTCATTCTTTTATGTCTTATCGCACAAATAGTCGTTGTGCTTCTTTTTATGTCTAAACTGTTTTCAACCTTTTTAGGCTGTGAGTTATCCTGTATCTTATAATCACAACAGAATAACTGATAAATGTACATATGTAATGCATAAAAGTAAATAACACACAGTATTTTTATAGTGGTTCGGCTAAGTCGTAACCTACATCCACTTTATAGTTCTTCATTCATATCGTCAGATTTTCCCAAGGCAAGTCGTGCCTTATTACAGAGTTTATAAGAAAAATAACACAAAGTACAGCATTTCTAATCCAAATATCGCATTAAGTGTTGGGCATTCCATGCTCTAGGGACTTCTTCGCCATCCACGGTCGTTAACTTGAAGGTTCCTTTTTCAAGTTTCCGTTGAATGACAAAGGGTCCTTCCCATTTTTGACCAAGGTGAGGAAGGGATGGAAAGACTCTTTTTAGCACCAAATCTCCTGGTTCAAAAGTCCTGAGGCGAACTTTTTTGTCGTAATAGCGTGCCATCTGACGCCGATGTCTTGCCGCACGCAAATCTGCTTCGTCCCTTTTCTCTTCGACTTCATCAAGAGACTCAAGTAAAAGTGCCCGATTTGTCATCGGGTCATAATATGTCACCCTGTGGGAAGGAACTTCTAGTTCAACTGGAATTACAGCTTCTGAGCCAAAGGAGAGAGAGAAAGGGGTATGACCGGTGGCCGTTTTAAATGTTGTTCGATATGCCCACAAAGCTAGGGGCAATTCATCAACCCACTTTGCCTTTGCACGCTCTAATCGTTTCTTGAGGATGGATTTTATTACTTTGTTTATTGCCTCTACTTGCCCATTCGATTGCGGATAGGCAACTGCAGTATATCGTTTGTCTATCTTATACTTCTGGCAGAAATTTCTGAATTCAGTACTATCAAATTGGGTTCCGTTGTCAGTTATAATCGTCCTTGGGATCCCGAACCGGCATATAATATTTCTGACCACAAAACTTATCACTTTTCTTGTTGTGATCTTGGTCAAGGGCTCAGCTTCCACCCACTTCGTAAAATAGTCCACGGCCACTATTGCATACTTAGCTCCTCCTTTAGCAATTGGTAGAACTCCAATGATATCAATTCCCCACGTGCCAAATGGCCAAGGACTCACCATTGATTTAAGTTGGGTCGATGGTGCCCTGGGGATTTTGGCGAATCTCTGGCACTTATCGCAGCGTCGTGAATAATCAGCTGCATCTTTATTGATCGTAGGCCAGAAGTATCCGTACCGCAATATCTTCTTTGCTAAAGTTTGACCTCCTGTATGATCTCCACACTCACCTTCGTGCACTTCTCTTAGTACACGCTTGATGTCGTCGTGTGCTATACATCGTAACAGGGGCATAGAAAATCCTTGCCTATAAAGAGTATCATCTTGTATGACATATCTGGTAGCTTTGCGAACTACAGCTCTTTTCTCACTCTTCTTTGATGGGAGTGTCCCATTCTTAAGGAAATTCTTAATTGGAGTCATCCACGACTCCTTCTCTGGTTCTGCTTCAAAAGCGAATTCAATTTCCATTGACTCAAAGCTTGGCGATTCCAATGTTTCAATTGGAATTATTTCAGTCTCTTCTGGATTGTCAGAACTAGCCAGCTTTGCCAGCCTATCCGCTTTCTGGTTTTCAACTCTGGGAATGTGTGTTATGTTGTACCGCTCTAAGCTATTCAATAGCTCTTTCACTTTCTTGAGGTAGGCGATAAGTCGAGGTCCTCGAGCCACAAATTCCTCTCGCACTTGGCAAACAACAATTTTAGAATCACAGAATATATCTAACATTTTTACTCCGAGGTCTTTAGCAAGCTTCAGCCCGGCAATCAGGGCTTCATATTCAGAGTCATTGTTAGTCGCCGAAAATTCTAATCGCAGGGCGTAATATAACGACCGTCCTTCGGGAGTGACTAAGACGATTCCAGCTCCGGACCTTCGGTCGTTCTTGGCTCCATCTGTATATAGTTTCCACGGATCTATTTTTAACTCATCCTCGGACTTAACCACTCTATCATCGACTACCTCCTCCTCTGGAATGGTGAACTCCGCAATAAAGTCTGCTAGAGCTTGCCCCCTGATTGACTTTCGTGGTTGAAAATTCAAATCAAACTGACTTAGTTCTATGTTCCATTTGATCAACCTTCCCGATGCTTCGGGTCTCTGCAACACCTGCCTTAAGGGCTGGTCGGTGTATATGGTTATTGGATGAGCTTGGAAATAGTGACGAAGTTTTCGGGATGCGATCAAGAGGCTGTAAGCGAGCTTCTCAATTTTTGGGTAGTTGCGCTCTGCCGCTGCTAATTTCTTGCTTACATAATACACTAGCCTTTGTATTTTGTCTTCTTCTCGAACCAGGGCTGTGCTGACGGCGTGAGCCGAGACTGCCAAGTAAACAAACAACTCTTCGTGATCTACGGGCTTTGATAAAATCGGCGGTTTCTCTAGCAGTTCCAATAGATTTCGAAAGGCCTCAACACAGTCCGGAGTCCACTCAAAGTTCTTCTTTCCTCTTTTAATCAAATCAAAAAACGGAACACATTTGTCTGTGGCTTTGGAGATGAATCTACTCAGCGCCGCTACTTTCCCTGCAAGACTTTGGACGTCTTTAATTCTCCTCGGCTCTTCGATATTTCTAATCGCTGCTATCTGGCTAGGGTTGATTTCAATTCCTCGGGAACTCACAATGAAGCCAAGGAACTTTCCCGATGCCACTCCAAATGAGCATTTCAGAGGATTCAATTTCATCCGGTACTTTCGCAGGATACCAAACATTTCCGCCAAGTCTTGCGTATGGCTGGAGGACTGCTTCGATTTGACAAGCATATCATCCACATAAACTTCCATAGTTTTTCCTATTTGATTATAAAACATTCTGTTCACCAAGCGCTGATAAGTAGCTCCAGCGTTTTTCAATCCGAATGGCATTACAACATAACAATATAATCCCAAATTCGTAATGAAGCTCGTATGTTCTTGGTCTGGTACGTGCATAGGAATTTGGTTATATCCAGAATATGCGTCCATGAAAGAGAGAAGTTCATGACCTGCTGTCGAGTCTACAAGCTGGTCAATCCTGGGAAGTGGGAAACTATCTTTTGGGCAAGCTTTGTTTAAATCTGAAAAGTCAATGCAAGTCCGCCACTTTCCGTTTGGCTTCTTTACTAAGACGGGATTCGATATCCAGTCGGGATATGTCGAATCTCGAATAAATCCATTCTGCTTCAACTTCTCTACTTCCTCTTTGAGAGTAGCCGACCTCTCTGGGCCCAGCATGCGTCTCTTTTGCTTCACAGGCGGATGCTTCGGATTTACATTCAATTTGTGACTTATAATGGATGGCGATATCCCACACATGTCAGCATGGGTCCAGGCAAACACGTCTAAGTTTGCCTTCAAGAAGTCCGTTAGTTCTTTAGCTCGACGTGGATCCAATTGAGAACCAATCTTCAAAACTTTTGTCAGATCAGCTTTATCAATGGGAATTTCCACTGTCGCTTCATTAGGAGTTGCATTCCTAGCCTCTGGTTCCTCGTCTTTTCTGGGATCCAGGTCTTCGGGCGTTCCTTTGGGCAACTCCTTTGGGGTCAATCTCTCTAATTGCTATGCCGAGCCCCCCTTTGAGGGAGACGAGGCATCTTTACTCTCAACGTTAAGTCCTTTCATCAACATCTTTAATTCGGCCACGTAGCAGGCCCGTCCGGAAACTTGATCCCCTCTCATTACTCCAGTTCCGGCTTCGGTTGGGAACTTAAGTAACAAGCACCAAGGGGCGATACAAACTCTGAATTCAGCAAGGGCAGGCCTCCCCTAAAATGCATTATAAGGCGAATCTACGTCCAATACTACGAACTGAAGCATCCGCACTCTTCTACGTTCTCCTTGCCCCAGGGTCACTGGCAACTCTATGTATCCCATGGGAGCTGTCGACGCCCCGTTGAAGCCTCTGATCCATCCTTTACATGGCTTCAAATCTTCAGATTCAAGCTTCATCTGATCAAATGACTTTTTGAACAAAATGTTAACAAAACTTCCGTTGTCTACTAATACCTTATGGACCAAGGCCGGCCCAATGGTGGTAGTAATAACCAACGGATCATCGGTGGGTGACTGGATCCCAGTATTGTCTCGGCTGCGAAATACCACATCGTCAAACATGGTCTTCTGTTGTTTTATGGGGGTGATATCTTCCAAATCATCACCTTCATTCATGTCTAGATGCTTGGCAGCATTTACATATTGATCCATTGATCTGAAACTTCGGATTGCTGGGTGAGGTCCGCCTACTATGGAGTTGATAACAATTCCTTTACCTTTCTGCTGCGCTGTAGGCTTGGGAGCAGGTAGAATCTGTTTTGGAGCCTGCTCTCCTTGCCCCCTGTCCCTCGGGGCAACCTTGTATTCATCCAACTTCCCTTCACGCAGCAGCTTCTCAATCACATCCCTCAAATGCCGACATTCATTGGTTGAATGCCCATGAGTTCCATGAAACAAACAAAATTTCCCTGTCGCCATTTCTTTCTCGGTTGAATCACGAGGTGGCGGTCTTTTGTACTGTAACACATTGTACGTATCCAGGTAAATATTTTCCAGGGTGTCGTTCAATGGTGTATAATTCTCGTAGTTCTGGAATCGGGGTCTTTTGTTAGGATCACTTCCCCTATTTCTGTTTCTTCTGTTACCGCTCGGATTACGGTTATTGTTGTTGTTACCCCCGCTTCCAGCATTTCTGTTTCCACCCTTGTTTCCTACATTTACTTCAACCTTGCCAGAACTTTCCCCAGACTGCTTCACGGCGATATTACTCTGCACATTCTCCTTTGAAGCCGTCTCAGACTTTCTCTTTCGGTTTGCCCTGGCCTCCTCTCGCCTTAGATAAATATCGGCTTTTTCGTAGAATATCTCCCTTGTGGAGGGTGTTTACCCAGAAAGGTAATCTCCAAACTCAGATTCAGGATCGACTCCTTCCTTCAATGCCATCAGAATAGTGGGCTCATGCGGGTCACTAACCTCAGTCACAGCTTGGTTAAAACGGTCAAGATATGCCCTCAAAGACTCTCCTGGTGCCTGCTTGATTCTCGATAATTCAATAACACTTTTGGACTTTCGGGCATGGAGTCGGAACTGGTTCATGAAACGCTCGCTTAGTTCCTTGTAATTCGAAATCGAACGAGGAGGAAGTCGGGTAAACCAGAACAGCGCCACATCTTCTAAGTAGATTGGGAATGCTTTGCACTTCACTTCATCAGGGGCAGCAGCAGCATTCATGAGCCACGAGTATCGCATCAAGTGCTGTCCCGGATCAGTCCTTCCGTTGTACTTGTCCATCTGTGGCAAGTTAAAGCGTCGGGGAAATTGGAAGTCGAGGATATCGTCGGTGAAGGGAGTATGGCTTCGCTCAATGCCATAATCTTCATTTGTATAGTTCCGGCTCTCGGACATGATCTGGCGAACCATTGCTTGCACATCAGCATTAGTTAGGGGCCTCTCAGGCTCCCTGGCCCTAGTATCCGAGTTCCTTCTCGGCTCCTGTTCAGGAGATGCCCTTCTTCTTCGGGCTGCCTCTGCTCGATTCCGTTCCCTGCGCTCCCGGTCGATCTCGGGAGGAGGGGACTGGAGTCTTTGCCCCCGAGTGGGGTCATTGTTTCCTAGCGCTCGTGCAATATCCTCACAAGATCCCAAAGATCCAAATGTCAGCTGCTCCACGTTCTGAGGTCGTTCGAGCGACCTTCGTTCACGGGGCCGCTCTTCCTCGGAAGATGAAGATTGATCCACTGGTGTATGACGAACCGGTGATGGAGTTCTCTGTCGACGGAGTTCACTAATCTCCCGACTCATGAGCCTCATATTTTCCTGCATCATGAGATTAGTGCGCTCGTGAACTTTCATAGCCTCCCTTGTGCTCTCAAGCATGTCAAGTAAGCGCGAGAAATCTCCTTGAGTGATGGGCGCAGATGGATTGACCTGATCACTAACCCTGGTGGCTGGAATTGGAGCATTCGTAGGGACTCGAGTAGAGGTTCCAGCTTCACCAAGCATCGGGTCGGATCGGAGGTAGGAGGTCGGGTCGGTTCGGAGCTGAGGAGCCAATTCGGATCGGTACGTGTCAAGCTGCTCGGGTCGGTTCAGATTGGGGGAATGCACTGCTTCAGAATCTCCTACCCGGATCGGATCGGAGCTTTCCCCCTGTTGGCGGCTCGGATTTCCTGCATTGGTTCTTCCTGCTGCTGAACTCTGCCCCCGAGACCTTGTTACAACCGCATTTTGCTGATCTTCGCCAGCTCCATTTCCTCGAATAGACTGAACTTCTTTGCCTTTTCCTTTGGCCATGACTCTTTGACAATCACTTCAACAAATATAAAAGAGCGGAGAAACTTAAGGATTAACTTCTTTGAACTCAACGGTCCAAAAAGTAGAAAGAAATCCCGAAAAATAAAGAATTTAGATGAGGATTCTCAGTGAAAGCACCAAAATGTTAGACCAAAAAGTGGTCCTAACACCCAAATTGATTAAAAGCAAAAATGAAATGAGATAAAAATAAAAATGAACACACAAGATTTATAGTGGTTCGGCGAAGAAATGCCTACGTCCACTTGTTTTTCACTATTTTCAATGATTCAGTTGCAAATACAATGAAATTCTCACTAGATCTCTCTCACAACTCACTCACAATCTCTCAATTGTTTGAAAATAAATAATGAAAGAAGATTTGGATTTTCCGGGAGTGCTGGAATTCGAGTTATGAAGGTAGTTGAACTCTCCAAGTGCCAGAAAAAAGATCCTTTTCTTTGTCTCCAGACAGGGTATTTATAGGTGTGAATTTGCTCAAAACTTGATCCGGGTCGGGGCCACGTGTCGTCCATCCCATTAGCTTCGGGTTCGGATGAATTATTGTGTTGACAACGCATCAGAGTAATGAACGTTATGGGTAGGAACTGGTCACAGCCGATCCGGATATCCAGGCGCTTTTGCAGGAGAATGATATGGAAAATGGGCTCGGATCGGAGACACATATATAAGGGATTCGGATCGGGATACCCGATCCGACCCGGATTGGCTTGGTGGCAGCGCTCTCTCCTCTTTAATTTGCTTCGCTCCGATCTATTTCCGTGGCAAACAGGTGGCTTTCCGATCCAATTGAGATTATGTTGCCCTCCGATCCGAATAGATATGCCTTACCAATTTCCTCAGCAGTTGTTCACCGATCCGAACAGAAGATTCTATCCGACCCGAACCGATACGTTGCTCTGACCCGACCCGAACGATTGCAGCTGCCCGATCGAGGCTGTAGTGTCTTCACCGATCTGAGTAGTGATGATCTCTTCGATCCGAACCGAAGTCTTCTAATTTGAAATGCCCTTTAATGCTTGATATCTTGACTTTGTGTTGCCTAGTTCACAAAGTAGGCTAACAATTAATTTATAAATAATATTTTATAAATTAAATAAAAATATTTATCTTTTGACAAATGAAATATATAAGTCGAACTCATATAGAGAAGTATACATTGGTTTTAACACCGATATTTTATGAAATATGAATTCAGAATTTATAAAGGGAAATTTAAATGAGATTTTAAGTGTTAGAAGTTAAAAGGAGATTTTGTACAAATAATTCTGTAAATAGAAATATAAATAGGAATTGAAAATGAGATATTGTTTTAAATATGAAATCAAACTGAATAAGATTATATAAAGGAAACATTATTCACATTCGATGTGAAAAATGAAAATAAGCAAAGATTTTGCAAATGAAAACATGTATAGAGGAAATTGGGTTTTGAAACAGGAATTCAAACAGTAATGAAATTCCGAATGGTTAAGAAATAAAGAACTTGTTAATAATGAAACAAGTGTTGTGATTTATAAAGAAAGTTTATAAATGAACTAAAATATAATTATCAGTGGATAATTGAGATGGAAATTTCAACAGTAAATATAAAATGGGAAATTCAGAGTTGTTTTAAAAAGGGAACGATGAAATCCATTTTGATATTCGAAATGTTTAAAGGATTAAATAAAATCCGTAAAGGAGAGTAAATCGAATATAGGTTATTCGTAGGAGAGTAAATCGAATATAGGTTATTCAAAGGAAAGTAAATCGAATATAGGTTATTATAAGGAGAGTTAATCAAATAGAGATTACTCGAAAGTGAGTTATACGTCAGAATCGATTATATCGAATTAAGGAAAGAAATATTTACTTTCCGTTTCAAATCAAGTTTTACAAATCTAATAATAAATTAGTTGTAGGTTTATTTATTCAAAGTAAGAAAGAAAAATTATATTTAAGTTATTATAGTTCGAAAGTATGAGATTATATCACTATGGTTATAATCAAATGATTTTGGTAAAAGAAGTGGATTCGTAAATAGAATCCGAGAGTTTCGTAAGGAAGTTTGTTAAAGATTTGAAAGGTGAACTTTATCTATTTCGAAGTTAGAAATGTTGTTTAGTTAAGGTCTGAGAGGTAATTATACCCCAACTTGATTGATTTCGTTTTTAACTCAGGGGTGGGTACGGTTCGATAGTGAAGGTTGATTAAGTGAATTTAGTTAATGAGTGTAATGGTTTGAATTGGCTTAGTGATGTTTTATTTAAACAACTGTTTAAATAAAATGAAGGAGTTTTGGAAATGTTTTCCAAATAAAAGAATCAGAAATGTTTTCTAATATAGAAAACAAGAAATGGAAGTAAGTACGGAAATGTGTCCAATGATCAATAAAGTATATTTTCTAAATCTAGAAATAAGAATTTACAAATAGATAGAAATGGGAAATGAATAAATTAATGATAAATTAAACTAAAAGAGATAAATGTTGATTGATGATTGATCGATCGAATTTCTATATGGAAATAAGATCGTTGGTTGTACACCTATTTTTCTTTGATAGTTAAATCACCGACTATCAAAGTTTTTGACCATCTTTCCGTCATCAATACGGAGAGACCGGGATCCGATTCATTATCTGAAAACCACTCTGTATGGACGTTAGCGTTGCGATCAAATATGATGAAAATAATTGAAGACGGAGTTATGCAAGGGCTATCCTGTTTACAGAATAGTGCCTTCGGTTTGTCCAGTCCCAGGACAATGTGAATGGACGAGTGTCTGACAGAATATATCGAACGAGTCGTGTAAGTTGATCTCTTCAAACGTACTTATGTTTGGTGGCGGAGGAATTCATTTCTCTTAGCTTTATACCCGTGGTATTTTTGGGGAAATCAATTTGTGATTTGGCGGGTATGACGATGTGGCATTCAAAGTGAATGGTGGTCAGGTGTTCCAAAAGATACGTAATGACCTCAAGCCTCATCAACCGGGAAATGACAAAAATCGGGCAGGTAGCATGGCTAAGTGGGTTGCTCCCATTAGGGTGTATATCACCTATCTAGAGAAAATCCATTTCATTCTTTTATCTATTATCGATGCTGTCCCTTTTCGGGAAACGGTGGGTAGCTCCCAACCGTTGGTGATATACGTTCGATACACTCAAGCGAAATGAGTGGTCGGTCATGTGTGGGCCGGGTTGCAAGATGTTCTTGTTGAACCCAGTGTATTCGCCTCTAGAGATACACTATCGACGGTGGTCCCATACCTTGTCATAGTTGGAATCCAATCTCCAATAAGCGCCCGCGGTTTTGTTTGTATACTATGTATGTGGAACGTGAGATGCAAGCGTTCTGCTAGATTGTTAATTACTTGTGATTAGACATTATTATAATATCAGAGAAGTATTGATTTCCAAAAGTGTTTTGGTTATCATAAGGTAAAAACCGTCCGTGTTTATGTGTGGATCGGTCTTACGATTACCTTTTCTTTTGAAAAGGATTTTGAAAAGTTAAACCAGATGATTTGAGTTTACTCACACCAGTCCCATGACTGACCCAGAGTTTATTTTGTTTGTTTTCCCTAAACTCTTGGGTGCCCAAATTTGTACGGGCAGTCAAGTAGTTCAGGTCTTTACATATATACTTGGAGGAGCTTGAAGCAGGAGGCTTCAGGATTATATAGCTATTGTTATTTCCGCTGTGTGTAAGTGTTGTACTCTGATAATGTTATTCTGTTATGTTATATATTATATTTATTCGTTCCGCTATGAGATTCGTATTACTCTGATTATGTTCTGTGGTGATCTTCTTCTTCTTCTATTCTAATTTTTCTATCTTATCTATTCTCACCCTCTAACTTCTTTCTATTAATGATTAGGTATTTCCGATGTCTGAATAGTCAACATGGTATTTTTGTGTTGATTTTCGGAGTCGAAAATCCCAGTTCATTACATTCCACATCATCATTATTACAACTTTTAAAAACTGTCTCTAAAGGAAAATAAGGAATGTACACTACTAATGCCCAAAGTAGTGACCATCAGCGACACAGGGAGAATATCTATATCGTATGTGGAAGCCTCCTTTCGTCTCCGGTACAGCTACTCGTGCTTACCACCTAACCTGTCTTTAGTCTGCCCGTTTAAGAGCACCAAGAGTAATAAGAAGAGACATAAAACTCTGGGTCTGACAAAAGTCTGGTATGAGTGATAAGCAGCAAAATAGAACAATAACAGGTATACTAAGCCATATCTGAACCTGGACCTGTGTAATGACCCGTGTTTTTGGCGACCTTGGTTATCCGATATACAACACATATCGAACATCCAAGGGTCGAAAATACCGGATGATTAATGAAAGAAATTAGAGGGTGAGAATAGATAAGATAGAAACTTAGAATAGAAGAAGAAGAACACAACATCAGAGTAACACGAACCTCACAGCGGAATGAATAACATATAATAGATAACATATCTTTGAAATAAAAAGAATGTACTTGAATATACATATCATCATCAAGTACATCACTTACAACACAGCGGAAATAAACTATAGCTATATGATCCTGAAGCCTCTTGCTCCAGCTCTTCAAGTATCTGTAAATCCCGACTACTTGACTGCCTGTACAAAATTGGGCACCCAAGAGTTTAGGGAAAACAAAACAAAATAAACTCCGGGTCAGTCATGGGACTGGTATGAGTAAAACAGTTTAAAACAGTTCGAACAAGTAAATGATATCTCATAAAACCACGCCGTATAACGGAACGGGTTTTTCCCTTATGAGAATCCAAAATATCTTTATATCAAAAACCTTTTGATATTATAATAATGTCTATCAACCACAATATAATAGTCATCTAGCAGAAACGCTTTCATCTCGCGTTCTACATATATAGTATACAATCAAAACAGCAAGCACGTATTGGGTAATGGATTTCCAACTATGACAAGGTATGGAACCACCTTTCGCTAGTGTACCTCTAGAGAGGAATACACTGGATTCAACAAGAACATCTTGCAACCCGACCACACATGACCGACCACTCATTTCACTTGAGTGTATCGAATGTATATCACCAACGGTTGGGATCAGCAACCGTTTCCCGAATGGGACAACATCAACAATAGATTTTTAGAAATAAATGAAACTCTAGATTAGGTGATTATACACCCTAATAGGTGCGACCTACATAGCCATGCTGCCCGCCCGATTTCTGTCATATACCGGTTGATGAGGCTTGAGGTTACGCTTTATCATCACATCAGATTCACTTCGAATGCCACATTGTCAGATCCATCGAAAATCACTAATTGACGTCTACAACAGTACATTACGTGATAGCTAAAGAAGTTTCCTTCTCCGCTTCCACTCTTGGTACGGTTGAAGAAATTAATGTACGTGACCTTTCTGGAAATACTCTGTCAGACATTCATCCATACAAGTCATCCAGGAACTGGATGAACCGAAGGCACTATTCAGTACATCCATCTTAGGCACTATTATCTAAGACTTTTACAATAGCCCTTGCACTTTACTCCGTCTTCAATTATCTTTGGCATATATGATTCGCAACGCTTATGCCAATACAGAGTGGTTCTTTGGATAATAATCCAACCGGTCTCTCCATATTAACAACATTAAAATGGTCAAAACATCGATAGTCTGTGATTTAACCATCAAAGAAAAACAGGTGTGCAAACAATGATATTATTTCCAGGAGGAAATTATATCGATCAATCATCATTCAACATTTGTCTCTTTATTTCATAAATTTACTTATCTCTTGTTTCCATATATTCTAAATTCTTATTTTCTATTATCAGAAAACATTTCTGATTCTCGTTTGGAAAACATTTCCAAAACTTCATTATTGGGATTTTAAACAGATGTTTAAAACTATATTGCGATGACAACTCAAACCACTATACTAAATTACTAAATCCACTTAACCACTTCACACTCGAACCGTAACCATTTCTTAATTAAAAACGCAGTCAATCATGTTGGGGTATAGCTACCTCTCAGACCTTAACTGAACCACCTTTCAAATCTGAAATAGTTAAGATTCCCCTTTTAACCCTTTAACACTTCCTTACGAACCCTCAGATTCTATTTACGAACCCCTTTTTTTAAACGTTTACGTGATTATTACAATGGTGTTATAATCTCCTGCATCCGAAATATATTACCTTTAATATGACTTTTATTTCCTAACTCGAATAATATAACGACCAACTAATTTATTAACTCCTATTTGGTTAACTCTAAGCAATAACTCTTATTCGATGAACTTTTATTCTATTTAACACTTACTGGATTAATTCTTATTCGAATAACTTATTCGAATAACTTGTATTTGATTAACTTACTTCGAATATCTACTATTCGATTATCTCACTTCGAATATCTCTGATTCGATTATCTCACTTCGAATATCTCTGATTCGATTATCTCACTTCGAATAACTAAATTCGATTAACTGATTTCAACTCTATTCGAATAAACTAAATTCGATTAACTCCATTTGAATAACTCTAGTTCGATTTAACTCTATTCAATAACTCTAGTTCGATTTAACTCTATCGATTAACTCTAATTCGATTTAACTTTATCGATTAACTCTAACTGATTAACTCTAACTGGTTTAACTCTAACTGATTAACTCTAACTGGTTTAACTCCACGGTTTAACCTAACTTGTTAACCCTAATGGTTTTATTCTAACTGATTAACCCTAACTGGTTAACTCTTTGTCCTTATTCAGTTTCAAGCATAGATGTTGAAATCGATTTTTACTTCTTTATATAAGTCCTGACTTATATATTCTATTTATCCAAATGATAAATATTTAACTTAATTTATAAATCCTTATTTATAAATAAATCTTCTTACTTTATCTGTTAAAAACATATTTCCCTTGAATATTCACTTTATATTCATATTCTGATTATACTCGTGTGCGAAGCATGGGTTTAAACTTACTTAGTGTAAAATTCTCTTTTTATACTATTCTATTCATTTTCAAGTATTCCTTTATAACCTTTTTATCTTCTAAATGATATTCCTTTATAATCTATTTGTAAATGGTTTTACAAATATTCTCTTTAATAACTTATTTTTTTTTTAAATCAATATCTTTTTCACTTCTATTTGTAAATGGTTTTGCAAATATTTCCTTTTCTATTCTATTTGCAAATAGTTTGCAAATATTCCTCTTCTATCCTATTTGTTATATCCGATTTATAAATATTCTATTTATAATTGTTATATTCGATTTATAAATATTCTATTTATAAATATTTCCAATTTATGAATACCCCATTTATAAATATTTCCTATTTAATATATTCCACTTTATAAATATTCTCTACTTATAAATATTCCACTTTATAAAACCCCTTGATTTTATAAAAATCTATTTTCAATATACATTTTGAAAATCCCCTTTTTTCCAAATTCCGGTGTGTTATGGTGTTTAACATATCAAATTACGATGTCCAATATCGTCCATACACATATAATCAACAACAGATTTTAAACCACGTCATATATTACAATATATGAAAATAATAAAATAGCTGTTGAGGAATCCAGTCGGATTCCTCCAACCTGTTTCCTTGCATCCACAGATGTTACACAATAAAATCAACATCACTTTCAGTTCCATATGATATATTCTGTTAAACAGAATCAATATAGAAATTCAACTAACTGACTAGCAGTTCAATCAAACAGTCAACACACCGTCAATTAGCCAATATTTAACAGTTCTAAAAATACAACATGAAATTATAAATTGTTCAGAGTTAGTGAGATTTACTCACTTTGACAGTTCATCGTTAAAGAACGATAAACTGTTATTTGATTTGAATCAAATAGTTTATTTCACCATAAATTCAAACTGGCTCCCCTCCACTCCCAGTCAGTCCCATTTGGTAGTCGTCGTCCATACGATCCTGTCGGATCTTGTTTCGCTGAAATCCGATCACGTACAATAAAGTTATTCAATATCGAAATTCATATACATTTAAAATAAATAAAAGTTTGGACTTTATTTTCTAATGGGCCTTGCCCTATTCAAAATGTCGACCCACTTACTCAAGAAAACCGACCCCGTAATCCCTTCTTCCTCTACGCTTCAGACTCCAGTAAACCCAACCACACCATTACGCCAGCTTCCGATCCCCAATGCTCCTTCTCCTCTTCACCGAAACTCAAACTAAAATCACCCAGACCTTCTCCTTCTCGAGACCTACTTCCACATACCCAAAATGTTTAACTCGCTCCAACCCTTCAGTTTGTGTCGAGCAGTATTTCTCCCGTGCTCCAGCACTTCGATCGACAATCATCTTCACGGAATCCTCTAGAACTCCGCCAACAACCAGTATTTCTCCACGCGAATCCAAAACAAACCACCCATACTCGATTCACTACTTCTATCTCTCTTGAATCATAACCCTAGCTTGTCTACTCCTCACGCTGAATACTGTCGATGCCCTCAAACATGAATCGCACCCTGTATTTCGTATACCAGGTTGAAGAGAATGTTGACAGGATTACAAATATATAACTTTCAGGATTTATTGATTTATTTTTTATTTTACTTTGATTTCCTTCTCTCGATCTTTTCTTGCTATGATGATAGAAAATGTGGCGGCACCAAAAGAGATTATATACGAGGTTCATATAGTTTGTGTGGTTGAAAACAAAGGGAACGTGGATTATTTATGTCCACACATAGGTTAAGATATTTTTTTATTTTCCTTTTATTATTTTATATTCATTTTATCCTTCTAAAAATCCATGTGATCACACACGATGTTCAAAAATCATGGAAATGGTCATGTAGCTACCACTTGTCATTACGGTCCCAACGAAACTGGTTTCGTCGAATTCCAACTCCGTATGCTCACATAGCATATTTTTAACCATCGAAATACTGACTGTTTTTCACTCTAAAAATCCGTACGGCCACACAGTGACTCTAGAAATCACGAAACTGGAAATCTAACAACTATTTGACATTGCGGATCCAACAAAATTAGTTTCGTCGAATTTCGACTTCATTTGCAAAAGTGGTTATTTTTAAAGTCCTAAATAACCCATTTAAATATATAAATATAATTAAATTAAATATTTATAAATAAATATTATCGTATATTTTCACTGTGGAATACCATACAGCTCTACTGGGATTTATAACTTGATATTTCAAATCTGGGTCAACCCGATATTCGATTTATATTGAAATTCCTTTTTAAAATATAAATAATTCCTTTATAAATTATAAAGGAATTACACAGCGACTTTTCTAGAATTTTATTTGGACATAAATCAAAATCTACACGATGAAATCCCAAATTTTCTCTTCCACTAGAAAGACATACTCCACCAGCTCCACACGTTTCTTGTTTCACATAAATCCGGCTTAAAACGAATCCTGTACATTCAGTTGAAGTTCAAATCGCCAATTTACGAACTGCAACGCCATTTCGAGCTTGATTTTAATTATATTATAACTCTACGTTCAAACTGCCGTTTATATAATATATTCGTTATTCAAATTAAATTCCAAGCTGAATTAAATATCACAGATGATCCAGTTCACACCATATCGCCATTTCAGCCAATTCTGATTATTTCAGAATTAAATATATTATTTAATTTATTATTTTAATTAAATATTTACCATTATTTAATTCAACGACCAAGAAATCCTTTTAATCACCTTTTAAATAATTAAATTAATTAATTATTATACCGCTGAAAATGCGGGTCATTACATTCTTCCCCACTTAAAATAATTTCGTCCTCGAAATTGCTAAGGTAGAGAACAAACCCTATCGATTGGTTAGAACTTATTTGTTCACTTCCTAATTTCAGTTTCAAATGAACCAAATTTAATTTCAATTAAATTATTAATTAATTCTTATCAACGAAAATTTTCAAAATTCCTGAAAATTTTCTAATGCCTTAACTTTTCGAAAAATTTCGCCAGCACCTCCTTTGTACTGCTCAATAGGTCAAACTCCAACTCGCCTCTCTGGGCCATCCCCAACCCAAAAGAAAATCAAACAGCCAAGCAGCTTGCCAATTCGGCTCATAAATCTTATATCCAATAGAAATATAAACTTGTACCTTTTGTCGGCATATCATTTTATCCTTTCCACCTGTTATCAATTCTGCGGATACAAGGGTCATCCCAATCAAATTCCAATCTGCTTTTATCCACAACACAACCATTCGCTTAAATCCGAGCCAAATATTGTTTCAACTCGAGTTTCTTCTCGATTCCCAACTCTTAACTTGATTATCACATTACACTTCAAATTTGAATCTCACAATCCAATTTGTCTTGATATTATTCTAATTCAATCTCAGTTACCATTTTACTGGCTTTACTTTAATTCAAATTTGCTTTCACAAATTTCTGTTAAATTAGGTTTTAATTCAAACAGTCTTTCCTTGGGAGTTTTTAAACATTTTACTCTTTTCAAAAATCAAATTTTCCTTTTTGAAATTCAACACAACTTGTCTTTCCCAAAACAAATTCAAAACAGTATCTCTGGTAGTAATTCGTCACTTACAACTCGAAAATGAATATTGGTTATGCAGTTGTCATCATCAGAATCTATTTTCCAGCGATCGAAGTGAGTTCAATATTATAAAACCATTTCTAAACATTTCCACCTTGAAATTCATTTCAAAATATAATTCACATTGCTTGTTAAACAATTTAAAATCTCCCAGGATCTTAAATTTTCCTTATTTTTAATCCAAATCCATTTACAAACACTTATCCAATTTTCCAGAATTTTTAATTCAATTTCTGGTTTAAATTCAGATTTAATTCATTTCGATTTCATATATTTCACTTATATGAATTCTGATCAATTATTTACATAACCATTTAATTTAAAATCTTACTCGATTATAATCACAACCAATATATCCAATATATTATAATCATTCTGGTAATAATCCGTTATATCAAAATATAATTTGGGTAAATTGTTTCATTTACCCTCTTTTCAAAACATACCATGACGGTTCATCGTATTCAAGTGTTTATAAACTCCTATCGATACAGTGGATCAACTGATCGACCAGAACCCATAAACAACTCAACCAATAAATCTCCACAATATAAAACAAATTTTTATATTGAATAACAAATACGTTCACTCATATATATACACTCAAACTCAATCTAGGGTATTACTAACCCTATCTCTACCGAGTCACGCCACAGAGCCAAGGTAATTCACTTAACCTTATGCTCTGATACCAACTGTAATAACCCGTGTTTTTGGCGACCTTGGTTATCCGATATACAACACATATCGAACATCCAAGGGTCGAAAATACCGGATGATTAATGAAAGAAATTAGAGGGTGAGAATAGATAAGATAGAAACTTAGAATAGAAGAAGAAGAAGAACACAACATCAGAGTAACACGAACCTCACAGTGGAACGAATAACATATAATAGATAACATATCTTTGAAATAAAAAGATTGTACTTGAATATACATATCATCATCAAGTACAACACTTACAACACAGCGGAAATAAACTATAGCTATATGATCCTGAAGCCTCCTGCTCCAGCTCTTCAAGTATCTGTAAATCCCGACTACTTGACTGCCCGTACAAAATTGGGCACCTAAGAGTTTAGGGAAAACAAAACAAAATAAACTCCGGGTCAGTCATGGGACTGGTATGAGTAAAACAGTTTAAAACAGTTCGAACAAGTAAATGATATCTCATAAAACCACGCTGTATAACAGAACGGGTTTTTCCCTTATGAGAATCCAAAATATCTTTATATCAAAAACCTTTTGATATTATAATAATGTATATCAACCACAATATAATAGTCATCTAGCATAAACACTTTCATCTCACGTTCTACATATATAGTATACAATCAAAATCGCAAGCATGTATTGGGTAATGGATTTCCAACTATGACAAGGTATGGAACCACCTTTCGCTAGGGTACCTCTAGAGAGGAATACACGGGATTCAACAAGAACATCTTGCAACCCGGCCACACATGACCGACCACTCATTTCGCTTGAGTGTATCGAATGTATATCACCAACGGTAGGGATCAGCAACCGTTTCCCGAATGGGACAACATCAACAATAGACTTTTAGAAATAAATGAAACTCTAGATTAGGTGATTATACACCCTAATACGTGTGACCTACATAGCCATGCTGCCTGCCCGATTTCTGTCATTTACCGGTTGATGAGGCTTGAGGTTACGCTTTATCATCACATCAGATTCACTTCGAATGCCACATTGTCAGATCCATCGAAAATCACTAATTGACGTCTACAACAGTACATTACGTGTTAGCTAAAGATGTTTCCTTCTCCGCTTCCACTCTTGGTACGATTGAAGAAATCAATGTACGTTACCTTTCTGGAAATACTCTGTAACACCCCGTGAATTCTATAACGTTAAGCTTCACAAATTAAAGTATAATTAATTTTTAAATATTGAAATCAAGGGAAATGGGTTACGCCATTGCGTTCGTCTCGAAATTTTGCTTGAGATAGAGTCCAAGTTTGCGTAAAACAGATATCGTATGAAGAAGATATGGACGAACGAAGTTGGGCAGAAAAACCAGAAAACGGGTTAGAATGCACTGACGCACTTGGGAAGTGCGCCAGAACAAAGTTGAACTGGCGCACTTGGGAAGTGCGCTAGTACATTTTTCGCATGGCGCACTTGCCAAGTGCGCCCAGGTCAGAATGACCTGCTGGTCAGGTCCTGGCTGGCCTGGTCAGGGTCTGGTCGAATTCTGATGCTTGGCTGAGTCACTAGGGCTTACGTGTCACCTTTTGATTGGCCCTTTGAACTTTGTATGGTCTAGATTCCTCCTATCTTCATCTGACGGCTCAAAACAATTTAAAATACTATAAATACAACTCAAGTCTAACCCTAAATTCACACAAATAATAGAATACAAAAGCCGTCATGCTGCTGGAGAGGAACTAGGAATGGCCGTCAATTAGAAAGCCTAGAGACAAGCCAACACTAAAGCCTAAGAGAAGAATCAAATTAAAGTTTGATCAAGTCAATCAACGCAACGTTAGTCTACCCAAAGGAGCGCATCTCAGTTTCAGAATTCAGAATCCAGAATTCAAGATTCTGCAATCGTTGTAAGTATAGTGACCTTTCAGAATATGAATAAAAACCGTGATGTGATTCAATGTAAATGAAAATAGAATCGTGTTGTTATAATCTTTGTGTATTGTAATGGTTCTATTATGACTTGTGTATTGATGTTTGTGGCATAAATTGATTGATGCAAGCCTATTGAACAATTGTATATGAAAGATAATGGCACTTGCAAGTTTGTGGCAAAAACTAGAAATTGATCCCTTTTTGTATATGTCGATGGCATGGACTATGTATATTCCCTTAGTCTAAATTAGAATTTATGTAAACATGTTATAGACCTTTTATGCCTACATGACCCAAAACCTATGATATCATTCTTATGTTTATTGGCAAGTATAATTAAATCTATGTTTGCAAGTATAATTGGATCTATGTTTCATAAACTATGTAAGTTCATGTTTATTTGCAAAATATAATTGGTTCTATGTCAAACATCGTTTGGGTTTCATAAACTATGCAAGTTCATGTTGAAATAGGCTATATGATTAGATGTAAAAATTGTACATTTTTGATGAATATATAACATGCTAGTTTTGTGGTCGATATTATGCCAAGTTAAACATGTTTAAACACAAGTTTGTACTTGCCTAAACTATGCCAGTTCATATGTCACCTACTTAGTCATACTTTGATTTGAATGCAAGTTCACATGACCCATGTTATATGTTAGTTGAATCGCCAAATTGCAAGTTCATGCGCCACACACCTTTATGTATTACATGTTCTTGATTTCCCCTTTTCCTCACGTTTATAAAGTTGGGCTGAATTGTGACAAGTCCATCACATGTTATAACGTTGCGAACAAACGGGGGTAATAACGTTGGGTGTAAAATATGAAAATATATGTTGGCATGTTGGGCACATGCCAATGATTATGACACATAAGCGGTATGAACTGAAATACCCAAAAATAAAGGATATGACATTTACATATAGTTGAGAAGTAATAAAATATGTAAATTTAGAAAACACGATGTGCTTAATCCGAGGTTGGATTGAGTTGTGATGTAAACCTGCCCGGACCCGCCCAGCTGTCCAGTAGTCACAACAATACTTATCCAATGTGGGTGGTTAAGCATTGAGCCCAATAAGGACCCGAGGTTAGACTGAGCTACGGTGTAAACTTGCCCGGAACCGACCGGCACATCCAGTAACCGTAGCAATACCTGTCTAATGTGAGTGGTCTGGTGCTCCTAAGAGGCTAAGGACAGATGGTAGGGTTAAGTCAATTATAACACTTAACCAAATTCAACATGTTAACAAGAATTGATGGGTGGGGTTAGGTAAATACAGAAACTTAACCACTTAACATGTTTGACTAGAAAATCCTGGTAACGAGAGACCCGTTTCAGCAGTAACCCAAAGTTAGGTATCAACGGTACCCTGAAACTAGGCAGGGTGGGGCACGATTACTGGGCTGATTGTAAGCGGTCAAACGACGGCGGTGGGTGCACAGTGCAGGTCTAACGGGGTACGGGCGTGCACACACTCCGGAGCAGACAACCAGGGCACTGGGGACCTCAGTAGTATAAACTATGCCTTCTAGGATTTGTGTCGGGGCCGCCACCATGGGTCTTGATACACCCCATGGTGGGACCAGCATAGGTATCTAGAATTCTTGGGGGCCGTATGACACATGTCAACGCGAGTAGGAGCCGATCTTTTAACAAGAATGGGGATCACTTCACCCTCACCATAGGGTGCCAGTTAGAATAAATTCAAATAGGTGTAGAGATATAGTATGGGTGTGGCAGTATATTCGACACTTCCTTAGCTTGTGACACTTTCCTATTTTTAGTTTACATCCATCATACCCTTTTCTTATTCACATATTGAAGAGTTACTAGATTTACTCAGGCTTTATGTCTGACCCTGTTTTCTTTTCATCGTCTTCTCTTTCGTTTCCCCCCAGGTCCACAGGGAGGAAACAGCTCAACTCAGTCAGGCTCTTTACAAGCACCAAGAACGTAGATGTATGATTTGGATCTTTCTTGCTCGGATAATGGCTTTGGATATCACTATGGGGATTTTTGTCACTTTATTTATGTTTTCATGCTTCTTTCATAATCAAGGCAGTTATGAGGTTGTAATGTTGGAAGTATTTTGAGACAATTATGAAAATCTTTGTTTGATACACGTATTGATGAAATAAAAGTTTGTTTGGTTTCCGCTGTTTAAAATATGTGTATTTATATCTGTCTTGAGTTCATCTGTGGCTTTTACTTATAAACCTCCACCAAAGTTAAGGCATTCCCTTTGTGAGTGACCTTAATGGAGGTGGGGTGTTTCACTTGGTATCATAGTATAGGTTTACCAGACAAGATAAAAGTTTTTGAAAATTGTTTAAAAAAAAAAATAGTTTAAAGAAGCATTTAGAAAAAGTGTTATATTTATATAAAAAAAGACAAAATACCCCAAAGCCATGTGCCCTATCTATCCCTCTCTATCCTTCGTTTTGAATCTTTCCTTTCTGTTTCAGCATGTCTGGGGACCTTACTCCCCAGCTACAGATGCTTTTACTCCTTCTCCTCCTCTGCGTGAAACAGCAAGCGGAAAAATCGCAGAACAAGAAGACGGATAATAGTCAAGGAGGAAAGGACCACAACAATAATAACAAGACACGTGAGAAAAGGAAATGTTATTTCTGTGGCATTGTTGGGCATATAGTTCAGGATTGTAGAGAGAAGAAGATGAAGATGGGGGCATGCTCTCAGTGTGGTGATATTGGACATATCAGTAAGAACTGCCCTAAGAAGCAAGGGCTAGGCCCGCAAGTAGGACCTTCTGGGAGTACCTCTTTAACTTCTTCTCCTAAATGCTTTGTTTTAACTTGCTTATCCTCTCAATCCTATCTTGAGAACGAGGTAGTAATATTTCTGTAGAAAGTGTAGTCTATCTTTATGATCATCCAGTTCATACACTTTTTGACTCTGGCGCATCACACTTTTTTATTTCATCTGCCTTAGTAGAATCTCTGCATCTAGACACTAGTATGGTAGAAGATCCCTTAGTAGTTTCAAATCCAATTGGGGGCTCCGCTTACTTGTCAATGGTTTGTTTGGGTTTGAAAATCTCTATTCTCAGCGTTGAGATTAGTTGTAGTGCCTTTGTTTTGGGCTTCTCGGGATATGGTTTGATCTTAGGCATGGACTGGTTATCCAGTAATAGTGCCATTCTTGAATGTGAGAAAAAGAGTAGTTAGGCTCTTGACTCGGCTTGGTAATACTCTAGAAATTTCTTGTAATCCTTTGAATGCTGTTAGCTTAGTTATCTAGAGCCGCTTGATGCTTCTGATGAGAATTTGCAATCAATTAGAGTAGTCTGGGAATATCCGGATGTCTTTGAGGAAGTGAAAGGCTTACCTCCGAGGCGGAAAATAGACTTCTGCATATATCTTGTGGATAACGCAAAGCCTGTAGCTTTACCTGTCAGACACATGGCTCCAAGGGAGAGAAAGGAGCTCAGTAAGTAGGTTAAAGAACTTCTCGAAAAGGGGTTCATTAGACGGAGCATATCGGAATGGGGTGCTCCAGTGGTGTTCGCAACCAAAGCAGACGGTTCGCTTCGCCTTTGCGTCGACTATAGGGAGTTAAACAAATTGACCAAGAAGAATATGCACCCTCTTCCCCGAATCGACGATTTGTTTGATCAGCTTGTAGGTGCGACGGTCTTCTCCCAACTTGATCTGGCAACTGGGTTCCATCAGCTAAGAGTAGCTGAAGACAGCATTGATAAGACAGCATTCAGAACCCCAGACGGTTTCTTCGAGTGGCTTGTCATGCCTTTCGGCTTGACAAACGCACCCGCTTATTTCGTAGACCTAATGAGCAGGGTGTTCAGAGAATTCCTCAACAAATTTGTGGTTGTCTTCGTAGACGATGTCTTAATCTTCTCAAAGAGTGAAGAAGAACATGCTCAGCATCTGAAAGAAATCATGGATACTCTCCGTGCACATCAACTAAAAGCCAAATTCTCCAAGTGTCACTTCTGGAGAAAAGAAGTAAGGTTTCTTGGGCATATAGTGTCCAAAGAAGGGTTGGCTGTGGACCCCGCGAAAGTGGTGGCAGTGCAAGATTGGAAGACACCAAGAAATGCAACTGAAGTTCGTAGCTTTCTCGGGCTAGCCGGTTTTTATCGAAAGTCTATTAGGGATTTTGCGAAAATCTCAGCCCCACTCACGAGGCTAACAAAGAAGAATCTGGCGTTCACTTGGGATTTGGACTGCGAGTTTGCTTTCCAACGATTAAAAAGGGCTCTTACAACAGCCCCAGTTCTAACTCTGCCTGACGGAAGCAAAATGTTCACAGTATACACGGACGCATGTGGAACGGGACTAGGCGTTGTTCTAATGCAAGAAGGAAGGGTAGTAGCTTATGGCGGAAGACAATTGAAGGTTCATGAAAAGAACTACCCAACCCACGATCTTGAGTTGGCTGCCATCGTCTTTGCACTTAAGTCTTGGCGCCATTATATCCTAGGTGAGAAGTTTGAATTATACACTGACCATAAATCGTTGAAATATCTCTTCTCCCAGAAGGATCTTAACTTGAGGCAGCAAAGATGGATGGAGTTTCTTGCCTCGTATGATTTTGAAATTTCCTATACTCCCAGAAAAGGCAACGTGGTAGCAGATGCGTTGAGCCAAAAGAAACTGACCCTAAGCCCTCTCTTTGTGGAAAGGCCAAAGCTTGGAGTATATAGCCAGTTTTAACTTTAGGCCCTCCTCGGATTTTGTACCGGGTTTGTTAGCATCTCTCGAAGTACGCCCTACTCTCTTAGACTCAATAGGGGCTGCACAATGTGAAGACCCTCAACTTGTTGATATGATTGATAAACTTATTAGGGGTGAGACTTCTAGTCACCTCAGTAGATACGCCATCGATGATAAGGGTTGGCTGAGACGAGATGGAAGAGTATGCGTCCCACAAGCAAGGGAGTTGACAAAGAAGGTTCTCGAGGAAGCGCATCATTCCAAGATGACTATACACCCTGGCGGTGATAAGATGTACAAGGATATAAAAAGGACTTTCTTTTGGAGTGGCATGAAGCAAGACGTGGCAGATTTCGTTTCTAAGTGCATGACCTGCCAACGGGTCAAGGCGGAACAAAAGAAGCCTGGAGGACTACTTCACCCTCTAGAGGTCCCACAGTGGAAGTGGGATAGCATTTCAATGGACTTCATTGATGGACTACCTAGGTCGAGAAGAGGCAACACTAGAATTTGGGTAATAGTGGATAGGCTTACTAAAAGCGCCCACTTTATACCTATCAAGAGTAAAAGGACTGCCTCATCTCTAGCATCCCTTTATCTCAAGGAAATAGTTCGACTCCATGAGATACCCTCCAGCATTGTTAGTGACCGAGACCCTATTTTCACAAGTGAGTTTTGGCGAAGTCTGCAAGAAGCTGTAGGCACACAACTATGTTTGAGCACGGCTGATCACCCCCGAACAGATGGCCAGACGGAAAGGGTGAATAGAGTTTTAGAAGATCTTTTAAGACTTTGCGTTCTTGACTTTGGAGGGACATGGGAGGATCACCTTCCTTTAGTGGAATTTGCCTACAACTACAGCTACCAAGCTACCATCAACATGTCACCCTTCGAAGCCCTGTATGGAAGACCGTGCAAATCACCAACTTGTTGGTGGGAGTCTACAGACAAGCTTATACTTGGGCCAGACATGATTCGAGAAACTTCAGATAAAGTGGACTTGATACGTAGGAGAATGAAGACAACCCAAGACAGACAGAAATCCTACGCCGACAAAAGAAGGACCGACCTTGAGTTTGAGGTTGGGGACAGGGTTTTCCTTAAGGTATCCCCTTTAAGGAACGTCGTTCGCTTTGGATCCGCAGGAAAGCTAGCACCAAGATTTGTAGGACCGTTCCCTATCATCGAGAAGATTGGGAAAATGGCTTATAGAGTAGATCTGCCTGAAAGATTGGCCGGAATTCACAACGTCTTTCACGTTTCTCATCTCCGGAAATGTCTACATGAATCAGCGGAAGTGGTGGAGCCAAGCATTCTAGAAGAAGCCGAAGTGGAACGTGAAGCAACTGTGAGGAGAGTTCCAACTCGAATCGTAGGAACTGAAATCAAAAAGCTACGCAACCGCGAAGTGAAGCTCATTAAGGTTCAGTGGAGCGACGCCGAGGAAGACGCGACTTGAGAAACTGAGGATAGGATACCCGCTGCCTACCCTCTTCTTTTTGAGGGTACATCTTTAACCTCTTTTTTTTCTTAAGTTGCGCTTGTATCTATCTTTTTAGGTATATCTCCTCAATATTATCTTTTATCCTTAGGTAGAAACCCCTTTGGATGTAAACAAGTATTTGAAACATGTTATGGTTGATGGCTGCAAGTGGTTGCTAGTGATTGCTCGTGGATGCATATACACACACAACCTAGGTCTTAGATCGGCTCAATCACTTCATACTGCATATGCATATTTGTATTCTTATTTGTATATGGTTGAACACTTGATATGCTGTCATATGGTCGTCGCATTTGTATGAATAGTTGTGCACACATGTAGAATTATGAGTAGGAAAAATTTACATACATAATGGATTCATGACACTTACATGATTCGCATTAAGGAGGTCAACTGAATCAGTAGACCGCCTGATTTCTGCATTAGATAAGTACATGTACACACACTATGCATATGATCATGAAGCATTAGAAGTCTTTCAAGGACAGTGGATGCCTGTGTTTGTTGGTTGAGTAGATAGACTGTTGGATGGTAGGATATTCATTCTTCCTAACTTGAAGATTTCGGGGACGAAATCCTTTTAACGGGAGGAGAATGTAACACCTCGTGAATTCTATAACGTTAAGCTTCACAAATTAAAGTATAATTAATTTTAAATGATGAAATCAAGGGAAATGGGTTACGACATTGCATTCGTCTCGAAATTCTGCTTGAGATAGAGTCCAAGTTTGCGTGAAACGGATATCGTATGAAGAAGATATGGACGAACGAAGTTGGCCAGAAAAACCAGAAAACGGGTCAGAATGCACTGGCGCACTTGGGAAGTGCGCCAGTACATTTTTAGCCTGGCGCACCTGCCAAGTGCGCCCAGGTCAGAATGACCTGCTGGTCAGGTCCTGCCTGGCCTGGTCAGGGTCTGGTCGAATTCTGATGCTTGGCTGAGTCACTAGGGCTTACGTGTCACCTTTTGATTGGCCTTTTGAACTTTGTATGGTCTAGATTACTCCTATCTTCATCTGACGGCTCAAAACAATTTAAAATTCTATAAATACAACTCAAGTCTAACCCTAAATTCACACAAATAATAGAATACAAAAGCCGTCATGCTGCTGGAGAGGAACTAGGAATGGCTGTCAATTAGAAAGCCTAGAGGCAAGCCAACACTAAAGCCTAAGAGACGAATCAAATTAAAGTTTAATCAAATCAATCAACGCAACGTTAGTCTACCCAAAGGAGCGCATCTCAGTTTCAGAATTCAGAATCCAGAATTCAAGATTCTGCATTCGTTGTAAGTATAGTGACCTTTCAGAATATGAATAAAAACTGTGATGTGATTCGATGTAAATGAAAATAGAATCGTGTTGTTATAATCTTTGTGTATTGTAATGGTTCTATCATGACTTGTGTATTGATGTTTGTGGCATAAATTGATTGATGCAAGCCTATTGAACAATTGTATATGAAAGACAATGGCACTTGCAAGTTTGTGGCAAAAACTAGAAATTGACCCCTTTTTGTATATGTCGATGGCATGGACTATGTATATTCCCTTAGTCTAAATTAGAATTTATGTAAACATGTTATAGACCTTTTATGCCTACATGACCCAAAACCTATGATATCATTCTTATGTTTATTGGCAAGTATAATTAGACCTATGTTTGCAAGTATAATTGGATCTATGTTTCATAAACTATGTAAGTTCATGTTTATTTGCAAAATATAATTGGTTCTATGTCAAACATCGTTTGGGTTTCATAAACTATGCAAGTTCATGTTGAAATAGGCTATATGATTAGATGTAAAAATTGTACATTTTTGATGAATATATAACATGCTAGTTTTGTTGTCGATATTATGCCAAGTTAAACATGTTTAAACACAAGTTTGTATTTGCCTAAACTATGCCAGTTCATATGTCTCCTACTTAGTCATACTTTGATTTGAATGCAAGTTCACATGACCCATGTTATATGTTAGTTGAATCGCCAAATTGCAAGTTCATGCGCCACACACCTTTATGTATTACATGTTCTTGATTTCCCCTTTTCCTCACGTTTGTAAAGTTGGGCTGAATTGTGACAAGCCCAACACATGTTATAACGTTGCGAACAAATGGGGGTAATAACGTTGGGTGTAAAATATGAAAATATATGTTGGCATGTTTGGCACATGCCAATGATTATGACACATAAGCGGTATGAACTGAAATACCCAAAAATAAAGGATATGACATTTACATATAGTTGAGAAGTAATAAAATATGTAAATTTAGAAAACACGATGTGTTTAATCCGAGGTTGGATTGAGTTGTGATGTAAACCTGCCCGGACCGGCCCGGCTGTCCAGTAGTCACAACAATACCTATCCAATGTGGGTGGTTAAGCATTGAGCCCAATAAGGACCCGAGGTTAGACTGAGCTACGGTGTAAACCTGCCCAGAACCGACCGGCACATCCAGTAACCGTAGCAATACCTGTCTAATGTGAGTGGTCTGGTGCTCCTAAGAGGCTAAGGACAGATGGTAGGGTTAAGTCAATTATAACACTTAACCAAATTCGACATGTTAACAAGAATTGATGGGTGGGGTTAGGTAAATACAAAAACTTAACCACTTAACATGTTTGACTAGAAAATCCTGGTAATGAGGGACCCGTTTCAGCAGTAACCCAAAGTTAGGTATCAACGGTACCCTGAAACTAGGCAGGGTAGGGCACGATTACTGGGCTGATTGTAAGCGGTCAAACGACGGCGGTGGGTGCACAGTGCAGGTCTAACGGGGTGCGGGCGTGCACACACTCCGGAGCAGACAACCAGGGCACTGGGGACACCAGTAGTATAACCTATGCCTTCTAGGATTTGTGTCGGGGCCGCCACCATGGGTCTTGATACACCCCATGGTGGGACCAACATAGGTATCTACAATTCTTGGGGGCCGTATGACACACGTTAACGTGAGTAGGAGCCGATCTTTTAACAAGAATGGGGATCACTTCACCCTCACCATAGGGTGCCAGTTAGAATAAATTCAAATAGGTGTAGAGATATAGTATGGGTGTAACAGTACATTCGACACTTCCTTAGCTTGTGACACTTTCCTATTTTTAGTTTACATCCATCATACCCTTTTCTTATTCACATATTGAAGAGTTACTAGATTTACTCAGGCTTTATGTCTGACCCTATTTTCTTTTCGTCTTCTTTTCTTTCATTTCCCCCCTCCCCCAGGTCCACAGGGAGGAAACAACTCAACTCAGTCAGGCTCTTTACAAGCACCAAGAACGTAGATGTATGATTTGGATCTTTCTTGCTCGGATAATGGCTTTGGATATCACTATGGGGATTTTTGTCACTTTATTTATGTTTTCATGCTTCTTTAATAATCAAGGAAGTTATGAGGTTGTAATGTTGGAAGTATTTTGAGACAATTATGGAAATCTTTGTTTGATACATGTATTGATGAAATAAAAGTTTGTTTGGTTTCCGCTGTTTAAAATATGTGTATTTATATCTGTCTTGAGTTCATCTGTGGCTTTTACTTATAAACCTCCACCAAAGTTAAGGCATTCCCTTTGTGAGTGACCTTAATGGAGGTGGGGTGTTTCATACTCTGTCAGACATTCATCCATGCAAGTCATCCAGGAACAGGATGAACCGAAGGCACTATTCAGTACATCCATCTTAGGCACTGTTATGTAAGACTTATACAATAGCTCTTGCACTTTACTCCGTCTTCAATTATCTTTGGCATATATGATTCGCAATGCTTATGCCAATACAGAGTGGTTCTTTGGATAATAATCCAACCGGTCTCTCCATATTAAAAACGTTAAAATGGTCAAAACTTCGATAGTCTATGATTTAACCATCAAAGAAAAACAGGTGTGCAAACAATGATATTATTTCCAGGAGGAAATTATATCGATCAATCATCATTCAACATTTGTCTCTTTATTTCATAAATTTACTTGTCTCCTATTTCCATATATTCTAAATTCTTATTTTCTATTATCAGAAAACATTTCCAAAACTTCTTAATTGGGATTTTAAACAGATGTTTAAAACTATATTGCGATGACGACTCAAACCACTATACTAAATTACTAAATCCACTTAACCACTTCACATTCGAACCGTAACCATTTCTTAATTAAAAACGCAGTCAATCATGTTGGGGTATAGCTACCTCTCAGACCTTAACTGAACCACCTTTCAAATCTCGAAATAGATAAGATTCCCCTTTTAACTCTTTAACACTTCCTTACGAACCGTCGGATTCTATTTACGAACCCCCTTCTTTTACACATTTACGTGATTATAACAATGGTGTTATAATCTCCTGCATCCGAAATATATTACCTTTAATATGAATTTTATTTCCTAACTCGAATAATATAACGACCAACTAATTTATTAACTCCTATTTGGTCAACTCTAAGCTATAACCCTTATTCGATGAAATTTTTAACTCTTACTGGATTAATTCTTATTCGAATAACTTGTATTTGATTAACTTACTTCGAATATCTACTATTCGATTATCTAACTTCGAATATCTCACTTCGAATAACTAAATTCGATTAACTCATTTCAACTCTATTTGAATAAACTAAATTCGATTAACTCCATTTGAATAACTCTAGTTCGATTTAACTCTATTCAACAACTCTAGTTCGATTTAACTCTATCGATTAACTCTAACTGATTAACTCTAATTGGTTTAACTCTAACTGGTTTAACCCTACGGTTTAACCTAACTGGTTAACCCTAATGGTTTTACTCTAACTGATTAACCCTAACTGATTAACTCTTTGTCCTTATTCAGTTTCAAACATCGATGTTGAAATCGATTTTTACTTCTTTATATAAGTCCTGACTTATATATTCTATTTATCCGAATAATAAATATTTATCTTAATTTATAAATCCTTATTTATAAATAAATCTTCTTACTTTATCTGTTAAAAACATATTTCCCTTGAATATTCACTTTATATTCATATTCTGATTATACTCGTGTGCGAAGCACGGGTTTAAACTTACTTAGTGTAAAATTCTCTTTTTATACTATTCTATTCATTTTCAAGTATTCCTTTATAACCTTTTTATCTTCTAAATGATATTCCTTTATAATCTATTTGTAAATGGTTTTACAAATATTCTCTTTAATAACTTTTTTTTTTAAATCAATATCTTTTTCACTTCTATTTGTAAATGGTTTTGCAAATATTTCCTTTTCTATTCTATTTGCAAATAGTTTGCAAATATTCCTCTTCTATCCTATTTGTTATATCCTATTTATAAATATTCTATTTATAAATATTTCCAATTTATAAATACCCCATTTATAAATATTTCCTATTTAATATATTCCACTTTATAAATATTCTCTATTTATAAATATTCCACTTTAAAAAACCCCTTGATTTTATAAAAATCTATTTTCAATATACATTTTGAAAATTCCCTTTTTTCCAAATTCCGGTGTGTCATGGTGTTTAACATATCAAATTACGATGTCCAATATCGTCCATACACATATAATCAACAACAGATTTTAAACTACGTCATATATCATAATATATGAAAATAATAAAATAGCTGTTGAGGAATCCAGTCGGATTCCTCCAACCTGTTTCCCTGCATCCACAGATGTTACACAATAAAATCAACATCACTTTCAGTTCCATATGATATATTCTGTTAAACAGAATCAATATAGAAATTCAACTAACTGACTAGCAGTTCAATCAAACAGTCAACACACCGTCAATCAGCCAATATTTAACAGTTCTAAAAATACAACATGAAATTATAAATTGTTCAGAGTTAGTGAGATTTACTCACTTTGGCAGTTCATCGTTAAAGAACGATAAACTGTTATTTGATTTGAATCAAACAGTTTATTTCACCATAAATTCAAACTGGCTCCCCTTCACTCCCAGTCAGTCCCATTTGGTAGTCATCGTCCATACGATCCTGTCGGATCTTGTTTCGCTGAAATCCGATCACGTACGATAAAGTTATTCAATATCGAAATTCATATACATTTAAAATAAATAAAAGTTTGGACTTTATTTTCTAATGGGCCTTGTCCTATTCAAAATGTCGGCCCACTTACTCAAGAAAACCGGCCCCGTAATCCCTTCTTCCTCTACGCTTCAGACTCCAGTAAACCCAACCACACCATTACGCCAGCTTCCGATCCCCAATGCTCCTTCTCCTCTTCACCGAAACTCAAACTAAAATCACCCAGATCTTCTCCTTCTCGAGACCTACTTCCACATACCCAAAATGTTTAACTCGCTCCAACCCTTCTGTTTGCATCGAGCAGTATTTCTCCCGTGCTCCAGCACTTCGATCGACAATCATCTTCACGGAATCCTCCAGAACTCCGCCAACAACCAATATTTCTCCACGCGAATCCAAAACAAACCACCCATACTCGATTCACTACTTCTATCTCTCTTGAATCATAACCCTAGCTTGTCTACTCCTCACGCTGAATACTGTCGATGCCCTCAAACATGAATCACACCCTGTATTTCGTATACCAGGTTGAAGAGAATGTTGACAGGATTACAAATTTATAACTTTCAGGATTTATTGATTTATTTTTTATTTTACTTTGATTTCCTTCTCTCGATCTTTTCTTGCTGTGATGATAGAAAATGTGGCGGCACCAAAAGAGATTATATACGAGGTTCATATAGTTTGTGTGGTTGAAAACAAAGGGAACGTGGATTGTTTATGTCCACACATAGGTTAAGATATTTTTTTAATTTTCCTTTTATTATTTTATATTCATTTTAGCCTTCTAAAAATCCGTGTGATCACACACGATGTTCAAAAATCACGGAAATGGTCATGTAGCTACCACTCGTCATTACGGTCCCAACGAAACTGGTTTCGTCGAATTCCGACTCCGTATGCTCACACAGCGTATTTTTAACCATCGAAATACTGACTGTTTTTCACTCTAAAAATCCGTACCACAGTGACTCTAAAAATCACGAAACTGGAAATATAAAAACTATTTGACATTGCGGATCCAACAAATTTAGTTTCATCGAATTCTGACTTCGTTTACAAAAGTGACTATTTTTAAAGTCCTAAATAACCCATTTAAATATATAAATATATTTAAATATAATTAAATTAAATATTTATAAATAAATATTATCGTATATATTCACTGTGGAATACCATACAGCTCTACTGGGATTTATAACTCGATATTTCAAATCTGGGTCAACCCGATATTAGATTTATATTGAAATTCCTTTTTAAAATATAAATAATTCCTTTATAAATTATAAAGGAATTCCACAGCGACTTTTCTAGAATTTTATTTGGACATAAATCAAAATCTACATGACGAAATCCCGATTTTTCTCTTCCACTAGAAAGATCTACTCCACCAGCTCCACACGTTTCTTGTTTCATAGAAATCCGGCTTAAAACGAATCCTGTACATTCAGTTGAAGTTCGAATCGCCAATTTATGAACTGCAGCGCCATTTCGAGCTCGATTTTAATTATATTATAACTCTACGTTCAAACTGTCATTTATATAATATATTCGTTATTCAAATTAAATTCCAAGCTGAATTAAATATCACAGATGATCCAGTTCACACCATATCGCCATTTCAGCCAATTCTGATTATTTCAGAATTAAATATATTATTTAATTTATTATTTTAATTAAATATATACCATTATTTAATTCAACGACCATGAAATCCTTTTAATCACCTTTTAAAAAATTAAATTAATTAATTATTATACCGTTGAAAATGCGGGTCATTACAACCTGCAACCAAAGAGTTAGCACAACAAGATGTACAATACTCTAAGGTGACACTAACATATGGTGTAAAGATACGGAGGAGGGGTGTACATGTCATAGTGATGTCAAACAATCAAGCATAACAACCATCCTCACATCCCTCACTCAGTGCGCAAAGCATACGATATCCACCGCTTTGATCACCCAAATCCTTGCTATGATCACTTTGCCCCATGGAGCCATGGCGACTCCATTCCACTGATCCATAGTCACTGGTCCTTGCTATGTCCACTCTACCCATGAAGCCATGACGACTTCACTGCACTGGCTAATAGCCATGCTACGATCATTCTGCCCCATGGAGTAATAACTACCCCACTGCACTGATCCGTAGCCTAACTTCCGTCTTGGTGGTGAATCAAAGTTATGGACGTCGACAACCCCTTAGCACACGTCCCGCAGCAAAGCCCAACTCATGAAGTTAACTCGTTGGTTCCCAACTGGATCCTGAGTACAAACTTCTCCTTTGGACTACCTTTGCATCTCGGGTTTTGGTTATCATTTCCAGATCGGTTCAGTCTTCCTTCTCGTCTTTGGTTCGGTTCGGTCGTGATCATCCATCGGGTCGGGTCGTGATACATGCTCCAGCTCGTGGTCATCATTGTAACGACCCAGAATTTTGGCAATCTTGGTTATCCAATATACAACACATATCGAACATCCAAGGATCGAAAATAACCGAATAGTTAATGAAAGAAATTAGAGGGTGAGAATAGATAAGGTAGAAACTTAGAACAAAAGAAGAAGAACACAACATCAGAGTAACACGAACCTCACAGCGGAACGAATAACATATAATATATACAGCATAACTTGAAATATACATCTGTACTTGAATATACATCATTATCAAAGTACAACACTTACAACACAGCGAAAATAAACTATAGCTATATGATCCTGAAGCCTCCTGTTCCAGCTCTTCAAGTATCTGTAAATCCCGACTACTTGACTGCCCGTACAAAATTAGGCACCCAAGAGTTTAGGGAAAACAAAACGAAATAAACTCCGGGTCAGTCATGGGACTGGTGTGAGTAAAACAGTTTAAAACAGTTCAAGCAGGTAAATGATATCTCATAAGACCACGCTGTATAACGGAACGGGTTTTTCCCTTACGAGAATCCAAATTTTCTTTATATCAAAAACCTTTTGATATTATAATAAGGTCTATCAACCCCATTATAATAATCATCTAGTAGAAACGCTTTCATCTCACTTTCTACATATATAGTGTACAATCAAAACCGCAAGCACGTATTGGGTAATGGATTTCCAACTATGACAAGGTATGGAACCACCTTCCGCTAGTGTACCTCTAGAAAGGAATACACTGGGTTCGACAAGAACATCTTGCAACTCGGCCACACATGACCGACCACTCATTTCGCTTGAGTGTATCGAATGTATATCACCAATGGTTGGGATCAGCAACCGTTTTCCGAATGGGACAGCATCAACAATAGATTTTTAGAAGTAAATGAAACTCTAGATCAGGTGATTATACATCCTACTTCGGAGCGACCGACTTAGCCATGCTGCCTGCCCGATTTCTGTCATTTACCGGTTGATGAGGCTTGAGGTTACGCTTCATCATCACATCAGATTCACTTCGAATGCCACATTGTCAGATCCATCGAAAATCACTAATTGACGTCTACAACAGTACATTACGTGTTAGTTAAAAAAGTTTCCTTCTCCGCTTCCACTCTTGGTACGGTTGAAGAAATTAATGTACGTGACCTTTCTGGAAATACTCTGTCAGGCATTCATCCATACAAGTCATCCAGGAACAGGATGAACCGAAGGCACTATTCAGTATATCCATCTTAGACACTGTTATCTAAGACTTATACAATAGCCCTTGCACTTTACTCCGTCTTCAATTTTCTTTGGCATATATGATTCGCAACGCTTATGCCAAAACAGAGTGGTTCTTTGGATAATAATCCAACCGGTCTCTCTATATTAACAACGTTAAAATAGTCAAAACTTCGATAGTCTGTGATTTAACCATCAAAGAAAACAGGTGTGCAACCAACGATATTATTTCCAGATGGAAATTCTATCAATCAATCACCAATCATATATATATATATATACATTCATATTTCCTTATTTTCTATGTTTAGAAAATATACGTTAACACTGGAAAACATTTCCATTTCTAATCCATATTTCCAATTTCAATATTTGATTACGTTTCTGATTCTATTGGGAAAACATTTCCAAATCTTCTTTACTTGGATTTAAACAGATGTTTAAATCAACATCGTGACAACAACTCGAACCACTATACTTATTTACTAAATTCACTTAACCACTTTCACTCTCGAACCTTAACCATTTCTAAATTAAAAACGAAGTCAATCAAGTTGGGGTATAACTACCTCTCAGACCTTAACTGAACAACGTTTTAACTTCGAAATGGTCAAAGTTTATCTTTTAACTCTTTAACACTTCTTTACGTAACTCTCGTTCGATTAAATCTCTATTCGATAACTCCTCCCTTCGAATAACTATATTTGATAATCTCTCTTACGAATAACTAGATTCGAAAACCTTTCTTCGAATAAACAAAATTCGATTAACTCTATTTATTTAACCCTAATCGATTAACTCTTTTTACTTAACTCCTTTCGAATAACTAATTCGATAACTCCTTTCGATTAAACTATAATCGATAACTTCTTTCGAATAACTAATTCGATAACTCCTTTCGATTAAACTATAATCGATAACTTCTTTCGAATAACTAATTCGATAACTCCTTTCTTCTAACTCTATTCGAATAGCTCCTATTTATTTAACTCTATTCGAATAACTAATTCGATTAACTCATTTTAACTCTATTCGAATAAACTAAATTCGATAACTCCTTATTTGACTAACTCTAATCGAATAACTAATTCGATTAACTCTATTTAATTACTCTATTGGTTAACTCTACTTTAACTGGTTAACTCTAACTGATAACTCTAACTGATAAACTCTAACTGATCACTTTAACTGGTCAACCCTAATTGATTAACTCTAACTGGTTAACTCTAACTCATACTCTATTCGATTAACTCTAATCGAACAACTAATATTCGATTAACTCTTTTGAATTAACTCCTTAAATTTATTCCTTTTCTATTTGTTTACTTAACAAATAACTATTCCCTTTTCAATTCTATTTATTTAACAAATAAATATTTCTTTTATCTTTTCTATTTGTAAATGGTTTACAAATATATCCCTTTCATCTCTATTTTAACATATTTATTCCCTATAAATATTTCTTTTCCAATTCTATTTTAACATATTTATTTCCTATAAATATTTCCTTTTCAATTCTATTTATTTAACAAATAAATATCTCCTTTATTATAACTTATCCTTCGATTTTATAATTATTATCTTTTATAAAATCCTTTTTCCTTTTCTATATAAAATCCATCGATTTTATATAAATAATTCATTTTCAAAATACACTTTGAAAATACCCTTTTCCACATCCAGTATTTCTTATGGTATTTAACATACCATATAACAACGATAAATATCGTCCAAACACACATAATCAAAAACAGATTTTATACCACATCATATATCACAATATATGAATCACAGTAAAATAAATGTTGAGGAATCCAGTTGGATTCCTCCAACCTATTTCCCTGCATCACAGATGTTAAACAATATAGATAACATCACTTTCAGTTCCATATGATATATTTTGTTAAACAGAATCAATATAGAAATTCAACTAACTGACTAGCAGTTCAATCAAATAGTCAACACACAGTCAATCAGCCAATATTTAACAGTTCTAAAAATACAACATGAAATTATAAACTGTTCAGAGTTAGTGAGATTTTACTCACTTTGGCAGTTAATCGTTAAAGAACGATAAACTGTTATTTTATTTGAATCAAACAATTTATTTTGCCATAAATTCATACGAGCCCCAATCCACTTCCAGTCAGTTTCATTGTGAAGCTCTCGTCCATACGATCCTAACGGATCCAACCGTTCAAAATTCTGTTAACGTATGATAAAGATATACAATTAATAAGTTTGTACTATTCGATATATAAAAGAATTAAATTTCCTTTTTAAATCCATTGGGCTTTAACCCTTTTCCGTCCCACTAACCTTTACAAAACCAGACCCGACATTCTCCTTTCTTTCCCAATTACTCACCACGCTTCCAGTAACTGAAATGGCCACTTCCGATCGTTTCTAGCTCCCTCCTCCCTCAAATTCAACACCGAATGCCAAGAGAACTCCGTCATCATTCATCTCCTTCAACCCTCAACATCACCATCACAGAAATACTGAACTCGCCCTCACCAAGGCATTTCCGACGACAGCAGCTTCGACGTAGTACAAGGTGTCGCACGCTCCTTTCCACTCTCGAATCTCACCAGGAAATCACCATAGATGTTACACAGACCCTGGAACCCGAATCCAACCTTGAAATTCCACCTATAAGCTCCTACAGCCTAAAATCATCAACCCTACCCACTCGCTGAAAGAACGAAGACGACCCCAACCAACTTCGAGCCACACTGTAATGACCCGCATTGTCAGAGGTATTATAATTAATTTATTTAATTATATAAATAGTGATTTAGGGAATTAAATCATCGTTAATTAAATTATAGTGAATATTTAATTTAATTAAATAGTAGAATAATATATTTAATTCAGAAATAATCAAAATATTGGAAATCACAATATTCTATGAACTGGGTCATCCCTAGGATTTAGTTCAGCTTAGAGTTGAATTATATTGACGAATATATTCAATCGACATCAGTTTGAACGTAGAATTATAATATAATTAAAATAGAGCGCGTAACGACGCGGCAGTTCGCTATTTGGCGATTTGAGCTTCAACTGAATATACAGGGTTCGTTTTAAATCGGATTTCTGTGAAACAAGGAACGTGTGGAGCTGGTGAAGTATATCTTTCTAGTGGAAGAGAAATATCGGGATTTCGTCGTGTAGATTTTGAGTTATGTCCAAATCAAATTCTCAGAAATGCAGCGCCCTGACCATAACGATTTAATTTTTTTTTAAGGATTTAAATAGAAATCGAACATCGATATAACTCCGACGATGTAATATCGAGTTGTAAATTCATATAGGAATATTCTAGAGCTAAACGATATCGTATGTGGATGTATACGATAATATTTATTTATAAATATTTAATTTAATTATATTTAAATATATTTATATATTTAAAGGGCTATATAGGGCTTTAAAAATAGCCAGTTTGCAAACGACCTCAGAATTCAATGAAACTAATTTTGTTGAATCCGCAATGTTAAATTATTGCTAGATTTCAGCTTTCGTGATTTTTGAAGTCAGTATGTGGCCGTACCGATTTTTAAGGTGAAAAACAGTAGATAGTATAACAGTTAAAAATACGCTGTGTGAGCATACGAAGTCGGAATTCGACGAAACCAGTTTCGTTGGGACCGTAATGTCGAACTCTAGCTGCATGTCCTGTTTTGTGATTTTTAGGTATCATGTGTGATCACACGGATTTTTAGAAGTCAGAAATGAATATAAAGGATTAAATAAAATAGTAAAATATTAATATAAAAATATCTAGATATTTTGATTGGGTATAAATACCCCTTAACTACCTCCCTTAAGACCTAATTCATTTCTTACTCTGGTCAAAATGCGCCGCAGCCTCAAACCAAAAATCCACAGTGATAATCATCCTCTCAAAAATCTAAAGAAATCAAATAAATTCTTATAAATCCTAAACCCTATATGGTTGGATTCCTACTAAGTTCCTCTTCAGTTTGTTGTTAGTTTTGAAGGGTGCGATTCGTATTTGGTCCGCTGGAAAGTGTACAGCGTTGGTTCGAAATCTAGGATTGAGGAATGGTGAAAATTGGCGAGTGTATTGATGAAACCGACCATACAATTGGCCTTAGCATGCGGTTAAAAGGGTGGTGATGAGATTTTGGAGCATTCAATGGAAAAGTTGTTCGGTGGTTCAACAGCAGGATCGATCGACGGGTTTTGATTTCCCTGCTCGAGTTGAGCGAGTTCGGGTGGAAGAGAGAGAGCACGAGACGAGAGGGAGGTTGGTGATTACGGTTTGCGAAACGGTGAAGAGGATGGACGGTTGGGAGGAGGAGTAACGGCCGTGAGAGGTTACTGGAGAGGAGCAGTTTTCGGTGTATTTCATTTGGGGGAGAAAGACGTGTGCGGGTCGGTTAATACCAGGGAGATGGGCCAACAAGGTTAAAGCCCAATTTATATATATATCTCATGTTTTAATTTAATTTAAATTTTGTATTAACTTGTGAATGTGATATCTCATCCATACGAGGTCAGAATTGAGAACCGTAAGTTGCGTTAGGATCGTATGGACGGTGGCTACGTCATGAAACTGACTGGAAGTCCATTTGAGCTCGTTACAATTTATAGTGAAATAAATTGTCCAATCTGAATCGACGACAATTATCGTTAATTAACGATGATAGTCCAATGTGAGTAAAACTCACCAACTCTGAATAGTTATATTTTTATAACGTATTTTTAGAACTGTTAATCATCTGTTGACTGTTGTATGTTGATTTGGTTGATTGAAATGCTAGTCAGTTAGTTGAAATCATATATATATATATATATATATTTGTATATATATATATATATATATATACAAACCGTTAAATATATGTTGATGTTGTTTATCAGAACATTTCATATTGAAATGAAATTGATGTATATTATACTGTGTAACATCTATGGATGCAGGGAGACAGGTTGGAGGGATCCGACTGGATTCCTCAACATTTAATTTACCGTTTTCATATATTGTGATATATGTTGTGCTATAAAATCTGTTGTTGATTTGGTATGTTTGAATGATATTGATCATTGTTATTCGATATTTTAAATATCATAAAAAAAGACCCTGGGATGTAAAAAGGGATATTTCAATGTATATTGAAATAAAGGAATTTTATAAAATCAACCGATTTTATAAAAGAAAATAATTTGAAAATGAAGCATTTATAAAATCATAGGGTATTATAAAGGAGAATATTTATTTAGAAAATAAATGGAATTGTAAAAGGAACATTTATTTAGAAAATAAATAGGATAAAAGGAAAAAGGAAATTAACGAGATAGGAAAGAGTTAGTCGATTAGAGTTATCAAATAGAGTTATCAAAAAGAAGTTAATCAAATATGGTTAGTCGAATAGAGTTAGTCAAACATAGTTATTCAGGATAAGTTACCATTTAGGACGACTGCTAGCGTAATTCGCAGGGCTACAGATAGCCTACGGCGGTCGGATGTTTCCTGAGGGAATCAGGCGTAACCATTGTGATCGCTGCGATCTAGAGTCAAGTGAATGGAGTTAAATTCAATATTAGTTATTCGAATAGGAGTTAAACAAATAGAGTTATTCAATTAGAGTAAATCAAAATGGAGTTAAACAGAAATTAGAAACTGACTAGAGATTAGTTAAGTTGAATAGTTTTCTAAGTATCGATCTGATGTTGGTCTCGGCCTTCGGGATTTATACTTAGGGAATTGTTCTCCTACTAGTTTACGGTTAGGGACTAATAGTTGTGGAATGGTAGTGATGCATGAATAAACAATGGAAATGTTTTCTAGTGTTAATAACATATATTTTCTAAACATAGAAAATAAGGACATGTGAATATATATATATATATGTTAAATGATGATTGATCGATATAATTTCCATCTGGAAATAATATCGTTGTTTGCACGCCTGTTTTTCTTTGATAGTTAACTCACCGACTATCGAAGTTTTCGACCATTTTAACGTTGTTAATATGGAGAGACCGGTTGGATTATTATCCGAAGAACCACTCTGTATTGGCATAAGCGTTGCGAATCATATATGCCAAAGATAATTGAAGATGGAGTTATGCAAGGGCTATCCTGTTTACAGAATAGTGCCTTTGGTTTGTCCAGTCCCAGGACGACCTGTATGGAAGAATGTCTGACAGAGTATATCTAATAGATCGCGTAAGTTGATCTCTTCAAACGTATTCACGTTTGGTGGCGGAGGAATTCGTTTCTCTTAGCTTATACCCGTGGTATTTTTGGGAAAATCAATTTGTGATTTAGAGGGTATGACGATGTGACATTCTAAGTGAATGAAGATGTGGTTTGTGAAAAGATAAGCGTGGCTTTTAGCCTCACATCCGGTAAATGACAGAAATCGGGCAGGCAGCATGGCTAAGTCGGTCGCACCGAAGTAGGGTGTATAATCACTTATCTAGAGAATATTCATTTGCTTCTTTAATCTATCAATGTTGTCCCATATATATATATATATATATATATATATATATATATATATATATACGGGAACGGTTGCTGATCCCAACCGTTGGTGATGTACATTCGATACACTCAAGCGAAATGAGTGGTCGGTCATGTGTGGCTGAGTTGCAAGATGTTCTTGTTGAACTCCAGTGTATCATTCCTAGAGTACACTAATCGGAAGGTGGTTCCACACCTTGTCATAGTTGGAAATCCATTACCCAATACGTGCTTGCGGTTTTGATTGTATACTATATATGTAGAACGTGAGATGAAAGCGTTTCTGCTAGATGATTAATATATTGTGGCTGATAGACATTATTATAATATCAAAAGGGTTTTTGATATAAAGATATTTTGGATTCTCATAAGGGAAAAACCCGTTCCGTTATACGGCGTGGTCTTATGAGATATCGTTTACTTGTTCAAACTGTTTTAAACTGTTTTACTCATACCAGTCCCATGACTGACTCGGAGTTTATTTTGTTTTGTTTCCCTAAACTCTTGTGTGCCTAAATTTGTACGGGCAGTCAAGTAGTCGGGATTTACAGATATACTTGGAGAGCTTGGAGCAGGAGGCTTCAAGATCATATAGCTATTGTTTATTTCCGCTGTGTTGTAAGTGTTGTACTCTGATAAGTGTTGTTGTGTACATAACTGTTTTATTTCAAAGTTATGTTATATTTTATTCGTTCCGCTGTGAGATTCGTGTTTACTCTGGTGATGTAAGTTCTTCTTCTTCTTCTTCTATTCTAAGTTTCTATCTTATCTATCCTCACCTTCTAATTTTTTTCATTAATTACCGGGATTTTTCGATGTTTGGTTATCGACATCGAGTTTATGTCGATAACCAAAGTCGCCAAAAATCCGGGTCATTACAGTTGGTATCAGAGCTTAAGTTAAGTGAATTACCTTGGGTCTGTGGCGTGACTCAGTAGAGATAGGGTTAGTAATACCCTAGATTGAGTTTGAGTGTATATATACGAGTGAACGAATTTGTTATTCAATATAAAATGATTTTATATTGTGGAGATTTATTGGTTGAGTAGTTTATGGGTTCTGATCGATCAGTTTGATCCACTGTGTCGGTAGGAGTTTCTAAACACTCGAATACGATGGGTCGACGCGGTATGTTTTTAAAGAGGGTAAATGAAATAATTTTACCCGAATATACATTGATATTATATTTTGGATGTGTTGGTTGTTATTATAATCGAGTAAGATTATAAATTTAATGGTTATGTAAATAACCAATCAGAATTCATATAAGTAAAGTATATAGAATCGATGGATTGAATCAGAATTTAAATCAAAATTGAAATTAAAACCTTGGAGATTTGGAAAGGTGTTTGTTAACAGATTTGGATTAAGTATAAGAGAATTTTAAAATCCTGGGAGATTTTAAATTGGTTTAAAGCCCTGTGAACGGTATTTGAAATATATTTCAAAGTGGAAATGTTTAAGAAATGGTTTTGAAGTGGTATAGTATTGAACTCACTACGGTCGCTGGAAAGTAACTCCGATGTTGACTGCGCAACATCATCGATGTGATTTTCGAGTTTCGAAGTGACGGATTACTACCAAAGATTTTGTTTTCGAATTGTTTTGAGAAAAACAAGTTGGTTTGAAATTTCAGGAAAGGATATTTGATTTTTGGGAAAAGCCAAGCTATTTTAAACTCCCAGGTAAAGGCTGTTTAAGATAAAAACAAATTAAAGTAAAATTTGTAAAATCCAATAAAATTGAGATGGAATTAAAAGCCAGTTAAGTGAAAATCGTATTGAAATAGATTGATGTCAAGAGGAATTAGACTTGATTAGAGATGGATTTGAAACCAAGAATAGTGCTTGAGTTTGAAATGAAATTCGACTTAGGTATAAGCGAATGGTTGTGTTAAAGATAAATTGATTTGAGATCAAGTTGGAATTGCATTGGTATATGTTGAATTGATGACAGGTGAAAGTGATAGAGTTGATATGCCCGACAAAAAGGTACAAGTTTATATTTGATATAAGCATGAGATTTATGAGCCGAATTGGCAAGCCGATTGGCAATTTGATTTTCTTTTGGGTTGGAGAAGGCCTAGAGAGGCGAGTTGTGGTTTTACCGATAGGGCTGTACAAAGGAGGTTATGGCGAAATTTTCCGAAAATTTTAAGTGTTAGAAAATTTTCGGAATTTTTGAAAATTTTAGTTAATCGGAAGGAATTAATATTTTAGTCGATATTAATTGGTTCAGAGAAACAAGAGATAAGGGGTAAACTGATAAGCTTTTACCAAATAGATAGGGTCGTCCTCTAACTAAGCAATTTCGAGGACGAAATTATTTTAAGTGGGGAAGAATGTAATGACCCGCATTGTCAGAGGTATTATAATTAATTTATTTAATTACATAAATAGTGATTTAGGGAATTAAATCATCATTAATTAAATTATAGTGAATATTTAATTTAATTAAATAATAGAATAATATATTTAATTCAGAAATAATCAAAATATTGGAAATCACAATATTATGTGAACCGGGTCATCCCTAGGATTTAGTTCAGCTTAGAGTTGAATTATATTGACGAATATATTCAATCGACGTCAGTTTGAACGTAGAATTATAATATAATTAAAATAGAGCGTGTAACGACGCGGCAGTTTGCTATTTGGCGATTTGAACTTCAACTGAATATACAGGGTTCGTTTTAAATCGGATTTCTATGAAACAAGAAACGTGTGGAGCTGGTGAAGTATATCTTTCTAGTTTAAGAGAAATATCGGGATTTCGTCGTGTAGATTTTGAGTTATGTCCAAATCAAATTCTCAGAAATGCAGCACCCTGACCATAACGATTTAATTATATTTTTTTTAAGGATTTAAATAGAAATCGAACATCGATATAACTCTGACGATGTAATATCGAGTTGTAAATTCATATAGGAATATTCTAGAGCTAAACGATATCGTATGTGGATGTATATGATAATATTTATTTATAAATATTTAATTTAATTATATTTAAATATATTTATATATTTAAAAGGGCTATATAGGGCTTTAAAAATAGCCAGTTTTGCAAACGACCTCAGAATTCAACGAAACTAATTTTGTTGGATCCGCAATGTTAAATTATTGCTAGATTTCAGTTTCTGTGATTTTTGAAGTCAGTATGTGGCCGTACCGATTTTTAAGGTGAAAAATAGTCGATATTCTAACTATTAAAAATATGCTGTGTGAGCATACGAAGTCGGAATTCGACGAAACCAGTTTCGTTGGGACCGTAATGTCGAACTCAGCTGCATGTCCAGTTTCGTGATTTTTAGGTATCATGTGTGATCACACGGATTTTTAGAAGTCAGAAACGAATATAAAGGATTAAATAAAATATTAAAATATTAATATAAAAATATCTAGATATTTTGATTGGGTATAAATACCCCTTAACTACCTCCCTTAAGACCTAATTCATTTCTTACTCTGGTCAAAATGCGCCGCAGCCTCAAACCAAAAATCCACAGTGATAATCATCCTCTCAAAAATCTAAAGAAATCAAATAAATTCTTATAAATCCTAAACCTTATATGGTTGGATTCCTACTAAGTTCCTCTTCAGTTTATTGTTAGTTTTGAAGGGTGCGATTCGTATTTGGTTCGCTGGAAAGTGTACAGCGTTGGATCGAAATCTAGGGTTAAGGAATGGTGAAAATTGGCGAGTGTATTGATGAAACCGACCATACAATTGGCCTTAGCATGCGGTTAAAAGGGTGGTGATGAGATTTTGGAGCATTCGGTGGAAAAGTTGTTCGGTGGTTCAACAGCAGGATCGATCGACGGGTTTTGATTCCCCTGCTCGAGTTGAGCGAGTTCGGGTGGAAGAGATAGAGCACGAGACGAGAGGGAGGTTCGTGATTACGGTTTACGAAACGGTGAAGAGGATGGACGGTTGGGAGGAGGAGTTTTTGGTGTAAGAGGTTACTGGAGAGGAGCAGTTTTTGGTGTATTTCATTTGGGGGAGAAAGACGTGTGCGGGTCGGTTAATACCAGGGAGATGGGCCAACAAGGTTAAAGCCCAATATATATATATATATCTCATGCTTTAATTTAATTTAAATTTTGTATTAACTTGTGAATGTGATATCTCATCCATACGAGGTCAGAATCGAGAACCGTAAGTTGCGTTAGGATCGTATGGACGGTGGCTACGTCATGAAACTGACTGGAAGTCCATCTAAGCTCGTTACAATTTATAGTGAAATAAATTGTCCAATCTGAATCGACGACAATTATCGTTAATTAACGATTATAGTCCAATGTGAGTAAAACTCACCAACTCCGAACAGTTATATTTTTATAACGTATTTTTAGAACTGTTAATCATCTGTTGACTGTTGTATGTTGATTTGGTTGATTGAACTGCTAGTCAGTTAGTTGAAATCATATATATATATATTTATATATATATAAAAACCGTTAAATATATGTTGATGTTGTTTATCAGAACATTTCATATTGAAATGAAATTGATGTATATTATACTGTGTAACATCTATGGATGCAGGGAGACAGGTTGGAGGGATCCGACTGGATTCCTCAACATTTAATTTACCATTTTCATATATTGTGATATATGTTGTGCTATAAAATCTATTGTTGATTTGGTATGTTTGAATGATATTGATCATTGTTATTCGATATTTTAAATATCATAAAAAAAGACCCTGGGATGTAAAAAGGGATATTTCAATGTATATTGAAATAAAGGAATTTTATAAAATCAACCGATTTTATAAAAGAAAATAATTTGAAAATGAAGCATTTATAAAATCATAGGGTATTATAAAGGAGAATATTTATTTAGAAAATAAATGGAATTGTAAAAGGAACATTTATTTAGAAAATAAATAGGATAAAAGGAAAAAGGAAATTAACGAGATAGGAAAGAGTTAGTCGATTAGAGTTATCAAATAGAGTTATCAAAAAGAAGTTAATCAAATATGGTTAGTCGAATAGAGTTAGTCAAACATAGTTATTCAGGATAAGTTACCATTTAGGACGACTGCTAGCGTAATTCGCAGGGCTACAGATAGCCTACGGCGGTCGGATGTTTCCTGAGGGAATCAGGCGTAACCATTGTGATCGCTGCGATCTAGAGTCAAGTGAATGGAGTTAAATTCAATATTAGTTATTCGAATAGGAGTTAAACAAATAGAGTTATTCAATTAGAGTAAATCAAAATGGAGTTAAACAGAAATTAGAAACTGACTAGAGATTAGTTAAGTTAAATAGTTTTCTAAGTATCGATCTGATGTTGGTCTCGGCCTTCGGGATTTATACTTAGGGAATTGTTCTCCTACTAGTTTACGGTTAGGGACTAATAGTTGTGGAATGGTAGTGATGCGTGAATAAACAATGGAAATGTTTTCTAGTGTTAATAACATATATTTTCTAAACATATAAAATAAGGACATGTGAATATATATATATATATATGTTAAATGATGATTGATCGATATAATTTCAATCTGGAAACAATATCGTTGTTTGCACACCTGTTTTTCTTTGATAGTTAACTCACCGACTATCGAAGTTTTCGACCATTTTAACATTGTTAATATGGAGAGACCGGTTGGATTATTATCCGAAGAACCACTCTGTATTGGCATAAGCGTTGCGAATCATATATGCCAAAGATAATCGAAGATGGAGTTATGCAAGGGCTATCTATGATTATTCAAAATAATCATATATGATTCGCAACGCTTATGCCAATACAGAGTGGTTCTTTGGATAATAATCCAACCGGTCTCTCCATATTAACAATGTTAAAATGGTCAAAACTTCGATAGTCTGTGATTTAACCATCAAAGAAAACAGGTGTGCAACCAACGATATTATTTCCAGATGGAAATTCTATCAATCAATCATCAATCATATATATATATATATATATACATTCATATTTCCTTATTTTCTATGTTTAGAAAATATACGTTAACACTGGAAAACATTTCCATTTCTAATCCATATTTCCAATTTCAATATTTGATTACGTTTCTGATTCTATTGGGAAAACATTTCCAAATCTTCTTTACTTGGATTTAAACAGATGTTTAAATCAACATCGTGATGACAACTCGAACCACTATACTTATTTACTAAATTCACTTAACCACTTTCACTCTCGAACCTTAACCATTTCTAAATTAAAAACGAAGTCAATCAAGTTGGGGTATAACTACCTCTCAGACCTTAACTGAACAACGTTTTAACTTCGAAATGGTCAAAGTTTATCTTTTAACTCTTTAACACTTCCTTACGTAACTCTCGTTCGAATAAATCTCTATTCGATAACTCCTCTCTTCGAATAACTATATTTGATAATCTCTCTTACGAATAACTAGATTCGAAAACCTTTCTTCGAATAAACTAAATTCGATTAACTCTATTTATTTAACCCTAATCGATTAACTCTGTTTTACTTAACTCCTTACTTAACTCCTTTCGAATAACTAATTCGATAACTCCTTTCGATTAAACTATAATCGATAACTTCTTTCGAATAACTAATTCGATAACTCCTTTCGATTAAACTATAATCGATAACTTCTTTCGAATAACTAATTCGATAACTCCTTTCGATTAAACTATAATCGATAACTTCTTTCGAATAACTAATTCGATAACTCCTTTCTTCTAACTCTATTCGAATAGCTCCTATTTATTTAACTCTATTCGAATAACTAATTCGACTAACTCATTTTAACTCTATTCGAATAAACTAAATTCGATAACTCCTTATTCGACTGACTCTAATCGAATAACTAATTCGATTAACTCTATTTAGTTACTCTATTGGTTAACTCTACTTTAACGGGTTAACTCTAATTGATAACTCTAACTGATCACTTTAACTAGTCAACCCTAATTGACTAACTCTAACTGGTTAACTCTAACTCATACTCTAATCGAACAACTAATATTCGATTAACTCAGTTCGATTAACTCTTTTGAATTAACTCCGTAAATTTATTCCTTTTCTATTTGTTTACTTGGCAAATAACTATTCCCTTTTCAATTTTATTTATTTAACAAATAAATATTTCTTTTATCTTTTCTATTTGTAAATGGTTTACAAATATATCCCTTTCATCTCTATTTTAACATATTTATTCCCCATAAATATTTCTTTTCCAATTCTATTTTAACATATTTATTTCATATAAATATTCCCTTTTCAATTCTATTTATTTAACAAATAAATATCTCGTTTATTATAACTTATCCTTCGATTTTATAATTATTATCTTTTATAAAATCCTTTTTCCTTTTCTATATAAAATCCATCGATTTTATATAAATAATTCATTTTCAAAATACACTTTGAAAATACCCTTTTCCACATCCAGTATTTCTTATGGTATTTAACATACCATATAACAACGATAAATATCGTCCAAACACACATAATCAAAAACAGATTTTATACCACATCATATATCACAATATATGAATCACAGTAAAATAAATGTTGAGGAATCCAGTTGGATTCCTCCAACCTGTTTCCCAGCATCACAGATGTTAAACAATATAGATAACATCACTTTCAGTTCCATATGATATATTTTGTTAAACAGAATCAATATAGAAATTCAACTAACTGACTAGCAGTTCAATCAAATAGTCAACACACAGTCAATCAGCCAATATTTAACAGTTCTAAAAATACAACATGAAAGTATAAACTGTTCAGAGTTAGTGAGATTTTACTCACTTTGGCAGTTCATCGTTAAAGAACGATAAACTGTTATTTGATTTGAATCAAACAATTTATCGCCATAAATTCATACGAGCCCCAATCCACTTCCAGTCAATTTCATTGTGAAGCTCTCGTCCGTACGATCCTAACAGATCCAACCATTCGAAATTCTGTTAACGTATGATAAAGATATACAATTAATAAGTTTGTACTATTCGATATATAAAAGAATTAAATTTCCTTTTTAAATCCATTGGGCTTTAACCCTTTTCCCGGCCCACTAACCTTTACAAAACTGGACCCGACATTCTCCTTTCTTCCCCAATTACTCACCACGCTTCCAGTAACTGAAATGTCCACTTCCGATTGTTTCTAGCTCCCTCCTCCCTCAAATTCAACACCGAATGCCAAGAGAACTCCGTCATCATTCATCTCCTTCAACCCTCAACATCACCATCACAGAAATACCGAACTCGCCATCACCAAGGTATTTCCGTCGACAGCAGCTTCGACGCAGTACAAGGTGTCGCACGCTCCTTTCCACTCTCGAATCTCACCAGGAAATCACCATAGATGTTACACAGACCCTGGAACCCGAATCCAACCTTGATATTCCACCTAGAAGCTCCTACAGCCTAAAATCGTCAACCCTACCCACTCGCTGAAAGAACGAAGACGACCCCAACCAACTTCGAGCCACACAAAACTTATACCGAAATGGAGAGGAGGGTCTCAGATTCCCAAATATATATATATATATATATATATTCTAATTTATAGATTTTCTTTTGGTTTGATTTTGATTTTCTTACCTTCGATTTTGCTGAAAAAGAATGAAGGAGAGTGGTGGCTTAGAACTATTTTATAAGGCAGACGGATTTATTGTGTGGTTGAAAACAAAGGAGATGTGGCTAAATTTTGGTTCACACACTTAGATATTTTAGTTTTAAATATTCATTTTATATTTTTTCAACACTCTAAAAATCCCTACGAACACACATGATATCTAAAAATCACGAAAACCTGCATCAGCTAGAGTTTGACATTACGGTCCCAATGAAACTGGGTTCGTCGAATTCCGGCTTCGTTTGCTCACACAGCGTATTTTTAACCGCCAAAATACTGACTGTTTTTCACATTAAAATCCCGTACGGCTACAGATTGACTCTAAAAATTACGAAACTTGGAATCTAATACTAATTTGATGTAGCGGATCCAACAAAATTAGTTTCATCGAATTTTGAGGTCGTTTGTAAAACTGGCTATTTTTAAAGCTTTAAATAACCCTTATATATATAAATATATTTAAAAACATTTTAATTTAATATTTATAAATAAATATTCTCGTATATATTCACAACAGAATATCATACAGCTCTAGAATATTCCTATCTGAGTTTCTAGCTTGATATTTCAAATCTGGGTCAACCCGATATTCGATTTATATTGAAATTCCTTTTTAAAATATAAATAATTCCTTTATAAATTATAAAGGAATTCCACAGCAACTTTTCTGAAATTTGATTTAGACGTGAATCAAAATTTACATGACGAAATCCCGAATTTTCTTTTCCACTAGAAAGACATACTCCACCAGCTCCACACGTTTCGTGTTTCACAGAAATCCGGCTTAAAACGAATCCTATAAATTCAGTTGAAGTTCAAATCGCCAATTTACGAACTACAGCGCCATTTCAAGCTCGATTTTAATTATAATATAATTATACGTTCAAACTGTCGTTCAAATAATATATTCATTATTCAAATTAAATTCTAAACTGAATTAAATATCACAGATGATCCAGTTCACACCATATCGCCATTTCAGCCAATTCTGATTATTCAGAATTATATATATTATTTAATTTATTATTTTAAATTAAATATTCACCATTATTTAATTCCAAGACCATTAAATTCAATATATCACTATTTATATAATTAAATAAATTAATTATAATACCTCTGCAAATGCGGGTCATTACAATCATGTTGGCTCGTGGGAGGCTCCCTGATCTGGTTCGTGATGAAGCTCTGGTTCGGGCTCATGGTGATGCTCTGGTTCAGGTCGAGAGCTACAGGTGCGAGTAGTTCGTGAGCTCCTGGTCGGATCATGGCACTTCACTCGGTTCGGACTTGTGACCCGCTCTTGGGTTCGTGATGGCATTCCACGGTTCAGACTCGTGATGGAGCTCGAGGACTTCATGCAGGTGGCTCAGTTTAGGGGAACGACTTGGTTCGTGATGGTACTCCACGATCCCATAGGCGATCCGATCTGGCCCTCCAAATCCCATCTGATCTGAATTCATGCACCACTTCCAACGTGCTATTTATGCCACCCAACGACGTTTTCGACCAATCTAACTTTGCTAAGCAACCACAAAACATTCCAAACAGTCATAGCAACATATTACATCAACCACAAACACCAAAATGATAATTAACCATGTCAAAATGGATCAAACATACCCAAAAACCCATGTTTTCCCTTAATCCCCCTTAACCATGATTAAGCATACAATTACCAAAACTTATCCAAATCAGCCCAAATTTCTATCAGAGCCCTAAAATAATATTTTAGAATTTTACAAAATTTTCCAGATTTTTCTGAGTTATAATTTCTCTAATTATCACTAATCACCCCTAATTAGCCGTAATTAGTGAGAAACAATGCAAATCACTCACCTTGGCCACAAATAAAACTTAGATCTAAAACTATCTCTGATTTAGGTCGAATCTCTATGCAACACAGCAGCTCCAACTCTGATTTGGTGCTATCTCTCCTTGATTTGATGTAGATTAGCTTAATCCTTGATTAGAGAGCGATTTGGGATGAAATTAGAAGGTAGAGGCCATGGCTTGGGTTAGAGAAATGTTTTAGGCGACTGAGAAAATGAAAATAGATCGTTTCATAACTGATTTCAGCCTCCCCATAACCCTAATCCCGAAATGGGTTATGGGCCAAGCTGTTAATCACCCTAATTAGGCCCGGTTAAGCTGTTTTTCACCTTCTAAACCTTATTTCAGCCATATCTCCCAAATGGTGAGTCCGTTCGGCTAGTGTGACCACTCTACGGAAAGGTAAACCATCATTCGTATCTAATGGAAGTGGTTTTAGGTCAAAACTCCTTACCAATCAAAAGTTATGGCAGAAACAAGATCAGCTAGGGGCAAAACGGTCATTTAAAAATCGGCAAAAATCGTGAACATTGGAAATGACCCCTGTAGTCGTTCCCCAAAGTTACATGACTATACGACTTTGTATGAAAAAGAAATAAATATTCTACGATCCTTCGATACGTAGAATGCGGGTCGTTACATAAATCTTCAAATGTTTGATATTAATTCATTAGATGATGACTCTTACTATTTGAAGAATTTAAAAGGTAGTTCACCGTTATTTTCTTATAGTGTGAGTTGGATACAGAGATTAATATTGAGGATAAGTGGATGGTATTTCTATCCAGAATGTCAAAGAGTTGGATAAATCTTTCAATTAAGATACGGGTTTCCCCATTTGATTGCGATAAGTTGGATATAAATAATCTTCGGATATTTGATGTGAAATTCTGTAGTGTAAACGTATAATATTTGAGGAATTTGAAAGATATTATTATTATATTATTATTCCACTTATAGTATTCATTGATTATGGAATTGATATCGAATATAAGTAGATACAATTTCTGCGTAACTTAGGTTCAATATCGATTAATTTGGGTTTTGTCATGAATCATATCTTCAATAATATCATTCTTGCTACCCGATGAGATTGAGTTATGGAAATTCATATCATAATTTTGGATTTAATCAAAAATTTTGATTTGAGGAAATTAACAATAAGGAATTGGTAAGGAAATATAATCATTTAAAGAATTCAATTTTAGGAAATCGTTTTAATTAGAAACTATGGTTGAAATATGGATTAAGGGTTTTCAAAAGAAACTAAATTTGGATAACGAGTTATTAAGTGAAAAGTTAGTTGAGGTTTTAAAGCTATATTATCTTTGATTTAAAGGATATGTTTTAAAGAAGAAAGGTTAAAATATGGATTTTGTTAAAGATAGTTTGAGAATGGGTTTAAAGAAGTTTAATTTAACAAAATCCAAGATGAAAGGAGATTTGGTTGAAAGCTTGTGTGTTCTGTAATTGTGTTTTTAACTGCGCTTATTATTTGGAAAGACCGGTATCAGATTTATGTTCGAAAACCATTCCAAGTAATAATACAACGTTGTGGAGTAGTTAAAGACGGTATTGAAGACAGGGACACTTCATATCATAAGGACGACTTGCTGAATATGTCAAATGAGTAGCTCTCATTGGCAGATGGATTTTATATTATCTAAGTGGCAAGAAGTCGAACGTATGTGAAGGAATTCTGGATTTGTGATTTCATACAGACCCAGAATGGACTTATAAGAGTTATGTGTCTGACATTGTAATTGACCGCGTAGCACTGATCTCTGTTAAATATATATCTTCTTGGGGGTGGATAATTTATTCTCTAGCTTAACACCCTTCTCTAAAACGTATGAGCTTAGAGGTTATATATTGATAGAAATCAGTGATGCGTTACTTAAGTTATGTGATGCGCTATGGATGATCAAAGCATGACTTATTTAAGTGTAGCTTTGTGTATATCGTAACCTTGTCAAGCCTCACACCCATGTAAATGGCCAAAACATGAAGAAATGCAACAATGTTATGGGTGTTGGCTCCTTCTAAATAAAAGGTGTACTATTATATGAAGCCAAGGGATTAATCTACGTGGAGAAAACATCTGCCTTTGTGGTCGTTGTTGGCGCATGCTCAGAAAGGTCGGTAACGATCAGGAGATGACATACTCAGGCGTACTCTAAGTTACCTAGTTACAGAGGTAACCGACCTTGTGTTGGCATGAGGAGCATCAGTTAGTCCTCGGACATCCCTCTAGAGGTGTTCAAAATTCGGTTCGGTAAGGTAGTTCCTTTGCTCGGTCATTGTTGGAAACCCAATCTCCACTATGAGCCTGTACGATTTTGTTTGTATTGCCTGCTGGTTACTGGCATGATTATGTCAGTATAATGGGATGGGGGCATTATGCTGGCTAGTTTAATATATTTACTTTCGAAAGTTTTTTCACACTATGCACTAATAATAATATGAAAGAAGATTTCCACGTAAAAAGACATTTTCTTGACTACCATAAGGAGAAACCTCGCCCACTTGTGCGTTTGCAATGTGTGTGTGCCACGAGACCTTATGTTAGTTTCATTATTCAAATAGTCATTGCAAAATTTTATGCACTGGTATTCACATGGAGTAAAACAGTTCCGCGATAACGGCGTGGTCTAGTGAATTACCTAACTTTAAAATAAACCATAAAAAACAACAATTTTGAGTTCTCACACCAGTCCCATGACTGGCTTGGAGTTTATTGTTCCCACACCTAAATTCTGGGTGCCCGTAATTTTTATACGGGCAGCTAGTAGTTTGGTTTTCATATTTACCTTTGGAGTTGGTCGGAACATGATTCTGGTTTTAGCTGGAGCTATTACATCTTAGGGCATTCATATTCTTCCATTAAGTTTAGTACCTTTTCCGCTGTGTAATCAATGTACTCCGATGTATCTCTTGTAACTCTAATGTAATATTATTGTAATGATAATGGAAAAGTTCTTTCACTTTTGTGCAAATGTGTAAGTATCCCTAACAATCCGTCTTTATGAACGATTTAAGTTGGTTTAATTACCGGCGAGAACCGGGCAAAAAGGCGGGTCGTTACAAATTAATTTTAAATTATAAATCTTTTCATTTAAGATGTTTTAAATTAAAGTTATGTACATTAACTAAGTTTAAAAATTTAACAATTCGTTTATTTAAATAACATTTGAAAGTTAATGACATATAAAATTAGATTCATTTTATTAATAAGGTTCAAAATTATTGATCAATTATTATTTAATAAATAAATGTTTTTAAGGGAGTTATTCTTAATTAATAATGATGTTTAAAAGTTCTAAGATTATCTCATTATTAATGGTTTACATTTGTTTAGTTATCTTATTAATAAGGCTAAACAATTAGAAAATTATTTTATTAGTAAACATTTTTAAATTTATTACTTATTTATCTAAGTTGGTATTAAGATAATTAATTTAGTATAAATAAGTTTTTAAAATTAGAATTTTGTTTTATATATAAATTTTTCTTTATAACTAATATTTTGTAAATGAAATTTATAATTGATTAAATTTCAGTGTTTTATTAAAAGGGTTTGTAAACCATGTTTTGAAAATAAATGGGGTTAGATCCATTAATAATGATTCGGAGTTAAGAAACTTTCCTTGATGATTTGTCAATATATTTTCTAAATCTTGAAAGCGAGGAGTTTGTGAATATATTTATGCCATTGAGATAAGTATATCGAAATGTTTTCTATGTATACAAAGAGATATAAATAATGATAAAATTAATTAAATGATTCCATGTGAAATTGAATATATATGGATTTTACTACTTGCATGTTTATTGCTAGTTAAATAACCCTAATCAAATCTTAGCCTAAGGAGAAATCATTTTAAACTAGGGTGTGAAACATTTCCATACTTTTCACTGAAGGATTTAGCTTAAGATATATCTAGGGGAAGCATAGAAATTATGCGGTATAGTTACCATCAGTGGTGCTATACTATACGTATAAACCCATTTCTCTTCTAGGACTAATAATAAGGATATCCATCCACTTAAACGGTTATCGGTTGATCCTAACTCTTCTTTGTTGTCTGATTATTTCTAAAAGAAGCGAAGCTGACCTCTATGAAAAATTGATCATTTGGTTCGTGGAGCTCCAGTCCAAGTAAACAAAGGTTTGTGCTCATAAGATATGACTCGAACATAACCCTAAAACCTCTCTGAAAACAATATATATGGTCTATGGCGGATAATTGATATTATTTTGGATGTTGGAATTCATATGGGATTCTGAGAACCGTTGGGGTATGGGAATCCCAATGTGATGCCAAGATTTTTTGAGATGTAGGAAATCCCTAAGTGATTCCAAACCTGTTAAGGTGTTCGAATCAAGGTGGGATTTTGTGATATTTCTTTGGTTGCTACGCATAAGCTGGAATGCCGGACGTAGCCTCAATAGTTGAGATGACTAATTCCAAAATATAGGAGACATGGCCAGTAGGGCTAGCAAACACATAGGGTATTGTCGGACCCCTTTTCTAGCAATACTTTCAGAAGTTTGGCATGCTAAAGCGATTCATTTGGTCTTAGCAAGACCAATCATGCTCTTCCTAGAATGGCATGGCTAGTTGGGCATAATGCTTTGGAATGATAACTATGATCCTTGTGCAAGAGGACCATTCTTGAAGTACTAGAAGCACCTCCATGTAAACCCTATACAATTAGCGAATGCACCATATTAACTTCTGATTTACCTAGTATTGTTGTGGTATACACTCGCAAGCATCACAACTTCTTGGTTATTTACATTTGTACCCTTAGACATTATGATAATATCATTGGATTTCGATGTGAAATGATATGGTGATCGTAAGACTAAAACCTATTCTTGTTATGTGCGGCGTGGTCCTATGATACATTTTATTTGAAAGATTCTACAATGTTAAAAATCCAGTTGAAATGTGTTCTTTCACGCTGGTTTACTAGACTGATCCAGATGTTATTTCATTATAACGTTTAGGTCAAATCGAGCAAATTTGCTAATTAAATTTGGATTGTTTTGATGCTTTAAAAGAAGAGCTGGAAGCCAAGGTATACATTCGTTTTCTCTTTTTTTTTTCTATTGTATATGTTGTGTATTTATCAGTAATTAAGAGGACATGTTGTTATAACTTTCCATGTAGATTTATAGTTTAGTGCTCTGATTTATGTCTAAATTGTTGTATGTATAAAAATTACTTGGTATAAATCATATTTACATTATAGGTTATTCATTCCACTATGAGACACTATTCTGTGCCTTCTTTCGTTTTCCCTAAACAATATGTTTTTTGGCACTTCGACGTTCGACATGTGAATACCACCGATGTATTAGTGTCATCCATTGAGGGTCAATAATGCAGATCATTACAATATCACTTACATTAGCCGAATTTATCCAAATCGGCATAAAAACATAGAGCTCGTTTTGAGATCTTTGTTACAAGTCCAAAGAAAGAAACAATGCCCAAAACGGACCTCATGTGCAAAAGTTAGCTAGTTGCTAGTTAGTGTTTGGAAGTTGAATCTAAATAAAATAAAACACGCAAAAAGCCACCAGCCAATGGTATCGTGACACATCAGCCCTTCCATATCTCCTCATCTACACAAATAAAACCCAAGTTCAAACCAATTAGGTCAACCAAATTCCCATGCACACGCCCCTTTGGTGGTCGTGCTAATGACCAGGCTACACCTTGCAATCATCATGCCCTACTCTACCTAAAACTCCACGAGCTCCGACCATCCCTACAACATGCAAAAGCCAACCACTATCGCCACCTTCTTCATCATTATTTGGTGAATCTGTGCACATACAACTCAACTCAGCCACACATTTAGAAAATCTACCTAGATATATTACTTACCTTTTGGAGTCGTGGCATTTTAATGAATGGATTGAGAGAAATTGGAGGAGAAACAGCAAAAAAAATGTCCATTAGTTAATTGGCTGCTCAGAATTAGGATTAGAGATTTTAGAGAATAAAATAATAGTTTTTCTCAAAGTGTGTACCAATATTTATGGCGGATGGTTCAAAATGGGACACAAGATCCAAATAAGACGTGTAGATGGGCAGTTCTAATGTAAAAATGCCTTCTTAGCACGGTGGATATGCTTGAGGCCAAATTTCGTTACATAACAACCTAGATTTTTGGCGCTTAATTATTTAATGGGTTTGAATATTAAACGTTTGATTTTGAAATTTAACGAATTGAATTAAATTTATTTAAGAATTTGAATATTGAGTTTACTCAAATTTATGAATCTGTAATTTAAAATGAAATTAAATTGTTTTGAAGCTGATGTAAGATCATTTTTTAGTAAGAATGATAGCAATAATTTTTTATCGAAGAATTTAAGTGATCTAAAATCAATTAATAATAACACGATCTTGTTAACACGTATATATAACTATTTTGTAAACTGCCTTGAATTTTTATAAAATCAGTATCATCGGGTCTAGAATAAAAAGTTATTGTAAAATTTTAAATTTATTAGCAATCAGGCTTATTGCGTGATTGTGCACACAAGAACAGTGTAGCTTTAATCGATTTTAAATTATAATATTATTATATGATTTGAAAAGCTATATTTTGCATATGATCGAATTAGCTCTTAAAACTAGTTCCATTGTGTTCAAAATGTGGGTTATTACTATAAATGATAATGGGCACGTCTCATTTGGGGTCCGGAAAATTTTCACTTGACGGATAGCGTTTTAGAATTTGCAATAAATAACCATCATAGCTTGAGAAACCCTAGTCTAAAAGCTTTGACCGTCAATGGTGACTAAATCAATGGTCCAAATTTAATCATCTAATTTATCCACTACTAACCAAAATGATAACAAGAAAGTTGTCTGTATAGTCGATACAAACACATCCTTGTTTATCGTTCGAACGATCGATATGACCGGAATTTCGCAAAAGTTGCAATTGTGGTAGTTCCATCTTTTGCCTCTCCGGAGCTTCATAGTCAACTTTTAAGTGTCGACACCCGAAGAGAAAAATAGGAGAATGAGGTATTCAACGATCCTATGCTGGTCGGAGTCACCCTGGTGGCGTGTAGGCAACAGGATCAAAAATTTAAGGGAGAACAGTCAACAAGGATTTTTGACATGGAGGAGCATAATGGAAGGTTAGGGTCATAACTATAGGCAAGGCTTGGAATGGCGCAACAAATGGTAGGGAAAGGTGACTCTCACATGGTGGTTTGGTGGAGGCAGGATCAAATATTAAGGTTGTCATGTTCGATTTTCTCACGTGCACCTGGAGATGTTAGGCACATGAAAACATTTGGGGTAAGCTATGTTTAGTTTAAATTAATCAAGGTAATTAATTATTATTATTAACTATATTAATTTGTTTTAGTATGTATAAAACTTTAGCAGTTATATCTATATTATACAAGATTGAATTTGAACATCACAGGTTTCCTTGGATTCGAGTCGACGAAACCAACGCCTAGGAATAGGATCAATTGCATTTGGAGATCGCTGGACTTTTAGTTAGACTTGAATGCCTTCAATTTTAACTATTTGATGACACAAAATCATTGTTTGGATTGGACGGTGAGTTAATGCTCACACATTTTGGAATTTTGGCATCCCATTTAATAGTATTTAGCTGTATGATTGACTGTTTAGATGATTTATCAATTATTCAGTTGGTTTGGATATATTCCCGCCCTAAGAGAAGATCACCTTTAACATTACCTGCTTATTGTCGAAAAATTTATCTTATATGAATTAAATTATATGATTTTTGTTCATATCGTGCTGATATATGAGTTATGACGTTGTGGGATAGGTTGGAGGGATCTAATAGGAATTATCAATGTGAGTGGATGTTATTTGCTTTCATATTACACACACATGAACTGTTGAACATAAAGAATATAAAACCTGATTTGGAAGATGATTACTAAATTAAATTCAACCCTGATATGATATTAATCTGTAAATAATGTTAGTTAAGTGATTAGTGGAAGACGACCTAAATTGTAACAACCCAGAATTTCTGAACCAATTTAAATTTTTTATTTTAGTTATTTTAATGGATTTTAAGAATTTAAAATGATTTATTTTGAGAATTAACGATCTAAAAATTTATTTAAATCGGAGTTAGAATGTATATATTTAATTTAATTATAAAACGAGTCTAAAATGGTGTGGTAGTTTGAAAAATTGGTTTTAAATTTCAATTGAATGTATAGGATTCAAAATAAATCGGATTTCAATGAAACAAGAAACGTTGGAATATTCTGAACTGTAATTTTCTAACGAATGTGAAAAATTGAGATTTCACTTTATAAATTAAAAGTTATGTCCAGCTTAAAATTTAAAATAGTCGCTATGGAATTTATATATATTTTAATATAATATATAGCCCCTAAAAATAGCCATCTTGCAAACGAGCTCCTTTTTCGACAAAATCACTTTTGTTGGATCCAGAATATTAAATTATTGCTAGATTCCAATTTTCGTACTTTTTGGAGCTAGTATGTGGCCGTGCACAATAAATTGTGAATCAATCAGCCACTTAAGCCAGAAACATAGATTTTTGAGCAAACAGACTCGAAATTCGAGGAAACCAGTTTTGTTAGAACCATATCGTCAAGACATAGTAGCATGTCAATTTTCATCACCAACGAAGTTCGTGTGTGACTGTGGCATCGCTAAACGTCGAACGAAGAGAGCACTAACTAAAGAAAATATTAAAAAACTTAAAACACCACTATATAATATCTTTTCCCTCCATAAACCCTCATTCTCCTTCCTCTTCTCAAATTCGGCAGCCCTCTTCTTCATCTCCTCCGAAATTTTGCAAATAAGTCCTCGAACACAAAATAATTTATATCTTTCAATCTATAAACAATTAGCCCAAACACATAAAAGCAATATTGTAGCTCATGATGATCTCTACGTACCACAAAAATTTCATGGCCTATTGCCGCACAGATTCTCCAGATTCGGGGGTCAACGCCGGAAAAGCAGTTTTGGTTTTTGGGATTTTCTGGGCAAACGAAGAAGAATTTGATGATGGCACCAAAAAGAAAATTGCAGAGGAGAGGATGCTTGACAAGTTTGTCTTTGGGTGCTCAGCCTGATATGGCCTACGGTGATCGAAAAACGAGGATGAATGTCATGAGGTTCGAAGGTCGCAGGAGCGGCTTGGAGAGGAATGACCGTGAGTGATTCGCGACCGTGAGGCGACGCGACGGTGGAGAATTTTTAGGTGAATGGGAATTAGGGCAAACCACAATTTCTCATCGTCGACGAGGTCAGGGGTGGTGCCACCACTGGTGTAGGCGCGCCTCACATAGGGGAAGGCGACGACGAACCCAGGTCCGGCTCTGGTGGCCTGTGGCGGTGACACTGGGTTATTGGGGAGGAGGAGCAATGTGAAAACGAGATTTGAACGGTATTTAGAGTTTAATTAATTAATTATTTGTTTAAACTTCGTACGTAAATATCTTATGCATACGACGTCGGAATTCGACGATTTCAGTTCCTTTGTGATCCTGGAGTCGAGAGCTTCACAACAAAACTGAATGGGTCCAATTTGGAGCAAGTTGGAATTTGGGGCAATTTAAATCTAAACCGTCGAATAAAGACCGATGGAATGGAAACCAACGTGAGAACTTTCCCACTCAAATCATTTCTGTTATGTTATTTATTTTTGGAGTTCAACACACGAACTCTACACAAATCATTTGAAATAGAAGCGATGTATGGATATTAGCGACACTCGCATTTCATATCCACGAATGGACAATTGTGGTGCCGTAAATGACATTTGGTTGTTAAGTATTTATTTACATGGAAGATTTAATTGATTGTATTGTGTTGTGATTGTGATGTTTAACATATTAAAAATAATGTTAACATTATTGTGGTAGTTGAAACTAAATTATAAATATCCATTTATAATTTAAATAGTGAAAATTGGTTAATTAGAAAAATGATTCGAATAAAATTAAAATTGGTTAAATTAATTAACCAGTGATTAATTTGAATTCGTTATTGTTGGTTGAAACCCCACACGAGTCTGGGGATGATAATTTATTCACATCTCCCTTGGAATAATTTGTTTGTCAACTGCTTGATCGACAGACTGCGATAAGCGTTATTTAAATATTTAATGCTTATACAGTTGTAAATTGCACTCTAGATGTGAATTGACTGTTTAATTGTTGTTTATCACTATTTTTGAATACATGCGATGTATTTCATATAAATAAAATTATATGGTAATTGATTGAGTCACATTCCAATTCGGAAATAACAAATATTTTAAAATAATATTCAGTAAAGAATTAAATTATGATTTTGATGTCAGATTTTGGAGGGACACAAAAATATTGAAATGTGAATCCGAGTTAAGTAGTTAAACACCATATTAACTTGAACGGGTTTATTGAACGATTTTATTCATTTTATAAATGGATACGAAAAGGAAATGGATTTCAAAATCAGATATTTTGAAAATATTATCATTTTAATATTATAATGATATGGAATATTCAATTTTGATTTAAAATTGAAATGGAAGTTGGAATCGTTTTTAAAACGAATTTATAAAATACGTTTTGAATAGAAATCGACGATATATATTATCTATATTTAAATGGCCTGAAAAGAACGCATCGAGCAGCGACCATTCGCGAATTTCGACCATTGACTTCAAATTGATGTAACGCGAGATCCGATCATCGGATTCTCCTAAACCTGGAACCCTTGGGTTCGTATCGAAAAGATCTTTCCAATGAATATAAATTATTTAAATTTGAACGGTTGGATTTTAAATTATGTCCAAATCAATTTTAGAAAAGGTCGCTATGGATGCTGTTCGGTGGCCGTTATTGAAAACCGACTGTAAGAACCTTAATAAAATTATTAAAAATATGGAAAAAATTATGTGAAATCATAACTAATGATTTGGAAAGATTTTGGATGAAAAATCCCAAGTTTCAAAAGATAAAAATATATTTTTATCGAAATGAACTTGTTACAAACTAAAATAATAATCCAATGTTTTTAAATAAATAAATTGGATTTGTAAATGGTTTTTGAAATAACCAGAATTTTCCAACGAATGAAGTGGAAAGGATTTAAATGGAAATAAACTTCGGAATATTTCGATATTGGATTCCGTGATTATACGGATATGGTTGAGGAACTTGGAAGATAAATATATCGTTATTCCCAATACGATATCCGTTGGTTTTAGAATTTGATATTGAATATAAGCCGATATAATTTCTATTTGGAGCTTTATATTTAATATCAAATTGGATTTTGGGTTTGTCATGAATGGCGTCTTTATTAACACTATTCTTAAACCCAGTTGAGAAAAGGATAAATCTTTTACCCAAGATTTAATGGAGTTTTCCAAATAATTAATATAGTTGGAATTAAATGGAAGATGATTTTGGGTTCATTGTGAATGATGTTTTAAATAACATTTGTTCTTAAAACTCAATTAACAGTGAAGATATGGTTTGGAATTTACAAATCTTTTTATTAAGATTTAATGGAAATTTTCCAAAGTAAAGTTTTCCAATTTAATACATTAAATTGGAATCGAATGGAATTCGATTTAGTAATAATCGAGATGAGCTTCTTTGAATGAAGGCCGTTACTATTTATGGAATTTTAAAGGCTTTACTGTTATTCCATTTATATTATTAGTCTGATACGGAAATTTATATCAATTATATATATTGATCTGTTTTTCGTGAAGATTCCATAGTTAATGGAAGATGATTTGAGTTTTATTGTGAACCGTGTTTTAAATAACATTGGTTTTTTAACCCAGGTAAAGGCCAGATTAATTTCCTAAACTTTGGATAATCATTAAGTAATGATTTTTGAGATTAAAACTGAATGAGAGTTTTAATGAATCTTTAAGTAGATTAAAATGAGAATGGGATAATTAAATTTATCAAATTCATGAAATGATCGAGAATGGAGTACCACCAGTTTTACTCCAGGCGATAGTTAAATCTTTAATTAGATTTGAACTTGAAATGGAAATCAAATTTACCGATAACACCATGAGTGTTAAATATGGAGTATTACCAGTTTTTCTCCATGGGATGAATAGGTCGGGATTGGGATAAAATAATAAATGATTACTTCGTTAAGGCTAGATAATTCCGACTAGTTAATAAACCTTGATTCGATTTAGAATTGTTCAAGGATAAATTAAAATATTTTGAAATTGATATCCAAAGGAAGATTAAAAAATAAGTTTAAAAGAATTTGTCTTTGATAAAATTAATGGGAACCTTTCCCTAAGATGGTAATATTCGAATAAAAGAATATTCTGAATTGGAATGAGGCATACGATGTGTTTTTATAGCACTTGATTATTGATTATAAAATACGTGAGTTATTCGAAAAGACCGGGTTTATCCCATTCTGAATAACTGACACGACGACTAAAAGTCGACGATAAAGATAGTGGTTGAAGACCAGAGGTCTTCACATCGTTTGGATGATTACTGATGTCTTGATTAGGATTTACACCCAAGACAACTTAATAAGTGGTGATTGTCAGACGTACTTGGAGATCGACCGGATGTGCGAGGATCTCTCTCCTATATTGGACATATGGGACGGGGAATATGGTGCCTTTGATTTTGTTCAGACCCAGAACGAACTTGTAAATGGATGTGTGTCTGTCATTGGATTTCATTCTGTATCGAATGATTTCTATTAAATATACATCTGTTTGGTGGTGGAGAATTTATTCTCTTTCTTAACACCCTTCTCTGAGACAACGAGCTTAGAGGTTATATATTAATAGACATCAGTTGTACGGCATGAATTGTCAATGTGGCATGCTAAGATGCAAATGATCAAGGCTTTTGTTGAAAAGCAAAGTCTTATGGTTGATGATCAAAGCACGACTTTAATTAGCATATCTTTGTGTATAGCATTAACTCGCGAGCCTCACACCTCGGTATGAGTCTAAAATTGGATAGTGACTACAGGGAATGCATGTGTTTCTTTCTAGCTAGGAGTGATGTCATGGTATGGAACCCAGACATTTTACTTATGTGGATGTTGGAAAGCGAGCTACCTTGAATTTGCGTCCCTAGCGGCTCTTGATATGGTGACATATGTAACGACCCGAATTTCGCCCGACCCCAATCGATCGCAAGATCGATTAAAACCGTTCAAAACTCGCGTACGTTAACTTTGGTCATACAACACATCAGGACAACAACACAGATTTTTATAACATCAATAATAAATGTTACATCAGAGTACAAAATATATCAGAGTACATCAATAAATAATACAACGGAAGATACATTTACATTAAATTAAATACATTGCAGCGGAACTAGTCTCAGCGGAAGGCCATCAATATTCTGGACCCAGCTTCAGACTTTAATCCAGGATCCTTCTTAACTATATCTGCAAAAGCTACTCGACTGCCCATGTGGAAAGAGGGCACCCGAGTTTGCAAGGTGAAACAAACTACATGTCAGTCGTGGGACTTGTGTGAGAATTCTATACTTAACTTATCTAATAAGTAGGCTAATCACAGGACCACGCCGCTAATGCGGAACGGGTTTACTCCATTGGATTTCCAGTGCATTAATAAAATAAATCGTCAAATAACGTCATGCTTTTTAGAAAAATGAAACCATTATAAGACCTAGGTCCCATCACACAGTGCAACGCACACCAGAGGATAGGGTTTTTCCTTATAATGGTCAAAAGATGCTTGATACGTAAAAACAATATTATTATTAATGTGTATATATATATTTAAAACATTTCAATATAAATGTATTAATCTTAGATGGCATAGGTACCATATACTATGTCGCCATATATAAGTTTACAATCAAAACCGTGGTGTCGTATTGGAAATTGGTTTTCCGTCATGAAATCGAGGCTAGGGATCGTCCTCTTACGATTCGAGACACTCTAGCAAATGCCCCAGGATCCCCTGCAGTGAACCCTTGGATCTTCAGGGCCGGTCCCCACCTAACGGTAGTGGATTAATTATGCCTGAACACACGTTTCCCGGTTCCTATGAACCTATAGTATGACCACTTTCGGCCTATAAAAACCCGAGGTACCTCAATCCAAAATCCACATAAGTAAAATGTCAGGGCTGGTAGGTCACCGACACCACTCTAGCTAGAAAGAAACGTGTGCACTCCCTGCAGTCCTAATCCCGTTTTTGACTCATACCGGGGTGTGAGGCTCGCGAAGTCACGTTATACACAAAGCTATGCCTAAACAGGCTATGCTTTGATCATCAGCCACAAGGCCTGCTTTTCAACAAAGCCTTGAGCATTTGCATCTTAGCATGCCACATTGACAGACCCTACCATATTATTGATCATATACCAATATATATAACCTCTAAGCTCATACATCTTAGAGAAGGGTGATAGGTAAAGAATAAATTCTTCACCACCAAACAGAAATATATAATCACTAGCGTTCAACAAATACAGCAGAAAGGAATACAATGTTAGACACGCAATCCATTTACAAGTTCGCTCTGGGTCTGAGCGAAACAACGTGTCCGTCGATCTCCAAATGCGTTTGGACGATCATTACCAAATACCTTTCCTTGGAATGCCAATCCCAATTCAAGATACCAGTCATCATCATCCCAACGATGTGAAAACCTTCAGTCTTCAACCACCGCCTTCGTCTTCGACTCTTGATCGTCGTGATGATTATTCAGAATGGGTTAAACCCGGTCTTTCTGAATAACTCGCGTATTTTGGGATTAAAAGCAAATATTGGAAAATCACACATTACGCCACATTCCAACTCCGAGTATTCTTTTAATAAGATATTCAATTTAAAAGATTCTCATTAATTTTATCAAAGATAGACACTGAAATTAAAATCTATAAATCAATTTCCGAAATATGGAATTCCACAGAAATCAAATCAATACATAATCGATATAAATTTCTGTATCGGACTAATAATATAAATGAAATAACGACAAAGCCTCTTAAATTCCACATATAATATCGGTCTTCTTTTACAGAAGTCCATTTCGATTATTACCAATCGAATTTCCACTTAATTCCAATTTAATATATTAAATTGAAAAACTTGATTTTTAGAAAATGCCCTTTTTAAATCTATAAAATAGATTTATAAATTCTAAATAATAATTTCAATGTAAATTGGATTAAAGGACAAATGTCATTTAAAACATCGTCCACGATAAATCCACTTCACACCTCAATTTATTTCATATCACAAAATATAATTGCAAATGCTAGTAATCTTTTTAAAACATATTTTAAAATAATCATAAAAATATTCTTTATATAAAGACTCTAAATGAAAGGTATTCTTTATATTACAAATTCTTTATCCTTTACAAATATTCCTTGTTTTAACATATACTTAATTAGCAATCTATATTTTGAAAACATATATATATTATATAAAAAAGGATTTCTAATGTAAAAATATTCTTATTTGAAAGAACACCTGAATCGAAATGCGACTCAAACATTTACCATCTAATTTGGGTTACATGGATTCCACACACATCATCAAATCATCCATTTACATCCAAAGTGTAAATTCCACTGTGTAAGCGTTAGAATTTAATAATAACGCTCATCGCAGCCTGTCGATCTAACGATCAACAAACAATTAAATATTGGGATTAGTGTATATAAATTTTCATCCCAACACCCGTGTGGGGTTTCAACCAACAAACAAGTGATAAACTAATTTGTGCACTTGGGTGATGTGTGAAAATTATCGTCCCAGTCACATACACAAGTCCGGTAACTTGTGAATGGAAGTGTAATACACAATACATATAATGATGACAATCAAATATCTCTATTGTAATGAATGAATAAGCATAATAACTTTGTCCCTATTGACAATTACTATTTTTCTAATTTAGACTCTAAACAAAAATGGTTATTTTGTTTTGGCAATTCTAATGAGGCAAAATGATAAATATTTTTATTTAACCAACCTATCTTGACAAGTATATATCTTGCCAAACATATATATATATATATATATATTGCAACAACTAATTCATTTTGACAAAAATGAATATTTCTGATAAAATGTAAAATTTGGTTTAACTAGTATAAATTGACTAAAATGAATAATTATTTTTAACTAATGTAAATTAAAAAAAATGAATAATTATTTTTAACTAATATAAATTTACAAAAATGAATAATTTGTGTTCCAATGCTATATTTTGTTTTATTCCTTAGTTTAGACAAAATGAGTGTTTTTGTCTATCCTACTCTAATGATAAAAATGTAGATGTTTAGTTATTAAAATGTAACTTTTAAATTCTACCCTTTATTTCAAACAAATCTTTATTCATATCAAAATTATAAATCAAGAATATAATTTCAAATCTGATGGTTTATTTGCATTAATGAATTGCAAACAAAGATGAACTTTATTTTTAAGGTTTTGTTTGCAACAAGGAATGCAGATAACCAATGTAACTTTATTTTTATTTAAAAGTATATTTGAGTGAATGTAAAAAGGAACCTCATTTACAAAGTGTATTTACATTATTGAATGTAAATAAAAGAAACAAATTTTATTTAAATGAGCATTTACATTTGTGAAAGCAAACAAAGAATAGTTTTGTTTATAAATTATATTTACATTAGTGAATGTAAATAAGAGAACAAAATTTATTTTCAAAGCATAATTTAAACAAATTCTATTAAATGTATAAACGTGTCTACATTGGGGTTGAAAAATGTAGATAAAGAAAATAGACTATAGTTTCATTGAATATTTATATTGATAAATGCAAATAAAAGAATAAACCTTAATTTTTCAATGCATATATATTGATAAATGCAAACAAAGAAATAAACTTTATTTTCAATATATGTTTGTATTTGCATTGGTGAATGCAAATGAATAATTTGTTTTCAATATACATTTTGCATTGGTAAATGCAAAAAGAACAATTTCTAATTTTCTATATATATATATATATATATATATATATATATATGCATGGCTGAATGTAAATAGAAGAACAAACTTTATTTTCAAAACATGTTTACATTTGCGAATGCAAATAAAAGAACAAAACTTTATTTCCAATATATGTTTGCATTTGTGAATGCAAATAAAAGAATAAATTTTATTTTTAATGTTTATTTACATTAGTAAATGCAAATAAAGAATAAACTTGAATTTCAATGTATATTTACATTCGAAAATGCAAATAAAAGGACAGTTTTTATTTCAAAGTATATTTACATTTGAAAACGCAAATAAAAGAACAAAAAGGTAAATTTTGTTTTGAAATGTTTGTTTGCATTGTAAATGCAAAACAAAGAAAGCAAGTTTTATTTTTACATTATAAAATATAAATAAAAAGGTAAATTTTATTCTCAAGTTATATTTACATTATGAAATGTAAATAAAAAGGTAAATTTTAGTTTCAAGTCATATTTGTGTTTTTGAGAACACAAATAAAAATATAAGTTTTGTTCCCAAGTTATATTTACAATTTAAAGAGTAAATTTTAGTTTCAAGTCATATTTACATTATAAAATGTAAAAAAAAAAGTAAGTTTTGTTTTCAAGTGATATTTACATTATAAAATGTAAATAAAAAAGTAAGTTTTACTTTTAAGTGATATTTACATTATAAAATATAAATAAATAAAAAGTAAGTTTTACTTTCAAGTTTTATTTGTGTTTTAAGAACACAAATAAAAATATAAGTTTTTTTTAAATCTTTATTCTAACACTTTGTTCGCGTTAAGGGATGCAAACAAAGTATAATTCTCTTTTATTTTAAACATTTTGTTCGCATCGAGGAATGCAAACAAAATATAATCTCTTTATTCTTTTGTAATTTTGTTCGCATCGAGGGATGAAAACAAAATAAAATCTTTTTATTCTTTTGGATTGAAAATTTGATCAACTCAAATCAAAACAAGGTGACGACATATAAATGGTGACAACCATATTCTTTTATTTTGAATTGACAAGTAAATCAATTCAAATCTAAACAAGGTTATAACATAGAATAAGTGACAATCACATGGATCTATACTATTCAATACAAACACAGAATCATCCATTACCAATACCAAACAAATCTGAAACGTAATCATAGATATATTACATCGCAATTTAAATAATTTAATTTATTGTTAATTTTAAATAAAGAATCTCACATTGATTTTTGCTGAAAATTTGACTGTCTCGGAATCAGCTCTGGTCTACGCCATCGCGAAGCTCTCGGAAAGACGAGTCCAACGCAACTTACGGTTCGTCAATCGGACCTCGTATGAGAGAAATATTGAATTTTAAAGGTTGCATAAATTAAATATTTAATTAATAAAATAATAGAAAAAAACTTCTTCTTCCACGTTACCCCAGCACGCACGTCGAACCCATTCAACGCCTCGAACCCCCTTCTGCGCGCCCCCCTACACCGCACCGGACCACGATCAAACACCGCCAACTTGAAGCTTGTGACACCACGTGCTCGCTCCACCAACCACCTGAAGCTCGGCCTCCCTAATCACCACGAAATCGCACCTAAACCGCCGGCCTTTAGGCTGAGAATTCGCGAAATCCGTGAATCAAAACCCGATCTTAACCGTATGGATGGAAAGGTCTCTCAAAGAGCTACGATTTGGTATATCATATGTCGATTTTCGTTGAACGGATTGAGAGAAATTAGTGTTTGAAGTTGGGAAATTTCTGGCCTTCGAATGAAAGGCGGCGGCTGGCCATGAATTAGGGTTTCGAAATTTAAATATTATTCTAATATTTAATCTCGAAAAATGTGCTTAAAAGGTGGATTTTCGGACTTTCTCTGATTTGGGCCTGCTTACTGTCGTTCTTAAGGTTTTGACACCTTCTGAACGCAATGGGATAGGTCCCGGGGTCCAATTCCGAAATTTGTATATATTTTATTTAAAATTGCAATAAAAATTAATTAATTAAATATTGACCGTATATTAAAATATGCCGGTGCCACATACGACCTCAGAAAATTCTAAAAAAAAATATTTTTAGATTTCTTATGCCGATACGAATCCAACAAAATTATTTTCGTCGAATTCCGAGACTGTTTGAAAAAATGGCTATTTTTAAGGCGTTTAAATTTAACAGTAAATAGTCAAAACACATTTTCTTTTACCACGCTCACATATTAGTTCGAAAAATTCTGAAAATTGAAACCTAGCAATAACTTGACATTCCGGTTCCAACAAAAGTGGTTTCGTCGAAAACAGAGGTCGTTTGAAAAATGACTATTTTTAAGGCCAATATATTTAATATTAAAAATACATTTTTAAACAAATAAATTCCGAAACTCAAAATATATAAGTGTTTACTGTTTTTCAATGCAAAAAGGTCATTCCGAACTCAATGGAAGTGGTTTCGAGTCGAAATTCCTACATATGTGAAAAGTAGCCTTTTGGGCCATATAATATATATATATATATATATATATATATATATATATATATATTCTACAGCGACCTTTCTAAAAATTGAATTGGCCATAACTTTTGATTTCCGCTATGAAATTTCAATTTTTCATATTCGTTAGAAAGATATTTTTAAATAGATTCTAATATTTTTGGTTTCACTAAAATCCGTTAAATTTTGCATCCTGTACGGTCAGTCAAAGTTCAAGTTTGACTTTTCAAACTACTGCGTTATTTCTAATTCCATTTATATTTAAATTAAATTTATTCGTTCTAACTTCGATTAAAATAAATTCTAGCCATTATTATTAATAATAAATTATATTATATCCTCAAAATTCATTAAAATTTTCTAAAATAAAAATTTTAAATTGGTTTAGAATCTGCGGGTTGTTACAACATACTGACCAGATTTTATGCCCCGTAGGGCAGGGAAACTTATTGTTCAGGAATAACCAATCTACTAAAGTAAGTGTGGACCGACCCTGAAGATACAGGTGCAGTTGCGGATGAATCCTAAGGCACGGGCTAGAGTGTATCGAATCAGAAGGAGCCATCCCTTGCCTTGACTCGTGACGTAATTCCAATTTCCAATATGACATCGTTCGGTTTTAGTTGTAAACCTATATGGTGGCATAGTGGCATGGGGCGCTCATGTCGTCTATGATTGATACAGTTATATTTGAAGTTGTTTGATACACTATGCACTCATGTCGTCTATGATTGTTTTAAACGTACCAAGCATGTTTGGCTATTATAAGGGAAAACTCTATCCTCCGGCTCGCGTTGCATTATGTGATGTGACCTAAGTTTTATAATAGCTTCATTTTCCGAAAAGCATAGCGTTGTTTTATTTTAAACCGAGACTCATGTGGAGTAAACCCGTTCCGTGATATACGGCGTGGTCCCATGATTTCCCAACTTTTAAATTAAATATTTAATAATTGTTTTAGTTCTCACACCTGTCACATGACTGACTCGGAGTTTATTGTTTCTACCTAAACTGTGGGTGCCCATATTTTCCACATGAGGAGCTTGTAGTTTTGGGTTTCACAGATATTTCTTTTCTCAGGATCCTGGATTGCAGCTGGAGCCATATTCAAAAAGCTTTATATCTGTGTATTTCTTTCAATTGTGGTAGTTGATGTTTTCCGCTGCACATTATATTTATGTACATATTTTCCGCTGTTTTGTAATTTAAATCTCTGATATTTTTCTGCTGTATATTATTTGAACTCTGTTATATTCTTTTAGTCTGATGGAAATTGTTGTAATAGCAATGAAATGTTCTCATGTTTATGTTCTAATGAGTCGTGTTCTCAAAGCAATCCGGGCTTCTCCGTCATTTCGGGGATTGGGGAAGTCTGGGTTGTGTCAGCTTGGTATTAGAGATTTGGTTTACAAAGCTAGAGAACAAGACACATTAGAACCAAACGAAAGAACTCATTAGAGATAGAATTAGTAATATCCTATAAGAATGACTCGTTAGAGATAGGGTTAGTAGTGCCCTAGAATGAGTTTGAGGAGCCTTATTTCAAAAAACGAATTTAATTTTGAAAATTATATCCTATTATACGTATGTGAGTATTTTATTTTATATTGTTTTGGACTATCGGGTATAAGAAGATTTTGAATACACATGTAATTAACGTATATCCGAAGTCTCAAATATACTGGGTAGATACAAAATCACACTCTAGTCGCCCGGAGATGACTCCGATGATTGTCATTGTAACGACCCGTATTTTTCGGTATAATTATTAATTTATTTAATTATTTAAAATATGATTTAGAGTTTAAATGGTCGTTGAATTAAATAATAGTGAATATTTAATTAATATAATAATTAGAATAATATATTTAATTCTGAAATAGTAGGGAATAGTGAATTGACAATATCGTGTGAACTGGACAAATTCAAAATATATATTTCAGTTTGGAATTGAATTCGAATAACGAATATATTATTTGAATGATAGTTTGAACGTATAATTATATTATAATTAAAATAGAGCTCCAAATGGCGCGGTAGTTCGCTATTTGGCGATTCGAACTTCAACTGATTATACATAGTCCGTTTTAAATCGGATTTCCGTTAAACAAGAAACGTTCGGAGCTGGTGAGGTATATTTTTCTAGTGGAAGAGAAAAATTGGGATTTCATTGTGTAGATTGTGATTTATGTCCAAACCAAATTTTAGAAAAGTCGCTATGGAATTCCTTTATAATTTATAACGATATATATATAAGGAATTTCAATATAAATTTGAATATCGAGTTGAAATTCCCAGTGGACCTGTATGGTAATCTGTTGTGAATATATACGATAATATTTATTTTTAAATATTTAATTTAATTACTTTTTAAAATATTTATATATTTAAATGGGTTATTTAGAGCTTTAAAAATAGCCAGTTTTGCAAACGACCTTCATTTTCGACGAAACTAATTTTGTTGGATCCGCAATATTAAATTATTACTAGATTTCAATTTCCGTGATTTTTGAAGTCAGTATGTGGCTGTGGGCGATTTTAATGTGAAAAACAGTCGATATTCTGACAGTTAAAAATACGCTGCGTGAGCAAACGGAGTCGGAATTCGACGAAACCAGTTTCGTTGGGTCTAAAATGTCAAACTGTAGCTCCATGTTCAGTTTCGTGATTTTACTATGTCATGTGTGATTACAGGAATTTTAAAGGACAAATAAAAACAGTAGTTGATTATAATTCAATATAATATTCGAATAAAAATATATTTAAATTGCCTATATATACCATCCTAACCCTCTAACCTAATACATTTCTCTAGTCAAAGAAATTACGACTGCCACTATCTCCTTCTTCAAACTAAATGGTGATCTAAAATAATCAAAACAAATAATATATATTCCTACAAATCACTAAACTTATATATTCGACATCCTAGAGTGAAGAGCTTCGATTCTAGGTGGTTATTGAGGGGTACGATTCAACCTGTGTTCGCTGGAATCTGAAGGGCGCAACCTAGGGTTAGGCATTTGTGTGGATTCTGAGCTATAATATGTGAATTCGAGTATTGATTTGAGTTCGGAGATGGATTTAGCATCTAGTAGGATATTTTTTTTGGATTTGTACAGAATAAAAAGAGTCGATCTTTTCCCTGAGGTCACGACTTTTGAGCTGAGCACGCAAGGGAGACGGGGATGTCGGGTTTGGCAAAATGGTGATGAAGTTGAAGTGTTTGTGAAGAGGAGAATTTATGTGATTTTTGTTTGAATTTACGGTGAAGAATGAAAGAGCAGTAGGAGCTCGAAGTGTCAAAAATGGCAGTGGGTTCCTGGACATCGCGGTTTTCAAATTGGGGAAGAACACTGTTCAAAACGGGCGGGTTGGAGGGAAGCATGGGCCGGTTCAGAGGGGTAAAAGCCCAATTAGAATTTATTTAAGTTTTTTTTAATACATATTAACTGGTAAAACCTATAACTTTGTCATATTTTATCGGAATGGCGCGAAACAAGATCCGTTAGGATCGTATGGACGGACACTACACAACGGAATTGACTGGGAGTAGATTGGAGCTCGTTTGAATTTATGGCAAAATAAATTGTCCGTCTGAATCAAGCAATGGTTATCGTTATTAACGATGATCGTCCAATGTGAGTAAAAACTCACCAACTCTGAACAGTTATATTTTCTATAATGTGTTCTTAGAATTGGTAATTATCTGTTGATTGCTGTGTGTTAACTGTTTGGTTGATTTGCTTATGTATTGGTTGAAATTATAGATAACGATATATATAAATCGTTAATCAAATATTCATTCTGTTTAGCAGAATATTTCATAGTGAAATGAAATCGATGTTAATTATATTATTTAACATCTGTGATGCAGGGAAACAGGTTGAAGGGACCCAACTGGGTTCCTCAATATATAAAATACTGTTTTGTTTCATATATTGTGATATATGATGTGATAAATAATCTGTTGTTGATTATGTGTGTTTGAATGATATCGATCACTGTTGTTTGGTATTATAAATACCGTAAGAAAAGGCTGGGATGAAAAAAGAAAATTTCAATAACTATATTGAAATAAAATATTATACACAATTGAAAGATTTTATATAGAAGGAAGATTTCAAACTGTATATTGGAATAGAATATTTATAAAATCAAAGGATTTTATATAAAGGAATATTTATAAAGTCAAGGGATAATATAAGAGAAATATTTGTAAAACTTTTACAAATAAAACAGAAAGAGAAATATTTGTAAAACATTTACAAATAAAACAGAAAGAGAAATATTTGTAAAATATTTACAAATAAAACAGAAAGAGAAATATTGGTAAAACATTATAAATAGAGTTATAAAAAGGAAATGTTTATTTAGAAAATAAATAGAATTATAAAAAGGAAATGTTTATTTAGAAAATAAATAGAGTTATAAAAGGGATTTATTGGGAAATGAAAAAGAATGTCATATAAGGAAATATTTGGCAAATGAATAGAATTTTACATCAGGAAAGTTTAGACCCATGCTTCGCACACGGGTATAACATGATATGGGTTTAAAGCAAAGATTTTAAATAGAATCTCCTATAACCGATAGATTGAGAAGATTAATTTATAAATAATATTTTATAAACTAAATAAAATATTTATCATTGGATAAATAGAATATATAAGTCGAGAGTTATATAGAGAAGTAAGAATCGATTTCAACATCGATATTTGAAACTGAATATGGACGTAGAGTTAATCAAAGGAGTTAATCAAAATGTGTTAATCAAAATGAGTTAGAGGAGTTAATCGATTAGAGTTAGAGTTAATCGATTAGAGTTAGAGTTAATCGATTAGAGTTAGTCAGTTAGAGTTAACCAGTTAGAGTTAATCAGCTAGAGTTAATCGATTAGAGTTAGGGTTAATCGATTAGAGTTAGAGTTAACCAGTTAGAGTTAATCAGTTAGAGTTAATCAGTTAGAGTTAATAAGTTAGAGTTAACCAGTTAGAGTTAATCAGTTAGAGTTAACCAATTAGAGTTAATCAGTTAGAGTTAAATCGAACTAGAGTTATTCGAATAGAGTTAATCGAACAAGAGTCAGTCGAATATTTGTTATATCGAGTAGAGTTAATTGAATTAGAGTTAGTCGGATTAGAGTTTTTTGAATATAGTTTATTCGAAGAAAGAGCTATCGAATAAGGTTATTCGAATAAGAGAATTAATCGAATATAGTTTATTCGAATAGAGAAAGAAATTATCGAATATTAGTTGTTCGAAAGAAATTACCGAATATTAGTTATTCGAAAGGAGTTATCGAATATTAGTTATTCGAAAGGAGTTATCGAATATTAGTTATTCGAAAGGAGTTATCGAATATTAGTTATTCGGAAGGAGTTATCGAATATTAAGTATTCGAAAGAAATTATCGAATATTAGTTATTCGAAAGGAGTTATCGATTATTAGTTATTCGAAAAGAGTTATCGAATATTAGTTATTCGAAAGGAGTTATCGAATATTAGTTATTCGAAAGGAATTATCGAATTTTAGTTATTCGAAAGGAGTTAATCGAATATAATTTATTCGAAAGAAGTTAATTGATAAGAGTAAATTTGTTAGAGTTAATTGAATAGAGTTATTCGAATATAGGTTATTCAAATAAGAGAGATTATCGAATATAGTTTATTCGAAGGAAAGGGTTATTGAATATAGATTTATTCGAAAGAGAGTTACGTAAGGAAGTTTGTTAAAGATTTAAAAGTTAAATCTTGACTATTTCGAAGTTAAAACGTTGTTCAGTTAAGGCCTGAGAGGTAATTATATCCCAACTTGATTGACTTCCTTCATAACTAAGGAAAGGAAAGGTTTGATAGTGAATGATGGTTAAGTAAATTTAGTTAATGAGTAAAATAGTTTGAGTTGGCATGGCGATGTTTGATTTAAACATTAGTTTAAATCCAGTGAAGGAGTTTTGGAAATGTTTTCCAAATAAGAATCAGAATTGTTTTCTGATAATAGAAAAGAAGAATTTTGAATATATGGAAACAGGAGATAAGTAAATTAATGAACTAAAGAGATAAATGTTAAATGATGATTGATCGATAAAATTTCCGTCTGGAAATAATATCGTTGTTTACACACGTGTTTTTCTTTGATAGTTAAATCACAGACTATCAAAGTTTGACCATTTTTCTGTCGTCAATACGGAGAGATCGGTTGGATCGTTATCCAAAGAACCACTCCGTATGGGCGTTAGCATTTTGAATCAAATAGATCGAAGACAAATTGAAGACGGAGTAAAGTGCAAGGGCTGTTGTATAAGTCCTAGGTAGAGATTGTCTAGGATGGATGTACGGAATAGTGCCTTTGGTTTGTCCAGTCCCAGGACAACTTGAATGGACGAATGTTTGACAGAGTATATCTGGTGGATCACGTGAGTTGATCGTTTCAAACGTATTTACGTTGGTGGTGGAGGAATTCGTTTCTCTTAGCTTATACCCGTAGTATTTTTGGGGAAATCAATTTGTGGTTTGACGGGTATGACGATGTGGCATTCAAAGTAAATGAATAAGTAATCTGTTGAAAGATACGTTATGACCTCCAGCCTCATCAACTGGGAAATGACAGAAATCGGGCAGGCAGCAAGGCTAAGTGGTTCGCAACCAAGTAGGGTATATTGTCACCATCTAGTGAATATTCATATTTGTTACTTTTTCCAATTCTGTATCTCCCGGGAATGGTTATGTTGGTTTACCAACTGTAAGGTGACAATATATTCGATACACTCAAGCGAAATGAGTGGTCGGTCATGTGTGGCCGAGTTGTAAGATGTTCTTGTTGAATTCCAGTGTATCGCTTCTAGAGTACACCGATCGGAAGGTGGATCCATACCTTGTCATAGTTGGAAATCAATTCCCCAAATAAGAGCCCGCGGTTTTGATTGTATATTATATATGTAGAACGTTAGATGCAAGCGTTTCTACTAGATTGATATTACTTGTGTTAGACATTATTATATTATCAGAAGGATATTGTTTACAAATGATTTGGGTTATCGTAAGGTAAAAACCATCTGGGTTTATGTGTGGATCGGTCTTATGATTATTCTTTCTTTGAAAGGATCTTTAAAGTTGAAAAAATGATTTGAGTTTACTTACACCAGTCACATGACTGACCCGGAGTTTTTTTTTCCTTAAACTCTTGGGTGCCCAATTTTGTATGGGCAGTCAAGTAGTCGGGATTTACAGATACTTGAAGAGCTGGAGCAGGAGGCTTCAGAATTATATAGCTATGGTTTTTCCGCTGCGTTGTAAGTGTTGTACTTTGGAAATGATATGTATATTCAAGTACAGATTTATATTTCAAAGTTATGTTATGAAATATATTTATTCGTTCCGCTGTGAGATTCGTGTTAACTCTGATGTTGTATGTTATTCTTATTCTATTCTAAGTTTCTATCTTATCTATCCTCTCCCTCTAATTTCTTTCATGGACTATCCGGTATTTCTGATGCTTAAATAGTCGACATAATGTTGTATGCCGATATCCAGGATCGCAAAAACCTCGGGTCATTACAGTGGTATCAGAGCTTAAGGTTAAGTAATTACCTTGGCTCTGTGGCGTGACTCGGTAGAGATGGGGTTAGTAATACCCTAGATTGAGTTGAGTGTGTATATACGAGTGAACGTATTTGTTATTTGATATAAAATTGTTTTTTATACCGTGGAGATTTATTGGTTGAGTAGTTTGTGAATTTTGATCGATCAGTTTGATCTACTGTATCGGTAGGAGTTTCTAAACACTCGAATACGAGGGGTCGACACGATATGTTTTGAAAAGAGGGTAAATGAAAATAGTTTTACCTAAATTATATATCGATATAAAAGAATGATTTATATTTGGATTATTATAGTATATAGGATATATTGGTTGTTACTATAATCGAGTAAGATTATAAATGAAATGGTTATATATAACCAATCAGAATTCATATAAGTGAAATATATGAAAGCAAATGAATTAAATATGAATTTAAATCGGAATTGAAATTAAAACCATGAAAATTTGGAAAGGTGTTTGTAGATGGATTTGGAATTAATGTACGAGAATTTTAAAAATCCTGGGAGATTTTAAATTGTTTTACAAGCATTCTGAATTTGTATTTTGAAATGGATTTCAAAATGAAAGTGTTTAGATATGGTTTTGAAAAGTGATATAGTATTGAACTCACTTCGATAGCTGGAAATAGATTCCGATGATGATCATGACATCATCGGTGTTCATTTTCGAGTTGTAAGTGACGGATTACTACCAAAGATATTGTTTTTGAATTGTTTTGAGAAAACAAGTTGTTTTGATTTCAAAAAGCGAATATTTGGTTTTTTTTGGAAAAGGTAAGTTGTTTAAAACTCCCAGGAATAGACTATGAATTAAAACAAATTTAAATAAAAATTTGTGGAAATAAATTGGAATTGAATTGAAAACCAATTAAGTGGAAATTGAATTGGATTAGAATGTTATCGAGAAATTTGGATTTATGTGATTGGAATTTAAAATGGAACCAGATTAATGGAGTTAAGAGTTTGGAATCGAAACGAAACTCGAGTTTGAAATGAAATTCGACTTAGGTATATGCGAATGGTTGGATCTGAGGATAAAAAAAACTGATTGGAGTTGATTGGGATGACATTGATATATGCTGAATTAGCAGCAGATGGAAATAATATAAAGATATACCCGACAAAGAGGTACAAGTTTATATTTCATATGGTATAAGATTTTGATGAGCCGATTTGGCAAGCCGCTTGGCTGTTTGATTTTCTTTTGGGATGGAGAAGGCCCAAAGAGGCGAGTTGGAGTTGTACCGATTGAGCCGTACAAAGGAGGTGCTAGCGAAATTTTTCGAAAATTTCGGGTGTTAGAAAATTTTCAGGATTTTTGAAAATTTTCGTTGATAAGAATTAATTAATATTTTAATTGAAATAAATTGGTTCAGTTGAAACTGAAATTAAAGAAGTAAACAAATAATTTTAACCAGTCAATAGAGTTTGTTTTCTACCTTAGCAATTTCGAGGACAAAATTATTTTAAGGGAGGAAGAATGTAACAACCCGTATTTTACGGTATAATTAATTTATTTAATTATTTAAAGTATGATTTAGAGTTTAAATGGTCGTTGAATTAAATAATAGTGAATATTTAATTAATATAATAATTAGAATAATATATTTAATTCTGAAATATTCGGGAATAGTGAATTGACAATATCGTGTGAACTGGACAAATTCAAAATATATATTTCAGTTTTGAATTGAATTCGAATAACGAATATATTATTTGAACGACAGTTTGAACGTATGATTATATTATAATTAAAATCGAGCTCCAAATGGCGCAATAGTTCGCTATTTGGCGATTCGAACTTCAACTGAATATACATGGTCCGTTTTAAATCGGATTTCCGTGAAACAAGAAACGTTCGGAGCTGGTGAAGTATATTTTTCTAGTGGAAGAGAAAAATCAGGATTTCATTATGTAGATTGAGATTTATGTCCAAATCAAATTTTAGAAAAGTCGCTATGGAATTCCTTTATAATTTATAATGATATATATAAGGAATTTCAATATAAATTTGAATATCGATTCAACCGGGATTTGAATATCGTGTTGAAATTCCTAGTAGAGCTATATGGTATTCTATTATGAATATATATGATAATATTTATTTTTAAATATTTAATTCAATTAGTTTTAAATATATTTATATATTTAAATGGGTTATTTAGAGCTTTAAAAATAGTCAGTTTTGCAAACGACCTTCGTTTTCGACGAAACTAATTTTGTTGGATCTGCAATATTAAATTATTGTTAGATTTCAATTTCCGTGATTTTTGAAGTCAGTATGTGGCCGTGGGCGATTTTAATGTGAAAAACAGTCGATATTCTGACGGTTGAAAATACGCTGTGTGAGCAAACAGAGTCGGAATTCGACGAAACCAGTTTCGTTGGGTCTAAAATGTCAAACTGTAGCTGCATGTCCAGTTTCATGATTTTTGGATGTTATGTGTGATTACAGGAATTTTAAAGGACAAATTAAAACAGTAGTTGATTATAATTCAATGTAATATTTGAATAAAAAAATATTTAAATTGCCTATATATACCATCCTAACCCTCTAACCTAATACATTTCTCTGGTCAAAGAAATTACGGCCGCCACTATCTCCTTCTTCAAACTAAATGGTGATCTAAAATAATCAAAACAAATCATATATATTCGTACAAATCACTAAACTTATATATTCGGCATCCTAGAGTGAAGAGCTTCGATTCTAGATGGTTATTGAGAGGTGCAATTCAACCTGTGTTCATTGGAATCTGAAGGGCGCAACCTAGGGTTAGGCATTTGTATGGATTCTGAGCTATAATATGTGAATTCGAGTATTGAGTTCGGAGATGGATTTAGCATCTAGTAGGATTTTTTTTGGATTTGTACAGAATAAAAAGAGTCGAGCTTTTCCCCGAGGTCATGGCTTTTGAGCTGAGCACGCAAGGGAGATGGGGATGTCGGGTTTGGCAAAATGGTGAAGAAGTTGAAGTGTTTGTGAAGAGGAGAATTTCCATGATTTTTGTTTGAATTTACGTTGAAAAATGAAAGAGCAGTAGGAGCTCGAAGTGTCGAAAATGGCAGTGGGTTCCTGGACATCGTGGTTTTCAAATTAGGGAAGAACACTGTTCAAAACGGGCGGGTTGGAGGGAAGCATGGGCCAGTTCAGAGGGGTAAAAGCCCAATTAGAATTTATTTAAGTTTTTTTTAAATACATATTAACTGGTAAAACCTATAACTTTGTCATATGTTATCGGAATTGCGTGAAACAAGATCCGTTAGGATCGTATGGACGGACACTACACAATGGAACTAACTGGGAGTGGATTGGAGCTCGTTTGAATTTATGGTGAAATAAATTGTCCGTCTGAATCAAGCAATAGTTATCGTTATTAACGATGATCGTCCAATATGAGTAAAACTCACCAACTCTGAATAGTTATATTTCTATAACGTATTCTTAGAACTGATAATTATCTGTGATTGTTGTGTGTTACTGCTTGGTTGAATTGCTTATGTATTGGTTGAAATTATAGATAACGATATATATATATATATAAATCGTTAATCAAATATTGATTATGTTTAGCAGAATATTTTATAGCGAAATGAGATCGATGTTAATTATATTGTTTAACTTCTGTGATGCAGGGAAACAGGTTGGAGGGACCCAACTGGGTTCCTCAATATATAAAATACTGTTTTGTTTCATATATTGTGATATATGAAGTGATATATTATCTGTTGTTGATTATGTGTGTTTGAATGATATCGATCACTGTTGTTTGGTATATTAAATACCGTAAGAAAACCCTGGGATGAAACATGAAAATTTCAATAACTATATTGAAATAAAATATTATATAAAATCGAAAGATTTTATATAGAAGGAAGATTTCAAACTGTATATTGGAATATAATATTTATAAAATCAAAGGATTTTATATAAAGGAATATTTATAAAATCAAGGGATAATATAAGAGAAATAGTTGTAAAACATTTACAAATAAAAAAGAAAGAGAAATATTTGTAAAACATTTACAAATAAAAAAGAAAGAGAAATATTTGTAAAACATTTACAAATAAAACAGAAAGAGAAATATTTGTAAAACATTTACAAGTACAACAGAAAGAGAAATATTGGTAAAACACTTATAAATAGAGTTATAAAACGGAAATGTTTATTTAGAAAATAAATAGAGTTATAAAAAGGAAATGTTTATTTAGAAAATAAATAGAGTTATAAAAGGGATTTATTAGGAAATGAAAAAGAATGTCATGTAAGGAAATATTTGGCAAATTAATAGAATTTTACATCAGGAAAGTTTAGACCCGTGCTTCGCACACGGGTATAGCATGATATGGGTTTAAAGCAAAGATTTTAAATAGAATCTGTTGTAACCGATAGATTGAGAAGATTAATTTATAAATAATATTTTATAAATTAAATAAAATATTTATCATTGGATAAATAAAATATATAAGTCGGTACTTATATAGAGAAGTAAGAATCGATTTCAACATCGATATTTGAAACTGAATATGGACGTAGAGTTAATCAAAGGAGTTAATCAAAATGTGTTAATCAAAATGTGTTAATCAAAATGAGTTAGAGGAGTTAATCGATTAGAGTTAGAGTTAATCAATTAGAGTTAGAGTTAATCGATTAGAGTTAGAGTTGATCAGTTAGAGTTAATCAGTTAGAGTTAACCAGTTAGAGTTAATCAGTTAGAGTTAATCGATTAGAGTTAGAGTTAATCGATTAGAGTTAGAGTTAACCAGTTAGAGTTAATCAGTTAGAGTTAATCAGTTAGAGTTAACCAGTTAGAGTTAATCAGTTAGAGTTAACCAGTTAGAGTTAATCAGTTAGAGTTAATCGATTAGAGTTAAATCGAACTAGAGCTATTCGAATAGAGTTAATCGAGCAAGAGTTAGTCGAATATTTGTTATATCGAATAGATTTAATTGAATTAGAGTTAGTCGGATTAGAGTTATTCGAATATAGTTTATTCGAAGAAAGAGTTATCGAATAAGGTTATTCGAATAAGAGAATTAATCGAATATAGTTTATTCGAATAGAGAAAGAAATTATCGAATATTAGTTATTCGAAAGAAATTATCAAATATTAGTTATTCGAAAGGAGTTATCGAATATTAGTTATTCAAAAGAAATTATCGAATATTAGTTATTCGAATGGAGTTATCGAATATTAGTAATTCGAAAGGAGTTATCGAATATTAGTTATTCAAAAGGAGTTATCGAATATTAGTTATTCGAAAGGAGTTATCGAATATTAGTTATTCGAAAGGAGTTATCAAATATTAGTTATTCGAAAGGAGATATCGAATATTAGTTATTCGAAAGGAATTATCGAATATTAGTTATTCGAAAGGAATTAATCGAATATAGTTTATTTGAAAGGAGTTAATTGATAAGAGTAAATTTGCTAGAGTTAATTGAATAGAGTTATTCGAATATAGGTTATTCAAAGAAGAGAGATTATCGAATATAGTTTATTCGAAGGAAAGAGTTATCGAATAGAGATATATTCCAAAGAGAGTTATGTAAGGAAGTTTGTTAAAGATTTAAAAGATAAACTTTGACTATTTCGAAGTTAAAACGTTGTTCAGTTAAGGTCTGGGAGGTAATTATACCCCAACTTGATTGACTTCCTTCTTAACTATGGAATGGAAAGGTTTGATAGTGAATCATGGTTAAGTGAATTTAGTTAATGAGTAAAATGGTTTGAGTTGGCATGGCGATGTTTGATTTAAACATCAGTTTAAATCCAGTGAAGGAGTTTTGGAAATGTTTTCCAAATAAGAATCAGAAATGTTTTCTGATAATAGAAAAGAAGAATTTTAAATATATGGAAACATGAGATAAGTAAATTAATGAACTAAAGAGATAAATGTTAAATGATGATTGATCGATAAAATTTCCATCTGGAAATAATATCATTGTTTGCACACGTGTTTTTCTTTGATAGCTAAATCACAGACTATCAAAGTTTTGACCATTTTTCCGTCGTCAATACGGAGAGATCGGTTGGATCCTTATCCGAAGAACCACTCCTTATGGGTGTTAGCGTTTCGAATCAAATAGATCGAAGACAAATTGAAGACGGAGTAAAGTGCAAGGGCTGTTGTATAAGTCCTTGGTTGAGATTGCCTAGGATGGATTTACGGAATAGTGCCTTCGGTTTGTCCAGTCCCATGACAACTTGAATGGACGAATGTTTGACAGAGTATATCTGGTGGATCACGTGAGTTGATCGTTTCAAACGTATTTACGTTGGTGGCGGAGGAATTCATTTCTCTTAGCTTATACCCATGGTATTTTTGGGGAAATAAATTTGTGGTTTGACGGGTATGACGATGTGGCATTCAAAGTAAATGAATGAGTAATCTGTTGAAAGATATGTTATGACCTCCAGCCTCATCAACTGGGAAATGACAGAAATCGGGCCGGCATCATGGATAAGTGGTTCGCAACCAAGTAGGGTATACTGTCACCATCTAGAGAATATTCATATTTGTTACTTCTTTCAATTCTGTATCTCCCGGGAATGGTTATGTTGGTTTACCAACTGTAAGGTGACAATATATTCGATACACTCAAGCGAAATGAGTGGTCGGTCATGTGTGGCCGAGTTGCAAGATGTTCTTGTTGAACTCCAGTGTATCGCTTCAAGAGGACACTGATCAGAAGGTGGATCCATACCTTGTCATAATTGGAAATCCATTCCCCAAATAAGAGCCCGCGGTTTTGATTGTATATTATATATGTAGAACGTTAGATGCAAGCGTTTCTACTAGATTTATATTACTTGTTTTAGACATTATTATAATATCAGAAGGATATTGTTTACAAATGATTTGGGTTATCGTAAGGTAAAAACCATCCATGTTTATGTGTGGATCGTTCTTACGATTATTCTTTCTTTGAAAGGATATTTAAAGTTAAACAAATGATTTGAGTTTACTCACACCAGTCACATGACTGACCCAGAGTTTATTTTGTTTTGTTTTCCCTAAACTCTTGGGTGCCCAATTTTGTACGGGTAGTCAAGTAGTCGGGATTTACAGATACTTGAAGAGCTGGAGTAGGTGGCTTCAGAATTATATAGCTATGGTTTTTCCGCTGTGTTGTAAGTGCTATACTTTGGAAATGATATGTATATTCAAGTACAGATTTATATTTCAAAGTTATGTTATGAAATATATTTATTTGTTCCGCTGTGAGATTCATGTTTACTCTGATGTTGTATGTTCTTCTTCTTCTATTCTAAGTTTCTATCTTATCTATCCTCACCCTCTAATTTTTTTCATGGACTATCCGGTATTTCCGATGCTTAAATAGTCGACATAATGTTGTATGCCGATATCCAGGATCGCGAAAACCCCGGGTCTTTACAGTCATGACATCATCAGTATTTATATTCGAGTTTCGAAAGTGGATGTCTATATATTTCCAATTTACTGGTGTGAGAACCAAAACTTAGATAAGGTTTATTGTTTGTGATTGGGCACTGAATTTTTTTTGAGTATATATAAAAGTTTTGCATTTGGAAATTTGATAAACAAATTGATTGTTGATTGTGTTGTGTGATTAATAGTTTGATTAATAAAATTATTGGAATGATAAAACCAATAAAAGAATGAATGATAAGTAAAGCCAAATCAAATATAATGTAGAGATGAAGTGAAAATTGATTGGAATTGCATATGTATACATGTATATATATTGAACAGGCCATGATATGGATTTACTGTTGAGTAAAGAAATATATTGCGTGCCCGACAAATAGGTGCACCTTAATGAGTTGGTTGCGCAATTTTGTTTATTATATAAACTACTGTGAGTGTTTTTTGGATGCATTGTGATGGTTGTTCCATGTGAGATTATAAACATACGCCATAGGATAGTAACAAATAAATTATGAACTACACTGCACGACATACTACATGAAGACAACATGTCATATCATATTCCATATAAGCATTTGGCGCTTATATGACGAGGTTTGGATTACCATATGAGCGAGACGCTTGTATGGTGATTACTGAACTACAGGTTGAACAGAAGACTGATTATGGACCTAATTAAGTAATACATATAAAGGTGCTCAGGGCAAGACTTAATAAAACCCTACACAGGTCTGGAGATGACAAAAATTCACGTCTATCTTGTTTTTAATTAAGGTACATAGATTATTTTATTTCCAACACTGGGGCAAGGTATGAGATTTCGACATTTTACACGTCGCCCTTGGGAAAATTGTGTATGCTTTCTATTGATTTATTGGGTGCCTAATACGGCCCAACAAATTTTCAAACCCTCCCCGGACAAAGGAGGTTATGGCGAAATTTTTCAAAAATTTAGTGCATTAGCCAAATTTTTGAGAAATTAGAAAGTTCTTAGAAACTAAAAAGTTAAAGAACTCAAGCCAGAATGAAAGTGGAGTTGGTTAGTTAAACAACTTTCAGCTCCGTTCCTTTTCGAGGACGAAAAGATTTTAAGTATGGGAGATTGTAACAACCCGGAATTTCTAAACCAATTTAAAATTTTTATTTAAGCTATTTTAATGGATTTTAAGAATTTATAATGATTTATTTTGAGAATTAACGATCTAAAAATTTATTTAAATCGAAGTTAGAACGTATATATTTAATTTAATTATAAAACGAGCCTGAAATGGCGCGGTAGTTTGAAAATTCGATTTTAAATTTCAATTGAATGTATAGGATTCAAAATAAATTGGATTTCAATGAAACAAGAAACGTTGGAATATTTTGAACTGTAATTTTCTAAAGAATGTGAAAAATTGGGATTTCACTTTATAAATTAAAAGTTATGTCCAGTTTAAAATTTAAAATAGTCGCTATAGAACTTATATATATATATATTAATGTAATATATAACCCTTAAAAATAACCATTTTGCAAACGACCTTCATTTTTGACGAAACCACTTTTGTTGGATCCGGAATATTAAATTGTTGCTAGATTCCAATTTTCATAATATTTGGAGCTAGTATGTGGTCATGCACAATAAATTGTGAATCAATCTGCCATTTAAGCCAGAAATAGAGCTTTTTGAGCAAACGGACTCGGAATTCGACGAAACCAGTTTTGTTAGGACCGTATCGTCAAAACATAGCAGCATGTTAATTTTCATTGCCAACGGAGTTCGTGTGTGACCGTGGCATCGCTAAATGTCGAACAAAGAGAGCGCTAACTAAAGAAAACATTAAAAATCATAAACCACCACTATATAATATCTTTTCCCTCCACAAACCCTCATTCTCCTTCCTCTTTCCAAATTCGGCAGCATTTTTCTTCACCTTCTCCGAAATTTTGCAAATAAGTCCTGGAACATAAAATAATTATATCTTCCAATCTATAAACAATTTTCCCAAACACATAAAAGCAATATTATAGATCATGATGTTCTCTACCTGCCATAAAAATTCCATGGTTATCGTCACACAGATTCACCAGAATGGGAGGGGGGTTCAACGCTGGAAAAGCAGGTTCAGTTTTTGGAATTTTCTGGGCAAAAGAAGAAGAATTTGATTGTGGCACCAAAGAGAAAATTTTAGAGGAGATGATGCTTGACAAGTTTGCTTTTGGTGCTTGGCCTGATATGGCCTGTGGTGATCGAAAAACGAGGATGAACGTTGTCGACGTTCTATAAGGAGATCGAAATGAATTTTGATATGTGGCGGCTGCCACATGCATTTTCTGGCGATGGGGTTCGAAGGTCGGAGGAGCGGCTTGGCGAGGTGTGGTCGTGGGTGGTGGTCCGCGACCGTGAGGCGACACGACGACGGAGAATTTTGGGGTGAACGGGAATTGGGGCAAACCGCAATTTCTCGTCGCCGGCGAGGTTAGGGGTGGCGCCATCACTGGAGCAGGCACGCCACATGTAGCGGAAGGTGACGGCGGGCCCAGGTCTGGCACTGGTGGCCCGTGGCGGTGGCGTTGGTGAGGAGGAACAACGTGATAACGAGATTTGAAGGGTAATTAGAGTTTAATTAATTAATTATTTGTATAAACTTCGTACATTTATATCTTGTGCATACGACGTCAGAATTCAATGATTTCAGATCCGTTACGATCATGGAGTCGAGAGCTTCACAACAAAACTGACTGGGTCCAATTTAGAGCAAGTTGGAATTTGAGGCAAATTTAAATCCAAACCATCGAATAAAGACTGTCGGAGTGGAAACCAACGTGAGAACACTCTCAATCAAATCATTTCTGTTATGTTAATTGCTTTTGGAGTTAAACACACAAACTCTACACAAATCATTTGAAATAGAAGCGATGTATGGATATTAGCGACACTCGCATTTCATACTCCGCGAATGGACATTTGTGGAGCCGTAAATGACATTTGGTTGTTGAGTATTTATTTACATGGATGATTTAATTGATTGTATTGTGTTGTGATTGTGATGTTTAACATATAAAAAATAATGTTAATATTATTATGGTAGTTGAAATTAAATTATAAATATCCATTTATAATTTAAACAGTGAAAATTGGTTAATTAGAAAAATGATTCGAATCAAATTAGAATTGGTTAAATTAATTAACCAGTGATTAATTTGAATTCATTGTTGTTGGTTGAAACCCCACATGGATTTGGGAATGATAATATGTTCACATCTCCCTTGGACTAAATTGTTTGTCAACCGCTTGATTGACAGACTGTGATAAGAATTATTTATATATTTAATGCTTATACAGTTGTAAATTGCACTCTGGATGTGAACCGATTGTTTAATAGTTGTTTATCATTATTTTTGAATACATGCGATGTATGAAATCCATATAAATAAAATTATATGGTAATTGATTGACTAGCATTCCAGTTCTGAAATAACGAATATTTTAAAATAATATTCAGTAAAAATTAAATTATGATTTTGATGTCCAATTTTGGATGTGTTGGATCTAGATTAACCCTAAAGGGGGTGAATAAGGTTTATTAAAAATTATCGCGAGATATTAAAAATAACTCAGATCACAGAATATAGCAGAAATAGAAGTGCAGAAAGTAAATGACACAAAATATGCCCAGCTTCGGCAAAATCCTGCCTACTGCTGCATTCCTAAGGTTTCTACTAGGTGATAGAACAGATCCCGCATACAAGACCATGTACACTCGCGACCCCTCGCTCTTATTCTAACCCTACGCTCAAAACCCTAGACTGGTCTATATCCACTAGACCAGATTTTCCCCTAGTTTTACAGACACTAGTAAACTGTTAGTTAACCCCTAACTGATTTCCCCTAGATTTTTACAGACTATAGAAACTGTTCGTTTGTTTTTACAACTCAAATTCAAAAACAACAATTAAAAAAAACAAAACAATAAAACCCCTTTTTTATTATAATAAATACAGCATCCAGGAGCTCTAAGCAAAAAATGGCGGAATCATTCGTTTCTTGCCCAAATCTTCAATCTTTCTCTGTGAAATCAAAGACGCAGGCTAAGGGAAACAAAGCGAGATTTATCTCCCGTCCTGATTTGGTTTCCATCCGCTATCAGAAGCATTGTTTTCGTTGTGGAGATTGTAATCATATTGCGAGGTTCTGCGGATTGAATTCGAGATGTTCCAATTGCGGTCAATTAGGTCATAAAGAGGGTTCTTGCTCGTTTTCTTCAAGTTCTTGGCGGCTCCAGACTAAGAAGCAACACAGTGTTCTGGGTTCAGGGATGATACTTTTAAAGAATTTTATAAGTATTGAGGATCAGATCCTAATTGCTAACAAATGCCAAGATCTAGGAATTGGGGATGAGGGTTTTTACAGACCTGGGTATGACAATGGTGCCGTTCTAAATCTTCTAATGATGTGTTTGGGGAAGAGTTGGAATCCGCAATCAAGGATGTACGAAGGCAAGAGGAAGTATGATGGTGCTTCTCCTCCAGCAATTCCAATAGAATTCAAGAAGCTAGTCAGTTTTTCTATGCAGGCTGCGCACAAAGAAATTGTGAAAAGTGGGGGAAAAGTAGATGATCTACCTCCTGTGTCCCCTGATGTGTGTATCGTAAATTACTATAACTCAGAGGGGAAATTGGGTGTTCATCAGGATAAGGATGAGAGTGTTGAGAGCCTTACACTTGGACTGCCAGTGGTTTCTTTTTCTATAGGTGATGCGGCTGAGTTTGTATATAGGGAAGAGGAATTGATGGGTTCAGACAGGAAAATCATACTCGAATCAGGAGATGTCCTCATATTTGGAGGAAAATCATGTGGAATCTTTCATGGCATCACTGGTATTCTCAAAGACTCGGCGCCGGAGGTGCTTAGAACGAAAACTAATTTGAAAACGGGAAGATTGAACTTAACATTCAGACAATGCGAGGTAATTCATAATTCTCAATCAATTTCTGATAGTCAAGTAAATCAGTACCATTCCTTCGCTGAAGTTTTAAGATTGCCTTCGACTGTCATGCCTAAATGGAATGCGGCAATAACTATAAACGCTCAGTCTAGGAAAAATGTGGGTGGCCGTTATTGTTTTCGTTGTGGTGATTATTCCCATATGGCGAAGGAATGTAGAAATGGTTTAATTTGCTTTAATTGTAAGGGTGTGGGTCATCGTAAATTCAATTGCCCTGTGCGGTTTCATGGCAATTCAGTAGTTGAGTTGCTGCACCATAACTGTATGATGACTTGCCTGAGAATGTCTGACCAACTGGAATTATACTCTCGGGACTTCAAAGTAAATGAAAATGAAGGGACTTATTGGTTGTTGTTGATGGGGTGGAATCTAGAAGGTATGGTGGAAGGGATATTATGGAGCAAAAGCGTGAACGATGTGAATATTTACCCTCCTTTGCCTGGTCCGAAGACAAGGAAAGAACACGCTTTCGATTTTAGCTTAAATTTAATTAAAGTTAAAAGACTGTACACTGATTCGATGACAAAAAACAAAGGGGTGGCTTTTAGGCTGCTAGACAAGATACTGGTGCACTTTGATGTAGTGAATACGATCATAAATTGTGAGAACAGAGATGTGAACCTTCACTACAAGCCCGTTAGTGATGTATGGGATAGTAATGGGAGGAAAAATAGTGATCAAACAGTTGTGGAATTGGTGGCTCCAGTCTTGACCGCAGATAGAGGGGGTTGCCTGGTATGTGAAGGGAGGGTAGATGATGGTACGTATTGGTCATTGACGAGCGATCCATTGCTACTGGATCCATGTGTACTGCATTGTTTAGGGCTTGGTGTTGATATCGAGGTTGATGGCGACTTGAATGATAGCCTTAATGGCGGTAAGAATGGCTATAATGTGAAGGCAAGGGAAGTGAGGTTGGATGAGGATGCAGAGGATGTAGAGGATGTACATGAACTCGTTCCTGCTAGTGATGAGTTGGTATTGGATAATGTGGCAGCCGTGGTGGGTAAGAAATGGGTTGTGGCTGATGAGGTGAGCCTCTCGAATAGTTTCGAATTGCTTCAGGAATGGGATGACAGGATGGATACGGTGGTGGAGGCTGTTAGTCCAAAGGTTGCATCGGGTCAAAAATATGCTGCTGTGATGGTTGGTATGCAGGTTGCAAAAAACTCTTATGTAGAAGAAAGCAGAGGTAGGCAGACAGCACTGAATGTTGGTTTGGGTTCGGTTTCTGACAATCAGCGGTTTGAACTCACTATTGCATGGGATCTGGTCTCTGGTTTGGTTGTGATTAGCAAGGATTTAGTAAAATTTCTTTGTTTGCATCTGAGTCCGAGCCAGGGTATATTCGGTAGTGTTGAGAATCTTATGCTTGATTCTGTGGGGGACTTTAGTATCTCGAGCAGCGACAGTTTGATAGAGAGTAGTGGGGATTCTATTCAGAGGAGAGTTGTTACCTTTCCGGATTCTAGTGGGGGCTGTTTTCATAGCGGAGACGCTTCTTCTTCTTCGGCTAGGAGGAGGAGGCGCAGGAGGGTGATTCCCAGTTCAGGTGTGATCCGTCGTAGTGCAAGAATCAGAAATTGCTCTTCTTCATCACAAGGTAAGTCCTTGAGTCTGGTTGCTAGTAGTAGCAACTCGGATAGGGGCTCAGGTACTTCTACGATTTTTGGTAGCGATTATACGCCTTTTGCATTGGGTAGTCTTACTACGAGTCAGTTATTTCAGCTGGCCAACGATACTGCTTTTATTTTTTCTGATATTGAGGTTGATGCAGAGTACATTAGGAGTAGGGAATTAGAGCGTGTTACTTCCTTAGGTAGATGAGGATAGTTAGTTGGAACGTTAGGGGTTTAAATGAACCTAAAAAATGTGCTAAAGTTAGAGCTTTTTTTAGAGACAATCACATTGATATTATCTTGTTACAAGAGACTAAAATTGAGTCTCCTGACTTTAGATTTTATTTAAGATTAGGTGGGTCCACTTTCCGTAACTGGGTGTGTCTACCGGCAATAGGAACTGCCGGTGGTCTCATGATCGGTTGGAAAGAGAGCCAATTTAGACTTGTACATGAGTATATAAAGTTACATTCCTTACACGTTATCTTAGCTTCCCTGCTAGATAATTCTGTATTGTGCATTTCTAATGTGTATGGTCCTCACACTAAGATAGAGAGGAGAATTTTATGGGAAGAAGTTTCAAATCTCAGTATCCAATCCCCCAATCTTTGGATAGTAGGAGGGGATTTCAATGTTACTAGATTCCTAGGTGAGAGATCACCGCGTGAAGGTGATTTCTCCGATATGGAGGAATTCAACGACTTTATTTTAAACAATAATTTGATAGAGATTTCTATGGATAACAGATCTTTCACTTGGTCGAATGTTCGTGATAGTCCCTCTTTTGCGTTATTAGACAGATTCCTTATTAACTCTGAGGTAGATGAAAGATTTTCGATTTGTAGAGTCTTGGGATTACCGTTTTTGCACTCAGACCATTGCCCGATTATCCTTACATGTGAATCGAACATATCTATTAGTAACAGTTTTAAATTTGAGAAGATGTGGTTACTCGATTCTAGCTTCTCTAATCTGGTTTCGATTAAGTGGAAGTCCTTGTTTTATTTTAATAATGTACATAGGGGAAATAGTGCTAAGACTTTTGTGGCAAAGCTAGGTAAATTGAGATTCTTTCTTAAGCGTTGGAACAAATTTGTATTTGGTAGTGTAAGAGTGAAGAAGAATAAGATCATGTGTGGTTTATTAGATCTAGATAAAATTAGTGAGTCTAGAATCCTTAATTCCACTGAGAAGGATGAATATTGTTCCCTTAGAAAGGACCTTAAACAGATTTTAGAAAAAGAAGAGGTGATGTGGAGACAAAGGTCTCGTATACAATGGATTAAGGAAGGGGATAATAACACTAAATTTTTTCATAGTGTGGCAAATAAGAGGAGACGTGATAACATGATTCATTCTATTATAGTTAACAATGTTGAATTGAATGTACAAAAAGATTTAAACGATGCCTTTACTAGTTACTATAAGCAGATATTTGGTTCTAAGATTAAGAGGAGAATTAACATAAGATGGAGTGAGTTATATCCAAATGAAAATAGGCTAAATCTTGATACTTTGGATGAACCTTTCTCTGAGCAGGAGATTTGGAAGGCTATCAGTGATATGCCTAATGATAAAGCTCCTGGACCGGATGGATTTTCTGTTAATTTTTATAAGCAATTTTGGGGAGTCCTAAAGTTTGACATTATTAATCTATTTAATGAATTTTATAATGGAGATTTACGTTTAGGTAGTTTTAACTTTGCAAACGTCATACTCATTCATAAGAGAGAGGGAGCAAATTCTCTAAAAGATTTTAGGCCTATCTCCCTTATTAATGTTTCTGTTAAGATCATATCTAAACTATTAGCTAACAGGCTCAGTACTAGGATGAACGATCTTATTGATTGTTCTCAAACTGCCTTCATTAAAGGTAGAAATATAGTTGATGGAGTGGCAGCGGTACAGGAATATATTAATGTCTGTTGTAAGAACAATTTTACTTGTGCCATTTTAAAGTTAGACTTTGAGAAGGCTTTTGACTCTATTGATTGGGATTTCTTATGTGAACTATGTCTTGCTAGAGGTTTTAGTGTAAGATGGACCAACTGGATCTTATTATTGTTAAGATCTGGTTGTTCTAATATAGTTGTTAACGGGATAGTGGGAAAGAAGATTCAATCTAAGAGGGGCCTTAGACAAGGAGACCCCTTATCGCCTTTTTTGTTTAATTTAGCGGTGGATGTTTTCTCTAGAATTATTAAAAGAGCGGGTAGACTAGGGATACTTGGTAGTGTAGGGAATGAGGAATTTAATAATGAATTATCTATTCTCCAATTTGCAGATGATACATTATTATTCTCTTCCCACTTGCCAAAGCACATAATTACTCTTAAGTTTATACTTTACTGTTTTGAAATGTTATCGGGTCTTAGGATTAATTTTGATAAAAGTGCGGTTATGGTATTTAATGATGTTAATAAGGTGGAGACATTGGTAGCTAATACCTTAAACTGCTCCATTATGAAATTTCCTTTTGATTACTTAGGATTTAAGATTAGACCTTCGAAGCTTAAAAAAGAAGATTGGATAGTGATCGTCGATAAGATTAACAATAGACTACTTAGCTGGAATAACAGATTCCTGTCGAGAGCAGGTAGATTAGTTTTAGTTAATTCGGTGCTATCGGCTATACCTTCATATTGGATGGCTGTACATCGATTTCCTAAATGGGTCATAGAGAAGATTGATAGGATTAGACGTAACTTCCTTTGGAATGGTACTGCTTTGGGTAGAGTTCACAAATGTTTAGTTAATTGGGACATGTGTTGTAAACCTAAAAAAGACGGGGGTTTGGGAATTTTAAATTTATATAATTTTAATTCATCAATGCTTGCCAAATGGTTATGGAAATTTTGAAGTCCTGCGGTGATGTCATCGTGGAAGTGCATTGTAATTAAATCTTATTATTCTAGAGGGGAGTTTCTTATTGGGAATAGTGGTGTATGGGAAAATAGACTATCACACTTTTGGAAATCTGTCTTGAATTGCTTTCCCTTTTTCAAAATAGGTTACAAAGTAATAGTTCACTCAGGGGACATTACTTATTTCTGGCATGATCCCTGGATTTCTAATGTGCCACTAAAAATTGAATTCAATAAGCTTTATGATATTTGTAATTTTAAGAATGCAATTATTAAAGATGTATTTAGGGTGGATCAAAGCCCTCCGTGGGTGTTTTCTTTTGATAACATTTTAGAAGAAGATTTGTTAAGACAATTAGCACTTCTTAAAGCTAAGTTAGATATGTACAATTTGGATGAGCACGGGGATTCCCTAAGTTGGAGTTTAGATAAGAAACTAGTCTATACGGTTAACTCTATGTACAATTTTATTAACTTTTCTGGAGTTTCCACATTTCCTTTTAAATTCTTATGGAAGTCAAATGCTCCCCCAAAATCTAAGTTTCTTATGTGGTTGATCATACATAAGAAGCTTAATACGATCGAGCATTTGAAAAGAAAGAATATCATAATTGATAGCAAATGTTGCTTTTGTTATATTGGTGAGGAGCACGTAGATCATTTATTTTTCTCTTGTCACTTCACTTTTTCAATTTTTAACTCGATTCTGAATTTTTTTACATTTGATGGTTTTAATGTTATGAATGATTGTGCAGATTATTGGAATGGTATTAGATTTAGGTTTAATACTAGGCAGAGATATATATTGGATTCCTTAGTAGTAATCTCGTGTTGGTTTATTTGGTTTGAAAGAAACCAGAGATTATTTCATATTAAGTCTGACTCCGTTGATAATTTAATCACTAGTATTGTAAAATTTAGTCTGGATTGGATGTCTAATTCGCATTATAAGCTTTTTGGTAACTTACGTTTTGGTTGTTTTTTGTACAAGGTTAGATCAAATTTGGGCCTTTTTATTAGATTCACTAGATATTTCAGATATAATAGATTTCGTCTCTGTTGATTTTTGGTATTTGTTAGAACTTTCTCTATATGTTAGTTTGTTTTCTTTTTTATGGTATATATGATTATATGCTTGTACATATATACATGTTAATTTATACATATAAGTATAACTTTTTATACAAATATGTATATATACACATACATATATATGTATAGGTATATACTTATATATACAGGTTTGTTACTAATAGTTTTCTTTAGTATTTCAGATTACAGGTCATGGACTTAGCTAGGGTGCTTATGGGATTGCTGTCTGGATTGGGATTTATTGTTTGTTTAGTCATATATGTATTTAGTGTTGGAGTGATGTGGTTTTAGGGGTATGATTGACCTCCTTGTCTATTATTTTGATTGCCATATGTAAGGAAATAGATATACTCAATATCGGGTGGTGGCCTTGCCGGAATTCGATATTGTAGTATGATGGGTGGTGGCCTTGCCGGAACTCATCTATCTATTATCCTCTACTTTCTTTTGGCAATCTTGTTTGGCTTGGTGTTTGGATATTGTATCTTGTTCTTTTTCTTTATATATATATGTACATGTGTGCTCTCTTCCTATTGGAGGATCACACATTATTTTGTTTTCAAAAAAAAACAATAAAACCCCTTTTATATTTAAACCCTCTTAGGCCCTTTTCTAAATTTGACTTGCCCACTTCACTTGGTTAGACCCGACTTCCTTTTATTCTATACTTGGAAATGGCGGCTGGCAATGGAAAGTGGAAATTTTTAGGGTTTATTTTTTTAATCGGCTAGGGCTTCTTCAAAGTTGAACCTCCACGGCTTCGACGTCCCTTCAGTTGATTGATTCCTCCTTTAAGCTCAACGTTGAACTGTTCTTTGCTTTGATCGAACACTGTAAGTTCTCGGATTAAGCTTTTAGGGTTTTTGTTATTATCGACTTAAGTTATGTTTTTGTCGATGATGAAATCATGTGTATTTATAGGGGTTCTGAAACCCTAGGCCTTTGATTTCAAACAATGACTTGGCTGATTTTAGTTTCCACTTTTGATTCTCGGCTATAAAAAATTGCTTGCATGATTTTCTTTGATTGAAATTGCCTTTTTGTGCCTCGATTGAATTAATGAAATATTTCCCAAACTATGAACTTGATTTCCTCGGCATTGATTGAATAAAGCGATTCTGGAAAATGTTTAATTTTTGTCTTTTGCTTGTAGATGCTCCATAATGAATTATATGCAAAAAGAACTGGAAAGAATTCTTTGCCAATTATATATATATATATATATATATATATTCAAAACCATTTCTGGAAACACTGGAAAGATTCTATTTGATTTTTCTCCCCTTTAAACACTTCCCAAAACCGTAGCTTGATTTAAAAACATGCATGATTGTATTGCTCGATAAACTCAGATTGGCATTATATTCTGAACTTTGGAAAAAAAATACCAAATTCGATTTTCATAATTAATATTTTCCCAAAATATTCTCTTTGATTGCACCCATTTCTGGTTATTAAACTTGCCAAAAAATATTGTTCACTGATTTGAAAAATGCTGAAATGTCAAATGTGATTTCTTGCCTTAAAAAAATGCTCAATTCTGTTTTGATGTACTTGATTGTTTTTATGGATGAGTTGATCATTTGCATTGAAAATATTTGGACATCCCTTGTGACGTGCGTTTATGTCTTTGAAATGCCTTGAGCTCCATTATTTCATTTTGCTGTTGAACTTGGATTCATCACAATGCTGTTTTGAAATTCCTGTTATCATGTACATTGTTGTTACCATCATTTGAAATTTAGTTGAACCTTATGTACTCATGTACATGCATTTATATATGTTCACTGAGTTGTTCCTTTGTCTCACCATTGCGTCATATACACTTGAGTATATGTACCCCTTACTGTTCTGATTTGTTTGCACTTGCTCCATTTAAGTTGCTTGACCATTTTGAACTTGCTGTTAAAAAAAATGATCTGCCTTGAACATTTAAAGGTTTGGCCATAATCATTTTGCTCCATGTAGTGTATTCATGCATCACTACGCTGAAATATACACTTTCCGTGTTGAACCATGTTGTGTTGAATGTATGTGAAGTGTGTGTTGATCATACTGAATGCTGCATCCACTTGTAGACTTGATAGGTGTTGAACCATGCTTTCATGACATTGTCTTTGTTGCACAACTTTCTCATATTTGTTGTTTTGTTACCATTCTTGAGTACTGCCATATTTATCTGCCCTCATGTACATGTTCGACACTTGCATTTTGTTCCACTGCATTGATATGCCTGCTTGTATCACCATGCATTGCTGAGTTTGATCTTATCTCCATACTTGTTGCCTTGTATTGTGTTTGCTGCATTGTTGCACTTTGAAAATGTTGCATTGCTTTTGCTGATCTGAAATTTTTCCTTTCCATTTCTCTTTTGATTTTTTGACCTGTCTTGTATATGTGACACTGTAATATACATCAGCAGACTGATTGTACTGTGTTGGGGCTGCTCAGAATCAGCTGGGTTTGATGCTGGTTCTGATCAACAAACCAGTATTGTTATGTCGAGGCTGATCAAGTCAGAAAGATGATGAGAAAAACACATAGAGAATTGAGACAAAAAAAATTTAAAACTAAAATTTATATTCGCTAGAATTTAGAATATTATTTATGTTCCATATACTCTGTGTGTGTGTTTCTGTATATGACAGGTATGAAGACAGGACTGACTGAAAGATGCTATGAAGACAGAAGACAAGAGACAGTGTCAGTGAATGTAAATGTATCAGTGAATGTATATGGATATGAAAATGTAAAATGAGTGATTGTGTGTGTGTGTGTGTATATATATATGAGATGTATAGACAGAGTGTTATAGTGAGGAGCTGTGTAACAACAGAATTGTACTGATGTTTGTATTAAACAAATTTGTTTGAAATAAAATATTATTTTATTATGCTCAAATTTATCTTCAAGAAAATTTGTTTATCGTATTCAGTTTATATACAAGTACAATGTCATGTGAAGAATATATAAATAATGGAATTATAAATCTGTACTGTTTGAATGTTGAAATAGAATATTATATTCAAATAGAATACAGTTTGTATGTTCAATTCTAGTGCAGTAGTATTACATTTGAATATAAATATTATATTCCTGTCTGTGATGTATATATAGAACAGTACATTTATAAACACATTTAGAATAATATATAGTTGGTTGTTATCATCAAACAAAAATCATATAATTGTGTATACAACACCGTTATATTCAACAATCTCCCCCTTTTGATGATGAAAAACAAATATGAAGATTTTGAAAACAGTAAATGTGTTTGACTGTGAAGAACAGAACTCCCCCTACAACAAAAACTCCCCCTATAACTGTGCATGTGTGAAAAGAATGTGAAACTGAATTGGAATTTTCAAAATTAAAAAATTTATAAGATATTCACTATATTCACTCATAAATCAAAATCTCAACACATTCTCCCCCTTTTGTTATCATCAAAAGGATTCAGAAATTAAAATATAGATGAAAAATGACTAAAAATATAATTTTAGCTTAAGAGGCAGAACAATCATCAAAAATCTCAACTAGTCAAACAAAAATCATAATATTATAAGAACTAGTGGCATATTTCACATTTTAGAGAATGACGGGTTTACGATGAAATTTATATGAATGGAGAGAGTTTTAAAACAAATAATTCCAATTGTTTTCCAATAAGATTTTCAAAAATAAATAACAAAAACAGTGATGGATTTGGACTATAATTATAAATTCAATTTAAGTGACAAAATTGAATAATCTCAAATCCCAATAGTTATCAATCAACAAATAATAATATGTCATAAGATTTAAGCACATTTCACAGATTAGAAAAATGGATTGATAGGCTGGTTTTTATATACCAAGGAGAATTTCAGATGAATTTCAATTTATAGCACAATATTTCCTTTTTCTTTTTATTTTATTTAAGAGCACACTTACCATGCATAACCAGAGCTTGGATTTTTAAATGAGGTCAGTCGCAGCTTAAATTATAAGTTATCTCATAACCATGCATGACCAGAGCTTGGATTTTTAAATGAGGTTAGAGACACACTTATGTATTAATTATATTTTATCATTTTCAGCTTCAAAAGAAAAAGAAAACTCCTTGATATATAAAACCAATATGAATGATAGAAATGTGGTAGGTACAGAAATGGACTGTGAAATAATTTTCTAAATTAATTATATTATGAAATATGCTCTACTGTATTGGGATCATTAAAAAAATTCAATTATCACTAATTCTAAATAATAACATAGTCCAATTTCTATCACAAATATTTCCATTGTTTATTCAAGAAGATTTTTTTAAAAAAAATATTAAACTCTCCACATTAATATAAAAAACATGATGGGTGACAGAATAATGGTAGATAAAGTAGATGGTCGTGAAATAATTGCCAATTCAAAGATATTATAATAAATGTTCAACCATCATGAAAATCCAAATAAAATCTCCTCTTGTTGTGAAATATTTTGCAGTCACAATTCATCACAATTTCAAAATCTGATAATAATTTTGATGAATTATAAATACAATTCGATTTGGTTATTGATTTCAATTTCTGAATGAATAATCAATAAATAATTTTAAAATTGAAAATCAATTACAAGAGGGATATGGAGATCTAAACAAGACAAGAGAAAAATATATTTGTACAAAGCAAAAAGAGTGTGTGGATCTATACAAGGTGAAGATTAGAATCTAAGTACAGTCGAGTGAGACAAATATAAGGCATTTCTGATATCACTTGTTGTCTCCATTAAAGAGAATTTTAACATGATACTACAGATAAACAAGGGTATCTCAAACAGCATAAACCAATCACAAAGCAAGCAACTCAAGCATACAAATTCCACCTATCAGAGCGTGGTAAACCTTTGATACCAAATCAAGCAGTCATTACAAATATTTTCAAATCAGGATCAGAGCAGCACAAAGAATCAGTTTCAAACCAGACTTGTCAGGATGATGGTCACAAAAGGTCATTCATGATCCAAGATTAAACATACTGTTTATTTGAAATCATTTGAGGAATATGAAAAACTCAGGATTCAATAATCGATCACATCAGGTTATTAATTTCAGATTCAAGCTATGTATAAGATTCAATAAATCAATAATTTCAAATGATTTTAAACAAACAAATATTTAAATCAAATAACCATGAAATAATAGAGAGATTTAAGACCCTTTTTTCAAATAATTTTTCACAAGAATTTCTGACAAGCCCTAAGAATTTTTTAGAATATTTACATCAGTTTTGAGTAATAATTCATGATCCAAAAAATTAGAAATAATTTATTTGAAATCACTTAAATCAATATCAAGTTTGAGATATAATGAATTATTCACACAAGATTGATAATCTCAAATTTAAGTGGTGTGTGATATTCAAAATATCTAGAATTTCAGATGATTTCAAACAAAACTAATTTCAACCATAATAATAATGTATAAAGATGAATTTCAAGATGTATCACTAATTCAAGATAATTTAAAATATTCAAGCCAATCTGAAAATTTCTGAAATTATCACAATTGATAAATAACAGAGTGCTGTAATGAGTATAAGTTTTCAAGCTTTCCCAAAATGAATTAGAAGAGACTCAGAACAGCAAAGGTGTGTGAAATTCCACAAAACTTTCAGACCTTCAAAAATTTAGAATTCGAATCAACAGTGTTCAAAATATGACAAGAATACAGCAACACTGTTATGAATTTAGAAATCAGAAATATAAACTTCAAAACAATTGCAAATATTTACAAGATTAAATTCAAGATCTGGAAATAATTAACACATCAAAGTTCTATTCAACTAAAGCGAATTTTCCAGAAAACATGAGCTCTACATTTGGAAGTTAATGAAGCCCAGAAGAAGTTACAATGATATGACAGTGACAAACCAAACAGACAAAGAAAATAAACTGAAGAGATAGAAGGAGGGAAAACATAAAAAATATTTACAAAGATGAGTTTAGATGTTATACCTGAAATTGACGTGAGTAAATAAATCTCTAACTCAAACAATCTTGGCTAAAGGAATTGTAAACGATATATAAGTATAGACAGCTTTGCTTCACAATTTTTTTTGCACAGCAGTTCCTCAGCCTCCTCTGGTACCTAACAGTTTAGATGATTGAGTGGTCTAACAAAATTAGTAACACCACTAAAAGTTTTGTTCACGTCTTTCGGTACCCAAACTTGTTTGTATAACAACCTATTGGAATTTACCTTTGTGCCCTTAGGAACCCAAATCTGTTTAACTTTAGAAGAATTCACTTTATTTCTTTTAGGGGTCCAAATTGGATTAAACAGATTGTTATCAAACAAAATTTTATTTCGTTCATGATTTAAAAATCCTTTGAAATTATCAGAGTTTAAATTTTCAAAATGATTATTTTCAAAGTTGTTTGAAGGATTTTTAAAATCATAAGAATTCACTTTTTCAAAACCACTTGTTTTTCCAAAACCAAGACCTCATTTATAACCAACTAAAAATTGGTTTTGTAACAGCATATTCAACGATTTTTTCCCATTAGAAAATTTATCCAAAGTTGATTCCAATCGTTGAATTTTGGATTTAAGACCAGAGTTTTCTTTTATCAGATTTGAACAACAATTAATGCTGCTCTTTCTCGTTTCAGTATCATTTTGTTTCAAAAACAAATTTTCGTTTTCAAGAAGTTTGATTTTGGTCTTGGACTCAAAGATTTCAGATTTAAATTTAATTTGTTTTTCAAATTCAAGTTTCTTGAAATTTTCAATCTCTTTTTCAAGACCGTTTAAAATTAAATCACTTTTCAATAAGATTTCTTTTTCATCAATTTCATGTTTGGAATTTTTGATGGCCTTAAAATTATTAAATTATTTTTGGAATTGTTTGAATCTTTCTGCTCAACCTCGTTATCTTTTAAAATCAGAATTTCCTCTTTAAGCCTTTGAATATTTTTATTGAGATGAACGAGGTCAATTTTCAATTTCAAACCACTTTCATAGTCAGAATTTTCTAATTTCATGACATTTGTAAATTCTGATTCCAAACAGTCAATTTTGCTATTTAACTCATGATTTTTAGATTTTAAAGATTTGTTTTTACGATGGAGTTTATCAACAAGTTTTGTTAAATCGGTACACATATAAACCAACTCTTAATATGAGAAGCTTTCAGTCTCATTGTCTGTTGAGTCTCCATCGTCTGATCTACTTGAATTTTCATTTGTTTCTTCTCTTGAGCATAAATCTGAATCTGAGTTGAACTTTTTGGGTTTTGAGCTGTTGTTGTCAATCTTTCCATACTTCGTATTGAGAAAATTCCATATTTCCTGTGCAGTCAAGCAATGAGAGATAAGGTTATATTGGACATCATCAATATAAGAATACAAAATGTGAATAGCACGAAAATTAAATCCAATATCGTTCCTATTGACCATATTATAACCATTAATAACATTATCCCAACATTTAATATCAACAGATTTTAAATATAATTCCATTTCTAATTTCCAATTTAAAAAATCTGTACCATTGAAAATAGATGGAATACGACTGGACGGATTCTTTGAAGACTGACAACTAGGATCCATGATTCTTGGGTTAAAGATAACCAAGCTCTAATACCACTTGTTGGATCTAGATTAACCCCAGAGGGGGCGTGGTGAATAGGGTTTATTAAAAATCATCGTGAGATATTAAAAAAAACGCAGATCACAGAATATAGCAGAAATAGAAGTGCAGAAAGTAAGTGACACAGGATATACCTAGCTTCAGCAAAATCCTGCCTACTGCTGCATTCCTAAGGTTTCTACTAGGTGATAGAACAGATCCCGCATATAAGACCACGTACACTCGCCACCCTCGCTCCTATTCTAACCCTACGCTCAAAACCCTAGACTGGTCTATATCTACTAGACCAGATTTTCCTCTAGTTTTACAAACACTAGTAAACTGTCAGTTAACCCCTAACTGATTTCCCCTAGATTTTTACAGACTCTAGAAACTATTCATTTTTTTTACAACTCAAATTCAAAAACAATAATTAAAAAAACAAAACAATAAAACCCCTTTTATATTTAAACCCCCTTAGGCCCTTTTCTAAATTTGACTGGCCCACTTCACTTGGTTAGACCCGACTTCCTTTTACTCTATACTTGGAAATGGCGGCTGGCAATGGAAAGTGGAAATTTTTAGGGTTTCTTTTTTTAATCGGCTAGGGCTTTTTCAAAGTTGAACCTCTATGGCTTCGACGTCCCTTCAGTTGATTGATTCCTCCTTTAAGCTCAACGTTGAACTGTTCTTTTCTTTGATCGAACACTGCAAGTTCTCGAATTAAGCTTTTAGGGTTTTTGTTATTATCGAATTAAGTTGTGTTTTTGTTGATGATGAAATCATGTGTATTTATAGGGGTTCTGAAACCCTAGGCCTCTTATTTTAAATAATGACTTGGCTGATTTTAGTTTCCCCTTTTGATTCTCGGCTATAAAGAATTGCTTGCATGATTTTCTTTGATTGAAATTGCCTTTTTGTGCCTCGATTGAATTAATGAAATATTTCCCAAACTGTGAACTTGATTTCCTCGGCATTGATTGAATAAAGCAATTCTGGAAAATGTTTAATTTCTGTCTTTTGCTTGATAGATACTCTACAATGAATTATATGTAAAAAGAATTGGAAAGAATTCTTTGCCAATTAAATACATATATATTCAAAACCATTTTTGGAAACACTGGAAAGATTCTATTTGATTTTTCTCCCCTTTAAACACTTCCCAAAACCGTAGCTTGATTTAAAAACATGCATGATTGTATTGCTCAATGAACTCGGATTGGCATTATATTCTGAACTTTGGCAAAAAAACTAAATTTGATTTTCATAATTAATATTTGCCCAAAATATTCTCTTTGATTGCACCCATTTCTGTTTATTAAACTTGCCAAAAAATATTGTTAACTGATTTGAAAACATGCTGAAATGTCAAATGTGATTTCTTGCCTTAAAAAATGCTCAAGTCTATTTTGATGTACTTCATTGTTTTTATGGCTGAGTTGATCATTTGCACTAAAAATACTTGTACATCCCTTGTGATGTGCATTTATGTCTTTGAAATGCCTTGAGCTCCATCATTTCATTTTGCTATTGAACGTGGATTCATCACAATGCTGTTTTGAAATTCCTGTTATCATGTACATTGCTGTTGCCATCATTTGAAATTGAGCTGAACCTTATGTACTCATGTACATGCATTTATATATGTTCACTGAGTTGTTCCTTTATCTCACCATTGCGCCATGTACACTTGAGTATATGTACACCTTACTGTTCTGATCTGTTTGCACTTGCTCCATTTAAGTTACTTGACCATTTTGAACTCGCTGTTAAAAAAAAATTATCTGCCTTGAACATTTAAAGGTTTGTCCATATTCATTTTGCTCCATGTAGTGTATTCATGCATCACTACGCTGAAATATACACTTTTCGTGTTGAACCATGCTGTGTTGAATGTATGTGAAGTGTGTGTAGATCATACTGAATGCTGCATCCACTTGTAGACTTGATAGGTGCTAAACCATGCTTTCATGACATTGTCTTTGTTGCACCACTTGCTCACATTTGTTGTAGTATTACCATTCTTGAGTACTGCCATATTTATCAGCCCTCATGTACATGTTTGACGCTTGCATTTTGTTCCACTGCATTGATATGCCTGCTTGTATCACCATGCATTGCTGAGTTTGACCTCATCTCCATTTTTGTTTCCTTATATTGTGTTTGCTGCATTGTTGCACTTTGAAAATGTTGCATTGCTTTTGCTGATCTGAAATTTTGCATTTCCATTTCTCTTTTGATTTTTTGACCTGTCTTGTATATGTGACACTATAATATACATCAGCAGACTGACTATACTGTGTTGGGGCTGGTCAGAATCAGCTGGGTTTGATGCTGGCTCTGATCAAGTCAGAAATATGATGGGAAAAGCACACAGAGAACTGAGACAAATAAAATTTTAAAACTAAAATTTATATTATCTAGAATTTAGAATATTATTTATGTTCCATATACTCTGTGTGTGTGTGTTTCTGTTTATGCCATGCATGAAGACAGGACTGACTGAAAGACTCTGTGAAGACAGAAGACTAAGAGACAATGTCAGTGAATGTAAATGTATCAGTGAATGTATATGGATATGAAAATTTAAAATGAGTGATTGTGTGTGTGTGTGTATATGAGATGTATAGACAAAGTGTTATAGTGAGGAGCTGTGTAACAAAAGAATTGTACTGATGTTTGTATTAAAAAAAATTTGTTTGAAATAAAATATTATTTTATTGTGCTCAAATTTATGTTCTAGCAAATTTGTTTATCGTATTCAGTTTATATACAAGTACAATGTCATGTGAAGAATATATAAATAGTGGAGTTATAAATCTGTACTGTTTGAATGTTGAAATAGAATATTATATTCAAATAGAATACAGTTTGAATGTTCAATTCTAGTGCAGTAATATTCCATTTAAATACAAATAATATATTCCTGTCTGTGATGTATATATAGAACAGTACATTTATAAACACATTTAGAATAATATATATTTGGTTGTTATCATCAAACAAAAATCATATAATTGTGTATACAACACCGTTATATACAATAGGATGGACACAAAAATATTGGAACGTGAAGCCGAGTTAAATAGTTAAATGCCATTTTAACTCGAACGGGTTTATTAAACGATTTTATTCATTTTATAAATGGATACGAAAAGGAAATGGACTTCAAAATTAGATATTTTGAAAATATTATCATTTTAATATTATAATGTTATGGAATATTCAATTTTGATTTCAAATTGAAAATGGAAGTTAGAATCGTTTTTAAAATGAATTTATAAAATACGTTTTCAATAGAAATTGACGATATATATTTAAATGACCTGAACAAAATTCGCCATGCAGCGACCATTCGCGAATTTCGACCATTGACTTCAAATTAATGTAAGGGAGATCCGACCGTCGGATTCTCCTAAACCCGGAACCATTTGGATTCGTATCGAAAAGATCTTTCCAATGAATATAAGAGATTTAAATTTAAACGATTGGATTTTATATTATGTCCAAATCAACTTTAGAAAAGGTCGCTATGGATGCAGTTCGGTGGCCATTATTGGAAACCAATGGTAAGGGCCTTAATAAAATTATTAAAAATATGGAAAAATTATGTAAAATCATAACTAATGATTTTGAAAGATTTTGGATGAAAAATTCCAAGTTTGAAAAGGTAAAATATATTTTTATCGAAATGAACTAGTTACGAACTAGAATAATAATCCAGTGTTTTTAAATAAATAATTTGATTTGTAAATGGTTTTTGAAATAACCAGAATTTTCCAGTGAATGAAGTGGAAAGGATTTAAATGGAAATAATCTTCGAAATATTTCGATATTGGATTCCGTAATTATACAGATATGGTTGTGGAATTTGGAAGATACAGATATTGGTATTCCCAATACGATATTCGTTGGTTTTACAATTTGATATTGAATATAAGCCGATATAGTTTCTATTAAGAGCCTTGAATTAAATATCAAATTGGATTTTGGGTTTGTCGTGAATGGTGTCTTTATTAACACTATTCTTAAACCCAATTGAGAAAAGGATAAATCTTTTACCCAAGATGTAATGAAGTTTTCCAATTAATTAATATAATTGGATGAAAGATGATTTTGGGTTCATTGTGAATGTTGTTTTAAATAACATTTGTTCTTAAAACTCAATTAATAGTGAAGATATGATTTGGAATTTATAAATCTTTTTATTAAGATTTAATGGAAAATTTCCAAAGTAAAGTTTTCCAAATTAATACATTAAATTGGAATTGAATGGAATTCAATTTAATAATAATCGAAATGAGCTTCTTTGAATGAAGACCATTACTATTATGGAATTTTAAAGGCTTTGCCGTCATTCCATTTGTATTATTAGTCTGATACGGAAAATTATATCAATTATATATATATATTGATCTGTTTTCCGTGAAGATTCCATAGTTAATGGAAGATGATTTGAGTTTATCGTGAACTGTTTTTTAAATGACATTGGTTCTTTAACCCAGGTAAAGGCCGGATTAATTTCCTAAAATTTGGATAATCATTAAGTAATGTTTTGAGATTAAAACCGAACGAGATTTTTAATGAATCTTTAAGTAGATTAAAATGAGAATGGGATAATTAAATTTACCGAATTCATGAAATGATCGAGAATGGAGTACCGCCAGTTTTACTCTAGGCAATAATTAAATCTTTAATTAGATTTGAACGTGAAATGTTAATCAAATTTACCAATAAAATCGTGGGTGTTAGATATGGAATACTACCGGTTTTGCTCCATGGGATGAATAGGTTGGGATTGGGATAAAATAATAAATGATTACTTCGTTAAAGCTCGATAATCCCGACTAGTTAATAAACCTTGATTTGGTTTAGAATTGTTCAAGGATAAAATCTTTTAAAATTGATATCCAAAGGAAGAGTAAAGAATAAGTTTAAAAGAATTTATCTTTGATAGAATTAATGGGAACCTTTCCCTAAGATGTGAATATTCGAATAAAAGAATATTCTGAATTGGAATGAGGTGTATGATGTGTTTTTATAGCACTTGATTATTGATTATAAAACACGCAAGTTATTCAGAAAGACTGGGTTTATCCCATTCTGAATAACTAATACAATGACTAAAAGTCGACAATAAAGATGGTGGTTGAAGACCGGAGGTCTTCACATCGTTTGGATTATTAGTGATGTCTTGATTGGGTTGTACACCAAAGACAAGGTAGTAAGTGGTGATCGTCCAGACGTACTTGGAGATCGACTGGATATGCGAGGACCTCTCTCCTGTATTGGACAAATGGGACGAGGAATAAGGTGCCACCGGTTTCGTTCAGGCCTAGAACGGACTTGTAAATAGATGTGTGTCTGACATTGGATTTCATTCTGTATTGATTGATTTCTATTAAATATACATCTGTTTGGTGGTGGAGAATTTATTCTCTTTCTTATCACCCTTCTCTGAGACGTACAAGCTTAGAGGTTATATATTGATAGACATCAGTTGTATGGCATGAATTGTCAATGTGGTATGCTAAGATGCAAATGTTCAAGGCTTTTGTTGAAAATCAAAGTCTTGTGGTTGATGATCAAAGCACGGCTTTAATTAGCTTAGCTTTGTTTATATTATTAATTCATGAGCCTCACAACCCGGTATGAATCTAAAACGGGATAGTGACTACAGGGAGTGCATGCGTTTCTTTCTGGCTAGGAGTGATGTCATGGTATGGAGCCCAGACATTTTAATTATGTGGATGTTGGAAAGCGTGGTACCTCGGATTTGAGTCCCTAATGGCTCTTGATATGGTCGACATACTTACCAGATTTTATGCCCCATAGGGCAGGGAAATGTATTGTTCAGGAATAGCCAATCCACTAAAGTAAGTGTGGATCGGCCATGAAGATCCAGGTGCAGTTGCGGATGAATCCTGAGGCACAAGCTAGAGTACTCAAATTGGAAGGAGCCATCCCTTGCCTTGACTCATGATGGAAATCCAATTTCCAATACGACATCATTCAATTTTAGTTGTAAACCTATATGGTGACATTGTGGCATGGAAGCTCATGTCATTTATGATTGTAACATTTATATTTGAAGTTGTTTGATACTCTATGCACTTATAGTAATATCAAAATGATTTGTTTTAAACGTACCAATCATGTTTGGCTATTATAAGGGAAATCTCTATCCTTCAGCTTGTGTCGCATTGTGTGATGGGACCTGAGTCTTATAATAGCTTCATTTTTCAAAAAGCATAGTGTTGTTTTATTTTAAATTGAGATTCATACGGAGTAAACCCAATCCATGTTCTACGGTGTGGTCCCATGATTTCTCAGCTTTTAAACTAAAGATTTAATAACTGTTTTAGTTCTCACACTAGTCACATGACTGAGTCGGAGTTTATTGTTTCTACCTAAACTCTAGGTGCCCATATTTTCCACATGGGCAGCATGTAGATTTGGTTTTCGCAGATATTTCTTTTTCCAGGATCCTAGATTACAGCTGGAGCTATATTCAGAAAGCTTTGTATCCGTATATTTCTTTCAGTTGTGGTAGTTGATGTTTTCCACTGCACATTATATTTATGTATATATTTTCCGCTATTTTGTAATTTAAATCTCTGATATTTTTCTACTGAATATTATTTGAACTCTGTTATATTCTTGTTCTCTGATGGAAATTGTTGTAATAGCAATGAAACGTTCTCATGTTTGTGTTCTGATGAGTGTGTTCTCAAAGCAATCCGGGCTCCTCCGTCTCTTCGGGGATCGAGGAAATCTGGGTCGTGTCATAAATTTAGTACTTTTCGAAATACAATGATTTGCTATAAGGGGAAATTACTAAGTACTAAATGTTATAAAATTAGTTATATATCAAAAGAAAGTTTTACGAATGGATTTTATATAAGTTATACAAAATAAAATTTAAAAGAAATCAAGATTTATAAAAGGATTTTCTAATACAAATCTATAAAAAGATTTTACAACGAGTTCCAGATTTATAAACAAGTTTTATAACTGAGATTTCAAGCGTTCAAACTTAACAAAGCTTATAATTAAAAAAATTAAAGTCTGTATAAACAAAGATTTCATAACAAAATAAGCTTTATAATGATTTCTAATTGTTTTCACAACAAGTTTAAGAATTGACCTACAAACTTATAAACATCTTATGAATGATTTTATAACCCAGAAATACAAATTTACAAAGCTTATATATTTAAACAAGAACTTATAAATGATTTGAGTTGATTTGCAAGCTAATTTCTAGATAATCTGATTTATTATTAAAAAAATTATAATATTTGAATTATTCAAATCTTAACATATTTTGAATTTATAGTATTCTGATTTGACTTCTATAGAATTCCAAATACAGAACTTGTAATGAATCGACATTTTCCCGATCCTGGTTATCGATACAAATACCATATCGACTAATCAAACACCAAATAAAAAAAAACAGATCATTAATAGTAAAAAGTTAGAGGGTGAGAAATAGAAAGAAATATTAAAATAGAAGAAGAAGAACATAAACACAACATAGAGTTTCACATCTCATCTGAATAAAATATAATATATAACAACTTTCGAAATACCTAAACTTCTTGTCTGCCCGTACAAATTTGGGCACCCAAGAGTTTAGGATAAACAAAACAAAATAAACTCTGGATCAGTCATGGGACTAGTGTGTAAACTCCAACCACTTGGTTTAACTTATAAAAATCCTTTTCAAAAGAAAAGATAATCGTAAGACCAATCCACACATAAACACAGATGGTTTTTACCTTATGATAATCCAAAACATTATTTAAAATCAATACTTTTCTGACACTATAATAGTGTCTAAAACAAGTAAATAACAATCTAGCAGAACGCTTGCATTTCACGCTCTACGTATATAGTATACAATCAAAACCGCGTGCTCTTATTGGAAAATGGATTCCAACTGGCAAGGTATGGGACCACCTTCCGAAAGTTTATCTCTAGAGAGGAATACATCGGGTTCAAGAAGAACATCTTGCAACCCAGGATAAACATGACCGACCCCTCACTTCGCTTAAGAGTACCGAATGAATTGTCACCAACGATTGGGATCAGCAACCGTTCCGAAGCACAACAGCAATAAAACAAAGAAGCAAAAAGATTTACTCTAGTTCAGGTGACAATATACCCTACTTGGGTGCAACCCACTTAGCCATGCAACCTACCCGATTTTATACCATTTCCCGGCTGCGAGGCTTGAGGTTACGATTACTTGCCTTTCATTGATAACACAATCACTTAGAATGCCACATTATCAGATCCGTTAATCACTAATTGATTTGCATAAAGTTATTCTGGATATTATGCTAAGAGAATAAATTCTCCTCCACCAGATGTATATTTGTATAGAACAACTTATGCGATCATTGGAAATACTCTATCAGACATTCATCTGTACACGTTCGTTCTGGGATTGAACAAAACGGAAGGCACAATTTCCATTAATCCATCTTAGGAAATTTCAACGTAGGATTAACAGAAAAAGCCCTTGCACTTTACTCCTTCTTCGATTTGTCTTCATATAATCTGATTTGCAACGCTACTACCAATACATAATGGTTCTCAAAGAATAATCCAACCGATCTCTCCATATTGACAGTGATATTGGCAAATACTTCTATAGTTGGTTATTTAACTATTGAAGAAAAACAAACATCCATCCAAAGCATCAAACAATCACTAGGCCCCTTAATTAATATTTTACCAATATTTGTTAAACAAATATTTTCAACAATCATCTTGGTCTTTTTCGCTATGTGAAAAATATTTCCATATATCACCTTCTATTATTTCCTATACTTAGAAAATATTTTCTATTTATGATTGGAGAACATTCCAATTACTTATCTCTTTCACGACCATTCATTTTTATACTCAGGAAATATTTAATATTATATTTCCAAAATTCCACTTATTTGGGTTAAAATTAATGTTGTGTAAAACATCATTACGACAACCCAAATTACTGCATTCAACTAAATCTTATTCAACATTGATCTTCGAGACCGAATCTTGCTATTTATCGGTTAATAATGAAATCAATCAAGTTCGGGTATAACTATCTCTCAGACCTTGACTGGATAACATTCTTAACTTCAAAACAGAAAAGACTACTTATCACGAATACTCAACACCATAAAAACCATTTATTTATTTTTAAACCATGTATACGTTTCTCTTACTATTTTTACCTGATTTAATTATAAATAAATTTCCTTTTCGTTTATAATATTCTATTTTAAGTTCATTTCCTTATCGAATTCTATATATATATATATATATATTGATTTCTAGTTATCAAATTTTCTTAAAATATTCTAACCCCTTAAATTTTTGGAAAATTTCGCCAGCAACTCCTTTGTACTGGTCAAAAGCTCAAACTCCAACTCGCCTCTCTAGGCCCTTTCCATTCAAAAAGAAAAACAAAAAAGGCAAGCGGCTTGCCGATTTGGTGCATAAAATATCATTTTGAATTTAAACGTGTACCTTTTTGTCAGGCACTCAAATTATCATCTTCATATACTTCATTCCATACCTGCCTAACCCATATACGTCCATTCCCAATTTATTTTAACTCAATTCGCTAATTTTTCGTTAATTAGCTATTTTGCCTATTTCACTTTCCATTTGAACATATCACATTCAAATATATTTTTAACTTTCTTATAACCAATCGACCTCCATTTACAATTCAAGTGTAATATTTGATTTCCAATATAATTTACAAACCCTTTTACTTATCCAAAGTCCAATTTCGATTCAAAATTCCATTAACTAATTATTCTTCAAATTAGTTAATTCTATTCAATATTTAAAAATATGATTTTTGTTTCAAAAATCATTTCATTTACACAACTTGAGTTCGTATTTATTTTATAACTAAAATCTGGATTTTTCTAATGGAAATTCGGATTTTTATTTACTTAAAATCCTTTTATTTATTTAAATAAACTGTTATGGTTTAATAATGGTTATGACGCTGTTTTTATGAAAATTTGATTTTGACATAACTCAAAATCTATACGGCGAAATCCAAATTTTTCTCTTCCATTAGTAAAAAATTATCAAATCGGTCCTGACTATTCTTGTTTCAAAAAATTCCGACTTAAATAGAGTCTTATATACTCAATTGAAGTTCGAAACGCCAATTACTAACTATCGCACTGCGGCGAGTTCGTTTAATTATATTTAAATATAAATGGTTTAAACGTCATTTATTATAAATTTCAATCTCATTTTTATATTATTTTTCATATAAATTTAAACTGTTTTCCAAATCTAACTTAATATTTCTGATTATCCTTAATCATCGATTATTTCATAACTTCATTATAGATTATTTATAATACAATCTTTTATAATAAATCTTAGTTCCTTTATAAATGAATTATTTATAAAATTAGATACAATTGAATTCTAATTATAAATTTGTTGGATTTTTCTCATTTTAATTTATATTTCGAATTCCGGAATAAAATTAATCATTCTAGTTCAAATCGTTTTCCAATTCACTTTTAAATTCATACTTGAATTTAAAATCTAATTATCTTATGATAATTTATTCATTATATATATAAACACTATTTACAAATTTTCTTGTTTTATATATTTAAACAGATTCCATTTCAAAATCTATTTAAAACCAAAATATTATTTTGGAATATTTTATTTATTATAACCTATCTATATAAATATTGAATCTATTTTCATATTTTATTATAGTTTCTATCTAATACAATTTAAATATCCTATTTGGGAATAATTTATTTTTATAAATCCGACATAGTTGAATTCAAACATAAATCCTATGGATTTATTCAATTTCATTCACATTCTGAATATAAGAATATATTTCATCCTTTACTATTTTAAGCGATTCTCATTTTAAATTCACATTTGAATTTAGACTTCCCAAATTATCCAAATGATAATTTTTCCATTTTCATTTATACACACACTTTATAAATTCACTTAAATCTCCCACATTATTTAATTTATAAACAACGTTTATATATTCAGTTCAATTCCCACGTTATTTAATTTATAAACATCGTTTATAATTTCAATACTTCAATTTCCTATATTATTTAACTTATAAACATCATTTATAAATTCTATACTTGTTTTATTTATTCAAAACAAGTTAATATCTTTAAATCCCATTCGAAATTCAAATTCTATTTAAAAAAATAGTTTTTTCTGTTTAAATCTCAAAATTCCCTTTCACGATATTTTTATAAGTCAACATTTAGGCCCAGTGATAATTAAACATTCAAAAAAAACCAATTATCAATTATAGGTTTTCTACACATCATATATGATAATATATATATGAAAACAAACAAATAATAATATTTTTGTGCAATCCAGTTGGATCCCTCCAACTTGTTTCCCTGCATCCATAGATGTTAGCCAACATAAATAATACTCATCCTGCTTCAAGGCAAGATATCGTGGTATAAAAGGTTATCCACTATCATACTGTGGGGCGCATATGGTCATCCGCTAATGATACTACGGGCATTTGCTAATGGTACTGCGGAAAATATCCAACCACCAATATGTATATAATATCCACAAACACCAAGCCTAAATAACTAATATATTTATAATAGCCACAAAAATATTTAAATGCATCCAAACAACCAACAAACAATATATAATTTTTTTGAAACAAAATCCAGAGAGTGAGTTTACTCACCTGATTTTTTTATAGTCGAAATTGTTATTTGTTTTCGATTAAATTAAACTGATGTTTAATTTAACCGAAAATCTCAGCTGCCTCCATATCATTCCAAATCATTGTCATTGCGAAGCTTTTCCAATACAAATCCAGCGTAATCAATTTCATTTGATTCTGGAAATGTATATGAAGGTCATATATTTTATAATTTAACCATATATACATGATAAATTTAATTTGAATTAAATTACTATCATAAACCCTACCGCATTAACTATTTGATTTAATGATAAAAATGAAAACCTAACCTTTCCTTAATTTCATACTCAAATGATTAGTTAACAATTTAGTTTACTACACTTGCTAAATTTATTGGTTAATATAGATATATTTGATCAGCAACTGATTTTATAATTTAATTTCCATAAAAATAAATAAATTTAAAAATCAGAATCTACTTTAAATCCTTCTCTTTCCTTGTCTTCAAAAATGTTGCTCCAGGAAATTAACCCTAATAGTTCGAACCCTTCGGTTATCTATTCGAAATTTTCGCTGCTACTTCACAGTAGCTATCCCATCCTTTTTCGTGACTTATATCTTTACAAAATCCTACCGTAGCTCTTCTCCCTTTTTCTGTCGAACGCGACTCCTGTTGGTGCTCAGATTTGCTCCAATCCACGAACATGCCACTCCCAAACCCATTGCCAAGAAAAGAAAGAGCTCAGTTTAAACCGAATAACCCCAAAATTCGCTTCCCAAAATAATCACGCCTCATCATCTTGCCATCAAAGACTGTCCTTCCTCCTTCAGTGATGATGAACCACCGACAACCCTAACTCGCGACTTCAGTATCCGCTCGCACAATAAATAAAAGTATTATGCGACTATCAGAAAGATCACGAACCCCTAATTGGCGCTGCTAACAACTTCGAACATCCTTCAAATCGTCGGCGCTCCCTTCCAGTCATTGAATCTTAATGATTTGATTTGAACTTTTTTTTTAATTGACGAAGAGGACTAGTTGGAGAAATAGACGGAACAGTAGTTCAATTTTTCTTGCAAACGAAAGAGAAAATTGAGGAGGGTATCGCAGTTCCCATTTGATTTATAAATGCAAGCAGAATTGAGAAAGGAAATAGATTGAGGTCGGCCATTTTTTCCATTTGTTCGAAGTTTTAAGTTAGGTTTTTAGAGGAATTGAAATCAAAGGAATTAAGGAAGGGGATGTGTGCGAATTTATAATTGAAGAATGCCCTAGGAATTAAGGAACTGGCACGCTTTTAGGCTGCTTAGATTACAGTACAGGGACGACATGATTTAATTTTTAGGGTACTTGCATTGTACTTGCCTCGTTTAGCTTAGGAATGAAGGAATAATAATTTTATTTATTTTAGTTCGAACTGAACCGGTACGATTTAAATCATTACGTGCTTTCGAGTTCCTATTTGAATGCAATAACTGCCATTCCTAGGGTTTTATCACAACCCGGAACACACTGGAACAGATTTTGTAACAACCCGCATTCTACGCATCGGGGGACCGTAGGATATTTATTTCTTTCCAATATGAAGTCGTATGGTCATGTAACTTTGGGAAACAATCATTATAGTCATTTTCCATGTTCATGATTTTTGCCGATTTTTAAATGACCGTTTTGCCCCTAGCTGATCTTGTTTCGGCCATAACTTTTGATTGGAAAGGAATTTTGACCTGAAACCACTTCCATTAGATTCGTTTGATGGTTTACCTTTCCATAGAGTGGTCACATGTGAGAAACGGACTTACCGTTTGGGAGATATGACTGAAATAAGGTTTGGAAGGTGAAAAACTGCTTAACTGAGCCAAATAGGGTGATTACTGAATGGGCCCATAACCCATTTCGGGATTAGGGTTATGGGGAGGCTGAAATGAGTTAGGTTTTCATTCCATTTCAGTTTTCTAGCTTCCACTTACCTCTTAGAAACCCTAAAAATGGCCTCCAACCTCAAAATCACCTCCAAATCACCTTCTAATCAAGGATTAAGCTTAGCAACATCAAATCAAGGGAGACCTTCACCAAATCAACATTAGAGCTGCTGTTTAGTATTGGGATTCGCACCAAATCAGAGTTTTATTTCAGATTTAAGTTCTATTTGTGGCTAAGGTGAGTGATTTGCATAGTTCCTCACTAATCATAGCTAATTAAGGGTAATTAGTACTAATTAGAGAATTTAAACATGATAAAATTCGGGGAAAATATTTATAAAATTCAAAATGATGTCTTAGACCTCTGATATGAATTTGGGTTAATTTGGTTAAGTTTTGCTAATCATATCATTAGTTTCACCTAAACATGCTTAAGGGAAAATATGGGGTTTTGGCTAGGTTTGATCCATTTTAACCTATCATATTGATGTTTTGGTGTTTGAGGTCACTTCTACTTGTTGCTATGACTTTGTGGTATGCTTTGTGATTGATTAGAATACTTAGAATGGTTGAAAACGCCGTCGAATGGCGTAAACCACTTGCTGGAAAAGTTGCAGAAAAACAGTGCAGGCTTTCGGATCGGATCGGATGGATGGGCTCGGACCGGGCAAAGTATCACCGAACCGAACCGAAGCTTGACACAAGAGAGAGTGGCAAAAAGGAAGGCCACCATTATATGAACCGGATCGGATCGGCCATAGAGACCCAAACCAAATCAATGCTAGACTCTTCCCCACGATCCACCAGAGCACCCGACCCGAACCGCCAGGAGGACCCCGACCTGAACCGGTGGTAGCGACTGGACTCGGAAGTTACGACCCCGACCCGATGTGCCTTGGAGGAGCCCGAACCGAATCGTTAGTAGATGAAGATCACGACCCGATCCAGAAGGGGGCATTGAGGGCCGAACCGAACCGATTGCTAAGAGGGGATCTGAACCGATCCAACGATGACTAATAACCCAAGATGCAAAGGTAGTCCAAATGGGAAGTTAGAGCTCCGGGTCCAGTTGGGAACCAATGGGTTCATTTCATGGTTGGGCTTTGCTGCGGGACGTGTGCTAAGGAGTTGTCGACATTCATAACTTCGATTCACCACTGAAAATGAATGATGGGCTACTTATCAGTGCAGTAGAGTCACTTTGACTCGAGGGGCAAGGTGATGGTAGCAAGACTACGTTATCAGTGCAGTAGAGTCATTATGACTCGAGGGGCAAAGTGATCATAGTAAGACTTTGAGCCAGCGCAGATGGGGTGAATAACTCCATGGGGCAAGTGGACATAGTAAAGGATTGGTAAGGCTATGAGCCAGCGCAGATGGGGTGAATAACTCCATGGGGCTAGTGGACATAGCGAAGGATTAGTGGCTATGTATCAGTGCAGTGAAGCCATTTATGACTTCATGGGGCAAGGTGATCATATCAAAGTATTGAGGTGATCGAAGTGGTGAATATCGTATGCTTTACGCACTGAGTGAGAGACGTGAGGATGGTTGCTAAGCTTGATTTGTTTGCCATCATTATGACATGCACACCCCCACCCCCGTTACCTTTACACTTTTTGAAATGGCACCTTAGAGTGTTGTACAATATGTAGTGCTAACTCTTTGGTTGTAGGTCCAGGTTCAGGTATGGTTTAGTATACCTGTTATTGTTCTGTTTAGATGCTTATCGCTCATACCATACTTTTTGTCTGACCCAGAGTTTTATGTCTCTTCTTATTACTCTGGGTGCTCACACGAGCAGACTAGAGACAGGTTAGCTGGTGATGCGCGAGTAGCTGATTCGGAGGCAAGCAGGAGGCTTCCACATATGATATATAGATATTCTCCTTGTGTCGTTGGTGGTCGCTACTTGGGCATTAGTAGTGCACCTCATTTATCTTGCTTTTGCTTTTTGAGACAGTTTGAAAAAGTTGTAATAATGTTGGCTTTGGATCATAAGCTGTACTTGGATTTTCCGCTGCTATGTTAGTTTATTTTCAGCTTATGCACTGTCTCACCTGTTTTATGTCAAGTATGTTGTTATTATATTTTATCCTATGCGCTGTGAGACATTCTACAGGTTCCTTGTTGGTTTATTCTCTCCTTTCCTTTCTTTGGCGACCGTTCCGTGCTAACTGGACATGTGTACAACGCACTTTTGGAGTAAATGTCGGTTGGTGCGGGGCGGGCCGTCACACTTGGTATCAGAGCTCTAGGTTGCGTAGTTAACCTAAGGAAAGACACTAGGGAGAGATAGTACGCGTATGAGAGCTCGTATTTGTGATTACTTTAGTTTTCAAAAACTATATATATATATATATACTATTAGTAGTATAAGAATGAAGTCGTACTGCACTAGCACCACTATGGGGTCGTTAATCGTTTTCTCTTTACAGATTTAACGATGAGTAGAGACACCAGGGGTGCTGGTAGAGGGACCAATCATGGGAATGCTCCTGACATGAGGACAATGTTCACTAACTTCATGAGGGAGATGCTTAGGGATGTTCAGGGGGCAGTTCTCAATCCCGGAAATGGTGGTGGTCCAGTAGTGCAGGCGCCTAGGGTCGATTTCGCCAAGTTGTGCAAGGATTACACTAACCTTGGTGGGAAGCCGTTCCACGGAACAGAGTCGGCCACAGATGTCCAGGATTGGTTGGATAGCTGTGATCGTATCTTCGATGACTTGGGTATCGAGGATGCGATGAAGAGAAGGCTAGCGTCTCGTCAGCTGCAAGGGCGAGCGATGAGTTGGTGGAATGCCATTAGAACAGCTACTCCAGAAGATCAGGTTACTTGGGATCAAGGCTCGCTTTAGCGAGAAGTTCATTCCAGCTGCCCATAAGTCAGTGTTGTTTAAGAGATTCTTGGAACTCAAGCAGAATGGTAGGGCAGTCTCTGACTATATTGCTGAGTTCGACACTTTGTCGAAGTATGGACTATCTCTTATCGATACTCCTGAGAAGAAGAATGAGAAGTTCATTACTGGGTTGGATGGATACTTGGGGGAAAGGCTTATCAACCACATCGATGAGACTTTTGAATCGATTATGGGGAAAGCTTAGAGATCAGAGAGTCTTTACCCTAAGCCAAAGACCGAGGTTGCATCTGCAGAAGGGCCAAAGCCGCAAGCAAGCGGTGGAGGTAAGAATAACTCTCAGAACAAGAGGAAGCAGAACCAATCTAAGGATGGCCAGAAAAGTGCAAGAAAGATGTTGAGTGCTTCAGCTGTGGTAAGAAGGGCCATTATGCTAAAGAATGTCGGGCCAAGCCAGCGGAAAGGAAGTGCTACAACTGTGGCCAAGTGGGACATCATAAGGATAAGTGTCAACAACCTCTTAAGGAGAAGCAGATGGTGAAATCATATGCCCTTAATGCTATTCCTTCTTCGTCAAATGCCCCAACTGCGGCGGAGAAAGGAAAGAATGTCGTCATTCAAGGTATGCTTTCTATTTATGATGTACCAGTTCGAGTTTTGTTTGATACTGGGGCTTCCCGTTCCTTCATATCTAGTGACCTGGTGGATAGGTTGGGACTGGAACCCGAGATAGTCGATAGACCATTGGTTGTGACGAACCCGATTGGTGGTTCGACTAACCTTAGTATGATTTCCCGAAATTTGGTCTTATCGAGTCATGGATGTGTGTTTATTTGTGATTGCTTTGTTTTGGGCTTTACTGGGTATGGCATTATATTGGGGGTCGATTGGCTCCAAAGATACGGGGTGGTGGTAGACTGTGAGGGCTTTTTGGTGACAGTTAGGGCGGATGATGGGCGGAGGGTAGTGTTTGGTAGTCTACCTAGTGATGGGGTAATGGCTAGTTTTATAAATTCCCTCGACATCCCGCATGATGAGTTGTCAAAGGTGCCCGTGGTTGGCCAGTATCCGGACGTCTTCAAGGAGGTGACTGGGCTTCCACCACACCGAGAGATTGAGTTCCGTATTGATTTATTGAAAGATGCCAGACCTATAGTGATGCCACTTCGTCGTATGGCACCAAGGGAGCAGCGAGAGCTCGAGGTACAAGTCAGCAATCTTTTGAAGAAGGGGTTTATTAGAAGAAGTGTCTCCGAGTGGGGAGCACCAGTTGTGTTTGCCACTAAGGCAGATGGTTCCCTTCGGTTGTGTGTGGACTATCGCGAGTTGAATAAGGTGACGTGGAAGAATAAGTATCCTCTACCGTGGATAGATGATTTGTTTGATCAACTGGAAGGAGCAAGAGTGTTCTCCCAGTTGGACCTCGTGACAGGATTTCATCAGCTCCGAGTAGCAGATGAGAGTGTTTCAAAAACGGCATTTAGGACGCCGTCTGGATTCTATGAGTGGTTGGTTATGCCATTTGGGTTGACCAATGCACCAGCATACTTTGTGGATCTTATGAATCAAGTATTCAGAGATCAGTTGAATAAGTTTGTTTTTGTGTTCGTAGACGATATCCTTGTTTACTCGAGGACAGAGGAGGAACACAAGGGACACTTAAGGATAGTGATGGAGGTGTTGAGGAAACACCAATTGAAAGCGAAATTCTCTAAGTGTCACTTCTGGAGGAGGGAAGTGAGATTCTTGGGCTATATTGTTTCAGAGAATGGTATTGCTGTGGACCCTGCGAAGGTGGCTACGGTACAGGATTGGCCTACGCCCAAGAATGCAACAGACGTAAGAAGCTTCTTGGGGTTAGCTGGATATTATCGTAAGTTTATCCAGGACTTCTCCAAGATAGTGGCACCGTTGACTCAGTTGACTAAGAAGAATCAGGCCTTCGTCTGGGACGGAGTGTGTGAGAATGCATTCAAGAGTATAAAAGAAAAGTTGACGCGTGCGCCAGTGCTTGTCATTCCTAAAGGGAATGAGGAAATGACGGTATTCACAGATGCTTGTGGTACCGGACTAGGTGCTGTATTGATGCAAGGAGATAGGGTTGTAGCTTATGCTAGTCGGCAACTAAAGCCACATGAGAAAAGGTACCCTACCCATGATTTGGAACTAGCAGCAATCGTGTTTGCGCTGAAGATGTGGAGACATTATCTCTTGGGAGAAAGATTTGAGTTGTTTACCGATCATAAATCGTTAAAGTATCTCTTCCCTCAGAAGGATCTGAATCTCCGTCAGCAGAGATGGTTAGTGTAACGGCCCGCCTCGCACCAACCGACATTCCCCCCAAAAGTGCGTTGTACACATGTCCAGTTAGCACGGAACGGGTCGTCAGAAGGAAAGGGAAGAAGGGAATTAACTAACGAGGAACCTGTAGAATGTCTCACAGCGCATGGAATAAAATATAATAATAACATACTTGACATAAAACAGGTGAGACAGTGCATAAGCTGATAACTAAAAACCAACATCAACATCAGAGCAGCGGAAATCCAAATACAGCTTATTACAACTTTTCAAATTTACTGTCTCTAAACAAAAGAAAGCTAAAGTAGAAGATGCACCACCAATGCCCAAGCAGTGATCTTCAACAACACAGGGAGAATACTATATATATATTACGTGGAAGCCTCCTGCTCGTCTCCGGATCATCTACCCGTGCATCACCAGCTAACCTGTCTCTAGTCTGCTCGTGTGAGCACCCAGAGTAATAAGAAGACACATAAAACTCTGGGTCAGACATAAAGCCTGGTATGAATGATAAGCATCTAAACAGAACAATAACAGGTATACTAAACCATACATGAACCTGGACCTGCAACCAAAGAGTTAGTACCACATACCATACAAGGCTCTAAGGTGCCATAATAGATAGTGTAAAGAATACGGGGGTGGGGTGTGTATGTCGTAATGATGGCAAACAATCAACCATAACAACCATCCTCACATCTCTCACTCAGTGTGTAAAGCATACGATGTCCACCACTGTCAATCACTAGACCCATCGAAGTAGTGACGGAGTTCAACTTGTACAACTACTGCTACTACCAAGCTTACCACATGGAGTCATGACCAAATCTTTACAAATGACCCCACTTCATTGGTTTATAGCCCTTTAGTCGCACCTAGGCCACTGTGGCCTTGAATCCGTTCACGTACCTCCCATACATAGTGATCCAAAGTCATATACATCGATAGCCTCTTGGCACACGTCCCGCAGCAAAGCCCAATCATGAAGCCCACTCATTGGTTCCCAGCTGGATCCTGAGTCAAAGCTCCTCATTTGGACTTCCTTTGCATCTCGGGTTTTGATCGAATTGGAGTTGGTCTTCAAAAGAGTCGTCGCATAGATGTGGTCCTGAATTCGATTCGGTTCGGATATATGCGTATAACACGGTTCGGTTCGGTGCAATGCTCCATGGTGTATTCCTGAGTGCGGTTCGGTTCGGTGATCCTTCCCCTTCAGACGTCGGTTCGGTTCGGATGTCACGCTCCATTCGGTTCAGTTCGTCCCTCCTGCTCCAGCTTGCCTGCTCCGACCCGATCTCGCTCCCTAGTCTACTCCGATCCGATCCTGCTCCATAGCTCCGATCCGATCCCTCTCGCTTGCCTCCTCCGATCCGATCTCGCTCCCTAGCCTACTCCGATCCGATCTTGCTCCATGGCTCTGATCCGATCCTCTGTCCAACTCCAACTCAAAGCAGTGGTCTTCCTTCTTGCCAAACTTCTTTGTGCCAGATTCCAGTTCAGGTCGGATTCCTTGCCCAGCTCCCTACCCGATCCGAGCCCATACCCGATCCGATCCGAAACCCTACACAACTTTCTGCAACTTTTTCAGCAACTTGTTTACGCCATTCGACGACGTTTTCGACCAATCTAACTATTCTAATCAACCACAAATCATTACAAACCATCATAGCAACATAGCAAACTAACCACAAACACCAAAACAATGAGTTTACGTGTCAAAATGGATCAAATATACCCAAAACCCGATATTTTCCCTTAAGCATGTTTAAGCAAAACTAATCATAGGGTTAACAAAACTTAACCAAATTGAACCAAATTTCTACCAGAGGCATAAAATATTATTTTCGAATTTATAGATATTTTTCCAGAATTTATTAGTGTATAAATTCGCTAATCTTCACTAATTACCCTTAATTAACTGTAATTAGTGTCAAAACAATGCTAATCACTCACCTTGGCCACAAATAAAATTCTCAGCACTAGAACCTTGCTGATTTGGGTGAATACTGATGTCTAACAGCAGCTCTAAAATTGCTTTCGTGATTTCTCTCCTTAATTTGATGTAGATTAAGCCAAAACTTGATTAGAAAGTGATTTGGGGATGTTTCTAGATGTTGGCAGCCATTGTTAGGGTTCAAGAATGAAAGTGGCGGCTGAAAGAAATGTTTTCTAACCCTAATCAGCCCCTATACATCTCAAATCCCGAAATCCCCTTTGGGCCTAGCTGCTAATTACCCGATTAAGCCTAATTAAGCTGTTTTTCACTATCTGATACTTGTTTCAGCCATATCTCCCAAACGGTGAGTCCGTTTGGCTAATGTGACCACTCTACGGAATTGTAAACCATCATCCGAAGCCAATGGAAGTGGTTTCAGGTCAAAATTCCCTTTCAGTCAAAAGTTATGGCCAAAACAGTGCCAACTAGGGGTAAAATGGTCATTTACAAATTGGGAAAAATCATGAACATGGGAAATGACTCCAATAGTCGTCTCCCAAAGTTACATGACCATACGTCTTCGTGAGTGAAAGAAATAAATATTCTACGATCCTATGATACGTAGAATGCGGGTCGTTACACTCTCCCCCCCTTAAGAAATTCCGTCCCCGAAATTCCTTAACCCAAGACATACAAAAGATCCTGCATGCCTAACAGCCACATACAACAATCAAACATGCAAAACAAGCAAACAAGCCTACCCTAGCATGAGGAAAACTAAATCGAAGTCAAAATCTTACCAGGCAAAGAGTTCTGGATATGTCTGCCTAATGTTCTCCTCTGTCTCCCAAGTACAATCATTCTCGTCCTCGCCCCACTGAACCTTGACTAGCTTCACCGCCTTCCTTCGAAGTTGCTTCATGTCGTGCTCGACAATACGGGCCGGCTTGCGGTTCCCAACCGCCTCGGGTTCTACTTCGAAGTCCTCTAACTGATCAGGTGAAATAGTCATATCTGGGTCGTGAACGAACTTCCTTAGTTGGGAAACATGAAATACGTTGTGAACTCCCGCCATCTTCTCGGGTAAGCCGACTTTATATGCCAAATTCCCGACTAGTTCAAGAACAGGGAATGGGCCAACAAATCTTGGTGCCAACTTGCCTCTCTTGCCAAATCGTATTACGCTCTTCAACGGAGAAATCTTGACAAACACCAAGTCACCAACAGAGAATTTTAAGTCTCTTCTCCTCTTATCGGCATAACTCTTCTGCCTATCTTGGGCAGCCTTCATTCGTTGTTGAATGATCTTGATCTTATCTGAAGTTTCCCTCACCACATCTGGTCCTAGCATAAACTTCTCGCCAGTCTCTATCCAACATGATGGTGAGTTGCATGGTCTTCCGTACAAAGCTTCAAACGGAGCCATCCCGATACTGGATTGGTAGCTATTATTATATGCAAACTCTACTAGATGCAAATGGTCATCCCATGATCCACCAAAATCCAGTACACAAGCTCTCAGGAGGTCTTCCAATATGCGATTCACCCTCTCCATATGACCATCGGTCTGAGGATGATATGCGGTACTGAGATGTAGCTCTGACCCTAGAGCCTCTTGTAAGCTCTTCCAAAATTCACTAGTGAACAACGGGTCTCGGTCACTCACAATGCTTTTAGGTACTCCATGAAATCTCACTACCCACTTCATATACAATTCTGCTAACTTAGCTGCCGTTCTGGTCGATTAGACTGGTATAAATCTTGCACTTTTAGTCAATCGATCCACAATTACCCAAATGCTACCATGTCCCGATCTAGTCCTTGGTAAACCATCGATGAAATCCATCGAGACTTGCTCCCATTTCCATTCGGGAATTTCTAATGGTTGCAATAACCCACTAGGCTTCTTTTGCTCGGCTTTAACTAGCTGGCAATTCATGCACTTGGATATAAACTTCCCAACGTCTCTTTTCATCCCTTCCCAGTAGTAGGTCTGCTTCTTATCTCGATACATCTTGTTACCACCGGGGTGTATAGTCAGTTTTGAGTGATGACATTCTCTAAGCACTTCATCTCTCAATCCATTGACATTGGGTACAACAAGCTTTCCACCCTTTCTAAGCCATCCATCTCGATCAAGCCCATACTTGTTCATCTCCTTATCGATACCCATCTCTAACTTGGAGATGATTTCCAATAGGTTAGGATCGTCCCTCTGGCTAGAGCCGATCCGCTCAATCAAAGTGGGTCTGATCGTCAAACTTGCTAACATTTCTGGATCCAATTCGCACTTTGGTCGGAAATCATACCCAGCGATGTACTCCAGTTGCTTCCATTCTAGAAACATAGCCCCTAAACTGGCATGTCTCCTACTCAATGCATCAGCCACCGCATTGCCCTTTCCCGGTGTATATGCGATGTCAAAATCATAGGAAGCCAAGAATTCTAACCACCTTTGTTGCCGGAGATTTAGATCCTTCTGGGAGAAGAGATACTTCAACGACTTATGATCTGTAAACAGCTCAAATCTTTCTCCCAAGAGATAGTGTCTCCACATCTTTAACGCGAACACGATCGCTGCCAATTCTAAGTCATGGGTAGGGTATCTTCTCTCGTGCGGTTTCAATTGCCGACTTGCATAAGCTACAACCCTACCACCTTGCATCAATACAGCACCCAGTCCGGTACCACAGGCATCCGTGTATACCGTCATCTCTTCATTCCCCTTAGGAATGACCAACACTGGTGTGCATGTCAACTTGTCCTTTAGACTCTTGAATGCATTCTCGCACCTTTCATCCCAGACAAAAGCTTGATTCTTCTTGGTTAACTGGGTCAATGGTGCTGCTATCTTGGAGAAACCTTGAATAAACTTACGATAATATCCAGCTAATCCCAAGAAACTTCTTACATCTGTTGCATTCTTGGGCGTAGACCAATCTTGCACCGTAGCCACCTTCGTAGGATCCACGGCGATACCAATCTCTGAAACAACATGGCCCAAGAACCTCACTTCCCTCTTCCAAAAGTGACACTTAGAAAACTTTGCTTTCAATTGGTGTTTTCTCAACACCTCCATCACTATTCTTAAATGTTCCTTGTGTTCTTCCTCTGTCCTCGAATAGACCAAAATATCATCAACGAAAACAAGGACAAACTTATTCAACTGATCTCTGAATACCCTATTCATAAGATCCACAAAATATGCTGGGGCATTGGTCAGCCCGAATGGCATGACCAACCACTTTTAAAATCCAGACGGCGTCCGAAATGCTGTTTTAGCTATACTCTCAGCTTCCACTCTAAGCTGATGAAAACCTGTCGCGAGATCCAGCTGAGAAAATACTCTCGCGCCACTCAACTGATCGAACAAATCATCTATCCGCGGTAGAGGATACTTGTTCTTCCTCGTCACTTTATTCAACTCGCGGTAGTCTACACACAAATGAAGGGAACCATCCGCCTTGGTGGCAAACGCAATTGGTGCTCCCCATTCAGAAACACTCCTTCTGATAAATCCTTCTTCAAAAGATCGCTGACTTGCACCTCGAGCTCTCGCTGCTCCCTTGGTGCCATACGACGAAGTGGCATCACTATAGGTCTGGCATCTTTTACCAAATCAATACGGAACTCAATCTCTCGATGTGGTGGAAGCCCGGTCACTTCTTCGAAAACATTCGAATATTGACCAACCACGGGCAAACCTGACAACTCACTATGCGGAATGTCGAGGGAGTTTAGAAAAATAGCCAATACCCCCTCACTGGGTAGACCACCAAACACTATCCTCCGCCCATCATCCGCTCTAGCTGTCACCAAAAAGCCCTCATAGTCTACCACCACCCCGTATCTTTGGAGCCAATCTACTCCCAAAATAATGCCAAACCCAGTAAAGACCAAAACAAAGCCATCACAAACAAACATGCATCCATGACTCGATAAGACCACATTACGACAAATTATGCTAAGGCTAGTCGAACCACCAATCGGGTTCGTCACTACTAAAGGTCTATCGACAATCTCGGGCTCCAATCCCAACCTATCTACCAGGTCACTAGATATGAAAGAACTGGAAGCTCCGGTATCAAACAAAACTCTAACAGGAACATCATAAATAGAAAGCATACCTTGAATGACGACATTCTTTCCCTTCTTCGCCGCAGTTGGGGCATTCGACGAAGAAGGAATAGCATTAAGGGCATATGCTTTCACCATTTGCTTTTCTTTGGGGGGTTACGGACACTTGTCCTTGTGATGTCCCATTTGGCCACAGTTGAAGCACTTCCTATCCGCTGGCTTGGCCCGACAATTACTAGCATAATGGCCCTTCTTACCACAGCTGAAGCACTCAACATCTTGCTTATTCTTTTTCTTCTGACCATCCTTAGTCTGACTCTGCTTTCTCTTATTCTGGGAACCACCCTTGCCTCCACCACTTGCTTGTGGTTTTGGCTCCTCTGCAGATGCAACCTTAGTCTTCGGCTTAGGGTAGAGACTTTCTGATCTCAATGCTTTCCACACAGTCGATTCTAATGTCTCATCGATGTGGTTAATATGCCTTTCCCCCAAGTACTGATCCAAACCAGTTATGAATTTCTCATTCTTCTTCTCGGCAGTATCAATAAGAGATAACCCATACTTTGACAAAGTATCGAATTCAGCAATATACTCCGAGACAGCTCTGCCATTCTGCTTGAGCTCCAAGAATTTCTTAAACAGCACTGACTTCTGAGCAGCTGGAATGAACTTCTCGCTAAAGCGGACCTTAAACTGCTCCCAAGTAATCTGATCTTCGGGGGTAGCTGCCTTTATAGCATTCCACCAATTCATTGCCCGCCCTTGCAGCTGACGGGACGCTAGTTTTCTCTTCATCGCATCCTCGATACCCAAATCCTCGAAGATACGTTCGCAACTATCCAACCAATCCTGAACATCCGTGGCCGACTCCGTTCCGTGAAACGGCTTCCCACCAAGACTAGTATAATCCTTGTTCAGCTTGGCGAAATCGGCCCTAGGCGCCTGCACTATTGGACCACCACCATTTCCACCATTGGGAGCTGCACTCTGCACATCCCTAAGCATCTCTCTCATGAGGTCAATAAACATCGTCCTCATGTCAGCAGCATTCCCATTATTGGCCCCTCTACCGGTACCTCTAACATATCGGCTCATCGTCAATCTGTAAAAGGAAACGATTAACGACCCCATAGTGGTGCTAGTGCAGTATGACTTCACCCTTATACTAGTAATAGTATATATATAGCTTTTGAAAACCAAAGTAATCACAAATACTGTCTCTCGTATACGTATACTATCTCTCCCTGATAACTTCCCTAGGTTAACTACGCAACCTAGAGCTCTGATACCAAGTGTAACGGCCCGCCTCGCACTAACCGACATTCCCCCCGAAAGTGCGCTGTACACATGTCCAGTTAGCACGGAACGGGTCGTCAGAAGGAAAGGGAAGAAGGGAATTAACTAACGAGGAACCTGTAGAATGTATCACAGCGCATGGGATAAAATATAATAATAACATACTTGACATAAAACAGGTGAGACAGTGCATAAGCTGATAACTAAAAACCAACATCAACATCAAAGCAGCGGAAATCCAAATACAGCTTATTACAACTTTTCAAATTTACTGTCTCTAAACAAAAGAAAGCTAAAGTAGAAGATGCACCACCAATGCCCAAGCAATGATCTTCAACAACACAAGGAGAATACTATATATATATATTACGTGGAAGCCTCCTGCTCGTCTCCGGATCATCTACCCGTGCATCACCAGCTAACCTGTCTCTAGTCTGCTCGTGTGAGCACCCAGAGTAATAAGAAGAGACATAAAACTCTGGGTCAGACATAAAGCCTGGTATGAGCGATAAGCATCTAAACAGAACAATAATAGGTATACTAAACCATACATGAACCTGGACCTGCAACCAAAGAGTTAGTACCACATACCGTACAAGGCTCTAAGGTGCCATAATAGATAGTGTAAAGAATACGGGGGTGGGGTGTGTATGTCGTAATGATGGCAAACAATCAACCATAGCAACCATCCTCACATCTCTCACTCAGTGCGTAAAGCATACGATGTCCACCACTGTCAATCATTAGACCCATCGAAGTAGTGACGGAGTTCAACTTGTACAACTACTGCTACTACCAAGCTTACCACATGGAGTCATGACCAAATCTTTACAAATGACCCCACTTCATTGGTTTATAGCCCTTTAGTCGCACCTAGGCCACTGTGGCCCTGAATCCGTTCACGTACCTCCCATACATAGTGATCCAAAGTCATAGACATCGATAGCCCCTTGGCACACGTCCGCAGCAAAGCCCAATCATGAAGCCCACTCATTGGTTCCCAGCTGGATCCTGAGTCAAAGCTCCTCATTTGGACTTCCTTTGCATCTCGGGTTTTGATCGAATTGGAGTTGGTCTTCAAAAGAGTCGTCGCATAGATGTGGTCCTGAATTCGATTCGGTTCGGATATATGCATATAACACGGTTCGGTTCGGTGCAGTGCTCCATGGTGTATTCCTGAGTGCGGTTCGGTTCGGTGATCCTTCCCCTTCAGACGTCGGTTCGGTTCGGATGTCACGCTCCATTCGGTTCGGTTCGTCCCTCCTGCTCCAGCTTGCCTGCTCCGACCCGATCTCGCTGCCTAGTCTACTCCGATCCGATCCTGCTCCATAGCTCGGATCCGATCCCTCTCGCTTGCCTCCTACGATCCGATCTCGCTCCCTAGCCTACTCCGATCCGATCCTGCTCCATGGCTCCGATCCGATCCTTTGTCCAACTCCAACTCGTAGCAGTGGTCTTCCTTCTTGCCAAACTTCTTTGTGCCAGATTCCAGTTCAGGTCGGATTCCTTGCCTAGCTCCCTACCCGATCCGAGCCCATACCCGATCCGATCCGAAACCCTGCACAACTTTCTGCAACTTTTTCCAGCAACTTGTTTACGCCATTCGACGACGTTTTCGACCAATCTAACTATTCTAATCAACCACAAATCATTCCAAACAGTCATAGCAACATAGCAAACTAACCACAAACACCAAAACAATGAGTTTACGTGTCAAAATGGATCAAATATACCCAATACCCCATATTTTCCATTAAGCATGTTTAAGCAAAACTAATCATAGGGTTAACAAAACTTAACCAAATTGAACCAAATTTCTACCAGAGGCATAAAATATTATTTTCGAATTTATAGATATTTTTCCAGAATTTATTAGTGTATAAATTCGCTAATCTTCACTAATTACCCTTAATTAACTGTAATTAGTGTCAAAACAATACTAACCACTCACCTTGGCCACAAATAAAATTCTCAGAACTGGAACCTTGCTGATTTGGGTGAATATTGATGTCTAATAGCAGCTCTAACCTTGCCTTCGTGTTTTCTCTCCTTAATTTGATGTAGATTAAGCAAAAACTTAATTTGAAAGTGATTTGGGGATGTTTCTAGATGTTGGCAGCCATTGTTAGGGTTCAAGAATGAAAGTGGCGGCTGAAAGAAATGTTTTCTAACCCTAATCAGCCCCTATACATCTCAAATCCCGAAATCCCCTTTGGGCCTAGCTGCTAATTACCCGATTAAGCCTAATTAAGCTGTTTTTCACTATCTGAAACTTGTTTTAGCCATATCTCCCAAACGGTTAGTCCGTTTGGCTAATGTGACCACTCTACGGAATTGTAAACCATCATCCGAAGCCAATGGAAGTGGTCTCAGGTCAAAATTCCCTTCCAGTCAAAAGTTATGGCCAAAACAGTGCTAACTAGGGGTAAAATGGTCATTTACAAATTGGGAAAAATCATGAACATGGGAAATGACTCCAATAGTCGTCTCCCAAAGTTACATGACCATACGTCTTCGTGAGTGAAAGAAATAAATATTCTACGATCCTATGATACGTAGAATGCGGGTCGTTACAATTAGAGTTCTTGGCTTCGTATGATTTTGATATCGCATACACACCTGAGAAAGGTAATGCGGTAGCCGATGCCTTGAGTAGGAGACATGCCAGTTTAGGGGCTATGTTTCTTGAATGGAAGCAACTGGAGTATATCGCAGGGTTTGATTTCAGACCAAAGTGCGAATTGGATCCAGAAATGCTAGCTAGTTTGACGATCAGACCCACTTTGATTGAGCGGATTGGTTCCAGTCATAGGGACGATCCTAATCTATTGGAAATCATCTCCAAGTTAGAAATGAAAATTGACGGTGAGGAGATGAATTTGTATGGGCTTGATCGAGATGGATGCCTTAGAAAGAATGGAAGAATAATTGTACCCAACGTGAATGGTTTGAGAGATGAAGTGCTTAGAGAATGTCATCACTCAAAACTGACTATACACCCCGGTGGTGATAAGATGTATCGAGACATGAGACAGACTTACTACTGGGAAGGGATGAAAAGAGACGTTGGGAAGTTTATATCCAAATGCATGAATTGCCAGCTAGTTAAAGCCGAGCAAAAGAAGCCTAGTGGTTTGTTGCAACCATTAGAAATTCCCGAATGGAAATGGGAGCAAGTCTCGATGGATTTCATCGATGGTTTACCAAGGACTAGATCGGGACATGATAGCATTTGGGTAATTGTGAATCGATTGACTAAGAGTGCAAAATTTATACCAGTCAAATCGACCAGAACGGCAGCTAAGTTAGCAAAATTGTATATGAAATGGGTAGTGAGATTTCATGGAGTGCTTAAAAGCATTGTGAGTGACCGAGACCCGTTGTTTACTAGTGGGTTTTGGAAGAGCTTACAAGAGGCTCTGGGGTCAGAATTACATCTCAGTACCGCATATCATCCTCAGACCGACGGTCAGACGGAGAGGGTGAATCGTATATTGGAAGATCTTTTGAGAGCTTGTATATTGGATTTTGGTGGATCATGGGATGACCATTTGCATCTAGTAGAGTTTGCATATAATAATAGCTACCAATCCAGTATCGGTATGGCTCTATATGAAGCTTTGTACGGAAGACCGTGCAACTCACCATCACGTTGGATAGAGACTGGTGAGATGTTTATGCTTGGACCAGATGTGGTAAGAGAAACCTTGGACAAGATTAAGATCATTCAACAACGAATGAAGGCTGCCTAAGATAGGCAGAAGAGTTATGTTGATAAGAGGAGAAGAGACTTAAAATTCTCCGTTGGTGACTTGGTGTTTGTCAAGATTTCTCCGTTGAAGAGCATGATACGATTTGGCAGGAGAGGCAAGTTGGCACCAAGATTTGTTGGCCCATTCCCAGTTCTTGAACTAGTTGGGAATTTGGCGTATAGAGTTGACTTAGCAGAAAAGATGACGGGAGTTCACAACGTATTTCATGTTTCCCAACTAAGGAAGTTCGTACACGACCCAGATATGACTATTTCACCTGATCAGTTAGAGGACTTCGAAGTGGAACCCGAGGCGGTTGGGAACCGCAAGCCGATTCGTATTGTCGAGCACGATACGAAGCAACTTCGAAGGAAGGCGGTGAAGCTAGTCAAGGTTCAGTGGGACGAGAACGAGAATGACTGTACTTGGGAGACAGAGGAGAGCATTAGGAAGACGCATCCAGAACTCTTCGCCTGGTAAGATTTACTTTGCGATTTAGTTATTCCGCATGCTAGGATAGACTTATTTTGCATGTTTGATTGTTGCTTTATGGTTGATAGGCATGCGGGACCCTTTTGTGTGTTTTGGTTAGGGAATTTCGGGGGCGAAATTTCTTAAGGGGGGAGAATGTAACAACCCGCATTCTACGCATCGGGGGATCGTAGGATATTTATTTCTTTCCCATATGAAGTCGTATGGTCATGTAACTTTGGGAAAGATTCATTAGAGTCATTTTCCATGTTCATGATTTTTACTGATTTTTAAATGACCGTTTTGCCCCTAGCTAATCTTGTTTCGACCATAACTTTTGATTGGAAAGGAATTTTTACCTAAAACCACTTCCATTAGATTCGTTTGATGGTTTACCTTTTCGTAGAGTGGTCACATTTGAGAAACGGACTTACCGTTTGGGAGATATGGCTGAAATAAGGTTTGGAAGGTGAAAAACTGCTTAACCGGGCCAAATAGGGTGATTAGTGAATGGGCCCATAACCCATTTCGGGATTAGGGTTACGGGGAGGCTGAAATAAGTTAGGTTTTCATTCCATTTCAGTTTTCTAGCCTCCACTTACCTCTTAGAAACCCTAAAAATGGCCTCCAACCTCTAAATCACCTTCTAATCAAGGATTAAACTTAGCAACATCAAATCAAGGGAGACCTTCACCAAATCAACATTAGAGCTGCTGTTTAGTATTGGGATTCGCACCAAATCAGAGTTTTATTTCAGATTTAAGTTCTATTTGTGGCTAAGGTGCGTGATTTGCATAGTTCCTCACTAATCATAGCTAATTAAGGGTAATTAGTACTAATTAGCGAATTTAAACATGATAAAATTCTGGAAAAATATTTATAAAATTCGAAATGATGTCTTAGACCTCTGATATGAATTTGGGTTAATTTGGTTAAGTTTTTCTAATCATATCATTAGTTTCACCTAAACATGCTTAAGGGAAAATATGGGGTTTTGGCTAGGTTTGATCCATTTTAACCTATCATATTGATGTTTTGGTGTTTGAGGTCACTTCTACTTGTTTCTATGACTTTGTGGTATGCTTTGTTATTGATTAGAATACTTAGAATGGTTGAAAACGCCGTCGAATGGCGTAAAACAATTGCTGGAAAAGTTGCAGAAAAACAGTGCAGGCTTTCGGATCGGATCAGATGGATGGGCTCGGACCGGGCAAAGTATCACCGAACCGAACCGAAGCTTGACACAAGAGAGAAGGAAGGCCACCATTATATGAACCAGATCGGCCATAGAGACCCGAACCAAATCAATGCTAGACTCTTCCCCACGATCCACCAGAGCACTCGACCCGAACCGCCAGGAGGACCTCGACCCGAACTGGTGGTAGCGACTGGACTTGGAAGTTACGACCCCGACCCGATGTGGCTTGGAGGAGCCCGAACCGAATCGTTAGTAAATGAAGATCACGACCCGATCCAGAAGGGGGCATTGAGGGTCGAACCGAACCGATTGCTAAGAGGGGATCCGAACCGATCCGACGATGACTAATAACCCGAGATGCAAAGGTAGTCCAAATGGGAAGTTAGAGCTCCGGATCCAGTTGGGAACCAATGAGTTCACTTCGTGGTTAGGCTTTGCTGCGGGACATGTGCTAAGAAGTTAACGACATTCATAACTTCGATTCACCACTGAAAATGAATGATGGGCTACTTATTAGTGCAGTAGAGTCACTATGACTCGAGGGGCAAGGTGATGGTAGCAAGACTACGTTATCAGTGCAGTACAGTCATTATGACTCGAGGGGAAAAGTGATCATAGTAAGACTATGAGCCAGCGCAGATGGGGTGAATAACTCCATGGGGCAAGTGGACATAGTAAAGGATTGGTAAGGCTATGAGCCAGCGCAGATGGGGTGAATAACTCCATGGGGCAAGTGGACATAGCGAAGGATTAGTGGCTATGTATCAGTGCAGTGAAGCCATTTATGACTTCATGGGGCAAGGTGATCATATCAAAGTATTGAGGTGATCGAAGTGGTGAATATCGTATGCTTTACGCACTGAGTGAGAGACGTGAGGATGGTTGCTAAGCTTGATTTGTTTGCCATCATTATGACATGCACACCCCCACCCCCGTTACCTTTACACTTTTTGAAATGGCACCTTAGAGTGTTGTACAGTATGTAGTGCTAACTCTTTGGTTGTAGGTCCAGGTTCGGGTATGGTTTAGTATACCTGTTATTGTTCTGTTTAGATGCTTATCGCTCATACCATACTTTTTGTCTGACCCAGAGTTTTATGTCTCTTCTTATTACTCTGGGTGCTCACACGAGCAGACTAGAGACAGGTTAGCTGGTGATGCGCGAGTAGCTGATTCGGAGGCGAGCAGGAGGCTTCCACGTATGATATATAGATATTCTCCCTGTGTCGTTGGTGGTCGCTACTTGGGCATTAGTAGTGCACCTCCTTTATCTTGCTTTTTCTTTTTGAGATAGTTTGAAAAAGTTGTAATAATGTTGGCTTTGGATCATAAGCTGTACTTGGATTTTCCGCTGCTATGTTAGTTTATTTTCAGCTTATGCACTGTCTCACCTGTTTTATGTCAAGTATGTTGTTATTATATTTTATCCTATGCGCTGTGAGACATTCTACAGGTTCCTTGTTGGTTCATTCTCTTCTTTCCTTTCTTTGGCGACCGTTCCGTGCTAACTGGACATGTGTACAACGCACTTTTGGAGTAAATGTCGGTTGGTGCGGGGCGGGCCGTCACAGATTTCGAATCCTCATTTAATCGTATGGAGAAGATATTAATTTAAATCGATATAAAATAAATTCAAAATAATTAATTCCTTGATAATAAAATTATTATTACTATCGTATATATTCAAACATAATTTATATTCATCATCTGAATCATTTTGACTCAGCTTTAAGTTTCGAATTGAATTATTTCAGATTCTCGTATTACAATAATTATATATATTCGAAATAAATCGTATTTCGATTATTAAATCGATATCTCAATATAAAAATCGATTTATATTATCAACGCAATATTTAAAACCATATTAAATATTTAAAATTAACTGACAAAAAATCCGGTCGTTACATTCTTCCTCCCTTAAAAGAATTTCGTCCTCGAAATTACTAAGGTAGGAAAAATGCTACAAGCCCATTACTTTTCAAAATCCACTTATATTGAAACTCAACATTTCATTCATTTAATCTAAATGATTTATAATCAATATACTCATATCCAATTCATATTCTATTCATATGCATTTAAGCTCATTCAAATTGATTCTAATCATTTTATTCTTTTCAATCCATTTAACTTGCTTAAGTTAAATTTAAATTTCAGAATTCAAATATCCAGGTTTTCATTTAAAATTCTTTTGAAATCACAAAAATATAGACATATATTTATTACCATTTCAAATTCAAAACATTTGAATTTACAAACCAACTTTTTTTCTTTTAAACAAATTTCCATTAAAAACTTTTCTAAGGTAGCAATTCATCACTTAGAAACTCGAAAATGAACACTGATGATGCTGCAGTCACTACTAAAATTATTTTCCTGCTACTGAAGTGAATTCAGTGCTTTATCACTTTCAAAATACATTTAAAATGATTTTTATTCAAAAATCCTTCCAAAAAAAGCTATATTATTTTAATATACCTCCCAAAATATTTTTTTCCAAACACCTAGGATTTAAATTTCAAATTCTGATTTAAATCCAATTCCAGTTCTTCTCATTTGTATATTTCATTCATATACAAATTATATTTGGTTATAAATAACCATTTAAATTTTATAATTTCATTTGATTATAATATTAACAATCAACACATCCATATACAAGAATAATTTAAGAAAAATATTCCTTTTCTATCAAAATAGAATTTTGGGTAAAATTATTTCATTTACCCGCTTTAAAACAATATTATGCCCAACCTTCTGTTCAATTGTTTAAAATTCCTAGACTTCATGGCGTCCCACGATTCGATCAGAATTAATAAACCACTAACCAGACTAGCCAACACAATATAAGACAATTTTTTATATCAATTGACAAATACGCGCTCTCGTATAAACACTCAACTCATTCTAGGGTACTGTTGACACTATCTCTAATGAGTAATCACCCACCAAATCCTAGGTGCTCGCTTAATCTAAGCTTTGATACCACTGTAACGAACCGACATTTTCCCGATCCTGATTATCGATACAAATACCATATCGATTAATCAAACACCAGAAATAACCGAATCATTAATAGAAAGAATTTAGAGGGTGAGAAATATAAAGAAAGAAATATTAGAATAGAACAAGAAGAACATAAACACAACACAGAATCTCACATCGCAGCGGAATAAAATATAGTATATAACAGCTTTTGAAACACAAGTTTGACTGTATATACATAACATTATCAAAGTATAACATTTGTTCATCACATATACAACATAACGGAATAAACTCTATATAACTAACACTAAATCCTTGTGCTCCAAGCTCCTCCAAGGATATCTGAAAATACCTGAACTACTTGTCTGCCCGTACAAATTTGGGCACCCAGTTTAGGGTAAACAAAACAAAATAAACTCTGGGTCAGTCATGGGACTGGTGTGAGTAAACTCCTACCACTTAGTTTAACATTTAAAAATCCTTTTCGAAAGAAAAGATAATCGTAAGACCGATCCACACATAAACACGAATGGTGTTTACCTTACGATAACCTAAAACATTGTTTAAAATCAATACTTTTCTGATATTATAATAGTGTCTAAAACAAGTAAATAACAATCTAGCAGAACGCTTGCATCTCACACTCTACATATATAGTATACAATAAAAACTGCGGGCTCTTATTGGATAATGGATTCAAATTAGCAAGGTATGGGACCACCTTACGATAGTGTATCTCTAGAGAGGAATACGCCGGGTTCAACAAGAACATCTTGCAACCCAGGCTAAACATGACCGACCCCTCACTTCGCTTGAGAGTACTGAATGTATTATCACCAACAGTGGGATCAGCAACCGTTCCGAAGCACGGTAGCGATAGAATAAAGAAACAAATGGATTTTCTCTAGATTAGGTGACAATACACCTTACTTGGGTGCAACTCGCCTAGCCATGCGACCTACCCGGTTTTATACCATTTCTCGTTTGCGAGGCTTGATGTTACGATTACTTACCATTCAATGATAGCACAATCACTTTGAATGCCACATTTTCATATCCGTTAATCACTAATTGATTTGCACAAAGATATTCTGGATATTATGCTAAGAGAATAAATTCTCCACTACCAGATGTATATTTGTACAGAACAACTTATGCGATCATTGGAAATACTTTGTCAGACATTCATCCATACACGTTTGTTCTGAGACTAAACGAAACCGAAGGCACAATTTCCAATAATCCATCTTAGGCAATTTCTACCTAGGATTAACAAAAAAAACCCTTGCACTTTACTCCGTCGTCGATTTGTCTTCATATAACCTGATTCGCAATGCTACTGCCAATATAGAGCGGTTCTCGATGAATAATCCAACCAGTCTCTCCATATTGACAACGATATTGGCAAATTCTTTGATAGTTGGTTATTTAACTATTGAAGAAAAATAAACATCCATCCAAAGCATCAAACAATCACTGGGCCGCTTAATTAATATTTTATCAATATTTGTTAAACAAATATAATCATCTTGGCCTTTTTCGCTATTTGAAAAACATTTCCATATATCGCCTTCTTTTATTTCCTATACTTAGAAAATATTTTCTATTTATAATTGGAGAACATTCCAACTACTTATCTCTTTCATGACCATTCATTTCTATACCCAGGAAATATTTATTATTATATTTCGAAAATTCCACTTATTTGGGTAAAAATTAATGTTGTGTAAAGCATCATTACAACAACCCAAATTACTGCATTTAACTAAATCTTATTCGTCATTGATCTTCGAGACTGAATCTTGCTATTTATCGGTTAATAATGAAATCAATCAAGTTGGGGTATAACTACCTCTCATACCTTGACTGAATAACATTCTTAACTTCAAAACGGACAAGACTACTTATCTCGAATACTCAACACCATAAAAACCAATTATTTATTTTTTAAACCATGTATACGTTTCTCTTATTATTTTTACTTGATTTAATTATAAATTTCCTTTTTGTTTATAATATTCAATTTTAAGTTCGTTTCCTTATAGAATTATATATTAATATATATATATATATATATATTAATTTCTGGTTAACAATTTTTCTTAAAATATTCTAACTCCTTAATTTTTGGGAAAATTTTGCCAGCACCTCCTTTGTACTAGTCAAAAGCTCAAACTCCAACTCGCCTCTCTAGGCCCTTTCCATTCAAAAAGAAAATCAAAAAAGCTAAGTCGCTTGCCGATTCAGCGCATAAAATCTCATATGGAATTTAAACGTGTACCTTTTTTTCGGGCACTCGAATTATAATCTTCATATACTTCATTCCATACCTGTCTAACCCATATATGTCCATTCCCAATTAATTTTAAATCAATGCTGTCATTTTAACTCGATTCGCTAATTTTTCGTTAATTAGTTATTTTGCCTATTTCACTTTCTATTTGAACATATCACGTTCAAACATATTTTTAACTTGCTTATAACCAATCGAATTCTATATTCAATTCATGTTTCATATTCGATTTCGTATATAATTTACAAACTCCTTTTACTTATCCAAAGTCTAATTTCGATTCAAAATTCCATTAACTAATTATTCTTCAAATTAGTTAATTCTATTCAATATTTAAAAATATGATTTTTGTTTCAAAAATAATTTCTTTTACACAACTTGAGTTCTTATTTATTTTAAAACTCAAATCTAGATTTTTCTAATGGAAATTCTGATTTTTACTTACTTAAAATCCTTTTATTTATTTAAATAAACCATTACGGTTTAATAATGGTTGTGGCACTATTTTTCTAAAAATTTGATTTTGACATAACTCAAAATCTATACGAAGAAATCCAGATTTTTCACTTCCATTAGAAAACTATTACCAAATCGGTCCTGATGATTCTTGTTTCAAAGAATTCTGAATTAATTCGAGTCTTATATGCTCAATTGAAGTTCAAAATGCCAAATTACGAACTACCTCGCTGCGGTGAGTTTGTTTTAATTATATTTAAATATAAAAGGTTTAAACCTTGTTTATTATAAATTTCAATCTCATTCTTATATTATTTTGAATATTAATTTAAACAGGTTTTCCAAATTTAACTTAATATTTTCGACTATCCTTAACCGTCGATTATTTCATAACTTCGTTATAAATTATTTATAGTACAATCTTCTATAATAAATCTCAATTCCTTTGTAAATGAATTATTTATAAAATTCGATATAATCGAATTCTAATTATAAATCCGTTCGATTTTTACCAATTTAATTTATATTCCGAGTTCCGAAATAAAATAAATCGTTCTATTTCAAATTGTTTTCCAATTCACTTTTAAATTCATACTTGAATTTAAACATCTAAATTATTTAATGATAATTTGTTCTTTATATTTATAAACACCATTTATAAATTTTCTTGTTTTATATATTTTAACAAGTTCCATTTCGAAATCTATTTAAAACAAAAATCTTATTTTGAAATATTTTATTTATTATAACTTATCTATATAAATATAGAATCTATTTCCATATTTTATTGTAGTTACCATCTAATACAATTTAAACATCCTATTTAGGAATAATTTATTTTTATAAATCTGACATAGTCAAATTCAAACATAAATCCTATGGATTTGTTCAATTTCATTAACATTCTGAATATCAGAATATATTTCATCACTTACTATTTATAAACATCGTTTATAATTTAAATACTTTAATTCCCTATATTATTTAATTTATAAACATCGTTTATAAATTCAATACTTGTTTTATTTATTCAAAACTAGTTAATACCTTTATAGCCCATTCGAAATTCAAATTCTATTTAAAAAAAATAGATTTTTCTGTTTAAATCTCAAAATTTCCTTCCACGATATTTTTATAAGTCAACATTTAGGCCCAGTGATAATTAAACATTCAAAAACACCCAATTATCAATCACAGGTTTTCTAACACATCATATATATATATATATGAAAAAAAACAAATAATAATATTTTTGAGGAATCCAGTTGGATCCCTCCAACCTGATTCCCTGCATCTACAGATGTTAGCCAACATAAATAATACCCATCTTGCTTCAAGGCAGGATATCGCGGTATAAAAGGTCATCCACTATCATATTGTGGGGTGCATAGGGTCATCCGCTAATGATATTGCAGGCATCCGCTAATGGTACTACGGAAAATATCCAACCACCAATATATATATATATATATAATAGCCACAAACACCAAGCCTAAATAACTAATATACTTATAATAACCACAAAAATATTTAAATGCATCCAAACAACCAACAAAGAGTATATAATTTTTTTTTATATAAAATCCAGAGAGTGAGTTTACTCACCTGGGTTTTTTATAGACGAAATGGCGATTTGTTTTCGACTAAATTGCACTGATGTTTAATTTAACCAAAAATCTCAATTGCCTCCAGATCATTCCAAATTAATGTCATTGCGAAGCTTTTGCCAATACAAATCTAGCGTAATCAATTTCATTTGATTCTGGAAATGTATATGATGGTCATGTATTTTATAATTTAACCTTATATACATGATAAATTTAATTTGAATTAAATTAATATCATAAACCCTACCGCATTAACTATTTAATTTAATGATAAAAATAAAAATCTAACCTTTCCTTAATTTCATACTCAAATGATTAGTTCACAATTTAATTTACTACACGTGCTAAATATATTGGTTAATATAGATATATTTGATTAGCAACTGATTTTATAATTTAATTTCCATAAAAAAATTAGTTTTACAAATCAGAATCTACCTTAAATCCTTCTCTTTCCTTGTCTTCAAAAGCGTTGCTCCAGGAAATAAACCCCAATAGTTCGAACCCTTCGGTTATTAGTTCGAAATTTTCACTGCTACTTCACAGTAGTTATCCCATCCATTTTCGTGTCTAATATCTTTACAAAATCCTACTGCAGCTTTTCTCCCTTTTTCTGTTGAACGCGACTCCTGTTGGTGCTCAGATTTTCTCCAATCCACCATGTCATGCCACGCCCAAACCCATTGCCAAGAAAAGAACGAGCTCTGTTTAAACTGAATAATCCCAAAATTCGCCTCCAAATAATCGCGCCTCATCATCTTGCCACCGAAGACTATCCTTCCTCCTTCAGTGATGATGAACCACTGGCAACCCTAACTCGCGACTTCGGTATCCGCTTGCACAGTAAATAAAAGTATTATACGACTATCAAAAAGATCACGAACCCCTAATTTGCGCTACTAACAACTTCAAACACCCCTCAAATCATCGATGCTCCCTTCCATTCATTGAATTGTGATGATTTGATTTGAACTATTTTTTTTAATTGACGAAGAGGACTAGTTGGGGAAATAGACAGAACAGTGGTTCGATTTTTCTTGCAGAAGAAAGAGAAAATTGAGGAGGGTATCGCGGTTCCATTTGATTTGTAACTGCAAATAGAAATGAGAAAGGAAATAGATTGAGGTCGGCCATTTTTTTCCATTTGTTTGAAGCTTTGAGTTTGGTTTTTGAGGAATTGAAATCAAAGGAATTAAGGAACGGTGTGTGTGCGGATTTATAATTGTAGAACGCCTTTGGTATTAAGGAACTGGTACGCTTTTAGGCTGCTAAGATTACAGTATAGGGATTGCATGATTTAATTTTTAGGGTAGTTGCATTGTACTTTCCTCATCTAGCTTAGGAATGAAGGAATTATTATTTTATTTATTTTAGTTTGAACTGAACCGGTACGATTTAAATCATTACATGCTTTCAAACTCCTATTTGAAAGCAACAACTGGCATTCCTAGGGTTATACCACTACCTTGAACACACTATGTAACCATCCAGAATTTTAACCAAATTAAAATTGGAATTTTTATTACTTAATTTGAATTTGACGTAAATATATATGGTTAAGAATATTTAATAATTTTGATAAGCTATATGATAAGTTTTACTTGAATTATAAATGAGAATAATTATTAATAATTTTGGATTTATTGATACTATTTGTCATTCGATCGGATTTGTCAAATTATAACGCGAATTAGTAGCATTAGAATTAAGTGTTGCCCTTAGTTTTCATAGAACTTAAGGGAAAATGCTACGAAAAGTTCACTTTCTCTTCTTAAGACAAGTGTATGGACACTTGTAATTTTGCATGTAAGCTTTCATGCATGCCTTCCATGTGCCCCCTTATGTGTCATCACCTCCTTAACTCTCCATTCCTATATAAGGAGACTTTTTCTCCATTTTCTTACCATTCCATTCCATTTCCACCTTTCCACCTTCTTCTTAAAGCTTATGGCCATGGTTTCCATGGTATAAGTCTTCCTCTTTTCCACCACCACCTTGCCAAAGTTCATCATTCTCCTCCTCCTCCTTCCCTTATAAATAGAGAGAGAGATTAATATATATTGTATTACATATATTTTGGTGAAGAAGACGTTGCGCCGAAATACTGTCCGACGGTTCGCTCAACTAGGCTCGCCTACCGTGAAGATTTGGAAAGCTGTTTGGTGAGAACTCTTTAACCATGATTTATATAGTAGTTAGACTATTTTAAATATAGTGATGAATTATTATTGGTTAATGATGATTGATATTTGTTTTGATGGATGATGGGTGCGAAGTTTAGAACACACACTATTAAGCGTTAGTGTTATAACGCTTGTGCACAATTATGATTTATTGAACCATGTTGATGATGGTAGCTATGGATGTTTAAATGTTTGTTGATGTCGTTTTGCACACACTATGACACAACCATTATGGTATCACATTGGTGATCGAAAAATCTCCTTCATAATTAAAAGCAATATCATTATTGAAATTGAAGGTTAATAATTGGAAAAGACCATATGTATGAATTCATATATATTGTTAAAGTCCTTTAGGTGGATAAATAAATACCGGAACATTCTAGGATGATAGAGAGGATAGTGTCTAGGCTTGGGTTTGGAAATGAAGTTCCCTTCTCTCCCTGGCTATCCCTGACTGGTCCGACGAATGGGATGGTTAATTTGAAGTTATTTGAATTTAGAAATGAATTGGAATTTATGAAAGTTGAATTTTAGATCCAAAATAATTTAGAAAGTAAATTTAAATGATTTTAAAAGTGTTATATAAGAATATAATAGTTTTCTAAGATATTTTGAAGTATTGTAGAATAATGGTTATTATGGTCAAAATAGAGCTTGTCGCATAACGACAATTTACGTATTTAGATGCAAACTTTAAACGCCTATAACTTTTGCAATCTATATCGGATTTCCATGAAATGAAAAACATTTGATTTATATTAACAAGAACTTTCAAATGAGTGAAAGAAGATTTTAATTTTGAGTTATAATTTTGAAGTTATGTAATAACCCGGAAATCTGGGCCAGTTTAAAAATTTTATTTTGGCAATTTTAGCGAATTTTGAACATTTAAAATAGATTATTTTAAATAAAAACGACCAGAAATTTATTTTGAATGGAATTCGAAAGTATATATTATATACGTCGTCGTTAGAATATAAATATTTATTTTAAATTATAAAAGGAATTGAAAATGGCGCGGTAGTTCGATTTCAAACTTCAATCGGATATACCGGGTGGAAAACAATCCGGATTTTAGCGAAACTAAAAACATTAGGATCTAATTGATGATATCTTTCCAACGAATCCGAAAAATTGAGATTTCATAGCGGGAATCAAAAGATATGTCCAGTTGAAAATTCTGAATAGTCGCTATGGAATTCAGGCCCTTAAAAATTGCAATTTTGCAAACGACCTCGGATTTCGACGAAACCACTTTTGTTGGGTCCGTGATGTCAAATTATTATTAGATTCCAAATTTCATAATTTTTCGAATCAATATGTGAGCGTGGCAAAGGAAAACGCATTTGACCAGTTTCAGTTGATTTTAATCGACTTTAAATTGGCCATTTTTCCAACGGTATCAGAATTCGACGAAACTAGTTTTGTTAGGACCGTATCGTCAATACGAAGCTAGAAAATATTTTTCTGGAATTTTTCTAGTTAGTATGTGACCCCGGTAAATTGAAATGCGCGTTCAAAATCAATATATAGAGTTATATGTTGATTTTAACGGAAGCAGATCGAAACGATCGAATCAGCCTACGATACATATCCCATTGTGTTCGGAATAGGGGTAAAACGCTAGGGACGACAGGCTGTGGGCCTCGTTTAGAGGTCAAATGAAAAGTCAACTTTTTGAAATTTAAAATAATAAATAAAAAAAATTAAAACCCTCTCCTCTGCCTTTTCTCTCTGCCCCCCCTTTATACTTCAGTTCGATCAGAAATAGAAACTTAAAAAAAAAAAGAACACCCGATGCTGCTCCAGACCCGTCGCCCCCCATCGGAACCTCGCCTCCTCGCGCCACCCGCCTCCGTACCCAGCGCCGCACCTCCAGCCCGTCACCACGATCCCCAGCCTCCGCCTCTTTTCTTTCCGTCTTCAAAGACCTAGGCCCCCTCCTCAAATCAAACCGCCACCACAACGGAACCCCACCGCACAGCCTCGAGCCACCAACGCCTGCGCCAGCACCTCCTTCGCCTAAGCGCCGGCGAGCAGCCCCCCCTTCAACGTTCAATGTGAGTTTTCAATTTGGTTATTTTTATTTTCTGATTTTTATGCAAAGGTTAGATTTATAAAAAAAAACATAAAGGTTAGATTTAAAAGTAAAATAAAACATAGAGGTGAGATTTTAAAAATACAAAGGTGGGATTTTTTAACGAAGTTAAGGTTTGATTTTTAATTCATGAAAGATTGGATTTTTAACGCGATAAAGACATGATTTTTTTAACACATTAAAAATATGTTTTTTTATTTAAGTGAAGCTATAAAAAATAGTCGTACGAGGAAATCATTTTTGTTAGGGAAAGATATCATTTTTAGCAAATTAAAGACGGGATTTTTATACATGTAGTAATAAATTAAAAATATGGTTTTTATGAATTTTATTATATAAAGTTATAAACTTCATTACCTAAAGTTGTGATTTTCAGTATATAAAGGTATGGTTTTTATATAAGTAAAAATTCGATCTTTACAAATGTAGAGAATACGAGCAACGAAAGTGATAAAAGGCGAGAACGGTGAAGATTTCTCTAAAGGAAGTGTCGTGGCATTGGGATAGCTATTGGTGAGAACTTCTCACTCAAAATCTCTTTTTCTAGTTATATATAAATACTAGGATGCAGACGGTGTTTAGTAGCACCCGACACCCGTCATCCACAGACCATGGATGGCTTGTTTGTTAAATTGTTTGGTTGTGTAGTTGGTTAGATTATTTGTTTGGAATTTGATTGTTTGGTGAAATGGAAATTGATTTGATTGATGTGTGAATGGCGTGGGCCTTCACTAGACCGGGGATAAGGCTAGGCCTTGTCCCGTTTCTAGTATCGTGCCGTTATGCCGCTGAAATTTCCTAAAATATGTTAGAAAAATAAAAATATCATTTTTATTTTGTTAATGAATAAAATAAAAATTCATGTGTTAAAATAAAATGTTTTATCGTTAAAAATATAATTTTTAACGTGAATAAATAAATATTCATTTAAAAACCGGACGGTTTGTTTATGTACACCTATTTGAATGACATTGATTGGGACGATAAATTTTACACATCGCCAAACTGCACAAATAAAATCTGTGTTTGTTGATTTGAAACCCCACACGGGTATTGGGATAAAATACGGTATACACTAATCCCAATAATTAGTTGTATGTCGATCGATTGATTGACAGACTGTTATAAGCGTTAGATATCTATATTTGATGCTTATACAGTGTAGTGCACTTTGGATGATGGTTGATTATTTATCGTTGCTATTATATACATGTGTTGAATGGAATCCATATAATTAACTTTATATGGTAATTGATTGGGCCTCATTCCAATCGGAAAAATAAAGAATATTATAAAATAAAGGTTCATGTGTTGACCGTACTCATCCGTTGAGATTAGTCATGTGTTGAACGAAAGATTTTAAAAATAAAATTTACAACTTTATCATATATAAAATTAGAAACTAATTGGAAAATAGATAAGATGAGTGGTCTCCTGGGTATTGATCTGATGTTGGTTTCGGCCCTCGGGGTTAATATTCAGGGAATCGTTCTCTTACTAATTTGCGGTTGGAGTCTGATTTAATATCAAACGATAGATACCATAATTTTTATAAAATATATTAAATAACAAAAATAGTCACACGTGGACAGTACTCATTCGTTGAGATTAGTCATGTGTTGACAAGAATAAATATTCATCTGTTGAATAGAATAACGGGATTATTGAAATATATAAAGCCGTGTCGATTAGAGATGCACTATTTTGACGCGAACGATATTTATATCGATTATATTCGTTTTTAAATTTGATTTGAATTGAATTTGAACAGAATAGAAAATGAATTGAATTTGAACAGAATAGAAAATGAATTCGATTTGAATAGAAAACGAATTGAATTCGATTTGAATAGAAAACGAAATGAATTCGATTTGAATAGAAAACGAAATGAATTCGATTTGAATAGAAAACGAAATGAATTCGATTTGAATAGAAATCGAATTGAATTCGATTTAATTAGGGAACGAATTGAATTCGAATAGAAAATGAATTGAATTTGATTTGAATAGGAAAATGAATTGAATTTGATTTGAATAGAAAATGAATTGAATTCGATTTGAATAGAAAACGAATTGAATTTGATTTGAATAGAAAACGAATTTGATTTGAAGTGAACTGAAAATGAATTCGAATTGAATTGAAACCGAATTGAAATGAATTCAAATTGAATTGAAATTTGAATTGAATAGAAATGAATTTTAAAACGAATTTATAAGAAAGAATTCAATTTTGATTTGAATTGAAATGGAAGTTGAAATTGTTTTTGAAACGAATTTAAACCTATTTATAAAATTCGTTTCAAATAGAAATCGACGAAATATATATTATATATATATAATAAAATGGCCTGAATAGAACGCGCCGCGCCGCGGCAGTTCGTGAATTTCGACAATTTATTTCAAACGGACATTACGGGAGATCCGACCGTCGGATTCTCCTAAAACCGGAACCGTTGGGTTCATATCAAAAAGAGCTTTCTAACGAATATTAGAAATTTGAAATCTAACGGTTGGATTTGGAGATACGTCCAAATCAATTTCAGAAAAGGTCGCTGTAAGTGCAGTTCGATGGCCGTTGATGGAAATCGACTGTACGGGCCTTGATAAAATTATTAAAAATATCAATAAATTGTGTAAAATCATTAGAAATGATTTGGGAAAAATTGGGATGAAAAACTCCATATTTGAAAAGAAAAAAATAGATTTTTATCGAAATGAACTAGTTTTGAACTGAAATTAAAACCCATTTATTTTTAAATAAATAAATTGAATTTGAAATGGGTTTAAATAGAATTGATTCATGGGTTTATCGTGAACTGTGTTTTAAATAAGACTAGTTCTTTAACCCGAAAATAAATAGAATGTGATTTGGGTTTATCGTGAACTGTGTTTTAAAAGGCATTAGTTCTTTAACCCAGTAAAAAGAGTTTTAATGAATCTGCAATTAGATTGAAATGTGAATTGATAATTTAAATTATCAAATTTAGAAATTGAGCGAGAATGGAGTATCACCAGTTTTGCTCCAAAACGATAGTCAAATGTTTAATTAGATTTGAACGTGAAATGGTAATTAATTTTACCGATAACACCACGGTGTTAGATATGGAGTATTACCAGTTTTGCTTCATGGGATGAATAGGTTGGGATTGGGAAATAAAATAAATAATTACTTCGGTGTGGTTCGCTAGTCTCGACTAGTTTGGAAAACCATAATTTGGTTTGAAATGACACCCAAAGGAAGATTAAAGGATAAATTTTAAAGAATTTATCTTGGATAAAATTCATGGGAACCTTTCCCTAAGAATGTGGAATTGGAATGAGGCGTATGTTGTGTTTGTGTAATATTTTTAATATACGCGGGTTGTTCGAAAAGCCCGGGTTTATACCCATTCTGAATAACCGATTCGACGATATGTCGAAGATGAAGACGGTGGTCGAAGGCCGGAAGTCTTCACATCGTTTGGATAATTACTGACGATCCTGATTGGGCTGTACACCCAAGAGGATGGAAATAGTTGGTGGTCATCCAGACGTACTTGGAGATGGATGGATATGCGAGGAAAGTGCCTCCGGTTTCGTTCAGACCCAGAACGGACTTGTAAATGGATTGTGTGTCTGACATTGGATTTTATTCTGTGTTGATTGATTTCTATTAAATATACATCTGTTTGGTGGCGGAGAATTTATTCTTTTGCTTAACGCCCTTCTCTGAGATGTACGAGCTCAGAGGTTGTATATCGATGGACATCAGTCGCATGGCATGAATTGCCTGTGTGGCACGCTAAGATGCAATGATCAAGGCTTCTGTTGAAAAGCAAAGTCTTGTGGTTGATGATCAAAGCACAGCCTACGTGGCAGCTTTGTGTATAACGTGAATTCGCGAGCCTCACACCTCGGTATGAGCTAAAAACGGGATACGGACTACAGGGAGAGCACGACGTTCCTTTCTAGCTTTGGTGGTGTCAGTGACTTACCAGCCCTGACATTTATATACTTTTCACCTATGTGGTTGTTGGATGAGGCGCCTCGATTTTAGGTCTGTAAGGACCGGGAAACGTGTGTTCAGGCATAATTAATCCTCTAACGTAAGTGAGGACAGGAACTTAAGCATCCAGGATTGCCCAGAGTGTGTAGTCCTGAGACATTTGCTAGAGTGTCTCGAAAGCAGAGAGGAGCTTGCCCCTTGCCTCGACTCATGACGGAAATCCAATTTCCAATACGTGTATTGCGGTTTTAATTGTAGAACTAGTATGGCAACGTGATATATGGTACCCATGCCGTCTATGATTTATATTTATGATTGAAATTGTTTTGACACTATACACTTATTATAGTATCAAATGATTTGTTTTAAACGTACCAAGCATGTTTGGCTATTATAAGGGAAAACCCTATCCTCTGGCTTGCGTTGCATTGTGTGATGGGACCTGGGTCTTATAATAGATTCATTTTTCGAAAAAGCATTGCGCCGTTTATTCTATGCACTGGTATTCTTGGGAGGAAACCCGTTTCGTGTTATACGGCGTGGTCCCTTGAATTACTCTCTTTTAAAGTAAAGTTTTAAATAACTGTTTTAGTTCTCACACCAGTCACATGACTGACCTGGAGTTTATTGTTTTAACCTAAACTATGGGTGCCCTTATTTTCGACACGGACAGCTAGTAGTTTTGGTTTTGCAGATTTATATTCACAGGATCCTGGTTTACAGCTGGAATGATATCTGGAAAGCTCTGTATCCGTATATCACCTTCAGTTGTGCTTGTATTATTTTCCGCTGCTATGTAATTTATTATATTCTTTGATATTTATCGAATGTAATTTATTCATTTATACTCTGTATATTCTTGTATCTAATGGAATTGTTGTAATAACAATGAAATGTTCTTCCGTTTGCGTTCTATTTTGTCCTGTTCTCAAAACGATCAGGGTTTTCGAACGGTCTAGATCGGTTTAACGACCGATTCGGATCGAACGATATTCCCGGCCCTCACATTTGGTATCAGAGCTTTGGTTTACAGAGCTCGAGAACAAGACACGTTAGAACCATACGAAAGAATTCATCAGATATTGGATTAGTAATATCCAATTATAATGACTCGTTAGAGATAGGATTAGTAGTATCCTAGAACGAGTGTGAAGAGTATATTTTTCAAAGGAAAACAATTTTTTTTTGAAAATTTAAATCGTTTTATACGTATCTGATTATTTATTTATTTTGAATTTGGACAATTCAATATACAAAGATTTTGCATATACGCGTCATGAACGTATATTCGAAGTTTTAATATACTGGATAGATATAGAATTACACTCTAGTCGCCCGGAGATGATGTTGATAATGACCATGGCATCATCAATATTTATGTTCGTGTTTCGAAGGTGTGATTTCTATATACTTCCATTAGACTGGTGTGAGAACCAAAACTAATATAGCTAGAATACATTGTTGTGAATTGGCATCAAAGACATGATTTTTGTATATATACCAAAATTATGAATTTGAAACTCTAATCCACTAATTGATTGATGATTGTGTTGTTTGATTATTGTTGCCTAATTGAATTTTTAACCATTATGCCTAATTGAATCACATATTGAACTGTATTGAAAATTGGTTGCATTTGCTTGCATATACATATACTTACATTGAACAGGTCATAGCAAGGAGGCTAGAGCCGAAGAATAAAATTTGTTTGCCCGACAAATAGGTACATGTTTACTATAATTTACTGTTTTGTTTGGGTGATGATGATTTTATGAGCCTATTGGCTAGCTGCTTGCCTTTTTCTTTTTCTTTTTGAGATAAGAAGGCCTATATGGCAATTTCGGGATTTTCCCGTGGCTCCCGGTGCAGGGGAGGTTATGGCGAAATTTTTCAAAAATTTAGGGTGTTAGCCAAATTTTTGAAAATTTGAAAATTCTCAGAAACTGAAAAGTTGGAGAATGGAAGCCAGATCGAACGTAGAGTTGATTAATCAAACCACTTTCGACTTTGTTCCTTTTCGGGGACGAAAAGTTTTAAGTGGGGGAGATTGTAATATCCCGGAAATCTGGGCCAGTTTAAAAATTTTATTTTGGCAATTTTAGCGAATTTTGAACATTTAAAATAGATTATTTTAAATAAAAACGACCAGAAATTTATTTTGAATGGAATTCGAAAGTATATATTATATACGTCGTCGTTAGAATATAAATATTTATTTTAAATTATAAAAGGAATTGAAAATGGCGCGGTAGTTCGATAATTCGATTTCAAACTTCAATCGGATATACCGGGTGGAAAACAATCCGGATTTTAGAGAAACCAAAAACATTAGGATCTAATTGATGATAACTTTCCAACGAATCCGAAAAATTGAGATTTCATAGCGGGAATCAAAAGATATGTCCATTTGAAAATTCTGAATAGTCTCTATGGAATTCAGGCCCTTAAAAATGGCAATTTTGCAAACGACCTCGGATTTCGATGAAACCACTTTTGTTGGGTCCGTGATGTCAAATTATTATTAGATTCCAAATTTCATAATTTTTCGAATCAATATGTGAGCGTGGCAAAGGAAAACGCATTTGACCAGTTTCAGTTAATTTTAATCGACTTTAAATTGGCCATTTTTCCAACGGTCTCAGAATTCGACGAAACTAGTTTTGTTAGGACCGTATCGTCAATACGAAGCTAGAAAATATTTTTCTGGAATTTTTCTAGTTAGTATGTGACCCCGGTAAATTGAAATGCACGTTCAAAATCAATATATAGAGTTATATGTTGATTTTAACGGAAACATATCGAAACGATCGAATCAGCCTACGATACATATCCCATTGTGTTCGGAATAGGGGTAAAACGCTAGGGACGACAGGCGGTGGGCCTCGTTTAGAGGTCAAATGAAAAGTCAACTTTTTGAAATTTAAAATAATAAATAAAAAAAAATTAAAACCCTCTCCTCTCCCTTTTCTCTCTGCCCCCCCCCTTATACTTCAGTTCGATCAGAAATAGAAAAAAAAAAAAAAGAACACTCGTTGCTGCTCCAGACCCGTCGCCCCCCATCGGAACCCCGCCTCCTCGCGCCTCCCAGCGCCGCACCTCCAGCCCGTCACCACGATCCCCAGCCTCCGCCCCTTTTCTTTCCGTCTTCAAAGACCTAGGCCTCCTCCTCAAATCAAACCACCACCACAACGGAACCCCACCACACAGCCTCGAGCCACCAACGCCTGCACCAGCACCTCCTTCTCCTAAGCGCCGGCGAGCAGCCCCCCTTCAACGTTCAATGTGAGTTTTCAATTTGGTTATTTTTATTTTCTGATTTTTATGTAAAGGTTAGATTTATAAAAAAAAAACATAAAGGTTAGATTTAAAAGTAAAATAAAACATAGAGGTGAGATTTTAAAAATACAAAGGTGGGATTTTTAACGAAGTTAAGGTTTGATTTTTAATTCTTGAAAGATTGGATTTTTAACGCGATAAAGACATGATTTTTTTTAACACATTAAAAATATGTTTTTTTTATTTAAGTGAAGCTATAAAAAATAGTCGTACGAGGAAATCATTTTTGTTAGGGAAAGATATCATTTTTAGCAAGTTAAAGACGGGATTTTTATACATGTAGTAATAAATTAAAAATATGGTTTTTATGAAATTATTATATAAAGTTATAAACTTCATTACCTAAAGTTGTGATTTTCAGTATATAAAGGTATGGTTTTTATATAAGTAAAAATTCGATCTTTACAAATGTAGAGAATACGAGCAACGAAAGTGATAAAAGGCGAGAACGATGAAGATTTATCTAAAGGAAGTGTCGTGGAGTTGGGATAGCTATTGGTGAGAACTTCTCACTCAAAATCTTATTTTCTAGTTATATATAAATACTAGGATGCAGACGGTGTTTAGTAGCACCCGACACCCATCATCCACAGACCATGGATGGCTTGTTTGTTAAATTGTTTGGTTGTGTAGTTGGTTAGATTATTTGATTGGAATTTGATTGTTTGGTGAAATGGAAATTGATTTGATTGATGTGTGAATGGCGTGGGCCTTCACTAGACCGGGGATAAGGCTAGGCCTTGTCCCGTTTTTAGTATCGTGCCGTTATGCCGCCGAAATTTCCTAAAATATGTTAGAATAATAAAAATATCATTTTTATTTTGTAAATGAATAAAATAAAAATTCATGTGTTAAAATAAAATGTTTTATCGTTAAAAATATAATTTTTAACATGAATGTGAATAAATAAATATTCATTTAAAAACCGGACGGTTTGTTTATGTACACCTATTTGAATGACATTGATTGGGACGATAAATTTTACACATCGCCCAACTGCACAAATAAAATATGCGTTTGTTGATTTGAAACCCCATACGGGTATTGGGATAAAATACGGTATACACTAATCCCAATAATTAGTTGTATGTCGATCGATTGATTGACAAGCTGTTATAAGCGTTAGATATCTATATTTGATGCTTATACAGTGTAGTGCACTTTGGATGATGGTTGATTATTTATCGTTGCTATTATATACATGTGTTGAATGGAATCCATATAATTAACTTTATATGGTAATTGATTGGGCCTCATTCCAATCGGAAAAATAAAGAATATTATAAAATAAAGGTTCATGTGTTGACCGTACTCATCCGTTGAGATTAGTCATGTGTTGAACGAAAGATTTTAACAATAAAATTTACATCTTTATCATATATAAAATTAGAAACTAATTGGAAAATAGATAAGATGAGTGGTCTCCTGGGTATTGATCTGATGTTGGTTTTGGCCTTCGGGGTTAATATTCAGGGAATCGTTCTCTTACTAATTTGCGGTTGGAGTCTGATTTAATATCACACGATAGATACCATAATTTTTATAAAATATATTAAATAACAAAAATAGTCACACGTGGACAATACTCGTTCGTTGAGATTAGTCATGTGTTGAAAAGAATAAATATTCATCTGTTGAATAGAATAACGTGATTATTGAAATATATAAAGCCGTGTCGATTAGAGATGCCCTATTTTGACGCGAACGATATTTATATCGATTATATTAGTTTTTAAATTTGATTTGAATTGAATTTGAACAATAGAAAATGAATTGAATTTGAACAGAATAGAAAATGAATTCGATTTGAATAGAAAACGAATTGAATTCGATTTGAATAGAAAACGAAATGAATTCGATTTGAATAGAAAACGAAATGAATTCGATTTGAATAGAAAACGAAATGAATTCGATTTGAATAGAAAACGAATTGAATTTGATTTAATTAGGGAACGAATTGAATTCGAATAGAAAATGAATTGAATTTGATTTGAATAGGAAAATGAATTGAATTTGATTTGAATAGAAAATGAATTGAATTCGATTTGAATAGAAAACGAATTGAATTTGATTTGAATAGAAAACGAATTTGATTTGAAGTGAACTGAAAACGAATTCGAAATGAATTGAAACCGAATTGAAATGAATTCAAATTGAATTGAAATTTGAATTGAATAGAAATGAATTTTAAAACGAATTTATAAGAAAGAATTCAATTTTGATTTGAATTGAAATGGAAGTTGAAATTGTTTTTGAAACGAATTTAAACCTATTTATAAAATTCGTTTCAAATAGAAATCGACGAAATATATATTATATATATATAATATAATGGCCTGAATAGAACGCGCCGCGCCGCGGCAGTTCGTGAATTTCGACCATTTATTTCAAACGGACATTACGGGAGATCCGACCGTCGGATTCTCCTAAAATGGGAACCGTTGGGTTCGTATCGAAAAGAGCTTTCTAACGAATATTAGAAATTTGAAATGTAACGGTTGGATTTGGAGATACGTCCAAATCAATTTCAGAAAAGGTCGCTGTAAGTGCAGTTCGATGGCCGTTGATGGAAATCGACTGTACGGGCCTTGATAAAATTATTAAAAATATCAATAAATTGTGTAAAATCATAAGAAATGATTTGGGAAAAATTGGGATGAAAAACTCCATATTTGAAAAGATAAAAATAGATTTTTATCGAAATGAACTAGTTTTGAACTGAAATTAAAACCCATTTATTTTTAAATAAATAAATTGAATTTGAAATGGGTTTAAATAGAATTGATTCATGGGTTTATCGTGAACTGTGTTTTAAATAACACTAGTCCTTTAACCCGAAAATAAATAGAATGTGATTTGGGTTTATCGTGAACTGTGTTTTAAAAGGCATTACTTCTTTAACCCAGTAAAAGGAGTTTTAATGAATCTGCAATTAGATTGAAATGTGAATTGATAATTTAAATTATCAAATTTAGAAATTGAGCGAGAATGGAGTGTCACCAGTTTTGCTCCAAAACGATAGTCAAATCTTTAATTAGATTTGAACGTGAAATGGTAATTAATTTTACCGATAACACCACGGTGTTAGATATGGAGTATTACCAGTTTTGCTTCATGGGATGAATAGGTTGGGATTGGGAAATAAAATAAATAATTACTTCGGTGTGGTTCGCTAATCTCGACTAGTTTGGAAAACCATAATTTGTTTTGAAATGACACCCAAAGGAAGATTAAAGGATAAATTTTAAAGAATTTATCTTGGATAAAATTTATGGGAACCTTTCCCTAAGAATGTGGAATTGGAATGAGGCGTATGTTGTGTTTGTGTAATATTTTTAATATACGCGGGTTGTTCGGAAAGTCCGGGTTTATACCCATTCTGAATAACCGATTCGACGATATGTCAAAGATGAAGACGGTGGTCGAAGGCCGGAAGTCTTCACATCGTTTGGATAATTACTGACGATCCTGATTGGGCTGTACACCCAAGAGGATGGAAATAGTTGGTGGTCGTCCAGACATACTTGGAGATGGATGGATATGCGAGGAAAGTGCCTCCGGTTTCGTTCAGACCCAGAACGGACTTGTAAATGGATTGTGTGTCTGACATTGGATTTTATTCTGTGTTGATTGATTTCTATTAAATATACATCTGTTTGGTGGCGGAGAATTTATTCTTTTGCTTAACGCCCTTCTCTGAGACGTACGAGCTCAGAGGTTGTATATCGATGGACATCAGTCGCATGGCATGAATTACCTGTGTGGCACGCTAAGATGCAATGATCAAGGCTTCTGTTGAAAAGCAAAGTCTTGTGGTTGATGATCAAAGCACAGCCTACGTGGCAGCTTTGTGTATAACGTGAATTCGCGAGCCTCACACCTCGGTATGAGTTAAAAACGGGATATGGACTGCAGGGAGAGCACGACGTTTCTTTCTAGCTTTGGTGGTGTTAGTGACTTACCAGCCCTGACATTTATATACTTTTCACCTATGTGGTTGTTGGATGAGGCACCTCGATTTTAGGTCTGTAAGGACCGGGAAACGTGTGTTCAGGCATAATTAATCCTCTAACGTAAGTGAGGACCGGCCCTGAAGCATCCAGGATTGCCCAGAGTGTGTAGTCCTGAGACATTTGCTAGAGTGTCTCGAAAGCGGAGAGGAGCTTGCCCCTTGCCTCGACTCATGATGGAAATCCAATTTCCAATACGTGTATTGCGGTTTTAATTGTAGAACTAGTATGGCGACATGATATATGGTACCCATGCCGTCAATGATTTATATTTATGATTGAAATTGTTTTGACACTATACACTTATTATAGTATCAAATGATTTGTTTTAAACGTACCAAGCATGTTTGGCTATTATAAGGGAAAACCCTATCCTCCGGCTTGCGTTGCATTGTGTGATGGGACCTGGGTCTTATAATAGCTTCATTTTTCGAAAAAGCATTACGCCGTTTATTCTATGCACTGGTATTCTTGGGAGGAAACCCGTTCCGTGTTATACGGCGTGGTCCCTTGAATTAATCTCTTTTAAAGTAAAGTTTTAAATAACTGTTTTAGTTCTCACACCAGTCACATGACTGACCTGGAGTTTATTGTTTTAACCTAAACTCTGGGTGCCCTTATTTTCGACACGGGCAGCTAGTAGGTTTGGTTTTGCAGATTTATATTCACAGGATCCTGGTTTACAGCTGGAATGATATCCAGAAAGCTCTGTATCCGTATATCACCTTCAGTTGTGCTTGTATTATTTTCCGCTGCTATGTAATTTATTGTAATCTCTGATATTTATCGAATGTAATTTATTCATTTATACTCTGTATATTCTTGTATCTGATGGAATTGTTGTAATAACAATGAAATGTTCTTCCGTCTACGTTCTATTTTGTCCTGTTCTCAAAACGATCAGGGTTTTCGAACGGTCTAGATCGGTTTAACGACCGATTCAGATCGAACGAAATTCCCGGCCCTCACAAGTTATGTTTGAAACCATTTTGGAAAAAATCGATGTAAGAACAATTGTTGACCATAACTATAAACAACTATTTTTAAATGTTTTAAAAATATGGAAAAAAATTGTAAAATCATAATAAATTATGTAAAAGTGTTTTGAATTGTAAATTTTAAGTATTGGCTAAGATAAACGATGTTGTTATCAAAGTAGTTAAGATAACTGATTTGTAATGCTTTTGTAACACTTTTGAAGCACTATTGTAAAGCTTTCTTTGAAAACAACCTATTTTGAAGTATTTTAACCCGCGAAATGTTTTCCGAACTATAAGTAATCATTTGAAAATGATTTGTTGAATGTTTTCAAAGGTTTAAAAATATTGAAAATAATTTGTTTGGAATTTAAATTGATTTATTTAATAATTAAATGTGTTTTTCAATTTTAAATAATTGGATACGGTTGGAGATAAATCTTCAGATGGTTGATATTAATTCGGTAGATGATGATTCTTACTATTTGAGGAGTTTAAATGGTAGTTCACCATTATTCTGCTTATAGTGTGAGTTGGATATCGAGATTAATATTGAGTATAAGTTGATGGTATTTCTATCCAGATCTATGTCAAAGAGTTGGATAAATCTTTAAATTAAGATACGACTTTCCTAAGTTGACTGGGATAAGTTGGATAGAAATAATCTTTAGATATTTGATATGAAATTCTGTGGTGTAAATGTATATTATTTGAGGAATTTGGAAGATATTATTATATCATTATTCCACTTATAGTATTCGTTGATTATGAGAATTGATATCGAGTATAAGTAGATACAATTTCTGTGTAACTTATGTTCAATATCAATTGATTTTGGTTTTGTCGTGAATCATATCTTCAATAATATCATTCTTGAAACCCCATGAGAGTGAGTTATGGAAATTCATATCGTAATTTGAGGATTTGATCAGATCTTTGATTTGAAGAAATTAAAAGTGAGGAATTGGAAAGAAAGTATAATCTTTTAGTTAAGATTAAAAAAATGGAATGTTGGAAAATCAATTTAATTGGAACATAGGGTTGAAATGTGGAATATGGATTTTCAGAGGAAACTGGATTTTGATAATGAGCTATCAAACGGAAAATTAATTAAGGCTTTAAGGCTAAATCATCTTTGATTTAAGGGATGTGTTTTAAAAGAGAAAGGTTAAACATGGATTTTGTAATAATTTGAGAATGGGTTTGAAGAAGTTTAATTTTGGAAAAAATCCAAGATGGAAGGAGATTGGTAGAAAGCCTGTGTGTTCTATAATTGTGTTTTTTTAAAATTGCACCAATTATTTGGAAAGACCGAGATCAGATGTATGTCCGAAACCATCCCAAGTAATAATACGACGTTGTGGAGCAATTGAAGACATTGGAGACGACATTGAAGACCGACACCCTTCATGTCGTAAGGACGACTTGTTGAATGTCTCGAATGGGTCGCTCCCATTTGCAGATGGATTTTATATCAATTAAGTGGCAAGAAGCCCGAATGTATGTGAAGGAATTCCGAATTGTGGTTTCGTTCAAACCCAGAACAGACTCGTATGGATTGTGTGTCTGACATTATAATTAACTGCATAGCATTGTTTTATCAATATATATCTGTTTGGTGGCGGAGAATTACTCTCTTGCTTAACACTCTTCTCTAAGACGTACGAGTTTAGAGGTTATATATTGGAATTCAGTGATGCGTTGTTAATGGATAATGTGGCATACTTAAGATATGTGGTGAGCTATAGATGATCAAAGCATGGCTTGTTTAAGCGTAGCTTTGTGTATCATGACCTCGACAAGCCTCACAACCCGGTAAATGGCCAAAACAGGAAGAAATACGGCAAGGTTATGGGGTGTTGTCTCCTTCTAGATAAAAGGTGTACTATGGTATGGAGCCCAGGTATTAACCTATGTGGTAAAAGCATCTACTTTTGTGGTTGTTGTTGGGGCGCGCTCGGAAAGGTCGGTCATGACCGGGAGATGGCATACTCAGGCGTACTCTAAGTTACCCAGTTAAGGGGTAACCTGGCCTTGTGTTGGCATGAGGAGCATTAGTTGATCCTCGGGCATCCCTCTAGAGTTGTTCAAAATTCGGTTCGGAAGGAAGTTCCTTTGCCTGGTCATTGTCGAAAACCCAATCTCCGCTACGAGCCTGTACGGTTTTAGTTGTATACCATACGTCAGTATAGTATATGGTACCTATGCTGGCTAAGATTGATACATTTACTTTCGAAATGATTTTTCACACTATATTATAGTATTGGAAGAGGATTTTCACGTATCAAGCATTTTTTGACTATCATAAGGAGAAACCTCGCCCATGTGTGCGTTTACATTGTGTGTGTGCCACGAGACCTTATGGTAGTTTCATTTTTCAAAAGTCATTGCGAATTTCTAGGCACGGGAATTCATATGGAGTAATCCCGTTCCGCATTAGCGGCGTGGTCCATTGAATTACCCAACTTTAAAATGAATCTTAAATAATAACTGTTTTGAGTTCTCACACCAGTCCCATGACTGAGCTGGAGTTTATTGTTCCCACACCTAAACTCTGGGTGCCCATAATTTTTACATGGGCAGCCTAGTAGTTTGGTTCGCAGATTTAGCCTTGGAGTTAGTTAGATCAGGATTCTGGAACTATTATGTTTGGGGCATTCGCATTCTTCCGCTGAGTTAGTATCTTTTCCGCTGTGTAATCGATGTACTCTGATGTACCTCTTGTAACTCTGATGTAATATTATTTTAATGATAATGGAAAAGTTGTTTTTATTTTGTGCAAATGTGTAAGTGCCCTAACAATCCATCTTTATGAACAGTTTAAGTTGGTTTATTTACCGGCGAAAACCGAGCAAAAAAGTCGGGTCGTTACACACTAGAACATATTCTGAATCCTCATTTGATCGTATGGAGAAGATATTAATATAAATCAATATAAAATATATTCAAAACAATCAATTCCTTGATAATAAAACTATTATTATTATCGTCTATATTCAAATAGAATTTATATTCATCATCTGAATCATTTTGACTCAGTTTTAAGTTTCGAATTGAATTATTTCAGATTCTCGTATTACAATAATTATATATATTCGAAATAAATCGTATTTCGATTATTTAATTGATATATTAATATAAAAATCGATTTATACTATCAACCCAATATTTAAAACCATATTAAATATTTAAAATTAACCGACCAAAAATTTGGGTCGTTGCATTGTTCTCCCCTTAAAAGAATTTCGTCCCCGAAATTACTAAGGTAGGAAAAATGCTATAAGCCCATTACTTTTCAAAATCCACTTATAACTTAACATTTCATTCATTTAATATGAATGATTTATAATCAATATATTCATATCCAATTCAAATTCCATTCATATGCATTTGAACTCATTCAAATTGATTCTAATCAATTTATTCTTTTCAATCCATTTAACTTGCTTAAGTTAAATTTAAATTTCGGAATTCAAATACACGGGTTTTCATTTCAAATCCTTTTAAAATCACATAGATATAAACATATGTTTATAACCATTTCAAATTCAAAACATTTGGATTTACAAACAAATTGTTTTCTTTCAAACAAATTTCCTTCAAAAACTTTTCTAAGGTAGCAATTCATCACTTAGAAACTTGAAAATGAACACTGATGATGCTGTAGTCACTATCAGAATTATTTTCCAGCTACTGAAGTGAATTTAGTGCTTCACTTTCAAAATCCATCTAAAATGATTTATTCAAAAAACCTTCCAAAACAAAGCTATATTATGTTAATATACCTCACAAAATATATTTTTCCAAACACCTAGGATTTAAATTTCTATTTCTGATTTAAATCCAATTACAGTTCATCTCATTTCTATATTTCATTCATATACAAATTATATTTGGTTATAAATAACCATTTAAATTTTATAATCTCATTTCATTATAATATTAACAATCAACACATTCATATACCAGAATAATTTAAGAAAATTATTCCTTTTCTATCAAAAAAGAATTTTAGGGGAAATTATTTCACTTACCCACTTTAAAATAATATCATGTCCAACCTTCTGTTCAAGTCTTTAAAATTTCCTATCGACTTCGTGGCGTCCCACGATTCGATCAGAATTATCAAACCACTAACCAGACTAGCCAACACAATATAAAACCATTTTTTATATCGATAAACAAATACGCTCTCGTATATACACTCAACTCATTCTAGGGTACAGATGACCCAATCTCTAATGAGTAATCACCCACCAAAGCCGTGGTGTTCGCTCAACCTAAGCTCTGATACCACTGTAACGAACTGACATTTTCCTGATCCTGATTATCGATACAAATACCGTATCGACTAATCAAACACCAGAAATAACCGGATCATTAATAGAAAGAAGTTAGAGGGTGAGAAATAGAAAGAAATACTAAAATAGAAGAAGAACATAAACACAACAAAGAATCTCACATCGCCGCGGAATAAAATATAATATATAACAACTTTTGAAATAAAAGTTTGACTGTATATAGATAACATTATCAGAGTATAACATTTGTTTATCACATATACAACACAACGGAATAAACTCTATATAACTAACACTGAAGCCTCCTGCACCAGGCTCCTCCAAGGATATCTGAAAATACCTGGACTACTTGTCTGCCCGTACAAATTTGGGCACCCAAGAGTTGAGGGTAAACAAAAAAATAAACTCTAGGTCAGTCATGGGACTGGAGTGAGTAAACTCCAACCACTTGATTTAACATTTAAAAATCCTTTTTGAAAGAGAAGATAATCATAAGACCGATCCTGTAAAGATATGGATTTCGCCTGGACCTAATCGATCGCTAAACCGACCAAGACCGTACAAAACCCGGATCGAATTGAGGACAAGACAAATCAGAACACAAACAAAAGAACATTTCATTGTATATTACAACAATTCTATCAGAATATACAGAGTATGATTCAATATTACACATCATAAAATATCAGAGATGACAATATATTACATAGCAGTGGAAAAATAATACAATACACAACTGAAAGAGATATACGGATGCAGAGCTTTCCGGATATCATTCCAACTATAAACCAGGTTCCTGTGAATATAAATCTGCAAAACCAAAACTACTAGCTGCTTGTGTGGAAAATAGGGGCACCCAGAGTTTAGGTTAAAACAACAAACTCAAGGTCAGTCATGTGACTGGTGTGAGAACTAAAACAGTTATTAATCTTTATTTTAAAGTTAGTTAAATCAAGGGACCACGCCGTATAACACGGAACGGATTTCCTCCCAAGAACACTAGTGCATAAAACAACAGCGCAATGCTAAATAAAGAACAATGAAGCTATTATAAGACCCATGTCCCATCACACAATGCAACACAAGCCGGAGGATAGGGTTTTACCTTATAATAGTCAAAGAATGCTTGATATGCTAAATTTTCATCTTTTATTATTACTATAAGTGTATAGTGTCAAAACAATTTCAATAATAAGTATCAATCATAGACGGCATAAGTGCCCCATACCACTATGTCGCCATACATAGGTTTACAATCAAAATTGCAAAGTCACGTATTGGAAGTTGGATTTCCATCATGAACCAAGGCAAGGGATCGTCCTTACCGAATTGGAGACGCTCTAGCCTGCCCCTCAGGCAAGCGCGCAGGCAAGCCTTGGATCGTCAGGGCCGGTCCACCGATGTGGATTATTATGCCTGAACACTGCGTTTCCCCACCCTATGGGGTGTCAATGAGTCCACTGACTCCATCGGCTCTACATAGTCACCGATATATCCGAGGCGCCTCGCAATCCAACAACCACATAAGTCAAACTCGTCAGGGCATGTAAAACGACTGACGCCACTTCTAGCTTGAAAGAAACGCATGTCCTCCCTGAAGTCCTTCTCCCGTTTCTGGTTCACACTGGGGTGTGAGGCTCGGGAATTAACGCTACACAATTCTGTGCCACACAGGCCATGCTTTGATCATCAACCACAAGACTTTGCTTTTCAACAGAAGCCTTGATCATTTGCATCTCAGCATGCCACACAGGCAATTCACGCAATGCAACCGATATCAATCACACAGAATGAAATCCAATGTCAGACACACAGTCCATTCTGGGTCCGAACGAAACCGGAGGCACCTTGTACCTCGCATATCCATCGATCTCCAAGTACGTCTAGACGATCACCAACTGGTACCCTCCTCTTTGGTGTACAGCCCAATCAAGATCATCAATAATTATCCAAACAATGTGAAGACCTCCGGTCTTCGACCACCGTCTTCATCCTCGACACACCGTCGAATCAGTTATTCAGAATGGGATAAACCCGGTCTTTCTGAATAACTCGCGTATATAATAAACAAGTGTTACACAAACACAACATACGCCTCATTCCAATTCAGAATATTCTTTTATTCAAATATTCTTATACTTTGGGAAAGGTTCCCATTAATTTTATAAAAGATAAATTCTTTAAATTTATTCTTTAATTTTCTTTTGAATATCAATTCAAACCAAATTATGGTTTATCCAAACTAGTTGGGATTAGCGAACCTTACCGAAGTAATCACTTGTTAAATTTCCCAACCCCAACCTATTCATCCCATGAAGTAAAACTGGTCATACTTCATATCTAACACCACGGTGTTATCGGTAAATTCAATTACCATTTCACGTTCAAATTTAATTAAAGATTTAACTATCGCCTGAAGCAAAACTGGTGATGCTCAATTCTCGATCATTTCAATCTAATTAAAGATTCATTAAACTCCACTTGGTTTTAATCTTCCCAAAAATCACTATTAATGATTATTTAACTTGGGAAATCATATCCTGTCTTTAACTGGGTTAAAGAACCAATGTCACGGTTCACGATAAACCCAAAATCACATTCTATTCCATCAGCCTTTAACCGTAAATTAGCAAGTGAATAATTCCCTAAGTAATAACCATGAAGGCCGAAACCAACATCAGATCAATACCCAAGAAACCATTCAACTTAACTAATCTCCAGTTAGTTTCTGATTTTCTTAACTCCGTTGGGTCTAAGAACGGTATCATTAAAGATACCATTCACGACAACCCAAAATCACATTTGATATTAAATACAAGGCTCTGAATAGAAAATATATCGGCTTATATTCAATATCAAATTCTACGACCAACAAATATCGTATTGGAAATAACGATATATATATATCTTTCAAATTTCCATAACAATATCTGTATAATCTATGAATCCAACATCGAAATATTCAAAAGACAATTTCGATTCAGATCCATTCCAATTCAATTATTGGAAATTCTGGTTACTTTTAAAACCATTTCAAATCCAATTTATTTATTTTAAAAATAAATGGATTTTAATTCTAGTTCAAAACTAGTTCATTTCGATTAAAATCTATTCTTATCTTTTCAAATATGGAAATTTTCATCCCAATTCTTTCTAAATCATTTCTTATGATTTTACACAAATTATTACTATTTTTCATAATTTTATCAAGGCCCGTACAGTCGATTTCCATCAACGGCCATCGAACTGCACTTACAACGACCTTTACCAAATTTGATTTGGACATAATTCCAAATCCAACTGTTAGATTTCAAATCTCTTATATTCATTGGAAAGTTCTTTTCGATACGAACCCAACGGTTCTGGTTTCAGGAGAATCTGACGGTCGGATCTCCCGTAATGTCCATTTGAAGTCAATGGTCGAAATTCGCGAACTGCCGTAGCGCGACGCGTTCTATTCAGGCCATAATATATATATATATATAATATATTATATATATTTCGCCGATTTCCTTTTAAAACGTATTTTATAAGTCGTTTTAAATTCATTTTCAAAACGATTTCAAATTCATATTCAATTTCAAATCGAAATTGAATATTCCATATCGTCGATATATAAATTATAGTATTTTCAAAATATTATATTTTGAAATCAATTCCTTTTCGATATTCATTATAAAAATGAATAAAATCGATATAGATATCGTTCACGCCAAAATGGTGCATACCCATTCAACACGGCTTTATATATTTCAATAACTTCGTTATTCTATTCAACAAATGAATATTTTCTTCAACACATGAATTTTCTTTTATTCAACACATGAATATATATTTTATTCAACACATGAATTTTCTTCTATTCAACACATGAATATATATTTTATTCAACACATGAATTTTCTTCTATTCAACACATGAATATATATTTTATTCAACACATGAATTTTCTTCTATTCAACACATGAATATATATTTTATTCAACACATGAATTTTCTTTTATTCAACACATGAATATATATTTTATTCAACACATGAATTTTCTTCTATTCAACACATGAATATATATTTTATAATATTCTTTATTTTCCAAATTGGAATGAGGCCCAATCAATTACCATATAATGTTGATTATAAGGATTCCCTACAACACATGTATATAATAGCAACGATAAATAATCAACCATCATCCAGAGTGCATTCTACACTGCATAAGCATTAAATATAAATATTTAACGCTTATAACAGTCTGTCAATCAATCGATCGACATACAACTAATTATTTGGGATTAGTGTACGCCAAATATCATCCCAACACCCATGTGGGGTTTCAAATCAACAAACACGTATTTTTATTTGTGCAGTTGGCCGATGTGTAAAATTTATCGTTCCAATCAATATCAGTCAAATGAGTGTACATAAACAAATCATCTAATTCGTAAATGAATATTTATTTATTCACATTCACGTTAAATTTATATTTTTAATGATAAATAATTTATTTCAACACATGAATATATTTCCATTCAACACATGAATATATTTTATTTCAACACATGAATATATTTCCATTCAACACATGAATATATTTTATTTCAACTCATGAATATATTTTATTTCATTACACATCACAAATCAAATTCACACCAATTCATCAATCAAACCAAAAAATCAAACAAGTCGTCCATGGTCTTTGGACGACGGGGAAACAGTTCATATATGCAGTTATGAAATAAATAACTATATAAAAAGAATTTTGGTGAGCAGTTCTCACCTTGGGGTTCCACTCCGTCATTCTTTATTTCTGAATGGTTTGGATTCCTTTTTGATTTCAGTCCGTTCCATCGCACTCCTTTTCACGTTGTTCATAGAAAAAATCACATTTTTATCTCACTATATACATAATAAAAATCAGATTTTTATTTCGCTAGATATATAAAAATTATATTTTTATATTCTCTGTCTTATAAAAATCATATTTTTATTATCACTATAATATAAAAATCATATTTTCATACAATTAAAAGTCGTAACTTTACATACTAAAAATCACTTCTTTTTGGTTCATGACAACACTATAAAAATCCTATTTTTACTTCGCCTTCTAGATAACAAAAATCGTATCTTTATTACTCTACATAAATAAAAATCATATTTTTATATCTTTTACATAATAAAATTATATTTTTGTTTCGAGTAAAAATCTTATCTTTATTTCGAATAAAAAGCCTTATTTTTAATCGAAGAGATTGCATGTAAAAAAAATCTAAACTTCACTTATATAAAAATCTAAACTTTTTCATGGATAAAAAATATATTCTTTCCTTATACAAAAATATTATCTTTTCTCATATAAAAATATTATCTTTTCTCATACAAAAATATTATCTTTTCTCGGATAAAAATTAAATCTTTTCTTGGCTAAATATCATAACAAAACTGAAAAATAAAGAAAACATATATATATAAAAATAATAATAAAAGGACTCACTGTCAATCTCACGCCGGAGGGGGGGCTTGCTCGCTAGAGGCGGCTGACCGGCGCGGTGGGTTGCTCAGGTGGTAAAGCGGCAAAAGGGGGTGGCACGGTTTAGGGTTCGATTTGGCTGAGGGTGGGTTTGCGGTGGGTTCGAGAAGGGGAGAAAGAGGGAGGAGAAGAGGGAGGTGGCGCCAGAGGTGGAGGATGCGGTGGAGGCCGGGGGTGTGGCGTCGACGACGATCGATTTAGGTCCCGAGGGTCAACGGGTTACGGGGAGGGGGGAGGGGGAGGGAGGGGTTATTTTATTTTTATTCTTCTAATTTAACTGAACGGTGGAAGAGAAAGAAATAGGGGGGATTTTGTAATAAAATATATATTTTATTATTCTTCAAAAAAAGAACTTTTTATTTCGAACTACAGATCGAACCGAACGACTGTCGCCCCTAGCTAATTACCCCAATTCCGAACACGATGGGATATGTCCCACAAGCCAATTCGACCGTTACGATCAGTTTCCGCTAAATTTAAAATATAAATCATTATATTTTAAATTCGAATGCACATTTTAATTTACCAGGGCCACATACTGATCCTAAAAATTCCAGAAAAAATATTCCTAGCTTCGTATTAACGATACGGTCTTAACAAAACTAATTTCGTCAAATTCTGAGACCGTTTGAAAAATGGTCATTTTCTGGTCGATTGAAATTGACTGAAACTGTCAAAACACGTTTTCTTTTGCCACGCTAACATATTGATTTAAAAAAATTATGCAAATTGGAACCTAGCAATAATTTGACATCTCGGATCCAACAAAAGTGGTTTCGTCGAAAACCGAGCTCGTTTGCAAAATTTCCATTTTTAAGGGCCAGAATTCCATAGCGACTATTTTGAATTTTCAACTGGGCATAACTTTTTATCCCCACTATGAAATTTCAATTTTTTGAATTCATTGGAAAGATATTCTCAAATAGATCCTAATATTTTTGGTTATGCTAAAATCCGGTTTATTTTGAATCCCGTACATTCATTTGAAATTTGAAATCGAATTTTCGAACTACCGCGTCATTTTCAATTCCTTTTATAATTAAAATAAATTATTTCTATTCTAACGACGATTCGAATAAATATATACATTCTAATTCTATTCAAAATAAATTTCTCGTCGTTATTATTTACAATAATTCATTATAAATATTCAAAATTCACTAAAATTGCCAAAATAAAAAATTTAAATTGGCTCGGATTTCTGGGTTATTACAGATCCACAAATAAACACGAATTGTTTTTAACTTACGATAACCTAAAACATTGTTTAAAATCAATACTTTTCTGATATTATAATATTGTCTAAAACAAGTAAATAACAATCTAGCTGAGTGCTTGCATCTCACGCTCTACATATATAGTATACAATCAAAACCACGGGCTCTTATTGGATAATGGATTCCAACTGGCAAGGTATGTGACCACCTTCCGACAGTGTATCTCTAGAGAGGAATACACCAGGTTCAACGAGAACATCTTGCAACCTAGGCTAAACTTGACCAGCCACTCACTTCGCTTGAGAGTACCGAATGTATTGTCACCAACGGTTGGGATCAACAACCGTTCCGAAGCACAGCAACGATAGAATAAAGAAGCAAAAGGATTTTCTCTAGATCAGGTGACAATATACCCTACTTGGGTGTGACCCGCTTGGCCATGCGACCTACCCGATTTTGTACCATTTCCCAGTTGTAGGGCTTGAGGCTACGATTAATTACCTTTCATTTATAGCACAATCACTTCGAAAGCCAGATTGTCAGATCCGTTAATCACTAATTGATTTGCACAAAGATATACTAGATATTATTCTAAGAGAATAAATTCTCCGCTACTAGATGTATATTTGTATAGAACAACTTATGCGATCATTGGAAACACTCTATCAGACATTCTTCCATACACGTACGTTCTGAGACTAAACGAAACCGAAGGCACAATTTCTATTAATCCATCTTAGGCAACTTCTACCTAGGATTAACAGAAAAAGCCCTTGCACTTTACTCCGTCTTCGATTTGTCTTCATATAATCTGATTCGCAATGCTACTGCCAATACGGAGTGGTTCTCGAAGAATAATCCAATTGGTCTCTCCATATTGACAACGATATTAGCAAATACTTTGATAGTTGGTTATTTAACTATTGAAGATTAACAAACATCCATCCAAAGAATCAAACAGTCACTGGGCCCCTTAATTAATATTTTATCAATATTTGTTAAACAAATATTTTCAATAATCATCTTGGTCTTCTTCGCTATTTGAAAACATTTCCATGTATCGCCTTCTTTTATTTCCTATGCTTAGAAAATATTTTCTATTTATAATTGGAGAACATTCTAATTACTTATCTCTTTCACGACAATTCATTTCTATCTCAGGAAATATTTATTATTATATTTCCAAAATTCCACTTATTTGGGTTAAAATTAATGTTGTGTAAAACATCGTTACAACAACCCAAATTACTGCATTTAACTAAATCTTATTCAACATTGATCTTCAAGACTGAATCTTGCTATTTATCAGTTAATATTGAAATTAATCAAGTTGGGGTATAACTACCTCTCAGACCTTGACTGAATAACATTCTTAACCTCAAAACGGACAAGACTACTTATCCCGAATAATCAGCACCATAAAAACCAATTATTTATTTTTAAACCATGTATACGTTTCTCTTACTATTTTTACCTGATTTAATTATAAATTTCCTTTTTCATTATAATATTATATTTTAAGTTCATTTCCTTATCAAATTCTGTATATACCGATATATTGATTTCTAGTTATCAAATTTTCTTAAAATATTCTAACTTCTTAAATTTTTGGAAAATTTCGCCAGCACCTCATTTATACTGGTCAAAAGCTCAAACTCAAACTCGCCCATCTAGGCCCTTTCCATTCAAAAAGAAAATAAAAAAAGCTAAGTGGCTTGCCGATTCGGCGCATATAGTGTAACACCCCGCATTTTTAATATAATTAAAAAAATGTACAAATTTGTGTATATGCATGGATAGGTAAATAATGGTGATGTATAATGAAAATTAATTAATATATGGAAGAGAAGGAAAAATTAATTCGATAATAGTGTGCGTAACGGAAAAGATAATAAAATAAGGACACTTAATTTAAATATCAGGAATTAAGTAAAAACAGACATCACCATTGCGTTTGTCTCGAACTTCTGCCTGAAATAGAGTCCAAGTTTGCATAAATCGGACTCCGTATGAAGGAGTTATGGCCTTTAGAAGATTCAACAAAAATTCAAAACAGTTCGAAATTCGACCCAGGCAACTGGGCGGAAAATTTCCCGCCCAAAACATGGCAGGTCGACCTGGGGGTCAGGTCGACCACGAGGTCGACCTAGGGGTCGACCAACCCCTAGGGAGGTCTACCTGGGGGTCGAATTATCCCCAGATCTGGGCGATTTCAGTTCCTATGACGTGTTTTGATGTGTTGTACGGGTCGGATGGCTTCTAGGACAATCTAAGGGCCTTAAAAAACTCTCTACACCTATAAATACATAGCAAGACCTAACCCTAATTCATAAAAATTCCTTAAGACGCCTCCATGCCACCAAACTTCAACCAAACATGGCCGCCGCCCTAAAACTCTAAATTATATTGCAAGTTCTTCATCAACTTTGGAGTTTAATCAAATCAAGTAGCAAAGTTATTCATCAACAATTCATGCTCTTCACCAACAATCAAATAAGAAGATTAAATTAGCATTCTACATCAACAAATCATTTATTTTCCCCAATCCAGTCAAGGTGAGTGGAATTATAATAAACTTGTTGTATAATAGTATTATTATCGTTCATCATTCCCCAGTTATAAATTCAATTCAAGATACATGTTATAATAATTGTTCTTTTATTCTCCTTCCCCTTTTTATTTTTGGATCTAGGTTATCTCGAACCTAGACGAAATCTTATTATACATACATATGGTTGGAATAGGGGAATATTGGGCATAATCTATTTTATGCAGTCGAGGAATATAATCTAAAATTTGGGGAATTATGGCATAACAATTATTATTGCAAATATTGGGATAATTGGCGGAATTTTTTTGTGACTTGAAATTAAGCCTAAAAGGTGAATTAGACTATATGTATAAACGTGGGAAAATATATGGGGAAAATATTGATTTTATGAAATTGGGTATAATGGGATTTTGGAAATTGGCATGTTTGGATATGAATAACAAGGAATTGGTGAATTTGGCTATAATTGAGTAATTTGGGTAAAAAGATTATTTCACGAATGGTGGTATAAGCAAAGTAGAAATGGGTTAAGTAGCACTTGACTTATGAATAAACTTAAACAACAAATGAGGAATGATAGTAACCTTTTAGGAACACATGTATGGAAAAATTGGAATAATAGGTATAGCCTATTAATGGGATTATAAGCATGAACATAAATTGGGGTTTTTGGGTAAAGCTTGAATTTGAGACTTGGAAATTGGATATGCCGTTAAGATCCTAGAAACATAATTAAAAATGGAATATGTTGGACAAACCATGTTTTTATGTAATTATGGAACTCGACACATGACATCTAGAATAAACACGAACATGCTTGTGAATTGATAATTGACATATGACATCTAGAATGGACATGAACTAAACATGAAACATGGCTAACTCGAAGTTAGAATGAGTTTGCGTGTAATCCTGCCCGGAACCGCCCAGCACATCCAGTGACCGCAAACAATAGGCTCTAATGTGAAAAGTTAGTCATAATGTGCTTGAAACCCAAGGTTAGATTGAGTTGTGGTGTAATCCTGCCCGGAACCAACCGACACATCCAGTGACCACAAAAATAGGTCTAATGTGTGAGGTTGGGCATTAATAATTAATTAATGCTAATGACACATGCTAGTATGGTAAGGTTAAGTTAACATGAAATACAAGACAACACTTATCCAATTTGACTCGATATATGGGTGGGTTAAGTCAACGTGAACCACTAGAAAACACTTAACCAATTTGACATGATATATAGGTAGGTTAAGTCAACACGAACTGATAGATAACACTTAACCAATTTAACATGATATATGGATGGGTTAAGTCAACGTGAACCGCAAGATAACACTTAACCAATTTGACTCGATATATGGGTGGGTTAAGTCAACGTGAATTGCTGGATAACACTTAACCAATTTGACATGACGCGTGGGTTGAATTGAATACGTGATTGGGGGTTAAGTCAACTTGGGCACATGGGCAAACTTAACCAATATAACAGTATCAAAGCAAGGAAAAGTAGGGAATGATAAGATTAAATAATAGATAAACTTATCCTAGGGATAAGAAATGAATATGACTTAAGATGTAATACAAGACTCGAAGGGTGGGACAACTTATACCATGAAATAAGTTAATCTAACCTGGAAATGTGGGAGAACACCCGTACGCTATCATTTGATATAGAGAACTAAGTAACAGAAACTAAGTATCAAACCTTGATTAAGAGAATCAAGTAATAAACCTTAGTTAAGAGAACTAAGTAAATAATGAGAAAGAGAACTAAGTAGTAAACCTTAGTTAAGAGGACTAAGTTGTAAACCTTAGTTAAGAAAACGAACGATTAAGAGAAACTAAGTAGTAAACCTTAGTTAAGAGGACTAAGTTGTAAACCTTAGTTAAGAAAACGAACGATTAAGAGAAACTAAGTAGTACACCTTAGTTAAGAGGACTAAGTAGTAAACCTTAGATAAGAAAATGAACAATTCAGAAACTAAGTAGTAAACCTTAGTTAAGAGAACTAAGTAGTAAACCTTAGTCAAGAAAACCAAGTAGAACACGAGGAGGAGCGAACATCCATCTGATCATGAAGAAGGCTCCAACGGTCTGGGTTACGATGCACGCGGCTTCGAGGGGACCTGAGGGTACTCTTGGTATCCCTCTGTGAGGTTGCAGATGATCGTCCTGGGCTCACAGAGGTTAAGGTCTGCGTTAGAAGAACCAAGAGTATGCCTTGGTTGCAATATAAGCAACCTAAAGACTAGGATGGACCAGCGTGAGGCGGCGATATCTTGTTTAGCCCTGTAATAGCACGTCGTCGTCTACCTACCATCTTGAGTCAATCGAGCACGTGAAGCAGAAAGGCGGAGAACTCCAAAAGACCATATACTTGCTATCTAATTATGGGTGAGGTTGGCCAATAGGTTTGTGGGGGCATAGGGGGCCTACATACGGTTCTCATTCTTGATTTTCTTGGGTGCCTTTCATTAGTTGAGGGAGGGGTCAAGTGGGACCATAGCCACACACAGATAAAAACAGACCTTAGCATCTCCGTCGGCAGATAACTTAAAGCTTCTGACCGAGTTCCGGGTTTCTTGATTAGCTCTGCCACGGGACTCCGGCTGCACATATAGAGGACATGTGCAACTAGACATCGATAACGATTCACAACACGTACATGGGTAAAGTCTAGGAACATATATCGCTCTGGGTATTGTGTCCTAGACTAGGGGGCATCGTTTGATAGGTAGCATAATCCCTAGTTGGATCTAGGTCGCGTAAACCCCTGAATCCGAGAAGCGTTCAATAGGTAGCATAAACCCCCAGCGGCCCTGGGCAGCGTAAACCCTGGTTGAATCTAGGAAGCACTCAATAGTAAACTTTAGATTAGATCTAGATGATACACGGAATCTAGCAAGATCGAGAGTGGCAGTCCAAACGATTTCAAGAATGGTGGCACTACACTAAAGTAGTATAGATTTACATGATGAAGCCCGCACGACATATGGCAAGGGACTGTATATATACATGGAAAGGATTAGACGAGTTGGGGGTATCTACATATACGTTGTATTAGGCTAACTTACCAGTGGGACATGAGTATAGCCTAGAGAGCTAATATCACGAATAACCTAATAAGCAAGAAAATATAACTGAATGGTATATGTAGGATTATATATAAGTTTATTCTAAGTCCAGTCACCAAAACTTATGTTCTAACTCCCCTCCTCATTACATACTTTCAGGTTAGGTTCATGACATAGATGGTATAGCTTTGGATACCGGTTAGACAGTATGATATATAAGGTAAAGCTATTTTTGAATATATTATATTTTAATTCCTTCCGCTGTGAGTTGCTTTACGAGTTATAACATATTTCTTTATCTCTGTCTTTTTCTACAGGATACCAGAGCACTCAACTTGGGTCTCGATGGATAGAATTTGAAAAATTCGGTCTGTCGGAATCCGGGTTGTTACATTTGGTATCAGAGCTTCGGTTTAGTGATCTTAGGGAGATAATGAGTCAACGTATTTGTATTTTCTAAAATATTAATATTAAATATATACAAACCTAAATCCATAGAGTAGCCCATTAGGTATGGAAAGAGTTGGGATAGCTATCTTATGCACTAAAGGAATGAACCTAGAAATTTTAAGACCCTGAGGTGGTTTGGTTGGAAAGTGTAAATATGACTTGATGTTAGAGAACGAAAATATCCCATAGGATGGAAACTGAAATGTTTGTATTTTAGAGTAGTGGGTTTAGAAGTGTAACCTTAGAAACTAGAAAAGGTTGAAAAAATGAAAAATGGATTAGGAATATATATAGTCGAGAGAATTGAATTCGCGAAAGTGCCTAGGAAAGCCTAGTGAGTTGAAGACCTGCTTTGAGTCTAACCCAATGTTAAGCTTTTAAGAACTTGAATCTGTAAAAGAGTTTGTGGTATTTTTCCAAGATTTAATCTTAAAAGTATTTTGATAAATGCATGTTGGGTTTTCAAAGTAAAGTGGTGTATATTCTGGTAAAACAATGATTTCTTGTTTTAAAAGAATTCTCTCACGAAAAGGTGCATATTATAGAGCATGTATAGCTTTGAAAGGATTGAAAAGAAGTTCTGAAATATCTATTTTGTTAACAATAAATTTTGATTATTGTTTTAAAAAAAAGAAATTTTTGTTGGGTGAACAAAGTAAGCGGTAGAGTGTAAGAATAGAGTAGATGCTTGCACCTTAGCAACCGAAGTTAACATTGTAAATAGGAACAATGTAACCTCGATAGTTGTCCTTGTCTACTCCAGTTTCGTGATTTGAAGAAAATGTTTTGCATTTTATTTTGTGACATGTTTTTTTTGTGGTTTGACAAAAGCAAGTTTTTGAGAAAAGAATAAAAGTTTTACCACTTTTAGTTTTTGGAAGAAGAATGTAATAAAAAGAAAGAAGGCCAAACCATGTTTTAAAAAAGGAGTAGTTAAGGATTAAGGCCTAGAAAGAACCAGATAAAGTTAAAGCTATTAGAACCAACTGGGGATTGGTTGAGTTGAGTAATTCTCTGAGTGTCAGTCTGATGTTGATTTCGGTCTTTGGGGTTGATACTTAGGGAGTTACTCTCTTACCAATTTACAGTCAGGGATTAGCTAATATTAAACTAATGGAAAATTTCCTGTAGAATGCATAAGCATTAAGAAACCTAGGTTTGTTGCTGGAGAAAAAGAAAAAGGATAGGCTAGTAACACACAACAAGGACTAGTAGTGACTACTAAGTAGTAAAGGGAAAGTTAGTGGGTAGATCCTGTGTGTGGACTCGCAATTGTCTGAGATGAAAAAGTCCTAAGATTCTCTGCCCATAGTAGAAGCTGTGTAGGATGCTGTTTGAGTTGAAAACAAAAAAGCTTATTTGAAATAATAAACTTAAGTAATTGGATTAAGTCAAATAAGCTAAGAAAGAGAAAAGCCTTGAAACAATAAATTCAGTAAGGCAACAATTGTGACGGGAAAAGAAAATGAAAATCTTAAGAAAAAGATGAATAAAAATGAAATTTTTCCAAGATAAGTTGAAAAAGAGAAGAAAATTTTCTTATGTGGTTGTGCTTGGATAGGAAAATAGGAAATCTTCATAGAATAGTCATATAAAAATCCAAGTACGATTAGAAAAGAAAAACGGAGGATGTGAATTTTTCTGTTTTATATCCTTTCGTAACATAAGGAAATCGAATTTGGAAAATTAGATTTTTCTAAATTTCGAATTTAATGATGGATGGTAGGGTTTTGGATGCGACAATTGGGTGAACTATGCTCTTATTCTATAAGGGTATGGGAAAACTTGGATGAAAAATATTTTGATTTTTCAAGAATATTGCATTCATATAGAACTGCAAGTATATTTAGGATGTGATCATGTTTTGAAAGAGTTTTTAAAATTTGCATACATATAGGTGGATCCAAATTAGGCATACATACTTTACTATGATGTATCTCACTTTGCACATGGGCACAATGTTTGCAACAATTGGATGCACACTTGATGGATGGATATTGTGAGGGATTATCTATTTTACTCTTATCGAATTTCGGGGACGAAATTCTTTAAGGGTGGGAGAATGTAACACCCCGCATTTCTAATATAATTAAAAAATGTACAAATATGTGTATATGCATAGATAGGTAAATAATGGTGATGCATAATGAAAATTAATTAATATATGGAAGAGAAGGAAAAATTAATTCGATAACAGTGTGCATAACAGAAAAGATAATAAAATAAGGATACTTAATTTAAATATCAGGAATTAAATAAAACGGACATCACCATTGCGTTCGTATCGAAATTCTTCTTGAAATAGAGTCCAAGTTTGCGTAAATCGGACTCCGTATGAAGGAGTTATGGCCTTTAGTAGATTCAACAAAAATTCAAAACTGTTCGAAATTCGACCTAGGCAGCTGGGCGGGAAATTTCCTGCCTAAAACCAGGTAGGTCGATCTGGGGGTCAGGTCGACCAGGAGGTCGACCTAGGGGTCGACCTACCCCTAGGGATGTCGACCTGGGGGTCGGCCTATCCCCAGATCTGGGCGATTTCAGTTCCTACGACGTGTTTTGATGTGCTGTACGGGTCGGATGGCCTCTAGGACAATCTAGAGGCTCTAAAACACTCTCTACACCTATAAATACATAGCAATACCTAACCCTAATTCATAACAATTCCTTAAGACGCCTCCGTGCCGCCAAACTTCAACCAAACGTGACCGCCGCCCCAAAACACTAAATTATATTGCAAGTTCTTCATCAACTTTGGAGTTTAATTAAATCAAGTAGCAAAGTTCTTCATCAACAATTCATGCTCTTCACCAACAATCAAATAAGAAGATTAAATCAGCATTCTACATCAACAAATCGTTTATTTTCCCTAATCCAGTCAAGATGAGTGGAATTATAATAAACTTGTTGTATAATAGTATTATTATCGTTCATCATTCCCTAGTTATAAATTCAATTCAATATTCATGTTATAATAATTGTTCTTTTATTATCCTTCCCTTTTTTATTTTTGGATCTAGGTTATCTCGAACCTAGACGAAATCTTATTATACATATGTATGGTTGGAATATGGGAATATTAGGCATAATCTATTTTATGCAGTCGAGGAATATAATCTGAAATTTGGGGAATTGTGGCATAACAATTATTATTGCAAATATTGGGACAATTGGCGGAATTTGTCTGTGACTTGAAATTAAGCCTAAAAGGTGAATTAGATTATATGTATAAACGTGGGAAAATATATGGGGAAAATATTGATTTTATGAAATTGGGTATAATGGGATTTTGGAAATTGGCATGTTTGGATGTGAATAACATGGAATTGGTGAATTTAGCTATAATTGAGTAATTTGGGTAAAACAATTATTTCATGAATGGTTGCATAAGCAATGTAGAAATAGGTTAAGTAGCATTTGACTTATGAATAAACTTAACCAACATATGAGGAATGATAGTAGCCTGTTAGGAACACATGTATGGAAAAATTGGAATAATAGGTATAGCCTATTAATGGGATTATAAGCATGAACATAAAATGTTGTTTTTGGGTAAAGCTTGAATTTGAGACTTGGAAATTGGATATGCCATTAAGATCCTAGAAACATAATTAAAAATGGAATATGTTGGACAAACCATGTTTTTATGTAATTATGGAACTCAACACATGACATCTAGAATAAAAACGAACATGCTTGTGAATTGATAATTGACATATGACATCTAGAATGGACATGAACTAAACGTGAAACATGGCTAACTCGAGATTAGAATGAGTTTGTGGTGTAATCCTGCCCGGAACCGCCCGGCACATCCAGTGACCGCAAACAATAGGTTCAAATGTGAGAAATTATTCATAACTTGCTCGAAACCCGAGGTTAGATTGAGTTGTGGTGTAATCCTGCCCGAAACCAACCGGCACATCCCGTGACCGCAACAATAGTTCTAATGTGAGAGGTTGGGCACTAAAAATTAATTAATGCTAATGATACATGCCGGTATGGTAAGGTTAAGTCAACATGAAATACTAAACAACACTTAACCAATTTGACTCGATATATGGGTGGGTTAAGTCAACGTGAGCCACTAGATAACACTTAACCAATTTGACACGATATATAGGTAGGTTAAGTCAACACGAACTGATAGATAACACTTAACCAATTTAACATGATATATGGGTGGGTTAAGTCAACGTGAACCGCAAGATAACACTTAACCAATTTGACTCGATATATGGGTGGGTTAAGTCAACGTGAACTGCTAGATAACACTTAACCAATTTGACATGACGCGTGGGTTGAATTGAATACGTGATTGGGGGTTAAGTCAACTTGGACAGATGGGCAAACTTAACCAATATAACAATATCAAAGCAAGGAAAAGTGGGGAATGATAATATTAAATAATAGATATACTTATCCTAGGGATAAGAAAAGAATATAACTTAAGATGTAATACAAGACTCGAAGGGTGGGACAACTTATACCATGGAATAAGTTAATCTAAGCTAGAAATGTGGGAGAACACCCGTACGCTATCATTTGATAAAGCGAACTAAGTAACAGAAACTAAGTATCAAACCTTGGTTAAGAGAAAAAAAGTAATAAACCTTAGTTAAGAGAACTAAGTAAATAATGTGAAAGAGAACTAAGTAGTAAACCTTAACTAAGAGGACTAAGTTGTAAACCTTAGTTAAGAAAACGAACGATTAAGAGAAACTAAGTAGTAAACCTTAGTTAAGAGGACTAAGTTGTAAAACTTAGTTAAGAAAACAAACTATTAAGTGAAACTAAGTAGTAAACCTTAGTTAAGAGGACTAAATATTAAACCTTAGTTAAGAAAACGAACGATTCAGGAAACTAAGTAGTAAACCTTAATTAAGAGAACTAAGTAGTAAACCTTAGTCAAGAAAGCCAAGTAGAACACGAGGAGGAGCGAACATCCATCTGATCATGAAGAAAGCTCCAACGGTCTGGGTTACGATGCACGCGGCTTCGAGGGTACGTGAGGGTACTCTTGGTATCCCTCTGTGAGGTTGCAGATGATCCTCCTGGGCTTACAGAGGTTAAGGTCTGCGTTATAAGAACCAAGAGTATGCCTTGGTTGCAACCTAAGCAACCTAAAAACTAGGATGGACCAGCGTGAGGCGGCGATATCTTGTTTAGCCCTGTGATAGCACGTCATCGTCTACGTACCATCTTGAGTCAATCGGGCACGTGAAGTAGAAAGGTGGAGAACTCCAAAATACCATATACTAACTATCTAGTTATAGGTGAGGTTGGCCAATAGGTTTGTGGGGGCATAGGGGGCCTGTGTACAGTTCTCATTCTTGATTTTCTTGGGTGCCTTTCATTAGTTGAGGGAGGGGTCAAGTGGGACCATAGCCACACACAGATAAAAACAGATCTTAGCATCTGTGTCGGCAGATAACTTAAAGCTCTCGATTGAGTTCTGTGTTTCTTGATTAGCCCTGCCACAGGACTCAGACCGCACATATAGAGGACATGTGCAACTAGACATCAATAACGATTCACGACACATACATGGGGAAAGTCTAGGAACATATATCGCTCTGGGTAGCGTGTCCTAGACTAGGGGGCATCGTTTGATAGGTAGCATAATCCCTAGTTGGGCCTAGGTCGCGTAAACCCCTGAATCCGAGAAGCGTTCAATAGGTAGCATAAACCCCCAGCAGCCCTGGGCAGCGTAAACTCTAGTTGAATCTAGGAAGCGCTCAATAGTAAGTCTTAGATTAGATCTAGATGATACACGGAATCTAGCAAGATCGAGAGTGGCAGTCCAAACGATTTCAAGAATGGTGGCACTACACTAAAGTAGTATAGATTTACATGATGAAGCCCGTACGACATACGGCAAGGGACTGTATATATACATGGAAAGGATTAGACGAGTTGGGGTATCTACATATACGTTGTATTAGGTTAACTTACTAGTGGGACACGAGTATAGCCTAGAGAGCTAATATCACGAATAACCTAATAAGCAAGAGAATATAATTGAACGGTATATGTAGGATTATACAGAAGTTTATTCTAAGTCCAGTCGCCAGAACTTATGTTTTGACCCCTCCTCATTACATACTTCCTGGTTAGGTTCATGACGGAGATGGTATAGATTTGGATACTGGTTAGACAGTATGATATATAAGGTAAAGCTATTTTTGAATATATTATATTTTAATTCCTTCCGCTGTGAGATGCTTTACGAGTTCTAACATGTTTCTTTATCTCTGCCTTTTTCTGCAGGATACCAGAGCACCCAACTCGGGTCTCGATGGATAGAATTTGAAAAATTCGGTCTGTCGGAATCCGAGATGTTACATAAAGTCTCATATGGAATTTAAACGTGTACCTTTTTGTCGGGCACTCGAATTATAATCTTTATATACTTCATTCCATACCTGTCTTACCCATATACGTCCATTCCAAATATATTTTAACTTAATTTGGTCATTTTAACCCAATTCGCTAATTTTTTGTTAATTAGCTATTTTTCCTATTTCACTTTCTATTTGAACATATCACGTTCAAATATATCTTTAACTTGCTTATAACCAATCGAATTCCATTTTCAATTCAAATTTCATATTCGATTTCGAATATAATTTACAAACCCCTTTTACTTATCCAAAGTCAAATTTCAATTCAAAATTCCATATACTAATTATTCTTCAAATTAGTTAATCTATTCAATATTTAAAAATATGATTTTTGGTTCAAAAATCATTTCACTTAGACAACTTGAGTTCGTATTTATTTTACAACTCAAATCTGGATTTTTCTAATGGAAATTCAAATTTTTATTTACTTAAAATCCTTATATTTATTTAAATAAATCGTTATAGTTTAATAATGGTTATGGCGCTATTTCTCTAAAAATTTGATTTTGACATAACTCAAAATCTATATGAGAAAATCTAGATTTTTCTCTTCCATTAGAAAATATTATCAAATCGGCCGTGATGATTCTTGTTTCAAAGATTCCGACTTAAATCGAGTTTTATATGCTCAATTGAAGTTCGAAATGCCAAATTACGAACTACCGCGCTACGGCTAGTTCGTTTTAATTATATTTAAATATAATGGTTTGAACGTCGTTTATTATAAATTTCAATCTCATTCTTATATTAATTTTAATATAAATTTAAGCTGGTTTTCCAAATCTAACTTAATATTTCCGATTATCCTTAATCGTCGATTATTTCATAACTTCATTATAAATCATTTGTAATACAATCTTCTATAATAAATCTAAATTCCTTTATAAATGAATTATTTATAAAATTTGATATAATCGAATTCTAATTATAAATCCGTCAGATTTTTCTCAATTTAATTTATATTCTGAATTTCAGAATAAAATTAATCGTTCTACTTCAAATCGTTTTCCAATTCACTTTTAAATCCATACTTGAATTTAAACATCTAAATTATCTAATGATAATTTATTCATTATATTTATAAACACCGTTTACAAATTTTCTTGTTTTACATATTTAAACAAGTTCCATTTTTAAATCTATTTAAAATCAAAATCTTATTTTGGAATATTTTATTTATTATAACTTATCTATATAAATATAGAATCTATTTTCATATTTTATTATAGTTTCAATCTAATAAAATTCAAATATCCTATTTGGGAATATTTTATTTTTATAAATCTGATGCAGTCGAATTCAAACATAAATCCTATGGATTTATTCAATTTCATTTACATTCTGAATATCAAAATATATTTCATCGTTTACTATCTTTTTAAATTCACATTTGAATTTAGACTCCCGAATTATCCAAATGATAATTTTTCCATTTTCATTTATAAACACCATTTATAAATTCACTTAAATCTCCCGTATTATTTAATTTATAAACATCATTTATAAATTCAGTTCAATTCCCATGTTATTTAATTTATAAACATCGTTTATAATTTCAGTACTTCAGTTTCCTGTATTATTTAATTTATAAACATCGTTTATAAATTCAATACTTGTTTTATTTATTCAAAACAAGTTAATATCTTTATAGCCCATTCGAAATTCAAATTCTTTTTTTAAAAATAGTTTTTTTCGTTTAAATCTCAAAATTCCCTTTCACGATATTTGTATAGATCAACATTTAGGCACAGTGATAATTAAGCATTCAGAAACACCCAATTATCAATCAAAAGTTTTCTAACACATCATATATGATAATATATATGAAAAAACAAACAAACAATAATATTTTTGAGTAATCCATTTGGATCCCTCCAACCTGTTTCCCTGCATCCATAGATGTTAACCAACATAAATAATACCCATCCTGCTTCAAGGTAGGATATCGTGGTATAAAAGGTCATCCACTATCATATTATAGGGCGCATAGGGTCATCCGCTAATGATAATGCAGCCATCCGCTAATGGTGCTGCGGGAAATATCCAACGACCAATATATATATATATATATATATATATATATATATATATAATAGCCACAAACACCAAGCCTAAATAACTAACATATTTATAATAGCCACAAAAATATTTAAACGCATCCAACAACCAACGAACAGTATATAATTTTTTTCAAAATAAAATCCAGAGAGTGAGTTTACTCAACTGATTTTTTTATAGTTGAAATGGCAATTTGTTTTCGATTAAATTAAACTGATGTTTAATTTAACCTAAAATATCAACTACCTCCGGATCATTCCAAATCAATGTCATTGCGAAGCTTTTGCCAATACAAATCCAGTGTAATCAATTTCATTTGATTCTGGAAATGTAAGGTTATATATTTATAATTTAACCTTATATACATGATAAATTTAATTTGAATTTAATTACTATCATAAACCCTACCGCATTAAATATTTAATTTAATGTTAAAAATAAAAATCTAACCTTTCCTTAATTTCATACTCAAATGATTAGTTCATAATTTAATTTACTACACTTGCTAAATATATTGGCTAATATAGATATATCTGATCAGCAACTGATTTTATAATTTAATTTCAATAAAAAAATTAAATTTAAAAATCAGAATCTACCTAAAATCCTTCTCTTTCCTTGTCTTCAAAAATGTATCTCTAGGAAATAAACCCCAATAGTTCGAACCCTTCGGTTATCAGTTCAAAATTTCACTGCTAATTCACAGTAGCTATCCCACCATTTTCGTGACTAATATCTTTACAAAATCCTACTGCAGCTCTTCTCCCTTTTTCTATCAAGCATGACTCATGTTGGTGCTGAGATTTGCACCAATCCACCATGACATGCCACACCCAATCCCATTGCCAAGAAAAGAACGAGATATGTTTAAACCGAATAACCCAAAAATTCGCTTCCTAAAATAATCGTGCCTCATCATCTTGCCATCGAAGATTGTCCTTCCTCTTTCAGTGGTGATGAACCACTGGCAATCCTAACTCACAACTTTGGTATCCGCTTGCGCAATAAATAAAAGTATTAAACAACTATCAAAAAGATCATGAACCCCTAATTTGCGCTGCTAACAAATTCAAACACCCCTCAAATCGTCGGCGCTCCCTTCCAGTCATTGGATCGTGATGATTTGATTTAAACTATTTTTTTTAAATGACGAAGAGGACTAGTTGGGGAAATAGAAAGAACAACGGTTCGAATTTTCTTGCAGAAGAAAGAGAAATTGAGGAGGGTATCGCAGTTCCCATTTTATTTATAACTACGAACAGAAATGAGAAAGGAAATAGATTGAGGTCGGCCATTTTTTTTCATTTGTTCGAAGCTTTGAGTTCGTTTTTCAGAGGAATTGAAATCAAAGAAATTACGGAAGGGTGTGTGTGCGAATTTATAATTGAAGAATGCCTTAGGAATTGGGGAATTGGTATGCTTTTAGGCTTCTTAGATTATAGTATAGGGACTGCATTATTTAATTTTTAGGGTACTTGCATTGTACTTGCCTCATTTAGCTTAGGAATGAAGGAATTATAATTTTATTTATTTTAGTTTGAACTGAACCGGTATGATTTAAATCATTACGTGCTTTCGAACTCCTATTTGAATGCAACAACAAGCATTCCTAGGGTTATACCACTACCCTGAACACATTGGAACAAATTTCGAATCCTCATTTGGTCGTATGGAGAAGATATTAATTTATATCGATATAAAATAAATTCAAAACAATTAATTCCTTGATAATAAAATTATTATTATTATCGTCTATATTCAAATAGAATTGATATTCATCATCTGAATCATTTTGACTCAGTTTTAAGTTTCGAATTGAATTATTTCAATTCTCGTATTACAATAATTGTATGTATTCGAAATAAATCGTATTTCGATTATTAAATCGATATCTCAATAAAAAAATCAATTTATATTATTAACCCAATATTTAAAACCATATTAAATATTTAAAATTAACTGACAAAAAATCCGGGTCGTTACAGAACTTGTGCTTTTTGTTGAGTTTGAAAGGTCAGTAGTCGACGAATAGTATAAGTGGAATTTGGAAATTGTCAATGAGTGTGGATAATCTTATCAAAATACAAATTTTTTTACTCAATACCTATCATATTAGGTTATACAATAAACAATGTATCAGATGACATTGTTTTGATCCACCTATGATTTACAACTATACTTTTACCTTTGAGTTAAATATGGATAGATTTTCAAAGTAAACAATATGATTTGTGAATACGCTTATTCCATCGAGATGGCATATGAATATGATTTCCAAGTATTGAAGTTAAGATGATCTGTGAATATGCTTATTTTGTTGAGATAAGTATACAGAATCGACAATGGATGAAATAATTTTAATTAAAAGAGCTTTCAGCTGGTGATGAGATTACCTGTATACTAATAGTTAATGGTTAAATAACTGAATCAGCATGTACCCTTTTAACTTATATTGTGTTGGTTTTAGGAATTAGGATCAAAATTTGATCTAAAACAACTTCAAACTATCATTGCATTCGAAATTATTATTTTAGGTATCCTTATACTTATATGTATGGTTACTGGAAGGCATAGGCCTCTAATTTGGATGAGAAATGACTGCTTGTTGATGTCTCTGGCTAGCTACTAGGATTATACCATAGTAGTAGTCCCTATGTTCTGGGGTTCTACATGATGCGAGAACTTCTTGTTACCAATCCTACGGAATTATTCTCGGTTAGATGTAGTAAAAGAGTACGTTTGTTTTGTCCTGCTCCTAGAAAATTTGTATGGATGGACATCTGACATTGCATTTTTTATAGCATGTACACCAATTTTTACAAATATACAACTGTTTAGTAGTAGGGGAGACAACTCCTATGCTATATACACCGTCCTTTAGGACATATAAGCTCGAATATTTTACTGTTGTAGACGTCAATTTCTGGTTGATGGAATGACAATCCATCATTCAAATATAGTTATGAGCTACGTATGAAAGGTATATTCTACATTTGGCCTCATCACCCAGCATATGGAGAAACAAAGGACCCAGTGAAGGCGATGCGGGTCATGCCCATTAATACGTGTTCATCAAGATTTAAGATACTATATTCTTCACTCGAGTATGATGATGCACAACATGTTCAGTCAGTAAGGAACCACCGAGATAATGGCATATTTGGTTGGTGCACTACCTTCAGTCTTTGTAGCTGAGTCGGTCTTTACCTAGAGCGGAGGATAGCTGGTCCTCTGCACATCCCTTTAGAGATGTACAGTACGAAAAGGTAATTCCTTACCTGCCATTTATATGGAATCCATTCTTCATTATGATCCAACCAATTTGTATGTATATCGTAACATACATAGAGTTTAATAATGTGAAAATAAGGCTCAGGTCCCTAAAAGCAAACTTAATTAGGCTCACATCCGGTCATAAACTTATTATAAATTAGGTCCCTATTTTTCAAAACTTCATGAAATAATAACTAAAAAAATTTCGTAAATTAATATTAAAATAAATCATGCATTCTACAAAAAATGCAGTCCAAAAAACAACAAAAAACACGGCAAAAAACAAAAAACAACAAGAAAACGGGGAAAAAGTGCAGTTAAATGCATCATATTATGCACATATTTGATATTGTTGCATGCATATGTGCATGTATTCCAGTGCTTCTTTCTGCCTTGATTTATTTGCATATTTCTGTGCATGCATTGCACATTTCTTGCATAGAAGGATGCAATAATTCATAACAGTGAAATGCAATTCATTTTTTATTTGCATTCAAGTGTCCAAATAAAACTGAAAACATGCACAGATGTGTGCAACATATCTGTAGGCAAAAACGTTAACTGAATTCCCTTTATGCAATAGTTGCATACATATGTGCAACTATTGGCAATAGTTGCATACATGTATGCAAATTTTTTTCGATTGGCGTGGATCTCTGAGATTATTTTATGATTTTAGAATATATTTTTATGCACTGCCGCATTGTTTTTCTTGCAGGAAATGGAGGAGGCGAAGGGAAGAAAGGAGGAAGTGGAACTTTCAAGATGTGTGAGGCGGAAGTAATTCTAGGGACCGGGTTTGAAGATTTTATATGGGAGGGACGTGGTTTTAATTTCAAACCTTAATAGGGACCTCTAAAAAACGCACCCTTTAATAATAGTAAAAAATTAGCATAGTTAATTTGATTTTTTTTATCTTATTTATTCCACATGTAATTAGAAATAACATCATGTAATATCCCAAAAACATTTGATTATCATAAGGTAAAAACCCGTGCCATGTTAATTTATGGTTGTGTCTTAGAAGATATCATTTCTTTTGGAAGTTTTATACAATTAATCAAGTTCTCTGCGATGTGAGTTTTCTTGAGATACCATGTATTTTTCTAAAATGGTCAGCCGAGTATATTTTTTAGATTTGCTTTAGACAACTAGGAGCTTCAAGAGAGGAACTCATGCTTGAGACGTGTTATCATATTCTTGTATTGTCTAATTTTTGTTGTGACATGCTATATGTGGTGCATATATTCTACCATGTATGATGTTTGTTGTATTTTTGTTATTCTATGTGTTATATATATCAGTAATTGTGAGCTCAGGTTATTATAGCTCTCTGGAATGATTTATTATGTTGTACTTTGATATTTATTCTTGTATATATAGATTTTCTCTTTTATGTAAAGAGCATTTATATATTATATTTTATTCATTCCTTTGTGAGATTTTGATCTTTTCTTATATGTATCTATTGTGCATAGACTTTCTATTTTATGTAAAAAGCATTGATATATTATATTTTATTCATTCCTTTGTGAGATTTTGTTCTTTTCTTATATGTAACTGTTGTGTTTGTCTTCTTCTTCTATTCTGAACCTTCTTTCTTATTTTTTTCTTTACTTCTATCCTCTTTCTTCTCGGCTCCTCCTGTTTTTTCGAACTTGGCTTGTGTACCAGGAATGGAGAAGAAGAAGATTAGCTCACATTGTCCATGGCACCAAACCCGTTTCTGAACGTTCCTTTCTCAATCGAAATCAACGTACATTTTATGCTCATGCAGTTAAATGGTGCATCCAAACGTCATAAAACTTCCATTGTGCACCCATCCATCAATACAACTCCAATAGTATAAGCTTCGTCACAATCCAAGTCTGTTCCCCAAAATGATATTTTTCACATATTTTAAGACCGTTTTGACCATTTAATCGCCAGATATCAAAATACAACAACCTTGTACATTTTCTTCACATAAAGAACCACTAGAACTCAACGAAAGTAGTCTCGAGTTCTGATTCGATCGTACGTGAAAAGTCACAATTTACATTCGTCAACTAGTAAATGATTCATATTTAAAACAAGTTATCTAATATTCAACCATTAGAAATATGGTTGTTACATTAACTGTGGTCAAGGTGCAATCTACTTATTTAAGACCGAGTGCTATAATATTAGGTAGTTATTATGTGTTATTACCATGTTATCACCTATTTTAACGTAGTTTCCTAAACACGTAAAAGACTCACATCAAATCGTATATGATTGTTCTAACTAATTACAAGTACATTTCCCTTTATTAACCATAATAGTCATAAGTATTTAACTATTCATAGTATGGAAAGCATTGCATATACAGGTCTCAAAGGATGTATTAGTCAACCCAAAAATTCCATCGATACCTAGAAATCCGAATGAAAGCACCAACCCAAATAGAAAATAAACAAAGAGCAAACAGAGAGGACATAATTTTGGTTTAGCATATTCCAACTTATGTTTACTTCAACCAGTTTTATTATCAGTTGCTAGTTTTTTTTACCTTTAATAACAACAAGTTTTCCTTGGATCTAAGTTACAATAGAGCTTGAATATGTTTGGAAGAGATAATAAGTGAAGAGAATTAAGTAGAGTGGTGGCTGAGTTTTCAAGAAAAATACTACTCAGTGGTTGAAGGTAAGTGTGACAACCCCACGTCCATTAATGTTACTTTTTATCAGAATGCATTAAGTTCCGTAAAGAGTTATAGGCAAACAAAAATAGAATCTCATAAGACAAATATAAAAATAACAGCGGAAATTTAAAACTTCAATATTCAGTGGAAAACATCATAGTCTCAAAACCTGTTACAACATCAGGCTAAAATACTAAAACCGAATACATCAAACCAAAACATCTATCTTGTGCTAAAAACCATCAAAGTGCAGAAATGTAAAATCATAATCCCTAATAATAGCCATAATAAAGTAGACAAGTATTCTATGCGATACATCAAAGCAGATCCAGATCCTTACGCCAGAGCGTTCCCACCCTGAGAACTTGGAGGGGGTAAGGAAAGAGAGAAAGGGAAACAAAAAGGGCCTGACACAAAATTTGGCAAGTCTAGTGACTTTTAGCATATAAAGAAGTAAAAGTATCATGATAGGCACATAAAACTAGATGAGAGATAATAGTATCATATAATAGGTATAACCAGGATGAATAGGATAAAAAGAATAAACATGGTAAACTATGCATCTCAATTACTTTTCTCTGCACTAATACTAGCATAACAGGATTTAGGACAGAATTAGGTGTTCCCTAATATAACAGAAACATAATGATCCCAACAGAAACATATTAGTTGTTTTAGGTGTACTCCTATGCAGTTAAAGCTCCGCTAAAGCTCCACAAAACACCCGCTCAAGCCCGTAGCGCCCTTTAACCGCTACGCTATTTCGGTTTAGCATTGACGAACAATAGATCCGCTTCTATCCCTGTTATTTTCCGCTGCATCTGCTAAATCAATGCTTTTTAGCACCCGCTTTAGCAATATTAATATATGAAGCTTGATTTGACTAGTTTTCTTTTCAAAAAAATTCAACAAAGTTAGCGTAAAGAGCAAAATTTAAGGAATTAATGTCTAATATATGGCAGAAATCTAGTATAATCAGTAAACTTAATGCATATAACCATGATATTGTTTGATTTTGTTACATAAGATTAATTAAGATTAGTTTATTCTATACACATATTGTGAGAATGATAATTATTTAATTTTTAAATATTCGGTTTTACATCTAATGAATCTTTTTGCGCCTCTGCTATATCCCAACTATTTCCCCGCTTTATCCCTGCTACCCCTTTTTGCACCTCCACCGCTATAGAACCGCTAAGCGCTTTAACTGCACAAGTGTACTCAAGTTTCGTAACGGATTTTACCCCCAAACAGAAATAACAGGTACCTCAATAGAAATAGGGTGTTACCCCAAACAAAAACAACGGGTTCCTCAACAGAAACAAGCAGGTTTAGATGTAACCTAATTACTACCCCCAAGCGACCGGCTCCCTAATGTGTAAATACCCAGTGTCGGCCCCACAATAGGGTGTATTACTCCCTAAAGTGGCAACCTACAAAAGGACACAGACCTATTTACTGATGCTATATCGGCTTATTTTCCCCCATAGACCGGACCCATGCGCGCTCATGACTCCGTTGCAACACGCCCGTATACAACCCCTTCAGATGAACCTCTTGATATCAGTTCAGTGCACGTGCCCTAACCCCTACGTAGTGTGGGGTCCCCGTTTAATACCAAAATGGGTTACTGACTGATATAGGCCCCACCCAGCAGATGACACATGTCAAACCCCTAAATCTGTGTCCCCCAATTAACTAGGATTTTTAACAGGTTAAGCCTTACAGATTAACAGGTTCGCCTAACCCCCACAGAATAACAGGTTAAGTTTTACAGGTTCATATAATCCCAACAGATTAAACAGGTTAAGTCTTACAAGTTAACAAGTTCATATAACCCTAATAGATTAAACAGATTAACTTAACCCTATAGTTTTAATAGATTTACTTATCCCCACAGATTTAACAAATCTACTTAACCCCATAGTTTTAACAGATCTACTTAACCCCACAAATTTAATAGATCCCATCGGTTACATATAGTTCCATTAACATGTTCCACTTAATCTTTGAACTAAGCCTACAGATTTACATGTTCATACACCCTAAAATTACAGTACAAGATATTCCCTAAATTTTCAGTCATATTCCACAGTATAAGATATGCCCCCAATTTTCCCATTTTTATTTTCATTCCCAAACATTCACCAATTATCCCAATTTCGTTCATACGTATGTCTCTTACAAGATTGGTCTAGGCTCAAAGGTTTCCTAGGCTTATAAAATAAAAAGGGAATAAGAGAGGGAGAAGATCAGAAATAAGCATATAATAACAGAAATAGGCATATAATAACAAATGAACAGTAGAGCAGGTGTACATAAGAATACAAGTAATTATAGTAGAGCTATTTAGATATGAATTAGTTTCTTAACATGCACATGCTCAGATCCATGTTTATTAATATGTCAAGGTTACTGTTAAATTTTTATATCTAAAAGTAACATGAACTCACAGAAATTGGATTTAAAGAACAGAGGATAATATGTTGATGTTGCAGAAGGGATTCTTGTATAAGTTAGATAAGAATTGGCTTGATTCAATCCAAGTTTCGACAGCATCTCCCCATCTTTATCTTAAATTTTTAGAATATAGGTTTCAGGAAGAAGTACAAAGAAGTGTAATTGATTTGATAGGAGTGCATGCCTTTATATAGAGTTTACAAGACAATTCTTAACCGTCAGATCCCCTTTTTTAAATCCAATCCGTTAAGAAAAATAATGAACCTGGTTAACAAAACAGTCCAAAAACAAAAGAAGGAACGTCGCTAGATCGTGAGTAGATCACCCACCCCCACCAGGGTCGACCCATACATCGACCGACCTAACCTTGGGTTGACCCCTAGGTCGACCCATACGTCGACCGACCTAACCTTGGGTTGACCCCTAGGTCGACCCAGACCAAGTGCAGGTCGTCCCACAATGAGCCTGGTTCCCTCCCTTGCCGCCTTCCTTTCCGGCTTCGTTGTTTTTATTTATTTATTTTGAACTAATTTGTTTTATATTTACATATATGCTACTTATATGTATATAAACTTCTAACCTTTATATTTTTTCTCATACGTTGTCTGTTTTACGCAAACTCGGAGTTTATCTGAACCAGAATTCTGAGACAAACACAATGGTATAGTCCATTTTACTTAATTCCCAATATTTAGTTAAGTATCTCTTTATAAATGTTCTTTAAAATTATGGGGTGTTACATTCTCCCCTACTTGAAGGATTTCGTCCCCAAAATCTCCATGTTAAGAAGAATGTTTATTACATCCACCTACAATAATCTACTCATCCATCATCCACTGGTATCCACTGTTCTTAGGAATTCTTAATGCTTATATGAACATATGCAAAGGTGTGTGTATATGTTCCTATGCTAAGCGAAAATCAGGCGGTCTACTGATTAAGTTAACCTACTTAATGCAATATATGTTTGTGCCATGAATCCAAAATGTATGCAAATAGTCTTAGTATATCATGTAAACTCTATATGTGTGCATAATCATCCGTCCAAATGCAACATCAATATGATGATACATCCATTTCCACTCATATAAAAAATGCACACATCTCCATATGCAGTATGAGAGTGTTTGAGCCGATCTAGTGCCTAATGTGTGTATATGCATCCATGAGCATCCACTAGCAAACACTTGCATCCATCAAACATAACATGTCACAAACAAATGTTTACATCCATTGGTATTCTACCTAAAGGTCGAAGATTCGATCGATAGGATATACTCGAATGATAGAAGTAAGTACGAAGAAAAGCTTGGAAAAAAAAGTTAAGAACATACCCTTGAAAAGAAAAGGGTATGAAGTGCAAATCTTGTCTTCAGTCTCCCAAATTGCATCCTCGCGGTCTTCTCCCCATTGCACTTTCATCAACTTAACCTCTCTATTGCACAGTTTCTTAATCTCTGATCCAAATATACGGGTAGGAACTCGTCTAACTGTTGCCTCCTTTTCTGTCTCCACTTCCTAAAGCATGCTCGGCTCAACCACCTCAGTGGTATCGTTAAGGCACTTCCGCAAATGGTAAACGTAGAAAACATCATGTACACCCTCCAATCTCTCTGATAATTTCACCTTATAGGCCATCTGACCTATCCTCTCCACTATGGGAAATGACCCTACAAACCTTAATGCCAATTTCCCTACAGATCCAAAGCGAACCACATTCCTCAAAGGTGTTACTTTGATGAAAACCATGTCTCCTACCTTAAACTCAATGTCAGTCCTTCTCTTATCTGCGTAGAACTTCTGCCTGTCCTGAGTTGACTTCATACGTCGACGGATAAGATTATTCTATTTTGAAATCTTTCTAACCATCTCAGGACCAAGTAGAAGTCTATCTGTAGACTCCCACCAACAAATCGGTGATCTGTAAGGTCGTCCGTATAGTGCCTCGAAGGGTGCCATGCCTATACTAGTCTGATAACTGTTGTTGTAGGCAAAATCAACCGATGGGAGATGCTCCTCCCAAGTCCCTCCGAAGTCTAGGATACACAGCCTCAAAAGATCCTCAAGAACTCTATTCACCCTCTCAGTTTGTCCATCGGTCTGAGGGAGATATGCGAAGCCCAAACATAACTGTGTACCTATTACCTCTTGCTTGCATGCTCTTCCAGAACTCACTAGTGAAGATGGGATTGCAATCACTCACTATGCTGGAAGGTACTCCATGTAGATGGACTATCTCACGAAGATAAACTAATGACAACCATGTTGTTGTTCTCTTGCTCTTAACAGGAATGAAATGAGCGCTCTTAGTAAGCATGTCTACTATGACCAAGATACTGGTGTTGCCTCTCCTCGATCTAGGAAAACCATTGATGAAATCCATAGAGACGCGCTCCCACTTCCATTGTGGGACCTTCAAAGGATGAAGCAAACCTCTAGGCTTCTTCTGTTCTGCTTTAACTTGCTGGAGTACTAAACATCGAGCTACAAACTCCGCTACATCTTTCTTCATCCCGGCCCAAAAGAAAACACTCTTCATGTCACGATACATCTTATCTCCACCAGGATGGATAGTCATCCTAGAATGATGGGCTTCCTCAAGGACTATCCTTAACATATCTCCAACTCGGGGAACACAAAGCCTCCTATCTCGTCGTAGCTACCCTTACCATCCGCAGAATATCTACTAAGGTGACTAGAAATCTCCCCTCTACTAAGCCAATTCAAGATGTCTGCAATTTGTGGATCCTCTCGATCCGAAGATTCTATCTGATCCATAAGAGCAGGTTGCACCTCTAAAGATGCCAACAAACCAGGTGTAAGATCCGTAGATGGCCTAAAATCGAAGGTCGATATGTACTCCAAACTCTACCTCTTTGCGAATAGAGGACTCAAGGTCATCCTCTACCTACTCAACGCATCTACAACTACATTACCCTTGCCAAGGGTATAAGCAATCTCAAAGTCATAGAACATTAGGAACTCCATCCATCTTTCCTATATCAAATTGAGATCTTTCTGCGAGAATAAATACCTGAGAGACTTATGGTCCGTTTATAACTCGAACCTTTCTCCATGGAGATAATGCCGCCAAGTCTTAAGTGCGAACACTATAGCAGCCAACTCCAAATCATTGGTAGGGTAGTTCTTCTCGTGCACTCTCAACTATCTACTACCATATCATATTACCCTTCCCTCTTGGATTAAGACAACATCAAGCCAAGTACCACATGGATCAGTGTACACTGTGATCACTTTGTTTCCATCAGGCAAAGTCAAGATTGGGGCTGTTGTCAGAACCCTCTTCAATCGCTGAAAAACATCCTCACAACCAATATTCCAAGAAAAGGTCAAATTTTTCTTCGTCAGTCTAGTGAGTGGGGATGATATCTTTGCGAAGTCCTTGATGAACTTCCTATAATAGGTCGCTTAACCAAGAAAACTTCTCACCTCCATTGCATTCTTTGGAACCTTCCAATCTTGAAATGCAACTACTTTCATGGGATCCACCGCTATCCTATCCTTGGAGACCACATTCCCTTGAAATCTTACCTCCATTCTCCAAAAGTGACACTTGGAGAATTTCACCTTAAGTTGGTGTGCTCTGGGAGTCTTCAAAACCTCTCCTAAATGTAGGGTGAAACACCCCACCTCCATTAAGGTCACTCACAAAGGGAATGCCTTAACTTCAGTGGAGGTCTATAAGTAAAAGTCACAAATAAAACATAGGACAGATATAAACACACACACACACACATATATATATATATATATAAGCAGCGGAAAACAAACAGACTTTCATTTCATAAATACGTGTTCATACAAAACATTTCCATCTTTATCTCACAATAATTTCCAAAACATTACATCATCATTTCTGTCTTGATTATTAAATAAAGAAGCATTAAAACATAATTAAAGCTGCATAAATCCCCATAGAACGTGTCCAAAAGCCATAGCCAAGGAAAGCAAGTCCAAACCATACATCTACTATCTTGAAGCTTGCAAAGAGTCTGACTAAGCTGGGTTGTTTCCTACCTGTGGACCTGGGGGGGAACGAAAGAAAAGAAGACGAAAGAAAAATAGAGTCAGACATAAAGCCTGGTAAGTCTAGCGACTCTTCAGTATGAGAATAAGAAAAAGGGCATGATAGGTATAATCTGGAAACAGGAAAGTATCATAAACTAAGATAAAGCAGTTTTGAACCGAATATACTATCGCACCCCACACTATATCTCTGCACCTACTTGAATTTGTTCCGATTGGCGCCCCATGATCAAGGTGAAATGATTCCCTTCTAAAGATCGGCTCCTACTCGCAAAATCATATGTGTCAAACGACCCCCAATGATTGTAGATACCTATGCTGGTCCCACCATGGGGTGTATCAAGTCCCATGGTGGCGGCCCGACACAATTCTAGAATGCATAGTGTATACTACTGGTGCCTAGTGCCCTGTTTGTCTGCTCCGAAGTGTGTGCACGCCCGCACTCCGATAGAACCCACACTGCTGCACCAACCGCCGTCGCCTTTGACCGCTTACAATCAGCCCAGTAATCGTGCCCCACCCTGCCTAGTTTTAGGGTACCATGATACCTAATTGGGTTACTGCTGAAATGGGTCCCCGTTACTAGGGTTTTCTAGTCAAACATGTTAAGTGGTTAAGTGTCTGTATTAACCTAACCCCACCCATCAGTTTAATTAACATGTTGAATTGGTTAAGTGTTTTAGTTAACTTAACCGTCCCATCCTCATTCTAGCTTTAATCTATTCTTTAAAGCACCGACCACTCACATTAGACAGGTATTGTTGCGGTTACTGGACAGCCGGTCGGTTCCGGGTAGGTTTACACCGCAACTCAGTCTAACCTCGGGTCCTTATTGGGCTTAATGCCTTAACCTCCCACATTGGATAGGTATTGTTGTGATTACTGGATAGCCGGGCGGGTCCGGGTAGGTTTACATCACAACTCAATCCAACCTCGGGTTTAGCATATTCGTATTTTCTAAATTTACATATTTGTATCTTTTACTTGTTATATGTAAATGTTATGGCCCATTTTCCAAGTTCATTATCTTTTTAGGCATGGCAATTCATACCATTTAAATGTCACCAATGTAACGACCCAGAAAATCTGAACCAATTTAAAATTTTTAAATTGGCTAAAATAATGGATTTTAAATATTTAAAATAAATATTTTAAACAATGGCGATGAAAACTGAGTTTGAATCGACATTTGAAAACCAATATAATTAATTATAATTATATATAGAATTGAAAATGGCGCGGTAGTTCGATAATTCGATTTCAAACTTTAATTGAAAATACCGGGTGCAAAACAATCCGGATTTTAGTGAAACCAAAAATAATAGAATCTAATTTATGATGTCTTTCTAACGAATCCGACCAATCGTCTCCTCCCCTTCGCATACCTAGGTGAGAGTTTAATTTGATTTTATTTTTATTTTTGCTTTTTGTTTTGTTTACAGTGAATATATAAACTGTTTTTTTTTATTATTATGATTTAAAAACTGTTTTATATGAATTATAAAATCGATTTTTGTTTTAAGTTTTTAAAACAGAATTTTAAAAAGAAATTAAAACAGAAATTATTAAAACAAATCAAAAACAGAAATTTTAAAAAGGTTTAAAACTGAAGATTTTTAAAAGTATAAAAAAAACTGAATTATAAAAGATTCAAAAAACTGTTTTTTTTATAAAAGAATAAAAACTGTATTTTTATAAAAGAATTTTTAAACTGATTTCTTTTAAGGAATTTTAAAACTGATATTTTAAAAAGAAATTAAAACTGATTTCTTTTAGAAAAATAGAAAATCATATTTTTATATGTTGAAAGCGAAAGTAAAAATCATATCTTTATATATTGAATAGCATAGTAAAAATTCTATTTTTACATATGCAGAGAATACGGGTGAGAGCGACAAAAAGGCGAAGATTTCTATATAGGAAGTGTCGTGCAGTTGGATAGCTATTGGTGAGATTTCTGATTTAAAAATTATATATGTGTTGAATTTGAAAGTGAATAGCTATATATAAATATCTATATATATATATATATATACGCCCCCTCGTCCACAAACCATGGACGATATTTATTGGTTGAAATTGTGGTGAAAATTGAATGATTGTTTGGGATTGTTTGTTATTGATATTGGTTGATTGTGGTTGAAAAATACCCATTTGTGGTTGAGAAATATTTGGTTGAAACCACATAGGATTAGTTTGTGGAAATGAATAAATATATATACATGCCGCCTGCGTGCGAACTAGATGCATGTTTCCCATTGTCAAAAACCGCGAGGTTTTAAGGTAGAGCGAGGAGCCGTACTAGGGACGGTGCCGGTGTAACTACCCTGCCGTTATGCTGCCGAAATTTTGAATAATATTTGTGTGTTTGAATTATTTTCATATGCTTAAACTATATTTATTCCTTATATAGAAAACATTCATGTGTTGAATTGATATTCATTCGTTGTTTAGAAATTCATGTGTTGAATGGTATTCATATTTTGAAATAAATAGTTCGATAATAAAAATCACATTTTTATCGATATATAAAAACTATAGAAACATTCATGTGTTGAATTGATATTCATTCGTTGTTTAGAAATTCATGTGTTGAATGGTATTCATATTTTGAAATAAATTGTTCGATAATAAAAATCACATTTTTATCGATATATAAAAACTATAGAAACATTCATGTGTTGAATTGATATTCATTCGTTGTTTAGAAATTCATGTGTTGAATGGTATTCATATTTTGAAATAAATTGTTCGATAATAAAAATCACATTTTTATCGATATATAAAAACTATAGAAACATTCATGTGTTGAATTGATATTCATTCGTTGTTTAGAAATTCATGTGTTGAATGGTATTCATATTTTGAAATAAATAGTTCGATAATAAAAATCACACTTTTATCGATATATAAAAACTATAGAAACATTCATGTGTTGAATTGATATTCATTCGTTGTTTAGAAATTCATGTGTTGAATGGTATTCATATTTTGAAATAAATTGTTTGATAATAAAAAAAGCACCTTTTATAGACTATATGAACTATATAGAAAAATAGTGTTTTGAAATAAATTATTTTACAATAAAAATCACATTTTTATTGTATGTATAAATCGTTGAAATGTGAAGTGTTAAAAATAGCCACTTGTTCAAAATAAACATATATGAGTTGAAATATTCATTAATTAGCTAATGAAATGATTTGCACCTATTTATGTAACATTAGAATGAATGGTGTTTTTAAACCAAATAGAAATCGAATATGAAGTTGAATAGAAAATGAAAAATGATATGAACTGTATATATATGTACATGCATATTCATTAAACAGGTTATAGCAAAGGGGCTAGAGAAGAGGAATAAAATTTTGTGCCCGACAAATAGGTACACATTTACTGATTTGTTTGGGTGATGATTTTGAGCCTGATTGGCTAGCCGCTTGGCTTTTTCTTTTTCTTTTTGAGATTAGAAGGACCGGGACGCTATTTGCGATTTCCCGACGCTCCCGGTGCAGGGGAGGTTATGGCGAAATTTTTCCAAAATTTAAGGAGTTAGAAAATTTTTTGAAGTGAAAACGATATAGAAATCGTTGAATGAACTATATTTATATAAATATATAAATATAAATAAAATTAAAACGAAACGAAGCCGTGCAGTTCGTATTTTGAAATCGAAATTTCAAACGATTGTACCGGGAGATCCGACCGTCGGATTTTCCCGAAACTGGAACCGTTGGATTCGTTTTGAAAAGACCTTTCTAATGATGTAAATTTTGTGAAGATCCAACGGTTAGATTTTCAGATATGTGTAAATCAAATCTGAAGAAAAACAGCGCCACGGTCACGTTATGGCCCGAAACGTCGTTTTGAATATAATGGCTATTTTAAAATAAATAAAAATAGCGATAAATAGTTATAAAATATCGTAAGCGATATGGAATGGAAATAAACTGAATTTGCTTGATTTATGTGATGTTTGATGGTTGAATGTGTTTGGTGTGAAAACTATATTAAAGAACACAATTGGTGTTGTCGAATAATTTAACCATTGAAATAAATCGATTTGAAATTCTAAATTTACGTGAATTATTTGAAAAGGCCGAGTTAATTCTCATTTCGAATAATCGACCGACGATTGAAATTCGAAGATGAAGACGATGGTCGAAGACCGGAGATCTTCACCTCGTTTGGATGGTAACCGAGGTCCTGATTGGGAGGCATCCCGAAATATGGATAATGAGTGGTGATCGTTCAGACGTACGTGTTGATCGAAGGGTTTGCGAGGTATTTAGTGCCTCCGGTTTCGTTCAGACCCGGAACGGACTTGTAAATGGACTGTGTGTCTGACATAGGATTTATTCTGTGTGGCATGCTAAGATGCAGTGATCAGGGCTTCTGTTGAAAAGCAAAGTCTTGTGGTGATGATCAAAGCACCGCCTGTGTGGCGTAGCTTTGTGTATAACGTGAATTCGCGAGCCTCACACCCCGGTAGGAACCTAAAACGGGAGGAAGGACCTCAGGGGGGACGTGCGTTTTCTTTCTAGCTAGGGTGGTGTCAGTGACCTACCAGCCCTGACATTTATATACTTTTCACCTATGTGGTTGTTGCTGTTGCGAGGCGCCTCGGTTTGATCGGACGATCCGGGTCCGATGGAGTCATTCGTTGGCTCATTTACACCCCAAAGGGTGGAGAAACGCATTGTTCAGGCATTATAATCCACTTCGTGTGGACCGGCCCTGACGATCCAAGGTACGGTTGCGGCTGTACCTGAGGGGCGGGCTAGAGCGTCTCGAATTCGGTAAGGACTATCTTTTGCCTTGGTTCATGACGGAAATCCAATTTCCAAATACGACATCGTGCGGTTTTGATTGTATACCTATATATGGCGACATAGTGGTATGGGGCATTAATGCCGTCTATGATTGATAGTTATGATTTGAAATTGTTTTCAAAACATATAAACACTAGTAATAATATCAAATGCCTTTGTTTTATTCGTATCAAGCATATCTTGGCCGTTATAAGGTAAAAACTCTATCCTCCGGTTTGCGTTGCATTGTGTGATGGGAACTGAGTCTTATAACGGCTTCATTTTTATAAAAAGCATAGCGATGTTTAAAAGAAAGATTTGTTTTGAAGCACTGGCAATCCAATGGAGTAAACCCGTTCCACGAAAGTGGCGTGGTCCTGTGATTTGCCATATTATATATGTGTTGAGTAGATTTCTCATACCAGTCCCATGACTGACTCGTAGTTTGTTTCACTCTCAAACTCGGGTGCCCCTTTTTCTACACGGGCAGCCTTGTATTCAGGTTTAGCTGGTTCTTTCTGGATAGCTGGAGCTGAAGATGGATTCTATCATTTATTTCTTTTTATGCTGTTCAGCTCCTATTGTACATATTTTGTTTATTTCCGCTGTAGACATTTATGTATAGCTGAACTGTATTTGTACTAAGTAAGATCCTGTATACTGTGTAACTCTGATGATTACTTTTATCCAGTATATTTTGTTGTTCATTCTGGTGTATTTATTTAATTCTGTTCTGCTATTATATGTTTCTGTGTTATATTCCAAAAGATAACCTTGTTTCCGTGAGAACGGGAAATCGGGTCGTCTCAACGTGGTATCAGAGCTTTGGTTAAGCTTAGTTCTGGAATATAACATTTGAACGAACTCGTCAGAAATAGAACCAGTAGTGTTCTAGGACGGGTAACTCAATACAGATAGGATCAGTAATATCCTAGTATGAGTAAAGCAGAATGAATACACTTCGATAGACACATTTACACTTCAAGTATTTGTCTCTATATTTTAATACCTTTTCTGTGACCTGACACTTGATCCGCAATTTGCAGAAGTTCTAGAAAATGAGTGTCAGAAACAGAAGGAATGCAGAACCGGATATTGAGGCCCTATTAATCAAATATCGAAATATGGGTGGAATACCGTTCTCTGGTGAAGAATCTATTATAAAGACACAAGCTTGGATTCGTTCGGCTGAGAAAATCTTCGAAGCATTAAAGCTTAGGGATGACCAGAAAAGATTGCTGGCCTCCTGGGCTCTCAAAGACGAAGCTTTGTTTTGGTGGGATTCGGTTATACAGAATAATCCAGAAGGTGATATCACCTGGGACAGATTCAAAGTGATTTTCTTAGAAAGATTTACTCCTCCCGAAGCGACCGAGCGGCTATGCGATGAATTTTCTTATTTGATACAAGGTGATATGACCATTCCCGAATATCATAAGAAATTCAATGAACTTGCTCACTTTGCTCCTCATCTAATTCAAGACCCAAAGAGGAAAAATATGAGATTTATTCATGGCCTTCAAAGGAAATACCAGAATAAAGTATTGGGGCATGTGAAGCTTCCTTTTTCAGAAATGATTTATATGGCTTATCAATATGAAGATCTTCATAAGAAAGGAATGTTGCGCGACGAAGAAGAAGTTTGTTGTAGTGACATAGCAGAGTTGGAAACTGATATTCCTGAAGCCAGTATGATGTCTGAAGTCAGTAAGGAGCTCGAAGCAGATCGAAAAAGGGCTAGATCTGAAAAAGAACCTGTCACAACTGCCGTATGCAATAACTGCCATCAAAAGGGGCATTTGTCGATAAATTGTGGGCCCTTAAAGAAACGAAGCAAGGGTGAATTCAAATCCGGTGGGAAGGCTCGAGAGAGTAGGAAATGCCGGAAGTGCCATCAAGCTGGTCATATTAAGAAAAACTGCCCGCTGTCTCAGAAATATGAAACGGTACAGGTAAATGAAGTAGCAGAAACTTCCGAGCCCTCAGCTAGTCAAGAAAGGGCCGACGTTTTAGAAGGCACGCTCAATGTCAAAAACATTCCAGTTAAAGTACTGTTTGACACAGGCGCGTCGCGAAGCTTTATTGCAAAGAGTGCAGTCAAGAAGTTGGATTTGAATTTGAAGAAGCTCAAAGAGCCAATGACTGTCAGAAATCCAGTTGGAGGTTCCATCAATCTTAGTTGGGTTTGTGCAGTACCCGTCTCTTTTTCTTGCTATAAATTCCCTATTATCTCTGTAGTCATGAATTTTGATGAATTCGATCTTATTTTGGGATTGGATTGGTTAACCAAATATGAAGCAGAGGTTAGATGCGCCGAGAGAGTTGTTAGAGCTAAGATTAAATCAGGGAGTTATATAACCATACCATGTGAAGGCCCGACTTCAAATAGAAAAGATTTCTGGTCAGCTCTCGATGTTTCTCCAGCCCAAATAGAAAGTATCCCTGAAATCACAGAGAATATTCCTGACCTCATTAAAGACATCCCTGTTGTCAAGAACTATGCGGATGTGTTCGAGGAAGTTGTTCGCTTACCTCCGCAGAGAGAAATAGATTTCAAGATTGCTTTAGTTCCCAATGCAAGGCCGGTAGTTCACGCTATTCGAAGAATGTCCTTGAAAGAGAAGGAGGAATTGGACAATCAAACAAGACAACTAGTATGGAAAGGTCTGATAAGGCCTAGTTTCTCTGATTGGGGTGCAGCAGTGGTATTTGTCCCAAAATCTGATGGTACTCTACGTCTATGTGTGGATTATCGTGATTTAAACAAGCAGACTATAAAGAACAAATATCCATTGCCGCGGATTGATGATTTGTTGGATCGATTAAATGGAGCACAAGTATTCTCACGAATGGACCTAGCTACAGGTTTCCATCAACTTCGAATTGCCGAAGAGTGTGTTCCAATGACAGCGTTCAGAGGCCCCGACTTATTCTACGAGTGGTTAGTAATGCCGTTCGGCTTATGTAACGCTCCAGCTTATTTCGTCGATCTGATGAATAGAGTGTTCAGAGGGGTTCTGAATAAATTCGTTCTGGTTTTCATTGACGATATTCTAATCTTCTCTAAATCTAAGGCCGAACATGAAAAACATCTGGAACAGGTTCTTGAAATCCTCAGAAGGAATGTATTGAAAGCCAAATTTTCCAAATGTATATTCTGGCAAGATGAAGTAAAATTTCTGGGCCATGTCGTATCGAAAGATGGAATCGCTGTGGATCCAAGCAAAATCACAGCTATTCAGAATTGGAAACAGCCCAGTACTCCCACTGAAGTCCGCAGTTTTCTCGGATTGGCTAGTTATTACCGGAAGTTCGTTAAAGACTTTTCGAAGATATCTGGCCACTTAACGAAGCTTACAAAGAAGCATTCTAAGTTCAAATGGACTGAAGAGAGTGAGGAGGCTTTTGAAGAGCTAAAGTTAAGATTAACAACAGCTCCAGTGTTAACCATCATTGATGGCAACCAGGATCTAAAAGTCTGGACTGATGCTTCTAGAGAAGGCCTTGGAGCAGTGTTAATGCAAAGAGGCCAAGTAATTGCTTATGCTAGCCGTCAACTGAAGCCACACGAGAAGAACTACGTAACTCATGATCTTGAGTTATTGGCTATCATATTCTCTTTGAAAATCTGGAGACACTATCTTCTGGGCGAGAGGTTTGAACTGTTTACAGACCACCAGTCGTTAAAGTATCTGTTCACTCAGAAGGACTTGAATCTGAGGCAACAGCGTTGGCTGGAGTTTCTTGCAGCATATGACTTCGAAATTATATATACTCCAGGAAAAGCCAATGTCGTGGCCGATGCGCTGAGTCGAAAGAATGCAATGATCGCCAGCTTTATTATCACAACTTCCTTGATTGACAAAATATCTATTCTTCAGAAGGAGGATAACTTTATTAAGGATATGATTAAAAGGATTCGGAAAGGTGAACCCTCGTGTTTTCAAATAGATAAGGACGAGACCCTGAGATTGAAAGGAAGGATTTGTGTTCCTGACGTTCCTGAGCTAAAAAGGGAAGTGTTAGATGAGTGTCACAAGTCCAAGCTGAGTATCCATCCTGGCGTGGCCAAAATGTATAACGATCTCAAAAGAACATTCTGGTGGAAGGCTATGAAAAGAGACGTTTCAATATATGTTAGTCGATGCCCTACTTGCCAGCTAGTCAAAAGCGACCAACAGAAACTGGCGGGATTATTACAACCACTAGAAGTTCCTGGCTGGAAGTGGGAACATATTTCTATGGATTTCATTGATGGTTTGCCCAGAACCAGAAAGGGAAATGACAGTATTTGGGTGATCGTAGATCGCTTCACGAAGACCGCCCATTTTATACCTGTCAAATCAAACAGAACTGCCCAGAGTCTGGCGCATATTTACTTCAGTGAAATAGTTAGACTACATGGAGTGCCGCTCAGTATAGTAAGTGATAGAGATACAATTTTCACTAGTAAATTCTGGGAAGCATTTCAAGTCGAGCTGGGAACGAAGTTAAACTTGAGTACCGCTTATCATCCTCAGACAGACGGTCAGACTGAGAGGGTGAATCGCATTTTAGAAGATCTATTGCGGGCTTGTGTTATAGATTTCGGTGGATCATGGGAAGACCATCTGCATTTGGCTGAATTCTCTTATAACAACAGCTACCAGGCGAGTCTGACAATGTCGCCATTCGAAGCATTGTATGGTAGACCGTGCCGATCTCCTGCTTGTTGGGTCGAGCCTGGAAATAGACTTGTATTGGGTCCTGATATGATTCGCGAAGCTGCTGACAAAGTCGATTTTATTAAGAAGCGATTACTCGCCGCTCAAAGCCGACAAAAGAGCTATGCCGATAAAAGAAGAAGAGATATATCCTTTGAGGTTGGCGACTATGTATATTTGAAAGTATCGCCGATGAGAGGAGTTATCAGGTTCGGTAAAACTGGAAAGTTAGCACCCAAATTCATTGGTCCGTTTCCTATTCTGGAACGGATCGGAACTCTCGCTTATAGGGTCAAACTGCCTGACTGGTTGCCCGGAGTGCATGATGTATTTCATATATCTCAACTTCGAAAGCACGTTCATGATCCAGACTTGATCGTGGAAGAAGCAGCTCAGCAGGACATTGAAATTACTCCAGAATTAGCTGTGAGGCGAGAGCCGCTAAAGATTATCGGCAAAGAAACCAAAGAGCTGAGGAACAAGAAGGTTCACTTAGTCAAAGTGCAATGGAGTGGAGATCCGCGCGATTGTACTTGGGAAACTGAGGAGAGCATTCAGAAAGCTTACCCCAGATGCCGAGTCGATATCTCTGATTGACTCTGGTGCAAGGTACATTTACTTTACCTTGCATTACCATTTAATTCTCTATTCTGCTGCTATTTTCTTCCCATGGATGTGCATTGTTTATTCTATTCTCTGAATATTAAAAACAAATTGGTTGTTGTATTGTGTGATCGTAGAATTATCAAACCGCTTTCGACTTTATTCCTTTTCGGGGACGAAAAGTTTTAAGTGGGGGAGATTGTAACGACCCAGAAAATCTGAACCAATTTAAAATTTTTAAATTGGCTAAAATAATGGATTTTAAATATTTAAAATAAATATTTTAAACAATGGCGATGAAAACTGAGTTTGAATCGACATTTGAAAACCAATATAATTAATTATAATTATATATAGAATTGAAAATGGCGCGGTAGTTCGATAATTCGATTTCAAACTTTAATTGAAAATACCGGGTGCAAAACAATCCGGATTTTAGTGAAACCAAAAATAATAGAATCTAATTTATGATGTCTTTCTAACGAATCCGACCAATCGTCTCCTCCCCTTCGCATACCTAGGTGAGAGTTTAATTTGATTTTATTTTTATTTTTGCTTTTTGTTTTGTTTACAGTGAATATATAAACTGTTTTTTTTTATTATTATGATTTAAAAACTGTTTTATATGAATTATAAAATCGATTTTTGTTTTAAGTTTTTAAAACAGAATTTTAAAAAGAAATTAAAACAGAAATTATTAAAACAAATCAAAAACAGAAATTTTAAAAAGGTTTAAAACTGAAGATTTTTAAAAGTATAAAAAAAACTGAATTATAAAAGATTCAAAAAACTGTTTTTTTTTTATAAAAGAATAAAAACTGTATTTTTATAAAAGAATTTTTAAACTGATTTCTTTTAAGGAATTTTAAAACTGATATTTTAAAAAGAAATTAAAACTGATTTCTTTTAGAAAAATAGAAAATCATATTTTTATATGTTGAAAGCGAAAGTAAAAATCATATCTTTATATATTGAATAGCATAGTAAAAATTCTATTTTTACATATGCAGAGAATACGGGTGAGAGCGACAAAAAGGCGAAGATTTCTATATAGGAAGTGTCGTGCAGTTGGATAGCTATTGGTGAGATTTCTGATTTAAAAATTATATATGTGTTGAATTTGAAAGTGAATAGCTATATATAAATATCTATATATATATATATATATACGCCCCCTCGTCCACAAACCATGGACGATATTTATTGGTTGAAATTGTGGTGAAAATTGAATGATTGTTTGGGATTGTTTGTTATTGATATTGGTTGATTGTGGTTGAAAAATACCCATTTGTGGTTGAGAAATATTTGGTTGAAACCACATAGGATTAGTTTGTGGAAATGAATAAATATATATACATGCCGCCTGCGTGCGAACTAGATGCATGTTTCCCATTGTCAAAAACCGCGAGGTTTTAAGGTAGAGCGAGGAGCCGTACTAGGGACGGTGCCGGTGTAACTACCCTGCCGTTATGCTGCCGAAATTTTGAATAATATTTGTGTGTTTGAATTATTTTCATATGCTTAAACAATATTTATTCCTTATATAGAAAACATTCATGTGTTGAATTGATATTCATTCGTTGTTTAGAAATTCATGTGTTGAATGGTATTCATATTTTGAAATAACTAGTTCGATAATAAAAATCACATTTTTATCGATATATAAAAACTATAGAAACATTCATGTGTTGAATTGATATTCATTCGTTGTTTAGAAATTCATGTGTTGAATGGTATTCATATTTTGAAATAAATTGTTCGATAATAAAAATCACATTTTTATCGATATATAAAAACTATAGAAACATTCATGTGTTGAATTGATATTCATTCGTTGTTTAGAAATTCATGTGTTGAATGGTATTCATATTTTGAAATAAATTGTTCGATAATAAAAATCACATTTTTATCGATATATAAAAACTATAGAAACATTCATGTGTTGAATTGATATTCATTCGTTGTTTAGAAATTCATGTGTTGAATGGTATTCATATTTTGAAATAAATAGTTCGATAATAAAAATCACACTTTTATCGATATATAAAAACTATAGAAACATTCATGTGTTGAATTGATATTCATTCGTTGTTTAGAAATTCATGTGTTGAATGGTATTCATATTTTGAAATAAATTGTTTGATAATAAAAAAAGCACCTTTTATAGACTATATGAACTATATAGAAAAATAGTGTTTTGAAATAAATTATTTTACAATAAAAATCACATTTTTATTGTATGTATAAATCGTTGAAATGTGAAGTGTTAAAAATAGCCACTTGTTCAAAATAAACATATATGAGTTGAAATATTCATTAATTAGCTAATGAAATGATTTGCACCTATTTATGTAACATTAGAATGAATGGTGTTTTTAAACCAAATAGAAATCGAATATGAAGTTGAATAGAAAATGAAAAATGATATGAACTGTATATATATGTACATGCATATTCATTAAACAGGTTATAGCAAAGGGGCTAGAGAAGAGGAATAAAATTTTGTGCCCGACAAATAGGTACACATTTACTGATTTGTTTGGGTGATGATTTTGAGCCTGATTGGCTAGCCGCTTGGCTTTTTCTTTTTCTTTTTGAGATTAGAAGGACCGGGACGCTATTTGCGATTTCCCGACGCTCCCGGTGCAGGGGAGGTTATGGCGAAATTTTTCCAAAATTTAAGGAGTTAGAAAAATTTTTGAAGTGAAAACGATATAGAAATCGTTGAATGAACTATATTTATATAAATATATAAATATAAATAAAATTAAAACGAAACGAAGCCGTGCAGTTCGTATTTTGAAATCGAAATTTCAAACGATTGTACCGGGAGATCCGACCGTCGGATTTTCCCGAAACTGGAACCGTTGGATTCGTTTTGAAAAGACCTTTCTAATGATGTAAATTTTGTGAAGATCCAACGGTTAGATTTTCAGATATGTGTAAATCAAATCTGAAGAAAAACAGCGCCACGGTCACGTTATGGCCCGAAACGTCGTTTTGAATATAATGGCTATTTTAAAATAAATAAAAATAGCGATAAATAGTTATAAAATATCGTAAGCGATATGGAATGGAAATAAACTGAATTTGCTTGATTTATGTGATGTTTGATGGTTGAATGTGTTTGGTGTGAAAACTATATTAAAGAACACAATTGGTGTTGTCGAATAATTTAACCATTGAAATAAATCGATTTGAAATTCTAAATTTACGTGAATTATTTGAAAAGGCCGAGTTAATTCTCATTTCGAATAATCGACCGACGATTGAAATTCGAAGATGAAGACGATGGTCGAAGACCGGAGATCTTCACCTCGTTTGGATGGTAACCGAGGTCCTGATTGGGAGGCATCCCAAAATATGGATAATGAGTGGTGATCGTTCAGACGTACGTGTTGATCGAAGGGTTTGCGAGGTATTTAGTGCCTCCGGTTTCGTTCAGACCCGGAACGGACTTGTAAATGGACTGTGTGTCTGACATAGGATTTATTCTGTGTGGCATGCTAAGATGCAGTGATCAGGGCTTCTGTTGAAAAGCAAAGTCTTGTGGTGATGATCAAAGCACCGCCTGTGTGGCGTAGCTTTGTGTATAACGTGAATTCGCGAGCCTCACACCCCGGTAGGAACCTAAAACGGGAGGAAGGACCTCAGGGGGGACGTGCGTTTTCTTTCTAGCTAGGGTGGTGTCAGTGACCTACCAGCCCTGACATTTATATACTTTTCACCTATGTGGTTGTTGCTGTTGCGAGGCGCCTCGGTTTGATCGGACGATCCGGGTCCGATGGAGTCATTCGTTGGCTCATTTACACCCCAAAGGGTGGAGAAACGCATTGTTCAGGCATTATAATCCACTTCGTGTGGACCGGCCCTGACGATCCAAGGTACGGTTGCGGCTGTACCTGAGGGGCGGGCTAGAGCGTCTCGAATTCGGTAAGGACTATCTTTTGCCTTGGTTCATGACGGAAATCCAATTTCCAAATACGACATCGTGCGGTTTTGATTGTATACCTATATATGGCGACATAGTGGTATGGGGCATTAATGCCGTCTATGATTGATAGTTATGATTTGAAATTGTTTTCAAAACATATAAACACTAGTAATAATATCAAATGCCTTTGTTTTATTCGTATCAAGCATATCTTGGCCGTTATAAGGTAAAAACTCTATCCTCCGGTTTGCGTTGCATTGTGTGATGGGAACTGAGTCTTATAACGGCTTCATTTTTATAAAAAGCATAGCGATGTTTAAAAGAAAGATTTGTTTTGAAGCACTGGCAATCCAATGGAGTAAACCCGTTCCACGAAAGTGGCGTGGTCCTGTGATTTGCCATATTATATATGTGTTGAGTAGATTTCTCATACCAGTCCCATGACTGACTCGTAGTTTGTTTCACTCTCAAACTCGGGTGCCCCTTTTTCTACACGGGCAGCCTTGTATTCAGGTTTAGCTGGTTCTTTCTGGATAGCTGGAGCTGAAGATGGATTCTATCATTTATTTCTTTTTATGCTGTTCAGCTCCTATTGTACATATTTTGTTTATTTCCGCTGTAGACATTTATGTATAGCTGAACTGTATTTGTACTAAGTAAGATCCTGTATACTGTGTAACTCTGATGATTACTTTTATCCAGTATATTTTGTTGTTCATTCTGGTGTATTTATTTAATTCTGTTCTGCTATTATATGTTTCTGTGTTATATTCCAAAAGATAACCTTGTTTCCGTGAGAACGGGAAATCGGGTCGTCTCAACCAATCATTGGCAAGTTCCAAACATGCCAACACATATATTTTTCATGTTTAATCCCAACGATATTCCCCCGTTTGTACGTTCGCAAGATTATAATAAATGTTGGGCTAGATATTTCAGCCAAACTTATAAACATAGAAGGGAAAGCCAAGAACAAGAAATATTCTAAATAACATAAAGGGTGTGTGACATATGAACTTGCAACTTTGCGATCTAATTAGCACAAATCATGGGTTTCAACTTGTCATGTGAACTTGCATTCAAATAAGAATCTAGTTAAATAGGTGTCACATGAAATGGCATAATTTAGACTTGCATAAAACATAAGCCTAAACATATTTTTATCTAGGCATAACTTCAAACACAAACTAGCATGTGACAAAGTTATTACATGTCCATAAAAATGTCTATTTTCGACATTAACCCAGAAGCGTGAATTAGATCAAATCATGTATCCTTTTATAACATGAAACTTGCAATAATAGTGTGAAACTAAATGGTACTTGGCATGGACCCAATTACAAACTTGCAAAGAACATAAGAACATATACACAGGATTTAATCATGTAGGCATAATGGTCTTAACATAGAACATGTGTATATAAGTCTTAACTTGGACTTAGAAAAATGTATACAACCTATATTAAACATATAAACACATAGGTGTAAATTCTAACATTAACCATATACTTGTATGTGATGTTGCTTTCATTCTAAATGTACAATAGAATCAACATCAAATCAATTATACCACAAACATCCCAATACCATTCACAATACAATCATTTCAATACACAGATATGAATTAGCAACGTCGTTATACAACAGTAAAATTCCATTTCCACTTTACATCGAATCAAGTCTTAATTTTTTCTCATCAGAAAAATCACTATACTTACAACAAACTATGAACTTGAGTTCTAGTTTCTGAGTTCTGAATTTGCAATGCTTTCCTTTGGGTAGATAAACGTTGTTTGAATCATGTTTTTACTTTAGTTTTGCTCGTCTCTAAGCTTTCTCTAACTGATGGATACTCTTAGTTTCTTCCCGGCAGCATGACGGCTCTAGTTCTATTTTATTTGTGTGAATTTAGGTTGAGTGTTGGGTTATATTTATAGAATTTCAAATTGATTTGAGCCATCAGATGATCATAGAGTGAATCCAGACCATACACACCAAGAGGAGCCAATCAGAAAGTGACAAATCAGCCCTATTGACACACCAGAGCTCAGAAATTCGACTAGAACCCGACCAGGCCAGCCACGGCCTGACCAGGTCGATTGGGTAGGTCGACCCCCACGTTGACCCCCTGGTCGACCTGGGTACCCAGGTTGACCCCCGGGTCGACCCCCGGGTCGACCCCCTGGTCGACCTGGTTCCTGGGTGGGAATTTTCCGCCCAACCCAGTTTGGGTCTATTTTTCGAATTTTTGAACTGAATTTGAACTGTTTGAATTTTAAATTGAATTCTGAAACTTCGGAAGGTCATAACTCCTTCATACGCAGTCCGATTTATGCAAACTCGGACTCTGTCTGAAGCATAATTCTGAGACGAACGCAATGGCGTAACCCGTTTCCCTTAATTCTTTCATTTTGAATTAAGTACACTTTATTTTGTTAATTTAATGTTAACTGAAAATTCGGGGTGTTACATTCTCCCCTCCTTAAAGGATTTCGTCCCCGGAATCTTCAAGTCTGGAAGAACGTATATCCTAACATCCAATCGTCCATCTACTCAACCAACAAACACAGGTGTCCATTGTCCTTAAAAGACTTTTAATGCTTCATGATCACATGCATAGTGTGTGTATATGTCCTTATCTAATGCAAAATCAGGCGGTCTACTGATTCAGTTGACCTTCTTAATGCAAATCATGTAAGTGTCATGAATCCATTATGTATGCAAATTTTTCCTTATTCATAATTCTACATGAGTGCGCAACCATTCATACTAATGCGACATCTATATGACAACATATCAAGTTTCAACCACATACAAGTATGAATACATATATGCGTATGCAATATGGAAGTGACTGAGCCGATCTAATACCTAGGGTGTGTGTATATGCATCCATGAGAAACCACTAGCAACCACTTGCAGCCATCAATCATAACATGTGTCAAATACATGTTCACATCCATTAGTTTCTACCTAAGGAGTTAGGAGAAAAAGGACTGAGAAGATACATTAAAAGGTAGATACAGGCATAAACTTATGGTAAAAGAGAGGTCAAAGATGTACCCTCAAAAGGAAAAGGGTAGGCAGCGCGTATTCTGTCCTCAGTTTCCCAAGTCACGTCTTCCTCGACATTTGTCCATTGAACTTTAACAAGCTTGACTTCATGGTTGCGTAGATTTTTTATTTCAGTTCCTACGATTCGAGTTGGAACTTTCCTCACAGTTGTTTCTCGTTCTATTTCAACTTCTTCTAGAATGCTTGGCTCCACCACTTCCGCAGACTCATGTAAACATTTCCGGAGATGAGAAACGTGAAAGACATTGTGAATTCCAGCCAACCTTTTAGGCAACTCTGTTCTGTAAGCCATCTTCCCAATCTTCTCGATGATAGGGAATGGTCCTACAAATCTTGGTGCTAGCTTTCCTGCGGATCCAAAGCGAACGACGTTCCTTAAAGGAGATACCTTAAGGAAAACCCTGTCCCCAACCTCAAACTTAAGGTCGGTCCTTCTTTTGTCTTCGTAGGATTTCTGTCTATCTTGGGTAGTCTTCATACTCCTTAGTATCAAGTCCACTTTTTATGAAGTCTCTAATCATGTCTGGCCCAAGTATAACCTTGTCTGTAGACTCCCACCAACAAGTTGGTGATCGGCACGGTCTTCCATACAAAGCTTCGAAGGGCGCCATGCCGATGGTGGCTTGGTAGCTGTTGTTGTAGGCGAATTCCACTAAAGGAAGATGATCCTCCCATGTCCCTCCAAAGTCAAGAACGCACAGTCTCAAAAGATCTTCTAATACTCTATTCACCCTTTCCGTCTGTCCATCAGTTTGGGGGTGATAGGCCGTGCTCAAGCATAACTGTGTGCCTACAGCTTCTTGCAGACTCCGCCAAAACTCGCTCGTAAAGATAGGATCTCAGTCACTCACTATGCTTGAGGGTATTCCATGGAGTCCAACTATTTCTTTGAGATAAAGAGATGCTAGAGATGAGGCAGTCCTTCTACTCTTGACAGGTATAAAGTGGGCGCTTTTTGTGAACCTGTCCACTATTACCAAAATGCTAATATTGCCCCTTCTTGACATAGGCAACCCATCAATGAAGTCCATTGAAATGCTATCCCACTTCCATTGTGGGACTTCTAGAGGATGAAGCAGTCCTCCAGGCTTCTTTTGTTACGCCTTGACCTGTTGGCATATCATGCACTTAGAAATGAAATCTTCCACGTCCTTCTTCATGCCGTTCCAAAAGAAAACTCTCTTTATGTCTTTGTACATCTTGTCTCCACCTGGATGTATTGTCATCTTGGAATGGTGTGCTTCCTCGAGAACCATCTTTACCAAATCCCTTGCCTGTGGGACACATAGTCTTCCATCTTGTCTCAACCAGCCCCTGGCATCCATGGAGTATCTATTGAGGTGACTAGAAGTCTCACCCGTTATTAATTTGTCCATTACTTTGGCTAGTTGAGGGTCTTCTCTTTGCGCGGCTCCGACTGAGTCTAATAGAGTTGGTCGCTCTTCTAATGTTGCTAGCAGGCCGGGTACAAAGTCAGTGGAGGGTCTGAAGTTAAGCTTGCTATGAACTCCAAGCTTTGCCTTTCCACAAAGAGAGGGCTTAAGGTTAGCTTCTTTCTGCTTAAGGCGTCTGCTACTGCATTGCCCTTTCAAGGCGTGTAGGAAATCTCAAAATCGTACGAGGCCAGAAACTCCATCCACCTTTGTTGTCTTAAGTTAAGATCTTTCTGCGAGAAAAGATAATTCAACGATTTATGGTCAGTATATAATTCGAACTTCTCACCTAGGAGATAATGGCGCCAAGACTTAAGCTCAAAGACGATGGCGGCTAACTCAAGATCGTGGGTTGGGTAGTTCTTTTCATGAACTTTCAATTGTCTTCCACCGTAAGCTACTACGTTCCCTTCTCGCATCAGAACAACGCCTATCCCGTACCACAAGCATCCGTGTATACTGTGAACATCTTGCTTCCATCTGGCAATGTAAGAACTGGGGCTGTTGTGAGAGTCCTTTTCAAGCGTCGGAAAGCAATATCACAATCCAAATCCCAAGCGAACGCTAGATTCTTCTTTGTTAGCCTTATAAGTGAAGCTGAGATTTTCGCGAATTCTCTAATGAACTTTCGGTAAAAACCTGCTAGCCCGAGAAACCTTCGGACTTCGGTTGCATTTCTTGGTGCCTTCCAATCTTGCACCGCCACTACTTTCGTGGGGTCCACAGCTAACCCCTCTTTGGACACTACATGTCCAAGAAACCTTACTTCTTCTCTGCAAAAGTGGCACTTGGAGAATTTGGCTTTCAGCTGATGAACTCGAAGAGTTTCCATGATCTCTTTCAGATGCTGAGCATGTTCTTCCTCATTCTTTGAGAAGATCAAGATACCGTCTACGAAGACAACCACAAACTTGTTGAGGAATTCTCTGAACACCCTGCTCATTAGGTCTACGAAATAAGCGGGTGCGTTTGCCAAGCCGAAAGGCATGACAAGCCACTCGAAGAAACTGTCTGGGGTTCTGAACGTTGTCTTATCAATGCTATCTTTAGCTACTCTTTGTTTATGGAACCCATTAGCCAAATCAAGTTGGGAGAAAACCGACGCTCCTACAAGCTGATCAAACAGATCGTCTATTCTAGGAAGCGGGTGTCTATTCTTCTTAGTCAGCTTGTTTAGCTCCCTATAGTCCACACAAAGACATAGTGAGCTATCTGCTTTGCTGACGAACACCACTGGAGCACCCCATTCCGAGATACTCCGCCTTATAAACCCCTTCTCGAGAAGCTCCTTAACTTGCTTACTAAGCTCCTCTCTCTCCTTTGGAGCCATGTGTCTAACAGGTAAAGCTACGGGCTTTGCATTATCAACAAGATATATGTGGAAGTCTATTTCCTGCCTCGGAGGTAAGCCCTTCACCTCTTCAAAGACATCCGGATATTCACAGACCACTCTAATTGACTGCAAATTCTCAACAGAAGCATCAAGCGACTCTAGATAACTAAGCATAACAACATTCAAGGGATTACAAGAAATTTCTAGAGTGTTACCGAGCCGAGTCAAGAGTCTAACCACTCTCTTCTCACAATCAAGAATGGCACCATTACTGGATAACCAGTCCGTGCCTAAGATCAATCCATATCCCAAGAAACCCAAAACAAAGGCACTACATCTAAACTCAACACTTAGAATAGTGATTTTCAAATCTAAACAAACCATTGACAAATAAGCTAAGCCCCCAATTGGATTTGAAACAACCAAGGGATCTTCTACCATACTAGTGTCTAGGTGCAGAGATTCTACGAAAGCAGATGAAATAAAGGAGTGTGATGCGCCAGAATCAAAGAGAGAGCGAACTGGATGATCATAGAGATAAACTTAGCTTTCTACAGAAATATTTCTACCTCGTTCCTGCGGAGGTGCCACCAGCGCGTGAACCTGTCCCCCTGAAGTGGATCCAGTCTTCTGTCCCTGCCTCCGCTACTTTGGGAAGTCCTTAGCAATGTGTCCAGTCTTACCGCAATGGAAACAACCACCATTCATCTTCGCCTTCTTCTTTCTGCAGTCTTTCTCTATGTGTCCAACAATGCCACAGAAATTACACTTTCTCTTTTCACGGGATTTATTGTTCTTCCCGCCCTTCTTGAAGTCTGTTTTCTTAGCCTGTAAACCCTCTTTCTTTTCTTGAGGCACTTCCACTTTTGCCTCTTTCTTGCCTTTATCTTCCTCGTGTAGCAGCGCCATGTCCACTAAGCTTTCATAAGTCGCTCCCATGGGTATATGGGTCATAGAAAGGCTGTGTAGAGGCTCATTCAGACCTTTGAAGAAGCGAAGGGCCTTCTTGTGTTAGGTGTTTACTAAATCCAGCCCAAATCTGGCCAGCTTATTAAATTGATTGACGTACTCCTTGATCGTCATACTTCCTTGTTTAAGAGTTAGGAACTTCTCCATGTGCAGGCTTGTTTAAGCTTGGGAGAGGAATTTCCATGAGGAGGAGGAGGAGGAGGAACCACTGCCACTGTGGGAGGAGGAAAGTCTGTTGGGCCCGCATCATTGGCCCTAGCCTCTAGGTACCTCCGGAACCAGCCAGGTATTGGTACTCCTTCTGGAAGGTTAAGATCTCCAGACATGCTGAAGCAAAAAGGAGAGATTCAAGACAAAAGGATAGAGAGATAGTGGATATGGCTTTGGGGAAATATGCCTTTTAAAAACAACGCTTTTTCTAAAAAAATGCTTCTTTAAACTTCTTTTTGAAAATAGTTTCAAAAACCTTTATCTAATCTGGTAAACCTGTGCTCTGATACCAAGTGAAACACCCCACCTCCATTAAGGTCACTCACAAAGGGAATGCCTTAACTTCAGTGGAGGTTTATAAGTAAAAGTCACAGATAAAACACAAGACATATATAAACACACACATATATATATAAGCAGCGGAAAACAAACAGACTTTCATTTCATAAATACGTGTTCATACAAAACATTTCCATCTTTGTCTCACAATAATTTCCAAAACGTTACATCATCATTTCTGTCTTGATTATTAAATAAAGAAGCATAAAAACATAATTAAAGCTGCATAAATCCCCATAGAACGTGTCCAAAAGCCATAGCCAAGGAAAGCGAGTCCAAACCATACATCTACTATCTTGAAGCTTGCAAAGAGTCTGACTAAGCTGGATTGTTTCCTCCCTGTGGACCTGGGGGGTGGGGGGGGGAACGAAAGAAAAGAAGACGAAAGAAAAATAGAGTCAGACATAAAGCCTGGTAAATCTAGTGACTCTTCAGTATGAGAATAAGAAAAAGGGCATGATAGGTATAATCTGGAAACAGGAAAGTATCATAAACTAAGATAAAGCAGTTTTGAACCTAATATACTATCGCACCCCACACTATATCTCTGCACCCACTTGAATTTGTTCCGATTGGCGCCCCATGATCGGGGTGAAGTGATCCCCTTCTAAAGATCGGCTCCTACTCGCAAAATCATATGTGTCATACAGCCCCCAATGATTGTAGATACCTATGCTGGTCCCACCATGGGGTGTATCAAGTCCTATGGTGGCGGCCCGACACAATTCTAGAATGCATAGTGTATACTACTGGTGCCCAGTGCCCTGTTTGTCTGCTCCGAAGTGTGTGCACGTCCGCACTCCGATAGGACCCACATTGCTGCACCAACCGTCGTCGCCTTTAACCGCTTACAATCAACCCAGTAGTCATGCCCCACCTTGCCTAGTTTCAGGGTACCATGATACCTAATTGGGTTACTGCTGAAATGGGTCCCCGTTACTAGGGTTTTCTAGTCAAACATGTTAAGTGGTTAAGTGTCTGTATTAACCTAACCCCACCCATCAGTTTAATTAACATGTTGAATTGGTTAAGTGTTTTAGTTAACTTAACCCTACCATCCTCATTCTAGCTTTAATCCATTCATTAAAGCACCGACCACTCACATTAGACAGGTATTGTTGCGGTTACTGGACAGTCGGTCGGTTCCGGGCAGGTTTACACCGCAACTCAGTCTAACCTCGGGTCCTTATTGGGCTTAATGCCTTAACCTCCCACATTGGATAGGTATTGTTGTGATTACTGGACAACCGGGCGGGTCCAGGCAGGTTTACATCACAACTCAATCCAACCTCGGGTTTAGCATATTCGTATTTTCTAAATTTACATATTTGTCTCTTTTACTTGTTATATGTAAATGTTATAGCCCATTTTCCAAGTTCGTTATCTTTTTAGGCATGGCAATTCATACCATTTAAATGCCACCAATCATTGGCATGTGCCAAACATGCCAACACATATATTTTTCATGTTTAATCTCAACGATATTCCCCCATTTGTACGTTCGCAAGATTATAATAAATGTTGGGCTAGATATTTTAGCCCAACTAATAAACATAGAAGGGAAAGCCAAGATCATGAAATATTCTAAATAACATAAAGGGTGTGTGACATATGAACTTGCAACTTTGCGATCTAATTAGCATAAATCGTGGGTTTCAACTTGTAATGTGAACTTGCATTCAAATAAGAATCTAATTAAATAGGTGTCACATGAAATGGCATAATTTAGACTTGCATAAAACATAAGCCTAAACATATTTTTATCTAGGCATAACTTCAAACACAAACTAGCATGTGACAAAGTTATTACATGTCTATAAAAATGTCTATTTTCGACATTAACCCAAAAGTGTGAATTAGATCAAATCATGTATCCTTTTATAACATGAAACTTGCAATAATCGTGTGAAACTAAATGGTACTTGGCATGGACCCAATTACAAACTTGCAAAGAACATAAGAACATATACATGGGATTTAATCATGTAGGCATAATGGTCTTAACATAGAACATGTGTATATAAGTCTTAACTTGGACTTAGAAAAATGTATACAACCTATATTAAACATATAAACACATAGGTGTAAATTCTAACATTAACCATATACTTGTATGTGATGTTGCTTTCATTCTTAATGTACAATAGGATCAACATCAAATCAGTTATACCACAAACATCCCAATACCATTCACAATACAATCATTTCAATACACAGATATGAATTAGACTCGTCGTTATACAACAGTAAAATTCCATTTCCACTTTACATCGAATCAAGTCTTAATTTTATTCTCATCGGAAAAATCACTATACTTACAACAAAAGACAAACTTGAGTTCTGGTTTCTGAGTTCTGAATTTGCAATGCTTTCCTTTGGGTAGATAAACATTGTTTGAATCTTGTTTTTACTTTAGTTTTGCTCGTCTCTAAGCTTTCTCTAACTGACGGCTACTCTTAGTTTCTTCCCGGCAGCATGATGGCTCTAGTTCTATTTTATTTGTGTGAGTTTAGGTTGAGTGTTGGGTTATATTTATAGAATTTCAAATTGATTTGAGCCATTAGATGATCATAGAGTGAATCCAGACCATACACACCAAGAGGAGCCAATCAGAGAGTGACAAATCCGCCCTAGTGACACATCAGAGCTCAGAAATTCTACCAGAACCCGACCAGGCCAGCTAGGGCCTGACCAGGTCGACCCCTTGGTTTTCCCCCAGGTCGACCCCCTGGTCGACCTGGGTACCCAGGTCGACCCCCATGTCGACCTGGTTCCTGGATAGGAATTTTCCCGCCCAGCCCAGTTTGGGTCTGTTTTTCGAATTTTTGAACTGAATTTGAACTGTTTGAATTTATAAATTGAATTCTGAAACTTCGGAAGGTCATAACTCCTTCATACGGAGTCTGATTTACGCAAACTCGGACTCTATCTCAAGCAGAATTCCGAGACAAACGCAATGGCGTAACCCATTTCCCTTAATTCCTTCATTTTGAATTAAATACACTTTAATTTATTAATTTAATGTTAACTGAAAATTTGGGGTGTTACATAGGGCATGCTCTTTCTCATTCTTCGAGAAAATCAAGTAGTCATCCACAAAGACCACCATGAACTTGTTCAAAAACTCCCTAAACACCCTACTCATTAGATCTACAAAATACTAGGGGTGGGCATAAACCGCACCGCAATGCGGAAACTGCCCAGACCAAACCGCAAAAACGGTGCGGAAAACCGCATCGGATTCTCTCTCTAAAGCAAACAACCCAAACCGAACCGCCTCGCATGATACAGTTCAGTTGCGGTTTGAACTTTTACCAAACCGTATTAAACCGAACCGAATAGCTACTCCGACAATGTTATGATAAAAAAAGTTAACAAATTCCTATCTAACTTTTAATTTAACGCTATATATTCTATTTTCAACGTATTATGTAGTTATATTAATTAATGATAACACTATGTGTTTTAACCTTCAGATGACACAATGTCATAAAATCGTAAATTGTTTGTTAATGAAAGTAATTTTCTTGTTTCATATTTAATACGAGTTCAAACCGAACAGAACCAAAACCGAACCGTATTACATCGAAACCGAACCAAAACCGAACCATTTGAACAGTTAGTATAATGGTTTGTATTTTTGATCAACCGTTTGATGCGGTGTGGAAGCGGTTTGAGCTTCAAACCGCACCGAACCGAACCGCGCCCAGCCCTACAAAATACGCGGGTGCATTCATCAAACCAAAAGGCATGACGAGCCACTCAATGTAGCCATTCGGAGTTATGAAAGTGGTCTTACCTATACTGTCCTTGGCCACCCTAAACTGATGAAATCTCGTGGCCAAATATAACTGTGAGAAAACAGATGCGCCAATAAGCTGGTTAAATAGATCGTCAATCCTTGGGAGTGGGTGCTTATTCTTCTTGGTGAGCTTATTCAACTCCATGTAATCCACACGTAGACGAAGTGAGCCTTCAAACCCTTGGTTGAGAAGACGACTGGAGCACCCCATTTTGATATACTTCGCCTAATAAACCCCTTCTTAAGTAGCTCCCCTACTTGCTTGCTAAGCCCCCTCCTCTCCCTAGGAGCCATGTGGCGCACAGGCAATGTGAAAGGCTTCATATTATCCACCAAGTATACCTGGAAATCAATCTCACGCCTCAGAGGTAAGCCTCTAACTTCATCAAAAACATCCAGATACTCATAGACTATGGGTATAGATCACAAATCATTGGCAGAAGCATCAAGTGATTCTAGGAAACTAGGCATGACAGACCCCTTGGGGTCACAGGAAATCTCGAGAGTCCTCCCTCGGCAAGTCAAAAGTCTAACGACCCTCCTCTCACTGTCTAGGATAGCACCATATATGGCTAGCCAATTCATCCCTAGAATCAGACCATAACCCATAAAACCAAGCACATAAGCGTCACACTCAAACTCGACGCCTAACACAAATATCCTCAAACCCCGACATATCATAGACAGATGAGCCGAGCCCCCAGTGGGGTTTTAGACGATAACGTGATCATAAACAATACTAGTATTAAGGTGCAGAGACTCAACCATAGAATCAAATACAAAAGAATGAGAAGCGCAAAAATCAAAAAGAGTCCTAACTGGATGATCGAAAAGGTTAATCAAACCTTCCACATAAACTTTCCTACCTCCGTCCAGTCCACTGGCCTCAAGAGCATGCACCTACCCTCCAGAAGGTCCTGCCCTTTGCCCCTGTCCTTGCTTCTTTGGGATTTCCCTAGTACAATATCCTACTTCACCACAGTTGAAACTAGCATTCTTCCTTTTTTTTACAATCCTTGACCAAATGACCTAAGCTCCCATAACCATGACATTTCTTCTTGTTCTGAGCCTTTTCGTTCTTTCCATCCTTCTTTTGTGCTTCTTTCTTAGGCCACACTTTCTTGTTCTGCGTCTCATCGGTCGTAACCTCTTTTTTCTCATCCTTACCCTCCTCGTGCATCAATGCCATGTCAACAAGTCTTTCAAAAGTTGCCCCTATCAGTATATGAGACAATTCCAATGTTTGGAGAGGTTGATTTAATCCTCTCGCAAACCTTAAATCTTTCTTGTGCGGGGTATTCACCAGTTCTGGACCAAACCTTGCCAACGGATTGAACTTATTGATATACTCCTTAAAAGAAATACTTCCTTGCTTAAATGCCAAGAATATCTCCATCTGCATACTCTCTTCTGTCTGAGAAAGAAACTTCCTCTCGAATCTTTATCGGAAATCAGCCCAAGTGTCTACTGGACGCCCTGCTTGCATCACCTCCTACCAAAACGAAGCCTCGTCCTTAAGCTATCATGCAACCAACTGTATATTTCTACGGTCATCGACCTCAAAAAGTTCAAACAAGTTTTTGCATATCTTAGAGATATTATCTACTCGCAGAGGTGGAGGGACAGCGACTACTATTGGGGGAGGGGCAACTTCTTGGCGTTCGGCAGGTGTCATAGACTCAAGATATCTATGAAACCCAGCCGGTATCATAACGCCCTCGAGAAGATCCGTTTCCCCAGATATGCTGTAAAGAAAGGAAAAAGGGTTCAAACATAGAATCGAAAGATATTCTATATAGACTTGAGGAACATGTTCTTTAAAAACTGGTTTTTCTTTGAAAATACTATTTTTGAAAATAATTTTTCAAAACTTTTATCCGATCTTGTAACCTTCAGCTCTGATACCAAATGTGACACCCCACGTCCCGTTAATGTCACTCTTTATCAAAATGCATTAAGTTCCTGAAGCGTTAAAGGTAAACAGATAGAGAATCTCACAAGGCAGATATAAAAATAGCAGCGGAAATTTAAAACTTCATTATTCAGCAGAAAAACATCGTAGTATCAAAACCAGTTACAACATCAAGCTAAAATACTGAAACCAAATACATCAAACCAAAACATCTGTCTTGCGCTAAAAACCATCAGAGTACAGAAATGTAAAATCATAATCCCCAATAATATCCATAATAAAGTAGACAAGTAGTCTAAGCGATACATCAAAACAAATCCAGGTCCAAGCAGAAACATAAGAGAGAGAAAGTCATAATCACGCCTGAGCATTCCCACCTTGAGAACATGGGGGGAAGGAAAGAGAGAAAGGGAAACAAAAAGAGTTAGACATAAAGTCTGGCGAGTCCAGTGACTTTTAGCATATAAAGAAGTAAAAGTATCATGATAGGCATATAAAACTGGATGATAGATAATAGTATCATATAATTGGTATAACCAGGATGAACATGATAAGCAGAATAAACAAGGTAAACTATGCTTCTCAGTTACTTATCCCTGCACCAATACTAGCATAACAGGATTAATGAAAAAATTAGGTGTACCCTAATCTAACAGAAACATAATGATCCCAACAGAAACATAATGGTTGTTTTAGGTGTACTATAGTTTCATAACGGGTTTTACCCCAAACAGAAGTAACAGGTACCTTAACAGAAATAACGGGTGTTACCAAAACAGAAACAACGGGTACCTCAATAGAAATAGGCAGGACTAGATGTAACCTAATTACTACCCCCAAGCGACCGACTCCCTAATTTGTAAATACCCTCTATCGGCCCCACAGTAGGGTGTATTGCTCCCTAAAGTGGCAATCTACAAAAGGTCTGACACCCCACGTCCGTTAATGTCACTCATTAAGAGAATGTATTAAGTTTCGTGAAGCATTTATAGGTAACCAGAAATATTACAAGACATATATAAAATAGCAGTGGAATTTAAAACTTTTTATTAAACAGAAAACATCGTAGTTTAAAACATAGTTATATCATATGTCTAAAATGCATAAAACCTAGTACATCAATTTAAAACTTCTGTCTTGTACCTAAATCATCATAGTACAATAATAAAAGAAGCATAATCCCTAAAACATAGCCATAGTAGAGAGATATATGAAATCACGCAGTACATCTAAGCAGCTCCAAGCAAGATGAAAGCAGAATCCTGATCAAGCTTGAGTATTCCCACCCTGAGAACCTGGGGGAGGAGGGGGGACGGAAGAGAAAGAAGAGGAAACAAAATGGGTCAGACATAAAGTATAACGAGTCCAGTTATTTTTTGCATATAAATAAGTAACGGTATCATGACAGGCATATAAAGTGGATAAGAGAGATAATCAACATAAAAGGTAGGTATGACAAGGTAAACAGATAAACATGATCGAATATATTGTGCTTCTCTAATACTTCCTCTTTCTCTGCACCAATACTAGTGTCGTATGAACAAGATGATCCCCAACAAGTATAATATGGTAGACTTAGGCGTACTTCTAGTGAGAGATTTAACCCCATACAGTAACAGGCAGCCCAATATACCAGAGTTACCCCTAAGGATAATAATGGGCACCTAAACATACCGGGGTCTAGATGTACCCTGAATACTACCCCAATCGATCGGCTCCCTACTCTGTAGATACCCTGTGTTGTCCCCACTGCAGGATGTATCACTTCCTAAAGTGGCACAACCATATCTATAGGTGTCACAGAGTCTAAACCTCCTTTTTTCGGACCCAAGCACGCACAGGACCCCGTAGGAATATGCCGCCCACACTGTCCCCCACTTTTTGATCTCTTACAATCAGCCCAGTAAGCGTGCACCGACTCCGACCTAGTACGGAGTACTCATTTGATACCTAAATATGGGTTACATACTGAAACGGGTCCCACACTCAAGATGATACAAGCTTCCCCCTACGCTTGCATCCCCACTACTAGGTTTTCGATAGGTTATGCCATACTAGAGAAAAAGATTGCATAACCCCACAGGCTAAGTTTGTTGTCCTATATATAAATATTACCCAACCTCCCAAGATATACTTAAACCTCCCACTGTTTCATACAATTTTTACTTAACCCCTACTCAAGTTAACATGTTCATACAATCCCTATGGATTCAACTAGGTAAAGTATTCAAGTTTATTACCATATTCATTTATGGTTATAATGTGTTAGACTTCCTATATTATGCTTACAACTTGTGTATGCTGGATATGCCGGTCGGTTCCGGACAGACTTATTTTACAAGTCGGACTTAACCTCGTGTCTTAGCATGTCACGTGTTTATGCACTTAGGCCCCTCACATTAGATTCACCACTTGTGGTCCTGGATATGCCAGTCGGTTCCGGGCAAAAATCCGCCACAAGTGTAATCTAACCTCGTGTCCAAGCGCGGTTACGGTTTCTAATTACTGTAATTCTAGTTGTTTCCATTGTTAACCACTTATTCCTGTGTCATTATAGGTTTTCATATCCCTTTTTTAAGTTATATTTTTCATGTAACATATGCCCCAAATTCAAGATCTAAATCACAGTTTGATTTATGCCCCAAATCCATATTCATGTATTACATTCAATTTATGCCCAAATTTCCAAATACAAGTTATGCCCCAATTTTAACATTTTCCCTTCATTCCCAATTTTTTGCGTTCGCATATTTCAATGGCAAGCCTAGGCTCGAAGGTAGCCTGGCTGTAAAAATAAAAGGATAAAGAAGAAGGGAAGAGGACAGAAATGATCATAATAACAAGATTGACATATAATGACAGAAATACGCATAACAATTAATAAACTACAGTGACAAAGTTAGGCATAATGTCAAGATAGGCATATAGGAATAGATCTGATGAACATGTGATAGTAGAACCAATTCTAACATAATAGGGACATCATAAATAGGCATGATGAGATCTAGACAATGAATTAGATCAACAAACAATGGTAGATCTGACATGATAAATATGTATAATCTTAGATCTAGTTCATAGTCATGTAAGAATAAATTAGATACACAGGTTATAGTAGATCTGATTATTGTAGTTCTAGGCATTCCATTATTAAACACTTATTCCTATGTCGTTATAGGTTTTTATGCCCCTTTTTCATGTTATATTTATCATGTAATATATACCCCAAATTTAAGATCTAAATCACAGTTTGATTCATGCCCCAAATCCATATTCATGTATTACATTCAATTTATGCCTAAAATTCCAAATACAAGCTATTCCCCAATTTTAATGTTTTCCCCTTGTTCCCAATTTTTCACGTTCGCATATTTCAGCGGCATTCCTAAGCTCGAAGGTTGCCTGCCTATAAAAATAAAAGGGAAAAGAAGAAGGGAAGAGGACATAAATGATCATAATAACGAGATTGACATATAATGGCAGAAATAGGCATAGAAACTAATAAACATACAGTGACAAAGTTGGGCATAATGTCAAGATAGGCATATAGGAACATATCTGATAAACATGTGATAGTAGAACTAATTCTAACATAATAGGGACATCATAAACATACATGATGAGATCTAAACAATGAATTAGATCAACAAACAATGGTAGATCTGACATGATAAATAGGTATAGGCTTAGATCTAATTCATAGTCATGTCAGAATAACTTAGAAACATAGGTTATAGCAAATCTTATATGATTCAAATAGTCACAGGCTTAGATCCTAGTTATAATCATGTCAAGATTAACTTTTAAGTATTTAGATCTAAAAATAACGTAGACTCACTGTGATTGGATCTAAGAAAATAGAAGACAGATTGCTGATATTGAATCACATATCTCTAAACTTGAACGACTTGATTGTTGAAGAAGAAAAGGCTTAATTTAATATGGGTAGAGGTAGCATCTAGTTCTCCATTGTTTTTGGTGTGGAAAAACAAGAGAAATGTGGTCTTATTTATAGCCATCAGCCAATGAACCAGGTCAGAAATTGAGTCCAAGTCCAGAAGTACGCACCTGCCCTAGATCTCGGGGGTGTCGACACCCCTGTGTGTGTCACCCATGGGTCGACATCTAATGGGTCTGGATTCCGCGTTGGTTCCATGCATGCTCATGACTCCGTTGGAACGCGCCCATATACACCCCCTTTCAAATGAACCTCTTACTATTAGTTCAGTATGCGTGCCCTGACCCCTACCTAGTGCGGGGTCCCCATTTAATACCGGAATGGGTTGCTGACTGATATGGTTCCCACACTGCAAATGACATGAGTCAGACCCCTAAAGTTGTGTCCCCTAATTAACTAGGATTTTTAATAGGTTAGGTCTTACAGATTAACAAGTTCGCCTTACCCCCATAGATTAACCGGTTAAGTTTTACAGGCTAATAGGTTCATATAACCCCAACAGATTAAACAGGTAAAGTCTTACCGGTTAACAGGTTCATATAACCCCAACAGATTAAACAGATTTACTTAACCCCATAGTTCTAACAGATTTACTTAACTCCACAGATTTAACAGATCTACTTAACCCTATAGTTTTAACAGATCTACTTAATCCCACAGATTTAATAGATCCCACATGTTACATACAGTTCCATTAACATGTTCCACTCAATCTTTGAATTAAGTCTACAGATTTACATGTTCATACACCCCAAAATTACAGTACAAGATATGCCCCAAATTTTCATTCATATTCCACAGTGCAAGATATGCCCTAATTTTCATTCGCAAACATTCCCTAATTATCCCAATTTTGTTCATATGCATGTCTCTTATGAGATTCGCCTAGGCTCGAAGGTAGCCTTAACTTATAAAATAAAAAGGTAATAAGAGAGGGAGAAGAACAAAAATAGGCATATAATAACAAAAATAGGGATATAATAACAACTGAACTGCAGAACAGGTGTACAAAAGTATGCATATAATTATAGCAGAACGGTTTAGATATGAATCAGTTTCTTAAAAAGGCATAGGCTCAGATCTAGGTTTATTAACATGTCAAGGTTACTGTTGAATTTTTATGTCTAAAAGTTACATGAACTCACAGAGATTGGATTTAAAGAACAGAGGATTATATGCTGATGTTGGAGATGGGATTCTTGTATAAGTTAGATAAGAATTGTCTTGATTCAATCCAAGTTTCAGCAGCATCTCCCCATCTTCATCTTAAATTTTTAGAACAAAGGTTTGAGGAAGAAGTATGAGGAAGTTTAATTAATTTGATAGGAGTGCATGCCTTTATATAGAGTTTACAAGACAATCCTTAACTGTTAGATCCCTGTTTTTAAATCCAATCCATTCAGAAAAGTAATAAACCTGGTTTACAAAATAGTCTAAAAACAAATGAATGTACGTCGCCAAATCACGAATGGGTCGACCCAACCCCACTTAGGTCGACCCACCTGACCTTGGGTCGACCCAAACCAGGCGTTGGTCGGCTTACAACGGGCGTGATTCCCGCCCTTGCCGCCTTCCTTTCCTACTTTGTCGTTTTTTTGGATTTATTTTGGACTGATTTGTTTTATATTTACATATATGTTACTTATATGTATACAAACTTCTAACCTTTATATTGTTCTCATACGATGTCCGTTTTACGCAAACTCGGAGTATTTCTAAACCATAATTCTGAGACGAACATAATGGTACAGTCCATTTTACTTAATTCCCAATATTTAATTAAGTATCTGTTTATTAATGTTCTTTAAAATTACGGGGTGTTACAGTAAGTTTGAGTTTAAAGAAGAATTAAATAACATAGTCAAAAGCCCAAAAGCAGTAAAGTTTAGGTGATTAGTTAGAGTCTCCCCAAAAGTGATAAGTTAGATCAATCCATCAAGATAACTCGTACTCGACCTATAGCTATAGGCTGACCTGAGTAAAATTCTTTAATGGATTTTGACCCACTCTATTTGCATGTCACTTTTGACTTCTAATCGAGTTGTTCAAAGATGCATTCAAATCTTCTTTGAGTCGAGTATTGCGATTCCCTAGATACCCATCTTCCTTCGCTTTGTACATAGCCAAACCTTAGAGTAGACCATCTGGTCCTTGCACCACCCCTGAGCATGAAGTGCTATATTAGAGTGGACAAACATAAAGTTCGAGAAGTCACCAAGTGAGCCACTATTGGTTAGACTTGATCCATAGAGATGACTCGATCTCGAGTTTGTTTATCTAAGCTAAAGGACTTCAAACTTTTTCTAGGATTTTCCTTATGAATTCCACATGCGCATTCAAGTTTCAAGTTACTCTGATTCCATTTGAATTCTCCAAGTCTAGTCAAAGTGCTTTAGTCCAAAGTAGGTAAACACTTGCCCATTCGGTAAGCATTCCAGGAAAGCATTTCAAATGTAAGTTGTGCTTTTTTTTAAGAAAAAAGATCAAATAATTCATAATTAAACCCCAATGGTCGAACACTTTGGTTACTACCTATCTAAGTCTCTATCCAATCCAATTAAAATTCAGCCTTTTGATTCTCCAAGTTAGAAGAGAATTTTTTTGTGAATCCAAATCAAAACCAAATTCTCTTTCGAAAATTCCAATTAAATTCAAGATTTCTGGCTAATTCAATCAAGATTAAGCTCTCCTCCTATACTAATCAAGTTTTTTTGGTTATCTGATTCTAAGTAAATATTTTAGAAATCCCATCTTTTATATCTAAATCATGATCTCCTTGGATGGTTCTTCAGCCACTCCAAGGTTATGTCTTTCATGGTCATATGTTGTGTCCAATCTGCTTTCTTTCTAGTGAAGGTATTTTCTCTCTGATAAGGGTACCCGACAACCGAGTAGGACATCCACTCACTCTCTGGTAAGCAGACCCACCCTTGACCTATTTAAATCCCATTGAATCCAATCTCCTTAGCCTTCTTTAATGTTGCTCACTCTTTGGCAATTGGATCTAATGAAAGTAAGCTCATTCAGTTGCTTTCTGGTGATGTGACTTATTTCTTCCACTCTAGTCTTACCTCTCTCCACATTAGCTCTAAGGAGACCATCCATCTAAGCTTATTCATTCATTATTTGATGACATGACTTGCACTGTGGACTATGGCCTCATCTCTCAGGTCATAAGCTCTAAGGAAACTGTTGGTACGAGGCTATCCACTTACTCTTCAATTAAGAGACTTGCACTTTGCACTTCATCCACTTTTCTTCGATTGGAAGCTCTAAAGGAATCCAAAATCAGTATTCACTCTTTGATAACAATTAAAATCCAATTTTCTGAATCAAATAAAATATGGAAAAATTTAAAATAGTCATTTTAGACATCTGAATCAAAGGGTGCCTAAGGTCCAATCCAAACTCCTATCCATGTAAGAAATTCGAGGTTATTGTTATCCTAATTAGTCATCCTAAAATTCTAAATTAGAGCATAGATTGGAACTAATCTGTGTTTAGATCGCGTCTAAGTTATTTGTTCATATTGAGAAAATGGCATGCGAGACATGATCCTGCTCTCATCCATCTCATTCATTAGATCACAAGTCATGCTCCTTCTTTCTCCTAGAAGCATTTGTCACAGGTGGTAGTTTCCGTGCCCATACCACTACAATTGGGTTTTAGACATATTACTGCTACTGGTTGTTCTGGATAACTTCCTCGATTAGGTGATGCAGATGGCTGCAGTTGTTCGTGTTATACCCATCCAACTCATGGAACGAGTAGTACTTTTTATGTGTCTTGTCATGCTCAGTGGGCTTCAGCTTCGCTAATTTTAAAAAGATCACGTGTCTTCTAGTTTCCTGATAGATCCTCCCCAGTTTCTCCGTTGGCTCGATTTAAGAGGAGAACTTCGGTCTTCACTTTACCCATTTTAATTCCTTATCAATACTATCGGCTTTACATTTTCGTTATCCTTTCCAAATACAACTCTAAGTAGTCTTTCGTCTTCCACAATATAGATTTCATTAAGAAGTTCAATTTCTTCAGCCTCAGCATCCTCCTGGCCCAAGTACCTCTCTGCTTTATGATAGATTTGTATGATATCCATCAGTGGATATCTCTCTAGAGAAAACATAAAATCTACCTTGCTTGCAAGTTAGGAAATATCTGCATTAAGATTATTGATAGATGTGACACCCCACGGCCGTTAATGTCACTCCTTATCAGAATGCATTAAGTTCCGTGAAGTGTTATAGGTAAACAGAAACAAAAACATCACAAGACAAATATAAAATAACAACAGAATTTAAAACTTTATTTTTCAAACAGAAAACATCGTGGTCCAAAATCCAGTTACAACATAAGTTTGAAATACATAAAACCCATTACATCAAATTAAAAATATATGCCTTGTACATAATCATCAGAGTACAGTAATTGTAGTGGCCCGAAAATCCGTACCAATTCGAGCTGACTAATATCCTACATATTCAACTCAAAGTGCACGAAAATTCAGATCATTAATAGAAATAAATAAGAGGATGAGAAAGATAAGATAGAACTAATAGAATAGAAGAAAAAGAAGAAGAAGAAGAACTCAACTGAACATAATCAGAGTAAACACGAACTCACAGCGGAATGAATAAAATGTATTAGATAACATAACTTTGAGTTACAAAACTGCATTGTATATACATACCATATATCATAGTACAATACATCATATCACAGCGGAAATAATATCTAAATATTAATGGTGAAGCCTTCTGCTTTGAGCTCCTCCAAGTGTATCTGTAAAACCCTAAAACACTTGATTGCCCATACAAATTTGGTCACCCAAGAGTTTAGGGAAAAATAAAAAAATAAACTCTGGGTCAGTCATGGGACTGGTGTGAGTAAACTCCAACCATACTGTTTAACTATGAAAATCCTTTTGAAGAAAAAGATAATAGTAAGACCAGCCCACACATAAACATGGACGGTTTTTACCTTACTATAACCCAAAACACTTTGATATCAAAATCCAGTGATATTATAATAATGTCTAATCAAATAAATAATCAAATAGCAGAACGCTTGCATCTCACGCTCCACATATATAATATAAAATCTAAAACCGCAAGGCGCTTATTGGGGAATGGATTCCAACAAACTAGGTATGGGATGTAACACCCCGTATTTTCTGTGAACATAAAAGTAACAAAACAAAGTATACTTAGTGTTCAGAGGAAGAATTAAGGGAAACGGGTTATGCCATTGCATTCGTCTCGGAATTCTGCTTGAGATAGAGTCTGAGTTTGCGTAAATCGAACCCCGTATGAAGAAGTTATGGCCCTCAGAAGTTTCAGGAATTTAAATAAATCGAAACATCTAAGATTTAAGTTTGAAATTCAAACCACACACCCAGGATGGGTGGGAAATTTCCCGCCTAGGACCCAGGTCGACTAAGGTGTTGACCTGGATCACATAGGTCGACCAAGGGGTCGACCTCCCCCCTATTTCCAGATCTAAGGACTTGTTCGTTTTTCTGTATTTCGCCCGTTCTGACCAGATTCGTTGATCCCTATGCTATTTAAACACCCCAAACCCCAATTTATCTCCACACCAAACCATTGTAACGCTATGTGAAACGACCGGGAATTCCGCTCGATCCGAATCAGTCGCTAAACCGATCAAGGCCGTTCGAAACGCATGATTGTTTTGAGAACACGACAAAATAGAACGCAGACGGAAGAACATTTCATTTTTTATTACAACAATTCATCAAATTACAAGAATATACAAAGTATAAATAAATATTACACAACAGAAAAAAATATCAGAGATTACAATACGTTACATAGCAGCGGAAAATAATACAAAACACAACTGAAGGAGATATACGGATACAAAGCTTTCCGGATATCGTTCCAGTTGTAAATCAGGATCCTGTGAATATAAATCTGCAAAACCAAAACTACTAGCTGCCCATGTCAAAATAAGGGCACCCAGAGTTTAGGTTAAAACTATAAACTCCAGGTCAGTCATGGGACTGGTGTGAGAACTAAAACAGTTATTAATCTTTATTTTACAGTTCGGTAAATCAAGGGACCACGCCGTATAACACGGAACGGGTTTCCTCCCAAGAATACCTGTGCATAAAACAAACAACGCAATGTTAAATAAAGAAAAATGAAGCTATTATAAGACCCAGGTCCTATCACACAATGCAACGCAAGCCGGGGAATAGGGTTTTCCCTTATAATAGCCAAGAATGCTTGATACGTTTAAAACAAATCTTTTGATACTATAATAAGTGTATAGTGTATAAAACAACTTCAAATCATAAGTATCAATCATAGACGGCATAAGCGCCCCATCCCGCTATGTCGCCATACTAGGCTCTGCAAATAAAACCGCAAAGTCACGTATTGGAAATTGGATTTCCACCTGTGAACCAAGGCAAAAGATAGTCCTCACCGGTTCGAGACAATCTAGCCGATGTCTCAGGATCAGAACGCATCAACCCTTTGGATCGTCAGGGTCGGTCCACCGATGTGGATTATTATGCCTGAACACTACGTTTCCCCGCACTTTGGGGCGTAAATGAGCTAACGAATGACTCCATCGGTCCCGGATCGACCGATATATCCGAGGTGCCTCGCAACAGCAACAACCACATAAGTCAAACTCGTCAGGGCATGTAAAACTACTGACGCCACTTCTAGCTAGAAGGAAACGCATGTCCTCCCTGAGGTCCTCTCCCGTTTCTGGTTCACAACCGGGGTGTGAGGCTCGCGAATCAACGTTACACAAATCTATGCCACATAGGCCGTGCTTTGATCATCAACCACAAGATTCTACTTTTAAACAGAAGCCCTGATCAATTGCCACTTAGGCATGCCACACAGGCAATTCACTCCATGCGTTTGATATCCATCAATATATAACCCCTGAGCTCGTACGTCTCAGAGAAGGGGGTTAAGCAAGAGAATAAATTCTCCACCGCCAAATAGATATATATTTAATTAGAAAGCTCTAATATTCATTAGAAAGCTCTTTTCGATACGAACCCAACGGTTCTGGTTTAAGGAGAATCCGACGGTCGGATCTCCCGAAATATCCGTTCGAAGTCAATGGTCGAAATTCGCGAACTGCCGCGGCGCGGCGCGGCGCGTTCTATTCAGGCCATTATATTATATACATAATATATATAATATATGCTTCGTCGATTTCCTTTTAAAATGTATTTTATAAATCGTTTTAAATTCGTTTTCAAAACGATATCAACTTCCTTTTCAAATTCAAATCAAAATTGAATTTTCCCTTACAAATTTGTTTTAAATTCATTTCAAATCGATTTCAATTCGTTTAAATTCAATTCAAAACGATTTCATTTATATTTCAATTTAATCGAATTTCAAATCATTTCAATTTATTTCGAATTTCAATTCTATTCGATTTAATTCAAATTTCAATTCTATTAGAATTTCAATTCACTTAAATTTAATTCGAATTTCAAATCAATTCAATTTAATTCGAATTTCAATTCTATTCGAATTTCAATTCACTTCAATTTAATTCGAATTTCAATTCACTTCAATTTAATTCGAATTTCAATTCACTTCAATATTCATTTCAATTTGAATAAAATCGATATAAATATCGTTCACGTCAAAATGGCGCAAATCTAATCAACACGGCTTTATATATTTCTATTTTCAAATATTTCTATTTCAAATATTTCTATTTCAAATATTCCTATTTCAAATATTCCTATTTCAAATATTTCTATTTCAAAACTGGAATAAGGCCCAATCAATTACCATATAATGTTAATTATATGGATTTTCTACAACACATGTATAAAATAACAACGATAAATAATCAACCATCATCCAGAGTGCACCACACAACTGCATAAGCATTAAATATAAATAATTAACGCTTGCACAGCCTGTCGACCAATCGATCGACATACAGCTAAATAATTGGGATTGGTATATGCTAAATATCGTCCCAATACCCGTGTGGGGTTTTCAAACCATCAAACACAGATTTTATTTGTGCAGTTGGGCGATGTGTAAATTTATCGTCCCAATCAATATCAGTCAAATCAGTGTACATAAACAAATCATTCGATTTGTAAATGAATATTTATTTATTCACTTTCACGTTAAATTTATATTTTTAACGATAAATAATTTATTTCAACACATGAAACTTCTTTTATTCAACACATGAATATATATTTTTCCATTCCACATCACTTACCAAATTCACACAAAGAAATCAATCTAAACACTATCAAACAAACAAGTCGTCCATGGTCTGTGGACGATGGGTGTCGGGTGCTGCTAAGCACCGTCAGCATCCTAGTATATATTTTAACTAGAAATAAGTTTGAGTGAGAAGTTCTCACCTTTGGTTTCCACTCCGCCACTCTTTATTTCTGAACGGTTCAGATTCTGTTCAAAATTCCAACGCAATCCCTTCCCGCTGTTCATAGTAAAATCACATTTTTAATATGATGTTTATATTAAAAATCACATTTTCATATCGCTACTTATATAAAAAGTCATATTTTTATAACGATATATAATGTATAAAAATCCAATCTTTTTAACGATAAAAATCAAATCTTTCCCTAAGTAAAACACTTATATTTTCTTGTATGGTATATATATATAATCTCATTTTTATTTCCATACTATATTTATAAAAATTCATAATTTTATACATGTTACTACATATAATAAGAACTGATTTTATTTACTTACAAGAATTTATTTATTTTTAAAACAAACTCTATTTATTTTTTTATTTTTTTAAAACAATGCTTTATTTATATTTTTAAAACAATTCTTTTTCGTTTTCTATTCATTTATAACTTCAGATTTTAAAGCTATGATATTTATAAATAATTTCAGATTTTAAAGCTATGTTTTATTCTATTTTCAGATTTTTAAAGCTATGTTTTTATTCTATTTTCATATTTTTAATACACTAAAGAAAACAGTTTTAATTAACTAAAGAAAACAGTTTTAATTAACTAAAGAAATTAGTTTTAATAAAAAGAAAAATTAGTTTTTATACTAACATTAATCTTTGAAATTAAAATACTTACATTCTCATTCGTCGGAGACAAGAGGGGGGGATTCCCTTCGCTGTCGGAGGTAGGGGGTTGGAAGGTGGGGCGCGACTGTTGGCGGGCTCAGATGGTGGGCGGCTTGGGGTTTCACGCGGCGGCGCTCCATCGCGGTTTGGGGGAAGGGAGGCTGGCGGGATTCGAGAGGAGGAGGGGTCGTCGACGTGGGGCCTGGCGGATGTCAGAGGGGGTGGGCGACGCTACGGTGGTTGGCGAATCGGAGGGAGCGACTAGCGAAAGGGGCTAGCGGTTTTTTTTTTAGATCTGAGAAAAAAATACGTGGGGGGGTGGGGGGTAAAGGAGTTAAAGGGGGAGAGAGTTGACTAAAGGGGGTTTATATTTATTAATATTTTATTATTTAATTTATTCCGAAAAGTTGCTTTTCTATTCGAACACCTAACGAGGCCCAACGACTGTCGTCCCTAGCTAATTACCCCCATTCCGAACACAATGGGATATGTATCGTAAGCTGACTCGATCGTTTCGATCATTTTTCTTCAAAATCAACATATAACTCTATATATTGAATTTGAATGCGTATTTCAATTTACTGGGGTCACATACTAACTTGAAAAATTCCAGAAAAATATTTTCTAGCTTCGTATTGACGATACGGTCCTAACAAAACTAATTTCGTCAAATTATGAGACCGTTTGAAAAATGGCCATTTTTCAGTCGATTAAAATCAACTAAAACTGGTCAAACGCGTTTTCCTTTGCCACGCTCATATATTGAATCGAAAAATTATGAAAATTGGAATCTAGCAATAACTTGACATCACAGATCCAACAAAAGTGGTTTCGTCAAAAACCGAGATCGTTTGCAAAATTTCCATTTTTAAGGGCCAGAATTCCATAACGACTATTCTGAATTTTCAACTGGGCATATCTTTTGATTCCCGCTATGAAATTTCGATTTTTCGGATTCATTGGGAAGATATTATCAATTAGATTCTAATATCTTTGGTTTCACTAAAATCCGATTTGTTTTGAATCCTGTACATCCATTTGAACTTTGAAATCGAATTATCGAACTACCGCGCCATTTTCAATTCCTTTTATAATTTAAAATAAATATTTATATTCTAACAACGATCTATATAAATATATACGTTCGAATTCTATTCAGAATATATTTTTCGTCGTTATTATTTAAATTAAATCATTTTAAATATTCAAAATTCATTAAAATTGCCAAAATAATTTTTTTAAATTGGCTCGGATTTTCCGGGTTATTACACTATGCTACCTCAATTCTAATTAAAATAAATCAATGGCGTCTCTACTCTGCTGAAACCTAAGCTAGAACTTGTGCTTCTTCTTCTTCCAATCTGAATAGGATTAAAAGGGAACAACTACAATCCTTTTTCTTTTAGAATCCAACCAAGGCGAGTACAGTTATTTTCATATATTAAATTTAATTATGATCTTGACATGGCTACAAATCTGAATTTGACATTATGCATATTCTTGTTTATCAGATCTATTCTCTGTGTAGATCTATCTTATTGATATTATAGTAACTATTCTGTATCTCTTCCTTCCTTCTGTTCTATAGCCAGGCTACCACGAGCCTGAGCCAAATCTCATAAGAGATTGACGCACGAACGCTAAATTTGGGAAAAATAGTGAATGATGCATAATTAGACTTGACTGATTTGTGACTGATTTGAGAAAAGAACATATGTTGTAATTTAAGATCCGGATCTGGGCATACTATATATATGATAGTCTGTGATTTGGAAGAAGGATAATTATTGTGCATATAACTTAGGCGCAAAGATCTATATTATAATAGGATAACTATTAAATGTGAATATGCCTAAATGGGGATTTTGGATATTAGGCATACTCTAAAATCAAAAGCTATAATTTGGCCTAATTCGTATTATATATCATGATTTGTGGTTTTTGGAGGATATTCTGTACTGTGTAAATTAAAGATGAACATGCCTAACATGAGGTTAGATTGAGTTGTGGTGTAAAACTGTCCGGAACCGCCCGGAACATCCAGTAACCACAACAATACCTATCTAATGTGAGAGGTTAGTGCATCATGCCCAAGAAAAACCCGAGGTTAGATTGAGCTGTGGTGTAAAACTGCCCGGAACCGCCCGACACATCCATTAACCGCAACAACACATATCTAATGTGAGAGGTTGGTGCATTAATAAATCAATTAATGCTAATATAACAAGATGAATGACTTGGTTTAAGTTCATAGGAACACTTAACCAATATAACATGAATGGCTAGGGTTAAGTTCATAGGGACATTTAACCAATATAACAAGATGAATGACTAGGTTTAAGTTAATAGGAAACACTTAACCAGTATAACATGATGAATGGGTAGGGTTAAGTAATAAGAAACACTTAACCAATATAAATTGATTTGTGGTAAGGTTAAGTTAAAACAAGAGGGCAACACTTAACCAATATAACTTGATTTGTGGTAGGGTTAAGTTGACATAAGAAGGAAACACTTAACCAAAGTAACATGACAAGTAGGTGGGTTAAGTTAACTTGAATTGATTGATGACACTTAACCAATACAACATGATGAACACGTGGGGTTAAGTTAACAAGAAATACTTGACCAATATAACTTGATGGACGAACGAGGTTAAGTTAAAAGGAAACACTTAACCAATCCAACATGATAAGTGAGGAGGGTTAAGTTAATAAGAAACACTTAAACAATATGACATGATGAATGGGTGGGTTGTAATGACCCGCATTGGCAGAGGTATTATAATTAATTTATTTAATTTTTGAGATGGTGATATAGTGAATTAAATGGTCGTGGAATTAAATAATGGTGAATATTTAATTAAAATAATAAATTAAATAATATATTTAATTCTGAAATAATCAGAATTGGCTGAAATAGCGATATGGTGTGAACTGGATCATCTGTGATATTTAATTCAGCTTGGAATTGAATTAAAATAACGAATATGTTATATAAACGATAGTTTGAACATAGAATTATAATATAATTAAAATCAAGCTTGAAATGGCGCTGCAGTTCGTAAATTGGCGATTCGAACTTCAACTCAATGTACAGAATTCGTTTTAAGCCGGATTTCTGTGAAACAAGAAACGTGTGGAGCTGGTGGAGTATATCTTTCTAGTGGAAGAGAAAAATCGGGATTTCGTCATATAGATTTTGATTTACGTCCAAATCAAATTTTAGAAAAGTCGCTGTGGAATTCCTTTATAATTTATAAAGGAATTATTTATATTTTAAAAAGGAATTTCAATATAAATCGAATATCGGGTTGACCCAGTTTTGAAATATCAAGTTAGAAATTCATATAGGAATATTCTAGAGCTGTATGGTATTCCACTGTGAATATATACGATAATATTAATGTATTAATATTTTATTTAATTATAATTAAATATATTTATATATTTAAATGGGTTATCCAGATCTTTAAAAATAACCAGTTTTACAAACGAAGTCGGAATTCAACGAAACTAATTTTGTTGGATCCGCAATGTCAAATAGTTGCTAGATGTCAGTTTCCGTGATTTTTAGAGTCACTGTGTGGCCGTACGGATTTTTAGAGTGAAGAACAGTCGATAAATTAACAGTTAAAAATACGCTGTGTGAGCAAACGGAGTCGGAATTCGACGAAACCAGTTTCGTTGGGTCCGTAATGTCGAACAGTAGCTGCATGCCAATTATTATGATTTTTGAATATTGTATGTAATCGTACGGGTTTTTATTCGATGAATTTAGTTAATGACCAAATATAAAGTAATATTTAAATCCAATACAAAACCCTATAAATACATCTTTAACTCTCCCAACACTAGAAAATTCTCTCGGTGGTCAAACACTCCATCCGTCGTTCTTATTCCTTCCATAGAGAAAAGAAAAAAAACCAAAAGAAATTGATAAAAATTCCTACATATCTCGAGACCCTTTTCTTCGAACCCCCTGTGTTCTTCTCTGCGACTTGATAGGTGTATTAAAGGGTGCGGTTACAGTCCCTGTCGTTTGAGTTGTGTACTGTAAAACTAGGGTTGACCACGGGGTTTGATTTACGCATCAATGGTTGATTTCGAGTTCGTAAATGGAGTGAGGGGATTGAATGGAACTTGTGTGTGAAGATTGGGTGGAATCGACGTATAGAAGTGACGATCGTTGTAAGATAGTGCACGAGATTCTCTGGGTTTCGCGATAATCATATGCGCGCGAGTTCAGAGATTCTGTGATGGACGAGTAGAGGATAGGGAGGAGAGTGGTGTGGCGGTGTCGAGGGAGGAGTTAGGGGAACGACGAGATGGTGGTTGGAGGTCAACTTGGTCGGACTGTGCTGAAAATGGGAGAGCGGGTTCGTGTTTTTCTCTTCGGGGAAGAACAATATACAGTGGTGGGTCTGGGTACTGATTTGTGGGCCTGCGGTTTTGTTTGGGCCGGGAAGAAATCAAATGTGGCAAAGGCCCAGTCAATTATATAGTTAAGTTTATTTCCATTTTAATTATTTTAAAAACTTGTAAACTGAATAACTCGCTCGTATATTATCGGAATCCAGCGAAACAAGATCTGACAGGATCGTATGGACGAGAGCTTCACAATGAAGCTGACTGGAAGTGGATTGGGGCTCGTATGAATTTAGGGCGAAATAAACTGTTTGATTCAAATCAAACAACAGTTTATCGTTCTTTAACGATGAACTGCCAATGTGAGTAAATCTCACTAACTCTGAACAGTTTATAATTTCATGTTGTATTTTTAGAACTGTTAAATATTGGCTGATTAACTGTGTGTTGATTGTTTGATTGAACTGCTAGTCAGTTAGTTGAATTCCTATATTTGTTTATGTTTAACAGAATATATCATATGGAACTGAAAGTGATGTTATCTATATTGTTTAACATCTGTGATGCAGGGAAACAGGTTGGAGGAATCCAACTGGATTCCTCAACATTTATTTTACTGTGATTCATATATTGTGATATATGATGTGATATATAATATGTTGTTGATTGTGTGTGTTTGGACGATATTTATCGTTGTTATATGGTATGTTAAATACAATAAGAAATACTGGATATGGGAAAGAGGATTTTCAAAGTGTATTTTGAAAATGAATTATTTATATATAATCGATGGATTTATATAGAAAAGGAAAAGGATTTTTATAAAAGAAATATTTATAAAAATCAAAGGATAAGTAGAATAAAAGGAAATCATTTGTAAAGTGAAGAACCGTTACTAAAAGTAAATCATTATGAATGAATAGTTTATTCGAAAAGGAGTTAATCGAATTAGTTATTCGAATAGAATATAGGAGTTTATCAGATATAGTTTATTCAAATAGAGTTAATCGAATATTAGTTATTCGAATTAGGTTAAACCAGTTAGGGTAAAACCATTAGAGTTAAAGAGTTAGTGTCAATCAGTTAAAGTAAATCGATAGTGTTATATCGAACTAGAATTTATTGAATAGAGTTAAATCGAACTAGAGTTATTTAAATAGAGTAATCGAATATAGTTTATTCGAATAGAGTTAAAGAGAAGGAGTTATCGAATCTAGTTATTCGAAAGGAGTTATCAAATCTTGTTAATTAAAAGTAGTTATCGAATATTGTTTATTCGAAAGGGGTTAAGTGAATAGAGTAAATCAAATAGAATAAATCGAATAGAGATTTATTCGAACGAGAGTTAAGTAAGGAAGTTAGTTAAAGAAGTATAAAGTGAACTTTGCCTATTTCAAAGTTAGAAATGTTGTTCGGTTAAGGTCTGAGAGGTAGTTCTACCCCAACTTGATTGGCTTCGTTTTTAACTAAGGAATAGTTAAGGTTCGGCAGTAAAGGAAAGGGTTTGAGTTGGCATCACGATGGTTTGTTTAAACATCTGTCTAAGTTCAATGAAGAAGCTTTGGAAATGTTTTCCAAATAAGAAACCAGAAATGTTTTCTAATAAAGAAAACAAGAAATGGAAATGTTTTCCATTGTTAATAACGTATATTTTCCAAATTTAGAAAATAAGAAATATTGAATATAGGGAAACATGAGATAAGTAAATTAATGAAATAAAGAGATAAATGTTGAATGATGTTTGATCGATATAAATTTCCATTTGGAAATGATATCGTTGTTTGCACACCTGTTTTCTTCGATAGTTAAATCACAGACTATCGAAGTTTTTGACCATTTTAACGTTGTTAATATGGAGAGACTGGTTGGATTATTATCCAAAGAACCACTCTATATTGGCATAAGCGTTGCGAATCATATATGCCAAAGATAATTGAAGACGGTGTTATGCAAGGGCTATACTGTTTACAGAATAGTCCCTTCGGTTCATCCTATTTCTGGATGACTTGTATGGACGGATGTCTGGCAGAGTATTTCCAGACAATCATGTATATTGATTTCTCCAACCGTACCAAGAGCGGAAGCGGAGGAGGAAACTTCTTTTAGCTAACACCTAATGTATGGTTGAGGACATCAATCGGTGATTTGATGGATTTGATGATGTGGCATTCAAAGTGAATCTGGTGTGATGATAAAGCGTAGCTTCTAGCCTCACACCCGGTAAATGATAGAAATCGGGCAGGCAGCATGGCTAAGTCGGTCACTCCGAAGTAGGGTGTATAATCACCTGATCTAGAGTTTCATTTATTTCTAAAAATCTATTGTCGATACTGTCCCATTTAGGAAACGGTTGCTGATCCCAACCGTTGGTGATATACATTCGATACACTCAAGCGAAATGAGTGGTCGGTCATGTGTGGCCAGGTTGCAAGATGTTCTTGTTGAACCCAGTGTATTCCTCTCTAGAGGTACACTAGCGAAAGGCGGTTCCATACCTTGTCATAGTTGGAAATCCATCACCCAATACGTGCTTGCGATTTTGATTGTATATATATATGTGGAACGTGAGATGGAAGCGTTTCTGCTAGATGATTATTATATTGTGGTTGATAGACATTATTATAATATCAAAAGGGTTTTTGATATAAAGAATAATTTGGATTCTCATAAGGGAAAAACCCGTTCCGTTATACGACGTGGTCTTATGAGATATCATTTAATTGTTCAACTGTTTTAAACTGTTTTACTCACACCAGTCCCATGACTGGCCCGGAGTTTATATTGTTGTTTTCCCTAAACTTTTGGGTGCCTAAATTTTTACGGGCAGTCAAGTAGTCGGGATTTTACAGATATACTGGAAGAGCTTGGAGCAGGAGGCTTCAGGATTATATAGCTATAGTTATTTCCGCTGTGTTGTAAGTGATGTACTCTGATAAGTGCTATTGTATACATAACTGTTATATTTCAAGGTTATGTTATCTATTATATGTTATTCGTTCCGCTGTGAGGTTCGTGTTACTCTGATGTTGTGTTCTTCTTCTTCTTCTATTCTAAGTTTCTATCTTATCTTCCTCACCCTCTAATTTCTTTCACTAATGATTGGTATTTTTCGATGTTTGGTTAGTCATCATTGAGTTTATGTCGATAACCAAAGTCATCAAAATCCCGGGTCATTACAGTTGGTATCAGAGCTTAAGTTAAGTGAATTACCTTGGCTCTGTGTCGTGACTCAGTAGAGATGGGGTTAGTAATACCCTAGATTGAGTTTGAGTGTATATATACGAGTGAACGTATTTGTTATTGATATAAAAATTGTTTTATATTATGGAGATTTATTGGTTGAGTTGTTTATGGGTTCTGGTCGATCAGTTTGATCCACTGTATCGGTAGGAGTTTATAAACACTTGAATACGATGGGTCGACACGATATGTTTTGAAAAGAGGGTAAATTAAAATAAGTTTATCCAAGGTATATCTTGATATAGAGAAGATATATATATATATATCAAAATTATAATATAGTGGATATATTGGGTGTTATTATAATCGAGTAAGATTATAAATTAAATGGCTATGTAAATAACCAATCAGAATTCATATAAGTGAAATACGTGAAACCAGATGAGTTAAATCTGAAATTTAAACCAGAAATGGAATTAAAATTTTGGAGAATTGGATAATTGTTTGTAAATGGATTTGGATTAAGAATAAGGAAAATTTAAGATCCTGGAAGATTTTAAATTGTTTTACAAGCAGTGTGAATTATATTTTGAAATGAATTTCAAAGTGGAAATGTTTAGAAATGATTTTATAGTATTGAACTCACTTCGATCGTTGGAAAATAGATTCTGATGATGACAGCTGCATCATCAGTATTCATTTTCGAGTTGTAAGTGACGAATTACTACCAGAGATACTATTTTGAATTTTTTTTGGGAAAGACAAGTTGTGTTGAATTTCAAATAGGATTTATAATGCATAGAATTGAATTTGAAATTTGAATATAGAAATTTCAAATAGAATTGAAATTAAATAAAGAGAATTCAAATAGATCTGAATATAGAATTCAAATAGAGTTGAAAAGGGAGTTTGAATATATGAAATTCAATGGAATTGAAATAGAGTTTGAATATAGAAATTCAAATGGAATTCAAATATAGGATTTGAATATATAGAATTTGAATATAGAATTCAAATAGAATTTAAACTATAGAATTTGAATAGAAATTCTATAGAATTAACTAAGTCGAAGTGGAATTAGTTAATCGAGTTTTGAATTTGAAGTTGAACTTTGAAAGGTGAATTCGATTTGTAAATGGATATTTGAAATCGAATATAGAACTTAAATTTTAAATTTGGATTCAAATTGGTTAATAAGCAAGTTAAAATATATTTGAACATGGCATGTTCAAATATAAAAGTGAAAGAGACTAAAGAGTTAATAAACAAATTAATTAACGAATTGAGTTAAGACGATCAGGTATAGTTAAAATAGATTGGGCAGGTATAAATACATGAGATAGGTAGGGATAAGGTATGAAGGTATATAAATAGAATGCTCGACGAAAAGGTATGTATTTAATTCGTATATGAGATTTTATGCACCGTATCTGCTAGCCGCTTGGCTTTTTCTTTTTCTTTTGTATTGGTGAGGGCCATGGGAGGCTATTTGAAATATCCCGATGCTCCTAGTACAAAGGAGGTTATGGCGAATTTTTCCGGGAATTTAAGGAGTTAGAATATTTTTAAGATAATTTGATAGTTAGAAATCAACGTATCGATATATATATATAGAAGTCGATAAGGAAACGAACTTAGAAATAGAATAGTAAAATAAAAAAGGAAGACTAAGAATAAAATCTCGTAAGAATAGAAAGAGGAAGCGTATACGTGTTTAAAAGTGAATAAGTAGTTGTATGGTATTGATTATTCGAGTAAGTAGTCATATCTTTTTTGACGTTATAAATGTTATTCAGTCAAGGTCTGAGAGGTAGTTATACCCCAACTTGATTGATTTCATTATTAACAAATAAATAGTAAGATTTCAGGCTCGAAGATCAATGTTGAATAAGAGATAGTTGAATATAGTATTTGGGTTGTCGTAACGATGTTTTACACAACATCCATTTTAACCCAAATAAGTGTAAGCTTGGAAATATAATAAAGAATATTTCCTAAGTATAGAAATAAATGAGATCGGAAAAGAGATAAGTAATTGGAATATTTTCCAATTATAAATAGCATATATTTTCTAAAGTTTAGAAAATAAAGGAAGGCGATATTCGGAAATGTTTTCCAAATAACATAAAAGGCCAATATGGTTATTGAAAATATTTGGTTAACAAATATTGATAAAGAAATAGAGAAGTGATTTAACTAATGGAATATTAAGGGCTCAGTGACATGTTCAAAAAGGAAATTTGATTTTTTGAAAAGAGTAAACTATTTGAAAACTCCCAGGGAAAGAATGTTTGAATTAAAAACAAATTTAACAGAAATTTGTGAAAGCAAATTTGAATTAAAAGTAAAGTCAGTAAAGTGATAACTGAGATTGAATTTGAATGATATGGAGACAAATTGGATTTGGGGGATTCAAATTTGAAGTCTAACTTGAAAATCAAGTAAAGAGTTTGGAATCGAGAATGGAACTCGAATTTGAAATAAAATTCGAATTAGGTATAAGCGAATGGTTGAAATTGTGGATAAAAAGCGGATTGGAGTTTGATTGGGATAACCCTGGTTTATGTTGAATTGATAACAGGTGAAAGGATATAATGATATGCCGACAAAAGGTACAAGTTTATATTTCTATTGGATATAAGATTTATGAGCCGAATTGGCAAGCCGCTTGGCTGTTTGATTTTCTTTTGGGTTGGAGATGGCCCAGAGAGGCGAGTTGGAGTTTGACCGTTTGACCAGTACAAAGGAGGTGCTAGCGTAATTTTTTTCGAAGAGTTAAGGCGTTAGAATATTTTCAGGATTTTTTTTGAAAATATTCATCAATAGAATTGAATTAATAATTTAATTGAAATTAAATTGGTTCAATTGAAACTGAAGTTAAGAAGTGAACAAATATGTTCTAACCAGTCGATAGGGTCCTTCTCTACCTTAGCAATTTCGAGGACGAAATTATTTTAAGTGCGGAAGAATGTAATGACCCGCATTGGCAGAGGTATTATAATTAATTTATTTAATTTTTGAGATGGTGATATAGTGAATTAAATGGTCATGGAATTAAATAATGGCGAATATTTAATTAAAATAATAAATTAAATAATATATTTAATTCTGAAATAATCAGAATTGGATGAAATAGCGATATGGTGTGAACTGGATCATCTGTGATATTTAATTCATCTTGGAATTGAATTAAAATAACGAATATGTTATATAATTGACAGTTTGAACTTAGAATTATAATATAATTAAAATCAAGCTTGAAATGGCGTTGCAGTTCGTAAATTGGCGACTCGAACTTCAACTGAATGTACAGAATTCATTTTAAGCCGGATTTCTGTGAAACAAGAAACGTGTGGAGCTGGTGGAGTATATCTTTCTAGTGGAAGAGAAAAATCGGGATTTCGTCATGTAGATTTTGATTTACGTCCAAATAAATTTTTAGAAAAGTCGTTGTGGAATTCCTTTATAAATTATAAAGGAATTATTTATATTTTAAAAAGGAATTTCAATATAAATCGAATATCGGGTTGACCCAGTTTTGAAATATCAAGTTAGAAATTCATATAGGAATATTCTAGAGCTGTATGGTATTCCACTGTGAATATATACGATAATATTAATGTATTAATATTTTATTTAATTATATTTAAATATATTTATATATTTAAATGGGTTATCCAGAGCTTTAAAAATAACCAGTTTTACAAACGAAGTCGGAATTCAACGAAACTAATTTTGTTGGATCCGCAATGTCAAATAGTTGCTAGATGTCAGTTTCCGTTATTTTTAGAGTCACTGTGTGGCCGTAGGGATTTTTAGAGTGAAGAACAGTTGATAAATTAACAGTTAAAAATACGCTGTGTGAGCAAACGGAGTCGGAATTCGACGAAACCAGTTTCGTTGGGTCCGTAATGTCGAAGAGTAGCTGCATGCCAATTTTTATGATTTTTGAATATTGTATGTAATCGTACGAGTTTTTATTCGATGAATTTAGTTAACGACCAAATATAAAGTAATATTTAAATCCAATACAAAACCCTATAAATACATCTTTTACTCTCCCAACCCTAGAAAATTCTCTCGGTGGTCAAACACTCCATCCGTCATTCTTATTCCTTTCACAGAGAAAAGAAAAAAAAAACCAAAAGAAAAATCAAAAGAAATTGAAAAAAATTCCTACAAATCTCGAGACCCTTTTCTTCGAACCCCCTGTGTTCTTCTCTACGACTTGATATATGTATTAAAGGGTGCGGTTACAGTCCCTATTGTTCGAGTTGTGTACTGTAAAACTAGGGTTGACCACGGGGTTTGATTTACGCATCAATGGTTGATTTCGAGTTCGTAAATGGAGTGAGGGGATTGAATGGAACTTGCGTGTGAAGATTGGGTGGAATCGACGTATAGAAGTGTCGATCGTTGTAAGATAGTGCACGAGATTCTCTGGGTTTCGCGATAATCATATGCGCGCGAGTTCAGAGATTCTGTAATGGACGAGTAGAGGATAGGGAGGAGAGTGGTGTGGCGGTGTCGAGGGAGGAGTTAGGGGAATGACGAGATGGTGGTTGGAGGTCAACTTGGTCGGACTGTGCTGAAAATGGGAGAGCAGGTTCGTGTTTTTCTCTCCGGGGAAGAACAATATACAGTGGTGGGTCTGGGTACTGATTTGTGGGCCTGCGGTTTTGTTTGGGCCGGGAAGAAATCAAATGTGGCAAAGGCCCAGTCAATTATATAGTTAAGTTTATTTCCATTTTAATTATTTTAAAAACTTGTAAACTGAATAACTCGCTCGTATATTATCGGAATCCAGCGAAACAAGATCCGACAGGATCGTATGGACGAGAGCTTCACAATGAAACTGACTGGAAGTGGATTGGGGCTCGTATGAATTTAGGGCGAAATAAACTGTTTGATTCAAATCAAACAACAGTTTATCGTTCTTTAACGATGAACTGCCAATGTGAGTAAATCTCACTAACTCTGAACAGTTTATAATTTCATGTTGTATTTTTAGAACTGTTATATATTGGCTGATTGACTGTGTGTTGATTGTTTGATTGAACTGCAAGTCAGTTAGTTGAATTTCTATATTTGTTTCTGTTTAACAGAATATATCATATGGAACTGAAAGTGATGTTATCTATATTGTTTAACATCTGTGATGCAGGGAAACAGGTTGGAGGAATCCAACTGGATTCCTCAACATTTATTTTACTGTGATTCATATATTGTGATATATGATGTGATATATAATCTGTTGTTGATTGTGTGTGTTTGGACGATATTTATCGTTGTTATATGGTATGTTAAATACCATAAGAAATACTGGATATGGGAAAGAGGATTTTCAAAGTGTATTTTGAAAATGAATTATTTATATATAATCGATGGATTTTATATAGAAAAGGAAAAGGATTTTTATAAAAGAAATATTTATAAAAATCAAAGGATAAGTTGAATAAAAGGAAATCATTTGTAAAGTGAAGAACCGTTACTAAAAGTAAATCTTTATGAATGAATAGTTTATTCGAAAAGGAGTTAATCGAATTAGTTATTCGAATAGAATAAAGGAGTTTATCAGATATAGTTTATTCAAATAGAGTTAATCGAATATTAGTTATTCGAATTAGGTTAAACCAGTTAGGGTAAAACCATTAGAGTTAAACAGTTAGTGTTAATCAGTTAAAGTAAATCGATAGTGTTATATCGAACTAGAATTTATTGAATAGAGTTAAATCGAACTAGAGTTATTTAAATAGAGTAATCGAATATAGTTTATTCGAATAGAGTTAAAGAGAAGGAGTTATCGAATCTAGTTATTCGAAAGGAGTTATCAAATCTTGTTAATTAAAAGTAGTTATCGAATATAGTTTATTCGAAAGGGGTTAAGAGAATAGAGTAAATCAAATAGAATAAATCGAATAGAGATTTATTCGAACGAGAGTTAAGTAAGGAAGTTAGTTAAAGAAATATAAAGTGAACTTTGCCTATTTCAAAGTTAGAAATGTTGTTCAGTTAAGGTCTGAGAGGTAGTTCTACCCCAACTTGATTGGCTTCGTTTTTAACTAAGGAATAGTTAAGGTTCGGCAGTAAAGGAAAGGGTTTGAGTTGGCATCGCGATGGTTTGTTTAAACATCTGTCTAAGTCCAATGAAGAAGCTTTGGAAATGTTTTCCAAATAAGAAACCAGAAATGTTTTCTAATAAAGAAAACAAGAAATGGAAATGATTTCCATTGTTAATAACGTATATTTTCCAAATTTAGAAAATAAGAAATATTGAATATAGGGAAACATGAGATAAGTAAATTAATGAAATAAAGAGATAAACGTTGAATGATGTTTGATCGATATAAATTTCCATTTGGAAATGGTATCGTTATTTGCACACCTGTTTTCTTCGATAGTTAAATCACAGACTATCGAAGTTTTTGACCATTTTAACGTTGTTAATATGGAGAGACCGGTTGGATTATTAACTAAAGAACCACTCTGTATTGGCATAAGCGTTGCGAATCATATATGCCAAAGATAATTGAAGACGGTGTTATGCAAGGGCTATCCTGTTTACAGAATAGTGCCTTCGGTTCATCCTGTTCCTGGATGACTTGTATGGACGGATGTCTGACAGAGTATTTCCAAACAATCACGTATATTGATTTCTCCAACCGTACCAACAGCGGAAGCGGAGAAGGAAACTTCTTTTAGCTAACACATAATGTATGGTTGAGGACATCAATCGGTGATTTTATGGATTTGATGATTTGGCATTCAAAGTGAATCTGGTGTGATGATAAAGCGTAGCTTCTAGCCTCACACCCGTTAAATGATAGAAATCGGGCAGGCAGCATGGCTAAGTCGGTCGCTCCGAAGTAGGGTGTATAATCACCTGATCTAGAGTTTCATTTATTTCTAAAAATCTATTGTCGATACTGTCCCATTTGGGAAACGGTTGCTGATCCCAACCGTTGGTGATATACATTCGATACACTCAAGCGAAATGAGTGGTCGGTCATGTGTAGCCGGGTTGCAAGATGTTCTTGTTGAACCCAGTGTATTCCTCTCTAGAGGTACACTAGCGATAGGTGGTTCCATACCTTGTCATAGTTGGAAATCCATTACCCAATACGTGCTTGCAGTTTTGATTGTATATATATATATATATATATATATATATGTGGAACGTGAGATGGAAGCGTTTCTGCTAGATGATTATTATATTGTGGTTGATAGACATTATTATAATATCAAAACGGTTTTTGATATAAAGAATAATTTGGATTCTCATAAGGGAAAAACCCGTTCCATTATACGGCGTGGTCTTATGAGATATCGTTTACTTGTTCAACTGTTTTAAACTATTTTACTCACACCAGTCCCATGACTGACCCGGAGTTTATTTTGTTGTTTTCCCTAAACTCTTGGGTGCCTAAATTTGTACGGGCAATCAAGTAGTCGGGATTTTACAGATATACTGGAAGAGCTTGGAGCAGGAGGCTTCAGGATTATATAGCTATAATAATTTCCGCTGTGTTGTAAGTGTTGTACTCTGATAAGTGCTATTGTATACATAACTGTTATATTTCAAGGTTATGTAATCTATTATATGTTATTCGTTCCGTTGTGAGGTTCGTGTTACTCTGATGTTGTGTTCTTCTTCTTATTCTATTCTAAGTTTCTATCTTATCTTCCTCACCCTCTAATTTCTTTCACTAATGATTGGTATTTTTCAATGTTTGGTTAGTCATCATTGAGTTTATGTCGATAACCAAAGTCGTCAAAATCCCGGGTCATTACATGGGTTAAGTTAACATGAATGGACAACACTTAACCAATACAGCATAATCAGTGGGAGGGTTAAGTACATATCAAGTTGGGTGGGTAATATTTGTAAATATAGGCCTACAAACTTAACCATTAAATAAACATGCTTGAATCGGTGGGAGGGTTAAGTACATATCAGGTTGGTGGGTAATATTAGTAAATATAGGCCCACAAACTTAACCACTAAATAAACATGTTTGAATCAGTGGAAGGGTTAAGTACATATCGGGTTGGTGGGTAATATTAGTAAATATAGGCCCACAAAACTTAACCATTAAATAAACATGTTTGAATCGGTGGAAGGGTTAAGTACATATCGGGTTGGTGGGTAATATTAGTAAATATAGGCCCACAAAACTTAACCATTAAATAAACATGCTTGAATCAGTGGGAGGGTTAAGTACATATCGGGTTGGTGGGTAATATTAGTAAATATAGGCCCACAAACTTAACCAGTAGGAAACCCTAGTAACGGGAATACTTTAGCTAAAACTAAGAATGCTAAGACACGAGGTTAGACTCTATTTGCGGTAGAAGCCTGCCCGGACCCAACCGGCTTAACCAGCAACCGCAAACTGTCAGTCTAATATGAGAGGTCGTAGGCATAGCTAAAAGATGCTTAGACATGAGGTTAGGTCTGGGTTGTGGCAGAAGTCTGCCCGGAACCGCCCGGCACATCCATTGACCACAAGCTACTGACCTAATGTGAGAGGTCTGTGAATTAGTAATTAATTAATGCAAATCTAGGATAAATATGATGCCTAAAACGTGTTGGGTGGATAATATTAAATCAACTGGGCGGACGATCTAATAAACCCGTTTCGTAAATCTGTAGGCCCAATACAAGGTTAGGTGAAACAATATGTAAGTCTGTTAATCTGTATATTTGATCCGTTAGTCTGAAAACTTGTTAACCTATATGTCTGATCTGAGAACTAGTTAATCTGAACTTTGTACCTCTGAAATCTGTAAGCAAGTTAATCTGAATCTGTTAGTCTGGGGATACAAGGTTAGAAGGGGTAATTACTTATGTCATCAATTGTGTGGAACCCATATTAGTCATTAACCCTTTTCTGGTATCAAAACTATGACCCAACACTAGGAGGGGTCCGAGCACGCTTACTGAACTAATTGTAAGAGGTTCACTCTGATAATGGCGAGGGGTGTTGATGGCGCATTCCAATCGGGTCATGTGCATGCATGGATCCGGTCTGCTCTGAGGATGTAAGACACCGTGACATCTGTAAATAGGTCTGTGTCTATAGGTTGCCACTTTAGGGAATGATACACCCTTCTATGGGGCCGGCACAAGGTGTTTATGTATTAGGGAGCCGATCGCTTGGGGTAGAATTTAGGATACACCTAGTTCTGTCTGTTTCTGTTGGTACATATTGTCTCTATTGGGGTGGTAAAGGCCCATTAGTTGGGGTGGTAAAGGCCCATTATTAGCATTATGTTTTTGTACCTTCTGTTTCTGTTGGGGTGGTTAAGGCCCATTAGTTGGGGTGGTATAGGCCCATTATTAGCATTCTGTTTTTGTACCTTCTGTCTCTGTTGGGGGTGGTAAAGGCCTATTACTAACATTCTGTTTCTGTAGAGATTATTCTGTTTCTGTTTCTGTTTAGACAGTAGGGTAATACTTAATCCTGTTACACTAAGTATTAGTGCAGAGAAGTAAGATATAGGTAAGAAGCATATCTTGGTCTATATCATTCTGTTTCTTCTATTAAACTTAAGATACCTGCTACTCCTGTTGCTGTAATCTCTCATCTAGCTTTATTTACATGTCATGATACTACTATCTGTTTATATGTTGAAAGTTACTGGACTCTCCAGACTTTATGTCTGACCTCGTTTGTTTTCGCTTCTTTTTCTTTCTGTTTCCTCCCCCCAGGTGCTCAGGGTGGAAACATAGGAGCTTGATTCATATTATCTCTGCTTGAAGTGCTTGAAGTATTGCTTGGCTTTGACTCTAACTTCTTGTGGCAGTTTATGTTGGGGATTATGCTTTTAAAATTTTGCATTCTGAAGGATTTTGGTATAAGACTGATACTTGTGTACTTGGGTTTTGGTATTGTGATTTTGAAGGATGTAACCAAACTTATTTCTGTTTCTGCTGTAATAAAGTTATAAATTTTTCAAGTACTACTTTATGTATCTGTCTTGTAATATTCTGTTCTGTTTACTTATAATGCTTCATGGAAGTTAATGCATTCCCTTTGTGAATGACATTAACGGACATGAGGTGTTTCACATGGTATCAGAGCCGAAGGTTACCAGTTTTGATAAAAAGTTTTCGAAAACTATTCTCAAAAAGGTTTTAAAAAGGAAGTATTTTCAAAAGTAAAGTCTATTTTGAAAAAAAAACATAATCCCCAAAAGCCATATATATGTCTTTCGATTCTCTGTTTTGAATCTCTTCCTTTTTCTTTTCAGCATGTCTGGGGTACTCGAGATACCCAAGGGCATACCGATACCAACCTGGTTCAGAAGGTATATAGAGGTTAGGGCCACCGCCGAAGGCCCAACAGACATTCCTCCTCCCCCAGCTGCAGCGCTCCTCCTCCTCCCCTTCCCGCGTTGATACTTTTTCGAAGATATGCAAAGACTTTCGGGCAATGGGCGGGAAACATTTTCATGGGTCAGAGACATTTGTTGAAGCTCGAAATTGGCTTAAGGAGGAGGAAGATTTGTTTGGTATCTTCGAGATAGAAGGTGGAAGGAAGGTCCAATTAGCTGCTTGGTTAATGAAGGACGAAGCCTCGTTTTGGTGGGAGGTCACGAATGGAGAGCATCCAGTGGAGACATGGATGGATTTCAGGCATAGGTTCGAGATGAAATTTCTCTCACGAGTAGAAGAGAATTTATACATGGAGAGGTTCTTGGCGTTGAAGCAGGGGAATTTATCAGTAAAGGAGTACGTTAACAAGTTAAATCAGTTGGCAAGATTTGGCTTAGACTTGGTGAACACACCTAAAAAGAAGGCCCTGAGATTCGTTAAAGGTTTGAATGAGCCGCTACACGGGTTGGCTATGACCCACATTCCTATGGGGGCAACCTTCGAGAAATTGGTTGACATGGCATTGATGCATGAAGAGGAAGCCAAAAGTGAGAAAAAAGAGGGAAAGCTCGAAGGACCCAAGAACAAGAAAGCATGGCCCAAAATGGAAGCACAAAAGGAGGATGAAAAGTTTGAAGATAAGAAGAAGAAAAAGTGTTTTACTTGTGGAAGCTTGACTCATCTGAAAAAGGATTGCAGAAAGAGGAAGGGCAATTGCTTCAACTGTGGGGAGATGGGACACTTCACTAGGAACTGCCCGAAGAAACGAGGGTAAGGGCAGAGGACATGACCTACTTCTGAAGGGAAGGTGAATGCTCATGTGGCTGGTGGATAGGATAGAAATAGGAAAATTTCTGTAGAAGGTTCAAATTTCCTTATCTGATTATTGAGTTAAAACTCTTTTTGATTCTGGCATTTTCTGTAATTTAGAATCTGCACTTTAATACTGGTCTTGTTTCTGATCCCGCTATAGTCTCAAACCCCATAAAGGTTACGACTCATATGTGTGTGGTAGGTTGGGGTTTGAGGGTATCTGTGTTAGGCGTTAAGTTGACAATGACGCATACATTCTGGGTTTTGTGGGATATTGTGGGGTTTTATCATGCTTAGTGTCCTAAGAATCATTTGATAATCTGATATGTACCAGTAGTCTGTAAGTATCTGAATATTTCAGAAAGGATAGGGGTTTTTACTCGAAGCGTGAAGTAGATTTCCAGTTTGGACATTGTTTAATGGGAGTAATTCTCTGAGTGTCAATCTAATGTTGATTTCGGTCTTCGGGGTTGATACTTAGAGATTTATTCTCTTAACTGATGTCTAATGGGAACAGAACTTTTGTTTTAATTGTACTTGCTTCTATCACTCGGCTGTATCCTATCGATCGAGTCTTCGACATTTAGGTAGAAACAAATGGGTGTAAACATGTGTTTGAGACATGTTATGATTGATGCTTGCAAGTGGATGCAAGTGGTTGCTAGTGGTTGCTCGTGGATGCATATACACACACTAGGCACTAGATCGGCTCAAAAGCACTCTCATACTGCATATGGATGTGTGCGCATTTTATTCAATTTTTGTGATATGCAAAATGATTGACTCATCACATGCATGTTGCATTTGGATGAATGGTTATGCACTCATATAGAAATGATGTGTATTAAATAGGATTTCTTGCATACATAATTGGACTCATGGCACTAATATAATTCGCATTGAGGAGGTCAACTGAATCAGTAGATCGCCTGATCTTTGCATTATATAAGAGACATATACACACTTTTGCATATGTTCATACAATATTAGAAGTTTTCTAAGGACAATGGATGCTTGTGGATGATGGTTGAGTAGATGGGTGATTGGATGGTAGGACACATTCTTCTTAACTTGAAGATTTCTGGGATGAAATCCTTTAAGGAGGGAAAATGTAACACCACGTATTTTCTGTGAACATAAAAACAAAACAAAGTATACTAAATTTTTAAAAGAATAATTAAGGGAAATGGGTTACGCTATTGCGTTCTTCTCGGAATTCTGCTTAAGATGGAGTCTGAGTTTGCATAAATCGGACTCCGTATGAAGAAGTTATGGCCCTCAGAAGTTTCAAGAATTTAAATAAATTAAAACAGCTCAGATTTAAGTTTGAAATTCAAATCACACACCCGGGCTGGGAGGGAAATTTCCCGCCTAGGACCCAGGTCGACCAGGGGGTCGACCAGGGTCACATAGGTCGACCAGGGGGGTCGACCTCCCCCTATTTCTAGATCCGAGGACTGGTTCATTTTTCTGCATTTGGACGCCCATTCTGACCAGATTCGTTGATCCCTATGCTATTTAAACATCGCCAAACCCCACTTTCTCTCCACACCAATCCACTGTAACGCTATGTTGCCTCAATTCTAATTAAAATAAATCAATGGCGTCTCTACTCTGCTGAAACCTAAGCTAGAACTAGTGCTTCTTCTTCTTCCAATCTGAATAGGATTAAAAAAGAACAACTACAACCCTTTTTCTTTTAGAATCCAACCAAGGTGAGTACAGTTATTTTCAGATATGAAATTTAATTATGATCTTGACATGGCTATAAATCTAAATTTGAGATTATGCATATTCTTGTTTATTAGATCTGATTTTCTGTGTAGATCTATCTTATTAATATTATAGTAACTATTATGTATCTCTTCCTTCCTTCTGTTCTATAGCCAGGCTACCACGAGCCTGAGCCAAATCTCATAAGAGATTGACGCACGAACGCTAAATTTGGGAAAATAGTGAATGATGCATAATTAGACATGACTGATTTGAGAAAAGAACATATGTTGTAATTTAAGATCTGGATCTGGGCATACTACATATATGATAGTCTGTGATTTGGAAGAAGGAGAATTATTGTGCATATGACTTAGGCACAAAGATCTATATTATAATAGGATAACTATTAAATGTGAATACGCCTAAAAGGGGATTTTGGATATTAGGCATACGCTGAAATCAAAAGCTCTAATTTGGCATAATTCGTATTGTATATCATGATTTGGGGTTTTTGGAGGATATTCTGTACTGTGTAAATTTAACTAAAATTAGGGGCATATGTTATGTTGTGAATTATGACCATAATTTGGGCATGTAAAATTAGGCTTAATTTTATGATTAAATCTGTTAAATTGCCCAATCTGCTAAATTTGTTGAAACTGAATACGGTAAGTTTGGGGTATGAGAATCTGTAGGCTCGATCTAAAATTGAGAAAAACAAGTTAATATAACTTTAAAGAATCTGCTGTAACTTTTAAAGAAGTTTAATTTGTTGAATTGGCATAATTAGTCTGATATTAGCATAATCTATGAATGAATACTTTAGCTAAAAATAAGAATACTGAGACATGAGGTTAGACTCTGTTTTCGGTAGAAGCCTGCCCAGACCCAACCGACTTAACCAGCAACCGCAAATTGTTAGTCTAATGTGAGAGGTCGTAGGCATAGCTAAAAGATGCTTAGACACGAGGTTAGGTCTGGCTTATGGCAAAAGTCTGTCCGTAACCGCCCGGCACATCCAGCGGCCACAAGCTACCGACCTAATGCGATAGGTCTGTGCATTAGTAATTAATTAATGAAAATCTAGGATAAATATGATGCTTAAAACGTGTTGGGTGGATAAGGTTAAATCAACTGGGCATACGATTCTAATAAACCTGTTTCGTAAATCTGTAGGCCCAATACAAGGTTAGGTGAAATAATATGTAAGTCTGTTAATCTATATATCTGATCCATTAGTCTGAAAACTTGTTAACCTATATGTCTAATCTAAGAACTAGTTAATCTGAACTTTGTACATCTGAAATTTGTTAGTCTGGGTACACAAGGTTAGGTGGGGTATTTAGTTGTGTCATCTGTTGTGTGGAACCCATATTAGTCAGTAACCCTTTTCTGGAATCAAAACTATGTCCCAACACTAGGAGGGGTCCGGGACGCTTACTAAACTAATTGCAAGAGGATCACTCTGATAATGGCGAGGGGTGTTGATGGCGCATTCCAACCGGGTCATGTGCGATGCGGTCTGCTCTGAGGATGTAAGACACCGTGACATCTGTAAATAGGTCTGTGTCTATAGGTTGCCACTTTAGGGAATGATACACCCTTCTGTAGGGCCGACATATGGTATTTATGTATTATGGACCAGATCGCTTGGGGTAGAATTTAGGGTACACCTAGTTTTGTCTGTTTCCGTTGGTACCTTCTGTCTCTGTTGGGGTGGTAAAGGCCCATTAGTTGGGGGTGGTAAAGGCTTATTATTAGCATTCTGTTTCTGTACCTTCTGTTTCTGTTGGGGTGGTAAAGGCCCATTAGTTGGGGTGGTAAAGGCCCATTATTAGCATTCTGTTTCTGTATCTTCTGTCTCTGTTGCGGTGGTAAAGGCCCATTACTAGCATTCTGTTTCTGTTTAGACAGTAGGGTAATACCTAATCCTGTTATACTAAGTATTAGTGCAGAGAAGTAAGATATAGGTAAGAAGCATATCTTAGTCTATATCATTCTGTTTCTTCTGTTTAACTTAAGCATACTTGCTACTCCTGTTGCTGTAATCTCTCATCCAACTTTACTTACATGTCATGATACTACTATCTGTTTATATGCTGAAAGTTAGTGGACTTGCCAGACTTTATGTCTGACCTCGTTTGTTTTCGCCTCTTTTTCTTTCCGTTCCCCCCTCCCCAGGTGCTCATGGTGGAAACATAGGAGCTTGATTCATACTCTCTCTGCTTGAAGTGCTTGAAGTATTGCTTGGCTTTGACTCTACCTTCTTGTGGCAGTTTATGTTGGGGATTATGCTTTTAAAATTTTGCATTCTAAAGTATTTTGGTATAAGACTGATACTTGTGTACTTGGGTTTTGGTATTGTGATTTTGAAGGATGTAACCAAACTTATTTCTGTTTCTGTTGTAATAAAGTTATAAAATTTTCAAGTACTACTTTACATATCTGTCTTGTAATATTCTGTTCTATTTACTTATAATGCTTCATGGAAGTTAATGCATTCCCTTTGTGAATGACATTAACGGACATGGGGTGTTTCATGGGAGCACCCTCCGATCAGTGTACTCTGGAGGGTATACACTAGGGTTCAACAAGAACGTCTTGCAACTAGGCTACACATGACTGACCACTCATTTAGCTTGAGTGTATCGAATATATTGCCACCAACGGTTGTTGGCCATCCAACCGTAATCCGAAGATACAGAATCGGAAAAGAAGAACAAATATGAATTTTCTCTAGATCGGTGACAATACACCCTGCTTGGGGATGACCCAACTAGCCATGCTGCCTAGCCCAACTTTTGTTACTTCCTAGTTGTGAGGCTAGAGGCTACGTCTATCTTCAGAACATCTGATCACCATTTACTTTGAATGTCACATCGTCAAACCCGTCAATTCACTGATCGATTTCCTAAAATATCACGGGTATAAAAAGCTAAAAGGAACGAATTCCTCCGCACCAGACGTAATACCTTTAAAAGATCAACCATACGTGATTTGTTAGGTGTACTCTATCAGACACTCGTCCATGCAAGTTGTCCTGGGACTGGACAAACAGAAAACACCATTCTTATTTCACTCCGTCTTCAATTATCTTCAGCATAATCTAATTCGCAATGCTTAGGCCTATACGGAGTGGTTTTCGGATAATAAATCTGATTGGTCTCTCCGTATTGACAACGATGGTCAAAACACTTTGATAGTCGGTTATTTAACTATCGCAGTAAAAACAACATCCGTTAAGATGTACAACTAAACATCACACAACCACGGGCACTTTTTATTTAACATTTGTTTTTATTATTCGCATTCCCACATCTTACTAGATATTTCCCAAATCCCGTTTTAGCCTTTTCACACTTCTTGGAAAACATTCCCAGTATTATAAACTCTCATTCTCCCATGTCCCAGAAAATATACGTTATTAACGTTCGAAACATTTCCATTGTTTTCACATTCTTTATTTTCTACACTTGGATAATATACCCTATCTTGTTTACCGAAATCACTTTCATAATTTTATTTTCCCATTCCACTTTATAAACTCTGTTTCTAAGTCAACTCCTCGTTAAATTAATATCAAGTTTATAACTAAATATTGATTACATATCCTGTTATAATTTATTTGTTTAAAACTAAAGATTAATTATCCTATCAGATTATAATTCCTAAAATAATTTCCTTTACTGCATTCGACGTCGTCGAATTATAGTTCCAATTCCTAATAGTTTTATTTTATTCTAATCCTATTCCAAACATCGAAATGATGTCATCGTTTTCTGAAACGATTCTCCAATTTCTCTTTCTGACCTTATTCTTATATTTCTTTGTACAAGCATCGTTACTTATTACTTTAAAATAAGTGGATATCAAACCAAATTGTTTACATTCCCTAGGGAGTAGTGCTATATATAAAAATCACGCTTAAGCTTGGTCAACAACGCTAATTTATCGTTATAGTTCAAAATTTTGTCATACGCTGTAATATTCCCTTTTATAACTAATCTTGACATAACAGTCACGCTTAAGTCTAATCAAATTCAATTTCTATTATTAAAATAATAATAATAGATTTTCCCCTTTTAACTCGAATTCTTTTCCAATGTATTTTTATGGTATTTAAATACCAGTTAATTCAGAGCCAGTGTAATCCCCCATCCCCAACAAACAACAATAAATAACAGATTATCTATCACATCAGAAAATGCAATATACGAAAACAACAAATGTAATTATTTTAACCAATTTACCAGCAATTCATCCAAAACAACAATCACACATCATTTAACCATTATTTATCAATATTAAATAATGATTATACTATTATAAAAATGATCAGAGTTAGTGAGTTTACTCACCTTTCCACGTTAACCGTTAAATAACAATTTGCATCAGTTGATTATAGGCGCTTTAATTGCCTAAAATTGTAGCGACCACTAAATCACTCCAAACCGGTTCCAGTGCATAGCCTGCGATCCTATGATTCCAATGATACCAAATTTTTGCGATTCGATTTAACCGGCCCATTCCATTTATCCACGCCTGTATCCTTCTAAACGGTCATCCCTTCTCGTATAAACAATTTTAACCCTTCCAGTACGGTTCCCTTCTCCTTAGAAAAATACCGTAAGCATATACCACTTTCCCGCTTTGCATATACAGCAACTATGCCACATGTATGGCCTGAAAAGAACTGCACCCTCCAAATTTTATGCGTATTCTTATATGTCAGGGCCCCTTCACGTTTCCCTTTTTCTTTGGGCTCTTTCCCTTTTTTTCGATTGGGCTTTGCTTTGATTTCGGCCCATCAGTTTATTTAGAACTCACTTGCTCCACGTCTTTCTTCTACAAACGCATGCACGCACAGGAAAAATGTCCATCTTCCAAAGTAACCTGCTCCTTTACTATTAGCATGTAGTCTTCCATCTCAAAACATGGTGCAACACGCAAGCTCCCCATTCGCTTTAGCAAATATCCTCCTACTTCTGTGTAACCTCGACACGAGCAACCATGCTCTGAATCGCCTACCCAGAAGATTTTAGCAACCGTGTTCAAAGAAACCGTGATTCCGATTTTAGGGATTTACTTTGTAATTTAATTTGTGTTTTGAAACTCGCATTTTAATGTTTTCTTTTTAAGAGCAGAAGAGGAGGCCGCTTGTGTTTTTATACAGTTGAAGCCTTAACCTTTAAGGCATCGACAATAGGGTAGGCATTGCATTTCAACGTAGGTGGATGGTTTATATAAGACAGTGTATGGTAGTATATTCAATGTAGAAGTTAGGTTCATGGATCTTACGTTTTTCCTTATCATAGGCTTACTTAAATCAACGTGATTTATGGGATCATGACATTTGATGCTTTCATGTATATAGGTACCCACGTTATTTCACAGCACGTGTATTAGCCTAGGGGTAGGTCATGGTCTTAGTAAGGCTTCGGCATGCTGTTCATTTAATGTTTGATAAGGGTTTGCTGAATTCAAGGTTCTAGGGTGATATAGCCTTAACTCTTGAGCATGAAGTATTCTGCATTTTTATTTTTCTTAATGCGAAAGGTGAAGATATATACTATCCTATAAAATGTAGACATATGAGGGGTGGTAGTGCTATTTCTTGTTTGTGAAGAATTAGGATATGACTAGATTTGTAGAGTAGGTCCGTATATATATTTTCTTTTAAAATTTTAAAGATACCCACCCCACTGTGTATGATTATATTTATATATGAGCGCTGCATACTGAAATAAAAATACAGTCGTGTTCAATGTGGTGTCGCGATCCCGAAAATATAATAATATCGATAGGTTAACTTATCCTGTGAAACCCGAAAATATCGATATAGGGTGCGAAATACTCCAAATAAAAGGTTGCTTATTTAATTAATTAAAAATTACATTAAAATTCTAAAAATAAAATTATCTCTACGACTCAAAAGAATCTTGTCCAAATTCGAATCTAGTATGCAGTTATATCAAATAAACCGTTATGGTCGATGAACGATTCTATAACGACTATTTGAAAATTTGATTTGGATATAACTCGCAATCTATAACGCAAAATCTTGATTTTTCACTTCTGTTATGAAAGGATAATTTAACGGATTCCAACGTTTCTTGTTTCGAAGAAATCTGACTAATAACAGGTCCTATACACTCAGTTGAATTTCAGAACGTTAAATTACGAACTTCCACGATATTACGGGTTCGATTATATTTAATATTTTTTTATACGTTCAACTTCATTTTAATTAATATATAAATCCACTTATATTACGAATTCAATATTTAAACTGATCTAAATATTCAAATACAAACCAATAAAAATGCGGGACGTTACATACCTTCCCCCTTAAAAGAATTTCGTCCCCGAAATTACTAAGGTAGGAAAATGCTACAATCCATATTATAATCAGGTTAAAATCTTTTATTTAAATTCAGTTTCAATAGAATCGATTAATTCAAATTAAAATATTAGTTTCTTCTTATTAACAAATACTTTCAGAAATTCTGAAAATTTCCTAATAGCTTAAATTTCCGATAGATTTTTCCAGCATCTCCTTCGCACGGCTCAACTGGTACTACTACAGCTTGCCACTCTGGGCCTTCTCCAATTTCAAAATTAAACAGCCAAGCGGCTTTTCAAAGTAGCTCAAAAATCTCATACCCAAATATAATGTAAACTTATACCTTTTTATCGGGCATTCAACTCTTTTCTATTCCATTTGTTGTCCTATCAGCATATACAGATGCATTTCCATTCAATCTCCAATCAACTTATTCTTCAGTCCAATCATTTGCTTATGCTTAAGCCAATCCCCTTTCAAATCCAGTTTCAATTTCAATTCCAAACTCTTACTCAATAATCAAATTTCAAAACCGAGTTTGGTTCCATTTCAAATCTTAATTTTCAAATTCCCCTACTTTGCCAAGTTAAATTCTAATGTATTCATTTACTTTTATCATTTTAATCAGTTTAACTCCATAGGTTAAATTTAAATTTCAGAATTTTAAATTCCTTGGTCTTATTTCAAATCAATATGCAATCATATATGCATAATAGTAATAATTAAAAATATTTGAATTTCTAAACACTTATTTCCTCAAACATCTCAAACAAAATCCTTGGTAGTAATCTGTCACTTGGAAACTCGAAAATGAACACTGATAATGCGGCCGTCATCATCAGAATTTATTTTCTAGTGATCAAAGTGAGTTCAATACTATATTACTTTTCAAAATTCATTTTAAAACACTTCCATTTTGAATTTACTTCAAAATATATTTCACAACATTTAGAAAACAATTTCGAATCTCCTAGGATTTTAAAATTCCCATATATTTAATCCAACATTCAATTTAAAACACTTTTTCCTAGTTTCTAGAGTTTTATTTCAATTCTGGTTTAAATCCAGATTTGGTTTATCTGATTTTGCATACTATACATATAATATTTTGATTGGTTATTTATATAACCAACTTCCTTATAAATCTTATTCGATCGAAATTTCAACCAACACATTCAATATATATTAGATACTTCCAATATATATGTTTTCTTTATATCAAAATATATTTTGGGTAAGATTATTTCATTTACCCTCTTTTCAGAACACACTGTGTCGAATTACTCTGTTCAAAAATTTTGAAACACCTATCGACACAGTTTGCATTACTGTTTCGACCATAATTCATAAACCACTCGAGTGACCAGTCAACACAATATAAAACCGTTTTTATATTAGTTTCAAATACGCACTCATATATATACCCTCAAACTCAATCTAGAGTATTTCTAACTCCATCTCTATTGAGTTACGCCATAGAGCCAAGGTAATCACTTAACCTTATGCTCTGATACCACTGTAGTGGCCTGAAAATCCGTACCAATTTGAGTTGATTAATATCCTACATATTCAACTCAAAGTGCACGAAAATTCAGATTATTAATAGAAAGAAATTAGAGGATGAGAAAGATAAGATAGAACTAATAGAATAGAAGAAGAAGAACTCAACTGAACAGAATCAGAGTAAACACGAACTCACAGCGGAATGAATAAAATGTATTAGATAACATAACTTTGAGTTACAAAACTGCATTGTATACACATACCATATATCAGAGTACAATACATCATATTACAGTGGAAATAATCTCTAAATATTAACGGTGAAGCCTTCTGCTTTGAGCTCCTCCAAGTGTATCTGTAAAAGCCTGAAACACTTGACTACCTGTACAAATTTGGGCACCCAAGAGTTTAAGGAAAAACAAACAAAATAAACTCTGGGTCAGTCATTGGACTGGTGTGAGTAAACTCCAACCATACTGTTTAACTTTGAAAATCCTTTTGAAGAAAAAGATAATAGTAAGACCAGCATATATACACGTAATAAGCTCCACATATATAATATAAGCTCCACATATATAATATAAAATTTAAAACCGCAGGGCGCATACTGGGGAAAGGATTCTAATAGATAAGGTATGGGAGCACCCTCCTATCAGTGTACTCTAGAGGGTATACACTGGGGTTAAACAAGAACGTCTTGCAACCCGGCCACACATGACCGACCACTCATTTAGCTTGAGTGTATCGAATATATTGCCACCCACGGTTATTGGCCATTCAACCGTAATCCGAAGATATAGAATCGGAAAAGAAGAACAAATATGAATTTTCTCTAGATCGGTTACAATACACCCTGCTTGGGGATGACCCAACTAGCCATGCTGCCTGGCCCAACTTTTGTTACTTCCTGGTTGTGAGGCTAGAGGCTACGTCTATCTTCAGAACATCTTATCACCATTTACTTTGAATGCCACATCGTCAAACCCGTCAATTCACTGATCGATTTACAAAAATATCACGGGTATAAAAAGTTAAGAGGAATGAATTCCTCCACCACCAGACGTAATACCTTTAAAAGATCAAGCATACGTGATTTGTTAGGTTTTCTCTGTCAGACACTCATCCATACAAGTTGTCCTAGGACTGGACAAACAGAAAACACCATTCTGGAACAAGACGACCCTTGTATTTCACTCTGTCTTCAATTATCTTCAGCATAATCTAATTCGCAGCGCTTAGGCCTATACGAAGTGGTTTTCGGATAATAAATCCAATCGGTCTCTCCGTATTGACAACGATGGTCAAAACACTTCGATAGTCGGTTATTTCACTATCGAAGTAAAAACAACATCCATTCAGATGTACAACTAAACATCACACAACCACAGGCACTTTTTGTTTAACATTTGTTTTTATTATTAGCATTCCCATATCTTACCAGATATTTCCCAAATCCCGTTTTAGCCTTTTCACACTTCTTAGAAAAAATTCCCAGTTATTATAAACTCTCATTCTCCCATGTTCCAGAAAATATACGTTATTAACGTTTGAAACATTTCCATTGTTTTCACATTCTTTATTTTCTACACTTGGATAATATACCCTATCTTGTTTACCGAAATCTCTTTCATAATTTTATATGCCCATTTCACTTTATAAACTCTGTTTCTAAGTCAACTCCTCGTTAAATCAATATCAAGTTTATAACTAAATATTGATTACATATCCTATTATAATTTATTGGTTTAAAACTAAAGATTAATTATCCTATCAGATTATAATTCCTAAAATAATTTCCTTTACTGCATTCGACGTCGTCGAATTATAGTTCCAATTCCTAATAGTGTTATTTCATTCTAATCTTATTCCAAACATCGAAATGATGTTATCGTTTTCTGAAACGATTCTCCAATTTCTCTTTCTAACCTTATTCTTATATTTCTTTGTACAAGCATCGTTACTTATTACTTTAGAATAAGTGGATTTCAAACCAAACTATTTAGATCCCCTAGGGAGTAGTGTTATATATAAAAATCACGCTTAAGCTTTGTCAACAACGCTAATTTATCATTATAGTTCAAAAACTTTTCATACGCTGTAATATTCCCTTTTATAACTAATCTCGACATAATAGTCACGCTTAAGCCTAATCAAATTCAATTTCTATTATTAAAATAATAATAATAGAATTTCCTCTTTTAACTCGAATTCTTTTCCAATGTATTTTTACGGTATTTAAAAACCACTTAATTCAGAGCCAGTGTAACCCCCATCCCCAATAAACAACAATAAATAACAGATTATATATCACATCAGATAATACAATATATGAAAACAACAAATATAATTATTTCAACCAATTTACCAGCAATTCATCCAAAACAACCATCAAGCATCATTTAACCATTATTTATCAATATTAAATAACGATTATAATATTATAAAAATGATCAGAGTTAGTGAGTTTACTCACCTTTGCGCGTTAATCGTTAAATAACGATTTGCGTCAGTTGATTATAGGCGCTTTAATTGCCTAAAATTGTAGCGACTACCAAATCACTCCAAACCGGTTCCAATGCGTAGCCTGCGATCCTATGATTCCAATGAAACCAAATTTTTGCGATTCGATCTAACCGGCCTATTCCATTTATCCACGTCTGTATCCTCCTACACGGTCATCCCTTCTCGTATAAACAATTTTAACCCTTCCAATATGGTTCCCTTCTCCTTAGAAAAATACCGTAAGCATATATACACGTATGCCACTTTCCCACTTTACATATATAGAAACTACACCACATGTATGGACTGGCCAGAACTGCACCCTCCAAATTTTATGCATATCCCTTATATGTCAGGGCCCCTTCACGTTTCCCTTTTTCTTTGGGCTCTTTCCCTTTTTTCGATTGGGCTTTGCTTTGATTTCGGCCCATTTTTTTATTTAGAACTCACTTGCTCCACGTCTTTCTTCTACAAACGCATGCATGCACAGGAAAAATGTCCATCTTCCAAAGTAACCTACTCCTTTACTATTCGCATGTAGTCTTCCATCTCCAAACATGGTGAAACACGCAAGCTCCCCATTCGCTTTAGCAAATATCCTCCTACTTCTGTGTAACCTCGACACGAGCAACCATGCTCTGAATCGCCAACCCAGAAGATTTTCGCAACCGTGTTCAAAGAAACCGTGATTCCGATTTTAGGGATTTACTTTGTAATTTAATTTGTATTTTGAAACTCGCATTTTAATGTTTTCTTTTTAAGAGCAGAAGAGGAGGTCGCTTGTGTTTTTATACAGTTGAAGCCTTAACCTTTAAGGCATCGACAATAGGGTAGGCGTTGCATTTCAACGTAGGTGGATGGTTTATATAAGACAGTGTATGGTAGTATATTTAGTGTAGAAGTTAGGTTCATGGATCTTACGTTTTTCCTTATCGTAGGCTTACTTAAATCAACGTGATTTATGGGATCATGACATTTGATGCTTTCATGTATATAGGTACCCACGTTATTTCACAGCACGTGTATTAGCCTAGGGGTAGGTCACGGTCTTAGTAAGGCTTCGGCATGCTGTTCATTTAATGTTTGATAAGGGTTTGCTGAATTCAAGGTTCTAGGGTGGTATAGCCTTAACTGTTGAGCATGAAGTATTCTGCATTTTTATTTTTCTTAATGTGAAAGGTGAAGATATATACTATCCTACAAAGTGTAGACATATGAGGGGTGGTAGTGTTATTTCTTGTGTGTGAAGAATTAGGGTATGACTAGATTTGTAGAGTAGGTCCGTATATATATTTTCTTTTAAAGTTTTAAAGCTACCCACCCTACTATGTATGATTATATTCATATATGAGCGCTGCAGACTGAAATAAAAGTACTGTCGTGTTCAGTGAGGTGCCGTGATCCTGAAAATATAATAATATAGGTAGATTAACTTATCCTGTGAAACCCCGAAATATCGATATAGGGTGCAAAATACTCCAAATAAAAAGTTGCTTATTTAATTAATTAAAAATTACAGTAAAATTATAAAAATTAAATTATCAATACGTCTCAAAAGAATCTTGTCCAAATTCGAATCCAGTATGTAGTTACATCAAATAAACCGTTACGATCGATGAACTATTCTATAGCGACTATTTGAAAATTTGATTTGGATATAACTCACAATCTATAATGAAAAATCTTGATTTTTCAATTCTGTTAGGAAGATATAGTTTAACGGATTCCAATGTTTCTTGTTTCAAAGAAATCTGACTAATAACGGGTCCTGTACACTCAGTCGAAGTTCAGAACGTTAAATTACGAACTTCCGCGATATTACGGGCTCGATTATATTTAATAATTTTTTTATACGTTCAACGTCGTTTTAATTAATATATAAATTCACTTATATTACGAAATCAATACTTAAACTGATTTAAATATTCAAATACAAACCGATAAAAATGCGGGACGTTACAGTAATATAAATCATAGTCCCCAAAATTTGCCACAGTAAGATAGATGGGTAACCAAAGCGGTTCATCTAAGCAGCTCCAGGTGGAAACAGAAGGGAGAATACTAGATAAGCCTGAGTGTTCCCACCCTAAGAACCTGGGGGTGAAAAGGAAGGGAGAAAAAAGGAAACAAAACTAGTTCGACATAAATTCGGGCTAGTCCACTTACTTCTAGCATATAAATAAGTAAAAGCATCATGACAGGCATATAAATTGGATGAGAGAGATAACAGTATCATAAGACAAGTATAACAGACTGAGAAGGATAAGTAGAATAAACTGAACAGAATAGATTGCGCATCCCAAATACTTTCCTCCGCACCAATACTAGTATAACAGAAACAAAATGATCCCAACAGAAACAGAATGGTAGACTTAGGTGTACTTCTAGTGACGAGTTTTACCCCCAATGATAATAATAGGCAGCCCAAAAGAAATAATGGGTGTTACCCTAAACGATAATAACAGGCTCCTAAATAAGTAGGACTAGATGTACCCTAATTACTACTCTGGTCGATCGGCTCCCTATCCCGTAGATACACTGTGCTGGCCACACAGTAGGATGTATCACTTCCTAAAGTGGCAACCCCTTTTTCTCGAAAGGCACAACCATACCCACTGCTATAGCATTAGGCAAGTGGATCCAAGCACGCACATGGCTCCGTTAGAACGTGCCATCAGACACCTCTACCCATATGGACCTCTTATAATCAGCTTAGTAAGTGTGCCTAGACCCCTACCTAGTTCGGGGTTCCCCTTTGGATACCAGTATAGGTTACTGACTGATACGGGTCCCACACAATAGATAATACAAGCCACCCCCTAGGCTTGCATCCCCACTATTAGGATTTTGACAGGTTATGCCTAACAGATTTGCAAGCCCGCATAACCCCAACATATAAAGCAGGTTAAGCTTATTGGGTTTATATAACCTCCCACAGATTTAACGGATTTTCTTAACCCCCCATTGATTCAAACAAGCTTACTTAACCCTTACACAATTTGGCAGGTTCATATAGCCCCCACAGATTTAAATAGATTATGTATTACAAGTTAACAGGTTATTATCATTTCCCGTTCATGCATGTTAATGCAATAGACGTATCACATTAAGTCGACCACTTGTGGATGCTGGATATGTTGGGCGGTTCCGGACAGACTTCTACCACAAGTCGGACTTAACCTCATGTCTTTTACATGTACATTTACGCACTAGACTCCTCACATTAAATTAATCAATTGTGGATGCTGGATTTGCCAGGCGGTTCCAGGCAGACATCTACCACAAGTGTAATCTAACCTCATGTGTGCAGTTACAGTTTCTATTTACTGTAAATTTAGGCATATTCATTCTTAAGCAATTATTCATGTCCATTGTATGTTTTTCATTCCCCTACCCTCAATTTATAAATCATCATGTACGATATGCCCCAAATTAAAGTCTTAGATCACGGTATATGTTATGCCCCCAAATGCCAGTCATGTTTTACAATACAAGTTATGCCCTAATTTATCATTCCAAACCATTCCCAATTTCGTTCATTCGCATATTTCAGTGATAGGCCTAAGCTCAAAGGTAGCCCGACGATAAAAATACAAAGGAAAGGAGGGAGAGAAGAGAACAGAAATAGACATAATAACAAAATTGGCATATGATGACAGAAATAGGCATAATGACAGAATAGGCATATGCTAACAAAAATGGTCATAATAACAGAATAGGCATATGATAACAGAATGGGCATAATGGATACAGACATGAAAGGACTGAACAGTAGATCAGGTGTACAAGTAATGGAAGATCTGTTTAGTTATTATTCAGGTTATTAACAGGCATAGGTTTAGATCCAAACTTATAAACATGTCAGGATTACTTATTGATTGTTTATATCTACAAGAAACATAAACTCATAGAGATTGGATCTAAAGAACTGAGAAAAGAGTGTTGATGTTGTAGCAGAGATTCTCGTATACATAAAAGTCATTGTTGTTGAAGAATAGGCCAATTCAATCTGAGTTGGGTAGCATCTCGTTGTCTCCATTATTTTTGATGAATAAAACAATAGAAATGAGGTCATATTTATAGCCTACCGTCAACGAATTAGGTCAAGAAACAAGTCCAAGTTCAGGGAATGGATCTGCCCTAGATCTGGGTTGGTTCGACCCTAGGGTCGACCCCCATGGGGCATGGGTCGACCCCCACCGGGACGATTTCCCATGTCTTTCCGCTCTTTGATTTTTGATTTATTTTGAATGTTCTGGGCTGGTTTGTGTATATATATTTTGCTTGTATGTATACAAACTTCAAACCATGATATCTTCGTACGATGTCCGTTTTACGTAAACTCGGAGTTTATCTTAAGCAAAATTCTGAGACGAACGCAACGGTAGAGTCTGTTTTCCTTAGTTTCCAACATTTAATTAAGTATTCTTTAGTTTATCATTATAGTGTTCTTTAAAATTACGGGGTGTAACATTCTCCCCTACTTAAAGGATTTCGTCCTCGAAATCTCCCAGTTAAGAAGAATGTATTTCCTAACTTCCATCATCCATCTACTCATCCATCAATCACAGGCATCATTTTTCCTTAAAAGATTTCTAATGCTTTTATGAACATATGCAATAGTGTGTATATGTCCTTATACTAATGTGATAGATCAGTCAGTCTACTGATTCAGTCGACCTCCTAAATGCAATGTATGTTAGTTCCATGAATCCAATATGTATCCTAATAGTACTAGTATATCATGTAAATGCTATATGCGTGCAAAGTCATCCATCCAAATGCAACATTCATGTGATGATTCACCCATTTCCATCCATAAAAAAATGTACACGCATCCATATACAATATGTAAGTGATTGAGCCGATCTAGTGCCTAGTGTGTGCATATGCATCCACGAGAAACCTCTAGCAAACACTTGCATCCATCAAACATAACATGTCTCAAACACATGTTTACATCCATTGGTTCCCTACCTTACGGTCGAAGACTTGATCGATAGTATATACTTAATGATATAAACAAGTACGAATAAAAGCTTTTTGAAAAGGAAGTTGAGAACATACCCTTGAAAAGAAAAGGGTACGAAGCACGAATCTTGTCTTCAGTCTCCCAAGTTGCATCTTAGTTATCTTCTCCTCCTTGAACTTTCATCAACTTGACCTCTCGGTTGCGTAACTTCTTAACTTTTGATCCAAGAATACGGATAGGAACTCGTCTAATTATCGCCTCCCATTCCACCTCTACTTCCTCAAGCATACTCGGCTCAACAACCTCAACTGTATCGTGTAGACATTTCCGCAAATGAGAAACGTGGAAAACATCATGAACGCTAGCCAATCTCTCTGGTAGCTTCACCCTATTGGCCATTTGGCCAACCCTTTCTGTTATGGGAATTTTCCCTGCTAACCTTTGCGCCAATTTCCCTACAGATCCAAAGCGAACCACATTCCTCAAAGGTGATACTTTGATGAAAACCATGTCTCCCACCTCAAACTCAATATCGGTCCTTCTCTTATCTGCATAGGACTTCTGCCTGTCCTGAGTTGTCTTCATGCATCTGCGGATAAGATCAATCTTCTATGAGGTTTCTCTAATCATCTCAGGTCCAAATAGAATCCTATATGTAGACTCCCACTAACAAGTTGGTGATCTACAAGGTCGACCGTACAATGCGTCGAAGGGTGCCATGCCAATACTAGCTTGATAACTGTTGTTGTAGGAGAACTCTACCAAAGGATGGTGCTCTTCCCAAGTCCCTCCTAAGTCTAGGATACACACCCTTAAAAGATCCTCAAGAACTCTATTCACCCTTTCCGTCTGCCTATAGGTCTGAGGGTGATAATTGGTGCTCAAACATAACTGTGTACCCAATGCCTCCTGCAAGCTCCTCCAAAACTAACTGGTGAATATGGGGTCACGATAACTCACTATACTGGAAGGTACTCCATGTAGACGGACTATCTCAGGAAGATAAACTGCTTCCAACCATGCTTCCGTCCTCTTTCTCTTAACAGGAATGAAATGAGCGCTCTAAGCAAGCCTGTCAACTATAACCCAAATACTGGTGTTGTCTTTCCTCGATTTAGGCAAACCATCAATGAAATCCATAGAGATGCTCTCCCACTTCCATTGTGGGACCTCCAAAGGATGAAGTAAACCACCGGCCTTCTTTTGCACCACTTTGAATTGATGGAAAATCAAACATTGAGAAACAAACTGCGCTACATCCTTCTTCATCCTAGCCCAAAATAACACCCTCTTCATATCTTTATACATCTTATCACCGCCTGGATGGACAATCATCCTAGAATGATGGGCTTCCTTAAGGACTGTCTTCAACAGACTCCCAACTCGGGGAACACAAAGCCTTCCATCTCATCATGACCACCCTCTATCATCCGTGGAATATCTACTGAGGTGACTAGAAGTATCTCCTCTACTGAGTCTATTCAAGATGTATGCTATCTGTGGGTCCTCTCGCTGCGAAGTTCCTATCTGATCCAAAAGAGTAGGTAGCACCTTTAACGATGCTAATAACCCAGGTGTAAACTCGGTAGAGGGCCTAAAGATGAAGGTCGATATATACTCCAAGATCCACCTCTCTACAAATAGAGGACTCAAGGTTATCCTCTGCCTAGTAAGTACATCCGCCACCCCATTACCTTTGCCAGGGGTATAAGCAATCTCAATGTCATAGGACGCTAGGAACTCCATCCATCTCTGTTGCCTCAAATTGAGATCCTTCTGAGAGAACAAATACTTGAGAGATTTATGATCGGTATACAACTCGAACTTCTCTCTAAGTAGATAATGACGCCAAGTCTTAAGCGCGAATACTATGGCATCCAACTCCAAGTCATGGGTAGGGTAATAATTCTCATGAACTCTCAACTGCCCACCACCGTAACATACTACCCTTCCCCCTTGCATCAAAACAACACTAAGCTCTGTACCACATGCATCAATGTATAATGTGAACACTTTGTTCCCATCAGGAAAAGTCAAGACTGGAGCTATTGTTAGAGCCCTCTTCAATCATCGAAAAGCATCTTCACAGTCAATATCCCAAGAAAAGGTCAGATTCTTCTTCGTCTGTCAGGTGAGTGGGGCTGATATCTTTGCAAAATCCTTAATGAACTTCCTATAATAGCCCGCTAAGCCAAGTTAACTTCTCACCTCCGTTGCATTCTTAGGAATCTTCCAATCTTGAACTGCAACTACTTTCGTGGGATCCACTACTATCCCATCCTTAGAGACCACATGCCCTAGAAATCTCACTTCCTTTCTCCAAAAATGACATTTGGAGATTTTTGTCATAAGCTGATGCACTCGAAGAGTCTTCAAAACCTCCCTTAAATGTAGGGCATGGTCTTCTTCATTCTTCGAGAAAATCAAGCTGTCATCAATAAATACCATAACAAACTTGTTTAGAAACTCCTGAAACACCCTACTCATTAGATCCACAAAATAGGCAGGTGCGTTCGTCAAACCAAAAGGCATGATGAGCCACTCGAAGATACCATATGGAGTTTTAAAAGAGGTATTGTCTATACTATCCTCGACCACCCACAAATGATGAAACCCTATAGCCAAGTCTAACTGGGAGAAAACAGATGCACCAACAAGGCGGTTAAACAAATCATCTATCCTCGGAAGTGGGTGCCTATTCATCTTAGTGAACTTATTTAACTCTCTATAATCCACACATAAGCGAGGTGAGCCATCTTCCTTAGTCGCGAAAACGAATGGAGCACCCCATATCGATATTCTCCGCCTAATATACCCTTTCTCAAGTAGCTCCCCTACTTACTTACTGAGCTCCTTCCTTTCTCTCAAAGCCATATGGTGCACAGGCAATGCAGCTAGCTTTGAATTGTCCATCAAGTATATCCGAAAATCAATCTTGCGCCTTGGAGGTAATCCCCAAACCTCCTCAAAAACATCAAAATACTCATAGACTACTAGTACAGATCATAAATCATCGATAGATGCATCAAGCGGTTCTAGGAAACTAAGCATGACAGACCCCTTAGGGTAACAAGAAATCTCAAGAGTCCTTACATGGCAAGTCAATAGCCTAACGACCCTCCTCTCATAATCCCTAGAATCAAACCATAGCCTAAGAAACCAAGCACATATGCGTCGCACTCAAACTCAACGCCCAATACAGATATTCTCAAACCCTGACAAATCATAGACAGATGAGTCGTACCCCCAATGGGGTTTGAGACAACAATGGGATCCAAAACCATACTAGTACTAAGGTGTAGAGACTCAACCACAGAATCAGATATAAAAGAATGCGAAGCGCCATAATAAAAAAGAGTTCTAATAGGATGATCCGAAAGAGAAATCAAACCTTGAACAGAAACTTTCCTACCTCCATCCGGTACACCAGCCACGAGAGCATTCACCTGCTCTCCATAAAATCCTGCCCTTTGGCCCTGTCCTTGCTTCTTCGGGCACTCCCTAGTAAAGTGTCCAATCTCACCACAATGGAAACAAGCATTCTTCCTTTTTCTGCAATCTTTTCTCAAATGACCCACGCGTCCGCAACTATGACATTTCCTCTTGTCTCGGGCTTTGTCGTTCTTTCCGCCCTTCTTTTGGTGTTGTTGTTCTTTCTTGGGCCACACTTTCTTGTTTTGTGTCTCATCAATCTTAGCCTCTTTCTTTTCGCCTTTATCCTCTCCGTGCATCAATGCTATATCAATGAGTTTCTCGAAATTTGCCCCCATCGGAATATGGGACAAAGCCAACCCATGGAGGGGTTCATTTAGCCCTCTTGCAAACCTCAGAGCTTTCTTGTGCAGGGAATTCACTAGCTCTAAACCAAACCTCGCCAATTGATTGAAATTATTGACATGCCCTTTGATAGACATGCCTCCTTGCTTAAGTGCCAGAAACCTTTCCAATTGCATGCTCCCTTCGGCTTAAGAAAGAAATTTCATCTCGAATCTCTGTCGGAAATCATCCCAAGTATTAACTAGACTCCCTGCTTGCGTCACTTCTCACCAAAATGAAGCCTCTTCTTTCAGTTGCCAAACGGCCAATTGAATCTTACTACGGTCGTCAACCTCAAAAATTCCAACAAATCCTCTGTCTCTTTAAGCCAATTCCTTGCTTCTACAAAGGTCTCAGTTCCTCGGAAAGGCTTTCCTCCCATAGCACAGAAATCCTTGCATATCTTGTAGAAATTATCCGCTCGCGGAGGAGGATGAGAAGGAGAAACAGTGGCTGCAGCTGGGGGAGGGGCGTCTGCTTGGCCTTCGGCAGGCGCCATGGCCTCAAGATACCTATGGAACCAAGCCAGCATCTGAACACCCTTAGGAATATTTGGTTCTCTAGACATGCTGAAAAGAAAAGTGATTCAAATAGAGAATCGAAAGATATTTCATATGGCTTTGGGGAATATGTTTTTCAGAAACAGACTTTTTTTGGAAAATACTTTCTTTTTGAAACCTTTCGAAAACTATTTTAAAAACCTTTTATCCGATCTGGTAACCTTCAGCTCTAATACCAAATGTGGCATCCCACGTCCGTTAATGTCACTCTTTATCAGAATGCATCAAGTTCCGTGAAGCGTTATAGGTAAATAGAAACAGAAACATCACAAGACAGATATAAAACAACAACGGGATTTAAAAATTTATTCTTCAAACATAAAACATCGTAATCCAAAATCCAATTACAACATAAGTCTGAAATATAGAAAACCTATTACATCAAATTGAAAATATCTACCTTGTACTGAAATCATCAGAGTACGGTAATATATAATCATAGTCCCCAAAAATGGCCATAGCAAGATAGACAGGTAATCAAAGCGGTTCATCTAAGTAGCTCCAGGCGGAAACAGAAAAGAGAATCCTAGTCAAGCCTGAGTATTCCCACCGTAAGAACCTAGGGGTGAAAAGGAAGAGAGAAATGGAAACAAAACTAGTTCGACATAAAGTCTGGCTAGTCAAGTTACTTTTAGCATATAAGTAAGTAAAAGAATTATGATAGGCATATAAATTGGATGGGAGAGATAATAGTATCATAAGATAAGTATAACAGACTGACCATGATAAGTAGAATAAACAGAACAGAATAGATTGCGCATCCCAAATACTTTTCCCTGCACCAATACTAGTATAACAGAAACAGAATGATCCCAATAGAAATTGAATGGTAGACTTAGGTGTACTTCTAGTGACGGGTTTTACCACCAACAATAATATAAGGCAGCCCAACAGAAATAATGGGTGTTACCCCAAACGATAATAACAGGCTCCTAAACAGGCAGGACTAGATGTACCCTAATTACTACCCCGGCTCCCTATCCCGTAGATACCCAGTGTTGGCCCCACAGTAGGATGTATCACTTCCTACAGTGGCAACCCCTTTTTCTCGATAGGCACCGTAACGACCTGACTTTTCAGTTCTCGAAAATCAATACTACGACATCTTCTGTATTCATGTATCTCAAATCAAGTGCTAGAGGGTCTGATAGTTAAGGGAAAATAAAAGGGACAGAAGAATAGAAGAAAGAAGATACAGAACAGAATCTTACCACGAAACGAATAATCTATAAAAATAACAGTTCTCTTTACAAAAAAGTGGAAAACTTTAATAAATACATAAATCAGAGTACATAATGAATCAGCCTGAACGGTTATAACAACCTGTCCTTACAATTGCTAATTCATATAATAACATACACAATGAAATAAGTAAAAGAATACGAGTATTTGTCTCGTAACCAACTCCTCTTCTGAAGCTCCAAAGCAATCCAAATATGATATGCGTATATACTCTGTTTGACCCGAACATTATCGCAAAATAATACCTGGATCAGGCTAGCAACCGCGTGAGATAACTCAACATTTAAGTAACACATATCAATACAATTTGAGCAGTATGCATGTCCGTAATGGTTATCCCCTCGATAACATCCAACCATTTATTAGGAGAAGTATAATTGTATAATAGATAATGTCTAGGGTGCAGAATATAAATAAATTCGCATAGAAGGAATGGTAACATTGGTTACATCCGACAACTATTAAGTGTACAAACAAAACCAATAAGGAACGTTCGCATATTGGATTTTCCGCGGAGATCTCTCCCAAGCTGGATCCGAACTCCATGCACGAGGATCAGAAGTTACCTACCGAGGGTCGTATATCTCTGATAAAATATACCCAAGGCAAGCATGACTGGCCCACACACGGAAACACCGGTGTGCACCACGTGGAACCAAATATATCCAACTCCCCGTGCGCAACATCTATAAGCATACTCTAGATATGGAGTCAATATATCCTATCCTGGGTTAGCAAAACCCCAGATCATGCATTGTACTTTGTCTTTAGCCATATCCGATGTCGAGGTTTCGTTCGGCATCATCACACGAGTCTTCATTACTCGAACAGAACAAGAATTCCTATATGGAATCCTACAGCTCAATATATCTTGGAATCACACATAGATTCCTTCACAGATCTCGGAATCACACATGGATTCCAATACATCATCAGATCTTGGAATCACACATAGATTCCTTCATAGATTTTAGAATCACTATATCTGTTCGAGCATCTCAACAGATCTCAAATCACCACATAGCCTTCAATTCACAACCGTTTCCAAAACATAGAACCCGTATACTAGTTTTGAAGTGGTTTCCGATAAGTAGAACACTTACCAATCCTGGTCTCCTCAAAACCAGTCGATAAATTTAAGGTCAAGTTCTACAGTCGATTAACCGACTACAATTCACACAATAAACGATTGCACATGGAAAACAACCTCGCTTAATTTCCATAACAAACGAATAAACATTCAAGGCAGTATCAAGATCATGAAGCATGATAAACAATTGAAGCACGTTTAACTCATATAAACGGCATCTAATCACTTTCCCATTTACTTAATCTTTCATTAATTAAAAATCCTTTATTAGTAAAACTTCTTTTATCTAATAAAACTTCATTTGTCAAATAAGACTTCGATTATTAATCAAGAACTCATACTCGATTCATATTCCTTTATATATTAGTGTATATATTTAGCTTATACATATAAAAGGTGTATATGTATATATTCGACTAATTTTCTGTTTCTTTATATTCTTGACTACTAAAAAGGTATTATTATACTTATCTCTCTGGTATAAGTATAATCATAATTTATTTTCAAGATTTTCTTTCAAACTTCAATGCTTTAAAACATATTCATATACTTATCTCTCCGGTATAAGTATAATCATAATTTATTTCTAAGATTTCTTAAAATATAATCAGAGAGGTTAAAACTATTGTTTAATAAAGAACCTCTTCTCTTTTATAAGTTAAACATCTTATTGAAAATCTTAATCCTGAAAGATTTCTATACTTGTTTCTATCTTTAAAATCCATTGTCAAAGATCTAAGTATATTCAGACTCGTTGAACCGTATATTCTAGTTTAACTATATTACAGGGGTTTAAAAACAAGTGTTGCTGAAGCACTGTTTATAACAAACCCAAAACAATTCCTTTATAATCATTTTTCAACATTTATTTAAAGATTCAGTTATATAAACTTTATCGATATAATATGAGTGGGTAAATACGAATGTAAATAACACATTGTCATGGTAAATCCAAAACCATTCCAATATTTATTAATATCTTTAAAATATTCCTATAAAGGTGTAAATATCAATAAATACTCGACACGGTGAAAGACTAGTGATTTCTAAACCATTGATTATAACAGACGTGTTATAATCCAAAAATCATTTCCAAATAATATAAAACAGACTGGGTTAATTTCAAAATATATATAAAGTAAAATTGCATTAAAACAGGTTTAAAATAAAAAGAGTTGCTTAAGAATAGGTTTAAAAAAGAGTTCAAAAGACCATTTTATATTTAAAACCATTTTATTCCACTTTCCCAATTCCCGTTCCAATTCGTTTAATTCCCCAATTAATCCCAGTTATGCAAAACACACGAAACTGTGTAAAACAGACAAACTCAATATATTATATAAAATAATATATATTCACTTCACCATAATTCCACATATAACAACCATTACAACAAAAACACCATATTACAACTTTAATTTTACAACGGTGGTAAAAGCACCGTTGTAATAAATGTTTTTTACAACTTTTTTCTAGAAAAGTTGTAATATACTTATTTCTAACAACTGTGTTATTTTGACAGTTGTAATAAAAGCCAATCACAACTTTTATTTTTTGACTGTTGCAATATATGACTATATTTTAATATAATTAAAAACTAATAATTAATATTTAATACATTTATATTGATTATTTATAATTAATAACTAATAATTACTATTAATAATCAATTAGGAAGTAATAATTAAAAATCAATCCGTAATATTTAATACTTCGCAATTTTGAAGAATAAAATAAAAATATAGTTAATATTACATAATTATATATTATTAAATAGTTAATAATTAAAATATAATAATTAATGCTAATCATGAATAATCAATGATTGCTATTAATAATTAAGAAGTAGAGATTAATAATTAAGAAGAAGAGATTAATAACTAAGATTATATTTAATAATTAATTTATAATAACGAACGATTAATAAGAAATCTTTAATAATTAAAAATTAATACTTATTATTAGTATTTAATATTTAATAGTTATGGGTAATAATTATATTTAACATCTAATATTTCAAAAAAAGTTTAAATGTTTATAGACAAAACTTATAAAATATTGAAATTTTCACAAATTAATTTTAAAAAAAAAATCAATGAACTAGAACTTTTATAAAATATCCAAAATTTCGAAAAACTAGTTAGTTTTTTTTTCTTTTTTTCCTTTTTTTTCTTATGATAATTGAACCTTAAAATCGAAATGAATATTTAGATGACTTAACCAACGTGATTTATTGATTATTGAAATTGGTTAAATGATTCCTATAAGAAATAATATTATGTATAGTGCTGAAAACAATTGAAATATAAGATGTAATCACATTAGTAAGTACCAATCGGATAACATGAAAAACTTAATCGTTTGGCGCGCCAGCTTGAAAATTTTGGCGGCCATCCCTTATATTTCACGAAGCTTTCCTGAACCCTAAATCTGGCCGCCACAATTTCGTACCCAAATTTCACTAGGGTTCCGTCCTCCTTCCCTTATCTCCCTTCAATCCTTTCGCCGGCCCTATTTTCGTCCCTCCTCAGTCATGCTCGTCCTTTGCTATCTCCTATACCCCATCGTTCCCTATCTTTCTCCTCTGTGGTATAGTTGCTCCACTTTCCAGATCTAGATCCAAGCCTTCATCTGCGTCCGCTGTTAGCTGTAGTAGATGCTAGAGTCTCACCGGTGTAGATGATAGAGTCTCACCAATGTAGATGCCATAGACGCAAGTGAGAATAAGGGAAGCCGACATGCCAGTGCCATAGACGCAAGCAGATGCCGCCGTATGTATACCTTTTCTCAAGTTATTATGGTCCTCCCCCTTTTTTGTCTTTATTTTTACTGGAAGAATCTGAGAAGCCGACACGCTAAATTATGTATGTTGGAATGGTAATTTCATTTCCAGTATGGTAACATGGAAAGAGCAATCCAAGATTCAGTTGGGTTTATGCTGCTTTTTGCCTTTGAAATCGTTTCTCTTTAGATTTTCCGATAATCAATCAATGGGCATTTAAACAAATTTGACTTTTCTACACAGCGATGACGAGCTCACAACATGTAAGAAAATCCAACTACGGATCTTTCGTGAAATATTTTTGTTACGCTTTGCTTTTGAGCTGTAGATTTTCATATTTTGATCAGGTTGCGTCTTATGCTATGTTCCTCTTTTTGTATGTTGTTTTCCTGGTAGAACTGTATTCATTTCTTACTCCATCCATGGAAAAAAAATCGATCTAAAAGGAACCTATCTTGCAGATCTACTTAAGTAGAATGAAATCTATAGTCTGGAAGATTATTTGCGTAAAAAAAAGAGAATAAGGGATATTTTCTGCTTTTGTTAGAAATCAGGAATTTTATTTTGTTTACAGTCAGATCATGCGACATTTTTGTTGAATGTGGTCAGTTTTTCTCAGTTAGCACTAATTTGCCCATCTGAACTGAAGTGGTTGATCCTGTATTGATGTTTGAATTGTGGCGTGCATGATAATTAGTGTTAGGTGACTGTTGACTACAAACTGAAATTCTTGATGGTTGATTTGTGAATGTGCGGTAAATTTGCTGAGCTATAGATCAACTATTAGAACAACCTGAAGGCTTGCACTTTTGTCCTCTATATACTGTCATTTCTCCCATATTACAATAAATGAATTAAACTAGTGTTGCACAAATACAAAACTTACAGAAAAATAAAAATACCAAAAAGATGGGTGCCAGAAAACAGAACAAAAATTCTACTCGATAAGGTAACAATGCCTATGCACAGAAATGTGCACTCAAACAGTCAGTAAATTTAGATCTAACTATTGTGATGGTTTGGTTATCGCATTCGCTGCTTTGGTTGGCTTATGTTTCTTCTTGGTATAGGTATATGGTTTGTGTCTGTGGGTTTTCAGATTTTTTTTTTTACTCTGTGATCTGCGAGATCTAGTGTGTCGCCTTAGTGCTACTAGGGTGTATTGTATGGTTTCTTTGGTTATTAGTTAGTCTTGGTCGTTGTTTAAATGTGGTTTTTTTCTGGATCTGGCATTGATGCATAAACAGTGATGACAACAAGATCCAAAATGGCAAAAAGGTGTTCTTAATATGCGATTTACAGTTCTAGTTACAGTAGGATGAACTCAAGGAAATTTAGCATTGAGATTCTAATGCGTAAAAATATGTGCATAATTCAGGAACTGATATTTATTTCCAATTTGTCCATCCTTGTTTGGTATTTGAATTGCAAACCATTGAAAAGCTTAAAATGTGTGTATTATTCATGTCCCTTTTATATTGTGCAGGTGGTGTGTCTTGTGGTGGTGGGGATGTTGAGGAAGTGCAAAGATGAAGCAAGCTGATAGTTGAAGCAGAGTTTTTGGATGGTAATGATTTGTAATTATTATTTGTAATGAAGAATTGATATATTACTGTGATGATGTATGATTCATTAGTTTTGTATTTCGAATATAAAGTTGTAATGTTTTTTGTATGAATGGATCCGTTGCCTTGAATTTATATCAATTTGTTTTCTGTTTATTCAGCTTTTGTTGCATTTGCAAATTTTTTTTTTAAAACCCAAATTTCAATCACAACGGTGCATAACAGTTGTAGTAGATTTTATTACAATGGTGCATAACTGTTGTAATAAAGTTTATTACAACGGTGGAAAAAAGTTGTAAAATATACATATTACAACGGTGTTGCAACAGTGCAAAAAAGTTGTAAAAGATATTAGTCTATTACAACTTCTTAATACGCGACGGTTTGCCCACCGTTGTAAAATGTATATTACAACGGTGTTCCACCGTTGTAATAGGGTCATTTTGTTGTAAGAACGTTATATAATCACTGGGGTCCATAGTCAAGTCTAACGCACAATCAATTCATATAACGTCATATGAATATAAATACAGTAACAATCATATTAACCACCACCAATAAAGCAATAAAGCAATTTTACAAATAAATATGTAAATAAATAGTCAATACTATTATAGGTACAATAGTATAGCTATAAGCGTGAGTTAAACTCACATCAATTCCAATAGATGATTTCACGCTATTTTATCTAACTTCAAACTGACGTTTGAAATAAGATAAAATTTTAAACTCCTCAGAATGATTCCAATCCAATTCAGACCCGTAGCATTTTCCGCCACGATCCCAACACAACTGACCATTCGTCAATCTGATATTGTACGAAGCGGTTATTGCGTTTACTAGTTAAAACAAGATTTAAATATAATAACTTAATTATTTAATCAAACCAAATTAACCCTCACCCTTTTCGCATGTGACCCGCTTCCTTCAACTTCCCAGTTATTTGAAAATCTGCTCCTCTCTTCATTGATACCCATCCCTCCTTGACCGTGCCTTTAACCTTCCCCCAACCACCATCTCGATCACCAAACGCCATCAACTCCATTACCAAAGTACCCAGAACCCTCCCCTCCACCCAAACATCACCCCGAAGCCCAACTCGAGCCCCATGAAAAATTCCGATCTGCTGCTCCCGAAAACATCCATGCACGTCGCTTTTCACCACTAAGTATCGAAGCACCCTCCGCTGCCGCCATTCATTGCGCCTTTCTCCCTCAAACCCGACCTTAGTTCAACCTTCAGCGCCCCTTGGATGGATCCGACCTGCTTCATCATTTCGAACCCATACTATCGCATTTCTCCATAGGTGATCGGAGTCCTCCAACTTGTGACCAAAACATCTGCCTCCTCACCAGAAACACCATGCACACCTCACTCCGACCAGTCTCCATCCACGTTGATGCCAATACCCAAACCTAGCGAGGCTGCCTGAAAATGTGGAACTCCCCCAACTCGTGCGCACCTTATTCAAAGCATACTGTTGTGAAGCTTCTACGAATACGAATTCAAGGAATCTAACTTAGTTCGATTTCATCAAATATTTCATTCTATATAATTGTTTGAAGTATTTGAGTGGCGGCTTGATATTTGCGTTATAGGAGATGAAAAGAGTGATTTAGGTTGTAAGGAGATGTTGATAAAAGTTATTTCATAGGCATTTGATTTAGATATTTTTATTATAATATTCATTTATATTCACACATATTCTCATCGAACATTTAACGCCTGCCCGACTTCATAACAAACCCGAATGCCATGAAATTTGACACTCTGCTACACTGTAATATTTCAGACTCGATTAAACAGATTTCGTCGAATTCCGAGAGTGTTTGCAAAAACACTATTTTCACGTGTAGATAAAATTGAATTAATATTTAATCGATTTTCAAACACTTCGATTCCCCAATAATAAATTAATATTATTGTTCTATTCAAACAGAACTTTTCATAAGCTACATAATCAATTTAATTTAAATTCCAGATTCGATTTAGTTATATAAAATAACTCGTATTTTCTTAATTCAAGTTGTTAAAATTATTATTTAATCGCATTCATATTTAAATAATTAAATATTCTGGTACAAAAAATCTGGATCATTACATTCTCCCCCCTTAAAAGGATTTCATCTTGAAATCACAAGCTAAGACGAATGTAAATAAATCCACTAACTTTACTTCAAAAATTTATTTCCAAAATCTTGTTAAAATTTTCTAACGCCCGAAATATACGAAAAATTTCGCCAGCACCTCCTTTGTACGGCTCGATTCGAAAAATCTCAAATGCCTCGCCGGGTCTCACTCAATCCAAAAAGAAAACAAAAGCCAAGCTACTACCCATATCTGGGTCATAAAATCCATCAACCCCAATCAGTAACATAAATGTGTACCTATTTGTCAGGCAAACGAATCCCTATTTATGAAATCAAAAAGTGACTAGCGTCATTTGATTCCATAAACCTGTATATACTTACATAACCCAAAAGAGAGTTAAGCAAATAGACAAGTACATGATAACTCCAACATACGCATAAACAACATAGAAATCTTATGCAATAACCAATATGATGCAACTGGTAATAATGGTGCAAATCCATAAGCAACGATCACACAGTATCATATCACTAACAATCATAACTTGAGGTTAATTCAGGTTTTGAAACCCCATCACCGCACAAGGATGATAAACAATCCATTAAGCATCTCCTTATGCTCAACAGCCTCAGGTTATCTCTTAACCAATCATCCATGCTACCTCAAACAATTCAAAGATTCAATTATAAATTCGCCACAAGTCAATAACATAGCATGAATCATTTTTAAAACACATACGATATACATAAGCCATTCGTACACAATATCGAATTCAATCGCTTATTCAATTACATAATTTTAATTCCAGACTAGTATCGTTCACTCGATCACTCTATTGCGGACTCGGAACTGGTTTCTTGATTAGAAACTGCCATTCTCCTTATATAGCTATATACTACGACAAAGAATTACAGAATCTAATTGAAAATCCTATACCTCACTTTGTCGTCAAGAATCGGGTGAAAAATACTAACTCTGATTGGTGTTAGCTACCACAAAATCATGCACTCAAATCTGGATCAATTCACAAAACGAATAAAACAACCTATGTAAATCTTAAGTATTCACTCAATTGGTTGATAAACATTCCAATTATGTTATTCCTCTTTGTTCAATACTTAGTATATAATTCTATACTAATATCATTTGTGAATCATTCCAAACCACTTTACTTCTGAACAATTTCTATAATCAATACAATTATATTTCTATAGTTCTCTTCCTTATCAAAATTCTCATTATAAACGTAATCGATTTCATATAAGTTTATAATTCATTTAGTACATTATATTCAAATTTCAACATATTCTGTTAATGGCTAAGTGTATAAACATTCACTTGCACATTTTAACATAAATTAACAGACACAACAACCCAAAACAGGTTTAACTTATCACTTCTCAAATTTATTATCTTAAACCTTCGATTTCATTAATATTTTAGTTCTTAATCGCGAACTACCAAACAAGGATTTTTCTGAAAATTTGATTTACCCATAACTCAAAATCTACAAGTTGAAATCTAAAATTTTCTATTCCATTAGAAAATAAAAATCCAATAGATCTGGATAATTCTTGTTCCAAAGAATTCAGACTTATATTGGATCTTATACAATCATTTAAACTTCAATTTAGAAAATCACGAACTATCGCTTCGCGATGAGCTCATTTTAATTAAAATCAATTTAATTAGTTCAACTTCGTTAAGTTTATAAATTATAAACCTATTAACTTATATTCTCACATAAACTATCTAAACGTTCAAATTCAACTTGGAAATATCGACTATCCAAAATCATCGAACATTCCATTCCACTAATAGATGAAATCTACCAAACATCAAATCAGCTTAGATGCAAAATCATATAACTCTAATATGTAAACGAATTGCATCCCTATATAACTTAGTTGAAAACTTCAGAATTGAACTTCTGAATTTTATACTTCAAACACTCTGGATTCAAACCGAAATATATTCAAATCCAAACTATTACCCATGGCAGCTAGTTCTTACTTAGAAACTCGAAAATGAACCTAGATGATGCTGCAGTCATCATCAACATTATTTCCCAGCGTCTCGAGTAAGATCAACGCTTTTCTAATCTTCCGAAATCATTTAAAAAAACTTCCTATATAATGCCAATATTCCTTTTGAGCTTTGAAAATCATTTTCAAACTTACCGGAATTTCAAATCATCACTTTCCAACCAAAATCCAATTCATACTCATAAACATCGTTTATAACTACACTTTCATATTTATTGTTTAAATTCATTTTAAACAATTCACATTCAGATAGAATATTTACCCAACATCATTATCGAATGCCTTATAGTCAAATCATGAAACTGAATTCACAAGGTGTTCGTTTCCAATGTTCCCAAATTATAAATCTACCTATCCCATGCAAGCAAATAAATAAGATTACCCTTATCCAAACACAGTAGTCAATACCCATAAATTGGTCAGGTATAACTACGAATCAGCCAATAATAGTCAACGCTCCTAAGTGAGCATGACCAATCAAACAATGAATGATAATAGTTTAATATCATCATTCCTAACAAACAAATCATTCATATAACTAATTCAGTTATGAAATCATTCTTTTTATATATATATAAAATATATAAATTATTGGTAACGTATTTCATTTACCAAATTCGGAAACAATATCGAACCAAATGACTTGTTCAAATGCTTCGGAATCTTTATCAAAACGATGATCAGTCAATTGATTCGAATTCAAAATTTAGACTTATAAATCAAACCACCTAATACAAAATATTTTGTATTCACTGACAAGTATGCACTCATATATATAATATATATACTCTCAGAACTCAATCTAGGGTGTTACTAACCCTATCTATTGTGAGCTGAAACCCCATACAAGCCGAGGTGTTCGCTAAACCTAGGCTCTGATACCAAATGTAACAACCCGACTTTTCAGCTCTCGAAAATCAACACTAATACATCCTCTGTATTCATGTATCACAAATTAAGTGCCAGAAAGTCTAATAGTTAAGGGAAAAGAAAGGAGATAAAAGAATAGAAGAAAGAAGATACAGAACAAAATCTCACAACGGAATGAATAATCTATAATAATAAAAGTGCTCTTTACAAAAAAGTGGAAAATTTTAATAAATACATAAATCAGAGTACACAATGAATCAGCCCGAACAGTTATAACAACCCATCCTTACAATTGCTGATTCATATAATAACATACGGAGTGGAATAAATAAAAGAATACGAGTATATGTCTCGTCACCAACTCCTCTTATGAAGCTCCAAAGCAATCCAAATCTGATCTGTAAATAAACTCGGTCTAACCCGAGCATTATCGCAAAATAACACCCAGATCAGGCTAGCAACCGCGTGAGATAACTCAACATTTAAGTAACACATATCAATACAATCTGAGGTCGTACGCATGTCCGTAAAGGTTATCCCTTCAATAACATCCAACCACTTATTAGGATAAGTATAATTGTATAATAGATAATGTCTAAGGTGTAGAATATAAATAAATTCACATAGAAGGAATGGTTACATTGGTTACATTCGAAAACTATTAAATGTACAAACAAAACCGATAAGGCACCTTCGCATATAGGATTTTCCGAGGAGGTCTCTCTGAATCAAGCTGGTTCTGAAATCCATGCACATGGATCAAAAGTTACCGAGCGTTGCATATCTCTAGATAACATATACCCAAGGCAAGCATGACTGGCCCACACACGAAAACACTGGTGTGAACCACGTGAAACCAAATATATCCAACTCCCCGCGCGCAACATCTATAAGCATACTCTAGATATGAAATCAATATATCCTATCCTGGGTTAGCAAAACACCAGATCATGCATCCTACTCTGTCTTTAGCCATATCCGATGTCAAGGTTTCGTTCAGCATCTTCGCACGAGTCTTCATTACTCGAACAGAACAAGAATTCCTAGATGGAATCCTACAGCTCAATAGATCTTGGAATCACACATATATTCCTTCATAGATCTCGGAATCACACATGGATTCCAGTACATCACTAGATCTTGGAATCACACATAGATTCCTTCACAGATCTTAGAATCACTATATGTGTTCGAGCATCTCAAAAGATCTCAAATCATCACATAGCCTTCAATTCACAACCGTTTCCAAAACATAGAACCCGTATACTAGTTTTGAACTGGTTTTCGATAAGTAGAACACTTACCATTCCCGGACTCCTCAAAACCAGTCGATAGATTTAAGGTCAAGTTCTATAGTCGATTAACCGACTATAATTCACACAATAGACGATTATACATGGAAAACAACCTCGCTTAATTTCCATAACAAACGAATAAACATTCAAGGCACTATCAAAATCACGGAGCATGATAAACAATTGAAGCACGGTTAACTCATATAAACGACATCTCATCACTTTCCCATTTACTTAATCTTTCATTAATTAAAATTCCTTTATTAGTAAAACTTCTTTTATCTAATAAAACTTCATTTGTCAAATAAGACTTCGCTTATTAATCAAGAACTCATACTCGATTAATATTCCTTTGTATACCAGTGTATATATTCAGCATATACATATAAAAGGTGTATATGCATATATTCTACTAATTCCCTGTTTGTTTATAGTCCTGACTACTAAAAAGGGTATTATTATACTTATCTCTCTAGTATAAGTATAATTATAATTTATTTTCAAGATTTTCTTTCTGATTTCAATGCTTTAAAACGTATTCATATACTTATCCCTCTGTATAAGTATGATCATAATTTATTTCTAAGATCTCTTAAAATATAATCAGAGAGGTTAAAACTACTGTTTAATAAAGAATCTCACCTCTTTTATAAGTTAAACATCTTATTCAACATCTTAATCCTGAAAGATTTCTATACTTTAAAATCCATTATCAAAGATCTAAGTATATTCAGACTCATTAAACCGTATATTCCAGTTTAACTATATTACAGGGGTTTATAAACAAGTGTTGCTAAAACACTGTTCACAACATACCCAAAACAATTCCTTTATAATCATTTTTAAACGTTCATACAAAGATTCAATTATATAAACTTCATCGATACAATCTGAGTGGGTTAAAGACGAATGTAAATAACACATTGTCACGGTAAACCCAAAACAATTCCTATATGTATTTACGTTTTTAAAATATTCCTTTAAAGGTGTAAATATCAATAAATATTCAAAATGGTGAAATACTAGTGATTTTTAAACCATTGATTATAACAGATGTGTTATAATCCACAAATCGTTTCCAAATATTATAAAACAGACTTAGTTTATTTCGAAATATATATAAAGTAAAATAGCATTAAAATAGGTTTAAAATAAAAAGAGTTTAAAATGTATATATAATAAATTAGCTTAAAAATATGTTTAAAATAAAAAGGGTTTAAAAGACCGCTTTATAATTGTAACCATTTAATTCCACTATCCCAATTCATGTTCCAATTCGTATAATTTCCCAATTAAGCCCGGTTATGCTAAACACACCAAACTGTGTGAAATAAACAAACTCAATATATTATATAAAACAATATATATTCACTTCACCACAATTCCACATATAACAACGTTATATAATCAATGAGGTCCATAGTCAGGTCTATCGCAAAATCAATTCATATAACATCATATGAATATAAATACAGTAACAATCATATTGACCACCACCAATAAAGCAATAAATCACCCAAACAATCAATGTACATATAAATATGTAAGTAGTAAATTCTATTATATGGTACAATAGTATAGGAATAAGCATGAGTTAAACTCACCATCCATTCCAATAGTTGATTTCACGCTATTTTATCTAACTTCAAACTGACGTTTGAATTTAGATAAAATTCCAAACTCCTTAGAATGATTCCAATCCACTTCAAGCACGTAGCATTTTCCGTTATGATCCCAATGCAACTAACCGTTCGTCAATCTGATATCGTATGAAGCGGTTATCACATGTACTAGTTAAAACAAGATTTATGTATAATAACTTAATTATTTAATTAACCCAAATTAACCTCACCCTATTCGCATGTGACCCGCTTCCTTCATCTTCCTATTGATTTGAAAATCCGCTCCTCTCTTCGTTGATACACATCCTCCCTTGACTGTGCCTTGGACCTTCCCCAGCCACCATCTCGATCACCAAACGTCGTTAATTCCATCACCAAAGAACCCAATACCCTCCCCTCTACCCAAATGTCACCCCGAAGCCCAACTCGAGCCCCATGGAAAATTCCGATCTGCTGCTTTCCAAAACAACCACGCACGTCGCTTTTCACCACCAAGTATCGAAGCACCCACCGCTGCCGTCATTCATTTTTCCTTGCTCCCCCAAACCTATCCATCACCTTAGTTCAACCTTCAGCGCCTCTTGGACGGATCCGACCTGCTCCATCATTTCGAACCCATACTGGCGCATTTCGCAATAGGTGATCGGAGTCCTCCAACTTGTGACCAAAACGTTCGCCTCCTCACCAGAAATACCATGCACACCTCACTCTGACCAGTCTCCATCCACGTTGACGCCAATAGCCAACCCTAGCGAGGCTACCTGAAAATGTCGAACTCCCCCCAACTCGTATGCACCTTATTCGAAGCATACTGGTGAGAAGCTTCTGCGAGTACGAATTCAGGGAATCTAACTTGGTTCGATTTCGATAAGTATTGCATTCTATATAATTGATTGAAGTATTTGAGTGGCGGCTTAATATTTGTGTTACAAGAGATGAAAAGAGTGATTTAGGTTGTAAGGAGATGCTGATAAAAGTTATTTTTATAGGCAATTTGATTTAGATATTTTTATTATAATATTCTATTATATTCACTCGTATTCTCATCGAACATTTAATGCCTGCATGGCTTCATAACAAACCCGAATGCCATGAAATTTGACACTCTGCTACACTACAATATTCCGGACTCGATGAAACAGATTTTGTCGAATTCCGAGACTCTTTGCAAAAACACTATTTTCACGTGTAAATAAAATCAAATCAAATCAATATATAATCGATTTTCAAACACTTCGATTCTTCAACAATAAATTAATATTATTGTTCTATTCAAACAGAACATTTCATAAGCTACAGAATAAATTTAATTTCATATTAAATTCCAAATTCGATTCAGTTATATAAAATAACTCGTATTTTCTTAATTCAAGTTGTTATAATTCTAATTTAATCGCATTCATATTTAAATAAACTAAATATTATAGTACGAAAAATCCAGATCATTACAGGCACATCCATATCCACTGGTGCTATAGCGTCTTATTTTCCCAAGCAAGCGGGTCTATACACGCACATGGTTCCGTCAGAACACGCCATAAGACACCTCTACCCATATGAACCTATTATACTCATCTTAGTAAGCATGCCCTGACCCCTACCTAGTTCGAGGTCCCCCTTTGGATACCATTATGGGTTAATGACTGATACAGGTCCCACACAACAGATGATACAAGCCATCCCTTAGGCTTGCATCCCCACTACTAGGATTTTGATAGGTTATACCTAACAGATTTGCAAGCCCGCATAACCCCAACATATAAAGCAGGTTAAGTTTATTGGGTTTATATACCCCCCCCCCCCCCCGCAGATTTACTTAGCCCCCCATCGATTCAAACAAGCTTACTTAACCCTTACACAATTTGACAGGTTCATGTAACCCCCACAGATTTAAATAGGTTAAGTATTGCAGGTTAACTGGTTATTATCATTTCCCATTCATGCATGTTAATGCACCAGACCTCTCACATTAAGTCGACCACTTGTGGATGCTGGATATGTCGGGCGGTGCCAGGCAGACTTCTACCACAAGTTGGACTTAACCTTGTGTCTTAGCACTGTTACGTGTACATTTATGCACTAGACCTTTCACATAAAATTAACCATTTAGGGATGCTGGATTTACCAAGCAGTTCCGGGCAGAGTTCTACCACAAGTGTAATCTAACCTCGTGTCTAAGTGCGGTAACAGTTTCTATTTATGGTAAATTTAGGCATATTCATTCTTAAGTAATTATTCATGTCCAACGTAGGTTTTTCATGCCCCTACCCTTAAGTCATAAATCATCATGTACGATATGCCCCAAATTAAAGTCTTAATCACGGTATAAGTTATTCCCCCAAATCCCAGTCATGTTTTACAATACAAGTTATGCCCCAATTTATCATTCCCAGCCATTCCCAATTTCGTTCGTTCGCATATTTCAGCGATAGGCCTAGGCTCGAAGGTAGCTTGACTATGAAAATAAAAAGAAAGGGGGAGAGAAGTGAAAAGAAATAGGCATAATAACAAAACAAGCATATGATGACAGAAATAGGCATAATGACAAAATAGGCATATGCTAACAAAAATGGGCATAATAACAGAATAGGCATATGATAACAGAATGGGCATAATGGAGATAGACATGGAAGTAATGAACAGTAGATCAGGTGTACAAGTAATGGTAGAAATGTTTAGTTGTGATTCAGGTTATTAACAGGCATAATTTTAGATCCAAACTTATAAACATGTCAGGATTACTTATTAATTGTTTATATCTACAAGTAGCATAAACTCACAGAGACTGGATCTAAAGAACTGAGAAAAGAGTGCTGACGTTGTAGCAGAGATTCTTTTATACGTATAAGTCGTTGTTGCTAATGAATAAGCTAATTCAATCTGAGTTGGGGCAGCATCTCATTGTCTCCATTATTTTTGATGAATAAAACAATAGAAATGAGGTCCTATATATATCCTACCGTCAACGAATCAGGTCAAGAAACAAGTCCAAGTTCAGGGAATGAATCTGCTCCTTATCTGGTTGGGGTCGACCTCGGGGCCGACCCTAGGGTCGACACCCCCTTGTGTGGGTCGAACCCCAATAGGCGATTTCCTGCGTCTTCCCACTCTTCAATTTTTGATTTATTTTGAACATTTTGGACTGGTTTGTATATATATTTACCTTATATGTATACAAGCTTCAAACCTTAATATCTTCTTCATACGATGTCCATTTTACGCAAACTCGGAGTCTATCTTAAGCAAAATTCCGAGATGAACGCAATGGTACAGTTCATTTTCCTTAATTCCCAATATTTAATTAAGTATTCTTTAGTTTATAATTATAGTGTTGTTTTAAATTATGGGGTGTTACAATAGATCTAGTCTATAAATCGTAGTTGTCATCGTTCTAAATCTGATTAGCACTGCGTAAGCTCTCTTCGAGCCTTTGCTTCGTGCTTGGCAGCATCATCATGTTTTTTTGTTAAGAGACATAGACTATGACAACCACCAAACTCGAATACCATCTTTCCAAAGAGAAAAACACACACTTACCATTGTGCTATAATGTTTTTATGTTAACTTTGCAAAAGGAATGTTACAGAATATTGAGACGACCCCTTTATATTTAACCACTTTAATTTATTCAAGGCTGATTTTTTTTAACCATCTAGGGTCATCTACTCAAGGGCTCACCCCTCAATATATTCACTTCCACGATCAACTCTATACAAATATAAATATATCCATGTATTACAGTAAAGATTTAACTTGTGTATATGAAGATACATAAGTCTTCCTTGCTAAGTTAATCGGAGTTTTATTTTCAAGCAAAGATAATTAATTAGTTTGAAATTTACTAACCACTGCACAACAAAATAGAGTATAACTGTTGATTTCCTAATGCACTTGTCACTTGCAATTATATATATTAAATGTATTATTTTAGGTATCTTGAATTATCAGATAAATATGTTATCTTAAAATGTGTCACTTTGGTCACACTATAAATCTATTACAAAAGATGTTTCAAATTTTCCCTTGTTATAAAACTGACTTATATTTTCCCTTGTTTCAAATTTGCTAAATATAAAGTTTATAGAATTTAACTTGGTAAAACTTGGGTTTCACTCATGGATTTGTACTCTTGCAATTGAAATGCTCATGGAACTAGAATGTCTAACCCAGGATCATGTTGATACAAAAATGGGCATGCACATATTGCCATCTTGTGCATGGGAACACCCCTTTTTGTTTTCATGCACTTAGACTAGCACTCCGTTTTAGAAATAAACATAATAATGCAAGAGGCATTTTAATATCATCTAATTTCTTTTATGAAAATGTAACTAGAATTCAGGTGCATCTCCATACAAAAGAAAACATTCAATAATTTTTTTTACTTCAAAAATCTGTTCTCCTTTAAACCCAATAATTCTTTTGAAAATAAGTCAGTGTTGTTGCTTTTTCCATAGGATTTTAGGTACTTAAAATATAGCTTATATTCTAAGTTTCAAGTATAAATTCTCTTCGTATGAATATATTGTCACACAGGTACTGTTTGTATGGTAATAAAAGCTTGTATCCGACCATGCTTTATCCCGTGCCAATAATTTACTTCAGTGTGTGTATGTATATATATATACATAGAAACATGGTACATTATCCCCTATTTCAGGGAATTTTAGCATGCAAGCTTACCAACATTTTATGCGGTATATACATAAATTTCTATATACATTTTTTCAGCATTCAAAACCATATACTTTTAATTCATTTCATAGTTGATAATCAAAAGAATACAACATTATATTCTTACATTTTAATGCTGATAACACAACATAAACAAAGTCTCAACACTTAAACCAAACAAATAAATACATCGAATATATATATATATATATATATATTTAAATAATACTTTAGCAACTTTAAACAACTTAAACATTTGAATTCTTTTTTCCAAGTAGTTCCTCCAATTTTCATTCACATTATTTTCTCATTTCATGCATTAGCATCTGAAACTGCCTCATTGAAAATGAGACACCACATTGATGTCGTTAAGCAAACAGGGTCAGACTATACGTCTGGAGTGAGCATAAATTATTTCATATAAATAGAAGTCAAAGATTATACTTAGCATTGGTTTACTCTTATGTGTACTTGAACAATTCATACAAGTGATAAAAGTGAGGCTTATGAAAGCATTATTCTCTGCGTTAAGCACCCACGCATAGCAAATCATATTCGTATATTTCTGAAGACATGATGTGACAACCCGGATTCCGACAGACCGAATTTTTCAAATTCTATCCATCGAAACCCGAGTTGGGTGCTCTGGTATCCTGCAGAAAAAGACAGAGATAAAGAAACATGTCAGAACTCGTAAAGCATCTCACAACGAAAGGAAATAAAGTATAATATTCAAATATTGCTTTACCTTATTAACAATACTGCTAAACCAGTATCCAATGCTATACCATCTCTGTCATAAACCTAATCTAGAAGTATGTAATGAGTAGGGGGTCAGAACATAAGTTCTGTGTGAGTGGACTTAGAATAAACTTCTGCATAACCCTACATATACCGTTCAGTTATAATTTCTTGCTTATTAGGTTATTCGCGATATTAGTTCTCTAAGTTATACTCATGTCCCACTAGTAGGTTAACCTAATACAATGTATATGTAGATACCCCCAACTCATCTAATCCTTTCCATGTATATATAGAGTCCCTTGCCGTATGTCGTACGGCCTTCATCATGTAAATCTATACTACTTTAGTGTAGTGCCACCATTCTCGAAATCGTTTGGACTGCCACTCTCGATCTTGCTAGATTTTGTGTATCATTTAGATTTAATCTAAGGTTTACTATTGAGCGCTTCCTAGATTCAACAAGGGTTTACGCTACCCAGGGCCACTGGGGTTTTATGCAACCTATTGAACGCTTCTCGGATTCAGGGTTTACGCGATCTAGGTCCATCTTGGGATTATTCTACCTATCGAACGATGCCCCCAGTCTAGGACACACTACCCAGAGTGATATATGTTCCTAGACTTTCCCCACGTACGTGTCGCGAATCGTTATCGATGTCTAGTTGCACATGTCCTCTATATGTGCGGCCTGAGTTCTGTGGCAAGGCTAATCAAGAAACACAGAACTCGGTCGGGAGCTTTAAGTTATCTGCCGATGCAGATGCTAAGGTCTGTTTTAACTGTGTGTGGCTATGGTCCCACTTGACCCCTCCCTCAACTAATGAAAGGCACCCAAGAAAATCAAGAATGAGAACTGTATGCAGGCCCCCTATGCCCCCACAAACCTATTGGCCAAACCTCACCCATAACTAGATAGCAAGTATATGGTCTTTTGGAGTTCTCCGCCTTTCCGCTACACATGCTCGATTGACTCAAGATGGTAGGTAGACGACGACGTGCTATCACAGGGCTAATCCAGATATCATCGCCTCACGCTGGTCCAACCTAGTCTTTAGGTTGCCTTATATTGCAACCAAAGCATACCCTTGGCTCTTCTAACGCAGACCTTAAACTCTGTGAGCCCATGAGGATGATCTGCAACCTCACAGAGGGATACCAAGAGTACCCTCACGTCCCCTCGAAGCCGCGTGCTTCGTAACCTAGATCGTTGGAGCCTTCTTCATGATTAGCTGGACGTTCGCTCCTTGTCATGTTCTACTTGGCTTTCTTGACTAAGGTTTACTACTTAGTTCTCTTAACTAAGGTTTACTGCTTAGTTCCCTGAATCGTTAGCTTTCTTAACTAAGGTTTACTACTAAGTCCTTTTAACTAAGGTTTACTACTTAGTTCTCTTAATCGTACGTTTTCTTAACTAAGGTTTACAACTTAGTCCTCTTAACTAAGGTTTACTACTTAGTTCTCTTTCTCGTTATTTACTTAGTTATCTTAACTAAGGTTTATTACTTGGTTCTCTTAACCAAGGTTTGATACTTAGTTTCTGTTACTTAGTTCTCTTTAACTAAGGTTTGTTACTTAGTTCCTTTTAACTAAGGTTTACCAATGAATTCAAGCATGACTTAAGTTCTCGTTATCAAATGATAGCGTACGGGTGTTTTCCCACATTTCCAGCTTAGATTAACTTATTTCATGGTATAAGTCGTCCCATCCTTCGAGTCTAGTATTACATCTTAAGTCATATTCATTTCTTATCCCTAGGATAAGTTTATCTATTATTTAATCTTATCATTCCCCACTTTTCCTTGCTTTGATATTGGTTAAGTTTGCCCATGTGTCCCAGTTGACTTAACCCTCAATCATGTATTCAGTTCAACCCACGAACCATGCCAAATTGGTTAAGTGTTCTCTATTAGTTCATGTTGACTTAACCCACCCATATATCATGTCAAATTCGTTAAGTGTTATCTAGCGGTTCATGTTGACTTAACCCACCCATATATCATGTCAAATTGGTTAAGTGTTGTCTAGCAGTTCATGTTGACTTAACCCACCCATATATCCTGTCAAATTGGTTAAGTGTTGTCTAGTATTTCATGTTGACTTAACCTTGCCATACTAGCATGTGTCATTAACATTAATTAATTATTAATGCCCAACCTCTCACATTAGACCTATTGTTGCGATCACTGGATGTGCCGGTTGGTTCCGGGCAGGATTACACCACAACTCAATCTAACCTCGGGTTTCAAGCATGTCATGACTAACTTCTCACATTAGAACCTATTGTTTGTGGTCATTGGATGTGTCGGGCGGTTCCGGGAAGGATTACACTGCAAACTCATTCTAACCTCGAGTTAGCCATGTTTCATGTTTAGCCAATTAACAATTCATGTCTATTCTAGGTGTCATAGGCCAATTATAAATTTACAAGCATGTTCATGTTCATTCTTGATATCAAATGTCAATTATCAATTCACAAGCATGTTCATGTTCCAGTTATGCCATATTGTCAATTTCATGTTATGTATCGAGTTCCATAATTACTTAAAAACATGGTTTGTCCAACATATTCCATTTTTTAATTATGTTTCTAGGATCTTAACGGCATATCCAATTTTCAAGTCTCAAATTCAAGATTTACCCAAAAACTCCTATTTATGTTCATGCTTATAATCCCGTTAATAGGCTGTACCTATTATTCCATTCAATTTATAATTTAAACCCTCAATCCCATAATATTTAAATTTGAAATAAAACGCCTTTTTCCCAATCCTATCCCACATTCAACAATTCCAATTAAATTTACATAATTTCATGTCAACATCATAAATCAGAATTCATGATTATGCGCTATTCACGTTCCCAAATCATATCCAAAGATTCATTATGGACTACGCTCCAAAATTACCAATTAAAAACTATATCACAATGATTTCCCAATATTTGCAATAATAATTGTTATGCTACAAACCCCAAATTACGGATTATATTCCTTGATTTTATAAAATATATTATGCCCAATATTCCCCTACTCCAACCGTACGTATGTATAATAAGATTTTTGTCTAGGTTCGAGATAACCTAGATCCAAAAATAAAAAGGGGATGGAGAATAAAAGAACAATTATTTTAACATGAATCTTGAAATGAATTTATAACTGGGGAATGATGAACGATAATAATACTATTATGCAACAAGTTTATTGTATTCCCACTCACCTTGCTTTTCATCTTCAATTCATGAATTTGATTTGACTTTGATTGATTTCATGCCCCAATTTACAGATCTAATCTTCCTTTGATTTCCTTTCGCGACATAGGTTGCAGATCTGAATCCCTTCTTTTTTCTTGTGTAGTATTTTAGATCTGAATCTCTCTTTTGTTTTATTTGCGGTAGTTGAAATCCTAATTCTCATTCTTTTTAATTTAGGAATAGATTTGTGAAGAGAGAAGATGGATCTAGGATTTGGTAGAGAAGAAGAAATGTTTAGATTCATTGAGGAAGAAGAAGAAGAAGAAAATCTTCTCAAGATCGAGGCAGCATATAGTTACAATGACTTGGTGTGGAGAGAAAGAAAGGCCTAGGGGGGGTTTAAATAGGTTTAGAGTCAAAGAACGATGTCCAGAAACAAGCCCGGATTCATAAAAATGAATCTGCAGCTAAAACGAGGCTTTCCCGACCAAAACAGGTCGACCTCGACCAAATAGGTCGACCTCCCCCTTGGGTGGTCGACCTGTTAATATATATATATATATATATTCCCTTGAGTTGTTTGATTTCTGAAATTTTCGTTGAATCTTGTAAACGTCATTACTCCTTCATACGGAGTCCGGTTTTCGAAAACTTGGACTCTATTCATGCAGAATTTCGAGACGAACGCAATGGTGATGTCCGTTTTACTTAATTCCTGATATTTAAATTAAGTATACTTATTTTATTACCTTCTCTGTTACGTACACTGTCATTGAATTAATCCTTCCTTCTCTTTCATGTATTAATTAATTTTCATTGTACATCACCATTGTTAACCTATCTATGCATATATATACATTTTTAGTTATATTAAAAATGCGGGGTGTTACATTCTCCCACCCTTAAGGAATTTCGTCCCCGAAATTCGATAAGAGCAAAATAGAAAATCCCTCGCAACATCCAATTAGTGTTCAACCAATTGTTGCAACATTGTGCACATGTGCAAAGTGAATTACATCATAGCAAATCATGTATGCCTAATTTGGATCCACCTATATGTATGCAAACTTCAAAACTCTTTTTAAACATGATGCTCACATCCTAAATATACTTGCAGTTCTATATGAATGCAATATTCTTGGAAAAAATCAAAATATTTTTCATCTATGTTTTCCCACACTCTTATAGAATAAGAGCATAGTTCACCCAATTGTCGCATCCAAAACCCTACCATCCATCATTAAATTCGAAATTTAGAAAAATCTAATTTTCCAAATTCGATTTCCTTATGTTACGAAAAGATATAAAACGGAAAAATTCACATCCTTCGTTTTTCCTTTCTAATCGTACTTGGATTTTTATATGACTATTCTATGAAGATTTCCTATTTTCCTATCCAAGCACAACCACATAAGAAAATTTCTTCTCTTTTTCCACTTATCTTGGAAAAAATTCATATTTATTCATCTTTTTCTTAAGATTTCCATTTTCTTTTCCCGTCACATTTGTTGCCTTACTGAATTTATTGTTTCTTATTAGCTAGGCTTTTCTCTTTCTTAGCTTATTTGACTCAATCCAATTACTTAAGTTTATTATTTCAAATAAGCTTTTTTCTGTTTTCAACTCAAACAGCATCCTACATAGCTACTACTATGGGCCAAGAATCTTAGGACTTTGTCATCTCAGACAATTGCGAGTCCACACTACAGGATCTACCCACTTACTTGCCCTTTACTACTTAGTAGCCACTACTAGTCCTTGCTGTGTATTACTAGCCTATCCCTTTTTTTTCTCAAGCAACAAACCTAGGTTTCTCAATGCTTATGCAATTTATGGAAATTTTCCATTAGTTTAATATTATCTAATCCCTGGCTGTAAATTAGCAAGAGAGTAACTCCCTAAATATCAACCCCGAAGACTGAAATCAACATCAGATTGACACTCAGAGAATCACTCAACTCAACCAATCTCTAGTTGGTTCCACTTTTTTAATTCATAGCTTTAAGTTTCTCTCGTTCTATTCTAGACACTAATCCTCACCTACTCCATTCTTTTTAAAACATGGTTTGGCCTCCTTTCTTTTCATTACATTTTTCTTTCAAAAATTAAAAGTGTTAAAACTTTATTTTCTTCTCCAAAACTTGTTTTCGCCAAACCATAAAAACATATCACAATATAAAAATGCAAAACATTTTTTTTTCAAATCACAAAGCTGGAGTAGACAAGGATAGCTATCGGGCTTACATTGTTTCTAATTACAATGTTAATTTAACTACTCGCTATAAGGTGCAGACATCTATTCTATTCCTACAACTTATTTTGTCCAGCCAACAAAATTTCTTCGTAAATCAATAATCAAAATTTATTGGTAACAAAATAGAATTTCAAGACTTCTTTTCATATATGAAAACTAGCAAGCTGTTTATGCTCCATAATATGCACCTTTTTATGAGAGAATTCTTTTAAAACAAGAAATCATTGTTTTACACAATATACCCCACTTTACTTTAAAACCCAACCTGCATTTATCAAAATACGTTTAAGATTAAATCTTGGAAAATACCACAAATCCTTTTACAAATTCAAGTTCTTAAAAGTTTATCATTGGGTTAGACTCAAAGCGGGTCTTCAACTCAACTAGGCTTTCCTAGGCACTTTCAATTCTCTTAACTATATATATTCCTAATCCATTTTCCATATTTCAACCTTTTCTAGTTTCTAAGGTTTCATTTCTAAACCCACTAATCTGAAATACTAATATTTCAGTTTCCATCCTATGGGATACTTTTCTTTCTCTAGCTTCAAGTCATATTGTACACTTTCCCAACCACCTAATGGTTTCCAAATTCCTATGTTCATTCCTTGAGTGTACAAACTAGATATCCCAACTCTTTTCATGTCTAGTGGGCTACTATATGGATTTAGGTTTATATATATAATATATTTATATTTTAGAAAATACAATTATGTTAACTCATTATCTCCCTAAGATCACTAAACCGAAGCTCTGATACCAGATGTGACAACCCGGATTCCGACAGACCGAATTTTTCTAATTCTATCCATCGAAACCCGAGTTGGGTGCTCTGGTATCCTACAGAAAAAGACAAAGATAAAGAAACATGTCAGAACTAGTAAAGCATCTCACAGCGGAAGGAAATAAAGTATAATATTCAAATATTTCTTTACCTTATTAACAATATTGCTAAACCAGTATCCAAAGCTATACCATCTCTGTCATGAACCTAACCTGGAAGTATCTAATGAGGAGGGGGTCAGAACATAAGTTCTGTGTAAGTGGACTTAGAATAAACTTCTGCATAATCCTACATATACCGTTCAGTTATATTTTCTTGCTTATTAGGTTATTCGCGATATTAGTTCTCTAGGCTATACTCATGTCCCACTAGTAGGTGAACCTAATACAACGTATATGTAGATACTCCCAACTCATCTAATCCTTTCCATGTATATATACAGTCCCTTGCCGTATGTCGTACGGGCTTCATCATGTAAATCTATACTACTTTAGTATAGTGCCACAATTCTCGAAATCGTTTGGACTGCCACTCTCGATCTTGCTAGATTCCGTGTATCATCTAGATCTAATCTAAGGTTTACTATCGAGCGCTTCCTAGATTCAACCAGGGTTTACGCTACCCAGGGCCACAGGGTTTACGCGACCTAGGTCCAACTAGGGATTATTCTACCTATCGAACGATGCCCCCTAGTCTAGGACACACTACCCAGAGCGATATATGTTCCTAGACTTTCCCCACGTATGTGTCGTGAATCGTTATCGATGTCTAGTTGCATATGTCCTCTATATGTGCGGCCCGAGTCTCGTGGCAAGGCTAATCAAGAAACACGGAACTCGGTCGGGAGCTTTAAGTTATCTGCCGATGCAGATGCTAAGGTCTATTTTAAGTGTGTGTGGCTATGGTCCCACTTGATCCCTCCCTCAACTAATGAAAGGCACCCAAGAAAATCAAGAATGAGAACTATACGCAGGCCCCCTATGCCCCCACAAACCTGTTGGCCAAACCTCACCCATAACTAGATTGCAAGTATATGGTCTTTTGGACTTCTCTGCCTTTCCGCTTCACGTGCTCGATTGACTCAAGATGGTAGGTAGACAACGACGTGCTATCACAGGGCTAATCTAGATATCGCCGCCTCACGCTGGTATATCCTAGTCTTTAGGTTGCCTTATATTGCTACCAAGGCATACCCTTGGCTCTTCTAACGCAGACCTTAACCTCTGTGAGCCCAGGAGGATCATCTGCAACCTCACAGAGGGATACCAAGAGTACCCTCACGTCCCATCGAAGCCACGTGCTTCGTAACCCAGTTCGTTGGAGCCTTCTTCATGATCAGCTGGACGTTCGCTCCTCCTCGTGTTCTACTTGGCTTTCTTGACTAAGGTTTACTACTTAGTTCTCTTAACTAAGGTTTACTACTTAGTTTCTTGAATTGTTAGCTTTCTTAAATAAGGTTTACTACCTAGTCCTCTTAACTAAGGTTTACTACTTAGTTCTCTTAATCGTTTGTTTTCTTAACTAAGGTTTACAACTTAGTCCTCTTAACTAAGGTTTACTACTTAGTTCTCTTTCTCGTTATTTACTCAGTTCCCTTAACTAAGGTTCACTACTTGGTTCTCTTAACCAAGGTTTGATACTTAGTTTCTGTTACTTAGTTCTCTTTAACTAAGGTTTGTTACTTAGTTCCTTTTAACTAAGGTTTACCAATGAATTCAAGCATGACTTAAGTTCTGTTTATCAAATGATAGCGTACGGGTGTTTTCCCACATTTCCAGCTTTGATTAACTTATTTCATGATATAAGTCGTCCCACCCTTCGAGTCTTGTATTACATCTTAAGTCATATTCATTTCTTATCCCTAGGATAAGTTTATCTATTATTTAATCTTATCATTCCCCACTTTTCCTTGCTTTGATATTAGTTAAGTTTTCCCACATGTCCAAGTTGACTTAACCCCCAATCACGTATTCAATTCAACCCACGTACCATGCCAAATTGGTTAAGTGTTCTCTATCATTTCATGTTGACTTAACCCACCCATATATCATGTCAAATTGGTTAAGTATTATCTAGCGGTTCATGTTGACTTAACCCACCCATATATCATGTCAAATTGTTTAAGTGTTGTCTAGCGGTTCACGTTGACTTAACCCACCCATATATCCTGTCAATTTGCTTAAGTGTTGTCTAGTATTTCATGTTGACTTAACCTTACCATACTAGCATGTGTCATTAGCATTAATTAATTATTAATGCCCAACCTCTCACATTAGACCTATTGTTGCGGTCACTGGATGTGCCGGTTGGTTCCGGGCAGGATTACACCACAACTCAATCTAACCTCGGGTGTCAAGCACCTTATGACTAACTTCTCACATTAGAACCTATTGTTTGCGGTCACTGCACGTTATGACTAACTTCTCACATTAGAACCTATTGTTTGCGATCACTGGATGTGCTAGGCGGTTCTGGGCAGGATTACACCGCAAACTCATTCTAACCTCGAGTTAGCCATGTTTCATGTTTAGCCAATTAACTATTCATGTCTATTCTAGGTGTCGTAGGCCAATTATAAATTTACAAGCACGTTCATGTTCATTCTTGATATCAAATGTCAATTATCAATTCACAAGCATGTTCATGTTCCAGTTATGCCATATTGTCAATTTCATGTTATGTGTCAAGTTCCATAATTACTTAAAAACATGGTTTGTCCAACATATTCCATTTTTTAATTATGTTTCTAGGATCTTAACGGCATATCCAATTTTCAAATCTCAAATTCAAGCTTTACCCAAAAAACCCTATTTATGTTCATGCTTATAATCCCGTTAATAGGCTGCACCTATTATTCCAATTCAATTTATAATTTAAACCCTCAATCCCAAAATATTTAGATTTGAAATAAATCACCTTTTTCCCAATCCTATCCCACATTCAACAATTCCAATTAAATTTACATAATTTCATGTCAACATCATAAATCAGAATTCATGATTATGCGCTATTCACGTTCCCAAATCATATCCAAAGATTCATTATGGACTACGCTCCAAAATTACCAATTACAAACTATATCACAATGATTTCCCAATATTTGCAATAATAATTGTTATGCCACAAACCCCAAATTATGGATTATATTCCACAATTGCATAAAATAGATTATGCCCAATATTCCCCTATTCCAACCATACGTATGTATAATAAGATTTTCGTCTAGGATCGTGATAACCTAGATCCAAAAATAAAAAGGGGAAGGAGAATAAACGAACAATTATTATAACATGAATCTTGAATTGACTTTATAATTGGGGAATGATGAGCGATAATAATACTATTATGCAACAAGTTTATTGTAATCCCACTCACCTTTCTTTTCATCTTCAATTCATGAATTTTATTTGACTTTGATTGATTTCATGCCCCAATTTACAGATCTGATCTTCCTTTGATTTCCTTTCGCGGCGTAGGTTGCGGATCTGAATCCCTTCTCTTTTCTTGCGCGGTATTTTAGATCTGAATCTCTCTTTTGTTTTATTTGTGGTAGTTTAAATCCTAATTCTCATTCTTTTTAATTTAGGAATAGAATTGTGAAGAGAGAAGATGGATCTAGGATTTTGTAGAAAAGAAGAATTGTTTAGATTCATTGAGGAAGAAGAAGAAGAAAATCTTCTCAAGATTGAGGCAGCATATAGTTACAATGACTTGGTATGGAGAGAAAGCAAGGCCTAGGGGGGTTTAAATAGGTTTAGAGTCAAAGAACAATGTCCAGAAACAAGTCTGGATTCATAAAAATGAATCTGCAGCTAAAACGAGGCTTTCTCGACCAAAACAGGTCGACCTCGACCTAATAGGTCGACCTCCCCAAGGGGTAGGTCGACACCTTGGTCAACCTCCCCTTGGGAGGTCGACCTCATGGTCGACCTGTTAATATATATATATATATATATATATATATATATATATATATATATTTCTCTTGAGTTGTTTGATTTCTGAATTTTCGTTGAATCTTGTGAACGTCATAACTCCTTCATACGGAGTCCGATTTTCGAAAACTTGGACTCTATTCCATGCAGAATTCTGAGACGAACGCAATGGTGATGTCCGTTTTACTTAATTCCTGATATTTAAATTATGTATCCTTATTTTATTACCTTCTCCGTTACGTACACTGTCATTGAATTAATCTTTCCTTCTCTTTCATGTATTAATTAATTTTCACTGTACATCACCATTGTTAACCTATCTATGCATATATATACATTTTTAGTTATATTAAAAATGTGGGGTGTTGCACATAGCATAATAAATAGCAAACAATATATTATTGTATCATGTTCACATGCAATCCCTTTAATTGTTTATTCCATGAACAAACCTCTCCTACGCCAACCTCATTTCCTAAACCCAGAGTCATCTTATCTGCTTTGGGTCTTTATAATTCACATTGAACACATATGTACAGACGAGCTAGGACATCAACCCTAATAAACAAGCACACAAAGGACTATAGGGTTTGAACATGCCATGAGCATACTTAACCTCCTATTTTTTGTCAAGTAATTCAATGTAACTCATGTTGACATACACCATCCAGTGACCCTTCTCTCAGTTATGCATTAGGCTTTTCAAGACCCATTCATTATAACACATATCCTAAACATCAAAGTCACATACACTTACTTATCACCTTGGGTCATTCCCATCTTATAAATCCAGACATTCATATTTTCATATTATACATGTATATATGCTAGTTAAACTCAGTCACACACACACACACACACACACACACATATATATATTTGTGTCTACCTCACAGCAACAACTTGGTTATTATTTATAATACCCCCTTAACTTCATTGATATCCAATTTATGCTTACCAAAAAATCCTTTTATATACATTTATAAATTTGTTTTCTTAGCTATTATTGTGAACATATGATTATAAGTGTTTAGGGTGCTTCTTAGACCCTGATTTTCCATACTTAAACTTTTCACATAGATATGTGAATATAGTTTGGCTCAGAAATTTTATAGTGAAAGTGGATCAACATATGATCTTTGCACCACCATCACTCTCATAAGGAAATAAACATAAGCATGTAACCTTTTTGTTTATGCTGCCTATATCCCTTCATTTAAATCCTACCTCACAGTAAGATTTTTACTCAAATTTGCAATTATATATTTTCAGATCTAGCTAAGCACTTATTCATAAAAATAATTAACACCCATAACATGCAATATCATGAACATATTAATCGATATTTTATCTTGCATTCACACATAACTCATTATTATGTAACAAAATATCAATATATATATATATATATATATATATATATATGTGTGTACATATTCAAAGAGACTAACTTATCTAGGACTTAGTGCTTTGTATAAAATGATGTATAGTTACCGATAGTCTTCTCTTTTTTATCCTTATTTTTTAATCCTTGTTCGGCTTCTTGTTATCCTAGATGTTGTTGCTATCTTCTATTTTTTATTTAACTTTTTGCAAGGAGAAACACTAGCTGCCAAAGCCTACTCTTAAATAATTCACACTATCACTCAATTAGGGTATTGATTGTTAAGTAGTGTCAGTTTATCCTAAGCAAAAAATAGATTTAAGGTACTAATATATCACACACTAATCTAAACAATTTTCTTTAAATTGTCTAAGAGAGATCTTTTCCCAAAAAAGCCATGTTGGCTGGTTTCATTCAGGAAAAGCACCTTTATATATTACCATTTTATCCTACCTCCAGTCATGCTGTTTTTATGATTCTTATTGTTCACGTACTAGAGAGAGATTTACATATACCTTTTAAATTGGGTATGGCCTAAAACATGCAACACAATTTTAGTCTATTATTTATTTCTAGTCATTTTATCAAGCTTTAAAACATCTTGCATTTTAATTCTTTTACACATAATATATATATATATATATCCAAAGGACCTAAATGCACACTTATTATTTTTATTGCACAAACACATTCATTTACTATATTAAATCTAAACACTCATGTTTTCAACATCAATTTATACATAGGTTTTTATTTTCAGAACCTCATTTAAAACAGGCACAGTGTGTGTTACGGCCCGCCCCGCACCAACCGACATTTACTCTAAAAGTGCGTTGTACACATGTCCAGTTAGCACGGGACGGTCGTCAGAAGGAAAGGAAAGAAGGAAATGAACTAACAAGGAACCTGTAGAATGTCTCACAGCGCATAGAACAAAATATAATAACAACATACTTGACATAAAACAGGTGAGACAGTGCATAAGATGAAAACAAACTAAGCATCAAAGCAGCGGAAATCCAAAATATAGCTTATTACAATTTCAAAATACTGTCTCTATAGCAAAAGAAAGATAAGGAAGGTACACTACTAATGCCCAAGTAGTGACCACCAATGACACAGGGAGAATATATGTAGATATCATACGTAGGAGCCTCCTGCTCGTCTCCGAATCAGCTACTCGTGCATCACCAGCCAACCTGTCTCTAGTCTGCTCGTGTGAGCACCCAGAGTAATAAGAAGAGACATAAAACTCTGGGTCAGACAAAAGTCTGGTATGAGCGATAAGCAGCTAAACAGAACAATAACAGGTATACTAAACCATAACTGAACCTGGACCTGCAACCAAAGAGTTAGCACTACATATTGTACAACACTCTTAGGTGCCAATAACATGTGGTGTAAAGATAACGGGGGTGTGGTGTGTGCATGTCATAGTGATGGCAAACAATCAAGCATAGCAACCATCCTCACATCTCTCACTCAGTGCGTAAAGCATACGATATTCACCACTTCGATCACCCAATATACTTTGCTATGATCACTTTGCCCCATGAAGTCACAATGACTTCACTGCACTGATCCATAGCAACTAATCCTTCGCTATGTCCACTCTGCCACATGGAGTCGCAATGACCCCACTGCACTGGCTCATAGCCTTACTAATTTTTTACTATGTCCACTCTGCCCCATAGAGTCACAATGACCCCACTGCACTGGCTCATAGTCTTACTACGATCACTTTGCCCCTCGGGTCATAATGACTCTAATGCACTGATACGTAGCCCATCATTCCTTTTCAGTGGTGAATCGAAGTTATGAACGTCGACAACTCCTTAGCACACGTCCCGCAGCAAAGCCCAACCATGAAGTGAACTCATTGGTTCCCAACTGGATCCTGAGCTCTAACTTCCATTTGGACTACCTTTGCATCTCAGGTTATTGGTCATCACCGGATCGGTTCGGATCTCCCCCTAATCATCAGTTCGGTTCGGATCAGAATGCTCCTTCTTCACTGGATCGGATCGGCAGACATCACCCCTGGTGGATCGGGTCGGGTTCTTCAAGTCCAATCACCACGCGTCGTTTCGGTTCGGAGGTGGCCATGCGGGTCGAATCGAAGTGCTGCATGCCACGAGAGGTGCAAGTGGATCGGAGCATCCCCAGTTCATGTTGCCCTCCTCTGATCGGATCGGGGTGTGAAGTACGAGAGCAGATCGGGTACGAGAGCTATTGTGGGGAAGGGCGTTTTAGTGGTTCGGTTCGGGTCCTCCTAACCGATCCGATCCGGTTCGGATGTCTTCCTGCACTTTTTCCAGCGAGCAGTTTACGCCACTCGACGGCGTTTTCGACCATTCCAATTATTCTAATAAATCACAAAGCATACCATACAGTCATAGCAACATGTATAATCAACCACAAACACCAAAACAACCATATGATAGGTTAAAATGGATCAAACATAGCCAAAACCCCATATTTTCCCTTAAGCATATTTAGGTGAAACTAATGATATGATTAGCGAAACTTAACCAAATTAACCCAAATTCATATCAGAGGTCTAAAACATCATTTCGAATTTTATAAATATTTTTCCAGAATTTTATCATGTTTAAATTCGCTAATTAACACTAATTACCCTTAATTAACCATAATTGGGGAGGAACTATGCAAATCACTCACCTTAGCCACAAATAAACCTTAGATCTAAAATGAATTTCGGATTTGGCACAGATACTTATGCTAAACAGCAGCTCTAATCTTGATTTGGTGAAGATCTCCCTTAATTTGATGTTGCTAAGCTTAATCCTTGATTATAAAGTGATTTGGAGGTGATTTAGAGGTTGGAGGTCATTTTTAGGGTTTCTAAGAGGTAAGTGGAGGCTAGAAAACTGAAATAGAATGAAAACTAACTCATTTCAGCCTCCCCTTAACCCTAATCCCGAAATGGGTTATGGGTCCATTTGCTAATCACCTCATTTGGCCCGGTTATGCTGTTTTTCACCTTCCAAACCTTATTTCAGCCCTATCTCCCAAACGGTAAGTCCGTTTTTCGCATGTGACCACTCTACGAGAAGGTAAACCATCAAACGAATCTAATGGAAGTCGTTTCAGGTCAAAACTCCTTTCCAATCAAAAGTTATGGCCGAAACATGATCAGCTAGGGGCAAAACGGTCATTTAAAAATCGACAAAAATCATAAACATGGGAAATGACCTCAATGGTCATTTCCCAAAGTTACATGACCATACGACTTCGTACAAGAAAGAAATAAATGTTCTACGATCCTTCGATGCGTAGAATGTAGGTTGTTACGTTCTTCTCCCCTTAAGAAATTTCGCCCCCGAAATTCCCTAACCAAAACACACAAAGGGTCCTGCATGCCTATCAGCCATAAAACAACAATCAACCATGCAAAACAAGCAAAACAAACTTATCCTAGCATGCGGAATAGTTATATTGCAAATTAAATCTTATCAGGCAAAGAGTTCTGGATACGTCTTCCTAATGCTCTCCTCTGTCTCCCAAGTACAGTCATTCTCGTTCTCGCTCCACTGAACCTTGACTAGCTTCACCGCCTTCCTTCGAAGTTGCTTCGTATCGTTCTCGACAATACGAATTGGCTTGCGGTTCCCAACCGCCTCGGGTTCCACTTCGAAGTCCTCTAACTGATCAGGTGAAATAGTCATATCTGGTTCGTGTACGAACTTCCTTAGTTGGGAAACATGAAATACGTTGTGAACTCCCGCCATATTTTCGGGTAAGCCAACTCTATATGCCAAATTTCCAACTATTTCAAGAACTGGGAATGGGCCAACAAATCTTGGTGCCAATTTGCCTCTCCTGCCAAATCGTATCACGCTCTTCAACGGAGAAATCTTGACAAACACCAAGTCACCAACAGAGAATTTTAAGTCTCTTCTTCTCTTATTAGCATAATTCTTCTGCCTATCTTGGGCAGCCTTCATTCGTTGTTGAATGATCTTAATCTTGTCTGAAGTTTCTCTTACCACATCTGGCCCAAGCATAAACTTTTCACTGGTCTCTATCCAACATGATGGTGAGTTACACGGTCTTCTGTACAAAGCTTCATATGGAGCCATACCGATACTGGATTGGTAGCTATTATTATATGCAAACTCTATTAGATGAAAATGGTCATCCCATGATCCACCAAAATCCAATATACAAGCTCTCAAGAGATCTTCCAATATACGATTCACCCTCTCCGTCTGACCATCGGCCTGAGGATGATATGTGATACCGAGATGTAATTCTGACCCTAAAGCCTCTTGTAAGCTCTTCCAAAACCCACTAGTAAACAACGGGTCTCGGTCACTTACAATGCCTTTAGGTACTCCATGAAATCTCACTACCCACTTCATATACAATTCTGCTAACTTAGCCGCCATTCTGGTCGATTTGACTGGTATAAATCTTGCACTCTTAGTCAATCGATCCACAATTATCCAAATGCTATCATGTCCCGATCTAGTCCTTGGTAAACCATCAATGAAATCCATCGAGACTTGCTCCCATTTCCATTTGGGAAATTCTAATGGTTGCAACAAACCACTAGGCTTCTTTTGCTCGGCTTTAACTAGCTGGCAATTCATGCATTTGGATATAAACTTCCCAACGTCTCTTTTCATCCCTTCCCAGTAGTAAGTCTGTTTCATGTCTCGATACATCTTATCACCACTGGGGTGTATAGTAAGTTTTGAGTGATGACATTCTCTAAGCACTTCATATCTCAAACCATTCATGTTGGGTACAACTAGTCTTCCATTCTTTCTAAGCCATCCATCTCGATCAAGCCCATACAAGTTCATCTCCTCGCCATCAATATTCATTTCTAACTTGGAGATGATTTCCAATAGATTAATATCGTCCCTCTGACTGGAACCAATCCGCTCGATCAAAGTGGGTCTGATCGTCAAACTTGCTAACATCTCTGGATCCAATTCACACTTTGGTCTGAAATCATACCCTGCGATATACTCCAGTTGCTTCCATTCTAGAAACATAGCCCCTAAATTGGCATGTCTCCTACTCAAGGCATCAGCTACCGCATTGCCCTTCCCAGATGTATATGCGATATCAAAATCATACGAAGCCAAGAACTCTAACCATCTCTGCTGGCGGAGATTCAGATCTTTCTGAGAGAAGAGATACTTTAACGATTTATGATCGGTAAACAGCTCAAATCTCTCTCCCAAGAGATAATGTCTCCACATCTTCAGCGCAAACACGATCGCTGCTAGTTCCAAATCATGGGTAGGGTACTTTTTCTCATGTGGCTTTAGTTGTCGACTAGCATAAGCTATAACCCTACCTCCTTGCATCAATACAACACCTAGTCCAGTACCACAAGCATCCGTGTATACCGTCATTTCTTCATTCCCTTTAGGAATGACTAGCACTGGCGCACGCGTCAACTTTTCTTTTAGACTCTTGAATGCATTCTCACACACTCCGTCCCGGACGAAGGCTTGATTCTTCTTAGTCAACTGAGTCAACGGTGCCGCTATCTTGGAGAAGTCCTGGATAAACTTACGATAATACCCAGCTAACCCCAAGAAGCTTCTTACGTCTGTTGCATTATTGGGCGTAGACCAATCCTGTACCGTAGCCACCTTCGCAGGATCCACGGCAATACCATTCTCTGAAACAACATGGCCCAAGATTCTCACTTCCCTCCTCCAGAAGTGACACTTAGAGAATTTCGCTTTTAATTGGCGTTTCCTCAACACCTCCATCACTATCCTCAAGTGTCCCTTATGTTCCTCCCCTGTACTCGAGTAAACAAGGATGTCGTCTATGAACACAAGAACAAACTTATTCAACTGATCTCTGAATACTCGATTCATAAGATCCACAAAGTATGCTGGTGAATTGGTCAACCCAAATGGCATGACCAACCACTCATAGAATCCAGACGGTGTCCTAAATGCCATTTTCGGAACACTCTCATCCGCTACTCGGAGCTGATGAAATCCTGTCGCGAGGTCCAACTGGGAGAACACTCTTGCTCCTTCCAGTTAATCAAACAAATCATCTATCCGCGGTAGAGGATACTTATTCTTCCTCGTCACCTTATTCAACTCGCGATAGTCCACACACAAATGAAGGGAACCATCTGCCTTAGTGGCAAACATAACTGGTGCTCCCCACTCAGAGACACTTCTTCTAATAAATCCCTTCTTCAAAAGATCACTTACTTGCACCCCGAGCTCTCGCTGCTCCCTTGGTTCCATACGACGAAGTGGCATTACTATAGGTCTGGCATCTTTCACTAAATCAATACGGAACTCAATCTCTCGGTGTGGTGGAAGTCCGTTCACCTCCTCGAAGACGTCCGGATACTGGCCAACCACGGGCACATCTGACAACTCATCATGCGGGATGTCGAGGGAATTTATAAAACTAGTCATTACCCCATCACTAGGTAGACTACCAAACACTACCCTCCGCCCATCATCCGCCCTAACTGTCACCAAAAAGACCTCACAGTCTACCACCACCCCGTATCTTTGGAGCCAATCGACCCCCAATATAATGCCATACCCAGTAAAGCCCAAAACAAAGCAATCACAAACAAACATACATCCATGATTCGATAAGACCAAATTTCGGCAAATCATATTAAGGTTAGTCGAACCACCAATCGGGTTCGTCACAACCAACGGTCTATCGACTATCTCGGGTTCCAGTCCCAACCTATCCACCAGGTCACCAGATATGAAGGAACGGGAAGCCCCAGTATCGAACAAAACTCGAACTGGTACATCATAAATAGAAAGCATACCTTGAATGACGACATTCTTTCCTTTCTCCGCCGCAGTTGGGGCATTCGATGAAGAAGGAACAGCATCAATAGCATATGCATTCACAATCTGCTTCTCTTTAAGAGGTTGTGGACACTTATCCTTATGATGTCCCACTTGGCCACAGTTGTAGCACTTCCTATCCACTTGCTTGGCCCGACATTCTTTAGCATAATGGCCCTTCTTACCACAGCTGAAGCACTCAACATCTTTCTTGCTCTTTTTCTGGCCATCCTTAGATTGGTTTTGTTTCCTCTTATTCTGAGAGTTATTCTTGCCTCCGTCGCCCGCTTGCGGTTTCAGCCCTTCTGCAGATGCAGCCTCAGTCTTTGGCTTAGGGTAAAGACTCTCTGATCTCAAAGTTTTCCCCACAATCGATTCAAAAGTCTCATCGATGTGGTTGATAAGCCTTTCCCCCAAGTATCCATCCAACCCAGTAATGAACTTCTCATTCTTTTTCTCAGGAGTATCGATAAGGGATAATCCATACTTTGACAAAGTGTCGAATTCAGCAATATATTCTGAGACTGCCCTACCATTCTGCATGAGTTCCAAGAATCTCTTAAACAACACTGACTTTTGGGCAGCTGGAATGAAGTTCTCGCTAAAGCGAGCCTTGAACTGATCCCAAGTAACCTGATCTTCTGGAGTAGCTGTTCTAATGGCATTCCACCAATTCATCGCTCGCCCTTGCAGCTGACGAGATGCTAGCCTTCTCTTCATCGCATCCTCAATACCCAAGTCGTCGAAGATATGATCATAGCTATCCAACCAATCCTGAACATTTGTGGCCGACTCCGTTCCTTGGAACGGCTTCCCACCAAGGTTAGTGTAATCCTTGTACAACTTGGCGAAATCGACCCTAGGCGCTTGCACTACTGGACCACCACCGTTTCCGGGATTGGGAACTGCTCCCTGAACATCCCTAAGCATCTCCCTCATGAAGTTAGTGAACATCGTCCTCATATCAGGAGCATTTCCATTATTGGTCCCTCTACCAGCACCCCTCGTGTCTCGACTCATCGTTCAATCTGTAAAGAGAAAACGATTAACGACCCCATAGTGGTGCTAGTGCAGTACGACTTCATCCTTATACTACTAATAGTATATATATATATAGCTTTTGAAAACCAAAGTAATCAAAAATACGCGCTCTCATATACGTACTATCTCTCCCTAGTGTCTTTCCCTAGGTTAACTACGCAACCTAGAGCTCTGATACCAAATGTGACGGCCCGCCCCGCACCAACCGACATTTACTCCAAAAGTGTGTTGTACACATGTCCAGTTAGCACGGGACGGTCGTCAGAAGGAAAGGAAAGAAGGAAATGAACTAACAAGGAACCTGTAGAATGTCTCATAGCGCATAGTACAAAATATAATAACAACATACTTGACATAAAAGAGGTAAGACGGTGCATAAGCTGAAAACAAACTAAGCATCATAGCTGAAAACAAACTAAGCATCATAGCAGCGGAAATCCAAAATACAGCTTATTACAATTTCAAAATACTGTCTCTATAGCAAAAGCAAGATAAGGAAGGTACACTACTAATGCCCAAGTAGTGACCACCAATGACATAGGGAGAATATATGTAGATATCATACGTAGGAGCCTCCTGCTCGTCTCCGAATCAGCTACTCGTGCATCACCAGCCAACCTGTCTCTAGTCTGCTCGTGTGAGCACCCAGAGTAATAAGAAGAGACATAAAACTTTGGGTCAGACAAAAGTCTGGTATGAGCGATAAGCAGCTAAACAGAACAATAACAGGTATACTAAACCATACCTGAACCTGGACCTGCAACCAAAGAGTTAGCACTACATACTGTACAACACTCTAAGGTGCCAATAACATGTGGTGTAAAGATAACGGGGGTGGGGTGTGTGCATGTCATAGTGATGGAAAACAATCAAGCATAGCAACCATCCTCACATCTCTCACTCAGTGCGTAAAGCATACGATATTCACCACTTCGATCACCCAATATACTTTGCTATGATCACTTTTCCCACATGAAGTCACAATGACTTCACTGCACTGATCCATAGCCGCTAATCCTTCGCTATGTCCACTCTGCCCCATGGAGTCGCAATGACCCCACTGCACTGGATCATAGCCTTACTAATCCTTTACTATGTCCACTCTGCCCCATGGAGTCACAATGACCCCACTGCACTGGCTTATAGTCTTACTACGATCAGTTTGCCCCTCGAGTCATAATGACTCTACTGCACTGATACGTAGCCCATCATTCCTTTTCAGTGGTGAATCGAAGTTATGATCGTCGACAACTCCTTAGCACACGTCCTGCAGCAAAGCCCAACCATGAAGTGAACTCATTGGTTCCCAACTGGATCCTGAGCTCTAACTTCCATTTGGACTACCTTTGCATCTCGGGTTATTGGTCATTACCGGATCGGTTCGGATCTCCCCCTAATCATCAGTTCGGTTCGGATCAGAATGCTCCTTCTTCACTGGATCGGATCGGCAGACATCACACCTGGTGGATCAGGTCGGGTTCTTCAAGTCCAATCACCACGCGTCGGTTCGGTTCGGAGGTGGCCATGCGGGTCGGATCGGAGTGCTGCATGCCACGAGAGGTGCAAGTGGATCGGAGCTTCCCCAGTTCATGTTTCCCTCCTCTGATCGGATCGGGGTGTGAAGTGCGAGAGCGGATCGGGTACGAGAGCTATTGTGGGGAAGGGCGTTGTAGTGGTTCGGTTCGGGTCCTCCTAACCGATCCGATCCGGTTCGGATGTCTTCCCGCACTTTTTCCAACGAGCAATTTACGCCACTCGACGGCGTTTTCGACCATTCCAACTATTCTAATCAATCACAAAGCATACCATACAGTCATAGCAACATGTATAATCAATCACAAACACCAAAACAACCATATGATAGGTTAAATTGGATCAAACATAGCCAAAACCCCATATTTTCCCTTAAGCATGTTTAGGTGAAACTAATGATATGATTAGCGAAACTTAACCAAATTAACCCAAATTCATATCAGAGGTCTAAAACATCATTTCGAATTTTATAAATATTTTTCCAGAATTTTATCATGTTCAAATGCACTAATTAACACTAATTACCCTTAATTAACCATAATTTGTGAGGAACTATGCAAATCACTCACCTTAGCCACAAATAAACCTTAGATTTGAAATGAATTTCGGATTTGGCGCGGATACTTATGCTAAACAGCAGCTCTAATCTTGAATTGGTGAAGATCTCCCTTGATTTGATGTTGCTAAGCTTAATCCTTGATTAGAAGGTGATTTGGAGGTGATTTAGAGGTTGGAGGCCATTTTTAGGGTTTCTAAGAGGTAAGTGGAGGCTAGAAAACTGAAATAGAATGAAAACCTAACTCATTTCAGCATCCCCTTAATCCTAATCCCGAAATGGGTTATGAGCCCATTTGCTAATCACCTCATTTGGCCCGGTTAAGCTGTTTTTCACCTTTCAAACCTTATTTCAGCCCTATCTCCCAAACGGTAAGTCCGTTTTTCGCATGTGACCACTCTACGGAAAGGTAAACCATCAAACGAATCTAATGGAAGTGGTTTCAGGTCAAAACTCCTTTCCAATCAAAAGTTATGGCCGAAACAAGATCAGCTAGGGGCAAAACGGTCATTTAAAAATCGACAAAAAGCATAAACATGGGAAATGACCCCAATGGTCGTTTCCCAAAGTTACATGACCATACGACTTCGTATAAGAAAGAAATAATTATTCTATGATCCTTCGATGCATAGAATGCGGGTTGTTACAGTGTGCACCTATGTATCATGCACACTCTAAGCATTATTGCTTATTTTTTCATATATTTATAAGATAATTAATCCTATAGTCAATCATCAGGTAATCCAAGGTCATCACACACCCCTCTTTTTAGAAATTATGTCCCATAATTCTGTCATACTTATATCAAATATCCATTCAAAATCAGTTAGCATCAAAAATTGATTTAAACCATTTCAATCCAATCACATGACCTTCGCACATATGCATAATTTCAAAGCAGGTTCATGGCGTATATTCATTTATCATTAAACATCAAAACCCATGCAACAAACAATTATGGATGACTAGTTTTAATTTTATCTTCTACCTCCCAAGTGCAATCACTAAGATCAAGACTCTATTGCACTTTCACTAATTTAATGACCTTGTTTATTAAAAAATTCCTTCTTGGACACAATGCCTATGGGTTCCTTTTCATACACTAAATTTGGTTTGACTTTTACTTTTATTGGAGAATCAAGTATAGTTCCTTTGTTATGAACCCATCTTCTCAACTTTGATACACGAAACACATCATGTATTCCATTTATCTCTCCATGTAATTTTCAGTTTGTAACAACCCGGAATTTTGGAGTTAATTTTAAAAAAATATTTTAGGAATTTTAATGAATTTTGGATATTTAAAATAATTTATTTTAAATAATAATGACTTAAAATTTATTTCAATCGAAGTTAGAATGAATTTTTTTAATTTAATTATAAAAGGAGTTTAAAATAGCACGGTAGTTTGAAAATTTGATTTTGAACTTTGACTGAATGTACGTGATTCAAAATAAATTGGATTTTAGTAAAACCAAAAATATTTATATCTGTTCAAAAATATCTTTCCAACGAATCTGAAAAATTGAAATTTCATAGCGGGAATAAAATGTTATGGCTGGTTAAATATTCAGAATAGTCGCTATGGAATATACATATATATTTTAATATAATAAATAGCCATTTTGCAAACGACCTCCGTTTTCGACGAAAGCACTTTGGTTGGATCCGGAATGCCAAATTATTGCAAGATTCCAATTTTCATAATTTTTGGAATTAATATGTGGGTGTGGCAAAAGAAAATCTGTTTTGTCAATTTCAGTCAAATTGGATCGACCAGAAAATGGCCATTTTTCAAACGGTCTCCAAATTCGACGAAATTAATTTTGTTAGGACCATATCGCCAAAACATAGCTAGATTTATTTTTCGAAATTTTTTGGAGTTCGTATGTGGCCGCGGTAAATTTAAATGTACGATCAAATTAAATAAATAAATGATTTATATTTTAATTTAAAGAAAACAGACTGAGAACAATCGATTGGACTGACGGGACCTAGCCCATTTTGTCCGAAACGGGGGAATTTGGCTAGGGACAACTCTTGTTGGCTGAATTTGGAGCTATTGAGAATCAATGGGTTTATTTGCAAATTTGAAATTAAATAATAATATTATATTATAAATATGGGATTTGTCAAAACCCTAATCTACATGCTACAGACCAGCCGCCACCCTCATGAACCAATGGCCGATATTATATGATTTTAAATCGTTAATTATTTTCAATCCATACAACATTATCTAAATCTCCTAAACCAAAAATCAAAGAGTGAAGTGAGCTTGTCATTTTGGTACGGTAGTGATCGATTTTAGGGACATGGATGGTCTGAATTTCATGCTCAAAGGCACTGTCTTCGAAGTGGATTCCTGGGCGGCATGGAGGTGCGAGAAGCACCTAGTGGTGGGCGAAGGCGGCTTTGATGTGGGGTAACAAAGTGACGTGGTTCGATCGGGGTCTGGGTGGCCGGAGGAGGAGCGCGGTGAAGCTTTTCTGGGCAAGCGTGGGTGTGGTTTCATCTATAAGGGAATTCGATGAGGAAAATAATTTGTGACGACCCGTCCCGTACCAGCCGACATTTCCAATGAAAGTGCGTTGTGCCAATGTCCAACCAGCACGAGACGGTCGTCAAAGAAAGGTAAGAAGAGAATTTGAACTAACAAGGAACCTGTAGAATGTCTCACAGTGCATGGAGTAAAATATAATAATAACATACTTGACATAATACAGGCGAGACAGTGTATAAGCTGAAAACTAAACAATAATCATCATAGCAGCGGAAAATCCAAAATACAGCTTATGTTCCACATCATCATTGTTACAACTTTTTAAATAATGTCTCCAAAGAAAAATAAGAAAGGTACACTACTAATGCCCAAATTAGTGACCAGCAGCGTCACAGGGAGAATATATATATATATATATGTATATGTATATATATCAAACATGGAAGCCTCCTGCTCGTCTCAGGTACAACTACTCGTGCATAATCACCTGACATGTCTCTAGTATGCCCGTTTAAGAGCACCCAGAGTAATAAGAAGAGACATAAAACTCTGGCTCAGACAAAAGTCTGGTGTGAGCGATAAGCAGCAAAACAAAACAATAACAGGTATACTAAAACATACCTAAACCTGGACCTGCAACCAAAGGGTTAGCACAACAAGATGCACAATACTCTAAGGTGACACAAATACATGGTGTGAAAATAACGGGGAGGGGGTGAGCATGTCATAGTGATGTCAAACAATCAAGCATAGCAACCATCCTCACAACTCTCTCTCAGTGTGTAAAGCATACGATGTCCACCACTTTGACCACCCCAAATCCTTTGCTATGATCACTATGCCCCATAAAGTCACAGTGATTCCACTGCACTGATCCATAGCCACTAATCCTTTGCTATGTCCACTCTGCCCCATGGAGTCATGACAACTCCACTGCACTGGCTCATAGCCTTGCTACGATCACTCTGCCCCATGAAGCCATGATGACTTCACTGCACTGATCCGTAGCCAATATCCGTCTCTCAGTGGTGAATCAAAGATATAGAGGTCGATAACCCCTTTACACACGTCTTGCAGCAAAGCCCAACTCATGAAGTAAACCCGTTGATCCCATTTGGATCCTGAGTAATAACCTCCCATTTGGACTTCCTTCGCATCTCGGGTTTTGGTCGAATTTGAGTTGGTCTTCAGAAGAGTCATTGCGTAAACGAAGCTTCAATCTGGATTGGTTCGGCCTCTATATGCGGTCCGATTTGGTTGTCCTTCCCTGGTTCGGTTCGGCTTGCTCCACTTCCTGGCCATCAATCCGGTTCGGTTGGATATATGGGGTCCCCCACGTCACATCGGTTCGGTTCGGCATTCCTGGTCTCAGTTCGGCCCGTCGCCTCTCGTTCTCCAGCTCCTGGCTTGGTCCTCCGATCTGATCCCGCTCCCTAGCTCTAGTCCGATCTGATCCCCACGCCAAGCTTCGGTCCGATCTCAACCCCAACACAACGCAAATGGCCTTCCTTCTTGCCAAGTCTCTTATGCCAAGTCCCGATCCGAATCGAATTCCCTTGCCCGGTTCTCCTATCCGATCTGATCCGAAACCCTGCACATTTTCTGCAACTTTTCCAACAACTGTTTTACGCAATACGACGGCGTTTTCGACCAATCTAACTTTTCTAATTAATCAAAAAGCATACCATACAGTCATAGTAACATGTATAATCATCCACAAACACCAAACACAACAATGTGACAAGTTTAAACGGATCAAACATACTCAAAACCCATGTTTTCCCCTTAATCCCCCTTAATCACGTTTAAGCATACCATTAGCAAAACTTATCCAAATCAGACCAAATTTCTATCAGAGCCCAAAAATAATATTTTAGAATTTTATAAATTTTTACAGATTTTTCTGAGTTATAATTTCGCTAATTATCACTAATCACCCCTAATTAGCCCTAATTAGTGAAAAACAATGCAAATCACTCACCTTGGCCACAAATAAATCTTAGATCTGAAACTATCTCTAATTTAGGTCGAATCTCTATGCAACACAACAGCTCCAACTCTGATTTGGTGCTATTTCTCCTTGATTTGACGTAGATTAGCTTGATCCTTTATTAGAGAGCGATTTGGGATGAAATAGAAGGTGGAGGCCATGACTAGGGTTAGAGAAATGTTTTAGGCGGCTGAAAAATGAAATAAAAATCGTTTTTCTACTATTCTCAGCCTCCCCATAACCCTAATCCCGAAATGGGTTATGGGCCCTCTTGCTAATCACCATAATTAGGCCCGGTTAAGCTGTTTTTCACCTTTCAAACCTTATTCAGCCATATCTCCCAAACGGTGAGTCCGTTTGGCTAATCTGACCACTCTATGGAAAGGTAAACCATCATCTGAATCCAACGAAAGTGGTTTTAGCTCAAAAATTCTTACCAATCAAAAGTTATGGCCAAAACAAGATCAGCTAGGAGCAAAACGGTCATTTAAAAATCAGCAAAAATCGTGAATATGGAAAATGACCTCAATAGTCGTTCCCCAAAGTTACACGACTTCATATGATAATGAAATAAATATTCTACGATCCTCCGATACGTAGAATGCGGGTCGTTACACTATTAACCCAAGGTTAATTAACTAATTAGTGCACTAATGACCCTATTTAATTATCAAATGTTTAAACGATCATAACTCGTTCGATTCTTATCAGAATTCGACGAAACTAATTGCGTTGGAACCATGACAAAGAGCTCTACATTTCAGAACAGGTCAAAACTAAAACAGGAGCAACTGGAAATTTTGATTAAATTAAACGGCTTTGTTTAATTTAATTAAAATCATCGTATTCAACAATTTAAACCGATCAAGGTGAGAAATTCTACTTTTTTATATATTATTAAAATTAATTAATCATAATTGTGGTATTACCCATACACTGTAATATTCTATTGATTGCCATATGTGATTTGATCTGGAATTGATATGGTTATGTAGATCTATAGATTTGATGATTGTTGTGTAAAACAAATTAGAATTGTTAAATTGTAATTGTCATTTATGGCAAATTAGAATTGTTAAATTATAATTGTCATTTTTGACTATTTAGAATTGTTAAATTATAATTGTCATTTTTGACAAAATAGAATAGTTGAATTATAATTGTCATTTTTTTCAAAATAGTTTAGTTGAAACAAAATATTCATTTTTGTCAAGATAGTTTAATTGAAACAAAAATGAACATTTTTGTCAAGATAGTTTAGTTGAAACCAAATATTCATTTTTGTCAAAATAGTTTAGTTGAAACAAAATATTCATTTTTGTCAAGATAGTTTAGTTGAAACAAAATATTCATTTTTGTCAAAATATAGTAGTTGAAAAAAAATGAACAATTTTGTCAAGATAGTTTTGTTGAAACAAAATATTCATTTTTGTCAAGATAGTTTAGTTGAAACAAAATATTCATTTTTGTCAAAATAGTTTAGTTGAAACAAAAATGTACATTTTGTCAAAATAGATTAGTTGAAACAAAAATGTACATTTTGTCAAAATATGATGGTTGAAAACAAAACAAAAATTACATTTTTGTTAAATAGATTTGAGTTAAACAAAAATAACATTTTTGGTTAAATAGATTGTGTTTGAGCAAAAATATTAATTTTGTTGAAATAGAATTGTCAACAAAATGAATGAATCACTTTTTAATCATTTTGTTGAAATATAATTGTCAACAAAAATGGAAATATCTTTTTAGTCATTTTGTTGAGATAGAATTGTCAACAAAAATGGAAATATCTTTTTAATCATTTTGTTGAAATAGAATTGTCAACAAAATGAACGAATCACTTTTTAATCATTTTGTTGAAATAGAATTGTCAATAAAAATGGAAATATCTTTTTAATCATTTTGTTGAAATAGAATTGTCAACAAAAATGGAAATATCTTTTAGATCATTTTATTGAAATAGAATTGTCAACAAAATGAATGAATCACTTTAAAATCATTTTGTTGTAATAGAATTGTCAACAAAAATGAATGTATCACTTTTATGCATTTTGTTAAATAGAATTTGTATGCAAATTAAAGAATCATTTTTATTGGCAAAACGTACATTAGAATTTGTATGCAAGTTGAAGAATCATTTTTATTGTCAAAATGTAACACCCCACCTCCGCTAGGATCACTCCTTAGAATGTACTAGCTTTGGAGGGGCGTTATTGTGAAGGTAAACATGCACACAGATATCGCAAGACAGAATATATGAAAATAAATACAAGTAAAGCAGCGGTAGCAGATAAAAACCCATCATCATCATTTCAGAAAACCAACATAGTCAAGTACATAATATCAAAATGTCATGATCCAAAATACAACATGAGTCTAGATACGTGATAACAAAATACATGGTAAAACATCAGTACTAATCCCCAGAAATAAAAGATAAGCCACAGCTAGCTCAGATCCATACATGAGCTATCCAACAAGCAAGTCAAAGATCCACTAAGCAGATGTAGCCCCTCCCTGAGAACCTGTGGGGGGGGGGGGGAAACGGAAGAAAAGAAGCGAAAGAAAACAGGTCAGTCAAAAAGACTGGTAAGCCCTACTACGATCAATCTATAAACTAATAAAGTTAACAGTATGATGGAAACTGAGATGAGCATACTGGCAATAGATAAAGGTGACATCACATAGATGAGATTAAGTTTTTGCACCACAATGTACTAGCAAACCCACAAAACAGATCTTGATCCCTTAGCCCAAACTTTGGCCCAATAACTTGAAGTGACCTTAGCATAAGGTCCAGCCCAACGGTCTAGTCGATCGGCTCCCTATAAACCTAACACGTCGAGTGTTGGTGTCCATACGGCCCACATGGATGTAGTCAGACTGTGCTGGGTCCACCTTCGGGTGTATCAAGCCCTAAGATGTCAACCCCAGACACCTAAGCAATAATGCACAGTCTAAGCCTACTGGTACCCGTGCCTCGAGTTTGTCCAACATCGGACTACGTGCACGTCCGTAGCCCGCCGGACCCGCACCGCTGTACCACTCAGCCGTCGCTTTGGTCGCTTACATCAGTCCAGTAATCGTGCCCCGCCCTAGCCTAGCCTCTAGGGTTGTGAATGATACCAAACTGGGATTACTGCTGGAACAGACCACGTTGCTAGGGTTTCTAAGAGGGTTAAGTGTGGTTTTAACCCCTCACTAAACCTGGATTAAATTAGCTAAGTGTAACCACTTAACCCCATCTAATCCTCGCATCCCCATTATTGGTTAAGTATTAGTGGGCCATGACTTAACCCTAATCATGAGGCATTAATTACTTAATGCACCCAACCTCTCACATTAGACATCCGTGGTTACCTGGGAAGATTTACACCACGTCTAGGTCTAACCTCGGGCCTTATGGTGCAACATGACCAACTACCCACATTAGACCCCACGTTGTGGTTACCTGGGAAGATTTACACCACAACTAGGTCTAACCTCGAGTTGGCCATATCATGTTATCTAATGTCATGTCCACTTTAGAACATATTTACAAGTTAACATATACTTGGGTAGACCTAACTTAATAGGTAAATTCCCAAGGGGTAGACCTAACTTAATAGGTAAATTCCCAATCTTTTTGTTTCATGTATTTTTAAGTTTACCCAAACCCCCCCAACGTCATTATCTCGCTTACATACTCGTCATACGTATAAGGGTATAAAAGGTAACTTGGCATAACATACATGGTGAACTTCACATGTCATAATAAACATGCATACATGTTAAACTTGCAAATCATGTCATGGTGAATTCGCATAAACATGCATAGCTTATTAAATATGCATAACATGGTAAGGTGAACATGCATAATCCATTAAACTTGCATAACATGGTAAGATGAACTTGTATAAGCATACATAATCCATTAAACTTGCATAGCATGGTAAGATGAACTTGTATAAGCATGCATAATCCATTAAACTTGCATAGCATGGTAAGATGAACTTGCATGAACATGCATAACCCATGAAACATGTAGAACATGACATAATAAACTCGCATAAGCATGCATAACTTGTGAAACATGTAAAACATGGCATAGTAATCTCGCATATGCATGCATAACTTATGAAACATGTAAAACATGGTATAATGAGTTCGCATAAGCATGCATAACTTATGAATCATATAAAACATGACATAGGGAGTTCGCATAAGCATGCATAATCAACTAAACTCACATAAATCTCAACTTTCACCAAACATTAACTTTAGAGTTTGTAAAGTGAAGGTAAGAGGGCTTACAAATATAAACAAGCCACAAATCCACCAAATAAGATGAAGAAGCCCTTTTAAAAACTCAAAACAAAGCCTCAAATAAGAAAACCCTTTTGCAAGATCCCAAAAACACAAACTTAGCAAATCAAACTTGCTACTTAATGAAGTATGCAAGTTATTAAGCATTCATACAACATAGAAAAGGTTGTATGATCATCATATCTTCATAGGATTAAACTTTGAGGAAGGTGGAGGCTAGGGATTTTAGGTGGAGGCCATTTGAGGTTTCAAATTGACATAGTTTAGTTGCTAGATTGATTAATGAGGCTTTAGGGTAGGATTAGGGGTATATTTATAGAGAATTAGAGTGTTTTTAGCCCTAGGATTAACCCTAGATTAGGTTTGGCCCGTCAGATCTCAGAATTCTCCAGAACCAAGCCACATGACCCAACCCAAATCAGAAATGGTGCACCAGGCTGAACTGCCTGGGCACCCCCTGTCGACAGGGCTGTCGACAGGGCAGTCGACACCCTGGGTGCCCTGTCGACATGCCTGTCGACATGGGGCCCCCTGGCGGGAATTTTCCCGCCTAACCCTGATTAGCCCTAATCCTTGATTTTAATTTGAAATTTAAATCTGTCTTTAGCATAGAAATTTCTGAAAACTTCAATGGGCCTTAACTGGGTCATACGGACTCCGATTTCCGAAAACTCGGACTCTATTTCGCGTATTTTTCCGAGACGAACGCAATGGCATAGCCCGCTTCCCCTGATTCTGATTAAATTCTGCCTCGATTTATGTTATAACAGTTTATTGAAAATACGGGTTGTTATATTCTCCCCTCCTTAAAGGATTTCGTCCCCGAAATCTTCAAGTTAGGAAGAACATATCCTACCATCCAACATCCATCTACTCAAAACATCATCCACGAGCAGCCATTGTCCTTAAAAGATTCTAAATGCTGTATGAACATATGCAAAAGTGTGTGTATATGTACTTATCTAATGCAATGATCAATGCAAAATATGTTAGTGAAATGTATCCATATGTATGCAAATCCCTAACATAATGTATAATATCTATATGCGTGCTCAATCATACATCCATATGCAACATCCATGTGATTGCATACAAATTTCATCCAAGAATAAGCATAAACACTCATGCACATGCAATATGAGGAGTGTGTGAGCCGATCTAGTGCCTAATGTGTATCATGCATCCACGAGTAACCACTTGCAAACACTTGCAACCACTTGCAACCATCAAACATAACATGTCTCAAGCACATGTTTCATCCAAAGGGTTTCTACCTAAGGTTCTCATGACAAGCTTAGCACGATAACTAGATAAATATGGATTAGCAAAGAGAAAGATATTCTAACAAAGGGAAGAGATTGAGAGTGTACCCTCAAACAGGAATGGATAAAGCCCACGCATCTTCTCCTCGGTTTCCCAAGTTGCGTCCTCTTCGGCTTCACCCCATTGAACTTTTACCAATCTGACCTCACGATTCCTTAGCTTCTTGGTCTCTGTCCCCAAGATACGAATCGGAGCTTTCCTTAAAGTTGCTTCTTTCTCTACTTCCACGTCTTCAAGAATGCTAGGTTCAACCACCTCAGCGGACTCATGCAAGCACTTTCGGAGATGCGAGACATGGAAGACATTATGCACTCCGGACAACTTTTCGGGCAATTGCACTCTATAAGCCATCTTCCCAATTCTCTCTATGATGGGGAAGGGTCCAACGAATCTCGGTGCTAACTTCCCTACAGCTCCAAACCGGACCACATTCCGTAAAGGAGAAACCTTTACGAAAACCTTGTCCCCAACCTCAAACTCCAATTCGGACCTTCGCCTGTCAGCATAAGATTTCTGCCGGTCTTGCGCCGCTTTCATCCGTCTTCTAATCAACTCGACCTTCTCGGATGTATCCCTAATCATGTCGGGTCCGAGTATAAGCTTATCCGTGGACTCCCACCAACATGTAGGTGACTTGCACGGCCTCCCATATAAAGCCTCAAACGGTGCCATACCAATGCTCGCCTGATAACTGTTATTATAAGCAAATTCTACAAGAGGAAGATGGTCTTCCCAAGCACCACCAAAATCCAAGATGCAAAGTCTCAACAAGTCCTCAAGCACTCGATTCACCCTTTCGGTCTGGCCATCCGTCTGTGGGTGATAAGCTGTACTCAGATTCAACCTTGTGCCCATAGCCTCCTGCAAACTGTTCCAGAATTGACTAGTAAAGATGGGGTCTCGGTCACTGACTATGCTGGAAGGGACTCCATGTAGTCGCACTATCTCACGAAGATATACTGATGCTAGTCCAGATGCGGTCCTTTTGCTCTTTACTGGGATAAAATGAGCACTCTTCGTGAGCCTATCCACAATGACCCATATGCTCGTATTCCCCTTCCTGGACCTTGGAAGCCCATCAATAAAGTCCATAGAAATGCTCTCCCACTTCCATAGCGGGACCTCTAGCGGATGTAATAGCCCACCGGGCTTCTTCGACTCAGCTTTTACTCTCTGACAAATAACACATCTCGAGACGAACTCCGCCACATCCTTCTTCATTCCAGGCCAGAAGAAAACGCGCTTCATGTCCTTATACATCTTATCACCACCTGGATGTATAGTCATCTTGGAGCGATGTGCTTCCTCAAGAACTTCTCTCACCAAGTCTCCTACCATCGGAACACAAAGCCTTCCGTCTCTCCTCAGCCAACCCTTATCTCTATAGAATATCGAGCGAGGTGACTAGATGTCTCCCCTCGAACCAGCTTATCCATGATCTCCACTACCCGAGGGTCTTCCTTTTGCGAAGCCCCAACTTGATCTAGAAGGGTAGGCCTGAGCTCTAAAGATGCCAAGGAACCGGTCACCGACTCCATTGCCAAAGAGAAATCAAAGGTCGCTAAGAACTCTAAATTCTTCATCTCAACAAATAGAGGACTTAGTGTCAACCTTTTCCTACTCAACGCATCCGCTACAACATTCCCCTTGCCAGGGGTATAGGATATCTCAAAATCATAGGAAGCCAAAAATTCCATCCATCTCTGCTGTCTTAAGTTCAGATCTTTCTGCGAAAAGAGATACTTCAAAGACTTATGATCAGTATACAGCTCAAATCTCTCTCCCAGAAGATAATGACGCCATGCTTTGAGCGCATATACAATCGCTGCCAGCTCTAGATCATGAGTGGGATAGTTCCTCTCATGCACCTTAAGTTGCCTCCCACCAAAACATATAACTCTGCCCTCTTGCATCAGAACGGCACCCAATCCCGTGCCACAAGCATCAGTGTACACGGTAAATATCTTACCACCATCGGGTAAGGCTAGAACTGGTGCGGAGGTAAGGGCTCTTTTGAGTCTCTGAAAAGCAAGCTCACAATCCCTATCCCAAGCAAAGACTAAGTTCTTCTTCGTCAACTTAGTAAGAGGAGCGGATATCTTTGCGAAGTCCTTGATGAACTTCCGATAGAAACCCGCAAGACCCAGAAAGCTTCTCACCTCGGTTGCATTCCTTGGAGTCTTCCAATCCTGAACTGCAACCACCTTAGCGGGATCCACCGCTAAGCCTTGCTTGGATACGATATGCCCAAGAAATCTGACTTCCCTTCTCCAAAAGTGGCACTTGGAGAACTTGGCCTTTAACTGGTGTGCTCTGAGCGTATCCATCACCTCTACTAGGTGCCTCGCATGCTCTTCCTCATCCTTGGAGAAGACCAGAATATCATCCACAAAGACCACGACAAACTTATTCAAGAACTCCCGAAACACCCTACTCATCAAATCCACAAAATACGCGGGTGCATTCGTCAAACCGAACGGCATAACAAGCCATTCAAAGAATCCGTCTGGAGTTCTGAATGCAGTCTTGTCTATACTGTCTTCAGCCACTCTGAGCTGATGAAAACCCGTAGCAAGATCAAGCTGAGAGAAAACAGAAGCACCAACAAGCTGATCAAAGAGATCATCAATCCTCGGTAACGGGTGTCTGTTCTTCTTAGTCAGCTTATTCAATTCTCTATAATCCACACAGAGCCGAAGAGAACCATCTGCCTTAGTTGCGAACACCACAGGCGCTCCCCATTCGGATATACTCCTCCTGATGAAGTTCTTTTCAAGCAATTCTTTCACTTGCTTGCTCAGCTCCCGTCTCTCACGCGGAGCCATATGCCGAACGGGTAAAGAAACAGGCTTAGCATTATCCACCAGATAGATGCGAAAATCAATCTCTCGTTTAGGGGGCAACCCCTTAACTTCTTCAAAAGCATCTGGATAATCCCGGACCACCCTTACAGACTGAAGGGCCTCCTCTGATGAGTCGAGAGATTCTAGGTAGCATAACATGACGGGATTCTTCGGATTGCATGAAATCTCTAAGGTGTTGCCCAGGCGAGTCACAAGCCTTACAACCCTATGCTCACAATCCAGAATGGCTCCATATCTAGACAGCCAATCCATGCCCAAGATCAATCCGTATCCCCTGAAACCTAGAACATACGCACTACACAAGAACTCTACGCTGAGTATAGAGATCCTTAGATCCTCACATATCATAGATAGATGAGCAGAACCCCCAATGGGATTCGAAACACAAACGGGATCATCCACTAAGCTAGTACTAAGGTGCAAGTTATCAACAAGATCAGATGAAATAAAGCTATGTGAAGCACCAGAATCAAACAAGGTACGCACTGGAAGATCAGAGATATAAACAAGGTTCTCAACAGAAACACTACCTCGTTCGGGAACTGAAGCGGCATTGAGAGCATGAACTTGCCCTCCTGAAGGTCCAGCACGCTGAGTCTGACCCTGCCCTTTCTTCTTTGGGCATTCTTTGCTAAAGTGCCCAGTCTCTCCACAAGAAAAGCATCCACCACTAAGCTTCCTTTTCTTCTTCCTGCAATCCTTAGCAAAGTGCCCAGCTATGCCACAGTAGTTGCACTTTCCCTTGCCTTTGTTGTTGCCCTTCTTGTTCTTGTTCTGATTTCCTTGACTGCTTTGACCACCTTGGTTGCCTTTGCCTTGAGAATCAGCCTTCTTTGCTTGAGTATCACCCGACTTGACTTCTTTCTTTCCATCTCCCTGAAGCAGAGCCATATTGACCAAACTCTCAAAAGTAGCTCCATGCGGAATATGTGACATCGCCAAGCCTTGTAGCGGCTCATTCAATCCTCTGGCAAATCGAAGAGCCTTCTTCTCCGTGGTGTTTACTATATCCAAACCAAAGCGGGCCAGCTGATTAAACTTGTTCACATACTCCTTGACAGACATATCCCCTTGCTTTAATGCAATGAACTTCTCCATCTGTAAATTCGCCTCAGCCGAAGATAGAAACTTGGTCACAAATCTAGCCCTCAAATCGGCCCAAGTCTCAACGGGCCTCGTCCCATTGGTGACCTCCCACCAATAGGCCGCCTCATCCTTCAAAAGCCATACTGTCAATAAGATTTTCCTCTCGTCATCAATCCCAAAGATAGCAAACAAGTCCTTCGTGTCTTTCAGCCAATTCCTAGCTTCAACAAAAGATTCCGTGCCTAGGAAATTCTTGCCTCCCATTGCCTTGAAGTCTTTACACACCTTTGTAAACTCAATCTGAGGATGCTGAGGGGGAGGAGGAGGAAGAGGAGCCTCAGCAACGGGAGGAGGAGGAACATTAGCAACGGGAGGGGGAATATTAGCTGCTGGAGGAGGGGGAGCAGGAACCACCGGAGGAGGGATATTAGGGATAGGATTCTCAACTACAGGAGGAGGAGTGGGAGTAGGGTTGGCGGGACCAGCTGCCGCCCTAGCTTCTAGAAGTCTCCTATACCAGAGTGGTACGTTCACTCCATCTGGGATGTCAAGATTCTCAGCCATGCTGAAACGAAAGATAAGATAAGATCAGGTCAAGAGAACGAAGGATAACGCTAATGGCTTTTGGGGATTAGCCTTAAAATAATCTAGACTTTATTTTGGAAAATACTTAGTAGGTTTTTTGAAAATAGTTTTTCAAAAAGGGTTTTTTTTTTTTTCAAAAGTTTTGTTCAATCTTGTTAACCTGGCTCTGATACCAAATGTAACACCCCACCTCCGCTAGGATCACTCCTTAGAATGTACTAGCTTTGGAGGGGCGTTATTGTGAAGGTAAACATGCACACAGATATCGCAAGACAGAATATATGAAAATAAATACAAGTAAAGCAGCGGTAGCAGATAAAAACCCATCATCATCATTTCAGAAAACCAACATAGTCAAGTACATAATATCAAAATGTCATGATCCAAAATACAACATGAGTCTAGATACGTGATAACAAAATACATGGTAAAACATCAGTACTAATCCCCAGAAATAAAAGATAAGCCACAGCTAGCTCAGATCCATACATGAGCTATCCAACAAGCAAGTCAAAGATCCACTAAGCAGATGTAGCCCCTCCCTGAGAACCTGTGGGGGGGGGGGGAAACGGAAGAAAAGAAGCGAAAGAAAACAGGTCAGTCAAAAAGACTGGTAAGCCCTACTACGATCAATCTATAAACTAATAAAGTTAACAGTATGATGGAAACTGAGATGAGCATACTGGCAATAGATAAAGGTGACATCACATAGATGAGATTAAGTTTTTGCACCACAATGTACTAGCAAACCCACAAAACAGATCTTGATCCCTTAGCCCAAACTTTGGCCCAATAACTTGAAGTGACCTTAGCATAAGGTCCAGCCCAACGGTCTAGTCGGTCGGCTCCCTATAAACCTAACACGTCGAGTGTTGGTGTCCATACGGCCCACATGGATGTAGTCAGACTGTGCTGGGTCCACCTTCGGGTGTATCAAGCCCTAAGATGTCAACCCCAGACACCTAAGCAATAATGCACAGTCTAAGCCTACTGGTACCCGTGCCTCGAGTTTGTCCAACATCGGACTACGTGCACGTCCGTAGCCCGCCGGACCCGCACCGCTGTACCACTCAGCTGTCGCTTTGGTCGCTTACATCAGTCCAGTAATCGTGCCCCGCCCTAGCCTAGCCTCTAGGGTTGTGAATGATACCAAACTGGGATTACTGCTGGAACAGACCACGTTGCTAGGGTTTCTAAGAGGGTTAAGTGTGGTTTTAACCCCTCACTAAACCTGGATTAAATTAGCTAAGTGTAACCACTTAACCCCATCTAATCCTCGCATCCCCATTATTGGTTAAGTATTAGTGGGCCATGACTTAACCCTAATCATGAGGCATTAATTACTTAATGCACCCAACCTCTCACATTAGACATCCGTGGTTACCTGGGAAGATTTACACCACGTCTAGGTCTAACCTCGGGCCTTATGGTGCAACATGACCAACTACCCACATTAGACCCCACGTTGTGGTTACCTGGGAAGATTTACACCACAACTAGGTCTAACCTCGAGTTGGCCATATCATGTTATCTAATGTCATGTCCACTTTAGAACATATTTACAAGTTAACATATACTTGGGTAGACCTAACTTAATAGGTAAATTCCCAAGGGGTAGACCTAACTTAATAGGTAAATTCCCAATCTTTTTGTTTCATGTATTTTTAAGTTTACCCAAACCCCCCCAACGTCATTATCTCGCTTACATACTCGTCATACGTATAAGGGTATAAAAGGTAACTTGGCATAACATACATGGTGAACTTCACATGTCATAATAAACATGCATACATGTTAAACTTGCAAATCATGTCATGGTGAATTCGCATAAACATGCATAGCTTATTAAATATGCATAACATGGTAAGGTGAACATGCATAATCCATTAAACTTGCATAACATGGTAAGATGAACTTGTATAAGCATACATAATCCATTAAACTTGCATAGCATGGTAAGATGAACTTGTATAAGCATGCATAATCCATTAAACTTGCATAGCATGGTAAGATGAACTTGCATGAACATGCATAACCCATGAAACATGTAGAACATGACATAATAAACTCGCATAAGCATGCATAACTTGTGAAACATGTAAAACATGGCATAGTAATCTCGCATATGCATGCATAACTTATGAAACATGTAAAACATGGTATAATGAGTTCGCATAAGCATGCATAACTTATGAATCATATAAAACATGACATAGGGAGTTCGCATAAGCATGCATAATCAACTAAACTCACATAAATCTCAACTTTCACCAAACATTAACTTTAGAGTTTGTAAAGTGAAGGTAAGAGGGCTTACAAATATAAACAAGCCACAAATCCACCAAATAAGATGAAGAAGCCCTTTTAAAAACTCAAAACAAAGCCTCAAATAAGAAAACCCTTTTGCAAGATCCCAAAAACACAAACTTAGCAAATCAAACTTGCTACTTAATGAAGTATGCAAGTTATTAAGCATTCATACAACATAGAAAAGGTTGTATGATCATCATATCTTCATAGGATTAAACTTTGAGGAAGGTGGAGGCTAGGGATTTTAGGTGGAGGCCATTTGAGGTTTCAAATTGACATAGTTTAGTTGCTAGATTGATTAATGAGGCTTTAGGGTAGGATTAGGGGTATATTTATAGAGAATTAGAGTGTTTTTAGCCCTAGGATTAACCCTAGATTAGGTTTGGCCCGTCAGATCTCAGAATTCTCCAGAACCAAGCCACATGACCCAACCCAAATCAGAAATGGTGCACCAGGCTGAACTGCCTGGGCACCCCCTGTCGACAGGGCAGTCGACACCCTGGGTGCCCTGTCGACATGCCTGTCGACATGGGGCCCCCTGGCGGGAATTTTCCCGCCTAACCCTGATTAGCCCTAATCCTTGATTTTAATTTGAATTTTAAATCTGTCTTTAGCATAGAAATTTCTGAAAACTTCAATGGGCCTTAATTGGGTCATACGGACTCCGATTTCCGAAAACTCGGACTCTATTTCGCATATTTTTCCGAGACGAACGCAATGGCATAGCCCGCTTCCCCTGATTCTGATTAAATTCTGCCTCGATTTATGTTATAACAGTTTATTGAAAATACGGGTTGTTATACAAAACATACATTATAATTTGTGTACAAAGTAAAGAGGCTTTTTATATGTTATGTTATACATTGAAATTATATATATACAAATAAAATATTTCTTTTTATTTGTTAAAGTTAAAAATAGAAATTTCATACAAATAATGAAAATAAAAATTATCTTTATATTTGTCATTAGCTAAATTGTCATGTAAATAAAATACATTTTGTTTGACATTATAAACATGTGGATTTGTTATGCAAACAAAACTTGCTTTTATTTGGCATGTTAAACCACATTAGTGGAATCGTCGAGTAATTCATATATATATATATATATATATATATATATAATTATATATATAAATGTAAATTAAAATTAAACGAATCACGCGCGGTAGTTCGCTTTTCAGAATCGCAACTTTAAACGATTATATCGAAAGATCCGACCATCGGATTTTCCCAAACTGGAACCGTTAGGACCGCTTTAGGAAGATCTTTCCGACGATATAAATTTCGTTAAAATCCAATGGTTAGATTTCGAAATATGTGTAAATCAAATTTTGATAAAAATAGCGCCAGGGCTGCCTATTGACCTGAAGCGTCGTTAAATTAAATTGGGCTATTTTTATATAAATAAAAATAGCGATAAATCGTTATAAAATAATATTAACGATATAAAATGGTTTAAATTATATATATGCGAGAATTATTTGAAAAGACCGAGTTCAGTCTCATTTTAAATAATTATGCGACGATTTAAATCGAAGATATTGAAGACGGTGATTGAAGACCGGCGATCTTCACATCGAATGGATGATTACTGATGCCCGGTATTGGGTAGCTCCGAGTAAAGGGTTAAAGTGGTAGTTGTCCGGACGTATTTGTTGATTGTCCGGATAAGCAAGCACCTCTCTTCTGTATTGGACATACGGGACGAGAAATAAGGTGTCTCCGGTTTCGTTCAGACCCAGAACGGACTTGTAAATGGATGTGTGTCTGACGTTGGATTTCATTCTATGTGAATTGATTTCTACCTAATATATATATCTGTTTGGTGGCGGAGAATTTATTCTCTTGTTTAACACCCTTCTCTGAGATGCATAAGCTCATAGGTTATATAATGATAGTTATTGATTGCATGACGTGAATTATCAATGTGGCATGTCAAAATGCAAATGATCGAGGCTTTTGTTGAAAAGAAGAGCCTTGTGGTTGATGATCAAAACACGGCCTGTTTAGGCGCAACTTTGTGTATAGCGTTACTTCGCGAGTCTCACACCCCAGTGAGAGTCAGAAACGGGACAAGGGAACGCAGGGAGTGCACACATTTTTTTCTAGCTAGAAGTGGTATCAGGGTTTTGCAAGCCCTGACATTTTACTTATGTGGATGATGGATTACGAGGCCTCGGTTATATTGGTCGATAGTGACCAATTCATAGGTTCAATAGGACCGGGAAGCGTGTGTTCAGGAATTACCAATGCACTAAAGTATTTGAGGACCAGCCCTGCTGGATCCAAGGGTTGTCCGTAGGTGTGATCCTGAGACATTTGCTAGAGTGCCTCGAATTGGTAAGGAGATCATACCTAGCCTTAACTCATGATGGAAACCCAATTTCCAATATGACATTACAGTTTTGATTGTAAACCTATATACGACAACATAGTATATGGTAGCTATGTCGTCTAGAATTGATACATTTAATTTGAAGTATTTTAAAACTGATTGGACACTAACAACAATATTAAAATATTATTTTCTACGTATCCAACATGTTTGATCATTATAAGGTAAAACTTTATCCTCCGATTTGCGTTGCATTGTGTGATGGGACCTGAGTCTTATAATGATTTCTTTTTTATAAAAAGCATTGCGTTGTTTTGAATAAAAATTTATTTAATTTATGCGCTGGCAATCCAATGGAGTAAACCCGTTCCGCGTTAGCGGCGTGGTCCTGTGATTAGCTATATTGTTAAATAAGTTAGGAAAGATTTCTCATACTAGTCCCACGATTGACTCGTAGTTTGTTTCACTTGCAAACTCAGATGCCCTCTTTTCCACACGGGCAGTCGAGTAGCTTATTTTGCAGATATATTGAGCAGGATTCTGGATCGAAGTTTAAAGCTGCGTCCAGAGCATTGATAGTCTTTCGCTGTATTGTATTAAGTTTTTGTTGTAAATTATCTTCCACTTTTGTATTATTATATTTGATGTACTCTGATATTATGTACTCTGATGTTGCATTATTATAATGTAATAAAAAAATTCTGTTATTTGTTCTGATGTGTTGTATGCCCAAAGTTAGCGTATGCGGGATTCGAATGGTCTTGGTCGATTTAGCGATCGATTAGGTTCGGGCGAAATCCGTGTCGTTACACAGTTTATAAACCAATTGTGACACCCCCACAACGCTTAATGTCACCCATAAGAGGATGCATTAAAATTTATGAAGCGCTTAGGTATAAAGCAACAACATAAAGGCTAAAATTCACAAGACAGAATTATAAAACATGACAGAAACTTTAAAACATTTATTAAATAAGCAAGTCAAATCATAGTACTTATTAAATTTCAAATTACAAGATAGTCATCATCATAAAAACAAACATACTATCTCAAAGAAAATATCAGAGTACATAAGTAAAACCACAAAAATTATCCATCTCATAAGCCATTACAATGATCAGAAAACAGGAATTGAACCAATACATGAATCTAAAAAGAGTTCGAATCGAAGCTGAACCGAATAATCAAGAATCACTGCTGAGACCCTCCACCCTATGAACCAAGGGAGGGAAAGGAAGAGAGAAGGAGAAAACAAACTAGTCAGACATACGTCTAGTGAGTTCTTGTAATTTCTAGCATGAGCATAAGTTAAGGAAACATTTAGACAGATGAATAGTTTTAAGAGCAATAGACATAAAAGAAAAAATAAAATAGCAGGAAAGGTAAACAAGAATAAAGATAGACTTCTCATTCATATCTGAAAATTGCTGCACCAACTACTAAGACATCACAATTAGTCTTTACCTAATTTTTACCCATCGATTTGCTACTTTACCCATAATGTGATAACCTATGTCAGCTATGGAATTCGGGGTTATAAATTCCGAAACCATCAAATAAAAGGACATAGTTGTTAATCACAAGCGTTATAGCGGCTTATCTTCTTTAATCGGAACGACGCACGCTTATTGTTCCGCCGGAACGCACCCATACCCACCTCGTTTGAACCTCTTACTTCTAGTTCAGTAAAGCAAGCCCAAGCCTCTACCTTGTGTGAGACTCCATGATAACGAAGGGATTTTGACTGATACGGGTTCCCAACCAAAAATGCAATTGACACAAGTCACCCTTATCTTGGTCCACATTCATTACGTTATTATTCCTCTTATCTTCCCCAATCATCCCCGCGCTGTTGGAAGGGATATAAACTTGAATTTCATTATATTATTAGGCCTCTTATATGAAAGGTCTATGAGAGTAGGATCGAGTAATATGGAAATGCGTGTATATGTGGAAGCCTTGATAGTGTGATATAATATACTTGATATAGTTGTCCAAGTAAATACTTAACAAGAAAACTATATAAACTAATATCATAGATAAGCAGAGTAAATGCAGTAAATTAAATTAAACGACACCAAGGATTTTTATACTGGTTCGGAGCACCGTCCTACGTCCAGTCCCTGACTCCTTATGGATTTTCACTAATCAACACCCTCACTTAACCCTAAGGAACATGTATTACAACACCCGAGCAGCCAAACGGGGACCTGAGCAGTAGAACGGGATTTCGCCTCTAAGCATCCCGGAAAATTCGATGCTTGAATTTTCGAAACAAATACCTCCACTGTATTTACGTGTCCAAATTCGAGTACCAAAAATCAAAAAAGCTAAAAGAGAGAAATTGGAGGATGAGAAAAGAAAGAATGTTAAGAACTGAAGAAAAGAAGAATAAACAGGTCAACAATCCACAGTCTCACATCGCAGGGGAATAAAATATAATACCAAAAATAAATCTTTATTGAAATCTTAAAGCAATACTTATTTTATCATAGTACAATGGACATTTAACATATCTGGATAGTTATAACAACCTGCCCTCATTTACAACACACAACAGAATAATTTATATATACGTATCATAAGTATTAACTCTTCTAGCTCATCTCCTGAAATATGTTGCCTTCTATCCTGAACATGTACAACTCGGTCTAACCTGAGCATTACAAACGCCAGGATCAGTCTGGTGAACCAGCGCGAGATAAACTCACTAAATTATTGGTATCATTCAACTTGATTTTAAAGTTAAAAATCCTTTCGAAAGAAAAGGATAATTGCAAGACCGGTCCACACATAAACATAGACGGTTTTTACCTTACGATAACCCAATTTTTTTTAAAATCATATCAATTCTGGTATTATAATAATGTATAAATCAAATAAATAACAATCTAGTATAATGCTTGCATCTCCCGCTCTACATATATGATATAAAATCAAAAACCGCGGGCGCTTATTGGAGATTGGATTTCCAACTATGGCAAGATTTGGAACCACCTTTCGATAGTGTATCTTTAGAGAGGAATACACTGGATTCAACAAGAACATCTTGCAACCTAGCCATACATGACCGACCACTCATTTCTCTTGAGTGCATTGAATATATTGTCACATATGGTTGCTAGCAACATAACCGTTCCCGGGAGATACAAAAGTGAAAAGAAGAGCAATAATGAAATTTATCTAGATGGTGACAATATACCCTAATTGGGAGTGAGCCACTTAGCCATGTTGCCTGCCCGATTTTCATCATTTCCCGGTTGATGAAGCTTGGATCATAATCTTCTTTTTAGAACAATTGGTCATCTTTCACTTTGAATGTCACATCGTCAGATCCATCAAATCACTAATTGATGTCTACAAAAATACACTGGCTATCTAAGTAGTAAGAATGAATTCCTTTGCCACCAACAGAAGTATGTTTGTGGAAATCAATGTAAACGGTCCTTTGGAAATACTTTGTCAGACATTCGTCCATACAAGTTGTCCTTGGACTGGACAAACTGGAGGCACTCTCCTACTACATCCTAGGAACCACCCTATAGATTAGTAGCGAGTAGTACTTGCAATCCGTAGATTTCAATCACGATAGAATTATTTTATATCTCTGGCCGCTAAACCAGAGATTTTATGTAGTTCTTCCGCTTTATGAAGATCTACGGTCTTCAATTTCTCCATCTCGATCAACATCAGATATCTTCAACATTTGCATATTTGTTGGTTGGAGTGGTTTTCGGACATAAATTCGATCTCGGACTTTCCGTACCAACATTCGTGTAGTCTAGATTTGATATTCGATTATTTAACTGTCAAATAAAAAACCATTCATGCATAAAAGAAAACTGAATTTTACTGATTCAATACTCAATATTATTTAATTAATTATCGTTAATTAAAACTTCTCAATTCTTTTCATCACTTTTAAATACTCAATTTTCATCTTAAATTAAAATAAGAATATTCAAAACAATTTCATTTTAAGCATACTTTTGGAACGCACTCCTCATCTTGCTCATCAGTCCCTAACCGTAAACTAGCAAGTGAATAACTCCCTAAAAATCAACCCCGAAGGCCGAAACCAACATCAGATCGACACTCAGAAAGCCATTCAACTTGACTAATCTCCAGCCAATTTCTAAATTCCTTTAACTCCATTTCTTAACTTCTAAACGAATAGAAATTCCAAAAATCAGTTATCACTTTAAATTGAGATATTTATCTCAACTTATAACCATTTCAAATATGATTTACAAAATGTTTGCTAAACGTTTATTCATTTTTAAAACTGGAAACAAGATTGTCTTATAATGGTATATTTCCATTATCCAACTCGAATTCATTTTATCCTTCGTAAAACCAAGTTTAATATAAATTCTTGATTACATAAATAATTTTTTGTAAACATCTTTATGTGTTTATTTCACTCATCTCAGTTTTATTGTAATAAAACTTCTTTCCATTCTAATATATATATATATATATATAAATATCGTTTGCCAATTCTTACTATTAATAATTATTATCTATAAATCTTAATAAAATTCTTTAATATAAATTATATTATTCATATTAGTTTGACTTAAATTCGATTTGAATTTAAAATTTTAAAAACTGTTCCTAATTTCCGTTTTAACACATTCCCATTTTCAAACTATTTCGTTAACCTCTATTCTCCTCGCTCGTGATTAATTCCATGAATACAAATCCATTCTTGACTTATTTAGTCAACTTGACTTCAAACTTGTGAATTTCAAGTTTCAGTTCTATTTAGAACTTCTAATGGTAGAATTATCTCACATAACCTCATTTATAGCTACCTTTGTATTTGAAAAATTCAAATCTATTTCAAATATCAGTTTTGAACCCGATTTCTATCTTTTTTTCCAATTCACATTCAAAATATATTTTTCCCAAAATCTTCAATGATTATATTTTCACTTCTTTATAAACGTTGTTTATAAAATCGACTTCTCATCTCATTTCTTAAAACAATTCTTTAATTTTCCAATTCTATTTATAATCTGATTCCTGAATAAACATTTCTATTTAAAGATAAAATTTCCTTCAAACACTTTTATATTTCAAATTCTATTTTAAAATCCATTTATTATATAGGCTAATCATAAATATCCAAAATCAAGGGTCATTGTTATTTACACATCCAATCATATCATAGGTCATGATTCACATCATATGTATGAAAAAAAAATGTCAAAGAATCCAGTTGGATCCCTCCAATCTGTTTTCCTGCATCCACAGATGTTAGTCAATAATAATACCCATCCCGCTTCAAGGCAGGATATCGCAGTGTAAAAGGTCACCTACTATATATATTATGGGGCGCATAGGGAAATCATCCGCTAATATATATATATATATATATATGCAAGAATATATCCAATCACCAATATTATATATATTCAATCACCAAAATTATATGTATATATACTATGTATATAATATTATATATATATACTATCATCCACATTATATAAAACGACAATCATCGGTAAATCCATTCTAGTCGCCCTTCAATCCCATCGCATACCTCAACACAGGTCGAATCTCCTCTACAAGATCTCAGAACAACCAATGACAATCCAGCTCCTTCATGCCATTTCGAGTTTTCTTCAACTGTTGTCGAACTCAGGTAACTCGCGGTCTTTAAATTGAATACCCATTCTTCTTTGATTCGCAAACGCTTTCATGATAGTTCGAGCTTCAGGCTACGTCACAGATTCAATCGCGATTACGTTGTCTATTTTTTTATTTAAAGGTAGGTCGATTTGATTTAGTGAGGAAGTAGAAGGATTGGCATTGTTTTATAAACGAAGAAAGGGGAAATGGAGTGATTATTTCTGATAGAAATAATAATAGAACGTGAATATATATAGGTTAGTAATAAATGGATAGAGACAATGTCAATTTCAAATGGTACAAATAGGTTAGGCATAGACATGAGGGAAGTAGGCTTGCAACGTCCTTGATGGGTAGCTTAAGACAGAAGAAAAACAATGCGGTACAAGTTTCTATATTATTTTTATAATTTGATGTGAACCGATTAGATTTTTTATTTAAAATATCTTGTGTTTTCGAACTCCTATTTGAACGTACCAACCGATATTCCTAGGGTTATACCACTATTCTAAGCACATTGGAACAGGCTTCAAAGCATCATTCGATCATATGAAGAAGATATCAAGTTAAATTGACGCTTAAAAATTAATTTCGATTTAATTATTCCTAAATGTTTTCTGATCATACGTTAAATCGATAAACCCAAATGTTACGAAATTTGAAATCCGAAAATAATACACTATTATGGATCTGAGGTTTCGAAGTCTGAGATTGTTTTAAATATCGCTATTTTCACGTATTAATAACATCGATTAAATAATAAATTGATTTCAAACACTTATATTTATCAATAGAAATTTCTTATTTAATAAATTAAATAAATAAACTCTATATTAACAACCATTTTAAATTCAAATCCAATATTTAAACATTTTAAACATTCAACGTTAAACAACGAAAAAATACGGGATGTTACAGCCTCAGCAGTCAAAGAGGACTTCTCACCTGAGCAACAGAATGGGACTTCAACAAATACAAAATAATGTTTTGGCTGAGTATGTGTTCTGATTAACACTGATAAGTCACAATTTGAGTACACCCTTCCTATAATCTTCTCCTTTGTATGTATATATTTGAAAGCAAGTGAAGAATAGAGAAGGAAAGTGATTTATAATCAAGAAATAATGAATACATGAGTGCACAAGTGAATTAGAACAGAAAATAGTGCAAAATCAGAGATTAGATAATTCAAGAAAGATTGGTGATTGAAACAAATGATTCTAAAGTGTAATTATAATAAATAAAAGGTTGTAGTCATTCGTAAAACGGATTGATTAAAAGATATATTCATAATTCTTGGAATAAGGAATCGTGACTCTTTAAAAAGTCGCAACCTTTCAGTTCAGCCTTTTGAAAAACGGCTATAAATTGAAATGAATAGACATGTGCCTAAAATTGCCTATTCAGATGTTTGGATTGGAATTTCAGACGTTTGAATATTCAAAGTTGAATTATTGAATATTCAACATTCCAACATCTGAAATTCCAGTTCCAAAGTCTGATGCACACTTTTGCATATGCCTTTTCAGCCTCTATATAAAAATTGAATTTATAATATATATATATATATACCCAAGGAAAGATTTTAACAGTAATTATCATCTATACACCGACTCGATTTCATACTAACTATATGAATATGTCATCCTGTCGAATCTTCATGTATTTAGGTCATATTCTCCTCCTTTTTCCTGAAAAAGACGTTAATGTTTAATATTGTTGATACATTGTTGTCGTAATCAAAATCAAGTCCAAAAGGGGAGGTTCAAACAATCTCCCCCTTTTTGGTGATGACAACTATATACGACTTAAGATATATAAATATTTATATACACATTTATGAAATAAAAATAATAAAAAATTTACCTGTGCTCCCCTTGAATATTTTGCTCCCCCAATATATATGCTATGTAAAAAAATTCTTCCCTTTTGAAATCAACAAAAAGAAGTAGCATCTTTTGGGAAACAACTATATGTATAGTTCATGGATTATACAGGAGCAGCAACTTTCAAGGAAACAACTATATGTATAGTTCAAGGATTATATAACAATTTAAATATACATGAACTAAAAAATAAACATTTATGCACGACTTGTGATTTAATAAATTTAGCAAATGATAATATCATGATGAAAATCATCATGGGTTCAATATTAACATAAGCATGGCATAGAATAACATTGTTCATGTCACTTCATTTAATATTTTATTCAACAAGCATTAAAAATTATATGATAGCATTTTTATGAGTAGAATATAATTCTATGCATATCATAATTAAATAACGGTGTGTGCTTAATATTATATATAACCAATATCCCAGAATATGGCATAAAGACCATACCATAACACAACGAGTATAATTATAACATAAGATACCACACCCTAACATCACACGAAGTATAATTATACATAACCGGTAAGTAGCAAGGATTAAAAGCATAGTATTATTATACAATACCAAAAGTCTTAAACTTAGAACTTAGACACGATCACTCATCATCGTCACTTCCCTCGCTATCGTCATCATTGTCGTCGTGGTCGACTTCTGCTTCTTCGGTTGACCAGTCAAAGATGACAGGATCATGAACCTCCGAAGAACTTGATCCGGTGCAAGCTAACTTCACCCAAATTTTTGATAAGAAGCCTTTGATTTAGTTGAAGCGAGATTTTGTCTTATCTTGAAATTTATTCATTTGCTTTTGCAATTTCAATTGATTATTTGAAACAATGGCAAGGGCTTTCTTCGGATTCTCTTTCGGAGTCACTACTTGAATTACTTCTTCATCGTCAAGAGTCAAGGAAGAGGATGGTTTCTTTGATGTTGAAGGCTTGGAAGGTTGGTCGACTTTATTTGCAATATTTTGTTTCCATTGCTTTAAAGACATAATTTTAAGAGACTAACTTGTGGGAATTTTCATTAATGCCAATGTTTTCGCGCTAATCTCTCCTATCGATGATGATGTCGATTTCGTAAGCTTGATTTGCGGGTCAAGTAAGATACACATAATATAAGCTCCATAGATTTTATACTTCCTTTTATTAGTAATATCCAAGAACTCATCCATTATTATTTTAGCCCAATTAACTTGAACGTTTTTGTAAATTACGTACAAGGCTTGGAAATCACGCTTGTACACTGTCTCATAGCTTCCTGTACGGGGTTGGAGTCAGTGAATAAATGTGTGATGTAGAATCCGAGATTGATTTCTTAAGGAGGAAGATTTTAATTTTGACATATCAATCAAACTATTGCATAAAAATATGTCAGACACCTCATCCCACTCATTCATGTTAACTTCAATGTCATCTATATTAACTCTGGAATAAGCACAATATAAGATTTTTCCAAGATGGACAATTGGAATGAACATGGATACGCCACATACATTAGACCATATCACGTTGTTTCTATCTTTCTGGTCCCCAAAATCCAAATTAAGATTTGCTAGGAACAACTTGATAAGTTAATGGCCTAATTGTTGGTTATTATCATCAAACCCAATTAAAGATTCAAAATATGTTGACCTCACTATTTGCTGAATCTGGTAACCTGTAAATTCTGAGAATTTGATTAAACAACCATGATATATCTTCGAATTCTTCATCGCATTATGTAACATCCCGTAATTATGTAAATATTAATATTCACAAATTAAAGAATAACTAATCTCAGACGTGAGAATTGTGGGAAACGGGTTGCGCCATTGTGTTCGTCTCGAAATTCTGGTTGAAATAGAGTCCGAGTTTGCGTGAATTGGACTTCGTATGAAGGAGATATGGCCATTGGAAGTTTCAGAAAATTCAAAACAGATTTCAGAAAATTTAAAATTTAGAATTCGAAGTCAAACAGGCTAGGCGGGAAATTTCCCGTCCAGCACCCCAGGTCGACTGTGGAGTCGACTGGGCATTCGACACCCCCCCCCCCAGGTCGACTGGGCAGTCGACCTGGGTGTCGACCTGGTCCAGGCGGCTAGGGTTTGACTGAGCCCAATCTTGAGCTGCTGATGTGTCTTTAGGGCTGAGTTGGCAAATTAAACGGTTCAGGTTAGTTCTGAGTTGATCTGACGGTCTAAATAAATCCTAAACTCTATAAATACCTAGGTAGTCTCTCACTCTAATTCACATGAAAAATAGAATAGCCATCGTCATACCGCCGCCATGGAACTCAGTGTAGCCGCCGCCAACTAAGAAGGAAGAAAGCTAATCAAAACCCTAATTCTACTCAACTCTAAAGCAAATCAAGACTCTCTTTCTTCTCTAATTGTGAGTGTGATGATCTTAACAAGATTATTATTAAACTAACTAGATTAAGTTATAAATGGATTATAAGAAAATGATGTGAATTGTCATATATGTTGTTGTAAACCTTATGCTATCATGTATGTTGTAAATCCTATGTTATGTGATAATGATATCCTATATGTTGTAAATCATGCTATGATGATATTGGTTGTAGTTTTCTATGCTAAGTTGTGATAAATCATACATGTTATAAAGTCATGATGTTATTATCTATGCTAATTAGTTCATGTTAATCAAATCATAATGTTTGGGCTATGTTGATCTATATGACAATTCATGTATGCAAGTTTAGATTGATTAGTAAAGATTATGAACATATGCCATGACATCTATTTAGATCTAGAATTATGATATCTAGAATTATGCTATGACATATGTGAATTCTATGTATTAGATGCTAGTTCACACCATCATTATGTTGCCTAAACCATATATGCTAGTCCATACATGTATTTGGATTATGATCATATTATGTGAATTGTGACATTTTACCAAACAAGTTGACATCTTTAGATCCATGACATGTGTAGTTTCATGCAAGTTTCACCCCTATTATGATTGGATCTATTTTATTTGTCTATATGTTGTGATAATTTATCTTTGTACTATGAGTTAGGCTATTCGAGTCTAACGTATATTTTGCGTTGAATAAGCGAACGTATAACGTGGGGTAGGGGTAATATTAAGGATTTAATATTAAGAAGTTGGGGTGCAATTGATATGATTTTTCATACCATAAGTGGATGGCCATAATTGAGTAAATTATGGACATCATTAAAATTGGAATTAATTAATGATTTGAATAGGGATATATTTAAAATTGGGGTAAAAGATTAAAAGTGTTAATCAATGCTTAGGACACGAGGTTGGACTCGTTTGTGACGTAAAACTGCCCGGACCCGCCCGGCAAATCCAGTAGTCACAAATGTCAGCCCAATGTGGGAGGTCCTAGGCCAAACTAAAGCATAACAGTTGTAAAGACACGAGGTTAGACTCTTTTATGGTGTAAGACTGCCCGGACCCGCCCGGCAAATCCAGCTGCCATAAATGCCAGTCTAATGTGAGAGGTCTTTATGAGGTTATGGCCTGAATGAATTAAGAAATACTTAACCAGATAAACATGTAAGGTGGGACATGGGGGTTAAGTAGGTGCCTTGGGTGGCATGAGGAATCTAGTGGTTGCCTTTAGTGGCATTTGAAATATGATTAGTAAGACTTAACCAAACACACATGTAAATGAACATGACTAAGAGGGTTAAGTGGGATGTACTAGTGGACAAGCTTAGGTGGGTAGCTTGTGGGGGCCCATTTCAACTAGTATCCCAAACGTATCTTTGTGGGCTCGACCCAAGTCGAGGACGGGACACGCATACTGGGCTTGACTATAAGAGGCCAAACAGGGTTAGCGGTGGCAACGCAAGTCCAACGGGTTTCATATGCGTGTGTGGACCCGGGCTGGTAGGTAAGACGTTGTTGCATCGTGTAGGTATAAGCCGTGCATTCTCAAGTTGTATCGGGTTGCCACTTTAGGGGAGTGATACACCCCACTGTGGGGCCAGCACGGGTATCTACGAGTAGGGAGCCGATCAAAAGTGGGTAGTGGGGTACACCTAGCGGAGATAGGGGCAGGCGACACCTATGTAGTCAGCTAGGGATACACGAAGCCATTTATATAATTTCTAAGTGAAGCAAGTGGGATCGACTTTAGGGTGACTGGTGCGGTGCAGTGTAGTAATTATTCGTTAGTATTAGGTGTGCCTTTAACGTTATCTTTATCTGCTCTTCCATACCCAATAGTTCATAGACATTTCCTTGTTTTCCAGCTTATGCCTTAGTCTAGTTATTTTGATAAAAGTATTGTTAGAATTATCATACTCGCCAGACTTTATGTCTGACCCCCTCCATTTCTATCCTTTTTCGCCCTCCAAATCCTCAGGTTGGGCCCAGCTCTAGCGGAGTTTGATCGGATTGCTTTATCTCTCTTTTGGAAAGCTTGGACCGCTGAAGTAAAGTCCAGCTTGTTATCTTCTTTAATGGCTATTTATGTAATGGGGTTATGTATTTTGTTTTATCAAGATGGATATTGTACTTGACTCTGATTTATGGTTTTATGATGTAACAAACATGTTTAATTTCCACTGCAATAAAATAAAGTTTTAGATTTCCAAGTACTACTTATTATCTGTCTTGTTGTAATTTTTCTGTTCTATATTCATTTAAAATCTCCATGGAAGTTAATGCATTCCCTTTGTGAGTGACATTAATGGACTTGGGGTGTTACACATTATCCCTCTTAGTAGCCATTTAATGCAAAGCCAATGCCTTACTTGATCAATGTCTGGATACAGAATGATTTTCTGCTTCTTTGATCTTGGTGTCATCTTGTTTGAAGAAATTTGAAATTTAAGGATTTTTGGAGTTGGGAATTTGGTTGGAAATTCAAAATTAGGTTTATGAATGAAGAGAATATACATTTAAGTGTTTAAAAGAGAATGGATTGTAAATGGGTTCGAGTCTTGAAACCCTAAAGAAATGTATCTGAAGCAGTTCAGACAGCTGAATGCTTGAAATCAGCAATCCAAGAGTTTTTCCTAGATTTTGAAGTCTGTTTAGAGGACGTCTGATTCTTGGGTGAAATATTATGTTTACGAGGAGCATTCAGACTTCTGTTTTTTCAAAACAAATAACTGAATATGCTATATTTCTAGGATGAGCAATTCCATGAATGTTTTGAAGTATATACGATTCAAAACTTTATTATTTAGTTTTGTCGAGAGTTATCGAACATATATATTAGTGTGTAGCAGTGTTTATACAAACAATCAATTTTTTATATGATTTATGTGTGTATATATATGTGTGTGCAAATAAATTAAAAACAATGCAATTTTTTATTACAAATAAGTCAAATAATACTCATTTCAAAATATTCAACATTATTCTAGAATAAAAACAGAAATTTTACAACTTATTTAGAGCTTGAAGACGATGATTTCTTTGGAGATGTCATCTTCTTAGCTTCTTCATTAGCTGCAAAATTCCTATCCCAGGAATTTGGAGTATGCGGTGATCATTTTGGACTTTGATTCCATGGAGTCCAAGAAGAAGAAGAAGAAGAAGGTTCGTGAACATCTGGCCTGATATATCCATATACTCGTAAAGCTATTTGTTCCAGAAAAGTTAATCTACGCATCATAACTTTTTGTTCGAAATACAACTCACGTTGTAGGTCAAGTTGTTGTTATCGAAAATGATGAATATCGTTTATTTTCTCTTTCGTAGATGGTGAGATAAATATCGCATATTTGGATTTCTTAGAATCCGGTGTATATCCCATGTGATATGAAGACCACTCATATACTGGTTCTTGTTTTGGTGAAATGATTTGAATTGAGGATGATGATTTATTTGGTGAGCTCAAATTCTTCAAAGAGCTTGAATTAGAAGGAGTAGACATGTTGAATTGTATTGAATTCTAAAAACACTAGATTCTTGTATATATATATATATATATATGTGTGTGTGTGTGTGTGTGTGTGTGTTCTTATTATAAAAAATTTCATTCTCTTTTATAATTGGAACTACCTTAATGGCAGGCATGAATTGCATGGTTCTTATTACTGATGTAATATGAACCATTTATATAAATAGTAGGTTAGTTTATGGTTTAAAAATAGAGTTATCAGAACATACTATAATAATGTTATAGATTTGTATGTGAGTAGGAAACACCTAGTATCCCAATGGAAAGATTATGCAACTATCATTCAGACCACCAAGGTTCAAGCCTCAGTTGATGCACAAAAATTTTATTTTCTGAAAAATTTATTTTTGCACTAATTTTTTTTTAATAAATCTTTGATAGAAACAATGCCTGGTTCTCCTCATAGTTTAATAAATTTGTTTTCAAGTAATGGTTTAGTGAAAATATCGGCTATTTGATTTTCTAATGATACGAATTCTAAGTTTATTATTTCTTTTTCTACATTAACACATAAGAAATGATTTCTAATGTCTATGTGCTTTGTTAGAAAGTGAGTAATTTGGTTTTCAGATAAGTTTATCGTGCTCATGTTCTCACAATAAATAGTTGATTTTGATAAATTTATATCAAAATCTTTAAGTGTTTATTGCATATATATAAATATATATATATATATATATATATATAATTTGAGCAAAAGACAAAGTTGCTGATATATATGCAGCTTCGAGCGTAAATAGTGAAACACAATTTTGTTTCTTGCTACACCAAGAGACTAGTGATTTGCCAATAAAATGACATGTATCACTTGTACTTTCGATCCGTCCGTGATCCTCCAAAATCCGCATCGCTGTAAGATAATAATTACAAGGAACAATCTTTCAAACAAAAAAGCCCAAAACCTTTGGTATTGCTTAGACAATGTGATTCTTTTGGATTGGCTTGAAATTGTGCACATAAACAAACACTTATCATAATATCCGGTTGGCTAACTGTTAAATATAATAAAGTTCCTCTCATACTACGATATAATTTCTGATCAACACTTTTACCATTTTTATCACTATTAACATGTGTTGTTGTACTCATAGGAGTCGGCTTAGTGGAAGTGGTTTCCATTCCAAATCGTTTTATTAAATTATTACAATATTTTTATTGATTTATAAAAATACCATTGGATAATTTTTTAATTTGTAGATCAAGAAAATATGACAATTCTACTATTTATGACATTTCAAATTCATTAGTCATAATTTCGGAAAATTCTTGACATAATTTTCAGTTAGTTGAGCCAAATATAATATCGTCTGCATAGATTTGAACTATTAAAATATCCTCTTTAGATCATTCTATACATAATGAATGATCAACCTTTCCAATTTGAAATCTTGAACTTATTTAAGTAATTTTTAAGACATTCATACCAAGCACGATGTGCTTGTTTTAAACCCTATAATGCCTTATTCAATTTGTAACGTAATCTGGATATTTTCCATGTGTGAATAAAGGTGGTTGTTCAATGTAGACATTTTCTTTTATATATCCATTTAAAAATGCATTTTTTACATCCATTTGATATAATTTAAAGTTGTGAAAACAGGCATAGGCTAATAAGATATGAATTGCTTCTAATCTAGCAACTGGAGCAAACGTTTCTTCATAGTTTATTCCTACTTCTTGATTATATCCTTGAGCGACTAGTCTAGCTTTATTTCTAGATATATTTCCTAATTCATCATTTTTATTTTTATAAACCCATTTTGTTCTTATAACAGCTTATTCAATTGGTCTAGGAACTAATTTCCAAATTTGAACGCTTTCAAACTGATTAAGTTCTTATTGCATGGCTATAATCCAATTTTCATCAGAAGATGCTTCTTTTGGATTTTTGGGTTCTAAATTGGATAAAAATGCTACGTGACTAACTAAATTTAATTGATTTATAGTTCTTACATTTGAATTAATTTCTCCAATAATATTTTGAGCTGGATGATCTCATAATATTCTAGGTGGAGATCTTAATCCATTATTATTATGAACAATGTTTTCATCTTCTCTAGAATTATCAATATTGTTTTCATTTTCAGTAGTAGTATTTTCATTTTGAACACTATTTTTGATATATCTTGATTTTCAGTGATATTTTCATTATTATTGTTATGAATAACATTTTCATCTTCTCTAAAATTATAAATAACGTTATTATCATCTTAGTTTTTTTATTTTTCAAAATCTCATTATTATATGAATTTTGAATAAATTTTTCATCAAATGAAACATGAAGTGTTTCTTCGATTATATTTGTTCTTTTATTAAAAATATGACAAGCTTTACTTCGATTTGAATATCCTAGAAATATTCCTTCGTTGAATTTTGAATCGAATATTCCAAGATGAGCTTTAGTATTTAAAATAAAACATTTTGAACCGAACACTTTAAATTATGAAATATTTGGTTTTCTATCTTTGAAAAGTTAATAAGGAGTATTTTTCATAAGTGGCCGAATAGAAACACGATTCGAAACATAACAAGCCAATGCAACAACTTCAGCCCACAAATGTTTTGGTAATGTACTTCTGTTTAATATTGTTCTAGCACATTCATGCAAAGTTCTATTTTTTGGTCTACAAATCCATTTTATTGTGGACTTAGAGGAAATGAAAAGTTTTGAAAGATACGTTTCTTTATACAATATTGATCAAATATTTCATTTTTGAATTCTCTTCGCGATCACTTCTAATGTTTTTGACTTTAAAACCTTTTAAATTTTGAATTCGTTTAACAAATGTTTTTAAATGTTCAAAAGTATCACTTTATTTTTCATAAAAATCGTCCAATTAAATCTTGAAAAGTCATCAACAATTACAAACACATATCTATTATAGTTTATAGATTGAATGTTAGTTGGCCTAAACAAATCCATATATAGTAATTCTAATGGTTGTAATCTTGAAATAACCTTTTTAGATTTAAAAGAAGATTTTGTTAATTTTCCTAATTGACTTGCATCACAAATTATCTACTTTAAATTTCATTTTGGGCAAGACTTTTAGTAATTCATTTTTTGATATTTTATTTATAGTTTATAAAAAACTGATATGATAAAATATTTTGTGCCATAACCATGGATCATTTTCTTTGGCTAATAAACACAAATTTGGATTATTATTTATTTTTATATTTGGAATATAAATATTTTTATCCCTATTTCCTTCAAAAATAAGATTTTGATTTTTATCTGAAATACTACACTTATTTTCAGAAAAAGATATCTTAAAACCTTTATCACATAATTGACTAATATTAAGCAGATTATGTTTCAGTATTTTAACTAACAAAACATCAGTAATAAGTGGTAAATTAGATGTACCATAATTTCTCACATCGACGTTGCCAATGATATAGCCTTTGGATTTGTCTCCAAATGTGTCAGTTCCTCCTTTTGAGTAGATAATATTTGTCAGCATCTCTTTGTCTCCTGTTGTATGTTTTGAGCAACCACTATTGAGTATCCATTTTCCTCTCTTCTTAAGTGGGTCATACAAAAAATATGTAATGACGTTGGTACCCAATTCTTGCGTTAGGGTCCCAAGAGTTTGGTCTTAGGGAATAAACCTAAGAGGGTTCGATATCCCTTTTATAAATATAACCCTTATTTTTATGTATAGTTTCTTAGAATGTTTTTATATATCTATTCCTAATCAAAAAGTTATTTGTTTTGGAAGCCCATGTATTAACGGTTTTTAGAAACCTTTTTCTTTTTGGGAGATCTTGATGAATTGCTAGGCTTAAACTTCTTTTTATTTGATTTCTTTGAAATATCAGCCTTTCGTTTATATCCTAGTCCTTTCTTGATGGATGTAGGATGAGAATTTTCTATAATTTTACATAAATTCTCTCTACCTTTATTAATATTAGTGACATTTTAGTGATATCATCCAAATTAATTTTGAGACTAGAATTATCCAATTATACTATTTTAATCCTAGTTTTCAACTCAAGATTTTCAGAAATAAGCAGGTTATTCTTTTCCTTTTTGAGTTTTAATTTCTTGACTTAATAAGGAAAGTTGAGAATTTTCATTAGAAAGGCATTCTTGAAGTTTTCTGATTTCATCTTCTAATATCTCTTTTTAATCTTTTAGCATATCTCTTTTGAATTCTGCATTTTCCTGATCCTTATTAGCTTGTTTATATTTTCTTTTGAAATTATTTTTAGATCGTACTAATTATGTATTTATTTCTACCATAACTTCAAAAGTAAAACCACTAACCTTGTTATCTGTGGGCATGAAGCACACGTTAGCTTGTTCATTATCACTTTCACTATCACTTTCTTAAGATGAATTTGAGTCATCCCATGTTACTGAAAATGCTCGTCTTTTGATTTCTGCTTCTTATTTTTGTTGTGATACTCTTTCTTTTGTTCCCAACAACCTTTTTGAAAATGTGTTTTATTGTGACAACCTAAGCATTAAATTGTTGATGAAGAGGCTTTGTTGTTGTTGAGATTTTTCTTTCCATTGTTTTTTATTCTTTTCTTATATTTCAAAAATTTTCTAAAGTTTTTGGCAATAAAAGCTTGGTCTTCTTCATCTGAATCTGATTCATCTTTTTCTGCATGGAAAGCCAAGTTCTTTTTATCCTGTGCATGAACACTTTTTGTTTGCAAATTTACTTCATATAAAATTAGATTTCCTATTAATTCTTCTGGTTTCATGGATGAAAGATCATTGGCCTCTTCAATTGCCAAGGCCTTTCTTTCCCAATCTTTCATTAAAGAGTCTAGGATTTTCGATACTATATCGAAATCAGAGTATTTTTCTCTTAAGCCCAATAATGAATGATAAATGTCTTGAAATCTAGAGTACATGTCATTAATAGATTCATTTTCATTCATTCTAAAATTCTAAAATTGACTTTTAAACATGGATATCTTGCTTTGCTTTACTTTGTTAACTCCTTCGCGAGTTACCGTGAGGGTTCGCCATATATCATATGCAGTATTGCATATACATATACAGTTAAACTCGTTTCTATCAAAAGTGCAATGCAACATATTCATAGCTTTAGCATTTGAAGTAGCATCAGTTTTTTGTGAATTTGACCACTCAGAATAGTCGGTGTTGGGAATAGTATATTCTTTCTGAGTAATATTCCAAGTTTTAAATCCATTGTCTTGCATATAAATTATCATTCATGTAGCCTAGTAATTATAGTTCATGCCATTAAAAAGTGAAGGTCGTGCAGTGGATTGACCTTTTGTGAAACTTGTGTTATTGTAATTGTCCATATATCAAGATATCAAATAACTGTTTTACGATTATAAGATGTCCTTCTATGATACCAAATGAAAAGTCTACAAGAGTAGGATCAAGTAATTTGGAAATGCGTGTATATGCAGAAGTCTTGATAGTGTGATACATTATACTTGATATAATTATGAAAGTAAACATTTAATGAGAAAACTATATAAATTAATATCACAAATAAGTAGAGTAAATGCAGTAAATTAAAGTAAACGACACCATGGATTTTTTATATTGGTTCGGAGCACCGTCATACATCCAGTCCTTGATTCCTTATGGAATTTCACTAATCAACACCCTTACTTAACCCTAAGGAACAAGTATTACAACACCCAAGCAGCCGAACAGGCACATGAGCAGCAGAATAGGATTTCGCCTCAGCAGCCGAAGAGGACTTCTCTCCTAAGCAGCAGAATAGGACTTCAACAAATACAAAAGATTGTTTTGACTGAGTATGTGTTCTGAATAACACTGATAAGTCATAGTTTGAGTACACCCTTCCTATAATATTCTCTTTTGTAAATATATTTGAAAGCAAGTAAAGAATAGAGAAGGAAAGTGATTTATAATCACGAAATAATGAATACTTGAGAGCACAAGTTAATTAGAACATAAAATAGTTCAGAAATAGAGAATGCATAATTCAAGAAAGATCGGTGATCGAAACAAATGATTCTAAAGTGTATTTATAATAAATAAAATGTTGCAATCATTCATGAAAAGGATTGATTTAAAGATATAGTCATAACTCCTGGATTAAGAGTTATGACTCTTTAAAAAGTAGAAACCTTTCAATTCATCCTTTTGAAAAATGACTATAATGAATAGACATGTCATGTGTGCCCAAAATTACCTATTCAGACGTCTGAATTCAAATTTCAGACGCTTGAATATTCAAAGTTGAATTATTGAATATTCAACAATCCAATGTCTGAAATTCTAGTTCAGAAGTCTGATGCACACTTCTACGCATACCTTTTCAGCCTTTATATAAAAATATAATATATATATATATGTAAGTAGAGATTTTAACAGTAATTACCATCTAAACACTAACTCAATTTCAAACTAACTATATCAACATATCATCTTGTCGAATCTCTGCATATTTAGATTATATTCTTCTCCTTTTTCCTGAAAAAGATGTTAATGTATAATATCATTGATACATAGTTGTCGTAATCAAAATCAAGTCCAAAAGTGGAGGTTCTAACATTATATTCCCCAATTATCCCCACACTGCTAGAACAGACCTAATCTACGAGTCACTTATCTTCCCTAGCCAGCCCCATGCTTCCTGAACAGACTCTTTCTACCTTAGCTTATTAAGTTCATCAATTTTAACTTAACGCGATTTAAGTTTATTAATAAGCCCCACATAACCTCATGTTATATTCATATGTTGTATTATCATTTATAATTAATGTTATTTTATTTGTACAACCCTTTTCCATGTTACTTAATATTCAATTAAGTTCCATTTATTCCAATTTACATGTTCTTCCATTACATGTTAAGGTTTTATCCCCAATTTACAGTCCAATCCTACTACAATACTTAATCAGTTTCAGTACGCCAAAAAATTCCTTTTTATTTAATTTCAATATTACTCAAATTTAATGAACAAATAACGATAAAGGCCTAGGCTCTTCTTAGGCCTAGGCTCGACGCTAAAAGGAAAAGAGAAATGGTATAGGCTACTCATAAGGCCTAGACTCAAAGTAAACGAAATCAAATAAAATAGACATAAGCATAACTATAAATGAATTATAACAAAGAAGGAGATAAGAAAAAGGAGAATTATTTATAAATAATAAACAACTGGAAAGAAATTGGCATAGGCAGTAATTAAATTATAATAACTTACAGAAAAACTAAACATATAAATACTATAAACGTAAAACTTGCAAATTAAAATTACTTAACTGTTTAAACATTCTTACACAAATAACTAATCTAAAAACTACGTAAAAACTAACAGAACTGATGAACAAAGCTCCCCCCGTGGCCCTCTTATGAAATCTATCAGAACCTTCATTTCCAGAAGTGTTTATAAAAATAAATATTAAAAACTTAAGAACGACTTCAACCCTTAAAAATTTAATTATGCGGCTTTACCTAATTTTGAGGATATACCTAGGGAAGAAGAGAAAAGAGAAGAAAGAATGGATGTGAAGAAATGAGAGATGCTCTGCTAATATATTTATAGGGTTTATTGGATCCCCTCAGTCGTTCAAATTTAAGATTAGATCTGGTCCGACCATGTAATCAGATCAATAAGAAAGTGCTATGTCAGCCTACGTTTTAAAATAAACCAATAAAACTCAACAAACAACGATGTAAATAAAAATATAAACATCGTTTCTTGCATGCTAGGCAAGGCACGCAGTTTCCTTCACTTGGGTTGATCCACTCGCCTTCCTGGGTCGACATAGGGTCAACCTATGGGCCGACACAAGTGTCGGCCCAGATGGCCTGGGTCGCCAAGTGACCGTTGGTTCCATCTGTTTATTTATTTAATTTTTCTGAATTCTTATTTAACTCATAACTGATTCATCTTAACTCCGATTTTAGCAAACCCGGCGTCCATTTTGATCAGAAAATTACAATGAACTCAATGGAAGCTAGTCCCATTGTCTAATTCTGATTAATATTTAGTTTATCAATTGTTCACATTTAATTATTGTTTATTAAAATTTGGGGTATTACAATCTCCCCTCCTTAAAAGATTTCGTTCCCGAAATCTCTAAGGCTAGAGGAATGTTATAAATGGTATGAACCATTATCTACACCCATCTACTTAACCATCAACCACTGGCATCCATCATCCTTAAATTTTCTAAAGCTTTTCATGAACATATGCAAAGGTGTTGTGTATAGGTCCCTAAGATAATGTAGAAATCAGGTGGTCTACTGATTCATTTGAACTCCTTAATGCGATTCATGTCTGTTTCATGCATCCAATATGTATGCAAAGGAACCCTAATGAAACATGTAAAACTCTATATGCATGCAACAACCATTTATCAAAATTCAACATCCAAGTGATGATTCAACCATTTTTCATCCATATAAAAAAAAAATGCACATGCATCCATATGCAATTATGTAAGTATCCTAGTTCATCCGATATCTAACTAGTGCCCAGCCTGCATATATGTATCCACTGCATCAACTAGCAAACACTTGCATCCACGTGAATCCATTCAATCATAACACGTTCAATTAACATATTTTAAATCATTTCCTACCATCCATAGGATTCCACCTAAGACTTATGATTCAAACGATAAGAAAAATAGTTTCAAATTCAATGCTTAGAAAAGAAATAAGAGTGTACTCTCAATAAGAAACAGAAAAGAAGCGTGAATCTTATCTTCTGGTTTCCAAGTCACGTCATCGCTATCTTCTCCCCACTGCAAGCCTGATATCTTTATTCCATTGCTTCTTCACCTCAGATCCTAGTATCCATGTAGGAACTCTCCTGATTGATGCCTCCCTCTCTACCTCGATATCGTCTAGAGTACTCTCTTGATTGATCCTAGTAGTCCATCTAACCAATCCTATCTACTATAGGGAATGGCCTTACAAACCTCGATGCCAACTTCCCTACTGAGCTAAACCGAACAACACTCCTCAAAGGTGACACCTTAACAAAGACCATCTCCTGTACCTTGAGCTCTAGATTTTTCCTTCGCCGATCTCCGTATGACTTTTGTCTGTCTTGAGATGCCTTCATCTGCCTCCGAATCGAATCTATCTTCTCTGAGGTTTCTCTAACCATCTTAGGTCCAAGTAGAAGTCTATTCGTGGACTCCCACTAATACGTAGGTAATCTACAAGGTCGTTCGTATAATGCCTCGAAGGGAGCCACACCAATACTTGTCTGATAGCTGTTATTATATGCAAACTCTACCAACGGAAGATGCTCCTCCCAAGTCCCTCCTAAGTCTATGATACACAACCATAATAAATCATTGAGAATCCTATTAACCCTCTCTGTCTGTCCATTTTTCTAAGGTGATAGGTGGTACTAAGTCGTAGCTGTGTCCCCAATGCCTCCTGCAGGCTCCTCCAAAACTCGCTCGTAAAGATGGGGTCTCAATCACTAACAATACTAGAGGGAACTCCATGAAGTCGGATGATTTCTCTAAGATACACTGATGCCAACCACGCTGTCATCAGCTTACTCTTAACATGGATAAAGATAGCGCTTTTAGTCAACTTATTGACTATAACCCAAATACAGGTGTTGCCCATCCTCAATCTCGACACCCCATCTATGAAGTCCATCGAGATGCTCTCCCACTTCCACTATGTTACATGCAAAGGCTGAAGCAATATGCTAGGCTTCATCTGCTCAACCTTCACTCGCTGACAGTTCATACATCGAGCTACATACTCTGCCACGTCCTTCTTAATCCTTATCCAATGAAAAACCTTCCTCATATCTCTGTACATCTTATCACCGCCCGGATGGATAGTCCTCCTCTAAAACCGATCTCAACAAGTCATCAACTATAGGAACACACAATCTCCCATCATGATGTAGACGCCTTCTCTCATCCATATAATACCTAGGAAGGTGACTATAGGTCTCTTATTTACTGAGTCAGTCCAAGAAATCTGCTAACTGTTGATCCTCCTGCTGACTGGATCCAATGCACTCCAAGGGAGTAGGTCGCACCTCGAACGATGCCACTAATCCTGATGCATAATCCGTAAGTGGTCCGAAATTGAACGATGAGATAAACTCCAAACCATGCCACTCTACGAACAATGGGTTCAAAGTCATTCACTACCTACTCAATGCATCTGCTACCACATTCCCCTTCCCCCAGGTATATGCTATCACGAAGTTATAAGATGCAAGGAACTTCATCCAACGCTACTGTCTCAAATTAATATCTTTTTGCGAGAACAAATACTTGAGAGACTTATGATCTATATAAAGCTCGAACCTCTCACCTAATAAATAATGTCTCGAAGACTTGAGCACATACACTATCGCTGCTAGTTCCAAATCATTGGTAGGGTAGTTCTTCTCGTTCACCCTCCACTGCGTACTCCCATAGCAAACAACCCTACCCACTTGCATAAGTACCGCACCTGAAACCGTGCTGTAAGCATCCGTATATACGGTGAACATCTTTGTATCATTAGGAAGAGTCAATACGGGTGTCGATATAAGAGTCTTCTACAATCTCAAGAATGCATCCTTGCAATCTACATCCCACGCAAAAACTAGGTTCTTCTTCGTTAGGCTGGTAAGCGGAGCTGAGATCCACGCAAAATCCTTAATGAACTTCCGATAATATCCTTCCAAAACAAAAATGCTCCTCACCTCTGTCGCATTCTTGTGGGCTTTCCAATCCTGTACCGCGACAGCTGTAGTGGGATCCACCACTATAACATCACTAGAGACAACACGCCCCCAAGAGCCTTACCTCCTTCTGCCAATAATGGCATTTAGAAAACTTCACCTTCAACTGATGTGCATGGAGAGTACGGAGGACCTCACCTAATTGCAAGGCGTGCTCTTCCTCGCTCCTCGACAAACTAAGATATTGTCAACGAATACCACGACGAACTATTCAGGTACTCCCTAAATACCCGACTCATAAAATCCACAAAATACGCCAGTGCATTGGTTAGCCAAAAAGGCATAATTAGCCACTCAAAGAATCTGTCAGGAGTCCTAAAAGAAGTCTTGTCCATGCTGTCATCCGCCACCCTAAGCTGATGAAAACTCGTAGCTAAATCCAACTACTAGGAAACTAAAGCGCCCACTAACTGATCAAATAAGTCATTTATCTATGGGAGTGGGTATCTATTATTCTTCATGAGTTTGTTCAACTCCCTATAATCCACATATAGACGAAGAGAGCCGTCCACCTTAGTCACAAAGACGAAAAATGCTTCCCACTCATAAATGCTCCATCTAATAAACCCCTTCTCGAACAACTCACCCACTTGCTTACTAAGCTCCTGCTCTCTCTCACAGAGCCATGTTGCGCATTGGTAATGAATAGGTTTAGCATTCTCCACTGGGTATATTTGGAAATATATCTCGCTCGTGGGAGGTACTCCTCAAAAGTCTGGAAAGCCTCTAACAACGGGAACCAAACTGAGATCGTCGACAGAAGCATCCAGGGAATCCAAGAAACTGGGCATGACCGACCCACACGGGTCATAAGAAATCTAGAGGGTTCTACCATGGTACGTCAAAAGTCAAACAACTCTCCTCTCACAGTCAAGGATGATACCATACATGGCCAACCAATCCATCCATGGAATAAGCCCGTAACCCATAAAACCCAATACATACGTGTCACACTCAAACTCGGCACCAAGAATAGAAATCCTCAAACCCCTACACATCATAGATAGGTGAACCATACCTCCTATGGTGTTTGAGGCAACTACTTGATCAGAAACTATAGAAGTATCTAGGTGCAGACTATCAACAATAGAACCGGATATGAAAGAATGAGAATCACCGAATTCGAACAAGCTCCTAATAGGAAAGTCTAAAAGAGAAATCAAACCTTCTACATTAACCTTTCTAACTTTGTCCTAACTATTACCACCAAGTTGAGTTGCCTCAAGCGCATGAACCTGTGCTCCGAATGCAGCCCACTATCCCCTGCTTCTAAAGACACTGCCTGTTGTAATGTATTGTCTGTCCACATTAAAAATAAGCACTGTGTCTTCTTACAATCTTTGATGAAGTGTCCCATTATACCATAACCATGACACTTCACTTCCTTCCTGATCTATGCTTTATCTAGCTTCTCTCCCTTTTTTACTGCACCTTTCTTGGGCTACCACTTTTCTTTCCTGTACCCTTCTTGGCCACCTCAGTCTTATCTTCTTATTTACTCTCCTTTCCATCCTCATGCATAAGAGCCATATCCGCAAGCCTCTCAAACGTAGCTCCCATCGGAATATGTGTCATTGCCAGTCCTTGGACGGGTTGGTTCAGTCCCCTTGCAAATCTCAAAGCCTTCTTATGTGTAGTATTAACCAAATCTAAGCCAAATTTCGCTAACTCATTGAAGCTATTCACATACTCCTTAACTGACATACTACCCAGTCTCAGACTCAAGAACTTCTCCAACTACATCCCTTCTTCATCTTGTGATAAAAACTTCTTCTCGAACTTATCCTTGAACTCATCCCAAGTCTCTATGTTATGCTTAGCCTCAGATGCTTCCCACCAATATGACGCCTCTCCTTTCAGTTGTTAGGCAACAAACTGAATCCTCCTCCAGTCATCAAGTTCTAATAATTCGAACACATGATCGGTCTCTCTCATCCAATTCGAGCATCAAATAAACTCTTCGATCCAAGAAATGGTTTTTCGCCCATAGTAGAAAAAAAATACTTACAGAGCTTAGAGAAATTGACCGTTGGATTAGGTGGAACTACTACAGCTACAGCCAGAGGTAGGGAATTTCCTTATCCTTCGGCAGGCGTCGTAGGTTCAAAATATCTATGGACAATGTCGGAATGGGAACGCCCTCTGGAAATTGGGAGCCCTGGACATGCTAGAAAGAAAAGAGACAAGGATTCAAGAAGGAATCAAGGAAATGTTATAACTGACTTGAGGGGATATTTTCCAAAAATAAGTTTTACTTAATAATTCTTTACTTTTGAAAACACTTTTTCAAAAACTTTTCTCTGATCTTGTAACCTTAAGCTTTGATACCAAATGTGACACCCCACGCCCTTTAACAACACCCATATGAGGATGCATTAAAGTTTATGAAGCGCTTACGTATAAAGTAACAACACAAAGACTAAAATTCACAAGACAAAATTATAAAACACAGTGGAAACTTTGAAATATTTATTAAATAAGCAAGTCAAATCACGGTACTTATTACGTTTCAAATTACCGGATAGTCGTCGTCATAAAAAAACATATTGTCTTGTGGAAAATATCAGAGTATATAAGTAAAACCCCAAAAACTATCCCTCTCATAAGCTAGTACAATGATAAGAAAACAAGAACTGAACTAATACATGAATCTGGAAAGAGTCTGAATCCAAGTCGAACCAAATAATCAAGAATCATCGTTGAGACCCTCTACCCTACAAACTAGGGGGAGGGGTAAAGGAAGAGAGAAGGAGAAAATAAACTAGGTTAGATATACGCTTGGAGAGTTCTAGTAATTAGTAGCACAAGCATAATTAAAGAAGCATTTAGACAGATGAATAATTCCAAGAGAAATAGACATAAAAGCATAACTGAAATAACATGAAAGATTAACACGAATAAAGATAAGCTTCTCATTCATATCCGTTAATTGTTGCACTAACTACTAAGACATCAAAATTAGAATTTACCTAATTTCTAACCATCGATCGGCTACTTTACCCATAATGCGATAACCTATTCCAATTATGGAATTCGAGGTTATCAATCCCGAACCCATCAACTAAAAGGACATAGCAGTTAATCACAAACGTTACAGTGGCTTATCTTCCCTAGTTGGAACGATGCATGCTCATCGATCTACCGAAACGTACCTGTACCGACCTTATTTGAACCTCTTACTATCTATTCAGTAAAGCGTGCCTTAGCCTATACCTAGTGTGATACTCCTTGATAACCAAGGAAAACCGACTGAAATGGGTTCCCAACCAAAAATGCAATTGAACTAGTCACCCCTAGACTTGTTTCCCATCCATTACTTTATTAGGCCTTTCATATTCTCCAATCATCCCTACATTGCCGGAATAGACCTAAACTGGGATTTCATTATATTATTAGGCCTTTTATCTTCCTCAGTCATCCCCATGTTGTTGGAACAGACTTTATCTACGAGCCACGTATCTTCCCCAGTCGTCCCCATGTTGCCGGAACGGACTCCCTGTACATTAGCTTATTAAATCCATCAATTTTAACTTAACACAATTTATGTTTATTAATAATCCCAACATAACCTCATGCTATATTATTAGGTTGTATTATCATTTCTAATTAATATTACTCTTTTTGTACAACCCTTTCTATGACACCCTGAATTTTCTGTGAACATAAAGTAACAAAACAATGTATACTTAATTTTTAAGAGAAGAATTAAGGGAAACGGATTACGCCATTGCGTTTGTTCGGAATTCTGCTTGAGATAGAGTCCGAGTTTACGTAAATCAGACTTCGTATGAAGAAGTTATGACACTTAGAAGTTTCAGGAATTTAAAATAAAAACTAGCCCGAATTCAAAATTCAAAAGATCGAAATTCAAAACACATACCCGGGCTGGGTGGGAAATTCCCCTCTTAGGACCCAGGTCGACCAGGAGGTCGACCTGGGTAGAATAGGTCGACCATGGGGTCGACCTGGGGGTCGACCTCCCCCCTTTTGCAGATCCGTGGACAGATTCATTTTTCTGCATTTAGACGCCTGTTCTGACCAGATTCGTTGCTCCTAAGCTATTTAAACACCCCCAACCTCACTTTCTCTCCACACAATTTCATTACGCCTTTACTCTGCCCTAATTCATATTAAAATAAATCAATGGCGTCGCTACTTTGCTGAAACCTAAGCTAGAACAAGTGCTCCTTCTTCTTCCAACCTAAATAGGATTAAAAGAAAACAACTACAACCCTTTTCTTTTAGAATCCAACCAAGGTGAGTACAGTAATTTTCAGATATGAAATTTAATTATGATTTTGACATGGTTATAAACCTGAATTGGAGATTATGTATATTCCTGTTTACCAGATCTGTTTTTCTGTGTAGATCTATCTTATTCCTGTTTATCAGATATGTTTTTCTATGTAGATCTATCTTATTAATAGCATTGTAACTATTTTGTATCTCTTCCTTCCTTCTGTTCTATAGCCAGGCTACCACGAGCCTGAGCCAAATCTCATAAGAGATTGATGCACGAATGCTAAATTTGGGGAAAATAATGAATGATGCATATTTGGATATGACTGATTTGTGACTGATTTAAGAAAATGGCATATGTTGTAATTTAAGATCTAGATCTAGGCATACTATATATGACAGTTTATGATTTGGAAGAAGGAGAATTATTGTATGAAAACATATGACTTGTAATGTGGGGACACATTGCATGTTATAATTCAAGATCTGATTTTGAGGACATACTACATGTTGTAATTTAAGATCTAGATTTGGGGCGTATTTTATATGATGATCTATGACTTGGAAGAAAAGGATATGTGACTTAGGCTTGAAAACCGTATATTATAATAGGGATAATTATAAATGTGAATACGCCTAATTCGGATTTTTTTTGGATAATTGACATATGCGGTAATCAACGACTATAATTTGGCATAATTTATATTATGCATCATGATTTGGGGTTTTTAGAGAATATTCCGTACCATGCAAATTTAACTAAAATTTGGACGTATTTATATTGTGAATTATGACCATAATTTGGGCATGTAAAATTAGGCTTAAATTTATGATTAGGCGAGGTATGTCTATGGAATTTTAAGGGATGATTAAATCTGTTAAATTGCCTAATCAGCTAAATCTGTTGAAACTGAATACAGTAATTTAGGGTATGGAAATCTGTGGGCTCAATCTAAAATTGAGCAAGACATGTTAATAGAACTTTGAGATATCTACTCTAACTTTTAAAGAAGCTAATTTGTTGAATTGGAATAATTAGTCTGATATTGGCATAATTTGTGAATGAATACTTTAGCTAAAAAAAGAATGCTGAGACACGAGGTTAGACTCTGTTTGCGGTAGAAGCCTGCTCGGACCCAACCGGCTTAACCAGAAGCCGCAAACTGTCAGTCTAATGTGAGAGGTCGTAGGCATAAAGATTCTTAGACACGAGGTTAGGTCTTCCTTGTGGCAGAAGTCTGCCTGGAACCGCCCGGCACATCCAACGGCCACAAGCTACCGACCTAATGTGAGGAGTCTGTGCATTAGTAATTAATTAACGCAAATCTAGGATAAATATGATGCCTAAAACGTGTCGGGTGGATGAGGTTAAATCAAATGGACTGATAAATTTAATAAACTTGTTTGAAAATCTGTAGGCCCAATACAAGTTAGGTGAAACAATCTGTAAGTCTGTTAATCTGTATATCTGATCCATTAGTCTAAAAACTTGTTAATCTGTATATCTAATCCGTTAGTCTGAAAAACTTGTTAACCTGTATGTCTAATCTGAGAAGTAGTCAAACTGGAATTTGTACATCTGAAATCTACAAGCAAGTTAATCTGAAATCTGTTAGTCTGGGGACACAAGGTTAGGAGGGGTAATTACTTGTGTCATCTGTTGTTTGGGACCCATATTAGTCAGTAACCCTTTCTGGTATCAAAATTATGACCTAACACTAGGTAGGGGTCCAGGGCACGCTTACTGAACTAATTGTAAGAGGTTCACTCTGATAATGGCGAGGGGTGTTGATGGTGCATTCCAACCGGGTCATGTGCGTGCATGGATCATGTCTGCTGTGAGGATGCAAGACACCGTGACATCTGTAAATAGGTTTGTGTCTATAGGTTTCTACTTTAGGGAGTGATACACCCTTCTGTGGGGCCAGCACCGGGTATTTATGTATTTGGGAATTGATCGCTTGGGGTAGAATTTAGGGTACACTTAGTTCTGTCTGTTTCTTTTGGAGTATCGTATGTTTCTGTTGGGGTGGTAACACTTGACTGTTTCTGTGTGGTACCATCTGTTGGGGCGGTAAAGGCCCATTACTAGTGTACACCTAATTCTAATATTCTGTTTCCATAGGTGTTATTCTGTTTCTGTCTCTGTTCGGGTGGTAAAGGCCCATTACTAGCATTCTGTTTTTGTACCGTCTGTCTCTGTTCGGGTGATAAAGGCCCATTACTAGCATTTTGTTTCTGAACGTCTGTCTCTGTTTGGGTGATAAAGGCCCATTTCTAGCATCGTGTTTCTAAAGAGATCATTCTGCTTTCTGTTTAGACATTAGGACAACACCTAATTCTGTTATACTAGTATTAGTGCAGAGAAGTGAAAACCAAGTAAGAAGCTTAGTTTAGCCTATATCATTCTGTCTCTTCTGTTAACCTGCTACTCCTGTTATGGTTATCTCTCATCTAGTTTTATTTACATGTCATGATACTGTTATCTGTTTATATGCTGAAAGTAACTGGACTCACCAGACTTATGTCTGACCTAGTTTGTTTCGCCTCTTTTCTTCCGTTTCCCACACAGGTTCTCAGGGTGGAAACATAGGAGCTTGATTCAGGTTCCTTCTTCTTGATGTGCTTGAAATATTGCTTGGCTTTGATTCTACCTATTTATGGCATTCTCTGTTGGGGATTATGGCTTTAAAATTTTGCATTCTGAAGGATTTTGTATAAGACCGATATTTGTGTACTTGGGTTTTGGCATTGTGATGTAACCAAACTTATTTCTGTTTTCTGCTGTAATAAAGTTATAAAATTTTCAAGTACTACTTTACATATCTGTCTTGTAAAATTTCTGTTCTGTTTACTTATAACGTTCCACCGAAGTTAAGGCATTCCCTTTGTGAGTGACCTTAACGGAAGTGGGGTGTTACACTTTCCCACGTTATTTAATGCTCAATTAATTTCCATTTATTCTAGTTTACATGTTCTCCCATTACATGTTAAGGTTTTATCCCTAATTTACAGTCTAATATGATTACAATACTTAATCAGTTTCCAATATGCCCAAAAAGCCCTTTTTATTCAATTCAACATTATTCAAATTTAATGCACAGATAACGATAAAGGCCCAGGCTCTTCTCAGGCCAAGGCTCAACGCTAACAGGAAAAGGGAAATGGTTTAGGCTACTCATAAGATCTAGAATCAAAATAAACCAAAGCAAATAAAATAGCCATAAACATAACTGTAAATAAACTACAACAAAGAAGGTAGATAAAAAGAAGGAGAATTACTTATAAACAATAAACAACTGGAAAGAAATAGGCATAGGCAATAAATAAATTATAGTAACTTACAGAAAATCTAAATATACAAATATTGTAAACATAAAACTAATTAAATGTCTAAACATACCAATGCAAATAACTAATCTAAAAATTACGTAAAAACTCGCAGATATGATGAACAAAGCTTCCTCTGTGGCCTTCTTCTTAAATCTAATAGAACCTCACCCTCTAGAAGTGTTTATAAAAATAAATATTAAAATCTTAAGAACTTCTTCACCCCTTAAAATTTTAATTATGTGGCCCTTTATAATTTTGAAGATACATCTAGGGAAAAAAGAAGAAGATAGAAGAGAGAAGGATGTAAAGAAATGAGAGAGGCTTTGCTAGTCTCTTTATAGGATTTACTGGATGCACTCAGCCGTTCAAATCTAAGATTAGATTTGTTCCAACCATGTCATCGGACCAATAAGAATGTGCCAGGTTAGTTTATGGTTTAAAATAAACTAATAGAACTCAGTGGACTCAGCAAACAACTCTGTAAATAAAAATATAATTGTCATTGCCTATGTTCCAGGGAAGGCATGTTGTTTCCTTCACATGGGTCGACTAATGGGTCGACACAAGTGTCGACTTAGATGGGCTGGGTTACCCAGTGACTGTTGGTTCCATGTAATTATTCATGTAATTTTTCTGAATTCTTCTTTAATTTATAACTAATTCATTTTGACTCCGATTTCAGCAAACCAGTGTCCATTTTGATTAGAAAATTATAACGGACTCAATAGTGCTAGTCCCGTTGTCTAATTCTGATTAATATTTAGTTTATCAACCCTTTACATTTAATTATTGTTTATTAAAATTTGGGGTGTTACACTAGTGCTCCAATTCTCTCTACTATTTCATATGGTCCAACATACCTAGGGGTTAACTTCCCTTGCATTCCAAATCTCAGAATTTTTTTCATAGGGGATACTTAACTCAATGTCACCTACCCTATATTCTACAGCGTTCTCTTTTTATTTGCATACATTTCTGCCTGTCTTGATCTACATCTATTCTCCTTCATACCAAAGCTATTTTCTTTGAAGTTTTTTCATATGGTCAGGTCCTAAAATCACTCTTTCTCCAACCACCCTCCAACATGTTGATGACAGACATGGCTTCCCATACAAAGCTTCAAACGGTGCCATACCTATGTTGCATTGATGGCTATTATTATATGCAAATTCGACCAAGTATATATGGTATTCCTAACTTCCTCCAAAAATCCACTACATATGCCATAAGAATGTCTTCAAAAAATTTATTTACTACTTCAATTTTTCCATCTGAAGTAGGATGGTATGATGTGCTCAAGCCTATAAGTCCCCATACCTTCTTGGAAATTGGCCTAAAATTTAGAGGTAAACAAAGTATCCCTGTCACTAACTACTGACTCGGGTACCCCATGCAGTCTCACCATTTCCTTTACAAACATGTGTGCCAACTTACTTGCATTCTTTTCTGACTTGATGGGTAAGAAGTGTGCTGACTTTGTTAGCCTATCAACCACCACTTGAATGTTGTCATTAGCTCTTCTAGTATTAGGAAAACCATCAATGAAATCCATCGATATATCCTCTCATTTCCATCTTGGTATCTTCAGTGGTTGGAACAAGCCTGATGGATTTTGATATTCTACTTTGACTTGTTAGCATGCTATATATTCAAACATAAATTTGCTCACTGCCTCATTCATGCCTCTCTACCAAAAATCCCTCTTGAGGTCATGATACATCTTAGTGCCTCCTGGATGTATGGATATTAACATACATCCAAGATTTCTGTCTTTAAGTCATCATTCGCAAGAACAAACAATCTCTTTTTATTTCTCAGATGGCCTTGCTCATCTACCTCAAAATTTTAGCATCTTCGCCTTTTAATAATTGAGCTTTCTTATCATATAGGAATAGGTCTTTGTCATGTAATGCTCCTACTTTATTTACCAAATCTTGTTTGATGGTAATAAGACTAAGCCTTCCTATGCCCATCTGTTCATTGTGTACATCCATAGGTATCCTACTGGGGATATCTATCTGTATCAGTAAGTAGTTACACTTTTTTTAGCTCATCTATCGTTAATGTGGCCACTCTAGCATGTTGCCTACTTGATGCATCTGCCACCCTTCTAGCTTTTCCTGGGGTATACAATATATCTAGATCATAGGCTACTAGGAATTGAACCCATTTATGCTACCTCATGTTTAGATCTTTTTGAGAAAACAAACATTTTAACGATTTGTGATCAGTGTATAATTCAGACTTGGCTCCAAATAAATAGTGTCTCCATAATTTCAATGCATACACTATTGCAGCTAATTCTATACCATGGATTGCATGCTTAGTTTCAGTTGGTTTCAATTGTCTTGAGGCATAAGATATTACTTGGTTATACTGCATTAATATAGCCCCTAACCCAGACCTATTTGCATATGCATATACTTTAATCCATCATTTCCTTCACGTAGTTTCAATACAGGACCTTTCACTAATGCCTCCTTTAATTATTCAAAATCTTTTTCACATTTCTTAGTCAAAATAAAAGGATGATCCTTCCTTGTTAGTTGAGTCAGTGTTATAGAAACTTTGGCAAATTACTTTATAGATCATCTATAATATCCTACCACGCACATGAATGAACTTATCTCGGTCACTGTGTTTGGCTGCTTATCTTTTTGTTTGGATCTACTAAGATGCCTTCTTTCAGAATCAATACGTCATAGGAAACTCACTTCATGTTTCCAAAAGGTACATTTAGAAAACTTGGCTTTGAGATCATGCTGCCTTAATCTACTGAACACCAAACGCAAAGACTTATCATGGTCCTTTACTGTCTTGGAATAATTTTGTACGTCATCATTGAAGATCAATAAAAATTTATCAAAGTAATATTCAAACATCTTATTTATCAAATCAACAAAAAGGAAGGAGCATTTGTCAAGCCAAATGGCATGGCAATAAATTCATGCAGGCCATATCTAATGTTAAAGGTAGTGTATTTGATGCACTCTTCTTTCCCGTTCATCTAATGGAAGCCTGAAGCCAAATCTAGTCCTAAGAATATTCTTTCTCCATTCAGTTGGTCAAAGAGATCATCTATCCTTGGCAGTAGGTACTTATTTTTTTATTGTGACTTTATTGAGCTCTCTATAATTTATACACGTTCTTAATGTACCATCTTGCTTTTTGACAAATACTACTGGTGATCCCCAGTAATAACTACTTGGCCTAATGAACCCTTTCTCTTATAACTCCATTAGTTTCTTCTTCAACTCAACTAATTCTTTTGGATCCATCCTTGTTGGCTTCTTTATAATTGGACTTCCCCCAGGCACAAGTCTGATTTGGAACTAATGAACCTATGATAAGGCACTCCTTTAACTTCTTCAAGTACATCCTTTTATTGATTTACTATGGGCATTTCTTCCAATTGGTTCTGTCTCCCCAATATTTGAGTTACTTATATATATATCCAAATTTTCTTTCTTTAGTTGCCTAAAATAAAACTGATATCCTCTTGCCTTCGGCATTTTTTTGAAAAATGGTAGATTTTTCTAAATTAATGATTGCTCCAAGTTCTTTTAACCAATCTACACCTAGTGTAATTCCTATCCCTTGGTAGTTTAACACTTTTAAATTTGAAATGAACACATAGCCACCTATATTTAATTCTACTTGCAAACACTTCACCCTTAGTACACATGAGCTACCTATAGGACTATTAACAAATAAAGGCTTATCCACCAAAATGCAAGTCAATTTTAATTGTTGTACTACGTCATGGGTTATAAATGAGTGTGTGGCTCCTGTGGCATATACTATAGCTATATGAAATTTCTTAATATATAAAGTACCTTCCACTTGTCCCTGGTTTTCAGCATTTGAACCAACCACTGAATTCCCCTTTCCCCCCAAATCTCCTACTTTGCCTTGCGGTTTGAAATTAGGACAGATCCATTTGATGTGACCTTCTTTTCCACAATTGTGTCACTTAAACGTACCTACTTTTCTAGATTGGCACCGAGATTTCATATGCCCTTCCTTGCCACAATTGTAACATATTATCTTTTTCTTGACTTCGGAAATTATAGTGGCTTCAACTTTTTCTTAGTTCCAACATCATTTTTCTTTTGATCATAAGGATGAAATCTGTTCTTTTTTTCTTGTGGTTGTTAATGAGATTTTTGAATTTCTCTCTAGTAACATCATGTTGCTCAAAGGTAAGGGTTAAATCCAGCATGTAATCAAATGACTTGTCCCTATATAGCAGCATTTCTTTGCTCAAAATAACATTTAACCGTTGAATGCATCTTGCATTTTTAGATGCTCCATCAACTATCATTATTGTTCCATACTTGGATAAGCTTTCAAAATTTAACGTGTACTTAGTGACACACATAGTTCCTTGCCTCAATCTAATGAATTCTTCTAGCAATAAAGCCTTGGCTGATGCTGGAACGAATCCTACTTCCAAGATTTCCTTAAACTGATCCCATGTGATCTCATTTTCTGGCCTCCCTTCTATAGTAACCTCCCATCAGTCAAAAGCAACACCTTTTAATTTTCTTAATGCAATATGCCTTTTCCTAGGATCTTCAACGTGCATGTCTGTGAAAATTCTATCCATGGTCCTCAACCATATTTGAACCCCATAACACCTTCAGTTCTTTCAAAACTTTTGCCTCTAAGATTGGTGTATGTTTCGACAACTTAGATAACTCCTCATGTGGGTTATCTTGTCTATTGCCTACTCCATCCCTAAAAGCCCTTATAAAATCTTACATATTCAACATTTGAGGCTCATTTGATCCTCCTACACCTTGAGGATGTCCCCGTCCTACCATAGTTTTTAAGGATAGCCGTGGTTAAGTTAATTCAATTCCTTACATTTTTTTAATGTTACAGACAGTAAATAGATTTACCCAGCCATATATTCTATATGCATGCATATTCAAGGCAATATATCTTACCAACCAATATTAAAACCTAATCATTTTTAGCTATGTATTTTATTAACGCAGCTCTGATACCAACTAAGACGACCCCCTAATATTTCACTACTTTAATTAATTTAAGGCTGATTTTTTATCCATCCAGGGTCACCTAGTCAGGGGCCCACCCCTTAATATATCCACTTCAACGTTAAACTCTACAGTAATATAAATATACTAGTGTATTACAGTGAAGATTTAACTTACTTATATAAAGATACATATTGACAAGCATTTTGGTGAAAGCTGCCATACGTCAAGATTTTGGTTAGCGACGCGCTCAAGTCTTGAGAACGTAGTAAGAAAACACAAAGAGATTCGGTCAAAGTCGCGACGCGTTCGAAAAAGGTTGGAAATAGCGTCGATACGTAAAATCATCGTTACTAAACTTGGAAAAACCGACATGGTAAAAATACGTGATCGACTCGGTCCGGTCAGCTCAAAATGCCTGATGTGTCGGTTTGATCACATGACTAAACTCATCATCAAAAAATATATAGATTTCGGTAAATTCTGGTTTCGCACACTCAAAAATAGCTGATCGACATGGCAAGATCACAAAAAATAGCTTGCGTGACTCACGGCATCAAAATCTGGCACTTGGCAAACATCTGGTCTAGCACGTTTAAAAACAAGTTATCGACACGCGAAAAACATGGAAAACCATGTGTTTGTGGCTAGCTGATCACTTGTTGAAAATTGGCTGACCATCAGAATTGGCACGTTGAAAATGCCTGATCAACACGTCAAAATTAGTGATTTTCATATGTGTGCATTGGGGTGATCATCTTTGGATTTCTGGCTTGACAATTTGGTAAATTCGCTTCCCCTAGATTTTGACTCCTAATCAAGATGCGAAATTAACATGCGGATCACCAAAAATTTCGTATCAGCATCGAAAGACGAAGAATTGGCATTTGGCTCGGCTCTGGGAATCGAAATCTTGCAACTCGAAAAAGCGGGATCGGCATGGCTGCGGAATGTGAAATCCCGTGTTCGCATCGTGGATTTTGGGAGCCGAAATTGGCATGACAAAGGCAGAGTCGTATTTGTATCCACAAAATTTGGTGATCAACACGAATGGTATTCGGGAATCCACCGTGCGGCATCATAGATCCAGGGATGCGAAATTTTATATTGTGGCTGGGATTCAGAATTCAGGATTTGGCAAAGATTTTTGGCACGAAGATTTTGCCACGCGGATCACCCATTTTTGTGTGATACGCATGTGTTTTCGAGTAGTTTTTTGGGATTTGAATTTTCTGGACTTCGAGATGCGAATTTTCGACTTTGGCTTGGTTTTTTTGGCTTCATTTTTGGGAGGTAAATTTCGCATTCCCCAGGGATACGAAATCCAGGCTAATGGACCCAAAACTCACCTATAAATACCCCTTGCTTGGCATTCCAAGGGTTTGGCATTTTTGGACTTCAACTACACTTTTGCATACGGGATTGGATATCTAAGAACCATTAATGGCTGTTATCATCATCTTCATGGCTATTGGACATTGTTAGGACTTCTAAATGTTACGTAAATGTTTTCCTTCAACTTTTGGACATTCAATTGGACTTTTGGCATGCTTTTGGACATTGAAGGTGTTTCTTGGACATTAATGCATGCTTTGACTCAACAAAGAAGTAGAAGGGAATTTTGGTCAAAGTTGTGAATTAACAAGCTATTTGTTATTCAATTGTACAACTTTGCATACACAAATTTTTAGAACTTGTACAAACTTTGTAATCAACAATATTATGATAAATGATTACTATGGAGTGGATGTAGGCGTTAGTGTCGAACCACAATAAAAAGTTGGTTTCTCCCTTTACATTTCACTGCTCTTTCAATTTGGATTATTATTTTGCTACAAAACACACACTCGGGGGTTAGCGTGCGTGAATAGCCATTTCCCCACGTCAACACTTTGGCACGCCAGAAAGGGGGCACACAACTTCAACCTTGGATTTAATACTCGGATTTGACCTCAGATTTCATCTTTGGATTTGGTTTTGGTTTTCGACCTTGGTTTCTGTTTTTGACTTCAACTTTTTTAATTGCTTTTCATCGTGGTTAAGCACAAGAAGCTCGACGTTACCGCTGAAGCTCAAGAAACAGGTGGTGAAAAAAGTCAAGAACTTTCTTCGACTGGTGTTTCCTCAAACCTCTTCATTTGTGACGATGTCGATGGGATGATTAAGAATTTAGCTACGGTTTTAAATGCTCGGCTCGAGCAATAGGAAGAAGCAACTACTACTTTGTTGCTCATATTGAGGCTAGGATTAGAAGACCGACATGCCAGGCACATATTATTGGTACAAGTACTAGTGTTCTGCAAGCTGTGACTCGAGATTTGGGGGCAACCCCGCAAACTAATCAGTATGGCGACGTCAATCCTTGGACCGATGTCGTTCCCTCTATGATCGAGGGAACCCCTAATCCCAACGTCGCTCCAGCCCGTGACACTTTGGTTGATCAAGATGCGAGTGTCAAGTTACAGGCTCTGCCATTGGTAATGTGGTTCAAGCGTCGGTGCGTGCAGCTTTGGATGGTAGTGCTTCCACGGTTCTCGGATAAGGATTGTGAACGAAGCGGCTCCTCAGGTTGAAATTCAACCGGATGTTCTTCTTTCTAATCAGTCCATTTCTAATCTGGACTTAAACACCGGGGGCACCAGTGTTACTTTAGATAATTTGAATCAGTTACTTGCTTTTGGTAATGGTTCTTAGATCACGAACGTTATTTGACAATTCATTCAAGGCAGTGCCTCCTCTACGGACTTAGATTGTTTCACTCATAGTCCATTCATCAGGAATTCTCGTAGCTCATCGGACATCAAATTGTAAGTGTTAGAGCCTTATGATGGTCGGAAGGATCCAACTACTCACTTGATGCAGTACATTCGACATATGGAAGTTCCCTCTACTTCAGAGAGTGCTATGACAAAGTTTTTTTCCACTTTACTTGACAGACATACTGCCATGCGATTTAGGTAGTTGGAAATAGATTCTATTCATTCTTGGAGTACTTTGGTTGGGAAGTTTACAGAGCAGTTCAGAGTTTACATTGGTCGTCCAAAAAGCGTTATAACTCTAACAACTATCAAGAAGAAGTCCGGCGAGACTCAGCATAAATTCTTGAAATATTTTAGTGCTGGGGTGGCTTCATTCAACAGGCCCGATCCGTCCATGGTTTTGATGGCCGAAGTCATGAGGGTTCTGGATAAGTCTAACTTCAAGACTTCATTGCATCGAGACCCACCGAGAGATCTCGATGAGCACTTTTTTGAAGTTGAAAGGTTTCTTCAAGAAGAGGATGCGAGGACTAATACAAAGTTTCTCGAGGCTAATGTGGTTAAGGATGGGAAACTGTCCAATTTTGGTAAAAATAAGGATTCTAGTATAAGTAAATCTCCTACGGGGAATGATCACAACGTTGCTTGGAGGCAACCTAAGTGTAATGGCGCGTTTTGTTAGCTGTCGGATAATTAATTTATTTAATTATTAAATATCGATTGGGCGATATCGATGACTTGAATTAAATAATATTGAATATTTAATTAAAATAAATAATATTATAATATATTATAATGTCAAAATAATCGGAAATCACCGAATTCACAATACTGTGTGAATTGGATCAGCTAAAATATTTAATTCAGTTTAGAATTGAATTTGAATAACGAATCGATTTAATAATCGACGTTAAAACGTATTAATTATAATATAATTAAAATAGAGCGCGAAACGACGCGGTAGTTCGCTATTTGGCGATTTAGACTTCAAGTGGATGTACAGGGTTCGTTTTAAATCGGATTTCTGTGAAACAAGAAACGTGTGGAGCTGGTGGAGTATATCTTTCTAGTGGAAGAGAGAGATCGGGATTTCGTCGTGTAGATTTTGAGATATGTCCAAATCAAATTCTAGAAAAGTCGCTGTAGAATTCCTTTATAATTTATAAAGGAATTATTTATATTTTAAAAAGGAATTTCAATATAAATCGAATATCGGGTTGACCCATATTTGAAATATCGAGTTGTAAATCCCATTGGAGTCGTATGGTATGCCACTGTGAATATAGACGATAATATTTATTTGTAAATATTAAATTTAATTATATTTAAATATATTTATATATTTAATAGGTTATTTAGAGCGTTAAAAATAGCCACTTTTGCAAACGAAGTCGGAATTCGACAAAACCAGTTTTGTTGGATCCGCAATGTCAAATAGTTGTTAGATTTCCAGTTTCGTGATTTTTAGAGTCACTGTGTGGCCGTACGGATTTTTAGAGTGTAAAATAGTCAGTATTTCGACAGTTAAAAATACGCTGTGTGAGCATACGAAGTCGAAATTCGACGAAACCAGTTTCGTTGGGACCGTAATGTCGAACTCTAGCTACATGTCCAGTTCGGTGATTTTTGGGTATCGTGTGTGGTCGCAGGGATTTTTAAGGACCGCAGACGAGTATTAAATCGAGTAAATAAATTACAAAAATCAAATTGAAAATATCCCTCCCATTTTCTGAGGTTCTGCACAGGCCACACGGCCTTCAATCCCTACCGCAAACGCTTCCTACCACCAACAGGCTATATAACCCGTATAAACATCACAGTAGACAATTTTGCCACAAACAAAAAAATAAATCCAAAGAAATGCAAACTGTAGCGACCCGGAAAAAATTCGACACTCGAATTTTCGACATTTACACCAACTGTGTCCCATTCGAGTATCGAATCTCCAGAAAGCTAGAAGGAAGAAGTTGGAGGATGAGAAAGATAAGATAGAAATATTAGAATAGAAGAAGTAGAAGAAGAACAAAGACAACACAGAATCAGAGTCTCACATCGCAGCGGAACAAAATATAATATGGAAATAAATCTTTATTGAGAGCTTTCAAAATTACTTACAGTATCAGAGTACATCAACATATCTGGACAGTTATATAACCTGTCCTCATATACAATCACACAGCGGAACAGTAGCTATATATATAACCATACGTTTGAACTCTTCCAGCTTGTCTCTGGACTTCGCAGCATCCGGTAACCTGGACCTGTACAACCCGGTCTAACCCGAGCATTTACAAAACACCGGGTCAGTCTGGTGAACCAGAGTGAGATAAACTCGCACAGTATTAAGGGTGATCATCCAACTTGATTTTAAAGTTCAAAAATCTTTTCGAAAGAAAAGGATAATCGTAAGACCAAATCCACACATAAATACGGACGGTTTTTACCTTACGATAACCCAAAACATTTTGAAAACCAATATCTTTTCTGATATTATAATAATGTCTAAATACAAGTAAATATCAATCTAGTAGAACGCTTGCATCTCACGCTCCACATATATAGTATACAATCAAAACCGCAGGCACTTATTGGAGATTGGATTCCGACCTTGACAAGGTATGGGACCACCTTCCGCACGTGTATCTCTAGAGACGAATACACTGGGTTCAACAAGAACGTCTTGCAACCCGGCCCTCACATGACCGACCACTCATTTCGCTTGAGTGTATCGAATGTATATCACCAACGGTTGGGCTCAAACCACCGTTCCCGAATGGGCAGAATCGATAGAATAAGAAACAAAAGGAATTTCTCTAGATAGGTGATTATACACCCTAATGGGAGCGACCCACATAGCCATGCTGCCTGCCCGATTTCTGTCATCTCCCGGTTGATGAGGCTTGAGGCTACGCTTTATCAGCACATCACATTCACTTCGAATGTCACATCGTCAGATCTATCAACAATCACTAATTGACGTCCACAACAATACATTATGTGTTAGCTGAAAGAAGTTTCCTTCTCCGCTCCCACTCTTGGTATGGTTGAAGAAATCAATGTACGTGATCTTTTCTGGAAATACTCTGTCAGACATTCATCCATACAAGTCATCCAGGAACAGGATGAACCGAAGGTACCCTCCTACTGCATCCTAGGAATCACCCTGAGAATCAGTAGCGAGAAGTCCTTGCAATCCGTAGATTCCAACCACGACCGAATCACATTATATCTCTGCTTGCAATCAGAGATTTTAAGTAATCCTTCCGCTTATGAAGATCAACGGTCTTCAATAGCTCCATCTTGAATCAGCATCTTCAACGTATTCGTATTTGCTGGACGGAATGGTTTTCGAATATATTCGATCCCGGTCTTTCCGTACCAACAATCGTATGGGACAATATTTGATAGTCGGTTATTTAACTATCAAATAAACAAACATTCATCCATAAAGAAAATGGATTCACTGATTCAATACTCAGTATCATTTAGCCTCTAAACCGTCCGTTGGTTATCTCCTTTAAACTTTCCAATATTTGAAACATCGCTTTTACTTCTTATTATAAAATAAGAGTATTCTCTAAATTTATTTTATTTCAACTTATAAACTTTCAAAACAGTTTATAATATCATTTCCGGAAATCATATCTTATGTTTTCCTCAGCTACTCTCGTTTATAAACCAATATCACTCTGGGATAATCTTGTAGTCGTTCAAGTTGGGGTATTTTATTTACCTCTCAGACCTTGACCAACAACATTCATCTCTTCAGAATAACCAGAAGTTTATTAACCACACATTTCCCTTCTGAAACTCTATATAAAATCTCAACCACGTTTACTTAACCAATATTAAGTAAACTCTTATTAGACTCTTTCGATTTATGTTAATAATCATTTACAATACCATATGCAAGCTTCGATTCTATTAGAAATAGAATCCTTATAAAGATTTCTTAGTAACTCTATATTGTTATATTACAAATTATTTTCAAACACTTAATTTCATTTGTTTTAAAGCTTCCATACATCTTATATTAATATTTATACCATTATTATGTTGCTATCTTTTCAAATCCTACTTATTCTTATCACACTCCCTTTAAAACATACTCGACCCCTTTGTCTAGAAAACATATAATAATTCTTTGTAAATTCTCATGTCCAAAAATGGTTCGTCTCATTTGTAACAAATGTTACAAATCACATTCATAAACTCTTACTTTTATTTACTAACTCGATTTCATTTTTGAAACCTTCAATTTCCATTTATAATATCTTTTGTAATTTAATTACAACAACTTGCCATTCGTTTCCATTTCCTTATTTCTAAATTGATTGAAAATCTCATTTTCAATTCATGTTTGACAACTAATATTCATCGTCGCTAACCAAAACTTGAACTTCATTTATACTTTCATTGCGACCGTTAAAGCCTTGACAAAACCATTTTAACGTTTTATTTACAATTATGATAAGTTTATCTCGTTTAACTATTTATGTTAATATCGTAACTCTTTATTAGTTGTAATCTAAATAATCATAAAAACTGTAAACAAAGCTACGATGTTTATTTTTACAATAAAACGTATTTCAAAAACTCTTTATAAATATATCTTTAACTTTGAAAGTCATTCGAAATTGATTTATATCGATGTCGAAAATTCATTTCTTTTAACCAACGGCACTAAAGAGGCAAATGACTACTATAATACCGAACCGTGAAATATACACTAATTTCACATTCAATAACAACAATATAACCATATTGATAATGTTATTCAGTTCAAAATGGCTAATCAATATTCGGTTTCCATCTAAATAGATGACATGAACGGTTTAATAATAATAACGGTCAATAATAACAGTAACAGTCAATACCGGAATAATAACAACAGTTCAAGCATTCAACTATTTGATTATAACGTTTATAGTGTTATAAACGTAACCACTGAGGTAAGTTACCTCACTTGGATTCAATCGTCAGAAATAACGATTAATTAAATTAAACGAACGTTTAATTTAACTGTTTCAGTCAAAATATGAATATAAAATCAACAACGAACGAACAAACAAACAACCATTGCACACAATTATAAAACCCGACTTATATAAAATATAAGAAGGGAGAACTGAGTGAGTTTAACTCACCTTGATTATTAAATCGTTAAATAACGATTTATTCCTGGTAATCCAATCAGCCGCCAACTCTGATCTAACTGAACCCAAATTGTATCGTACGTCAAATACGGTCTTTGACGATCCTTGGTTTGATCTTATTCTGCGCATATATGAGCGCGTTGTTATTATTATACGATTATGACATTAAATTACATAAATTACATAAATTTAACTTTAAGTTTTTATTTGTAATTTACTACTTAGTATGTTGATTTTCGGTTGGACATGATACAAACTAGATTAGGCCAGAAGGTAAACATAGGTCGTAATATAAAACTCTTAATTAAATTATATACTAACCGTTATGCATATGTTCAAGTGAATGGTCCATGCAGGTCTTATCTTCACTTGTCTAGCGTGCAGTAAGCCTCTTCCTTGCCGCATACATGATCCAACTATCCTTCCTTCATATCATTTCATTTCATTTTTTTTTTCTTCTTTTTTTTTTTTTTTTTCTTCTAATTTTTTTTTTCAACTTGCACAATAGCCATTTCCGAATGTACAGGCAACATGCATGCGAGTACTCCTTTCGTATACACAGTAGTGGTATCCACTGCTTTGGCTCTCTTCTCCTTTCGTTTGTTTCTCTGTATCTCATTTTTTTTTTTTTTTTTTTTTTTTTTTGTAAAACTGCTATGAACAAAGAGACATCCGCAAGCCACCCGTCCCTTTCTCCAAACAATGCACGGAACCGAGAAACAAAAACACAGCTCCATCAGTTGATTCTTCCTTCCACTTTGTTGCTGTGTTTACCTTCTCTACCTACTTCACCCCATCCACGTTTCCCTCCCATCCAAATACATGGACCCACAACAAAACACCAACTTCCCACTCGTCTTCTCACATGAAGCTACAAGCTTCCTCTCCATGCTGTTTCAAGCATGCTTCGCTTCTTTTTTTTTTTTTTTCTTTTTTTTTTTTTTTTTTTGGGAAGATTTCAAAGATTTGTCGGTGAAGAAAGTGGAGAAGAGAGTGTGTTTGTTTCGGTTATTATTTTGCCGACGAGAAAGAAAAGTAGGCTGCCTGTATATATATGTGAGAATTTGCGTGGAGAGCACGGTGTCTAGGCATGTAGAGTTGCAGAGGAAAGTAGGGCAGGTGAGAGTTTTAAAATGATACGTGATTGGCACGGTAGAAGAAAGATTGGCTGCCAAGAAATCAAATCCGTGGGGCGCAAGTTTTAATTTGTTTGGACCGCAAGAAAGCACCAGGCGTTTGGAAAATTTGAACACAAGGCATAGGAGAATTCATGGGCAATTGGTTTGGACGTAAGAAACCAAATGTAAGGAAAAGCAAAAAAAGGGAAGTGGGATGATTTTAATAATATAATAATGTGCAAACTTCGTCGGGGAGAAATCGCGTTAAAAATCGCTACATATGATCCTTAATCGAAATAAAGACACCTATTCCTAACATAAAAATATATTCCGGACCCAATGGGACAGGTTTCGTCGAATTCCGAGGTCGTTTGTGAAAATTCTTTAGAAAATATCGATGAAAAACACCGAGCAATAATTCCTTAAAATTACAGAAAAAATCCTAAAAATATGAGGCCTTGACATTTCACTAGACCTCTTCCTAAGGTTTCGTATGAAACTTGTTTCGTTGAATTTTGAGTTCGTTTGACCAGTTAACCATTCAAATAAAGTTACCTACACCACTATGTATTCATATATGAGCGTTGCAGACTGAAATAAAAATACAGTCGTGTTCAGTGAGGTGTCACGATCCCAAAAATATAATAATACCGGTAGTTTGACTCATATTGTGAAATCCCAAAATGTTGATTACAGGGTGCAAAATACTCCAAATAAAAAGTTGCTTATTTAATTAATTAAAAATTACCATAAAATTCTAAAAATTAAATTATCACTACGCCTCAAAAGAACCTTGTCTAAATTCAAAACCCATATGCAGTTATATCCAATAATCCGTTACGGTCGATAAACGATTACGCCGCTGTTTTTCTGCCAAATTGATTTGGGCATAACTTCCAATCTACACAACGAAATCCCGATTTTTCTCTTCCACTAGAAAAATATACTTCACTTGCTCCGTACGTTTCTTGTTTCACAGAAATCCGATTTAAAACGGACTCTGTATATCCAGTTGAAGTTCAAAACTCTATTTTACGAACTGCAGCGCTGTTCTGAGCTCGTTTTATTTTATATATGAATATATATCGTTCAACTTCGTTTAAATAGCGATTTAAATATTAAAACCCTTTAATATTCCAAATAAAATATTTAAAATAAATAAAATAAATAAAGTATTTGGCTGCCAAAAATACGGGACGTTACATTCTTCCCCCCTTAAAATAATTTCGTCCTCGAAATTGCTAAGGTAGAAAAATGAACCCTATAACCAGGTTAAAACCATTTGTTTACTCCGGTTTCACTAAACCAATTTATTTTAAATTAATTTATTAATTTATTTCTATAAACAAAAATTTTCAAAATTTCTGAAAATTTTCTAACACTCGAAATTTCTGAAAAATTTCGCCAGCACCTCCTTTGTACTGGTCAATAGCTCAAACTCCAATTCGCCTCTCTAGGCCTCCTTCAACCCAAAAGAAAATCAAACAGCCAAGTGGCTTGCCAAATAAGCTCATAAATCACCAAACCCATATAGAAATAAACGTGTACCTTTTTGTCGGGCATATCATTATATCCTTTCCATCCGCTGCCCTGTCAGCATATACAAATGCATCCCCAAACAAAATACCAATTTTATCCTCAGAACCAAATCCTTCACGCATTCAAGCCAAATCCCATTCTTAACTCAATTTCCATCCATTGTCAATTCCAACTCTTAACTTACCAGTCCAACACCATTTCAGATTCATGTCTCGCAATTCAAAATCTGATTCTGCTTAATATATTATATCTTGATTCAATTTCCCGCTAGTTGGTTTCAATTCAATTCATATTCAGTTTCATTCCAATTTTTGACACTAGAATTTATTTTCCATACCTTCGTTAAACCATTTAATGAATTCTATTCAACTACTTGTCATCCAATAACAACCAACTCACAACCATTGACCAATACACAACCAAATAAACAAAATTTATTGAATTCACATTCAATATTAATATTTATTTTGGTTTCACACATTTGATTATTATTCATTCATTTAATTTCCAATTTAATTTAATTACAATATCATTCTGAAATTAATTACACTTAACCAAGTTAAGTATCAATTCAACTTTTTAATTCGATTCGAATCCCATTCAAATCGATCAAACACACAAATATCTCAATAATTTAATAAAAATTTCTTTTATATACAAAAATATATTTTGGGTAAAATTATTCCATTTACCCTCTTTTCAAAACAGTAATGTATCGCTTGCCAGTTCTATGCTTTTCAACACTTGAACCGATCAACAAACACAATATAAAACATTTGTATATAAAATTTACAAATACGCTCTCATATATATACATACACTCAATCTCGATCTAGGGTATTAATAACCCCATCTCTATCGAGTTATACCACAGAGCCAAGGTTATTACTAAACCAATAGCTCTGATACCAACTGTAGCGACCCGGAAAAAATTCGACACTCGAATTTTCGACATTTACACCAACTGTGTCCCATTCGAGTATCGAATCTCCAGAAAGCTAGAAGGAAGAAGTTGGAGGATGAGAAAGATAAGATAGAAATATTAGAATAGAAGAAGTAGAAGAAGAACAAAGACAACACAGAATCAGAGTCTCACATCGCAGCGGAACAAAATATAATATGGAAATAAATCTTTATTGAGAGCTTTCAAAATTACTTACAGTATCAGAGTACATCAACATATCTGGACAGTTATATAACCTGTCCTCATATACAATCACACAGCGGAACAGTAGCTATATATATAACCATACGTTTGAACTCTTCCAGCTTGTCTCTGGACTTCGCAGCATCCGGTAACCTGGACCTGTACAACCCGGTCTAACCCGAGCATTTACAAAACACCGGGTCAGTCTGGTGAACCAGAGTGAGATAAACTCGCACAGTATTAAGGGTGATCATCCAACTTGATTTTAAAGTTCAAAAATCTTTTCGAAAGAAAAGGATAATCGTAAGACCAAATCCACACATAAATACGGACGGTTTTTACCTTACGATAACCCAAAACATTTTGAAAACCAATATCTTTTCTGATATTATAATAATGTCTAAATACAAGTAAATATCAATCTAGTAGAACGCTTGCATCTCACGCTCCACATATATAGTATACAATCAAAACCGCAGGCACTTATTGGAGATTGGATTCCGACCTTGACAAGGTATGGGACCACCTTCCGCACGTGTATCTCTAGAGACGAATACACTGGGTTCAACAAGAACGTCTTGCAACCCGGCCCTCACATGACCGACCACTCATTTCGCTTGAGTGTATCGAATGTATATCACCAACGGTTGGGCTCAAACCACCGTTCCCGAATGGGCAGAATCGATAGAATAAGAAACAAAAGGAATTTCTCTAGATAGGTGATTATACACCCTAATGGGAGCGACCCACATAGCCATGCTGCCTGCCCGATTTCTGTCATCTCCCGGTTGATGAGGCTTGAGGCTACGCTTTATCAGCACATCACATTCACTTCGAATGTCACATCGTCAGATCTATCAACAATCACTAATTGACGTCCACAACAATACATTATGTGTTAGCTGAAAGAAGTTTCCTTCTCCGCTCCCACTCTTGGTATGGTTGAAGAAATCAATGTACGTGATCTTTTCTGGAAATACTCTGTCAGACATTCATCCATACAAGTCATCCAGGAACAGGATGAACCGAAGGTACCCTCCTACTGCATCCTAGGAATCACCCTGAGAATCAGTAGCGAGAAGTCCTTGCAATCCGTAGATTCCAACCACGACCGAATCACATTATATCTCTGCTTGCAATCAGAGATTTTAAGTAATCCTTCCGCTTATGAAGATCAACGGTCTTCAATAGCTCCATCTTGAATCAGCATCTTCAACGTATTCGTATTTGCTGGACGGAATGGTTTTCGAATATATTCGATCCCGGTCTTTCCGTACCAACAATCGTATGGGACAATATTTGATAGTCGGTTATTTAACTATCAAATAAACAAACATTCATCCATAAAGAAAATGGATTCACTGATTCAATACTCAGTATCATTTAGCCTCTAAACCGTCCGTTGGTTATCTCCTTTAAACTTTCCAATATTTGAAACATCGCTTTTACTTCTTATTATAAAATAAGAGTATTCTCTAAATTTATTTTATTTCAACTTATAAACTTTCAAAACAGTTTATAATATCATTTCCGGAAATCATATCTTATGTTTTCCTCAGCTACTCTCGTTTATAAACCAATATCACTCTGGGATAATCTTGTAGTCGTTCAAGTTGGGGTATTTTATTTACCTCTCAGACCTTGACCAACAACATTCATCTCTTCAGAATAACCAGAAGTTTATTAACCACACATTTCCCTTCTGAAACTCTATATAAAATCTCAACCACGTTTACTTAACCAATATTAAGTAAACTCTTATTAGACTCTTTCGATTTATGTTAATAATCATTTACAATACCATATGCAAGCTTCGATTCTATTAGAAATAGAATCCTTATAAAGATTTCTTAGTAACTCTATATTGTTATATTACAAATTATTTTCAAACACTTAATTTCATTTGTTTTAAAGCTTCCATACATCTTATATTAATATTTATACCATTATTATGTTGCTATCTTTTCAAATCCTACTTATTCTTATCACACTCCCTTTAAAACATACTCGACCCCTTTGTCTAGAAAACATATAATAATTCTTTGTAAATTCTCATGTCCAAAAATGGTTCGTCTCATTTGTAACAAATGTTACAAATCACATTCATAAACTCTTACTTTTATTTACTAACTCGATTTCATTTTTGAAACCTTCAATTTCCATTTATAATATCTTTTGTAATTTAATTACAACAACTTGCCATTCGTTTCCATTTCCTTATTTCTAAATTGATTGAAAATCTCATTTTCAATTCATGTTTGACAACTAATATTCATCGTCGCTAACCAAAACTTGAACTTCATTTATACTTTCATTGCGACCGTTAAAGCCTTGACAAAACCATTTTAACGTTTTATTTACAATTATGATAAGTTTATCTCGTTTAACTATTTATGTTAATATCGTAACTCTTTATTAGTTGTAATCTAAATAATCATAAAAACTGTAAACAAAGCTACGATGTTTATTTTTACAATAAAACGTATTTCAAAAACTCTTTATAAATATATCTTTAACTTTGAAAGTCATTCGAAATTGATTTATATCGATGTCGAAAATTCATTTCTTTTAACCAACGGCACTAAAGAGGCAAATGACTACTATAATACCGAACCGTGAAATATACACTAATTTCACATTCAATAACAACAATATAACCATATTGATAATGTTATTCAGTTCAAAATGGCTAATCAATATTCGGTTTCCATCTAAATAGATGACATGAACGGTTTAATAATAATAACGGTCAATAATAACAGTAACAGTCAATACCGGAATAATAACAACAGTTCAAGCATTCAACTATTTGATTATAACGTTTATAGTGTTATAAACGTAACCACTGAGGTAAGTTACCTCACTTGGATTCAATCGTCAGAAATAACGATTAATTAAATTAAACGAACGTTTAATTTAACTGTTTCAGTCAAAATATGAATATAAAATCAACAACGAACGAACAAACAAACAACCATTGCACACAATTATAAAACCCGACTTATATAAAATATAAGAAGGGAGAACTGAGTGAGTTTAACTCACCTTGATTATTAAATCGTTAAATAACGATTTATTCCTGGTAATCCAATCAGCCGCCAACTCTGATCTAACTGAACCCAAATTGTATCGTACGTCAAATACGGTCTTTGACGATCCTTGGTTTGATCTTATTCTGCGCATATATGAGCGCGTTGTTATTATTATACGATTATGACATTAAATTACATAAATTACATAAATTTAACTTTAAGTTTTTATTTGTAATTTACTACTTAGTATGTTGATTTTCGGTTGGACATGATACAAACTAGATTAGGCCAGAAGGTAAACATAGGTCGTAATATAAAACTCTTAATTAAATTATATACTAACCGTTATGCATATGTTCAAGTGAATGGTCCATGCAGGTCTTATCTTCACTTGTCTAGCGTGCAGTAAGCCTCTTCCTTGCCGCATACATGATCCAACTATCCTTCCTTCATATCATTTCATTTCATTTTTTTTTTCTTCTTCTTTTTTTTTTTTCTTCTAATTTTTTTTTTCAACTTGCACAATAGCCATTTCCGAATGTACAGGCAACATGCATGCGAGTACTCCTTTCGTATACACAGTAGTGGTATCCACTGCTTTGGCTCTCTTCTCCTTTCGTTTGTTTCTCTGTATCTCATTTTTTTTTTTTTTTTTTTTTTTTTTGTAAAACTGCTATGAACAAAGAGACATCCGCAAGCCACCCGTCCCTTTCTCCAAACAATGCACGGAACCGAGAAACAAAAACACAGCTCCATCAGTTGATTCTTCCTTCCACTTTGTTGCTGTGTTTACCTTCTCTACCTACTTCACCCCATCCACGTTTCCCTCCCATCCAAATACATGGACCCACAACAAAACACCAACTTCCCACTCGTCTTCTCACATGAAGCTACAAGCTTCCTCTCCATGCTGTTTCAAGCATGCTTCGCTTCTTTTTTTTTTTTTTCTTTTTTTTTTTTTTTGGGAAGATTTCAAAGATTTGTCGGTGAAGAAAGTGGAGAAGAGAGTGTGTTTGTTTCGGTTATTATTTTGCCGACGAGAAAGAAAAGTAGGCTGCCTGTATATATATGTGAGAATTTGCGTGGAGAGCACGGTGTCTAGGCATGTAGAGTTGCAGAGGAAAGTAGGGTAGGTGAGAGTTTTAAAATGATACGTGATTGGCACGGTAGAAGAAAGATTGGCTGCCAAGAAATCAAATCCGTGGGGCGCAAGTTTTAATTTGTTTGGACCGCAAGAAAGCACCAGGCGTTTGGAAAATTTGAACACAAGGCATAGGAGAATTCATGGGCAATTGGTTTGGACGTAAGAAACCAAATGTAAGGAAAAGCAAAAAAAGGGAAGTGGGATGATTTTAATAATATAATAATGTGCAAACTTCGTCGGGGAGAAATCGCGTTAAAAATCGCTACATATGATCCTTAATCGAAATAAAGACACCTATTCCTAACATAAAAATATATTCCGGACCCAATGGGACAGGTTTCGTCGAATTCCGAGGTCGTTTGTGAAAATTCTTTAGAAAATATCGATGAAAAACACCGAGCAATAATTCCTTAAAATTACAGAAAAAATCCTAAAAATATGAGGCCTTGGCATTTCACTAGACCTCTTCCTAAGGTTTCGTATGAAACTTGTTTCGTTGAATTTTGAGTTCGTTTGACCAGTTAACCATTCAAATAAAGTTACCTACACCACTATGTATTCATATATGAGCGTTGCAGACTGAAATAAAAATACAGTCGTGTTCAGTGAGGTGTCACGATCCCAAAAATATAATAATACCGGTAGTTTGACTCATATTGTGAAATCCCAAAATGTTGATTACAGGGTGCAAAATACTCCAAATAAAAAGTTGCTTATTTAATTAATTAAAAATTACCATAAAATTCTAAAAATTAAATTATCACTACGCCTCAAAAGAACCTTGTCTAAATTCAAAACCCATATGCAGTTATATCCAATAATCCGTTACGGTCGATAAACGATTACGCCGCTGTTTTTCTGCCAAATTGATTTGGGCATAACTTCCAATCTACACAACGAAATCCCGATTTTTCTCTTCCACTAGAAAAATATACTTCACTTGCTCCGTACGTTTCTTGTTTCACAGAAATCCGATTTAAAACGGACTCTGTATATCCAGTTGAAGTTCAAAACTCTATTTTACGAACTGCAGCGCTGTTCTGAGCTCGTTTTATTTTATATATGAATATATATCGTTCAACTTCGTTTAAATAGCGATTTAAATATTAAAACCCTTTAATATTCCAAATAAAATATTTAAAATAAATAAAATAAATAAAGTATTTGGCTGCCAAAAATACGGGACGTTACACAAACAAAAATCCTTAAATCCTAAAACCTACTTCTACGAGCTCGTATTGTGATTAGCTTGCTTCCGATATCAATTTCGTAGGGTGCGGCTCTTGTTTGGGGATGGCCAGTTTCAGGCGCGAGACCTAGGGTTCGATCATAAGGGAGATTAAGGCGACGAGGGAGTAAACGGAGGGGTGCGAGCTGCTCAGGGGGTCGAGGCGCTGATGTAGAGGAAATTGGGTGGATTCCGGTGGCTTGGATTTGGAAGCGACGATGACATGTCGGGGTTGAAGGCAGCAGGTCGAGTTTAGAAAGGGGCGTCGAACTGTGAATTGAGGTGGCGTTCGGGTAGAGAGGGAGGTGCGGTTCCGTTTGATGGTGACTGCGGTGGTGATATGTGGCCGGAGCGATGATGGTGGGGGGTCAACGGCGAGGTAAAAATGGGGTTTGGTTACAGGTAACAAAGGGTTTGTGGATTTCAATTGGGAGAGAAAGAGGGATAATCGGTTTTTAAGGGAGAGCGGGTATGGGCCTGTACAATGGTGAATGGGCCAAGAAATAAAGGTTGGGCCATAGGGTAAATATAAGTTAATGATTTATTTAATTCAGATAATGCGTATAACTTATAAATTTGATAACTTCCTCATATTTTACCGAAATTCAGCGAAACAAGATCCGACAGGATCGTATGGACGGGAGCAACACAATGAGACTGACTGGAAGTGGATCCGAGCTCGTTACCATTTATGGCGAAATAAATTGTCCGACTGAATCAAATGACAGTTTATCGTTCTTTAACGATGAACTGCAAATGTGAGTAAATCTCACTAACTCTGAACAGTTTATAATTTCATGTTGTATTGTTAGAACTGTTAAAATTGTCTGTTTGACTGTGTGTGGATTGTTTGATTGAACTGCTAGTCAGTTAGTTAAATTTCTATATTGATTCTGTTTAACAGAACACATCATATGGAACTGAAAGTGATGTTATCTATATTGTCTAACATCTGTGATGCAGGGAAACAGGTTGGAGGAATCCGACTGGATTCCTCAACATTTATTTTACCGTTTTTCATATATTGTGATATATGATGTGTTATGAAATCTGTTATTGATTTCATATGTTTGAATGATACCAATCATTGTTATACGACACGGTAAACACCGTAGGTGATACTAGAATGTAAAAAGGGAATTTTCAATGTTTATATTGAAAATAAATCTTATTTATAAAATCGATAGGATTTTATAAAATGAAAACATTTATTTATTTAGGAAATAAATAAAGGAATATTTATTTAGGGAATAAATAAAGGAACACTTGTTCGGAAAATAAATAGAATTATACAAGGATAGATTTAAACACGTGCTTCGCACACGGTATAACACGATATAGATTTAAATGAGATATTAAATAGGAAATCTGTTTTAAACAGATAAATTGAAGTAGATTAATTTATAACTAATGTTTTATAAATTAAATAAATTATTTATCGTTGATAAATGGGATATATATAAGTCTGGACTTATATAGAGAAGTAGAAACGTTATTAAAAGGATATTTATAAAGTGAAGAACCGTTACTAAAAGTAAATCTTTATAAATAGATAAACGTTGTAAAAAGTAAATCTTTATCAATGGATAAACGTTGTAAAAAGGAAATCTTTTGAAATGAATAAACGATAATAAAAGGAGTAAATCGAATTTAGTTATTCGAAATGAGTTATTCGAATTAGATATTTGAATAGAGTTAAACACATTAAAGTGATTCGAAGTACTTATTCGAATAGAGTTAAACAAAGAAATTTGTTAGGTTAACCAAAGCAAGTTAGTCGAGTTAATCAAAGTAAATGGGTTAAGTTAACCAAAGTGAATTAGTTAAGTTAAACTAATTGGTTAATCGAAGTGAATTATTTAAGTTAACTAAGTGGTTAATCGAAGTAAATTAGTTGAGTTAAACTAAGTGAATCGGTTAGAGTTAATCAACGTGAATTAGCTAAGTTAAACTAAGTGGATTAGTTCAGTTAATCGAGACGAGTTAACCAGTTAGGTTAAACCATTTGAGTTAATCAGTTAGAATTGACCAGTTAGAATAGACCAGTTAAAGTTAACCAGTCAGAGTTAACCAGTTAGGTTAAACCAGTTGAGTTGACCGGTTAGAGTTATCCAAGTGGAGTTAATCGAGTAGAATTGCCGAATATCACTTATTCGAAGTAGAGTTAGAGAAGTAATCGAATATAGTTTATTCGAGTGGAGAAATCAAATGTTATTCATTTGAGAAGAGTAATCGAATATAGTTTATTCGAGTGGAGAAATCAAATGTTATTCATTTGAGAAGAGTTATCGAATATAGTTTATTCGAGTGGAGAAATCAAATGTTATTCATTTGAGAAGAGTTATCGAATATAGTTTATTCGAGTGGAGAAATCAAATGTGATTCATTTGGGAAGAGTTATCGAATATTATTTATTCGAAGAGTAGTTATCGAATATTGGTTATTCGAAGTTAGTTAATCCAAAGGAGATATTCGAAGTTAGTTAATCCAAAGGAGCTATTCGAAGTTAGTTAATCCAAAGGAGTTATTCGAAGTTAGTTAATCCGAAGGAGTTAATCGAAGTTAGTTAATCCAAAGGAGTTATTCGAAGTTAGTTAATCCAAAGGAGTTAGTCGAAGTTAGTTAATCCAAAGGAGTTATTCGAAGTTAGTTAATCCAAAGGAGTTATTCGAAGTTAGTTAATCCGAAGGAGTTAATCGAAGAGTTAATCCGAAGGAGTTAATCGAAGAGTTAATCCGAAGGAGTTAATCGAAGAGTTAATCCGAAGGAGTTAGTCGAAGAGTTAATCCAAAGGAGTTATTCGAAGTTAGTTAATCGAGGAGTTAATCCGAAGGAGTTAGTCGAAGAGTTAATCCAAAGGAGTTATTCGAAGTTAGTTAATCCGAAGGAGTTAGTCGAAGGGTTAATCCAAAGGAGTTAGACGAAGAGTTAATCGAATATAGTTATTCGAAAGAAAGTGTTAATCGAATATAGTTTATTCGAGTAAAGTTAAAAGAGTTAATCGAAGATAATTTATTCGAGTAGAGTTAGAGAAGTTAATTGAATATAGTTATTCGAATAGTGTTGGAGGAGATATCGAATATAGTTTATTCGATAGGAGTTAATCGAAATAGAGTTTATCGAATATCAGTTATTAAAAAGGGAGAGTTAATCGAATAGAGATTTCTCGAAAGAGAGTTATACGTCGAATTCGATTATAGCGAATTCGGGAAAGTACTATTTACCTTCCAGGGTTTAAATCAAGATTTAGTTATTGATTTAGAAATTAGGTGTCTGTTAAATTTTTCGAGTTAGGAGATAAAGTTATAATTTAGGAGATATTGCAGAAGTAGAAATTATAACGTTATAGTTATAATCAAACGTTTTCATTTGAGAAATGGATTCGTAACCTGAATCCAAGAATTTGCGTAAACAGATGATTGTAAAAAGTGAGTGATGAGCTTCATCTATTTCACAGTAAAGGACGTTGTTAAATTAAGTTTTGAGAGGTAATTATACCCCAACTTGATTGACTTCAGAATTGACAAAGGAATAGTTGTGGTTCGATCTAAAAGGTTGATTAGAAATAAAGTTAAGGAATAAGCGATAAATGGATTAAGCGAAACGATGTTTTATACAACGTCCATTGGAAATCCGTAAATGAGTTTTGGAAACGTTTTCCAAATATAGTCAGATATGTTTTCTAAACATAGAAAATGAAATGTTTTCATGATAAGAATTTAAGAAATAGAGTTAAGCAAATTCAGAAACTGACTGGAGAGGGTAAGTTGAACGGTTTTCTAAGTAACGATATGATGTTGGTTTCGACCTTCCGGATTGATACTTAGAGAATTGTTCTCATACTAGTTACAGTTAGGGACTGATAGTTGCGAAATAATAGTGATGTGAAAATAAGCTATGGAAATGTTTTCCAATGATTAATAACATATATTTTCTAAATATATGAAATAAGGAAATATGAACATATGATGATTGATCGATCGAATTTCCATTTGGAAATAAGATCGTTGTTTGTACACCGACATGTTTTCATTTGATAGTTGAATCACAGACTATCAAAGTTTTTACCATTTTAACGTTGTTAATATGGAGAGACCGGTTGGATTATTATCCAAAGAACCACTCTGTATTGGCATAAGCGTTGCGAGCAATATCTGCCAAAGATAAATTGAAGACGGAGTAAAGTGCAAGGGTTGTTGTATAAGTCTTAGATAACAGTGACTAAGGTGGATATACTGAATAGTGCCTTCGGTTTGTCCAGTCCCAGGACAACGTATATGGAAGAAGGTCTGACAGAGTATATCCAATGGATCGCGTCAGTTGATCTGTTCAAACGAATTCACGTTTGGTGGCGGAGGAATTCGTTTCTCTTAGCTATATACCCGGGTTATTTTTGGATAAGTCAATTTGTGATTTGGCGGGTATGACGATGTGGCATTCAAAGTGAATGGTGATCAGATGTTCTGAAGATAGACGTAGCTTCTAGCCTCACACCGGGAAGTAACAAAAGTTGGGCTAGGCAGCATGGCTAGTTGGGTCATCCCCAAGCAGGGTGTATTGTCACCGATCTAGTGAATATCCATATTTATACTTCTTTTTGATTCTGTATCTTCGGATGACGGTTTGATGGCCTATAACCGTGGTGGCAATATATTCGCGACACTCAAGCTAAATGAGTGAGCGGTCATGTGTGGCCGGGTTGCAAGACGTTCTTGTTGAACCCTGAGTGTATCCCCTCTAGAGTACACTATTTGGAAGGTGCTCCCATACCTTGTCTGTTGGAATCCATTCTCCGATAAGCGCCCTGCGGTTTATGATTTTATACTATGTATGTAGAACGTGAGATGCAAGCGTTTCTGCTAGATTGATACCTATTTTGTACTTATACATTATTATAATATCACAATGATATGCTTGTCAAAGTTGTTCAGATACTCATAAGGGAAAAACCCGTTCCGTATTCACGGCGTGGTCTTATGAGATATCCTATACCTGTTTTAAACTATTTTACTCACACCAGTCCCATGACTGACCCGGAGTTTACTTTGTTGTTTTCCCTAAACTCTTGGGTGCCTAAATTTGTACGGGCAGTCAAGTAGTCGGGATTTACAGATATACTTGGAGAGCTTGGAGCAGGAGACTTCAGGATTTTATAGCTATAGTTATTTCCGCTGTGTTGTAAGTGTTGTACTCTGATAAATGCTATTGTATATATATAACTGTTTACTTCAAAGTTATGTTATATATTATATGTTATTCGTTCCGTTGTGAGATTCATGTTACTCTGATGATTCTGATGTTCTTCTTCTTCTTCTATTCTATTAGTTCTATCTTTTCTTTCTCACCTTCTAAATTCTTTTACTAACGTCTCGGAATTTCCGACTCTCGAGGAGTCGGAAATTTCCAGCCGTTACAGTTGGTATCAGAGCTTAAGTTAAGTGATTACCTTGGCTCTGTGGCATAACTCGATAGAGATGGGATTAGTAATATCCTAGATTGAGTTTGAGTGTATATATATGAGCGTGTAATTGTTATTCAATATAAAATGGTTTTATATTGTGGAGACTCATTGGTTGAGTGGCCTATGAATTCTGGTCGATCAGTTTGATCCACTGTATCGATAAGGGTTACTAAACACTCGAATACGATGAACCGTCATGGTATGTTTTGAAAGAGGGTAAATGAAATAATTTTTCCCAAAATATATTTGTTTATAGAAGAAATATATATCTTGAAATTATTATAGTATATTGATTGTGTTGGTTGTTATTATAATCGAATAAGATTATAAAAGGGTGAAATGGTTATAAATGACCAATCAGAATTCATATGAATGTAATATATGAAATAGTTTGAATTAAATATGAATTTAAATCAGAATTTGGAATTTAAAATAAGGAAATTTTAAGTTCCTGGGAGATTTTGAAAATGTTTTTCAAATTGAAAATGATATAGTATTGAACTCACTTCAATAGCTGGAAAATAGATTTTGATGATGAATCTAGACATCATCAGTGTTCATTTTCGAGTTCAAAGTGACGGATTACTACCAAAGGTTTTGTTTTTGAATTGTTTGGAGAAAACAAGTTGTTAAGAAATTCAAAGGTTTTGAATTGGCATTATGATTTCAAATTGATTTGAAAGAAACCCAGGAACTTAAGTTCTGGAATTAAAATTTAACTAATGAAGTTAAATAAAATGAGATGGTAAAAATAAATTGAAATTTAACTTGAACCGAGTTAAATAAAATTGAATTGGATTAGAGATAATCTAGAATGGAACCAAATTGATAAGTCAATAATTTGGAATTTGATATTAGAGTTCGAATGAAATTCGATTTGGATTTAAGGATATGAACTGATTGGAGATCAATTGGAATGGATAACATTGGTATATGTTGAAGTGGTAGCAGATGAAAGGGATAGAGTTAAATGCCCGACAAAAAGGTACAAGTTTATATCATATATGAGTTTGGATTTTTGAGCCGAATTGGCAAGCCGCTTGGCTATTTTAATTTTCTTTTGGGTTGGAGAAAGCCTAGAGAGGCGAGAGGTGGTTTGTCATATTGACCAATACAAAGGAGGTTATGGCGAAATTTTCCGAAAATGTAAAGTGTTAGAAAATTTTCAGAATTTTTGAAAATTTTAGTTAGTCGGAAGAATAAATATTTTAGTCAATATTAAGTGGTTCGGTTGAAATCAGAAATAAGGGGTAAACCAATCTTAGGAGTTCCAATATATACGGTCAACCTCTAACTTAGCAATTTCGAGGACGAAATTATTTTAAGGGGGGAAGTCTGTAATGGCGCGTTTTGTTAGCTGTCGAATAATTAATTTATTTAATTATTAAATATCGATTGGGTGATATCGATGACTTGAATTAAATAATATTGAATATTTAATTAAAATAAATAATATAATAATATATTATAATGTCAAAATAATCGGAAATCACCGAATTCACAATACTGTGTGAATTGGATCAGCTAAAATATTTAATTCAGTTTAGAATTGAATTTGAATAACGAATCGATTTAATAATCGACGTTAAAACGTATTAATTATAATATAATTAAAATAGAGCGCGAAACGAGGCGGTAGTTCGCTATTTGGCGATTTAAACTTCAAGTGGATGTACAGGGTTCGTTTTAAATCGGATTTCTGTGAAACAAGAAACGTGTGGAGCTGGTGGAGTATATCTTTCTAGTGGAAGAGAGAGATCGGGATTTCGTCGTGTAGATTTTGAGATATGTCCAAATCAAATTCTAGAAAAGTCGCTGTAGAATTCCTTTATAATTTATAAAGGAATTATTTATATTTTAAAAAGGAATTTCAATATAAATCGAATATCGGGTTGACCCATATTTGAAATATCGAGTTGTAAATCCCATTGGAGTCGTATGGTATGCCACTATGAATATAGACGATAATATTTATTTGTAAATATTAAATTTAATTATATTTAAATATATTTATATATTTAATAGGTTATTTAGAGCGTTAAAAATAGCCACTTTTGCAAACGAAGTTGGAATTCGACAAAACCAGTTTTGTTGGATCCGCAATGTCAAATAGTTGTTAGATTTCCAGTTTCGTGATTTTTAGAGTCACTGTGTGGCCGTACGGATTTTTAGAGTGTAAAATAGTCAGTATTTCGACAGTTAAAAATACGCTGTGTGAGCATACGAAGTCGAAATTCGACGAAACCAGTTTCGTTGGGACCGTAATGTCGAACTCTAGCTACATGTCCAGTTCGGTGATTTTTGGGTATCGTGTGTGGTCGCAGGGATTTTTAAGGACCGCAGACGAGTATTAAATCGAGTAAATAAATTACAAAAATCAAATTGAAAATATCCCTCCCATTTTCTGAGGTCTGCACAGGCCACACGGCCTTCAATCCCTACCGCAAACGCTTCCTACCACCAACAGGCTATATAACCCGTATAAACATCACAGTAGACAATTTTGCCACAAACAAAAAAATAAATCCAAAGAAATGCAAACAAAAATCCTTAAATCCTAAAACCTACTTCTACGAGCTCGTATTGTGATTAGCTTGCTTCCGATATCAATTTCGTAGGGTGCGGCTCTTGTTTGGGGATGGCCAGTTTCAGGCGCGAGACCTAGGGTTCGATCATAAGGGAGATTAAGGCGACGAGGGAGTAAACGGAGGGGTGCGAGCTGCTCAGGGGGTCGAGGCGCTGATGTAGAGGAAATTGGGTGGATTCCGGTGGCTTGGATTTGGAAGCGACGATGACATGTCGGGGTTGAAGGCAGCAGGTCGAGTTTAGAAAGGGGCGTCGAACTGTGAATTGAGGTGGCGTTCGGGTAGAGAGGGAGGTGCGGTTCCGTTTGATGGTGACTGCGGTGGTGATATGTGGCCGGAGCGATGATGGTGGGGGGTCAACGGCGAGGTAAAAATGGGGTTTGGTTACAGGTAACAAAGGGTTTATGGATTTCAATTGGGAGAGAAAGAGGGATAATCGGTTTTTAAGGGAGAGCGGGTATGGGCCTGTACAATGGTGAATGGGCCAAGAAATAAAGGTTGGGCCATAGGGTAAATATAAGTTAATGATTTATTTAATTCAGATAATGCGTATAACTTATAAATTTGATAACTTCCTCATATATTACCGAAATTCAGCGAAACAAGATCCGACAGGATCGTATGGACGGGAGCAACACAATGAGACTGACTGGAAGTGGATCCGAGCTCGTTACCATTTATGGCGAAATAAATTGTCCAACTGAATCAAATGACAGTTTATCGTTCTTTAACGATGAACTGCAAATGTGAGTAAATCTCACTAACTCTGAACAGTTTATAATTTCATGTTGTATTGTTAGAACTGTTAAAATTGTCTGTTTGACTGTGTGTGGATTGTTTGATTGAACTGCTAGTCAGTTAGTTAAATTTCTATATTGATTCTGTTTAACAGAACACATCATATGGAACTGAAAGTGATGTTATCTATATTGTCTAACATCTGTGATGCAGGGAAACAGGTTGGAGGAATCCGACTGGATTCCTCAACATTTATTTTACCGTTTTTCATATATTGTGATATATGATGTGTTATGAAATCTGTTATTGATTTCATATGTTTGAATGATACCAATCATTGTTATACGACACGGTAAACACCGTAGGTGATACTAGAATGTAAAAAGGGAATTTTCAATGTTTATATTGAAAATAAATCTTATTTATAAAATCGATAGGATTTTATAAAATGAAAACATTTATTTATTTAGGAAATAAATAAAGGAATATTTATTTAGGGAATAAATAAAGGAACACTTGTTCGGAAAATAAATAGAATTATACAAGGATAGATTTAAACACGTGCTTCGCACACGGTATAACACGATATAGATTTAAATGAGATATTAAATAGGAAATCTATTTTAAACAGATAAATTGAAGTAGATTAATTTATAACTAATGTTTTATAAATTAAATAAATTATTTATCGTTGATAAATGGGATATATATAAGTCTGGACTTATATAGAGAAATAGAAACGTTATTAAAAGGATATTTATAAAGTGAAGAACCGTTACTAAAAGTAAATCTTTATAAATAGATAAACGTTGTAAAAAGTAAATCTTTATCAATGGATAAACGTTGTAAAAAGGAAATCTTTTGAAATGAATAAACGATAATAAAAGGAGTAAATCGAATTTAGTTATTCGAAATGAGTTATTCGAATTAGATATTTGAATAGAGTTAAACACATTAAAGTGATTCGAAGTACTTATTCGAATAGAGTTAAACAAAGAAATTTGTTAGGTTAACCAAAGAAAGTTAGTCGAGTTAATCAAAGTAAATGGGTTAAGTTAACCAAAGTGAATTAGTTAAGTTAAACTAATTGGTTAATCGAAGTGAATTAGTTAAGTTAACTAAGTGGTTAATCGAAGTAAATTAGTTGAGTTAAACTAAGTGAATCGGTTAGAGTTAATCAACGTGAATTAGCTAAGTTAAACTAAGTGGATTAGTTCAGTTAATCGAGACGAGTTAACCAGTTAGGTTAAACCATTTGAGTTAATCAGTTAGAATTGACTAGTTAGAATAGACCAGTTAAAGTTAACCAGTCAGAGTTAACCAGTTAGGTTAAACCAGTTGAGTTGACCGGTTAGAGTTATCCAAGTGGAGTTAATCGAGTAGAATTGCCGAATATCACTTATTCGAAGTAGAGTTAGAGAAGTAATCGAATATAGTTTATTCGAGTGGAGAAATCAAATGTTATTCATTTGAGAAGAGTAATCGAATATAGTTTATTCGAGTGGAGAAATCAAATGTTATTCATTTGAGAAGAGTTATCGAATATAGTTTATTCGAGTGGAGAAATCAAATGTTATTCATTTGAGAAGAGTTATCGAATATAGTTTATTCGAGTGGAGAAATCAAATGTGATTCATTTGGGAAGAGTTATCGAATATTATTTATTCGAAGAGTAGTTATCGAATATTGGTTATTCGAAGTTAGTTAATCCAAAGGAGCTATTCGAAGTTAGTTAATCCAAAGGAGCTATTCGAAGTTAGTTAATCCAAAGGAGTTATTCGAAGTTAGTTAATCCGAAGGAGTTAATCGAAGTTAGTTAATCCTAAGGAGTTATTCGAAGTTAGTTAATCCAAAGGAGTTAATCGAAGTTAGTTAATCCAAAGGAGTTATTCGAAGTTAGTTAATCCAAAGGAGTTATTCGAAGTTAGTTAATCCGAAGGAGTTAATCGAAGAGTTAATCCGAAGGAGTTAATCGAAGAGTTAATCCGAAGGAGTTAGTCGAAGAGTTAATCCAAAGGAGTTATTCGAAGTTAGTTAATCGAGGAGTTAATCCGAAGGAGTTAGTCGAAGAGTTAATCCAAAGGAGTTATTCGAAGTTAGTTAATCCGAAGGAGTTAGTCGAAGGGTTAATCCAAAGGAGTTAGACGAAGAGTTAATCGAATATAGTTATTCGAAAGAAAGTGTTAATCGAATATAGTTTATTCGAGTAAAGTTAAAAGAGTTAATCGAAGATAATTTATTCGAGTAGAGTTTGAGAAGTTAATCGAATATAGTTATTCGAATAGTGTTGGAGGAGATATCGAATATAGTTTATTCGATAGGAGTTAATCGAAATAGAGTTTATCGAATATCAGTTATTAAAAAGGGAGAGTTAATCGAATAGAGATTTCTCGAAAGAGAGTTATACGTCGAATTCGATTATAGCGAATTCGGGAAAGTACTATTTACCTTCCAGGGTTTAAATCAAGATTTAGTTATTGATTTAGAAATTAGGTGTCTGTTAAATTTTTCGAGTTAGGAGATAAAGTTATAATTTAGGAGATATTGCAGAAGTAGAAATTATAACGTTATAGTTATAATCAAACGTTTTCATTTGAGAAATGGATTCGTAACCTGAATCCAAGAATTTGCGTAAACAGATGATTGTAAAAAGTGAGTGATGAGCTTCATCTATTTCACAGTAAAGGACGTTGTTAAATTAAGTTTTGAGAGGTAATTATACCCCAACTTGATTGACTTCAGAATTGACAAAGGAATAGTTGTGGTTCGATCTAAAAGGTTGATTAGAAATAAAGTTAAGGAATAAGCGATAAATGGATTAAGCGAAACGATGTTTTATACAACGTCCATTGGAAATCCGTAAATGAGTTTTGGAAACGTTTTCCAAATATAGTCAGATATGTTTTCTAAACATAGAAAATGAAATGTTTTCATGATAAGAATTTAAGAAATAGAGTTAAGCAAATTCAGAAACTGACTGGAGAGGGTAAGTTGAACGGTTTTCTAAGTAACGATATGATGTTGGTTTCGACCTTCCGGATTGATACTTAGAGAATTGTTCTCATACTAGTTACAGTTAGGGACTGATAGTTGCGAAATAATAGTGATGTGAAAATAAGCTATGGAAATGTTTTCTAATGATTAATAACATATATTTTCTAAATATATGAAATAAGGAAATATGAACATATGATGATTGATCGATCGAATTTCCATTTGGAAATAAGATCGTTGTTTGTACACCGACATGTTTTCATTTGATAGTTGAATCACAGACTATCAAAGTTTTTACCATTTTAACGTTGTTAATATGGAGAGACCGGTTGGATTATTATCCAAAGAACCACTTTGTATTGGCATAAGCGTTGCGAGCAATATCTGCCAAAGATAAATTGAAGACGGAGTAAAGTGCAAGGGCTGTTGTATAAGTCTTAGATAACAGTGACTAAGATGGATATACTGAATAGTGCCTTCGGTTTGTCCAGTCCCAGGACAACGTATATGGAAGAAGGTCTGACAGAGTATATCCAATGGATCGCGTTAGTTGATCTGTTCAAACGTATTCACGTTTGGTGGCGGAGGAATTCGTTTCTCTTAGCTATATACCCGGGTTATTTTTGGATAAGTCAATTTGTGATTTGGCGGGTATGACGATGTGGCATTCAAAGTGAATGGTGATCAGATGTTCTGAAGATAGACGTAGCTTCTAGCCTCACACCGGGAAGTAACAAAAGTTGGGCTAGGCAGCATGGCTAGTTGGGTCATCCCCAAGCAGGGTGTATTGTCACCGATCTAGTGAATATCCATATTTATACTTCTTTTTGATTCTGTATCTTCGGATGACGGTTTGATGGCCTATAACCGTGGTGGCAATATATTCGCGACACTCAAGCTAAATGAGTGAGCGGTCATGTGTGGCCGGGTTGCAAGACGTTCTTGTTGAACCCTGAGTGTATCCCCTCTAGAGTACACTATTTGGAAGGTGCTCCCATACCTTGTCTGTTGGAATCCATTCTCCGATAAGCGCCCTGCGGTTTATGATTTTATACTATGTATGTAGAACGTGAGATGCAAGCGTTTCTGCTAGATTGATACCTATTTTGTACTTAGACATTATTATAATATCACAATGATATGCTTGTCAAAGTTGTTCAGATACTCATAAGGGAAAAACCCGTTCCGTATTCACGGCGTGGTCTTATGAGATATCCTATACCTGTTTTAAACTATTTTACTCACACCAGTCCCATGACTGACCCGGAGTTTACTTTGTTGTTTTCCCTAAACTCTTGGGTGCCTAAATTTGTACGGGCAGTCAAGTAGTCGGGATTTACAGATATACTTGGAGAGCTTGGAGCAGGAGACTTCAGGATTTTATAGCTATAGTTATTTCCGCTGTGTTGTAAGTGTTGTACTCTGATAAGTGCTATTGTATATATATAACTGTTTACTTCAAAGTTATGTTATATATTATATGTTATTCGTTCCGCTGTGAGATTCGTATTACTCTGATGATTCTGATGTTCTTCTTCTTCTATTCTATTAGTTCTATCTTTTCTTTCTCACCTTCTAAATTCTTTCACTAACGTCTCGGAATTTCCGACTCTCGAGGAGTCGGAAATTTCCAGCCGTTACACTAAGTTCTCATCTTATTCGAAACTTAGTCACACCCCTGAAGATATCTACTTAGAGGTTCATCCCACTGCTCCTTTTAGAAAGCCTCCCGCAAGGGAGTCGACCAGAGTGAAAAGGATACTGGTCGGCGTTACTTGTTTCATGATCTAGACGGTCATAATACAAACGATTGTCAGCATCTCATGGATATAATTGATGAGCATGTCAGACATGGAGAACTGGCATGGTTTGTTGGGACTCAGTCTGTAGTGCTCGAGCTGTGGCGCCAGGATAGGCACAGCCCCCTCATGCTACTCAGGATATGCCTGAGACCAACACGCATCACGGTGGCATTGTTATCAACTAAACCCATTTTCGTCTCTTATGTCGCGGATGCAAGTCTCTTGGGCATCAGTTGTAACACCCCATAAAAACATAAATATTAATAATAAATAAAAATAAAAATAAAAATAAATAATTTAATGATAAGGCTGGAAAATGAGATTTTGCAGCTTTAAGATTTGGCTATGAAAATCTTTTATTTGGATTCATGGCGAAATTCTGAATCGTTTTCATATATTATATGTTGAAAACGGTCAATGTGTGATGAAGTTACAAGCAAGTGAATTTGGGTAGTAAAATGTAGAATATATATATAATTATTTGTGTAATATATATATATATATATATATATATATATATATATATATATCCAAAATATTTTTGAATATAAGTGAGAGAACTTGAAATTCGAACTAAGGATAAGATTATGGGGACAGGATATTTCATGTAAGGAAAGAGATAAGAGAATTAAGCAACATATTAATTAAATAAAACACCTTAGCGCAACAACGTTTATTGGGCGTTATAGCGACCAGGAGGTCGACCACCTTCTTAGGAGCGGTGTCGACTGCCCAGGTCGACTGCCTGGCGGCTGAACAACCCAATGAATCGATGTGGGTTAGGGTTTTCTAAGGGAATATATATAAATTAAAGGCTTGGACTAAATCTAAATAATCTAACGGCCTACGCTCACACGAGTAAGTATATATAGGCCCTTATATCACACAATAGAACCCTAGCCACTTTCTTATCCCTACCTCCATGCTGCCCTTCTGCCATTGCTAAATTGTAGAAAATGTTAGGAATTTTATTCTTATCTTCTCTAATCTAAAGTCATATAGGTTTTTAGTATGAACTTTGGAATTTAGTATATATATATAAGACTCTAAAATATGTTTCTTACATATATATTAGGAGGATTGGAGCACGTTTGCTACGAAGATTAACCACAGATCTAGATCTACTACAGAAATCCTATTTGTTCTTCCTTAGATCTATGAGTGGAATATCGTGTTCTTAGGTATATTCTATTTTTTTAATAGATTAACATGTTGATAGCGATGCCTAATAGGATTTGGAAATCGATAACATCAATACTAAAAACCACAAATCCTTTAGTTTATATTTGCGTAAGAATTGTCATGTAATTGGGTTTATGGGTTTGGATCTTAATATTGGATTGAGGATGAAAAGGGGTGTTGTTACTATTGTTTCTACTTTGTGTAATTCACCTTTATTAAACATTTGATTTTAACCCAAAAGGGTTTAAATTTGGTTATTCCATGATTTGATTAGGTTTGGATCCTATTTTAAGTCCAAACGCATTCATACTTGAAATATATCAAATGTAAACGTTTTTTATGTGCATAACACCAAAAAAATGTTATTTAGATAAAGTGGAAGTTATAAACATATATGTATATATTATACGTGTATGTAATACTCTATTCTTGAGTATTGAAATCATTCCAACAAGCCTAGGATGCAAGTTGAAATTTGTATGTATGTATATTTTCCATTCACTGCTATATGTAATTTTGTTATTATGCCATCGTGCCTAAATTATAGCATGGAAAAACTAACTTGTATACCTTGATTTAGACAAATTGATAATGCTATCTCGTTATAACATTCTCTCGTTCATACGAATATTTACGTCATTTATTCGTTATAACTATTATACTTATATAAACGTAATCAACGTTATATTAACGTAATAAATGCGATTAGGATATGATTCGAATTTGAAATGTCCCCATATGTATAAATATATTTGATTGCTTGTGTGTACGTACATAATGGCTTTACATATATATAAACAATGACATACAAACATGAGGTTAGTTTCCATTTGTCATATAAGTTTTCCTGGAACCAGCCAGCAAATCCAACAACCACATGTTGGCCCAACTAATGTGAGAAGTCTGGATGCCATGGGCCATTCAAATTTAGTACACTAGACACGAGGTTAAACCAACTTGTAGCAGAAGCTTTCCCGGAACCGCCCAGCATATCCGACATCTACATGTATACAGTTTAATGTGAGAGGTCTAGTGTGTGTGTGTATAACTATATATATATATATATATATATATATATATATATATATATATATATGAGAAACTTGTCCATGGTGACAGGCTTTATCGCATGATTTCGTTCATGCATGAGTTTCTCCTTTCTCTTCATTTTATCAAATTTTTAGATGATTTCTATTTGGTTTCTATCTGATTTTTATCCTTTTCCATCTGGTTTTCACACTTAACTTTCGATGATTTTTTTCGTTGAAAACACCGTTGTTTTTCATAACTATTTTCAGATCTGAAAATTTATTTCATCTCTTTAACCCGTATTTTCACAAACATCCAGATCTGCTAATCTATTACAGTCATAGTCAAACTTGGTTTCTTAGCAATAGCGTATCAATCGGTCTTCCTAGTTTCAGATCTACACATCGATGGGATTATTGCAGTCACTGCAGATCTATTGCAAAGTTGTTCGAAATGAGATGATCAAGACTTTGGGGGAGCTGGGATCTGGCATGGCTGGCGAAAGTGTTAAATCACTTCCGGGTCCTCATAACTGATCTTCCTATTTTCTTACTTCTTCGTGATTTTGGTATGTTTGTTTTCTGATTTTTAGAAGATTGCGTTTAGATCTGGGATATGCTAAAGATTGGTTTGATAGCGGAAATCAATTTATTTATCTTGAAGAAATATGGATAACATCATTAATCCTTGACAGATAGATGGTTATTTGAAATAATTGTTCTGGTGTTTGTAACGTAGCAAATCTTTCTAGCATTTTACCCCAAATCGTTGATGTCTCCAACTATGATTTAATGAAGAATTGGTATATCTACAGAATATAAACTCATAATATGTTTGGGGTTATAAGGTATATTTTGAGTTGGGTAAGTTCTGTTATGATGAGAATCTGAAGGATATGATGATAAACTCGTTCAGTATCTTATGCAATCATCACCTCAAATGGACTTATAGGGAAATGGGTATGTGGTTATATAGCTACCAGTTGGTATGAAGATGTTCCTAAATATAACAGTTCAGACATAGTTGGAGATAATTAGCTTTCTGCTCTCAAAGGATTTGGGTATGTGTGCGGGGTGAAGTTTGTTGATTCATTAGCAGTTATATTTGTAGTGGGAGCTGTTTTGCATTGGAGATGGGGTAGTAGTTCATGTTATCAGGATTGGTACTTTGGCAAACATTACAAAATATGTGAAGTTCAGTCTGCTTTAATGGTCACTTTCATTCCAATATCCACAACAAGAATTAGGCACTTGGTTATATATGCTATAATGTTGATTCAAACACTAAGACTGATTCATAGGGCTTTGAATCATCAACCAGATTTGGGGTTTGAATTTGACTTCTTGTAGACTAGGTGTGATGCTTAATTTACTGGTTTTCTATACGCTTTATTAGATAGCATGTGAACCCTTTTATGTTGTCTTACAAAGTCTGTAGCAGATTAGTGTGTAGATGATTCTTAGTTAGAAAATTTGGATGAAAATTGTGTGAAATGTAGAGTGCTCTGTCTAAGATTTGGAAAATGTTGCTGACTTCTAATGTGAAGTAAATCGATGTTAAGAGGATGATTCTTGTTAGTGACGACTAGATGATGATCTAGGATCTTGAGACCTGCAGTTTGCATGGTCTCGTGATGGTGACCTTATCATGGGTCAATTTAGGTTTGTTTAGGTTTATATGTTACTTGTTTTTTTAATCTTTACATTTTGTTGTAAAGGTTAGTATGCCAACCTCTTTCTTGTATGGTTTATTTCAGTTGTTAATAAAGTAAACCAATTTTCAAAAAAAAAACTATATATATATAAATCTATTATGTGTGATAATAGGGAGGTTTACTACACCTTGAGAAGGTCTTAAGTGGCTGACTCTCTTCTTATCTAATTTGGGTCTTAAGTAGTTAGGACTAGGATCCCTCCGAAGGTTTATTCCTTGGACAGGAACCAAAGTCATATGACTCACCCGTATTAGATTTGACATAAGTCTTTTGGTCCTCCTTCTCTAAAAGTGGTTAGGCATAAGCGGCAACAGAGTAGGGTAGTTCACGGGGACGTCCACTTCCTCTAGAAGCTTGTAAGGGCTCAACTAGGGACAGACTTGTTATATAAAAGATATGTGGCCATTGCATGCTTGCGAATTGTCTAAGGTAAGTTTTAAGCAAAACAGGTATTCTGCCGTAATATCAATTAAGTAGTAATGTTTACAATACTACTTCTCATATTACAATTGAGAGTATAGACTTTAAGAACATTGACGTAGTAGGACGGGGTCTTAAGGGCTAGGGTCCGCCTCAAGGTTATAAGAGATCAAAGAATCCACCTTTAATAGTACCATAAGTGACCGAGAATGCCCAGCTTGTTGGGTCTTTAATCTAAAAACACCAATGAGCGATTGACTTGGATTTCCACCTTATTGGTTAGATACTTGGTGTTTGTGTGAATGTTGTGTGCTGCGTAGACATACCTTGACAGATGTAACCTACTAAAAATATAGTGTATGGACTTTAAGTAAACACACTATTTCAGTCACACAGAACTTTATGTTTTGACCCCTCTCCTTAACATGTCCAACACATCAATAGATAGTGTAAAAGCCATAGATGAAGTCATGATTAGAGCTGAAGAAGAAGATGAAGTTAATATGCTATTATTAGTAGTTATTGCTTTACTTCTTTTGGAAACTTGTGAGAATCAATTATTTGATGTACCCATGGAACAGATGTAACTTTGACTGTTTTGTTGGAATTCTGTGATTTTTAAATTAAGTGATACATCTTATTTCAGTATTATATTTTCTCTTTCCACTGTGTGAGATTTCCATTTGAAGTTAGTATCTGCATATATAATCTGTGCAAATGTAATCCTTACTGGAACCAATGACCCGTTTATTATGGTTCTAAATTTTGATGAGCCTTTTCTGGGTCAAAATTTAGGCCCATTCTTGGTAGGTTGTTACATCAGTATCTTTTGGGTTGTGGTTTTTGGTCTTCTGGCATCGTGGATATTTCAGTTAATTAGGCTTTGGTCTTCCTTGGTTTGTTGGATTTTGGATTTCTTGCCTTCGGTGCTTTGGATCTTTGAATTTCTTTGGTTATTTGGCTTATGGATTTTTTGGCTTTTGTATGACGATCATCTCACTTATGGCTTCCTTACTCTTGGTTTTTCGGATTTCTCGACACTTTCTAGATTTTGTATATTCGTGCTCCGGCCTATGGTTTTGGCTTTGTAAGCTCTCACCCTTTGGATTTATCTTTTGGCTTTCTGGATTGTAGATGGTTGAGTCGACCTACACTTGTACGGGAGCTGTTATAATCCCTAGGCATGCTCTTTACTTGACAACACACCATCACCCCCTGGTTGTTAATAAAGTGTTTTGGTTCTGGCTTTTTTTGTTCGTCTTACTCCAGTAAGGCCGCCTTGAAGTATTCTGGCTTTCCTTGGTCGTCTTACTCCGGTAAGGCCGCCTTGGACACTTTCGCTTTTCTTGGTCTTCTTGCTCCGATAGGGCCACCTTGAAATTTTCTAGCTACTCTTGGTCGTCTTGCTCTGCACTTTAATGGCTAGGTCCACTTACCCATGTACCGGAACGAGCATCCCTAGGCATGCTCTTGGAAAATGGTGAATAGTTTAGTCTCCTTCACGAACGAATTTGAAATCAGAAGTGGCTAAGTCTGCATACCTATGTAAAGAACATGCGAGTCCCTAGGCATGCTCTTTACGGATGATAAACCATTATGTTTTCCTTTTGGTTTTACTAAAAAAAACCAAAGTTTCATAACTTTAATAAGATTACTTCGTAAACTAAGGATGCTTGCTTGTAGAGTATGAAATCTAAAATTGGATTACAAATGCTAAGGACTCTGGTCCATTGCTTGTCCTTTGTTGTCTTAGCTGGTAAGGCCATCTTAGACCCTTCTGGCTTTCCTTGGTCGTCTTACTCCGGTAAGGCCATCTTGGAGCATTATGAATTTCCTTGGTCGTCTTACTCCAGTAAGGTCGTCCTGGAACTTTCTGGCTTGTCCTTGGTAGTCTTACTCCGATAAGTCCGTCTTAAGACTTCATGGCTTGTCCTTGGTCGTCTTACTCCTGTAAGGCTGTCTTGAAACTTCTCAGGCTTGTTCTTGGTCATTTTTCCTCGGCAAGGTTGCCTTGGACTCAAATGGATATCTGGTTGTCTGGTTATTGGTTACTCTGGATTTATGGATCTGAGTTTTCCCAATTTCTTGGTTATGGATTTTTTGGTTATTCAGGTTATAGGAATCTTGCAGTGCTTCGGCTATTCTGGTTGTAACACCCCACCTCTGCTAGGGTCACTCACAAAGGGAATGCACTAGTTTTGGAGGAGTATTATCTAGGTAAACATACACAGAGATATCACAAGGCAGAACATAAATAAAGCAGCGGTAGAAATTAAAAACCAAATTTTTATTACTTTCAAGAAAAGAGTCAAAACCTCATATATCCAAGGTACAAATTATTCCATTACATCAAGTTCTAAATAAAGAAGCATAAACTTAAGATAACAAAAGTAAATTATTCCCCAAACATAGCAGAAGTGCAGCCATAGCATAGCTCAAGACCAAACCGTACATGAGCTGACATAAAGCAAGCTAAATCCAAGCTAAGAGCTAGTGTTTCCTCCCTGAGAACCTGGGGGGGGGAAACGAAAGAAAAAGAGGCGAAAGAAAAAGGGTCAGTCATAAAGACTGGTAAGTCCTAGTAACTTTCAGTATAAAAACTAGTAAAGTTAACAAGACATGTGAAAACTGGAATTAAACATAAGGATGGTAGCAGGACTGGTATGATAACTAAGATAATAAGATAAGTCAAGTCTAGCATCACATATTCAAGATTCGCTGCACCAATTGTACTAGTATTCTAACTCATGTCAAGTATTAACCATGAAATGATCCCTTAGCCCAATATCATGAAGTGACCCATTACGGGGTCCACGGTACGATCTACTAATCGATCGGCTCCCTACATGTTCTAGCTCGTCATGTGTCTGTGTCATACGGCCCAATCATGAAATGTAGTCACCTGTGCTAGGTCCACCCTAGGGTGTATCAAGCCCTAGGGTGCCAACCACTGACACGAATCAAGCACGCACAGTGTAAACCTACTGGTGCCCAATGCCTACTTTTTCAACTTCGGACTACGTGCACGACCATAGTCCGCCTGAACCTACAATGGCGCACCTACTTAGCCGTCATTCTGGTCGCTTACAATCAGCCCAGTAATCGTGCCCCACCCTGCCTAGTCCCAGGGTATCGTGATACATCTAAGGGGCTTACTACTGAAAAGGACCGCGTAACTAGGGTTTCTAATGGGTTAAGTGTTGTCATTCAAATTCGTGACTTAACCCTATCCAAATCATGTATCAAGTTGGTTAAGTGTGTTCAAGCGGTTCATGACTTAACCCTATCAAATCATCGTGTCAAATTGGTTAAGTATATTTAAGTGGTTCATAACTTAACCCTATCATGTGTCATTAATTCATTAATGCACACCAACCTCTCACATTAGACTAGTTGTTGTGGTTACTGGATTTGCCAGGCGGTTCCGGGCCGATTTACACCACAACATAGTCTAACCTCGGGTTTTACGTGCGATATGACCAACTACCCACATTGGATCCTATTGTTTGCAGTCACTGGATTCGTCGGGCGGTTCCATGCAGATTTACACTGCAAACTCAACCCAACCTCGAGTTGGCCGTTTTCAAATCCATTCTAAGTGTCATGTCTAGGTTCAAGTTTCGAATCTAAATTCATGTCAAGTTTTCATGTCATGTTTCATGTCAAATCGTGTCAAGTTCATGTCCATATCCAGGTTCAAGTTATAACAATGTCCACGTTTCAAGTTTATAGTAAATTCAGTTTTGCCTAAGCAACCCAAATCGTATTCCCATCTCACGTGAATTCGAATCGATACAAACAAATTTAATTAGGGAATAACATAGAAAGAACGGGCATAAGGTGGCAAAGATGATTATAATTCAGGCATGGTATAACTTGAGATAAATGATTACAACAATACTGGCATATGGAATAGTGGTCTCAAATATCTAACCTAGCAAAATAGAGTGATAACCATGGTAACAGTTGACATATAATAACCCCAAACTTGTGAATAACAACTAATTCAACATCACAGGCATGTTAACATCATGGACATGAGGGGTTTAGGTTTACAACATGTTTAGGCCCTAAATCAATTTCATATAAATATTACCACAAGTCAAGATTCAAGATGAATAGATCGAAGGTGAATAATAGTAGATCCAAAATAATAGATCAAAAGGAATGATAATAGACCGAAGATATGCAATGACAGATCCAAGATAATTACCATACTTAGGTTCAATTTCAATTTACAACATGTCATATTAAGTTTAAAGTTTAGGTCTAAAAGTAACTGGGGCTTACAGATCGTGGTTTGAGAATTAGAAAATAAAGAGGCGATGTTGAATCTCGAGTCTAACAAAAAATCCCCCAAACAGCAATACTTTACACGTAGCCTTTTTGGAGAAGAAGCAATTCCTTTTCTTTAACTTTTCAACCAGAGTTTTAGCAGCATAAGACCAGAGAGAATTTGTGTAGAGAGACTAGAGTTAGGGGCTGTTTATATACGGTCAGGCCAACGAATCTAGACAGAAATCGGACTAGAAACATCAGAGTGAATTCTGACTCAAAAATGGGCTCGGAAACCAGGTCGACACCTAGGTCGACTCTGTGGTCGACCTGATCTTGGGCAGGTCGACTCTATGGTCGACCCCCAGGTCGACCTGGTCCTGGGCGGGAAATTTCCCGCCCGGACTGTTCTGAGGTTTGAATTTTGATCGACGCTAATCTATGAATTAGAAAAGCGTGACATTTAAATTAAATTCTGCAAGCGCACAGGTGTGTAGCATACAGGTCGAACACAGGGAGGTGTTATTAAAAATTATTATCTATTTATTCTTGGGCGAGTTAGACGAAGTTTGGGGTTGTTGTTTTTTTATGTTGTTGAAATTACTCTGAATCTAATCAGTATCAAATTCAACAATTGAAAAGAAAAGGAACAATTACTAAAAAAAAGAGAATAACGACTAGAACAATAACAAAAATTAAAAGTAGGATTCATGTTGAAACTAATCAAACAGTGAATTCGCTAACAAGCAGTAATAAAAGACAATAACAATATGTGTTCTACCCAAACCTAATTAGGTAGATAACACAAATTGTTATGAAATTAAAATAACAATAAAACTAGAAAAGAAAAGATTTTTATTAGAACAAAAGAGAGTACAGAATAGAAAATTGAATGAATGGCCTTTACAATGGGACATCATGTATATTTATAGAAATGTAGACCAAATCCTAATCAAATCAATGACTAAATGGCCCTCTTTTCCCAAGAAGTAATATCAAATCTCTTGCCTTCCATGACCAAGCTTGATTGGAAAGCAAATCACGGTGAATATCTTCCAAATCTTCCCTATCTTCCATGTGGCAAATTGATTGATTGATTGATGAGCAGATTGTATGTGATTAATTCTTTCAAACAAGCATACTCATTAGACTCCAAAGGCAACAAGGGATAAAATCTTCAAAATTGATCTTTTCTTGGCAATATTTTTATCAGAAATTCTTCTAATTGGAATTTGAAAAATGAATGTTTTGAATTGATTTCCATGATTACTCCTGAAAGGTCCATTAGTGAATATCATACATACACATGACTATGTATATATATAATATAACACTAATTAATATATCCTTCGTAGTAAAGGGGCAGTGTGAACGCGTTCCATTCTTTGGCAAAAAGTGAGATCGACGGGGATCGAACTCAGGTCTCCCAGTACAAATTTCCATGCAATTACCAGTGAGCTACAACGTCTTTTGTAATTGAGATGGCTTTAATACGGGGAAGTAGCTTTTTATCTGTAGTTGGCCTTTAATTTGAAACGAAGGAGGCATTTCTTGACATCCTGTAAAAACACCCAAAAGTAACCAAAGTATCATTTATTTATTTACAAAAGATAAAATATACGAGCATAAAATAAACACATTTCTATGTTAATCAAATACCCCCACACTTATCTTTTACTCGTCCTCGAGTGAAAAGAAAATGAAAAACTAACTAGATAGGTCGCAGTTTCATAGGAAACACGATTGCATTGAGCGTATGCAACAAGCCGTTAAACCTCTAGGTGTCTCTAGTAGGACGAGTGGTGTCTCGTGAGGGTTTTCAGCGGATACTACCCACAAAATCCAAATGCAGTATGCTATGATTCTAATGAAACTACATGAATGCAATGGACATATGCAAATAAAAACGAAAAATGAAAACACGACTTATTTCAGGAAAGTGGTACAACAAATTAAGTTAACAATTTTTAATCAGTTGATTTTATTTTAGATACCTCAACTTGTCACAAATTTTTCAATATAAATCAAGTTTTCAAATGTTAAATTCCAGTTTGGCCAGTTAGTTCGGTCGATAACATAGTGCAGCCATGAAATAAATTCTTAGTTTGCTTGGCACAGTTTGCAAAGTGGTATTCTAATTTTCTCATGTATGGCTAGTCAAATCAATAAGGTCAAGAAGTGTTTGGGCATCATCTCTTATTCTTTATTCTATAAAATTTTAAAATTTATGATTAAGTACATACACCTAACTTAGAAGACCAAGGTTTACCACCCATGCACTGCCTCGCGGACTAACGGAGAGTGGGTAAAGAGCTTGGCGGATTGTGCAGGCCGACTTTGACTTTGTCAACAACGTGTCGGTAATCCTTAGGTGTCCAATCTCATAAAATGAGACCAAGATATTCCAACGCTGACTTTTTCAACAACATGTCGGATAGAGCTTGGCGGGTTTGCACACCAATGCTCGATATACAAGCAATGTTGGATACCCTTGGATTATTATTATTATTATTGAATTTATAAGCACAAAAAAAGAGAGTTAAGCGAATTCAACTTAGCACAACTTAGTTTTAAAGATTTGACAAGCCATTATAAGTATTTTAAGTCCTCCACTTATTTAAACAAAGTCTACAATATAGAATAGATTTCATGGCCATCACCCAAGAATCTCCCTATGTACCGGTTACACTATTATCCCTCAAAATTAAACTTTTCATTATATTTCTTATTCGATCTAAGTTGAGAGAAAAAAAATACTATCAACTGGCTAAAAATTGTAAACTTATTTTGTTGTATCAATTGAAAATGAGTCGTATTTTTAAAAAAATAAAAATTTTATGGTATGTTACTACGATATAAAATGTATGATGGTCCTACATGAAAAGAGAGAAAAATTAAAGAAAAATCAAAAGAATGCAATGCAGACTCCCCCCCCCACACTTTATTGAGACAGTGTCCCAACTGTCTAAGGCAGAAAAACAAAAATAAAATAAAAAAATGAAAAAGAAAAATAACAGAAAAAGAACGTGTACCACCTGATTTCATGGTGGATGATCAGGCTCATGCAGATCGATAGGGTCATCTTCGTCATATTGCTCGAATTCCAAAAATGGTTTCAGTCGTTGACCGTTTACTTTGAATACTTTTCCATCCCTAGGATTTTCAATTTCAACCGCTCCATGAGGATATACTGTTTTCACGACATAAGGTCCAGTCCATCGAGATCTGAGTTTTCCTGGAAACAAGTGAAGTCTAGAGTTGTATAAAAGAACTTTTTGACCTACGTTGAATTCCTTACGGAGTATGTTTTTGTCGTGTTGGGCTTTGGTTCTTTCTTTGTAGATTTTCGCATTTTCATACGCCTCATTTCTTAATTCCTCTAATTCAGAAATTTGTAACTTCCTGTGTGAGCCGGCTTTCTCTAAGTCAAAATTCAAAAATTTTATGGCCCAAAGGGCACGATGCTCCAATTCAAGAGGTAAGTGACAGGCCTTTCCAAAGACTAATCGATATGGTGACATCCCTAGATTGGTTGTATAAGTAGTGCGAAAAGCCCAAAGTGCATCAATCAGTTTTATGGACCAATCTTTTCTATTGGAATTCACGGTTTTCTCAAGAATTTGTTTGATTTGTCTATTGGAAACTTCTACTTGTCCACTAGTTTGTGGATGGTAAGGTGTTGACAGCTTGTGTGTGATTGAGTATTTCTTGAGCAAGGACTCAAAAGCACGATTACAGAAATGAGTGCCATTATCGCTAATGATAGCTCGAGGTGTGCCAAAGCGTGAAAATATGTTTTCTTTGAGGAATTTTACAACAACCTTGTTATCGTTGGTTTTGGTCGGAATGGCTTCAACCCATTTGGAGACATAATCTACCGCAAGCAAGATGTAAAGATTCCCAAATGAATTAGGAAATGGTCCCATGAAATCGATGCCCCAAACATCGAATAACTCAATCACTAAAATGGGGTTGAGAGGCATCATGTTTCGCTTAGTGATTCGACCCGTTCTTTGACATCGCTCACATTTAGAGCAAAATTCGAAAGCGTCACGGAAGAGCGTGGGCCAATAAAAACCGCTTTGCAAAACTTTTGCAGCAGTTTTTCTTGCTCCAAAATGACCGCCACAAGCATGGTCATGTGAGAAGGAGAGAATACTTTGGTGCTCATGATCGGGCACACACCTTCGAATGATTTGGTCTGGACAGTATTTGAAAAGATATGGGTCGTCCCAATAGAAGTTTCGAACTTTCGAGAGAAATTTTTGTTTATCTTGTTTCGACCATTCAGCGGGCATTTTTTGTGTGACAAGATAATTCACAATGTCAGCGTACCAAGGGGTGTTAGAGATGGAAAGAATTTGTTCGTCAGGAAAATTGTCATCGATTTGGGTGTCGTTAACATTTTTGTGCACAATTCGAGAGAGATGATCAGCTACGACATTTTCAGAACCCTTTTTATCTCGTATTTCTATATCGAATTCTTGAAGAAGAAGAAGGATCCAACGAATCAAGCGGGCCTTAGCATCCTTCTTAGAAAGCAAATATCGTAGGGCAGCATGATCAGTGTAAACTATGACTTTGGATCCTATGAGATATGGTCTGAATTTCTCAAGAGCGAAGACAACTGCCAAAAATTCCTTTTCAGTTGTTGAGTAATTCAATTGGGCCTCGTTTAAGGTTTTGCTAGCGTAATAAATGACTCGAGGGAGTTTATCGATACGCTGACCTAAGATGGCTCCAACTGCAAAGTCAGAAGCGTCGCACATAAGTTCGAAGGGCTGAGTCCAATCAGGAGGTTGAATGATGGGAGATGTGGTCAAGATTGACTTAAGAGTTTCAAAAGATGTTTTGCAATCATTGGAGAATTCGAACTTAACGTCTTTGGCAAGTAAATTTGAGAGAGGTTTTGAAATTTTCGTGAAATCCTTAATGAATCTTCTATAGAATCCTGCGTGGCCAAGAAATGAACGAACATCTTTAACAGACTTAGGAGGAGGCAGATTAGCAATCAAATCGATTTTAGATTTATCGACCTCAAGACCATCTTTGGAGACGACATGACCTAGAACTATCCCCCTTTTTACCATGAAGTGAAATTTTTCCCAATTAAGCACGAGTGATTTTTCCTTACAACGTTTTAGGACGAGTTCTAAATGAGTGAGGCATTGGGAAAAAGATGATCCATAGATTGAAAAATCATCCATGAATATTTCCAAGAATTCGTCCACCATATCAGAGAAGATACTCATCATACACCTTTGGAAAGTCGCGGGGGCATTACAAAGACCAAAAGGCATGCGACGATATGCAAAGGTTCCAAAGGGACAAGTAAAGGTGGTCTTGTGTTGATCCTCTAAAGCAATAGGGATTTGGTTATAGCCAGAGTATCCATCGAGAAAACAATAGTACTCATGACCCGCTAAGTGTTCGAGCATTTGGTCAATAAAAGGTAAGGGGAAATGGTCTTTTCTTGTTGCTGCGTTGAGCTTCCGATAGTCGATACATACACGCCATTTTGTTTTGATTTTTGTTGGTACAAGCTCATTACTTTCATTTTTGATCACTGTGACTCCTGATTTCTTTGGTACGACTTGTACCGGACTCACCCAGGTACTATCAGAGATGGGATAGATGATGTTATTGTCTAGACATTTGATTATCTCCTCCTTGACCACTTCTCTCATGTTTGGGTTTAATCGCCTTTGAGCCTCACAAATCGGTTTAGCCTCATCAACTAAGTGTATGCGATGTTCCACAATTGATGGGCTAATTCCTTTTATATCGCTCAACTCCCATCCCAAGGCGTCTTTATTTTCCCGTAAAACTTCTAAGAGTTTTTCTTCTTGGTCCTCGGTAAGACCAGAGGCCAAGATTACGGGAAGAGTTTCTGAGGAGTCTAAGTATGCGTACTTAAGGTCTTGTGGCAAGGGTTTGAGATCTAACTTAGGATGTTCTTGAGTGTTAACGTTGGTTAACATTCCTTGGTTAGATTCAGAAGACGAAGGATTTAAGTCAAGAAATTCATTCAGTTCAGAAATGTATTCAAGTTCGTCGAAATCAGAGTCGAAATGTTCCAGACACATTTTCAAGGCTTCAGAAGTGTCTTTAGAGGTTTCGTCAACTATGGTTTGAATCATGTCGATTTCATCGGTCTCAAATCCCTAGGTTGTTTGTTGAGATTGAAGATGTTTAGCTCAATGGCTAGGTGCCCGAAGGAAAGTCGAAGCTGATTCCTACAATTAATGACAGCATTCGAGGTTGTTAAGAAGGGTCGTCCTAAAATCAATGGTATTTGAACTTTGGGATTTGAGATAGGATCTGTTTCTAAAGCTATGAAATCGATAGGGAAGTAAAACTGTTCGATCTGTATCAAGACGTCTTCGATAATTCCCAATGGCTTTTTGACAGACCGATCTGCTAACTGAAGAGTGATGTTTGTTGGTTTAATTTCCCCTAACCCAAGTTGACAATAAACAGTATAAGGAAGAAGATTGACACTGGCACCAAGGTCGAGTAGGGCACGAGAAATATGGGTGTTTCCTATTTTGCAATCAATCGTAGGGCAGCCAAGGTCTTTGTACTTGACTGGGGTAAGATTCGAAAGAGCAGAGCTTGTATTCGCAGTTAGAAAGGCGGTTTTTGGAACATTAGTTGCACATTTTTGTGTGCACAAATCCTTAAGACATTTGGCATATTGAGAAATTTGTTCGATTGTGTCTAAAAGGGGAATGTTCACACGGACTTGTTTGAAAATTTCCATGATTTTATCGAAATTTGCCGCTTTCTTCTTATTGTTGAGCCTATGGGGAAATGGAGCTATTGGTTTTTCAACTCTGTGATGAGTTTCATCATTCGAGGAAGAAGGTTTATCCAAGGAAATAGAAGGTGGTAAGGTCGTAGAAGATGGAATGTTGGTATTGCCAACATTAATTTTCGAAGGTGGGTCGGGTTTGCCGATACTGGAAGAAGAATTGTTGGGATTGCCAACATTTAAGGAAACTTGAGGTTTAGAGGAATTGGTATTCGAAGCCGATGGGTGATTATCAAGATTTGGCACTGGGGTCGAGTTAGAAGGTTCGTCAGGGTCGCCCACGTTATTATCAATCCTCTTTCCAGATCGAAGGGTTGTAATAGCGTTGACTGGATTATGGTTTTCGTTCTCACAAGAATTCACAGCACGAGAGTTATATTTTGGATTCACCTCAGGTTGACTCGGCAACTTTCCCTTCTCATTATTTTTCGCCATTTCCTTTATCATATTCATCATTTGGTCCATTTTAGCGTCTTGCGAGTTTATTTTGGCTTCGTAAGAGCTCAACTGTTTTTCTAGACGCACAATTTCTTGTGACGGTTGAGAAGATTGAGAGGATTGGTTCAATGATTGAAAATTGGGGTCCTATACGGTTGTTTGGATTGAGGTGAAGCTTGAGATGTTTGAGAATTGGAAGAAGGAGCTTGTTAATTCGGATTGGGAATAAAGGGTTGCATGTGAGCTGGGTTGGCCGAATTACTGGGGTTTGACCAAGAAAAATTTGGGTGGTTCCTCCAACCAGGATTGTATGTGGATGAGTAAGGATTATTTTGAGCTATGGCATTAGCTTGGTCCTGAGAGTAATAGTGGGGTAACCCTTCTCCGGCTTGAGGAGTTTGATTTTCTAAAGGAATTTGATTTGGGTCCATGACATGCAAACCTCTAGTAGAAGTACGAATGGGAACACGAATCGATTTCCATTGCATGTCCCTTTCAGAATAGTCTTCTAAAAACAGCCAAGCTTCATCGGCCGTCTTAGACATAAAATCTCCTCCACCATTGATTCTAGTTGAGTTCTAGTCTAATAGTTTAGCCCTTCATATGCAATTTGACATAAGTGATCTTTTAGAATACCATGATGAGGACAACTATATAATAGCTGGTTGAATCTCTCAAAGTATTTTGAAAAAGTTTCCCCCTCATTTTGACAAAATTGATTTATCTCGGTTCGGATTTTTAGAGTTTTATGGAAAGGGAAAAACTTTTTCAAGAATATAGTGACAAATTCAACCCAACTTCTTATGGAATGTCGTGGAAGAGAATTTAGCCATCTTTTAGCGCTTTCAAGTAGTGCAAATGGGATTAGCCTTAGCTTGATCGATTCGTTAGATAGTTGTTGCATTTTTGTTGTGGAAGCATACAATTCAAATTCACTTAGAAATTCATAATCATTTTCAGACCCAGTAAACTTTGGTACCCCTTGGATAAAAGAATGTTTTAGCTCAAAATTGTTTCCTTCAGCTGGTGGGAACACAATGACAGATGGTTGAACGGTCCTAGTAGGATAACATCGATCACGAAGAGACAAGGGTCTATCCATTTGGATATTGAGATTTTGAAAATTTTGATTTATTTGATTTTGATCTCCAAAGTTTGGAAAGTTTTGATTCACTCGATTTTGATCCAATTCGGTTGGAAAATTTTGGTTAATACGAGAACCCCTAGGAGAATTTTGTTGGCTAACACTTTTTTCACTCATTGTTGTTAAATGCAAGCACAGAATTTAGCAACAATGAAGTTTTCTGTCCTTATTGGCTCCTAACCCAAAATTATAAAGTGATGCGTTTGATTACTTAGATCAAAAGATTTCTCAGCCAGTTAACGGACAGGAGTTATCGGAGTACCAGGAATCACCCTAGCAATGTAGCCGAAGGTTTAAGTACCTTCAGAGTAACAACCGATATAATATTTACGAATCACCGTAATATTTATAAACGGTTATTTCTCTGTCGTAGTCTAGACACCAAGAAATAATTCGTTCCAAATGAATCAACTATCACAATACAATTAAGCCCTAGATGAGCCCGTGACTCCCTTAAGTCCAATGTCTAACCGTTATTATCAGTCAGATTCTACGATGAAATGCAGTTTGTGGGCTAAGGAAAGGGTGATGGAATCCCTCACCTTATGTGAATTGGGGTATTGCCCTTAACAAAATGAGTAAAAAGTGCAGAAATAACAACAATCACACAATTTAATTGCACAAATTAAAAATTTACATTAAAGCCGCTGCCCCTGCAGAATTTTTTTACAACAATTGTCTATATTTTTTTTCTTTTGCAGCAGAGCACCTGTAGAGTTTTTAAAATTTTCTCACCTTGATCGGCAGTCCTCCAATGAAATTGGGTAGCGCTAGCGCGTTCACACCCCACTTGGTGTGCAACCGCTCCAACAATTCGACTTCAACTATTTGCAATTGTTTGACTTTTGAATTTCTCCACTTCGGTCTTGCTTGTTTTCCTTCCTTCGCTTGATCTTGATTTTGATTTTTTTTTTTAAGAAATGGTTAAAACAAGGAAAGAGATTAAGGAAAAAAAAGGAATAGAAGACAAAACTAGCAAGATATTTTTTTCTTGTTTTTGGAGATTGCAATGTCAATAAATAACATCAAATCTGCCAATCAAGAGTTTTTTTCAGAAAAAATGGAAAGGAATAGTATTAGAAGAAAATAAATCTAAAGTAAAAGGAAACAAAATAAATGAAAAGAGAAAGAGGGAAGGAGATTCTATTGAAAACAGGGAATGAAAAAGCAAAAGGAAAGAGTTTTTTATTTATTAATATGTTGAAAAGAAGAAATAATTTGTAAAAGAAGAGAATGGGATTGAGAAATAAAAAGGAAAGAAATAGGTGAAAATTGGTAACTTTTTTTCCTTTTAAAATTTGTAAAATGAAGAAAAGGGGTGTATAAAAAATAGGAAAGGAAATGAAGGAAAGAAACTGAAAAATTGGTAAGAAATTAAAAGAAAAAGTGGCAAATTTTTTTTTTTATAAAAGGAAAGCAATAAGAGAAAATAGCAAGCAAATTAAAGATGTGAGAACTAAAAAGGTGATTGCAAAATGGAAAGAAATTTGGGTAATGGAATTATTCAGCAACAACGAGAAAATTTAGAAAGAAATTTGTTTTTTTTTAAAGGGTAAGAGATTTGCAACAGAAGGAGATTTGTGAGAAGAAATTATAAGAAAATGGCAAGAATTTGTACAATGGAAATAATTTAATGACAAAATCTTTTTTTTTTTTTCTGATTTGTAAAAGAAGATAGAGAACGTAGAAGATTGGGAAAAGAAATGGAAAGATGGAAAGAAATAAAGCAAAAATTGAAAGGTTTTTTTTTCCTTTAGAATTGAAAAGAAGGAAGAATTTATAAAAGAAAAGAAGGAGATTGAGAAATAAAAAGTAAATAAATAAATGAAAGAAAAAAAAGGAAATAAGGTCAAGAAAATTTGGCAAGTTCTTTTTTTTTATTTGCCTAAAGTAGGAATAAATTCGCAAGAGGGAACAAACAAATGTAAAAATTGGGAAGGAAGGAATAGATGAGATTAAAGAAAAGAAACTAAGAGACAAAAGTGGCAAAAAAAAAATTTCTCTTCTCTTGTTTAGATGATTCTAGCACCAATGTTTGATACAAAATCAACTAATAAAGAGATTTTTTTAGCAAAACAAAAACAAAAATAAAAATAAAAACTAACACGAATCAGATATTAAATAAACAATAAAATTTAATCGTTACCTCCCCGGCAACGACGCCAAAAACTTGATCGACGCTAATCTATGAATTAGAAAAGCGCGACATTTAAATTAAATTCTGCAAGCGCACATGTGTGTAGCATACAGGTCGAACACAGGGAGGTGTTATTAAAAATTATTATCTATTTATTCTTGGGCGAGTTAGACGAAGTTTGGGGTTGTTGTTTTTTTATGTTCTTGAAATTACTCTGAATCTAATCAGTATCAAATTCAATAATTGAAAAGAAAAGGAACAATTACTAAAAAAAAGAGAATAACGACTAGAACAATAACAAAAATTAAAAGTAGGATTCCTGTTGAAACTAATCAAACAGTGAATTCGCTAACAAGCAGTAATAAAAGACAATAACAATATGCGTTCTACCCAAACCTAATTAGGTAGATAACACAAATTGTTATGAAATTAAAATAACAATAAAACTAGAAAAGAAATGACTTTTATTAGAACAAAAGAGAATATAGAATAGAAAATTGAATGAATGGCCTTTACAATGGGACATCATGTATATTTATAGAAATGTTGACCAAATCCTAATCAAATCAATGACTAAATGGCCCTCTTTTCCCAAGACGTAATATCAAATCTCTTGCCTTCCTTGACCAAGCTTGATTGGAAAGCAAATCACGGTGAATATCTTCCAAATCTTCCCTATCTTCCATGTGGCAAATTGATTGATTGATTGATGAGCAGATTGTATGTGATTAATTCTTGCAAACAAGGATACTCATTAGACTCCAAAGGCAACAAGGGATAAAATCTTCAAAATTTATCTTTTCTTGGCAATATTTTTATCAGAAATTCTTCTAATTGGAATTTGAAAAATGAATGTTCTGAATTGATTTCCATGATTACTCCTAAAAGGTCCATTAGTGAATATCATACATACACATGACTATGTATATATATATAATATAACACTAATTAATATATCCTTCATAGCAAAGGGGCAGTGTGAACGCGTTCCGTTCTTTGGCAAAAAGTGAGCTCAACGGGGATCTAACTCAGGTCTCTCAGTACAAATTTCCATGCAATTACCAGTGAGCTACAACGTCTTTTGTAATTGAGATGGCTTTAATACGGGGAAGTAGCTTTTTATCTGTAGTTGGCCTTTAATTTGAAACGAAGGAGGCATTTCTTGACATCCTGTAAAAACACACAAAAGTAACCAAAGTATCATTTATTTATTTACAAAAGATAAAATATACGAGCATAAAATAAACACATTTCTATGTTAATCAAATTTGAAATTTGAATTCGAATTCTGAGCTTTTTGAACTTGAAAATTTCTGAAAACTTCGAAGGGTCATAACTCGGTCATACGGACTCCGATTTTCGAAAACTCGGACTCGTTTCTAAGAAGAATCTAGAGACGAACGCAATGGTGTAACTCGTTGCCCTTGATTCTTATTTTAAAAATTAATTCTTCCTTGATTTATGGTTATAACACGTTATCAAAATACGGGTTGTTACATTCTCCCCTCCTTAAAGAATTTCGTCCCCGAAATTTCTAAGTTAGGGGGGGATGTGTCCTACCATCCAATCATCCATCTACTCAGAACATCATCCACATGCAACCATTGTCCTTAAAAGATTTCTAGTGTTGTATGAACATATGCAGTAAGTGTGTGTATATGTACTTATCTAATGCAAAAGATCAGGCGGTTACTGATTCAGTAGACCTCCTTAAAGCAAAATATGTTAGTGTAATGAATCCAACATGTATGCAAAATTCCTAACATACTTTATAATCTCTATATCAGTGCACAAACATTCATTCATATGCAACATCCAAGTGATAGCATAACAAGTTCCATCCATGTACAAGTATAAGCACTCATGCATATGCAACATGAAAATGTTACTGAGCCGATCTAGTGCCTAATGTGTGTCATGATCCTCTAGCAATCACTTGCAAACACTTGCAACCATTTGCAAACATCAACCATAACATGTTTCAATCACATGTTTACATCCATATGGTTCTACCTAAGGTTCTCAAGATAAGATCGAGAAGATGACAAGACAAACGTAGGTAGTAAAAGCATGTTACGAAAGGTTTTCAGGTTTATAGGAAAAAGAGATCGAGAATGTACCCTCAAAAAGAAATGGGTAAAGCGCGCGTATCTTCTCTTCGGTTTCCCAAGTTGCGTCTTCTTGGGCTTCACTCCACTGAACTTTAACTAACTTGACTTCTCGATTCCTTAGCTTCTTGATCTCCGTTCCTAAGATACGAATCGGAACTCGCCTCAATGTTGCTTCTTTTTCCACTTCTACGCCTTCAAGGATGCTTGGCTCAACCACTTTGGCTGATTCATGTAAGCACTTTCGGAGATGCGAGACATGAAAGACATTATGTACTCCGGCCAGCCTCTCGGGTAATTCTACCTTATAGGCCATCTGCCTAATCCTTTAAGTGATAGGGAACGGTCTTACGAACCTTGGTGCTAGCTTCCCAACCGCTCCAAAACGAACCACATTGCGTAAAGGAGAAACTTTTATAAAGACCATATCTCCGACTTCGAACTCTAGGTCTGTCCTTCTCTTGTCCGCACAAGATTTCTGTCTATCTTGGGCCGTTTTCATCCGTCTTCGTATCAACTCAACCTTCTCAGAAGTGTCCCTTATCATGTCAGGCCCAAGTATAAGCCTGTCTGTCGTCTCCCACCAACAAGTTGGCGACTTGCACGGTCTTCCATACAGGGCTTCGAATGGTGCCATTCCGATGCTAGCTTGGTAACTATTATTATATGCAAACTCCACGAGGGGAAGATGGTCTTCCCAAGTACCACCAAAGTCAAGAATGCATAGTCTCAAAAGATCCTCTAGTACCCTATTTACCCTTTCGGTTTGTCCATCCGTTTGCGGGTGATAGGCCGTGCTTAAGCTCAGTCGTGTACCCATTGCTTCTTGCAGACTATTCCAAAACTGGCTAGTGAAAATTGGGTCACGATCACTAACTATACTAGAAGGGACCCCGTGCAACCGTACTACCTCTCGAAGGTAAATAGACGCTAGCCATTATGCGGTCCTCTTACTTTTCATCGGAACGAAGTGATCACTTTTCGTGAGTCTATCAACTATGACCCATATGCTAGTATTTCCCTTCCTTGACCTAGGTTGTCCATTCACGAAATCCATCGAGATACTCTCCCATTTCCATTGCGGAACCTCCAAAGGATGTAATAGCCCACTGGGCTTCTTTGACTCGGCCTTTACTTGTTGGCACACCATGCACCTTGAAACGAACTCTGCCACGTCCTTTTTCATCCCAGCCCAAAAGAATATGAGTTTCATATCTTTGTACATCTTATCCCCTCCGGGATGTATAGTCATCTTCGAGTGGTGCGCCTCTTCGAGAACTTTCCTTACTAAGTCTCCCACTTGTGGGACACATAGCCTTCCATCACGCCTTAGCCATCCCTCGTCATCTATGGCATACCTACCAAGGTGACTTGACGTCTCACCACTAATCAGCTTGTCAATGATTTCGACTATCTGTGGGTCTTCCTTCTGTGAAGTCCCTACTTGATCTAGAAGTGTAGGTCTTAACTCAAGAGATGCTAACGTAACAGTCAATGACTCAATAGCAGGTGTAAAATCAAAGGCTGCTATAAACTCTAGACTTTTCCTTTCAACAAACAAAGGGCTCAAAGTCAACCTTTTCCTACTTAGCGCATCTGCCACCACGTTCCCCTTGCCAGGGGTATAAGCTATATCGAAGTCATATGATGCCGAGAATTCCATCCACCGCTGTTGTCTCAGATTCAAATCTTTCTTTGAGAAGAGGTACTTAAGCGATTTGTGGTCAGTATACAGCTCGAACCTCTCCCCTAGAAGATAATGGAGCCAAGATTTAAGTGCAAAAACGATCGCTGCCAACTCCAAGTCATGGGTGGGATAGTTCTTCTCATGAACTTTAAGTTTTCTACCCCCATAGCATATCACTTTCCCTTCTTGCATTAGGACTGCGCCTAATCCCGTGCCACATGCATCTGTGTACATGGTAAACATCTTACCTCCATCGGGTAATGCCAAAACTGGAGTTGTGGTGAGGGCTCTCTTGAGTCTCTGAAAAGCAATCTCACATTCTATGTCCCATGTAAACGCTAGGTTTTTCTTCGTTAACCTAGTAAGAGGGGCTGAAATCTTAGCGAAGTCCTTAATAAACTTCCTATAGTAGCCAGCCAAACCGAGAAAGCTTCTCACCTCCGTTGCATTCTTAAGAATTTTCCAGTCTTGCATCGCAACTACCTTTGCGGGGTCCACGGCTATGACTTGCTTAGAAACTACATGTCCAAGAAACCGAACTTCCTTTCTCCAAAAATGGCATTTGGAGAACTTAGCCTTTAACTGGTGTGCTCTAAGCATATCCAGGACTTCCTTGAGATGGCTAGCATGATCTTCTTCATCCTTTGAGAAGATCAGAATATCGTCTACGAAAACCACTATAAACTTGTTAAGGAACTCCCGAAACACCCTACTCATCAAATCTACAAAGTACGCGGGTGCATTCGTTAACCCAAACGGCATGACGAGCCATTCGAAGAACCCATCTGGAGTCCTAAACGCAATTTTGTCAATGCTATCCTCAGCCACTCTAAGCTGATGGAATCCCGTGGCTAGATCGAGTTGAGAGAAAACAGATGCTCCCACAAGCTGGTCAAACAAATCGTCGATTCTTGGTAGTGGGTGTCTATTTTTCTTAGTTGCTTGTTTAACTCACGATAATCTACGCATAGACAAAGTGAACCATCCGCCTTAGTAGCGAATACCACCGGAGCACCCCATTCAGAAATGCTTCATCTTATGAAATTTTTCTCAAGCAACTCCTTAACTTGTTTACTGAGCTCTCTTCTTTCTCACGGGGCCATGTGCCTGACGGGCAATGAAACTGGCTTGGCATTATCAACAAGATAAATACGGAAATCTATCTCGCGTTTAGGGGGTAACCCCTTCACCTCATCAAATACATCTGGATATTCTCGGACCACTCTTACAGATTGCAAATTGTCGATGGACGAGTCAAGAGATTCAAGATAACACAACATGACCGGACCCTTAGGGTTACAAGAAATTTCAAGGGTATTACCATGGCGAGTCATGAGCCTCACTACCCTTCGTTCACAATCAAGAATGGCTCCATAATTGGACAGTCAATCCATACCTAGGATCAAACCGTATCCCATAAATCCGAGAACATAAGCATTACACGTGAATTCTACGCTTAAGATAGAAATCCTCAAATCCACACACATCATAGATAAATGAGCGGAGCTCCCAATTGGATTTGAAACACTAACGGGATCCTCAACTAGACTAGTACTTAGGTGCAGATTTTCAACAATATCAGAAGAAACAAAAGTATGCAATGTGCCAGAGTCAAATAAGGTTCGAACAGGAAAGTCAGAAATGTAAACAAGGCTTTCTACAGAAATATTACTACCTCGGTCAAGAGCTGGAGTGGTGTTGAGAGCATGCAACTGCCCTCCAGAAGATCATGTTCGCTGGGTCTGCCCTTGCCCCTGTCCTTGCTTCTTAGGGCAATCCTTACTGAAGTGTCCAGTATCCCCGCAATGAAAGCATTCACCCAACTTTCTCTTCTTCTTTCTACAGTCCTTGGATATATGCCCCGTAATCCCACAAAAGTTACACTTCCTTGTCTCACGTGCCTTGTTATTGTTGTTGCCCTTGTTATTCTTGTTATTCTTATTGCCTCCCTTCTTGAAGTCAACTTTCTTATTCTGAGTCTCATTAGGCTTAATCTCCTTCTTGCTATTCTTGTCTTCCTCATGAAGTAGAGCCATATCCACCAAGCTTTCAAAGGTCGCCTCCATAGGTATATGAGTTATGGCCAAACTGTGTAGTGGCTCATTCAATCCTCGAGCAAAGCGTACAGCCTTCTTCTGAGCCGTATTGACCAAGTCCAAACCGAACCGAGCAAGTTGATTAAACCTATTCACGTACTCCCTAACAGACATGTCCCCTTGCTTGAGTGCTAGGAACCTCTCCATCTGAAGGTTCTCTTCTGCTGACGATAAGAATTTAAGCCCAAACCTCTCTCTAAAGTCTGCCCAAGTCTCAACTGGCCTGGTAGCGTTGGTGACTTCCCACCAAAATGTAGCTTCCTCTTTCAACAACCAAGTTGCCAACTGAACTTTCCTATGGTCCTCCACATCGAAGATAATAAACAAGTCTTCAGTCTCCTTTAGCCAGTTTCGTGCCTCAACAAAGGTTTCAGTTCCAACGAAGTTCTTGCCGCCTATTGCTTTAAAGTCTTTGCATATTTTGCCAAAGGCGGTACCAGGAGGAGGAACCGCGACCACTGGGGGAGGAGGAGGAGGAGGGATGTCTGCCGGGCCCGCGCCATTGGCCCTAGCTTCTAAGTACCTTCGGAACCATCTAGGTACGAGTACTCCCTCAGGAAGGTTGAGATCAGACATGCTGAAAAACGAAGAGAAAAGATTCAAATGAGGAAACAAAGGAAAGTGCTAATGGCTTTTGGGGAATAGCCTTTTTAAACATAAAACTTTTATTGAAAAATGCTTCTTTATAAATGGTTTTGGAAAATAGTTTTAGGAGGTTTTTAAAACTTTTGCCCCGTCTGGTAACCTTCTGCTCTGATACCAAATGTAACACCCCACCTCCGCTAGGGTCACTCACAAAGGGAATGCACTAGTTTTGGTGGAGTATTATCTAGGTAAACATACACAGAGATATCACAAGGCAAAACATAAATAAAGCAACGGTAGAAATTAAAAACCAAATTTTTATTACTTTCAAGAAAAGAGTCAAAACCTCATATATCCAAGGTACAAATTATTCCGTTACATCAAGTTCTAAATAAAGAAGCATAAACTTAAGATAACAAAAGTAAATTATTCCCCAAACATAGCAGAAGTGCAGCCATAGCATAGCTCAAGACCAAACCGTACATGAGTTGACAGAAAGCAAGCTAAATCCAAACTAAGAGCTAGTGTTTCCTCCCTGAGAACCTGGGGGGGAAACGAAAGAAAAAGTGGCGAAAGAAAAAGGGTCAGTCATAAAGACTGGTAAGTCCTAGTGACTTTCGGTATAAAAATGAGTAAAGTTAACAAGACATGTGAAAACTGGAATTAAACATAAGGATGTTAACAGGACTGGTATAATAACTAAGATAATAAGATAAGTCAAGTCCAGCATCGCATATTCAAGATTCGCTGCACCAATTGTACTAGTATTCTAACCCATGTCAAGTATTAACCATGAAATGATCCCTTGGCCCAATATCATGAAGTGACCCATTACGGGGTCCACGGTATGACTACTAATCGATCGACTCCCTACAAGTTCTAGCTCATCATGTGTCTATGTCATACGACCCAATCATGAAATGTAGTCACCTGTGCTAGGTCCACCCTAGGGTGTATCAAGCCCTAGGGTGCCAACCACTGACACGAATCAAGCACGCACAGTGTAAACCTACTGGTGCCCAATGCCTGCTTTTTCAACTCCGGACTACGTGCACGACCATAGTCCGCCTGAACCTATAATGGCGCACCTAATCAGCCGTCGTTCTGGTCGCTTACAATCAGCCCCGTAATCGTGCCCCACCCTGCCTAGTCCCAGGGTATCGTGATACATCTAAGTGGGTTACTGTTGAAAAGGACCGCGTAACTAGGGTTTCTAATGGGTTAAGTGTTGTCATTCAAATTCGTGACTTAACCCTATCCAAATCATGTATCAAGTTGGTTAAGTGTGTTCAAGCGGTTCATGACTTAACCCTATCAAATCATCGTGTCAATTTGGTTAAGTATATTCAAGTGGTTCATGACTTAACCCTATCATGTGGCATTAATTCATTAATGCACCCCAACCTCTCACATTAGACTAGTTGTTGTGGTTACTGGATTTGCCGGGCGGTTCCGGGCATATTTACACCACAACATAGTCTAACCTCGGGTTTTACGTGCGATATGACCAACTATCGACATTAGATCCTATTGTTTGCAGTCACTGGATTCGCCGGGCGGTTCCGGACAGATTTACACTGCAAACTCAACCCAACCTTGAGTTGGCCATTTTCAAATTCATTCTAAGTGTCATGTCCAGGTTCAAGTTTCGAGTCTAAATTCATGTCAAGTTTTCATGTCATGTTTCATGTCAAATCGTGTCAAGTTCATGTCCATATCCAGGTTCAAGTTATAACAATGTCCACATTTCAAGTTTATTGTAAATTCAGGTTTGCCTAAACTACCCAAATCGTATTCCCATCGCACGTGAATTTGAATCGATACAAACAAATCTAATTAGGGAATAACATAGAAAGAACGAGCATAAGGTGGCAAAGATGATTATAAGTCAAGCATGATATAACTTGAGATAAATGACTACAACAATACTGGCATATGGAATAGTGGTCTCAAATATCAAACCTAGCAAAATAAGGTGATAGCCATGGTAACAGTTGACATATAATAACCCCAAATTTGTGAATAACAACTAATTCAACATCACAGGCATGTTAACATCATGGACATGAGGGGTTTAGGTTTACAACATGTTTAGGCCCCAAAGCAATTTCATATAAATATTACCACAAGTCAAGATTCAAGATGAATAGATCCAAGGTGAATAATAGTAGATCCAAAATAATAGATCCAAAGGAATGATAATAGACCCAAGATATACAATGACAGATCCAAGATAATTATCATACTTAGGTTCAATTTCAATTTACAACATGTCATATTAAGTTTAAAGTTTAGGTCTAAAAGTAACTGGGGCTTACAGATCGTGGTTTGAGAATTAGAAAACAAAGAGGCAATGTTGAATCTCGAGTCTAACAGAAATCCCCCAAACAGCAATACTCTACACGTAGCCTTGTTGGAGAAGAAGCAATTCCTTTTCTTTAACTTTTCAACCAGAGTTTTAGCAGCATAAGACCAGAGAGAATTTGTGTAGAGAGACTAGAGTTAGGGGCTGTTTATATAGGGTCAGGCCAATGAATCTAGACAGAAATCGGACTAGAAACATCATAGTGAATTCTGACTCAAAAATGGGCTCGGCAACCAGGTCGACACCCAGGTCGACACCTAGGTCGACTATATGGTCGACCTGGTCCTGGGCAGGTCGACTCTATGGTCGACCCCCAGGTCGACCTGGTCCTGGGCGGGAAATTTCCCGCCCGGTCTGTTCTGGGGTTTGAATTCGAATTCTGAGCTGTTTTGAACTTGAAATTTTTTGAAAACTTCGAAGGGTCATAACTCGGTCATACGGACTCCGATTTTCGAAAACTCGGACTCGTTTCTAAGCAGAATTTCGAGACGAACGCAATGGCATAACCCATTGCCCTTGATTCTTATTTTAAAAATTAATTCTACCTTGATTTATGGTTATAACACGTTATCAAAATACGGGTTGTTACACTGGTATTCTGGTCATTCTGGTTATTTCTCAAATAACTATTTGAAGCGATCATTGGCTTTCATTGGATTTCAGGCTTTTTGGTTTTTGGTTTCATGGTTAAGAACTTAATACGATCTAGTGCGATCGTGGATTTCTGATTTATTGGATTTGGTTTTTTGGTTAATACGATCTGGTGAGATCGTGGCTCTTTGGTTTTTTGGTCATAGAAGTTCACTTCGGACTTCTCTTGGCTTTGGTTTCTGGATTTCTGTTTTTCTCTCAAAACACATCTTCCGTCGATCAAGAAAGAAATGTTTTGGGGGGGGCAAAGTGTTGACACGCCTTTTGGTCAAAGCTGTCACATGTCAAGATTTTGGTTAGTTGTAACATCCCGCATTTTACATATCGGAGGATCGTAAAATATTTTTATTTTATTCTTTAAGGGTTGGATCATTCTCATATTTTAACACGTTTTTATGGAGATGTGAGACATGTCCATAATTTTTACCAATTTTATTTGTGACCATTTTGCCCCAGTCGGTCTTGTATATGGTATAACTTTTGACTGGGATCGAATCAGGAGTTGAGATCGGTATCATTACAAAGGAAATGATGTTTCCAATCTCATAGAGTGGTCACATTAAAGATTTGGTTCAGCAGTTTCGGAGAAATCACTGTTTTATTGCTATACAATTTTTTGTTTAGGTTTTATGCTATCAATGGACTGATTTGAGGAGGCCCACTAGTGGGCTGGTGGGAGGCTATAAATAGGGGGTTACGGACATGGAGAGGGGGTTATTTCTTCATTCTCTTATTTGGTTGAGCTTGTGATTGATCCTTACTTAAACAAACACACCTTCTACAATTAAAATTCTTGATCTACGAGTAGGCATTGAAGATCTACATTAAAGGGAGCTAAAACTACATAAAACGAAGATAGGTCGCATTGAATCGAGAGGTTTGAAGATAGATCTTCGCTGTCCGGATTCATATTTCATCGATTTTGAGCTAGATTGAAGATCTGGTGAGTGATATGCATCTCTCGCACGAATTCAAACAAGTATATGAGTGTTTGATCTTATTTTCATCAATTTCAAGTTGTTTTCACCTAGATCTACGTCATAGTAAGTGTATTTTCAGTTGAATCACCATAGGATCTAATTAGCAACTTAAACCGGTAAGTTTTCTATGTTATTGTAATGAAATCCATTGTTTGAATGATTGTTATTTTGATGTGATTTGTTGTTTCTTGAATCGTTGTTTGAAACGTTGGAGTCGAAAGCTTGGATCTAGTCAAGTTTGGCGCTAACATGGTTGTTTAGATCGGATCTATTTTGGTTTAGAAGATTCAAGGAAGATCGCTCAAAGCATTGTTGAAAAGCATACATCGAACTTAAAATCATTGATCAAGCAAGATCCGTGATGGATCGGTGTTGTAGAGGCTTTGTCATGGCTCACGTAGTGGCAAAGCAGTAGATCGACCAAGAAACAGTGAAAGGATGGCCACAAGTTGAAGAATCGGCCAAATATCAAAATTTGTAAAAATTTGGAAATCTATAGCTTTCGGAAAACGCTATAGAAAGTCATGGATCGATCACAAATCCTAGTATGGATCGGTGACCAAAAATCGGTGAATCGGCATGAAAAAGTGATGGATCGGGCAAGTTTTGGTGAATCTGACAAAAGATGAATTTTTTGACAAAATATGGAAAAAACTAGAATCTACATCGTTTGGGACTGTGGTGGGAGGATTGATCGGCTGACCTGGGGGACACGACGAGCACGGATCGCGCAAGACAAAAATGGGTTGATCGTCCTTGAAAACATGATGGATCGTGGCATTTTTCTTGGTCTAGCAAAGAGGATGGATCGTTGGCTTTTGATAACGTTTTGACAAATGTTGTAGAAAAGGCATGGATCGCAAAAATGAACCATAGGGATGGATGGATCGCCCAGGGGAATTGATAGCGTTCCAGAAACGCTATGAAAAGGTGATTTAAGTGAAAACGATCCATAAGGGTGGATGGACCGTCCGAGAGCAATGATAGCGTCCCAAAAACACTGTTAAAGGCTATTTTGGTGTTTTACTTAGTTTTCACACCGGATTGATTCAAAATTGAACCAGGTGATATAATAGCATTTCAGAAGCGCGGCAAAAGGTTGTTTTGACAGTGTGGCCAGTTTTTCATAGCCAAAAAGCTGGAAATGCTATGGAATGCAGTATCGACTAAACGAAGCTTGTTTTTGAGTCGACGATGGTTCTAGCTTCGATGCGAATTCAAGGAGGAATATGTGAAGCATAGTGAAGTGTTCGTTGATCGTTGTAATGCAACAAATGTGAAGATGACTCAAAGGTGCTGAGCTGTAGATAATGGTTGCTCGAGAAGGTTGTTTGAGCTAAGAACAACTGTCCGGAAGGACAACTAGAGATATTGAAGGCCGAGGGATTATAGTTGTCGTAGGTTCTAGTGGGATCAAAGCAAGGGTACAATAGATACGTCCAAAAGACCGGAAGGTTGCTGGTCAAGTAACCTGGGTACCGTTGAAAGGCCTAGAGATACGTATCGTTGAAAGGTGTATGGATTTTTTGCTAGAACCAAGGTTACCGTTAGCCTTTGACATATGACAAAGTTGGCCGTCATACGATTAACGATGGTTTCGAAATAGGATTTGGCGATGATAGCCAGAGTCATGGATGATTGTTTGCAGTTCTCTATATCTTACTTCTCTTGTGTATCTCTCATGGCGTTCGTGTTGTCATCAACTCCACCTTTTCTCTCTCGTTTTCCAACCAAATACAAACCTTTCCTTCTCCCTCAATCATCGTCGTCACCTTCTTCTTCCTCTCGCTTGCGTTCTGTTCCTCAACCTCATTCTCAGGATCCCACTTTTCAGAATAACTTCATCCTCATCATCACCTTCATTCTCATTCTCGCTCTTTGCCTAATCACTCGTCCTCTTCTATCCCCATCGGTTATCGTGCCTTACCTGAATCGGACTCCAATTCTTCTCGTCCGTATCTACCTCGATCTTCCTTTCTCTCTTCCTCTAATCGTTTCTCTGACCTATCTGACTATCCAATTGAACCAATGGTCAAATCATATGCTCAGGTCACTGCTACTCCTCCTCCTTCACTACCAAAACCCCCTCCAAGAAAGCTGAGAAACCCACTTTCAGTTTTCAAATCCATTTTCCAAAACGTCACCCTTTTGAAAAAATGAAAAACGATGTCTACAGTGTGAATGCAAGGGGCACGTGGCCAAAAATTGTAGGGATCCAAAAATATGCTATAAATGTGGTTTCTTCGGACACTCAGTGATACGTTGTTGAATGACTAATAATAGCTCGAACGCTTTGGCTTCTGCACCAGCCGGTAGTAAGCATTATGGCAAAAAAGTACGGTGGGTCCCCAAAAATCTTCTCAATGTGTAGAAACATCATACCAAGCTTCACTTCGTGAAGCCACCCATCACCACAATTACCACAAAATTTCAAATTATAAGTATTCTGTAGACCCTAATTATCATTCTCCTTCACCTTTATCTCATAAAACCAAAGCTCCTAAACATTTTACAGTGGATGACTCATCGAAGTGTATTGTTGTTAAAACTCTTACTGGAAAATGGAGGTAGAGACTCTACATTATGCCCTACAAGTAAATCTCAAGCATGACTGCTGGCCGATGACGATTATTTCAAACAATTCCTTCCTTGTTTACTGCCCTACATACTGCAAAAGGAATCATAAACTACTGCTGAAAATACTGACAAAACCAGGTGCAGCGATCTATCTAGAAGCTTGGGAAGCTGAAGATAGAGAATCTCAGCCCGCTCTGGAGACTAAAACATGGGCCAAAGTTGAAAGCTTTCCTGAATTCTTGAAGACAAATGATGATGCTGTGAAGGAATTTTGAAGCTCATAGGACGTGTTTTAGCAGTTGATAATTGTGATTGGTGCAACTTTGATCATAGAGAATTTCTCGTTAAGCTACAGTTTTATGAAGGAATAGGGTCTAGAAGTGCTTTTGATGCGCAATTCAACAATGATGTATACATCATCAAAGTTTAGCGTACTATACATGCCCATCCTGGTACAAAACCGAAAACGTTATTTATTGGAAATGACGATGAATAAGTTGTCCCATGCCTTCATGACAATTTTCAAGAAATGAACTCGGAGGGTAGGTTTGATGCTATGATCGATGAGGCTGCAATGTTAGCCCCTTTACCATCTATTTTCCAGGAATTAGACATGAATATTAAACCCCCTCCCATACCCAAAAACCAAGAGGTGGAGAAACTTAAATCAAATGAAGTGAACCAGGAAATGCATGTTGACATGAGTGCACCGTTGAACCAGATCATACCCATATCACGAGGAAATCAATTTCCTCCTCTTGATCTTGCCATGATCTGTATCAAGTCTTTTCCGCTTGACTTCCCTCCACCACAATCACCACCACAACAACCCTGGACTGATAATCATGATTGGCCGCAATATCTCTCCCCTATTTTTGTTCGTAGAAATGGCAGACATCATAATCCTGATGTCACTGGTAGTTTTTTTAAACTCCTGTCGTTTTTTCTTCTACTAATAAGCGTTTAAATAAAAGAATTTCAAGTTACATGGGTGTGAGTTTACGTGAATCACACTAAAAAGCCATGCAAACTTTAGAACAGGAGCGTATTAATAAGCATCAATGAAAATAGTCACATGGAATGTACGGGGTTTGGGGGATCTTTCAAAATATTATGCTATTAATCTTGTTTTGTCCCCACTTATTTTGGACATCCTTTTGTTGCAAGAAACCAAACTTAGTGACCCATCTTGTTATCACTTTAGACTCATAGGTGGTTCTTTCTTGACTAGATGGACTCATGTTAATGCTTTAAAAACTAGAGGGGGTCCCATTACTGCTTGGAATGAATTTGTTTGGCCCCTTCATCAATCTTTCTCAAACCAATCTGCATTACACGTTGCTCTTAGACACATTGCCTCTAACACCATCTGTTTCTTCTTTAATATTTATGGACCTCAAGATGCATATGAAAGAATGAATTTATGGGAATATTGTAAACAATTAACCAGTACTTTTACTGGACCATGGGTTATTGGAGGTGATTTTAATACCACAAGAAATGTGTATGAAAGAAATTCAGGCAATATCTCGTTTGATTCTGATGCTTTCAATTCCTTTATCTTTGATTGTTGTTTGCTTGATCCTCCTATTAGCAATCACTTTTTTACCTAGTCTAGCCATAGACCTGATCCATCCCTTGCTAAACTTGATCGCTTCCTCTTCAATGTTGCCTGGGAGGAGCAACACCCAATATCTTCTGTTCAAGGCTTAGCCACAATTATCTCTGATTATTGTCCTTTACTACTTGATTATGGTTCTCTTTCTAGCTCTAAGAGACCTTTTAGATTTGAATGTTTATGGCTTCTTGAACCATCCTTTGCGGAATTTGTAAAAACAATTTGGGTGCAACCTGTTCAATCTCAATCCCCAATCCACATAATTGTATTGAAATTGAGATCACTAAGAAAATTGAGTAAACCATGGGCTAAATCCATTTTGGGGTCCATCCGCACACATATATCCAATTTACAAGATGCAATTTTAGATCTCAAAATTCTGGAGGAATCTCGCACTTTGAATGATGATGAAAGTAACACATTAAATGAGCTTGAATCTAAGTTGGATAGGCTGTTTAAGTAGGAAGAAATTGGTTGGAAACAAAGATCAAAAGCCAAATGGATTAGTGAGGGAGATCAAAATACAACTTACATTCATCGATTAGCAAATAGGAGACGAAGAGCAACCAATATCACAGTAATCATTCATAATGGCCATTCATTCTCCAATAAAGAGGATTTTCTTCATCTTTTCTCCAATTTCTATTGTTCCATCCTTGGTATTTCTCCTCCAACTCTTCCAGTTATTGATTGGCATTCTTTATACCCAAACCCCTCTTTAATTTCTGTTGATCAACTATTTTCTGAAAATGAAATCCGGGTCGCCCTTAACCGAATGGATGATGATAAAGCCCCCAGCCCAGATGGCTTTGGGCCTTCTTTTTTCAAATCATTTTTGGCTACTATAAAGTACGACATTGTGGAAATGCGCATTGAAATTTATGATAACCCTAATCTTATATCCACTTTAAATTACGCTAACATCGTTCTGCTTCCTAAATTTGCTGGAGCTAACACTCTATCCTCTTTTCATCCTATCAGTTTTCTTAACACCACCTTCAAAATCATAACTAAGGTTCTTGCGAATTGTCTTCAATCTGTCATCTCTCCTCTCATCGGTTTTAAGCAATCTTCTTTCACTCATGGACGCAACATTCTCGGTTGTATTGCAGCTACATAAGAGATTATTTCTTTTTGTCACAACACTTCTACTCCAGATGTTCTTCTTAAATTGGATTTATCTAAAGCTTTTGATTCTTATTGGGACTTCATTCTACAGCTGATGAAACATAAAGGCTTCCCCGTTAAATGGTGCAATTGGATTGAATGCATTTTAAAGACCAGCTTCTCGACTATTTCCATCAATGGCAGCATTGGTAGACTAATTATATCAAATAGAGGAATTCGGCAAGGAGATCCATTATCACCACTTGTTTTTGTACTCATTGCAGACGTGTTTAATCAAATGATGAAAAAAGCAGTTGCCGATAACTTTTTTGACAGCATAATTCACCACCCCAATTCAGCTCTATCAATATCAAATTTACAGTTTGCCGATGATACCATCATTTTTTCCTCTCCAAACCTGAAGCACATTCATTGTCCAAAGTCATTTTATATGTTTTGAACTTATTTCTGGTCTTTCAATCAACTTTTCCAAAAGTTCTACAATTATGTTGGGAAGATCTGATTACCTTAGCCCTATAATTTCTTCCTTCCTAAATTGTCCTATTGAAAATTTTCCAATAGTATATCTTGTCATACCTTTCAGACCCAGTAAACTATTAAAAAATGATTCGTACCCACTCATTCATAAGATTGAAAAGAGACTATCTTCATGGAAGGCTAGCTCTTTATCTTCTGTTGGTCGTCTAGTTCTAGTTAAATCAGTTTTATCTGCAATTCCCACTTACTGTATGGCATTTCATAAGCTTCCTAAATGGGTCATCTCTAAGATTGACTCAATTAGAAGTTCATTCTTGTGGAATGGAAATAATATCAAGAGATTGGTTAACTGACAAACTATATGTTTACATCCAGATCGAGGGGGCCTTGGTATTGTAAATCTCTCGAATTTTAACATTGCCTTGCTATCGAAATGCTTATGGTGTCTTGTCTCTCCTGGTGTCTTCATTTGGAAAGATTGGATTCTCTCTCTATACTACTCTGACAACCCATATTATGTAATCCATTTCCCACCATCTACAAAACCCTCTCCTTTCTAGTCTGGTGTAATTTCAGCAATACCACGAATAAAAAGATTGTCGCATGTCAAACTTGGCAATGGTGGTTCATGTTTATTTTGGCTTGATACATGACATGATTCGTTTCCTCTCTCTCTTGCTTTCCCCTCCCCGTACTCTTTATCCTCTCATTTGAATGCTTCTATTGCATATATTTTTAATGCAAGACCAGATAACCTTTGTCCCTCTTCTATTTTTGACATCCATGTCTTTCATAATCTTCTTGGCATCCCTCGTCTTCTTCTTCAAACTCGTCTATCTGATGCTTCTGATAGTTAATTTTGGGCATTATCACCTAATGGTGGTTTCACTATGGAATCTTTATATCATTATCTTAACTCTTAGGAAGGTCATTTTCTTATGCAAGATTGTGAAAAAACTGTTTGCCACCTAAAGTTATTTTTTCTAGTGGTGCCTTATTCATAAGAAGATCAATTCTCGAGCTAGATTACATCGTCTTAACTTGATCGAAAATTTCAGTTGTGCATTATGTTCCAGGCATGAAGAAACAATCCAACATCTATTCTTTGACTATGATGTCTCCCACCCTATCCTAGTTGCATCCAGTATCCACATACCTGGCTTTATCTTTGAATTTTCATCAGTGTTTGAATATTGGCAATATAGTCTGGCTAATCTTGCATTGGATTCCTTTTTAGCCACATATTGTTGGTGCATTTGGAAAGAGAGAAATGCTGTAGTTTTTAACAAACCATTGAAACACTTTGAAGGAATATGCAGACTCATCTTCTACTTCTTTCAATCTTGGACAGATCGCTCTTTATTAGCTCGTTTCAAGCTTGCTTTACCCCAGAATCAAAGTCCAGCTGAATCAGTGGATTCAAACCAAGAAAGTTCAAGTACAGATCTGCATTAAAGCTTGGACATTTCGATGTAGATAATGGTGGCTTTTGTTGCTTTAGAATTATCAGTTATGTTGTGTCTTTTGCTGGCTATAGTATTTATATTAGTATGTTAATATATGGTGTTTATGCTTATTATCTGGACTATAAGCTTTTGTGGGTTTATAATGCTGTATTAGCGGATTATTAGCCACCAGTTGGGCTTGTCAACTGGATTAAGTATTATATATATTATATACTATTTACCAACTGTGTTGCATCACGCTACACACCCGTCTTTCTGAAGAAAAAAGGATGATTGTTTGCTTTTCTTATACCTTCCTACGTAAATTGTTCGACGTCGAAGAATATATCTCTTGGGTGCTTGTCTGATGTTGGTTTCGACCTTCGGGGCTTGTTCTTAAGGGATTTTGATCTCACTTAGTTCGGTTTATGTGGGACTTAAACTAGTTCCTATGATTGCTGCTGCTTGTACACTTTTGCTTGTTGTAATGGCTATCACTGTCGTATGTAGGGAAGACAAGTTTGGGTTTTCTTCTCTGGTGAGGTTGGTAGATTTGATTGATTTATCTACCTATTCTAATATACTTCATTGATGATATTAGATAGCTGTTTTATCGCTCACTAAGACTGTTGTTTGACTCAAGGTTTTATGTTTTCTCTTATTACCCTAGGTTGTTCATTTACGATGTTGTGGATGGGTAGACAAGTAGCAGGTTGTAGATGGTAAATCTTAGTGGATGGAGTTTCTGATCGGAGAGGAGCTAGAGGCTTGCGTATTTTGTTTACTACTATACATATTGGGTGTTTCCACTTTTGTTATATTTGATGCATTGTTCGAGGGTTATGTGGTGAGGCTTTATGTACAGACTTCAAAAGTGTATTCCAAAGTTGTATTGATATTTTCAGGATGATATGAAAGTTTGGATTTATGCTATGTGATGCTTCACTATTTCTGCCTGTTGTATATGTTCTATTATATTCTATCCTTGCTCTGTGAGTTCTACGACAGGTTCTGCGTATGTTTACCTACCTTGATGATCATCCATGGTTGCCTGACACACCTTTCAGCGTATTATTTCTTGTTTAGTGCGTGGGTTATGGGCGGTCGTCACAATTGGTATCAGAGCTTTGGTCATCAATCTTAGCTAAAGTTCAAGGACGTAATGACGTAAGAGAGACACACTTGTAGATTTCTGGTAGATGCATACTATATAGTAATATATAGTATAATGGTGTTTGAACTTCATTACAGTTTACTTGCATGTGGGCTAATCATTCTATATTACAAATTTAGAATGAGTCATAGAACATCGAGACACACTGCTAGGGAGGAGGCTATTTTTGGAGGGGAAAATGGCGGTGCACCAGACTACCCAACCATGTTCGAAGCCATGATGGCAGCGGTCATGAGAAGGGCAGCCACTCCAGGAGCAGCCGCGGTTGATGTAGGAGTACAAGTGCAGGTTCTGAGAGCTGTGGACTTCGCAAAGCTATGCAAAGACTTCACATCTCTGAGAGGAAAGCCTTTTAAAGGGACAGAGCCGACTGAAGAGGTTCAGAGATGTATGGATGCTTGTATATGGATCTTCAGTGACTTAGGCAAAAATGATGCAACTAAGAGGAAACTTGCATCGAGGTGGCTACAAGGTAGAGCCATGGACTGGTGGAACTCGGTTATGCTTGAGACTCCAGAAGAGGAGGTTACATAGGAACAATTCCAAGTCAAGTTCGAGATGAAGTTTATCTCTACTGCTCAGAAGTCTGTTATGTTTAAGAAGTTTGTGGAGCTCAAACATAATGGTCGACCAGTGCTAGAATATATTTATGATTTTGGAGCCTTGTCCAAGTATTCTTGCTCATACATTGACACTCCATACCAAAAGAATGAGAAGTTTATTATAGGCTTGGACAAACACAGTGGGAAACCTTTGGTGGATCATCTTGACGATTCGTATGAGAAGATAGTGGGGAAAGCTGTTTGACATTAGAGCTTATTTCCAAAAGAGAAAGAGACTGTTGTTGTTGCAACCAAGGAAGTTCTGAAACTACAGCAGGGTGGTAATAACAACAAGAAGAGGAAGCAGCAACAACAGAAAGGAAAGGATGGCAAGAAGAAACCAAAGAGTGAGGTGGTTCGCTTTAAATGCCAATAGAAAGGTCATGTTGCTAATTAGTGCAAGAATCCCAAGGCTGAGAATAAGTGCTTCAAGTGCGGAAAACCTGTACATGAGAAGAAGGACTGTCTAGAATTGATGAACGGAAAGCAGGTTGTGAAGGCTTATGCTTTGGAAGTCGTGCCATCTTCTTCGAGGTCTCCTATTATTGAAGAGAAAGGAAAGGGTGTCGTCGTTCAAGATACTCATTTAGTAAGAGGTGTTTTAGTTCGAGTGTTTTTTGACACTAGAGCATCGCATTCTTTCATTTGTAATGAGCTTGTGTGCCGCTTGGGTTTGGAACCTGAGATTTGTGATAGACCATTGATCGTGACTAATCCAGTTGGGGGTTCGTCCAGTTTGTGTATGATTTGTCATGGTCTAGTGTTATCGAGTCATGGTTGCTCTTTTGTGTGTGATTGCTTTGTTTTGAACTTCGTTGGGTTTGGTATTATCTTAGGTATGGATTGGCTCAAAAGGTATGCGACAAGAGTAAATTGTGAGAAGCTCGAGGTGAGAGTCAAGGATGTGGAAGGGCGAAAGGTTTTGATTCGATGAAGCCTAAAGACGGAGTCTTCGTGAGCTACCTATATTCGCTTGTGATTCCATAGGAAGATTTGTCATTCATGTTAATCGCTAAGGAGTTTGAGGATGTCTTTAACGAGGTCAAAGAGTTGTCGCCGCATCGTGAGATTGAGTTCAAAATTGATTTGGTCGAGGGCGCTTGATCTATCGTTTTTCCTCTTAGGCGGATGGCGCCTAAGGAACAGCGAGAGTTAGAGGTGCAAGTTCGTTACCTTTTAGGAAAAGGATTCATTTGGAGAAGTGTATACGAATGGGGTGCACCAGTTGTGTTTGCAACAAAGGCAGATGGCTCGTTGAGATGGTGTGTGGATTATCGTGAGCTGAACAAGGTGACCAAGAAGAACACATGCCCGTTGCCGAGGATTGATGACTTGTTCGATCAGCTTCATGAGGTCAAAGTGTTTTCTCAAATGGATTTGGCAATGGATTCCACTAGTTGAGGGTGGATAAGAATAGTGTATCGAAGACTGCTTTTAGGACACCATCTGGTTTCTTCGAGCGGTTGGTAGTTCCATTTGGGTTGACTAACGTGCCAGCATATTTCGTGGATCTTATGAATTGGGTTTTCAAGGATCAGTTGAACAAGTTCGTGCTTGTGTTCGTGGATGATATTCTGGTTTACTCTCGGAATGAGGAAGAACATAAGATGCACTTGCGAGTTGTTTTGGAAATATTGTGAAAGCATCAGCTGAAGGCTAAGTTTTCGAAGTGTCACTACTGGAAGAGAGAAGTGAGATTCTTAGGCCATGCTATTTCTAGATATGGAATAGCGGTTGACCCCGCTAAGGTAGCAGCAATCCAGGACTGGGATCAACCTAAGTATGCAACGGACGTAAGAAGTTTCCTTGGATTGGCAAGTTATTACCAATGGTTTATTAAGGATTTCTCCAAGGTAGCTGCCCTATTAATAGGATTGACGAAGAAGAACCAAGTGTTCGCATAGGATGCAAAGTATGAGCAAGCTTTCCGAATCATGAAAGAGAGGCCGACGAGTGCTCATATTTTGACGATTCCAAGTGGGAATGAAGAAATGGTGGTATACACTGATGCATGTGGTACTGGACTTGGAGCAGTGCTGATGCAGAAAGATAAGGTTGTGGCATACGCGAGTCAACAGCTGAAGCTGCACGAAAATAACTATCCAACTCATGATTTGGAGTTGGAAGCGATCGTATTTTCTCTGAATATGTGAAGACATTGCCTTTGGGGGTTCGATTCGTGTTATTTACGGATCGCAAGTCATTGAAGTAATTTTTCTCCCAAAAGGATTTGAATCTTCGGCAGCAACGGTGGTTAAAGTTTCTGGCATCATATGATTTTGTTATAACCTATACTCTAGGAAAAGGTAACACAATTGTAGATGCGTTAAGTCAAAGACATACAGGACTAGGAGCAATGTTTTCGAAATGGAAGAGCCTCGAGTTTTTGGCAGGGTTTGATTTCAGGCCAAGGTGTGAGTTGGAATCTGAAATGTTGGCAAACTTATCGATAAGACCTACTCTTATCGAAAGGATTAGCGAAAGCCAAAAGCAAGATGCAAATCTTGTTGAGTTTATCTAGAAGCTGGAACCAGAGAATAAAGAGTTTGAGTTCGATCGAGAGGGATAGCTTCAAAAGCAATGACGACTAGTTGTTCCTGATATAGACGGATTTTGAGATGAAGTTCTGAGGGAATTGTAACACCCCGAAAATTCTATAACTGTGAAATTAACAAATTAAAGTATAATTAATTTGAAATCAAAGAACTAAGGGAAACGGGATACGCCATTGCGTTCGTCTCGGAAAAATACGCGAAATAGAGTCCGAGTTTTCGAAAAACGGAGTCCGTATGAAGAAGATATGGCCTTCGGAAGTTTCTAAATTAAGTTTAAAATTCAAACAGAATAAAACAGTTTAAAATTCCAAAGTGGGGCCCAATGGGCCAGGACGGAAGAACACCCGCCTAAGGCACCCAGGTCGACTGGGCTGTCGACCTGGTCTAACCAGGTCGACAGGGCTGTCGACAGGGCTGTCGACAGGCATGTCGACCTGGTCCAGAGCCAGGTCGAACCCAGTCCAACCTGGCTGGCCTATTCTATGTTGGTCGATTTTCTGTGGTCTGCTTTGTCATTAGGGCTAGGTGGCAGGCTCTAATTGGTCTCTCCTTAGGATGAATGGCTATGATCAATCCAAGCAACATCAATGGCCCTAATCAGTTCATTACCCCTATAAAAAGGACCCTAGACTTAACCCTAATCTATTCATTCAAAAATAAGAACAAAGCCGCCATGTTGCTGAGGAACGACTAGGGGTAGCCACCAATTGGAGAGAGGATTAGGAGGCAAATTCTAAGGCATAAAGCAACTCAATCAAATCGAACCGCATCTTCAAATCCCTAAATTAGAGAATTCGCCATACCATAGTAAGTAGAGTATTACTTTGGTATGAACAAATAACTGTGTTGATTTGTATACTTGGTTGTGGTGATAAATAATTCATAATTTGTGCATTTCTATGATTCTTATCGATTTGGAATATTGTATACGTTTGGATATTCTCAAATTATGTTATTCATTATAAAGAACTACATGCGGTAGTTCTATGCAAGTATACGTTTGGAATATTTCGCAAATTATGTAATCCATGTTGAAGCTACATGTATGTAGTTGATTGAAATTCATGCAAGTTTGGGGCTTTGCTACTATGCCATCATAATGTGTATTTTTATACAAACATCATTTTTGTGAAGTAATAGGAATAAGTTTGGGTTATCATAATCCATATGAAATTATGTTGAAAATTAGGCATCATGTATTAAGCCATGCTTTTGTACTAGAAAACCTATTTGCAAACTTATGGATATGACTAGGCTATGATTGATATTTTGCATAAATTGAAATCCATATTGTTAACAAGAATTTTATGATGACATATGTGGTACATAGCTAGGTTAGATTCAAAAATCCCTTTTGCAAGTTTGCATGACTAAAGTAAAAATCATGATTTCATGTTAGAAATATTTATGCCATGGTTATGTGAACAAATTTAACTATACTTTTGTATTAGTCACAAAAGTAGACACCTTTGTAAACATGTAGTAGTCTTATGGACATGATTTGCTTGTGTTTGACATTATGCCTAAATAAAAATATTTGTTCATGTTGTAGTTATGACTATGTGTCAATAATGATACCCAATTTAGATTCTTATCTCAACTACAAGTCTACATGCTTTGATTCATGTCACCTATGCTTTATGACCAAAGTATATGTTACCACTATGCAAGTACACCAGTTTCTATTTTGTATTTCCAAACGTCATATTGCAAGTTCATGCGCTCACCTTCCCCTTTTTGTGTATGTAATCACGCTTTAAGCCTCCCCTTTTCACATGGCTAAGTTGGGCTTTAAAAGGCTAAGCCCAACATATATATATAATAAACGGACGTGTAAAACGGGGGGAAAATAACGTTGGGTTAAAATTACTAATGAATGGAAATATAAAATAGAAGGGCCCAAATTCAAGTATGGGTTGGGCCCATGATTGGTGTAACCTTTACACCATTAACTTAATAATGGGCCGCAAATATTTACATATAAATAAAGAAGAAAGACAAAATATGTAAATGTAGAAAATACGATGTGTTTAACCCGAGGTTGGATTGAGTTGTGATGTAAACCTGCCCGGAACCGCCCGGCTGTCCAGTAGTCACAACAATACCTATCCAATGTGAGAGGTTAAACATGGAGCCCAATAAGGACCCGAGGTTAGACTGAGTTGTGGCGTAAGACTGCCCGGAACCAACCGGCAACAGGCAGCCACAACAATACCTGTCTAATGTGAGAGGTCAGGGCCTTAATAAGACAATTAAGGCTGAGTCAGGATTGTTAGGATTAAGTGAACTAAAGACTTAATCAAGATGGAACATGCTAAACTAAACGGACTGGTGGGGGTTAGGTTAGAAAACACTTAACCAACTTAGCATGTTGGCTAGAGATAGAAAACCTAGTAACGGGGGACCCTTTTCAGCAGTAACCCTAGAAGGTGTATCAGGATACCCTGAAACTAGGCAGGGTGGGGCACGATTACTGGGCTGATTGTAAGAGGTCAAATCGACGGCGGTGGTGTAGCAGTGTAGGTTCTAACGGGGTGCGGGCGTGCACACACTCCGGCGCAGAAAAATAAAGCACTGGGCACCAGTAGCATACCTGTGCATTCTAAGGTTGTGTCGGGCCGCTGCCATGGGACTTGATACACCCCATGGTGGGACCAGCATAGGTAACTACAACATCGGGGGCCGTAAGACACATGTAACTATGCGAGTAGGAGCCGATCATCATAGAATGGATCACTTCACCCTGATTATGGGGTGCCAGTTGGGAACTAGTTTATATGGGTTCAGAGATTAACAAGGGGTACGATAGTATATTCGACCCTGGACAACTTAACCAAGTTTATAGTGCTTTCCCACTTCTTGTTTATACTTATCATACCCAGTTCTTTATTCATAGACAGAATAGTACTAGACTTACTCAGGCTTTATGTCTGACTCTACTTTTCTTTCGTCTTCTTTTCTTCCGTTTCCCCCCCCCCCCCCAGGTCCACAGGGAGGGAACACAGCAGCTTGACCAACCTTAACATCCAGCTTGAAGAAGAGAAATGTATTGCTTGGACCTTTTCATTTTGAACTATGGCTTTGGACAATCCACTATGGGGCTTTTGCAGTTTATCTATGTTTTATTTATGCTTCTTTAAATAATGTAATCAAGACAGATTATGAAAGTGTTATGTTATGTTATGTTTTGGAAAAGATGTAAGACAATTATGGTGGTGTTGTTGTAGCACGTATTTGCTTTTATGAAATAAAAGTTGTTGATTTTCCGCTGTTTACAAATATGTGTTCTTATATCTGTCTTGTATAGCTGTGACTTATACTTATAAACCTCCACCAAAATTAGGGCATTCCCTTTGAGAGTGACCCTAACGGAGGTGGGGTGTTTCACTTGGTATCAGAGCCTAGGTTTACCAGATAAGATAAAAAGTTTTGAAAAATTATTTTCAAAAAGGAAATTTAAAGAAGTATTTTTAAAAGAAAAATATTATATTATTTTTTTTAAAAAAAAAAAGCAAAGTCCACTCTCCAAAGCCATAGGTACTATCTCTTATCCTTCGTTTTGAATCTATCCTTTTTGTTTCAGCATGTCCGAAGATCTTAACTTGCCGGAAGGGGTACCAATACCTGGTTGGTTTAGACGGTTCTTAGAAGCAAGGGCCACTCAGCCAGGTCCTACCGTTCCTCCTCCTCCAGCTGCAGGAAATCATCCAGCTGCAGCAGCACCTCTTCCTCCACCTCCTCCACGGGGAAACACATTTGCTAAGATATGTAAAGATTTTAAAGCCATGGGAGGAAAGGATTTCTATTGAACTGAGTCCTTCGTGGCAGCTAGAAATTGGCTGAAAGAAACTGAGGACCTATTCATTATCTTTGAGGTAGAGGATAGACAAAAAGTACAATTGGCAGTGTGGCTATTGAAGGGCGAGGCTTCCTACTGGTGGGAAGTCACTAATGCTGAAAGACCAGTGGAGACATGGGAGGACTTTAGGGCAAGGTTTGAGACTAAATTTCTCTCGGATGCGGAAAGAAGTTTGCAGTTGGAAAAATTCTTATTTCTTAAGCAAGGAGACAAGACTGTCAGAGAATATGTGAATCAGTTTGATGAGCTGACTAGGTTTGGACTTGACCTAGTCAACACCCCGCACAAGAAGGCTCTCCGTTTCGTCAAAGGGTTGAATGAGCCATTACACAGTTTGGCCATGACCCATATACCCATGGGAGCCACGTATGAAAGATTGGTGCAAATGGCATTGCTGAATGAAGAGGATAAGGGCAAGAAGGAGACAAAGGCAGAAAGCTCTCAAGGGAAGAAAGAGGGTTTGCAGCCTAAGAAGACAGATTTTAAGAAGGGCGGGAAAGGCAACAAAGAGAAGAGGAAGTGTAATTTCTGTGGCAAAGTGGGGCACTTAGTAAAGGACTGCCGGAAAAAGAAGGCCAAGGAGAATGGTGGGTGCTTTTCTTGCGGTGAGACAGGCCACAGGGCTAAGGACTGCCCAAAGAAACGAGGACAGGGGCAGAGGGCTGGATCCACCCCTGGGGCACAGGTTCATGTGCTGGAAGCGCCACCTCTGCAACAGCGAGGTATAAATACTTCTGTAGAAAGTGTAGTTTATCTTTATGATCACCCCGTTCGCACTTTATTTGATTCTGGCGCATCACACTCCTTTATCTCGTCTGCTTTAGTAGAATCTCTGCACCTAAAAACTAGTATGGTAGAGGACCCCTTAATTGTTTCAAACCCAATTGGGGGCCCAGCTCATTTGTCTATGATCTGTTTGGGATTGAAAATTTCTATTCTAAGTGTAGAATTTCAATGTAGTGCCTTTGTTTTGGGCTTTTCGGGTTATGGTTTGATTTTGGGTATGGATTGGCTATCCAGTAATGGGGCCATCCTTGATTGTGAGAAAAGGGTTGTTAGGCTCCTAACCCAGCTCGGTAATACTTTGGAAATTTCTTGTAATCCCTCGTATGCGGTTATGCTTAGTTATCTTGAATCGCTAGATGCCTCTGTTGAAAATTTGCAATCAGTTAGAGTGGTCCGGGAATATCCGGATATCTTCGAAGAGGTGAAGGGCTTGCCTCCGAAGCGGGAAATAGACTTCCGCATATATCTTGTAGATAATGCAAAGCCCGTTGCGTTGCCCGTTAGACACATGGCTCCACGAGAAAGGAAAGAGCTCAGTAAACAGATTAAGGAGCTTCTAGAAAAGGGGTTCATAAGGAGAAGCATTTCAGAATGGGGCGCTCCGGTGGTGTTCGCTACAAAGGCGGATGGTTCACTCCGTCTATGTGTTGACTATAGGGAGCTCAACAAGCTAACGAAAAAGAATAGGCACCCTCTCCCTAGAATTGACGATTTATTTGACCAGCTTGTAGGAGCGTCTGTTTTCTCCCAACTCGATTTAGCAACCGGTTTTCATCAGCTAAGGGTGGCTGAAGATAGCATCGATAAAACGGCATTCAGAACCCCAGACGGCTTCTTTGAATGGCTTGTCATGCCTTTCGGCTTGACAAATGCACCTGCTTACTTCGTGGACCTGATGAGTAGGGTATTTAGAGATTTCCTCAACAAATTCGTAGTGGTCTTCGTAGATGATATCCTTATCTTCTCAAAGAGTGAAGAGGAACATGCTCAACACTTAAGGGCAGTCATGGAAACTTTGCGAGTCCATCAACTAAAAGCCAAATTCTCCAAATGCCACTTTTGGAGAGAAGAAGTGAGGTTCCTTAGGCACATAGTATCCAAACAAGGGTTAGCAGTGGACCCTGCTAAGGTAGTGGCGGTACAGGATTGAAAGACACCAAGGAATGCAACTGAGGTCCGAAGCTTTCTAGGACTAGCAGGTTTCTATCGAAAATTCATAAGGGATTTTGCAAAAATCTCAGCTCCGCTCACGAAATTGACCAAGAAGAATCTAGAGTTCAATTGGGACTTGGATTGCGAGTTTGATTTCCAACGACTGAAAAGGGCTCTCACAACAGCCCCAGTTTTGACGCTGCCAGATGAGAGCAAGATGTTCACTGTTTATACGGATGCGTGTGGGACAGGGCTAGGTGCCGTCTTAATGCAAGAAGGAAGGGTAGTAGCTTATGGCGGGAGGCAGTTGAAGGTGCACGAAAAGAACTACCCAACCCACGATCTTGAGTTAGCTGCCATCGTCTTTGCACTCAAGTCTTGGCGACACTATCTCCTAGGTGAGAAGTTCGAACTTTACACTGACCATAAATCGTTGAAATATCTTTTCTCGCAGAAGGATCTTAACTTGAGGCAACAAAGGTGGATGAAGTTTCTTGCCTCGTACGATTTCGAAATCTCCTACACTCCGGGCAAAGGCAACGTAGTAGCAGACGCGTTGAGCCGAAAGAAATTGACCCTAAGCCCGTTGTTTGTTGAAAGACAAAGCCTAGAGTTTATAGCCAGCTTCGACTTTAGGCCCTCCTCCGATTTCGTACCAGGCTTGCTAGCATCTCTCGAAGTGCGCCCAACCTTAGTGGATTCAGTAGGGATAGCACAACGCGAAGACCCTCAGCTTGTGGAAATAATTGATAGGCTAATTAGGGGTGAGACTTCAAGTCACCTCAACAGATACTCCATCGACGATAAGGGGTTGCTAAGGCGAGACGGAAGACTATGCGTCCCACAGACAAAGGATTTAATAAAGAAGGTTCTCGAGGAAGCACATCACTCCAAGATGACGATACACCCAGGCGGAGATAAAATGTACAAAGACATAAAAAGGACTTTCTTCTGGAACGGCCTGAAAAAGGACGTGGCAGAGTTCGTTTCTAAGTGTATGGTGTGCCAACAGGTTAAGGCGGAACAGAAAAAGCCTGGCGGACTGCTACATCCTCTGGAGGTCCCGCAGTGGAAGTGGGATAGCATCTCAATGGACTTCATCGATGGGCTGCCTAGGTCTAGGAGAGGCAACACTAGCATTTGGGTAATAGTGGATAGGCTTACTAAAAGCGCCCACTTTTTACCTGTCAAAAGTAAAAGAACTGCCTCATCCCTAGCATCACTTTACCTCAAAGAAATCGTTCGACTCCATGGAATACCATCTAGCATTGTTAGTGACCGAGACCCCATCTTCACTAGTGAGTTTTGGCGGAGTCTGCAAGAAGCAGTAGGAACGCAGTTATGCTTGAGCACAGCCTATCATCCCCAAACCGACGGCCAAACAGAGAGAGTGAACAGAGTTTTGGAAGACCTTCTAAGACTATGCGTCCTTGACTTCGGAGGGACATGGGAAGACCACCTTCCTTTGGTGGAATTTTCCTACAACAACAGCTATCAAGCAACCATCGGAATGGCGCCCTTCGAAGCTTTGTATGGAAGACCGTGCCGATCGCCCACTTGTTGGTGGGAGTCTACTGATAAGCTCATACTTGGACCGGATATGATCCGAGAGACTTCAGAGAAAATAGACTTAATACGAAGAAGGATGAAGACGGCCCAAGACAGACAAAAGTCCTATGCCGACAAGAGGAGAACCGACCTTGAATTTGAGGTTGGAGACAGAGTTTTTCTCAAGGTATCACCGCTAAGGAACGTTGTTCGTTTTGGAACCACAGGAAAACTAGCACCAAGGTTCGTAGGGCCATTCCCTATCATCGAGAAAATTGGGAAAATGGCCTGCAGATTAGAGCTACCCGAGAAGTTGGCTGGAGTCCACAACGTTTTTCACGTTTCACATCTACGAAAATGTCTACATGAGTCCGCTGAAGTGGTAGAGCCAAATATCCTCGAAGAGGCCAAAGTGGAACGCGAAGCAACCATAAGAAAGGTTCCAACCCGCATATTAGGAACGGAAGTGAAGAAGCTACGCAACCGCGAAGTCAAGCTCGTCAAAGTTCAGTGGAGCGACGCCGAGGGAGACGCGACTTGGGAAACTGAAGCTAGAATCCGTACAGCCTACCCTTTTCTGTTCGAGGGTACATCCTTGATCTTTCCTTTTCCTTAAGTTGCGCTTTTATCTATCTTTTTAGGTATATTTCCTCGACCTTATCTTTTAGGTAGAAACCCTTTGGATGGAAACATGTAATTGGAACATGTTATGTATGATGGTTGCAAGTGGTTGCAAGTGATTGCTAGTGGTTGCTCGTGGTCGCATATACACACACAATCTAGGTTTTAGATCGGCTCAGTCACTTCATATTGCATATGCATATATGTTTGCATTCATATATGGTTGAACTTTAATGTGTTGTCATATGGATGTTGCATTTGTAATGAATGATTGTGCACTCATGTAGAATCATGAATAGGAAAATTTGCATACATAATGGATTCATGGCACTTACATAATTCGCATTAAGGAGGTCAACTGAATCAGTAGACCGCCTGATTTTGCATTAGATAAGTACATGTATACACACACACTTTGCATATGATCATGAAGCATTAGAAGTCTTTTAAGGACAATGGATGCTCGTGTTTGATGGATGAGTAGATGGATGATTGGATGTTAGGATATACATTCCTCCTAACTTGAAGATTTCGGGGACGAAATCCTTTTAAGTGGGGGAGAATGTAACACCCCGAAAATTCTATAACTGTGAAATTAACAAATTAAAGTATAATTAATTTGAAATCAAAGAACTAAGGGAAACGGGATACGCCATTGCGTTCGTCTCGGAAAAATACGCGAAATAGAGTCCGAGTTTTCGAAAAACGGAGTCCGTATGAAGAAGATATGGCCTTCGGAAGTTTCTAAATTAAGTTTAAAATTCAAACAGAATAAAACAGTTTAAAATTCCAAAGTGGGGCCCAATGGGCCAGGACGGAAGAACACCCGCCTAAGGCACCCAGGTCGACTGGGCTGTCGACCTGGTCTAACCAGGTCGACAGGGCTGTCGACAGGCATGTCGACCTGGTCCAGAGCCAGGTCGAACCCAGTCCAACCTGGCTGGCCTATTCTATGTTGGTCGATTTTCTGTGGTCTGCTTTGTCATTAGGGCTAGGTGGCAGGCTCTAATTGGTCTCTCCTTAGGATGAATGGCTATGATCAATCCAAGCAACATCAATGGCCCTAATCAGTTCATTACCCCTATAAAAAGGACCCTAGACTTAACCCTAATCTATTCATTCAAAAATAAGAACAAAGCCGCCATGTTGCTGAGGAACGACTAGGGGTAGCCACCAATTGGAGAGAGGATTAGGAGGCAAATTCTAAGGCATAAAGCAACTCAATCAAATCGAACCGCATCTTCAAATCCCTAAATTAGAGAATTCGCCATACCATAGTAAGTAGAGTATTACTTTGGTATGAACAAATAACTGTGTTGATTTGTATACTTGGTTGTGGTGATAAATAATTCATAATTTGTGCATTTCTATGACTCTTATCGATTTGGAATATTGTATACGTTTGGATATTCTCAAATTATGTTATTCATTATAAAGAACTACATGCGGTAGTTCTATGCAAGTATACGTTTGGAATATTTCGCAAATTATGTAATCCATGTTGAAGCTACATGTATGTAGTTGATTGAAATTCATGCAAGTTTGGGGCTTTGCTACTATGCCATCATAATGTGTATTTTTATACAAACATCATTTTTGTGAAGTAATTGGAATAAGTTTGGGTTATCATAATCCATATGAAATTATGTTGAAAATTGGGCATCATGTATTAAGCCATGCTTTTGTACTAGAAAACCTATTTGCAAACTTATGGATATGACTAGGCTATGATTGATATTTTGCATAAATTGAAATCCATATTGTTAACAAGAATTTTATGATGACATATGTGGTACATAGCTAGGTTAGATTCAAAAATCCCTTTTGCAAGTTTGCATGACTAAAGTAAAAATCATGATTTCATGTTAGAAATATTTATGCCATGGTTATGTGAACAAATTTAACTATACTTTTGTATTAGTCACAAAAGTAGACACCTTTGTAAACATGTAGTAGTCTTATGGACATGATTTGCTTGTGTTTGACATTATGCCTAAATAAAAATATTTGTTCATGTTGTAGTTATGACTATGTGTCAATAATGATACCCAATTTAGATTCTTATCTCAACTACAAGTCTACATGCTTTGATTCATGTCACCTATGCTTTATGACCAAAGTATATGTTACCACTATGCAAGTACACCAGTTTCTATTTTGTATTTCCAAACGTCATATTGCAAGTTCATGCGCTCACCTTCCCCTTTTTGTGTATGTAATCACGCTTTAAGCCTCCCCTTTTCACATGGCTAAGTTGGGCTTTAAAAGGCTAAGCCCAACATATATATATAATAAACGGACGTGTAAAACGGGGGGAAAATAACGTTGGGTTAAAATTACTAATGAATGGAAATATAAAATAGAAGGGCCCAAATTCAAGTATGGGTTGGGCCCATGATTGGTGTAACCTTTACACCATTAACTTAATAATGGGCCGCAAATATTTACATATAAATAAAGAAGAAAGACAAAATATGTAAATGTAGAAAATACGATGTGTTTAACCCGAGGTTGGATTGAGTTGTGATGTAAACCTGCCCGGAACCGCCCGGCTGTCCAGTAGTCACAACAATACCTATCCAATATGAGAGGTTAAACATGGAGCCAAATAAGGACCCGAGGTTAGACTGAGTTGTGGCGTAAGACTGCCCGGAACCAACCGGCAACAGGCAGCCACAACAATACCTGTCTAATGTGAGAGGTCAGGGCCTTAATAAGACAATTAAGGCTGAGTCGGGATTGTTAGGATTAAGTGAACTAAAGACTTAATCAAGATGGAACATGCTAAACTAAACGGACTGGTGGGGGTTAGGTTAGAAAACACTTAACCAACTTAGCATGTTGGCTAGAGATAGAAAACCTAGTAACGGGGGACCCTTTTCAGCAGTAACCCTAGAAGGTGTATCAGGATACCCTGAAACTAGGCAGGGTGGGGCACGATTACTGGGCTGATTGTAAGAGGTCAAATCGACGGCGGTGGTGTAGCAGTGTAGGTTCTAACGGGGTGCGGGCGTGCACACACTCCGGCGCAGAAAAATAAAGCACTGGGCACCAGTAGCATACCTGTGCATTCTAAGGTTGTGTCGGGCCGCTGCCATGGGACTTGATACACCCCATGGTGGGACCAGCATAGGTAACTACAACATCGGGGGCCGTAAGACACATGTAACTATGCGAGTAGGAGCCGATCATCATAGAATGGATCACTTCACCCTGATTATGGGGTGCCAGTTGGGAACTAGTTTATATGGGTTCAGAGATTAACAAGGGGTACGATAGTATATTCGACCCTGGACAACTTAACCAAGTTTATAGTGCTTTCCCACTTCTTGTTTATACTTATCATACCCAGTTCTTTATTCATAGACAGAATAGTACTAGACTTACTCAGGCTTTATGTCTGACTCTACTTTTCTTTCGTCTTCTTTTCTTCCGTTCCCCCCCCCCCCAGGTCCACAGGGAGGGAACACAGCAGCTTGACCAACCTTAACATCCAGCTTGAAGAAGAGAAATGTATTGCTTGGACCTTTTCATTTTGAACTATGGCTTTGGACAATCCACTATGGGGCTTTTGCAGTTTATCTATGTTTTATTTATGCTTCTTTAAATAATGTAATCAAGACAGATTATGAAAGTGTTATGTTATGTTATGTTTTGGAAAAGATGTAAGACAATTATGGTGTTGTTGTTGTAGCACGTATTTGCTTTTATGAAATAAAAGTTGTTGATTTTCCGCTGTTTACAAATATGTGTTCTTATATCTGTCTTGTATAGCTGTGACTTATACTTATAAACCTCCACCAAAATTAGGGCATTCCCTTTGAGAGTGACCCTAACGGAGGTGGGGTGTTTCAGGAATGCCATCACTCTAAGTTGACGATTCATCCTAGTGGTAATAAGATGTATCTAGACATGAAGCGAGTCAACTACTGGGAAGGGATGAAAAGAGATATTGGAAAGTTCATTTCCAAGTGTATGAACTGTCAGTTGGTGAAAGCTGAACAAAAGAAGTCAAGTGGGTTGCTTTAGCCATTGGAAGTCCTACGTCGAAGTGGGAGCAGATATCGATGAATTTTATCGATGGCTACCTAGAAGCAGGACAAGAAATGAAGTAATTTGGGTCATCATGGATCGCTTGACCAAAAGTGCATGGTTTATTCATGTCAAATCAACTAGGACAACATCGAAGTTGGCTGAGCTTTATATTAAATGGATAATTTGATTCCATGGTATCCCAAAGAGCATAGTAAGTGACCGGGATCCGTTATTCACAAGTGGATTTTGGAAAAGTTTGTAAGAAGCATTGGGAACCGAGTTATGTTTCAGTACAGCTTATCATCCCCAAATTGATAGTCAAACCGAAAGGGTTTACCGAGTTTTGGAAGATCTCCTAAGAGCTTGTGTATTGGATTTCGGGGGATCATGGGAAGACCATCTACATTTAGTTGAGTTTGTGTATAATAATAGCTACCAGTCGAGCATTGGGATGGCACCATATGAGGCATTGTATGGTAGACCGTGTAATTCTCTAGCATGTTGGTTAGAAACGGGAGATAAGTAGATACTTGGGTCTGAGATGATTAGAGAGACATCAGATTGTATCGAAATCATTTGGCAACGAATGAAGGCAGCCTAAGATCATCAAAAGATTTACTGTAACACCCCGTATTTTATGTGAACATAAAGTAACAAAACAAAGTATACTTAATTTTTAAAAGAAGAATTAAGGGAAACGGGTTAAACCATTGCGTTTGTCTCGGAATTTTACTTGAGATAGAGTCCGAGTTTGCGTAAATCGGACTCCGTATGAAGAAGTTATGGCACTTAGAAGTTTCAGGAATTTAAAATAAAAACCAGCCCAAATTCAAAATTTAAAAATTTGAAATTCAAATCACACACCCGGGCTGGGCGGGAAATTTCCCGCCTAGGACCCAGGTCGACCTGGGTCACATAGGCCGACCAGGGGGTCGACCTCCCCCCTATTTCCAAATCCGAGGACTGGTTCATTTTTCTGTATTTGGGCGCCTATTCTGACCAGATTCGTTGATCCCTATCCTATTTAAACATCCCACAAACCCCACTTTCTCTCCACACCAAACCATTGTAACGCTATGCTGCCTCAATTCTAATTAAAATAAATCAATGGCATCGCTACTCTGGTGAAACCTAAGCTAGAACTAGTGCTTCTTCTTCTTTCAATCTGAATAGGATTAAAAGAGAATAACTACAACCCTTTTTCTTTTAGAATCCAACCAAGGTGAGTACAGTTATTTTCATATATGAAATTTAATTATGATCTTGACATGGCTATAAATCTGAATTTGGGATTATGCATATTCTTTTTTATCAGATCTATTTTTCTGTGTAGATCTATCTTATTAATATTATAGTAACTATTTTGTATCTCTTCCTTCCTTCTGTTTTATAGCCAGGCTACCACGAGCCTGAGCCAAATCTCATAAGAGATTGATGCACAAACGCTAAATTTGGTGAAAATAGTGAATGATGTAGATTTAGACATGACTGATTTGTGACTGATTTGAGAAAAGAACAAATGTTGTAATTTAAGATTTGGATCTGGGCATATTATATATGATAAGTCTGTGATTTGGAAGAAGGAGAATTATTGTGTATATGACTTAGGCACAAAGATCTATATTATAATAGGATAACTATTAAATGTGAATACTCCTAAATGGGGATTTTGGATATTTGGCATACGCTGAAATCAAAGGCTGTAATTTGGCATAATTCGTATTGTATAACATGATTTGGGGTTTTTAGAAAACATTATGTACTGTGTAAATTTAACTAAAATTTGGGGCATATCTTATATTGTGAATTATGACCATAATTTGGGCATGTAAAATTGGACTTAATTTTATGATTAGGCGAGGAATGTCAATGGAATTTTAAGGGATGATTAAATCTGTTAAATTGCCTAATCTGCTAAATCCGTTGAAACTGAATACGGTAATTTGGGATATGAAAATCTGTAGGCTCGATCTAAAATTGAGTAAAACAAGTTAATAGAACTTTGAATAATCTGTTGTAACTTGTAAAGAAGTTAAATTTGTTGAATTGGCATAATTAGTCTGATGTTGGCATAATCTATGAATGAATACTTTAGCTAAAAATAAGAATGCTGAGACACGAGGTTAGACTCTGTTTGCGGTAGAAGCCTGCCCGGACCCAACCGGCTTAACAAGCAACCGCAAAATGTCAGTCTAATGTGAGAGGTCGTAGGCATAGCTAAAAGATACTTAGACATGAGGTTAGGTCTGTCTTGTGGCAGAATTCTGCCCGGAACCGCCCGGCACATCCAGCGGCCACAAGCTATTAACTTAATGTGAGAGGTCTGTGCATTAATAATTAATTAATGCAAATCTAGGACAAATATGATGCCTAAAATGTGTTGGGTGGATAAGGTCTAATCAACTGGGCGGATGAATCTAATATACCAGTTTCGTAAATCTGTAGGCCCAATACAAGGTTAGGTAAAATAATCTGTAAGTCTGTTAATCTGTATATCTGATCCATTAGTCTGAGAACTTGTTAACCTGTATGTATGATCTGAGAACAAGTTAATTTGAACTTTGTACATTAGAAATCAGTAAACAAGTTAATTTGAAATCTGTTAGTCTGGGGACACAAGGTTAGGAAGGGTAATTACTTGTATCATCTGTTGTGTGGGACCCATATTAGTTAGTAACCCTTTTCTGGTATCAAAACTATGACCCAACACTAGGAGGGTCCGGGGCATGCTTACTGAACTAATTGTAAGAGGTTCACTCTGATAATGGCGAGGGTTGTCAATGGTGCATTCCAACAGGGTCATGTGCGTGCATGGATCCGGTCTGCTCTGAGGATATAAGACACCGTGACATATGTAAATAGGTCTATGTCTATAGGTTGTCACTTTAGGGAATGATACACCCTTCTATGGGGCCGGCACAGGGTATTTATGTATTAAGGAGTCAATCGCTTGGGGTAGAATTTAGGGTACACCTAGTTCTGTCTGTTCCTGTTGGTACCTTCTGTCTCTGTTGGGGTGGTAAAGGCCCATTAGTTGGGGTGGTAAAGGCCTATTATTAGTATTCTATTTCTATACCTTCTGTCTCTACTGGGGTGGTAAAGGCCCATTAGTTGGGGTGGTAAAGGCTCATTATTATCATTCTATTTCTGTACCTTCTGTCTTTGTTGGGGTGGTAAAGGCCCATTAGTTGGGGTGGTAAAGGCCCATTATTAGCATTCTATTTCTGTACCTTCTTTCTGTGTTGGGGTGGTAACGGCCCACTAGTTGGGGTGGTAAAGGCCCATTATTAACATTCTGTTTATGTACCTTCTGTCTCTGTTAGGGTGGTAAAGGCACATTACTAGCATTCTGTTTCTGTAGAGATTATTCTATTTCCGTTTCAGTTTCAGTTTAGACATTAGGGTAACACCTAATCCTGTTATACGAAGTATTAGCGCAGAGAAGTAAGATATAGGTAAGAAGCATATCTTGGTCTATATCATTATGTTTCTTCTGTTTAACTTAAGCACATGTGCTACTCCTATTGCTGTAATCTCTCATCAAGTTTTATTTACATGTCATGATACTACTATCTGTTTATATGCTGAAAGTTACTAGACTCACCAGACTTTATGTCTGACCTCGTTTGTTTTCGCCTCTTTTTCTTTCCGTCCCCCCCCCCCCCCAGGTGTTGAGAGTGGAAACATAGGAGCTTGATTCATATCCTGTCTGCTTGAAGTGCTTGAAGTATTGCTTGGCTTTGACTGTACCTTCTTATGGCAGTTTATGTTGGGGATTATGGTTTTAAAATTATGCATTCTGAAGGATTTTGGTATAAGACTGATACTTGTGTACTTGGGTTTTTGGTATTTTGATTTTGAAGGATGTAACCAAACTTATTTCTGTTTTTGCTGTAATAAAGATATAAAATTTTCAAGTACTACTTTTCATATCTGTCTTGTAATATTATGTTATGTTTACTTATAATGCTTCATGGAAGTTAATGCATTCCCATTGTGAATGACATTAATGGACATGGGGTGTTACACTTGGTATCAGAGCTGAAGGTTACTAGATTTGAAAAAAAAAAAGTTTTTGAAAGCTATTTTCAAAAAGGTTTTAAAGGGAAGTATTTTCAAAAGGAAAGTTTATTTTGAAAAACATAATCCCCAAAAGCCATATATCTTTCTTTCGATTCTTTGTTTTGAGTTCCTTCCTCTTTCCCTTTTGAATCTCTTCCTCCGCGTATAGATGCTTTTTCTAAGATGTGTAAGGACTTCCGTGCGGAAAACCGCTTCATGGGACTGAGACGTTTGTCGAGGCTAGAAGTTGGCTCAACGAAGTGGAGGACTTCTTGGTACCTTTGAGATAGACGATGGGAGGAAGGTTCAACCAGCTGCTTGGTTAAAGAAGGATAAAAAGTCTGAAGATAAGAAGGATAAAAAGTGCTTTACTTGTGGAAGCTTGACTCATCTGAACAAGGATTGCAGAAAGAGGAAGGGCACTTGCTTCAACTGTGGTGAGATGGGACACTTCACTAGGGACTGCCCGAAGAAATGAGGGCAAGGGAAGAGGACAGGACCTACTTCTGAAGGGCAGGTGAATGCTTACGTGGCTGGTGGATAGGATAAAGATAGGAAAATTTCTGTAGAAGGTTTAAATTTCGTTATCTGATTATTGAGTTAAAACTCTTTCTGATTCCGACATTTTGATTCTGTAATTGAGACTCTGCACTTTAATACTGGTCTTATTTCTGATACTGCTATAGTATCAAACCCTATAAGGGTTACGACTCATCTGTTTATGGTAGGTTGGGGTTTTAGGGTATCTGTGTTGGGCGTTAAGTTGACTATGACGCATACATTCTGGGTTTTTTGGAATGTGGTGGGGTTTCATCATGCTTAGTTTCCTAAGAATCATTTGATAATCTGATCTGTACCAATAGTCTGTAAGTATCTGAATATTTCTGAAAAGGATAGGTGTTTTTACTTAAATCGTGAAGTAGATTTCCAGTTTTTACATTGTTTAATAGGAGTAATTCGCTGAGTGTCAATCTAATATTGATTTCGGTCTTCGAGGTTGATACTTAGAGATTTATTCTCTTAACCGATGTCTAATGGGAATAGAACTTTTGTTTTAATTGTACTTGCTTCTATCACTCGGCCATCTCCTATCGATTGAGTCTTCGACCTTTAGGTAGAAACTAATGGGTGTAAACATGTGTTTGATACATGTTATGTTTGATGGTTGCAAGTGGTTGCTAGTGGTTGCTCGTGGATGCATATACATACACTAGGCACTAGATCAGCTCAAAAGCACTCTCATACTACATATGGATGTGTGCGCATTTTTCAATTTTTGTTGATGCAAAATGATTGACTCATCACATGGATGTTGCATTTGGATGAATGGTTATGCACTCATATAGAAATGATGTGTATCAAATAGGATTTCTTGCATACATAATTGGACACATGGCACTAACATAATTCGCATTGAGCAGGTCAACAGAATCAGTAGACCGCCTGATCTTTGCATTAGATAAGAGACATATACACACACTTTTGCATATGTTTGTACAACATTAGAAGTTTTCTAAGGATAATGGATGACTGTGGATGATGGTTGAGTAGATGGGTGATTGGATGGTAGGAGACATTCTTCTTAACTTGAAGATTTCGGGGATGAAATCCTTTAAGGAGGGGAGAATGTAACACCCCGTATTTTTTGTGAACATAAAGTAACAAAACAAAGTATACTTAATTTTTAAAAGAAGAACTAAGGAAAACGGGTTACGCCATTGCATTCGTCTTTGAATTCTGTTTGAGATAGAGTCCGAGTTTGCGTAAATCGAACTCCATATGATGAAATTATAGCACTTAGAAGTTTCAGGAATTTAAAATAAAAACTAGCCCGAATTCAAAATTTAAAAATTCGAAATTCAATTCACACACCCAGGCTAGGCGGGAAATTTCCTGCCTAGGACCCAGGTCGACCAGGAGGTCGACTTGGGTCACATAGGTCGACCAGGGGGTCAACCTCCCCCCTATTTCCATATCCGAGGACTGGTTCATTTTTCTGTATTTGGACGCCCGTTCTGACCAGATTCGTTGATCCATATCCTATTTAAACACCTCAAACCCAAATTTCTCTCCACACCAAACCATTGTAACGCTATGCTGCCTCAATTCTAATTAAAATAAATCAATGGCATCGCTACTCTGTTGAAACCTAAGCTAGAACTAGTGCTTCTTCTTCGTCCAATCTGAATAGGATTAAAAGAGAACAACTACAACCCCTTTTTCTATTAGAATCCAACCAAGGTGAGTACAGTTATTTTCAGATATGAAATTTAATTATGATCTTGACATGGCTATAAAACTGAATTTGGTATTATGCATATTCTTGTTTATCAGATCTGTTTTTCTGTGTAGATCTATTTTATTAATATTATAGTAACTATTCTGTATCTCTTCCTTCCTTCTGTTCTATAGCCAGTCTACCACGAGCCTGAGCCAAATCTCATAAGAGATTGACACACAAAGGCTAAATTTGGGGAAAATAGTGAATGATGCATAATTAGACATGACTGATTTGTGACTGATTTGAGAAAAGAACATATGTTGAAATTTAAGATCTGGATCTGGGCATACTATATATGATAAGTCTGTGATTTGGAAGAAGGAGAATTATTGTGTTTATGACTTAGGCGCAAAGATCTATATTATAATAGGATAACTATTAAATGTGAATGCGCCTAAATGGGGATTTTGGATATTTGGCATACGCTGAAATCAAAGGCTATAATTTGGCATAATTCGTATTGTATAGCATGATTTGGGGTTTTTAGAGAACATTATGTACTGTGTAAATTTAACTAAAATTTGGGGCATATCTTATATTGTGAATTATGACCATAATTTGGGCATGTAAAATTGGACTTAATTTTATGATTAGGCGAGGCATGTCATTGGAATTTTAAGGGATGATTAAATTTGTTAAATCGCCTAATCTGCTAAATCTATTGAAACTGAATACGGTAATTTGGGATATGAAAATCTGTAGGCTCGATCTAAAATTGAGCAAAACAAGTTAATAGAACTTTGAATAATCTGCTGTAACTTGTAAAGAAGTTAAATTTGTTGAATTGGCATAATTAGTCTGATATTGGCATAATCTAGGAATGAATACTTTAGCTAAAAATAAGAATGCTGAGACACGAGGTTAGACTCTGTTTGCGGTAGATGCCTGCCCGGACCCAACCGGCTTAACCAGCAACCGCAAACTGTCAGTCTAATGTGAGAGGTCGCATGCATAGCTAAAAAATGCTTAGACACGAGGTTAGGTCTGGCTTGTGGCAGAAATCTTCCCGGAACCGCCCGGCACATCCAGCGGCCACAAGCTACCGACCTAATGTGAGAGGTCTGTGCATTAGTAATTAATTAATGCAAATCTAGGATAAATATGATGCCTAAAATGTATTGGGTGGATAAGGTTTAATCAACTGGGTGGATGAATCTAATAAATCCGTTTCATAAATCTGTATGCCCAATACAAGGCTAGGTAAAACAATCTGTAAGTTTGTTAATCTGTATATCTGATCTGTTAGTCTGAAAACGTGTTAACATGTATGTTTGATCTGAGAACTAGTTAATCTGAACTTTGTACATCTGAAATCTATAAACAAGTTAATCTGAAATCGGTTAGTCTGGGGACACAAGGTTAGGAGGGGTAATTACTTGTGTCATCTGTTGTGTGGGACTCATATTATTCAGTAACCCTTTACTGGTATCAAAACTATGACCCAACAATAGGAGGGGTCCGGGGCACGCTTACTGAACTAATTGTAAGAGGTTCTCTCTGATAATGGCGAGGAGTGTCGATGGCACATTCCAACCAGGTCATGTGCGTGCGTGGATCCGGTCTGCTCTGAGGATATAAGACACCGTGACATCTGTAAATAGGTCCGTGTCTATAGGTTTCCACTTTAGGAAATGATACACCCTTCTGTGGAGTCGGCATAGGGTATTTATGTATTAGGGAGCCGATCGCTTGGGGTAGAATCTATGGTACACCTAGTTCTGACTGTTCCTGTTGGTACCTTCTGTGTCTGTTGGTGTGGTAAAGGCTCATTATTAGCATTCTGTTTCTATACCTTCTGTCTCTGTTTGGGTGGTAAAGGCCCATTAGCTGGGGTGGTAAAGGCCCATTATTAGCATTCTGTTTTTGTACTTTCCGTCTCTGTTAGGGTGGTAAAGGCCCATTATTAGCATTATGTTTCTGTACCTTCTGTCTCTGTTGGGGTGGTAAAGGCCCACTAGTTAGGGTGGTAAAGGCCCACTATTAGCATTCTGTTTTTGTACCTTCTGTCTCTGTTGGGGTGGTAAAGGCCCATTACTAGCATTCTGTTTCTGTAGAGATTATTCTGTTTCCGTTTCTGTTTCAGTTTAGACATTAGGGTAACACCTAATCCTGTTATACAAAGTATTAGTGCAGAGAAGTAAGTTATAGGTAAGAAGCATATCTTGGTCTATATCTTTCTGTTTCTTCTGTTTAACTTAAGCACACCTTCTACTCCTATTGTTGTAATCTCTCATCTAGTTTTATTTACATGTCATGATTCTGCTATCTGTTTATATACTGAAAGTTACTGGACTTGCCAGACTTTATGTCTGACCTCGTTTGCTTTCGCCTCTTTTTCTTTCCCCCCCCCCCCAAGGTGCTCAGGGTGGAAACATAGGAGCTTGATTCATGTCCTCTCTGCTTGAAGTGCTTGAAGTATTGATTGGCTTTGACTCTACCTTCTTTTGGAAGTTTATGTTGGGGATTATGGTTTTAAAATTATGCATTCTGAAGGATTTTGGCATAAGACTGATACTTGTGTACTTAGGTTTTTGGTATTGTGATTTTGAAGGACGTAACCAAACTTATTTCTGTTTCTTCTGTAATAAAGGTATAAATTTTTCAAGTACTACTTTTCGTATCTGTCTTGTAATATTCTGTTCTGTTTACTTATAATGCTTCATGTAAGTTAATGCATTCCCTTTATGAATGACATTAACGGACATGGGGTGTTACAGTTACGCCGATAAGCGTCGTAAGGATATGGAATTCGACGTAGGTGACATTGTATTCGTGAAGATTTCTCCTTTAAAGAATGTTGTTCGGTTTGGAAGTAAAGGGAAGTTAGCTCGAAAGTTTGTTGGGCCGTTTCCGATAGTCGAGCGGATTGGGAAGTTCACACATAGAGTAGATCTACCCGAGAAGATGTCGAGTGTGCATAATGTTTTTCATGTGTCGTTTCTATGGAAGTGCATGCACGATTCGAATGTGATGGTATCTCCAGATTAGTATGATGACCTAGAAGTCGAGTCTGTAGCTACGAAGATTCGTAAGCCGCTTCGCGTTGTGGGGAATGACGCGAAACAGCTTAGGAGGAAGACAGTCAAGGTACAATGGAGTGAGGATGATAAGGATTGTACATGGGAAACAGAAGAGAAGATGAAGGCGATCCATTCAGAACTCTTCGTTAGTACGACTCATAGTTGTCGTGTCACTCTTAGCTCGTTGTAGCTTGTACTCTTGTGGTTGTTGTTGTGATTGACAGAATTCTGTGTGCTAGGATAAGGCAATAGATGCATGGTTGATGACTGCTAGTCTGAGTGATAGAATTGGTTGCTAATAGGTGATAGGCAAGCGAAATTGTTTCAGTTAATACGATCTAGTTTATTGTCTTGCGGCATCGTGGATTTCTGGTTTATTGGCTTTGGTTTTTGGTTAATACGTTCTGGTGCGATCGTGGCTCTTTACTTTTCTGGTTATAGAAGTTCACTTCGGACTTCTTCTAGCTTTGGTTTCTGGATTTCTAGTATCCTCTCAAAACGCTTCTTCTTTCGATCAAGAAAGACACATTTTGGGGAGCAAAGTGTTGACACGCTTTTTGGTTAAAGTTGTCACACATCAAGATTTTGGTTAGCTGTAACAACCCGCATTTTACGTATCGGAGGATCGTAAAATATTTTTATTTTATTCCCTAAGGGTTGGATCATTCTCATATTTTAATATGTTCTTTATGGGGATGTGATACATATCCATAATTTTTACCAATTTTATTTGTAACCATTTTGCCCCTATTAGTCTTGTACCGGGGAAAACTATTGATTGGGATCGAATCAAGTGCTGAGGTCAATCTCATTGCAAAGGAAATGATGTTTCTCATTCCGTAGAGTGGACACTATAAAGATTTGGTTCAACAGTTTGGGAGAAATCGCCTTTTTATAGCTACACAATTTTTTGTTTATGTTTTAAGCTGTTAATGGGCTGATTTGAGGAGGCCCATTAGTGGGTTGGTGGGAGGCTGGAAATAGGGGTTTAGGGACATGGAGAGGGGGTTACTTCTTCATTCTCTCATTTGGTTGAGCTTGTGATTGATCCTTGCTCAAACAAATACACCTTTCCACCATCAAAGTTCTAGATCTACGAGTAGGAATTGAAGATCTACATCAAAGGGAGCTAGATCTACATCAAACGAAGATAGAACGCATAAAATCGAGAGGTTTGAAGAAAGAACTTCGCTGTTTGGATTCATATTTCATCGATTTTGAGCTAGACTGAAGAGTTGGTGAGTGATATGCATCTCTCGTGCGGATTCAATCAAGTATATGAGTGTTTGATCTTATTTTCATCATTTTCAAGTTGTTTTCACCTAGATCTACATCGTGGTAAGTGTATTTTCATTTGAATCACCATAGGATCTAATTAGCAACTTAAACCGGTTAGTTTTCTATGTTATTCTAATGAAAATCGTTGTTTGAATGATTGTTGTTTTAATGCGATTTGTTGTTGGTTGAATTGTTGATTGAAACACTGGAATCGGGAGGATCTCGAGAGTTTGAAATCAAGTCGAGGTCAAGCTTGGATCTAGTCAAATTTGGTGCAAACATGGTTGCTGGGATTGGATCTATTTTTGTTTAGAAGATTCAAGGAAGATCGCTCAAAGCATTATTGAAATGCATACATTGAAGTGAAAACCATTGATTGAGCGAGATTCATGATGGATCGGTGTTGTAGAGGCTTTGGCATGACTCAAGTAGTGGAAAAGGAGTAGATCGACCAAGAAAAAGTGAAAGAATCGGCCAAAAGTTAAAGAATCGGCAAAAGATCAAAATCTAGAAAAATCTGGAAATGTATAGCGTTTGGGAAACACTATAGAAAGCCATGGATCGAGCACAAATCCTAATATGGATCGATGACAAAAAATAGTCGAATCGGCGCGAAAAAATGATGGATCGGGCAAGTTTTGATGAATCTAGCAAAAACTGAATTTTCTGATAAATCTGGAAAAAACTGAAATCTACAACGTTTGGGAAATGCTGTGGTGGGAGGATGGATCGGCTGGCTTGGGGAACACGACAAGCATTGATCGCACAAGGCAAAAATGGGTGGATCGGCCTTGAAAATGTGATTGGTTGTGGCATTTTTCTTGGTCTGGCAAAGAGGATGGATCGTTGGCTTTTGATACCATTTTGACACATGCTGTAGAAAAGGCATGGATCGCAAAAACGACCCATAGAGACGGATGGTGTAATGACCCGCATTCTACGCATTAAAGGATCGTATAATATTTATTTCATTTTCATACAAAGTCGTATGGTCATGTAACTTTGGGAAGCGACTATTGGGGTCATTTCCCATGTTCACGATTTTTGTTGAATTTTAATCGACCGTTTTGCCCCTGGCGAATCTTGTTTCGCCTATAACTTTTGATTGGTAAGGAGTTTTAACCTGAAACTACTTCCATTGGATTCAGATGATGGTTTACCTTTCCATAGAGTGGTTAGATTAATCAAACGGACATACCGTTTGGGAGATATGGCTGAAATAAGGTTTGGAAGGTGAAAAACAGCATAATTGGGCTTAACCGGGTGATTAGCAGCTAAGCCCACAACCCATTTCGGGATTAGGGTTATGGGAGGGCTGACAGGGTCTGGGAAATCAGTTTTGTTCACTTTTCTAGCCGCCATTTACCTCCCTCTAACCCTAGTATTGGCCTCCACCTTCTAAATTCATCTCTAATCACTTCCTAATCACTAACTAACCAAAATTACACCAAATCAAGAGACATTAGCATCAAATCAGAGATAGAGCTTCTTCTATACATTGGAATATGTGCCATATCAGTCATAGGTTCAGATCTAAGATTCATTTGTGGCTAAGGTGAGTGATTTGCACTTTTATTCACTAATTACGGCTAATTAGGGGTGATTAGTGATAATTAGTAAAATTACGCATCATAAAAATCTGGAAAAATATGTAGAAATTCTTAAATATTATATTATGTCATTGGTGAAAATTTGGGTTAATTTGGATTAAGTTTGCTAATCCTATAGTTAAAACATGGTTAAGGGGATTAAGGGGAAAATCATGCTTTTTGGGTATGTTTGATCTAAAATATTTCATGTGAATGATGTTTTAAGGTTTTTAATTGATTCTATATGTTGTTATCGCTGCTTGGAATGTTTTGTGATGTCATAGAAAGGTTAGAATAGTTGAAAACACCGTCGTTTGGAGAAAATAGCTTGTTGGAAAAAGATGAAGATTTTCAGGTCGGGTTAGGAGGAACACCCTATCCGAACCGGTTAGGAGGAAGACCTGAACCGATCCGGATAGGAGGAAGACCTGAACCGATCCGGATAGGAGGAAGACACCCGAACTGAACCGGATAGGAGAAAGATACCCGAACCGATCCGGATAGGAGAAGGAGACCCGAACCGATCCGGGTAGGAGGAAGACACCCGAACTGAACCGGATAGGAGAAGGAGACCCGAACCGAATTGGATAGGAGGAGGAGACCTGAACCGAACCGAATAGGAGGGAGAGACCCGAACTGAACCGGATAGGAGGAAGACCCGAACCGAACCGGATAGGAGGAGGAGACTCGAACCGGATAGGAGGAGGAGACCCGAACCGAACCAGATAGGAGGAAGACCCGAACTGAACCAAATAGGAGGAGGAGACCCGAACCGAACCGGGTAGGAGGAAGAGACCCGAACCGAACCAGAGGAGACCAAAACCCGAGATGCAAAGGAAGTCCAAATGGGAAGTTGTTACTCATGATCCAGATGAGAACCAACGAGTAATCTTCTAGAGTTGGGCTTTGCTGCGGGGCGTTTGCAAAGGGGTTATTGGTATCTATAATTTTGGTTCACCGTTGAAGAGAGGGGGCATGCAGATGAACCAGAGCCAGGGAAGTGTGGACTGGTTTTCCCTTAACCTAGATCCGGGGATGTGTGGACTAGGTAGGGTTATTGACTATAAACTAGGGAAGTATGGTCATAGCAATAGTTTACGGAGTTGCCGTCATGGCCCCAATAGATTTGGTGATCAAAGCGGTGGATATCATATGCTTTACGCACTGAGTGAGAGATGTGAGGATGATTGCTATGTTTGATGTTTGCTATCACCATGACACGTACACTCCCATTTTCACACCATATGCTAGTGTTACCTTAAAGTGTTGCACATCTTGTCGTGCTAACTCTTTGGTTGCTGGTCTAGGTTCAGGTATGATCATTTATACCTGTTATTATTTTATTTTGCTGCTATCGCTCATACCATACTTTTGTCTGACCCAAAGTTTTATGTCTCTTCTTGTTACTCAGGGTGCTCCGAAACGAGTAGACAAGAGATAGGTTAGGTGGTTATGTGCGAATAGCGGTCCGAAGATGAGTAGGAGGCTTCCATGTAATATATACACATATTCTCCGTGTGTTGTTGCTGGTCATTGCTTTGGGCATTAGTAGTGTATCTTTTCTATTTTGCTTTAGAGACAGTATCTTGAAGTTGTAATAATGATGGTTTGGATCATAAGCTGTATTTTTGATTTCGCTGCTATGATGGTTTAGTTTTCAGCTTATGCACTGTCTCGCCTGTTTTATGTCAAGTTATGTTATTATTATATTTTATTCCATGCGTTGTGAGATATACTACAGGTTCTTTGGTGATTCATAGTTTCAAAACCCTTTGACAACCGTCCCGTGCTAGTCGGGCATTAGCATAGCGCATTTCGGGGAAATGTTGACTGGTTCGGGGCGAGCTGTCACACTTGGTATCAGAGCCTAGGTTGCGTAGTTAACCTAGGGGAAGACATTAGGGAGAGATAGTATACCTATATGAGAGCACGTATTTATGATATTTTGGTTTTCAAAAACAATATATATATATGTATACTATTAGTACATCTAAGGATGAAGTCACACTGCACGGACACCACTAGGGAGATGGTTAATCGTTTTTCTCTTTACAGATTGAACGATGAGCCGATATACGAGGAGTACGGGTTCAGCGGCCAACAATGGGAATGTCCCTGATATGAGGACGATGTTTACTGCCTTCATGCGAGAGATGCTTAGGGATGCTCAGGGAGCAGTTCCTAATGCTGCTAACGGTGGTGGTGCAGCGGTGCAGGCGCCTAGGGCCGATTTTGCCAAGCTTTGCAAGGATTACACTAGTCTTGGTGCGAAGCCGTTCCCTAGAACGGAATCAGCTATGGAAGTTCAAGATTGCCTAGATAGTTGTGAGCACATCTTTGAGGATTTGGGAATCGAGGATGCAATGAAGAGAAAGCTAGCATCCCGTCAGCTGCAAGGACGGGAAATGAATTGGTGGAATGCTATTAAGGCAGCTACTCCTTAGGTCAAGTTACTTGGAATCAGTTTAAGACTCGCTTCAGTGACATGTTTATCCCAACTGCACATAAATCCGAATTATTCATAATTTTTTTAGAGCTTAAGAAGAATGGTAGGGCAGTCTCGGAGTACATTGCTGAATTCGATACTTTATCGAAATATGGACTATCCCTTATCGATACTCCCGAGAAGAAGAATGAGAAGTTCATAACTGGCCTAGATGGGTACTTGGGGGAAAGACTTATAAACCATATCGATGAGACATTCGAATCTATAGTGGGAAAGGCATTGAGGTCAGAGATCCTTTACCCTAAGTCAAAAACCGAGGTTGCTGTTACATCTGTAAAGGAGCCAAAGCCGCAGGCAAGCGGTGGAGGCAAGATAATTCCCAGAATAAGAGGAAGCAGAACCAGATGAAGGATGGTTAGAAAAAGAAGAATGAGAAAGATATCGAGTGCTCTAGATGTGTCAAGAAGGGCCACTATGCCAGCAATTGTCGACCAAAACCGGGGGAAAAGAAGTTCTTCAACTGTGGCTAAGTGGGACATTTTAAGAATGAATGTCCACAACCCCCTAAGGAGATGCAAATGGTGGAAGCATATGCTATCAACGTTGTTCCTTCTTCGTCGAATGCCCCAACTGCTGCGCAGAAGGGAAATGGTGTTGTTATACAAGGTATGCTTTCTATTTATGAAGTTAATGTTCGAGTGTTGTTTGATACAGGGCTTCTCATTCCTTCGTATCTAGTGACCTGTTAGATAGGTTGGAATTGGAACCTAAGATTATCGATAGATCTTTAGTTGTGACGAACCCGATCGGTGGTTTGACTAACCTTAGTATGATTTGTCGAAATTTGGTCTTATCGAGTCATGGATGTATGTTTGCTTGTGATTGCTTTGTTTTGGACTTTACTGGGTTTGACATTATTTTGGGAGTCGATTGGCTCCAAAGGTATAGGGTGGTGGTAGATTGTGAGGGGTCTTCGATGAACATTAGAGCGGATGATGGGCGGAGGGTGGTATTGGGTTGCCTACCTAGTGATGAGGTGATGGCTAGTTTTCTACATTCCCTCGACATCCCGCAGGATGAGTTATCAGATGTGCCTATTGCTGGTGAGTATCCGGACATCTTCGAGGAAGTGACCGGACTTCCACCACACCGAGAGATTGAGTTTCAGTTTGATTTACTGAAAGGTGTCCGACCTATAGTGATGCCTCTTCATCGAATGGCGCCAAGGGAGCAGCGAGAGCTCGAGGTGCAAGTGAGCGATCTTTTGAAGAAGGGATTTATCCGAAGGAGTGTTTCCGAGTGGGGAGCACCAGTTGTTTTTGCTACCAAGGCTGATGTTTCGCTTCGCTTATGTGTAGACTACCGTGAGTTGGACAAGTTGACTAGGAAGAATAAGTATCCTCTTCCACGGATATATGATTTGTTTGATCAACTGAATGGAGCAAGAGTGTTTTCCCAGTTGGATCTCGTGACAGGTTTTCATCAACTACGAGTAGCAGTTGAGAGTATACCTAAAACGACATTTCGGATGCCGTCTGGATTCTATGAGTGGTTGGTCATGCCATTTGGGTTGACTAATGCTCCCGCATATTTTGTGGATCTTATGAATAGAGTTTTCATAGATCAATTAAATAAGTTTGTTCTTGTGTTCGTGGACGATATCTTGGTTTACTCGAGGACAGAGGAAGAACACAAGGAACATTTAAGGACAGTGATGGAGGCGTTGAGGAACCTCCAATTGAAAGCAAAATTTTCTAAGTGTCACTTCTGGAGGAGGGAAGTGAGATTCTTGGGCCATGTTGTTTCAGAGAATGGTATTGCCATGGATCTTGCGAAGGTGGCTACGGTACAAGATTGGTCTATGCCCAAGAATGCAACGGACGTGAGAAGTTTCTTGGGGTTAGCTGGATACTATCGTAAGTTTATCCAAGACTTCTCCAAGATAGTAGCACCATTAACTCAGTTGACCAAGAAGAATCAAGCTTTCATTTGGGACAAAAGGTGTGAGAATGCATTTAAGAGCCTAAAGGAAAAGTTAACGTACACACCAATGTTAGTTATTCCTAAAAGGAACGAAGAGATGACGGTATACACGGATGCCTGTGGTACCGGACTAGGTGTTGTACTAATGCAAGGAGGTAGGGTCGTAGCTTATGCTAGTTGGCAACTGAAATCGCATGAGAAAAGATATCCTACCCATGATTTGGAATTGGCAGCGATTATGTTCAAGTTAAAGATGTGGAGACACTATCTATTGGGAGAAAGATTTGAGTTGTTTACCGATCATAAGTCATTAAAGTATCTTTTCTCTCAAAGGGAATTAAATCATCGTCAACAGAGATGGTTAGAGTTATTGGCTTCATATGATTTCAATATCGCATACACAACCAGGAAGGGCAATGCGGTAGCTGATGCCTTGAGTAGGAGACATGCCAGTTTGGGGGTTATGTTTCTGGAATGGAAGCAACTGGAGTATATCGCGAGGTATGATTTCAGACCTAAGTGTGAATTGGATCCAGAGATGTTAGAAGTTTGACGATCAGACCGACTTTGATTGAACGGGTTGGTTCCAGTCAGAGGGACGATCCTAATCTATTGGAAATCATCTCCAAGAAAGAGATGGGTATCGACTGTGAGGCAACGAACAAGTATGGACTAGATCGAGAAGGATGACTTCGAAAGAATGAGAGATTAGTTGTACCCATTGTTAATGGATTGAAAGATGAAGTGCTTAGAGAGTGTCATCACTTGAAACTGACTATACATCCCGGTGGTAACAAAATGTATCGAGACATAAAGAAGTCCTACTACTGGGAAGGGATGAATAGAGACATTGGGAAGTTTATATCCAAGTGCATGAATTTCCAGCTAGTTAAAGCCGAGCAAAAGAAGCCAAGTGGTTTGTTACAACCACTGGAAATTCTCAAATGGAAATGGAAACAAGTCTCAATGGATGTTATAGATGGTTTACCAAGGACTAGATCAAGTCATGATAACATTTGGGTGATTATGGATCGATTGACCAAAAGTGCAAGATTTATACTGGTCAAGTCGAATAGAACAACAGCTAATTTAGCAGAACTGTATATGAAGTGGGTAGTGAGATTTCATGGAGTACCCAAAGGTATTGTAAGTGACCGAGATCCGTTATTTATTAGGGGGTTTTGGAAGAGCTTACAAGAGGCTTTAGGGTCAGAATTACATCTCAGTACCGCGTACCATCCTTAAACTGACGGTCAAACAGAGAGGGTGAATCATGTATTAGAGGATCTCTTGAGAGCTTGTATATTGGATTTTGGCGATTCATGGGATGACCATTTTCATCTGGTTGAGTTCGCATACAATAATAGTTATCAGTCCATTATTGGTATGGCTCCATTTGAAGCTTTGTACGGGAGACCGTGCAACTCACCATCATGTTGGTTGGAAACTGGTGAGAAGTTCGTGCTTGGACCGGATGTAATAAGAGAAACTTTAGATAAGATCAAGGTTATTCAACAGCGAATTAAGGCTGCCCAAGATAGACATAAGAGTTATGCTGATAAGAGAAGAAGAGATTTGAAATTCTCCATTGGAGACTTGGTATTAGTCAAGATTTCTCCGTTAAACAATGTAATTCGTTTTGGTAGGAGAGGTAAATTGGCACCAAGGTTTGTTGGTCCATTTCCAATCCTCGAGCAAGTGGGGAATTTGGCGTACGAAGTTGGGTTGCCTGACAAGATGGTAGGAGTTCACAACGTATTTCATGTTTCCCAGTTAAGGAAGTTTGTGCAAGATTCTGATATGACTATTTCACCGGACCAGTTGGACGATATCGAGGCAGAACCCGAAGCGGTTGGGAACCGCAAACCGATTCGTATTATCGAGCACAATACAAAGCAGCTTTGAAGGAAGACGGTGGAATTAGTGAAAGTCCAGTGGAGTGATAATGAGCATGAATGTACTTGGGAAACAAAGGAGAGCATAAAGAAGTCGTATCCAAAACTCTTTGCCCGATAAGGTTTTATTAGCAATATAGTTATTCAGCATGCTAGGATAGGAATATTATGTCTATTTGTATGTTTGATTGTTGCAAATGGTTGATAGGCATGCGACACCCTTTGTTGTTTTCTTAGTTATGGAATTTCGGGGGCGAAATTTCTTAAAGGGAGGGGGAGGAGAATGTAATGACCCGCATTTTACACATCGAAGAATCATATAATATTTATTTCATTTTCATACGAAGTCGTATGGTCGTGTAACTTTGGAAAGCGACTATTGGGGTCATTTCCCATGTTCATGATTTTTGCCGGATTTTAATTGACCGTTTTGCCCCTGGAGAATCTTGTTTTTCCTATAAATTTTGATTGGTAAGGAGTTTTAACTTGAAACCACTTTCATTGGATTCAGATGATGGTTTACCTTTCCGTAGAGTGGTTACATTAATCAAACAGACATACCGTTTGGGAGATATGGCTGAAATAAGGTTTGGAAGGTGAAAAAAAACATAATTGGGCTTAACCGGGTGATTAGCAGCTAAGCCCATAACCCATTTCGGAATTAGGGTTATGGGAGGGTTGATAGGGTTTGAGAAATCAGTTTTGTTCATTTTTCTAGCTACCATTTACCTCCATCTAACCCTAGCAATGGCCTCCACCTTCTAAATTCATGTCTAATCACTTCCTAATCACTAATTAACCAAAACTACACCAAATCAAGGGAAATTAGCATCAAATCAGAGATAGAGCTGTTGTTATACATCGGAATTTGTGCCATATCAGTCATAGTTTCAGATCTAAGATTCGTTTGTGGCTAAGGTGAGTGTAATACCCCGTAATTCTGCAATACTAAGATTCACAAATCAAGGCATAATTAAATATTAAATTCAAAATCAAGGGAAACGGGCTGCGCCATTGCGTTCGTCTCAGAATTCTGCATGAAAACGAGTCCGAGTTTGCGTAAATCGGAGTCCGTATGAGGAAGATATGGCCTCCGGAAGATTCAACGAAGCTCAAATTACAAAACAGTTCAGAAAAGCGGATTCAAATTCAAAATCGGACCCAGACTGGGCTGGGCGGGAATTTTCCCGCCCAACGCACCCAGGTCGACTGGGCAGTCGACCTGGGGCACCCAGGTCGACTGGGTAGTCGACCTGGGGGTCGACCCCCCTGCTTTTTCCAGCTTTCTGAACTGGTTCGTTCTGATGTATTTGGTCGTGTTTTCTGCCTAGGTTCGTCCGCCTAACCCTATATAAACAGCCTTAGTCTCCTCCTCTATTCACAATTCTTTTCTATCCTTATGCTGCCTCTGAGAAAATATATAAATAAATAAAAATAAGAAAATAATACGAAGATCCAAGACGAGGAAATGCTGCTTAAGACTTTCAAGAGGAGATTCAAGTCAAGCTAGGATTCAAGTGTTGATTCAAACGACTTCAACGACTGTTTTTCGAATTCAATCTAATCTCTGTAAGTCGGTTACTTTGTAGATTTGAACATTTCTCTCTGTTCGTGACATGAATTAAAGGAATAAAAGAATATGCCAAATCTCCTATTCGAATCTGTGCCTACATCTTTGGACCTAATTAAGAACTGTTATGATTCGGCCTTGCCTATGACTATGGACATTGCCTATGACTATGGATATTGCCTATGACTATGAACATTGCCTATGACTGTGACTGTGACTATGGGAATTATTTCCTTGACCATGAACACAAGCCTATGCCTTTGATTTGGAAACATAAACTATTGCCTATGACATAACAAGAACAACTGTGATTCATGACTAGGAAAGTGTTGCTTAAGTTTTGTGACTATGAAATTGGGTCTAAACCCGATTATCTATTTTGTCTGTTCTTGGTTTTCTTTGGTTTTAGACCTTGGGAATTTACCTATTAAGTTAGGTCTACCCATGTTCTTGAACCTACGTCTCTATTCTGTCTATTTTTGGTTTTAGACCTTGGGAATTTACCTATTAAGTTAGGTCTACCCATGTTCTTGAACCTATGTCGTTATTTAACCCTTTTTATGTCAATAGATTTTCAGACCTATAGGCCTTTGATGTTTTAGATCAATTTCAGTCAAATTCGTTAGGTCTGTAATTAGTAAATTATCATTTTATGCCAGTAATTATGTCTATCTTTTTCATAGCATCTTTGGTTCATTCCCTATCTTCTACGAATCTAGAATTATCTATAATCTAGATTGAATCACGATTATACGAACGGTGGGAATACGATTTGGGCAAAATATGAAATTTACTAAAAACGTAGTTTTAAACTTGGAAATTGGCATAAATTGGGAACATGTATTATGGCATGTTCGTAGAAATGCAAATTGGATAATTTTGACATGAATTATAGGATGTGTAATTTGAATCTAGTATTGACTTGTGAATCTAGCATTTACATGAATTGTAAACTAGAATAATAAGTCTAGTTTGACACGAACTGTAATTAGAATGTTAAATCAGAATTGGATTAGCTAATTCGGCATAATAGGTGTATTGGCATAAACTTGAAATTGGCCGTAATTGGGAATAATTGTCATGTTTAGCAAAATCATGGTTAGTGACACTTAATTTGGTATAGTTTACATACCAAAAGGGCATAAATATGATATAGAGGGGAGACTGGGCCATAATGATAATCGTGACAATTTACATTAAAAGAGTAATTAGGAAATAAGTAAATTAGGAATAATTTACTTATAGAATTTGTCCTAAATGAGAAAATGTAAATTTAGACAAATAAAAGGCTGATTAACGACATCTCTTTTAATAATACACCAGAAAGTTCTAGGGTGACAGAGAGGATAGTGTCTAGGCCTGGGTTTGGAAAATACAAGTTTCCTGCTCTCCCTGGCTATCCCTAACTGATCCGACGGACGGGATGGTTACTTTCAGAACCTGATTTGAATATTAATCAAACCCTTTGAACTTAGAAAACACGAATATGCCTAACCCGAGGTTAGACTGAGTTGCGATGTAAACCTGCCCGGAACCAACCGGCACATCCAGTATTCACAACAATATCTGTCTAATGTGAGTGGTCGCAGCTTTAATTTATTTAGTTAAAGCTAGAACAAGAATGGTAGGGTTAAGTTAACTCAGACACTTAACCAGTTCAACATGATAACTAAACTGATGGGTGGGGGTTAGGTTCAGACTGACACTTAGCACAGTCAAGCTAGATTGGGAGGGTTAAGTCCATAGGAACACTTAACCAACTTAACACAGTTAAGCTAGAATGGGAGGGCTAAGTCTATAGGGACACTTAACCAAACTCATGGTGGCAAAACAAGATTTGTAGGGGTTAAGTAACTAAGAAAACACTTAGCCAAATTAACATGTTAACTAGACTAGGAGGTGGGGTTAAGTAAAGTTAGTACACTTAGCCAAATTAACATGTTAACTAGACTAGAGGTTGGGGTTAAGTAAAATTTAACACACTTAGCCAATTTGATATGTTAGCTAGGCTAGACCGTAGGGTTAAGTAAACTTGAACACTTAACCATCAGATTGTGATAAAGGAATAGGGTTAAGTCTAAAACACGAAGGGATAATACTTAACCGTTAATAACATGTTAGTTAAAACAAACAGGTAAGGTTAAGTTAAAAAGGAACACTTAACCAATACAGGATGAAGGGGTAGGGTTAAGTAATAAGAAATACTTAACCAATATAACTTGGTTTGTGGTAGGGTTAAGTCAACATGAATTACTGATGACACTTAACCAGTTTAACAGGATAGATGAGGAGGGTTAAGTTAGCTTGAATTGACTAATGACACTTAACCAATCCAAATTGACGGGAAAGAGAACTAAGTAGTAAACCTTAGTTAAAAGGAGCTAAGTAGTAAACCTTAGTTAAGAAGACAACGATTCGGGAAACTAAGTGGTAAACCTTAGTTAGCAAAACTAAGTAGTAATTCTTAGTATGGCACGGGAAGGAGCGAACGTTCGTCTGATTAAAAAGAAGGCTCCAACGAATTGGGTTACGAAGCCCGAGGCTTCGAGGGGAAGTGAGGGTACTCTTGGTATCCCTCTGTGAGGCTGCAGATGATCCTCCTGGGCTCACAAAGGTTAAGGTCTGCGTATGTAACAACCCGTAAAATGCGAGCCAGTTTGAAATTTTTATTTTGGCAATTTTAGCGAATTTTGATTATTTAAAATAAAATATTTTAAATAATATCGACGAGAAAATTTATTTTGAATAGAATTCGACGTATATATTTATATACGTCGTCGTTAGAATATAAATATTTATATATAATTATAAATAGAATTGAAAGTGGCGCGGTAGTTCGATAATTCGATTTCAAACTTCAATTGAATGTACCGGGTGCAAAACAATCCAGATTTTAGTAAAACCAAAAATAATGGAATCTAATAGTGAATATCTTTCCAACGAATCCGAAAAATCAAGATTTCATATTAGGAATCAAAAGATATGTCCAGTTGAAAATTCTGAATAGTCGCTATGGAATTCAGGCCCTTAAAAATGGACATTTTGCAAACGACCTCGGATTTCGACGAAACCAGTTTTGTTGGGTCCGTGATGTTAAATTATTGCTAGGTTTCAAATTTCATAATTTTTCGAATCAACATGTGAGCGTGGCAAAGGAAAACGCGTTTGACCAGTTTCAGTTGATTTTAATCGACTGGAAATTGGCCATTTTTCTAACGGTCTCGGAATTCGACGAAACTAGTTTTGTTAGGGCCGTATCGTCAATACGAAGCTAGAAAATATTTTTCAGGAATTTTTCTAGTTAGTATGTGACCCCGGTAAATTGAAATGTACGTTTAAAATTCAATATAAAGATTTAAATGTAAATGCAACGGAAACTGATTCAAACGATCGAATCAGCCTACGATACATATCCCATTGTGTTCGGAATAGGGGTAATTAGCTATGGACAACAGGCGGTGGGTCCCGTTTTGAGGTCGAAATAAAAAGTTGCTTTTTCGATAATTAAATTAATATAATTAAACTTTCTAAAAACCCTCTCTCCTATAACTCCCTTTTCCCTCCCTCACAACCGTTGACCTCAGATAAAATAGAAAAAAAAAACCACTAAAACCGACGACAGGAAACCGCCACCGTCCCCTCGCCGGAGGCCTTCGACCGCAGCGCCGATGATCGGCCTTCCCCCTCCGTTCATCCCCTCCCCTGGGCTGTACCTCGCCCCTTTTCCCCTCCCACGACGCAGCGCGCGAGCCTCGCGCAGCAGCCATCGATGAACCCACATCCACCGCCCCGCCTTCCACAACCACCCATCACCCACCGACTATCCGCTGGCGACCCCCCCCCCCGGCTGACGGTGATGAACCACCCATTCCTCTTCTCGTTTTCCTCTCCTCCTCTCCATTTAAAACCCCTCCATGACCAAAATCCAACGCGCCCTCGCCTGAGAAGCCACCTCCACCTCTGACCGGCGCCGACGATGAACTCCATCCCCTCCTCCGGCCAAAATAAAGCAGTAAGCCTTTTATTTTCTAGTTTAAAGCTTTGTTTTTTTTTAGGTATGAATTGCTTTGAATGTACGATCTTCAACATTGAAAGTATACGATTTTTAATAATGAAGTTAACGCTATAAAAATATAATTTTTATAATATGTGAAGATTAAAAATATAATTTTTATACTAGTGGCATATTAAAAATATGATTTTTATAAAGTAGAAGTATTAAAAATATAGTCTTTACTATATAGCGACTATAAAAATATGATTTTTGTTTAGGTAGAAAATTAAAAGTATAATTTTTACATAAAAGGAATATTAAAAATATCATCTTTATATGTGTAGAAGAATAAATGAGATTTTTAATAAAGGCGAAATCTTTGTTTTAGAAAAGGCGAAATCTTTGTTTTAGAAAAGGCGAAATCTTTAAATTTGAAAAGGCGAAATCTTTATTTTAGAAAAGGCGAAATCTTTATATGGAAAATAGCGTGATAAAAATATAATTTTTATCTATATAGCATAGTAATAAAAAGTCGATTTTTATATATTGAATAACATAGTAAAACTTTGATTTTTATATAAAGTATAACGAAGTAAAAATTCAATTTTTAAAAGGTATGAAGCAATTATAAAAATATGATTTTTAAATTGAAAGTAAATAAATAAAAATGTGATTTTTATTTTTTAAGACATCAGCAAATATAAAAATGTGTGATTTTTATATATATAGTGACTACGGGCAACGAAGATGGCGAAGATGGGATAACGAAGAAGATTTCTCTAAATAAAGTGCCGTGGAGCTAGGATAGCTATAGGTGAGAACTTCTCGCCTTTCAATTTCATTTCTATTTATATATATATACTAGGATGCAGACGGTGCTTAGTAGCACCCGACACAATCGTCCACAGACCATGGACTTGTTTGTTTGGTTGCATAGCTTAGTTATATGATTTGATTTGAATTTGGTTGTTTGGTGATTTTGATTGATGTGTGAATGGCGTGGGCCTTCACTAGACCGGGGATAAGGCTAGGCCTTGTCCCGTTTCTAGTATCGTGCCGTTATGCCGCCGAAATTTTCTAAAATGTGTTAGAAAAATAAAAATATCATTTTATTTAAAGAATGAACTTAATCGAAATTCATATGTTGGAATAAAATGTTTTATCGTTAAAAATATAATTTTTAACGTGAATGTGAATAAATAAATATTCATTTACAAACCAGACGGTTTGTTTATGTACACCTATTTGAAGGACATTGATTGGGTCGATAAATTTTACACATCACCCAACTGCACGAATAAAAATCTGTGTTTGATTGTTTGAAACCCCACACGGGTGTTGGGATGAAATTTGAAGTTCACTCATCCTGATTGATTAAATATGTCAATCGATTGATTGACAGGCTGTTATAAGCATTAGATATCTATATTTGATGCTTATACGGTGTAGTGCACTTTGGTTGATGGTTGATTATTTATCGTTGCTATTATATACATGTGTTGTATGAAAAATCCATATAATTAACTTTATATGGTAATTGATTGGGCCTCATTCCAGTTTTAAAAATAGAAATATTTGAAATAGAAATATTCGAAATGGAATATTTGAAAATATCAATATATGAAGCCGTGTTGATTAGATTGACGCCATTTTGACGTGAGCGATATTTATATCGATTTCGAAATGAATTGAATTGAAAACGATTTCGAAATGAATTGAATTGAAAACGATTTCGAAATGGATTGAATTGAAAACGATTTCGAAATGAATTGAATTGAAAACGATTTCGAAATGGATTGAATTGAAAACGATTTCGAAATGGATTGAATTGAAAACGATTTCGAAATGAATTGAATTTAAAACGATTTCGAAATGAATTGAATTGAAAACGATTTCGAAATGAATTGAATTGAAAACGATTTCGAAATGGATTGAATTGAAAACGATTTCGAAATGGATTGAATTGAAAACGATTTCGAAATGAATTGAATTTAAAACGATTTCGAAATGAATTGAATTGAAAATGATTTCGAAATGAATTGAATTGAAAACGAATTCAAATTGAATTGAAATTTGAATTGAATAGAAATGAATTTTGAAACGAATCTATAAAGAAGAATTCAATTTTGCTTTGAATTGAAATGGAAGTTGAAATAGATTTTGAAACGAATTCAAAACTATTTATATAATTCGTTTTAAATAGAAATCGACGAAATATATATTATATATATTATATATATAATATAATGGCCTGAATAGAACGCGCCGCGCCGCGGCAGTTCGCGAATTTCGACCATTGATTTCAAACGGACATTACGGGAGATCCGACCGTCGGATTCTCCTAAAACCGGAACTGTTGGGTTCGTATCGAAAAGAGCTTTCTAGCGAATGTTAGAAATTTGAAATCTAACGGTTGGATTTGGAATTATGTCCAAATCAAATTTGAAAAAGGTCGCTATAAGTGCAGTTCGATGGCCATTGGTGGAAATCGACTGTACGGGCCTTGATAAAATTATTAAAAATAGTAATAATTTGTGTAAAATCATAAGAAATGATTTGTGAAGATTTGGGATGAAAAACTTCATGTTTGAAAAGATAAAAATAGATATTTATCGAAATGAACTAGTTTTGAACTAGAATTATAATTCTATTTATTTTTAAATAAATAAACTGAATTCGAAAAGGGTTTTAAAAGTAACCAGAATTTCCAATGATTGCATTGGAGTGGATTTGAATCGAAATTGTCTTCGGAATATTTCGATGTTGGAATTCGTGATTATACAGGTGTTGTTATGGAAATTTGAAAGATATATTTATATCGTTATTTCCAATACGACATTTGTTAGTCGTGGAATTTGATATTGAATATAAGCCGGTATATTTTCTATTCAGAGCCTTGTATTGAATATCAAATGTGATTTGGGGTTTGTCGTGAATGGTGTCTTCACTAACACTGTTCTTGAACCCAGTTGAGAAAAGATTAAATCTTTTTATTTAGATTTAATGAAGTGTACCAATTAAATAATATTTAATTGGAATTGAATTGATATTGATTTTTGGGTTTATCGTGGACAGTGTTTTAAATAACACTCGTTCTTTAACCCGATAATTAATGGAATGTGATTTTGGGTTTATCGTGAACCGTGTTTTAAATGACACTGATTCTTTAACCCAGTTAAAGATTAAAACTAAGTGGAGTTTTAATGAATCTTTAAATAGATTGAAAAGATCGAGAATGGAGTATCACCAGTTTTACTCCAAGCGATAGTTAAATCTTTAATTAGATTTGAACGTGAAATGGTAATTGAATTACCGATAACACTGTGGTGTTAGATATGAAGTACTACCAGTTTTACTTCATGGGATGAATAGGTTGGGATTGGGAAATAAAATAAATAATTTCTTCGGTGTGATTCGCTAATCCCGACTAGTTTGAATTGATATTCAAAGGAGATTAAAGAATAAATTTAAAGAATTTATCTTGGATAAAATTAATGGGAACTTTTTCCCAAAGTATAGGAATATTTGAATAAAAGAATATTCTGAATTGGAATGAGGCGTATGTTGTGTTTGTGTAACACTTTTATAATATATACGCGAGTTATTCAGAAAGACCGGGTTTATCCCATTCTGAATAACTGATTCGACGTGGTGTCGAAGATGAAGACGATGGTCGAAGACCAGAAGTCTTCACGTCGTTTGGGTAATTACTGATGATCTTGATTGGGCTGTACACCCAAGAAGATGGAAACAGTTTGTGATCGTCCAGACGTACTTGGAGATCGATGGATATGCGGGGTACTAGGTGCCTCCGGTTTCGTTCAGACCCAGAACGGACTTGTAAATGGACTGTGTGTCTGACATTGGATTTTAGTCTGTGTGATTGATTTCTATTAAATATATATCTGTTTGGCGGCGGAGAATTTATTCTCTTGCTTAACGCCCTTCTCTGAGACGTACGAGCTCAGGGGTTATATATTGATGGATATCAAACGCATGGAGTGAATTGCCTGTGTGGCATGCCTAAGTGGCAATAGATCGAGGCTTCTGTTGAAAAGCAAAGTCTTGTGGTGATGATCAAAGCACAGCCTGTGTGGCACAGCTTTGTGTAACGTGAATTCGCGAGTTTCACACCCGGTATGAACCAAAAACGGGAGACGGACCTCAGGGAGGACTTGCGTTTCTTTCTAGCTAGAAGTGGCGTCAGTGGTTTTACACGCCCTGACGAGTTTGACTTATGTGGTTGTTGCTGTTGCGAGGCGCCTCGGTTATATCGGTTTCGGCCGATGCATTCTGGTCGGCTGACGGACCAGACTTACACCCCATAGGGTGGGGAAACGTAGTGTTCAGGAATTTTAATCCACATCGGTGGACCGGCCCTGACGATCCAAAGGCTTGACTGAGTACTTGCCTGAGGGGCGGGCTAGAGCGTCTCGAAATCGGTTGAGGACTATCTTTTGCCTCGGTTCATAGATGGAAACCCAATTTCCAAATACGTGATTCTGCGGTTTTATTTGTAGAGCCTAGTATGGCGACATAGTGGGATGGGGCGCTTATGCCGTCTATGATTGATACTTATGATTTGAAGTTGTTTTATACACTATGCACTTATAATAGTATCAAACGATTTGTTTTAACCGTATCAAGCATTCCTTGGCTGTTATAAGGGAAAACCCTATCCTCGGCTGCGTTGCATTGTGTGATGGGACCTGGGTCTTATAACAGCTTCATTTTTCTTTATTTAGCAGTGCGCTGTTTGTTTTATGCACTGGTATTCTTGGGAGGAAACCCGTTCCGTGTTATACGGCGTGGTCCCTTGATTTACCTAACTTTAAGAATAAAGATTTACTGTTTTAGTTCTCACACCAGTCACATGACTGACCTGGAGTTTATTGTTTTAACCTAAACTCTGGGTGCCCTTATTTTGACACGGGCAGCTAGTAGTTTTGGTTTTGCAGATTTATATTCACAGGATCCTGGTTTACAGCTGGAACGATATCCGGAAAGCTTTGTATCCGTATATCTCTTCTAGTTGTTTATTGTATTATTTTCCGCTGCTATGTATTTAAATGTAATTTAAATCTCTGATATTTCTATGTAATATTCATTTATACTCTGTATATTCTTGTAATCTGATGCATTGTTGTAATATACAATGAAATGTTCTTCTGTATGAGTTCTGTTGTGGCTTGTTCTCGAACTATCCGACACTTTCCTTAACGGGGAAGTTGCGGGTTTTCACAGTTGGTATCAGAGCTTTGGTTTACAAAGCTCAGAGAACAAGACACATTAGAACCATACGAAAGAATTCATCAGATATTGGATTAGTAATATCCAATGGAACGACTCGTTAGAGATGGGATCAGTAGTATCCTAGAACGAGTGTGAAGAGTATATTTTTGAAAATGAAAATAAATTTTGTTTTGAAAATTTAAATCAATTATTCGTATTTGATTATCTATATATTGAGTTGGACAGTCCAGTATATAAAGATTTTGCGTATACGTCTGATCCACGTGTATTTGAAATTTTAATATACTGGATAGATATAGAATTACACTATAGTCGCCCGGGGATGATGTTGATAATGACCATGGCATCATCAATAATTATGTTCGTGTTTCGAAGGTGTGATTTCTATATATTTCCTATTGACTGGTGTGGGAACCAAAATTAGATAGGGCCTATTGTTGTGATTTGGCATCAAAAAAAAACATGATTTTTTGTATATGTATCAAAAGTATGAATTTGAAACTCTAATTCACTAATTGATTGATGTTTGTGTTGTTTGTTTATTTGTTTGCTAATTTTGAACCATTTAGCCTATTTGAAACAAATATTGAATTGTATTGAAATTGGTCGCATTTGCTTGCATATGCATATATATCATTGAACAGGTCATAGCAAGGAGGCTAGAGCCGAAGAATAAAATTTGTTTGCCCGACAAATAGGTACATGTTTACTACATAATTTCCTGTTTTGTTTGGGTGATGATGATTTTGTGAGCCTATTGGCTAGCCGCTTGGCTTTTTCTTTTTCTTTTTGAGATCTGAAGGACCGGGGAAGCTATTTGAAATTCCCCGATGCTCCCGGTGTAGGGGAGGTTATGGCGAAATTTTTCGAAAATTTAGGGTGTTAGCCAAATTTTTGAAATTTTGAAAATTCTCAGAAACAAAAGAATTGGAGAATGGAAGCCAGATCGAACGTAGGGCTGATTAATCAAACCACTTTCGACTTTGTTCCTTTTCGGGGACGAAAAGTTTTAAGTGGGGGAGATTGTAACAACCCGTAAAATGCGAGCCAGTTTGAAATTTTTATTTTGGCAATTTTAGCGAATTTTGATTATTTAAAATAAAATATTTTAAATAATATCGACGAGAAAATTTATTTTGAATAGAATTCGACGTATATATTTATATACGTCGTCGTTAGAATATAAATATTTATATATAATTATAAATAGAATTGAAAGTGGCGCGGTAGTTCGATAATTCGATTTCAAACTTCAATTGAATGTACCGGGTGCAAAACAATCCGGATTTTAGTGAAACCAAAAATAATGGAATCTAATAGTGAATATCTTTCCAACGAATCCGAAAAATCAAGATTTCATATCAGGAATCAAAAGATATGTCCAGTTGAAAATTCTGAATAGTCGCTATGGAATTCAGGCCCTTAAAAATGGACATTTTGCAAACGACCTCGGATTTCGACGAAACCAGTTTTGTTGGGTCCGTGATGTTAAATTATTGCTAGGTTTCAAATTTCATAATTTTTCGAATCAACATGTGAGCGTGGCAAAGGAAAACGCGTTTGACCAGTTTCAGTTGATTTTAATCGACTGGAAATTGGTCATTTTTCTAACGGTCTCGGAATTCGACGAAACTAGTTTTGTTAGGGCCGTATCGTCAATACGAAGCTAGAAAATATTTTTCAGGAATTTTTCTAGTTAGTATGTGACCCCGGTAAATTGAAATGTACGTTTAAAATTCAATATAAAGATTTAAATGTAAATGCAACGGAAACTGATTCAAACGATCGAATCAGCCTACGATACATATCCCATTGTGTTCGGAATAGGGGTAATTAGCTATGGACAACAGGCGGTGGGTCCCGTTTTGAGGTCGAAATAAAAAGTTGCTTTTTCGATAATTAAATTAATATAATTAAACTTTCTAAAAACCCTCTCTCCTATAACTCCCTTTTCCCTCCCTCACAACCGTTGACCTCAGATAAAATAGAAAAAAAAAACCACTAAAACCGACGACAGGAAACCGCCACCGTCCCCTCGCCGGAGGCCTTCGACCGCAGCGCCGATGATCGGCCTTCCCCCTCCGTTCATCCCCTCCCCTGGGTTGTACCTCGCCCCTTTTCCCCTCCCACGACGCAGCGCGCGAGCCTCGCGCAGCAGCCATCGATGAACCCACATCCACCGCCCCGCCTTCCACAACCACCCATCACCCACCGACTATCCGCTGGCGACCCCCCCCCCCCGGCTGACGGTGATGAACCACCCATTCCTCTTCTCGTTTTCCTCTCCTCCTCTCCATTTAAAACCCCTCCATGACCAAAATCCAACGCGCCCTCGCCTGAGAAGCCACCTCCACCTCTGACCGGCGCCGACGATGAACTCCATCCCCTCCTCCGGCCAAAATAAAGTAGTAAGCCTTTTATTTTCTAGTTTAAAGCTTTGTTTTTTTTAGGTATGAATTGCTTTGAATGTACGATCTTCAACATTGAAAGTATACGATTTTTAATAATGAAGTTAACGCTATAAAAATATAATTTTTATAATATGTGAAGATTAAAAATATAATTTTTATACTAGTGGCATATTAAAAATATGATTTTTATAAAGTAGAAGTATTAAAAATATAGTCTTTACTATATAGCGACTATAAAAATATGATTTTTGTTTAGGTAGAAAATTAAAAGTATAATTTTTACATAAAAGGAATATTAAAAATATCATCTTTATATGTGTAGAAGAATAAATGAGATTTTTAATAAAGGCGAAATCTTTGTTTTAGAAAAGGCGAAATCTTTGTTTTAGAAAAGGCGAAATCTTTAAATTTGAAAAGGCGAAATCTTTATTTTAGAAAAGGCGAAATCTTTATATGGAAAATAGCGTGATAAAAATATAATTTTTATCTATATAGCATAGTAATAAAAAGTCGATTTTTATATATTGAATAACATAGTAAAACTTTGATTTTTATATAAAGTATAACGAAGTAAAAATTCAATTTTTAAAAGGTATGAAGCAATTATAAAAATATGATTTTTAAATTGAAAGTAAATAAATAAAAATGTGATTTTTATTTTTTAAGACATCAGCAAATATAAAAATGTGTGATTTTTATATATATAGTGACTACGGGCAACGAAGATGGCGAAGATGGGATAACGAAGAAGATTTCTCTAAATAAAGTGCCGTGGAGCTAGGATAGCTATAGGTGAGAACTTCTCGCCTTTCAATTTCATTTCTATTTATATATATATACTAGGATGCAGACGGTGCTTAGTAGCACCCGACACAATCGTCCACAGACCATGGACTTGTTTGTTTGGTTGCATAGCTTAGTTATATGATTTGATTTGAATTTGGTTGTTTGGTGATTTTGATTGATGTGTGAATGGCGTGGGCCTTCACTAGACCGGGGATAAGGCTAGGCCTTGTCCCGTTTCTAGTATCGTGCCGTTATGCCGCCGAAATTTTCTAAAATGTGTTAGAAAAATAAAAATATCATTTTATTTAAAGAATGAACTTAATCGAAATTCATATGTTGGAATAAAATGTTTTATCGTTAAAAATATAATTTTTAACGTGAATGTGAATAAATAAATATTCATTTACAAACCAGACGGTTTGTTTATGTACACCTATTTGAAGGACATTGATTGGGTCGATAAATTTTACACATCACCCAACTGCACGAATAAAAATCTGTGTTTGATTGTTTGAAACCCCACACGGGTGTTGGGATGAAATTTGAAGTTCACTCATCCTGATTGATTAAATATGTCAATCGATTGATTGACAGGCTGTTATAAGCATTAGATATCTATATTTGATGCTTATACGGTGTAGTGCACTTTGGTTGATGGTTGATTATTTATCGTTGCTATTATATACATGTGTTGTATGAAAAATCCATATAATTAACTTTATATGGTAATTGATTGGGCCTCATTCCAGTTTTAAAAATAGAAATATTTGAAATAGAAATATTCGAAATGGAATATTTGAAAATATCAATATATGAAGCCGTGTTGATTAGATTGACGCCATTTTGACGTGAGCGATATTTATATCGATTTCGAAATGAATTGAATTGAAAACGATTTCGAAATGGATTGAATTGAAAACGATTTCGAAATGGATTGAATTGAAAACGATTTCGAAATGGATTGAATTGAAAACGATTTCGAAATGGATTGAATTGAAAACGATTTCGAAATGGATTGAATTTAAAACGATTTCGAAATGAATTGAATTGAAAACGATTTCGAAATGAATTGAATTGAAAACGATTTCGAAATGGATTGAATTGAAAACGATTTCGAAATGGATTGAATTGAAAACGATTTCGAAATGAATTGAATTTAAAACGATTTCGAAATGAATTGAATTGAAAACGATTTCGAAATGAATTGAATTGAAAACGAATTCAAATTGAATTGAAATTTGAATTGAATAGAAATGAATTTTGAAACGAATCTATAAAGAAGAATTCAATTTTGCTTTGAATTGAAATGGAAGTTGAAATAGATTTTGAAACGAATTCAAAACTATTTATATAATTCGTTTTAAATAGAAATCGACGAAATATATATTATATATATTATATATATAATATAATGGCCTGAATAGAACGCGCCGCGCCGCGGCAGTTCGCGAATTTCGACCATTGATTTCAAACGGACATTACGGGAGATCCGACCGTCGGATTCTCCTAAAACCGGAACCGTTGGGTTCGTATCGAAAAGAGCTTTCTAGAGAATGTTAGAAATTTGAAATCTAACGGTTGGATTTGGAATTATGTCCAAATCAAATTTGAAAAAGGTCGCTATAAGTGCAGTTCGATGGCCATTGGTGGAAATCGAATGTACGGGCCTTGATAAAATTATTAAAAATAGTAATAATTTGTGTAAAATCATAAGAAATGATTTGTGAAGATTTGGGATGAAAAACTTCATGTTTGAAAAGATAAAAATAGATTTTTATCGAAATGAACTAGTTTTGAACTAGAATTATAATTCTATTTATTTTTAAATAAATAAACTGAATTCGAAAAGGGTTTTAAAAGTAACCAGAATTTCCAATGATTGCATTGGAGTGGATTTGAATCGAAATTGTCTTCGGAATATTTCGATGTTGGAATTCGTGATTATACAGGTGTTGTTATGGAAATTTGAAAGATATATTTATATCGTTATTTCCAATACGACATTTGTTAGTCGTGGAATTTGATATTGAATATAAGCCGGTATATTTTCTATTCAGAGCCTTGTATTGAATATCAAATGTGATTTGGGGTTTGTCGTGAATGGTGTCTTCACTAACACTGTTCTTGAACCCAGTTGAGAAAAGATTAAATTTTTTTATTTAGATTTAATGAAGTGTACCAATTAAATAATATTTAATTGGAATTGAATTGATATTGATTTTTGGGTTTATCGTGGACAGTGTTTTAAATAACACTCGTTCTTTAACCCGATAATTAATGGAATGTGATTTTGGGTTTATCGTGAACCGTGTTTTAAATGACACTGATTCTTTAACCCAGTTAAAGATTAAAACTAAGTGGAGTTTTAATGAATCTTTAAATAGATTGAAAAGATCGAGAATGGAGTATCACCAGTTTTACTCCAAGCGATAGTTAAATCTTTAATTAGATTTGAACGTGAAATGGTAATTGAATTACCGATAACACTGTGGTGTTAGATATGAAGTACTACCAGTTTTACTTCATGGGATGAATAGGTTGGGATTGGGAAATAAAATAAATAATTTCTTCGGTGTGATTCGCTAATCCCGACTAGTTTGAATTGATATTCAAAGGAGATTAAAGAATAAATTTAAAGAATTTATCTTGGATAAAATTAATGGGAACTTTTTCCCAAAGTATAGGAATATTTGAATAAAAGAATATTCTGAATTGGAATGAGGCGTATGTTGTGTTTGTGTAACACTTTTATAATATATACGCGAGTTATTCAGAAAGACCGGGTTTATCCCATTCTGAATAACTGATTCGACGTGGTGTCGAAGATGAAGACGATGGTCGAAGACCAGAAGTCTTCACGTCGTTTGGGTAATTACTGATGATCTTGATTGGGCTGTACACCCAAGAAGATGGAAACAGTTGGTGATCGTCCAGACGTACTTGGAGATCGATGGATATGCGGGGTACTAGGTGCCTCCGGTTTCGTTCAGACCCAGAACGGACTTGTAAATGGACTGTGTGTCTGACATTGGATTTTAGTCTGTGTGATTGATTTCTATTAAATATATATCTGTTTGGCGGCGGAGAATTTATTCTCTTGCTTAACGCCCTTCTCTGAGACGTACGAGCTCAGGGGTTATATATTGATGGATATCAAACGCATGGAGTGAATTGCCTGTGTGGCATGCCTAAGTGGCAATAGATCGAGGCTTCTGTTGAAAAGCAAAGTCTTGTGGTGATGATCAAAGCACAGCCTGTGTGGCACAGCTTTGTGTAACGTGAATTCGCGAGTTTCACACCCGGTATGAACCAAAAACGGGAGACGGACCTCAGGGAGGACTTGCGTTTCTTTCTAGCTAGAAGTGGCGTCAGTGGTTTTACACGCCCTGACGAGTTTGACTTATGTGGTTGTTGCTGTTGCGAGGCGCCTCGGTTATATCGGTTTCGGCCGATGCATTCTGGTCGGCTGACGGACCAGACTTACACCCCATAGGGTGGGGAAACGTAGTGTTCAGGAATTTTAATCCACATCGGTGGACCGGCCCTGACGATCCAAAGGCTTGACTGAGTACTTGCCTGAGGGGCGGGCTAGAGCGTCTCGAAATCGGTTGAGGACTATCTTTTGCCTCGGTTCATAGATGGAAACCCAATTTCCAAATACGTGATTCTGCGGTTTTATTTGTAGAGCCTAGTATGGCGACATAGTGGGATGGGGCGCTTATGCCGTCTATGATTGATACTTATGATTTGAAGTTGTTTTATACACTATGCACTTATAATAGTATCAAACGATTTGTTTTAACCGTATCAAGCATTCCTTGGCTGTTATAAGGGAAAACCCTATCCTCGGCTGCGTTGCATTGTGTGATGGGACCTGGGTCTTATAACAGCTTCATTTTTCTTTATTTAGCATTGCGCTGTTTGTTTTATGCACTGGTATTCTTGGGAGGAAACCCGTTCCGTGTTATACGGCGTGGTCCCTTGATTTACCTAACTTTAAGAATAAAGATTTACTGTTTTAGTTCTCACACCAGTCACATGACTGACCTGGAGTTTATTGTTTTAACCTAAACTCTGGGTGCCCTTATTTTGACACGGGCAGCTAGTAGTTTTGGTTTTGCAGATTTATATTCACATGATCCTGGTTTACAGCTGGAACGATATCCGGAAAGCTTTGTATCCGTATATCTCTTCTAGTTGTTTATTGTATTATTTTCCGCTGCTATGTATTTAAATGTAATTTAAATCTCTGATATTTCTATGTAATATTCATTTATACTCTGTATATTCTTGTAATCTGATGCATTGTTGTAATATACAATGAAATGTTCTTCTGTATGAGTTCTGTTGTGGCTTGTTCTCGAACTATCCGACACTTTCCTTAACGGGGAAGTTGCGGGTTTTCACAGCGTAGAAGAACCAGGGGTATGCCTTGGTTGCAATACATGGCAACCTAAAGACTAGGATGGACCGGCGTGATTCGGCGAGAAAACGGTAGCCCTGTGATAGCAACTCGTCGTCTGCCATCCATCTTGAGTCAATCGAGATACGTGAAGCGGAAAGGCGGAGAACTCCAAAAGACCATATACTTGCTATCTAGTTATGGGTGAGGATGGCCATAGGATAGAGGGGCACCGGGGGCCTGCGTATAGTTCTCATTTTTCAAGGTGTGCCTTTCATTAGTTGAGGAAGGGGTCAAGTGGGACCATAGCCACTGGAACAAAAACAAACCTTAGCATCTGCATCGACAGATATCTGAAAGCTCCCGACCGAGTTCTGTATTTCTTGATTTTCCCTGTCACAGGACTCGGACCGCACATTACAGGACAAGTGCATCTAGACAAGCGATAACGATTCGCGATACATGCGTGGGGAAGTATAGGAACATATACCACTCTAGGTAGTGTGTCCTAGACTTGGGGGCATCGTTCGACATGTAGCATAATCCCTAGTTGGACTAGGTGGCATAAACCCGGAACTCGAGAAGCGTTCAGCAGATAGCGTAAACTCTAGTTGAATCTAGAAAGCACTTGATAGAAAACCCTAGATTAGATCTAGGTAATAAATAATAAATGTATGCCCGAAGGCAACGGAAAATACAGGGATTGGGATCACGTTATCGTTACTAGTTGGAACACTAGTTAGGTGGTGCATAGATATAGAAATCAGTATAACAAGAAAATAGCGAAGCGGAGAAAGTATTAGAACGTATCCAGTTTATCTTAGCTTAGCATATCTTGTGATTATCTTGCGTCTAATCTTGCTGACCCTATCATCATGGTGTTATCTTGTATTCAGTTAATTCATGTCGTTTTGTTTTCCATGTTCATATGCTAGAAGTTACTGAACTTACTTAGGCTTTATGTCTGACTCTGTTTTTCTTTCGTCTTCTTTTCTTCCGTCCCCCCCCCCCCGGTAGTAAAGGAGGGAATAGTATAGCTCAGGTTAAGTTGGACTGTCATTCTTTCCCAGCTTGAAGATTTGTCGAAGTTTGCTTGGATTCTCTTTTCAGATGCTATGGCTGGCTCTTGCTAAAATTTGGGGAATATAAATGTTGTTTTATGCTTCTTTATTTTGTAAGACAGATGATACTCTGATATTGTAAAGAAATCATTGTACAAACTATTTTATCAATAAAGCAAAGTTTCATTTTCCGCTGTTTAATTTCTGTCTATCTTGTAATTTATCTGCATCTTTTACCCTAAATGCTCCACAGAACTTAGTGCATTCCCTTTGTGAGTGACACTAAAGGACGTGGTGTGTTACAGCGAGTCATTTCCACTTTTATTCACTAATTACGGCTAATTAGGGGTGATTAGTGATAATTAGCGAAATTATACATCATAAAAATCTAGAAAAATATGTAGAAATTCTTAAATATTATTTTATGCCATTGGTGAAAATTTGAGTTAATTTGGATTAAGTTTGCTAATCCTATAGTTAAACCATTAGTTAAGGGGAAAATCATGCTTTTTGGGTATGTTTGATCTAAAATATTTCATGTGAATGATGTTTTAATGTTTTTGATTGATTCTATATGTTGTTACCGCTGTTTGGAATGTTTTGTGATGTCATAGAAAGGTTAGAATGGTTGAAAACGCCGTCGTTTGGCGAAAATAGCTTGTTGGAAAAAGTTACAGATTTTCAGGTCCGATTAGGAGGAACACCCGATCCGAACTGGTTAGGAGGGAGACCCGAACTGATCCAGTTATGAGGAAGACACCCGAATCGATCCGGATAGGAGAAAGGCACCTGAACCGATTCGGGTAGGAGAAGGAGAGCCGAACCGATCCGGATAGGAGGTAGACACCCAAACTGAACCAGATAGGAGAAGGAGACCCGAACCGAATCGGATAGGTGGAGGAGACCTGAACCAAACCAGATAGGAGGGAGAGACCCGAACCGGATAGGTGGAAGACGCAAACCGAGCCGGATAGGAGGAGGAGACCCGAACCGAACCGGATAGGAGGAGGAGACCCGAACCGAACCGCATAGGAGGAAGACCCGAACCGAACTGGATAGGAAGAGGAGACCCGAACCGAACCGAACCGAATAGGAGGAGGAGACCCGAACCGAAACCCAAGGAGACCAAAACCCGAGATGCAAAGGAAGTCCAAATGGGAAGTTGTTACTTAGGATCCAGATGGGAACCAAGGAGTAATCTTCTGGAGTTGGGATTTACTACGGGACGTGTGCAAAGGGGTTATCGGTATCTATAACTTTGGTTCACCATTGAAGAGAGGGGGCATGTAGACGAACCAGAGCCATGGAAGTGTGGACTGGTTTTCCCTTAACCTAGATCTGAGGATGTGTGGACTGGGTAGGGTTATTGACTATAAACCAGGGAAGTATGGTCATAGCAATAGTTGTACGGAGTTGCCGTCATGGCCCCAATAGATTTGGTGATCAAAGCGGTGGATATCATATGCTTTACGCACTGAGTGAGAGATGTGAGGATGATTTCTATGTTTGATGTTTGCTATCACGATGACACGTACACTCCCATTTTCACACCATATGCTAGTGTTACCTTAAAGTACTGTACATCTTGTTGTGCTAACTCTTTGGTTGCTGGTCCAGGTTCAGGTATGATCATTTATACCTGTTATTGTTTTATTTTGCTGCTATCGCTCATACCAGACATTTGTCTGACCTAGAGTTTTATGTCTCTTCTTATTACTCTGGTTGCTCCTAAACGAGCAGACTAGAGACAGGCTAGGTGATTATGCGCGAGTAGCGGTCCGAAGACGAGTAGGAGACTTCCACGTACTATGTACACATATTCTCCCTGTGTTGTTGTTGGTCACTGCTTTGGGCATTAGTAGTGTACCTTTTCTATTTTGCTTTAGAGACAGTATCTTGAAGTTGTAATAATGACGGTTTGGATCATAAGCTGTATTTTGGATTCTGTTGCATGATGGTTTAGTTTTCGGCTTATGCACTGTCTCGCCTGTTTTATGTCAAATTATGTTATTATTATATTTTATTCCATGCGCTGTGAGATATACTACAGGTTCTTTGGTGATTCATAGTTTCATAACCCTTTTCTTTTGAAGACCGTCCCGTGCTAGTCGGGCATTAGCACAGCGCATTTCAAGGAAATGTCAACTGTTTTGGGGCGGGTCGTCACAGATGGATCGCCCAGGAGAATTGATAGCGTTCCAGAAATGATATAAAAGGGTGTTTAAAGTGAAAACAACCCGTAGGGGTAGATGGACCGCCCATGAGCAATGATTGCGTTCCAGAAACACTATGAAAGGCTGTTTTGGTGTTTTACTTAGTTTTCCCACCATATTGATGCATAATTGAACCAGGAGAATAATAGCATTCAGAAGCAATGTAAAAGGCAGTTTTGACATTGTGGCCAATTTTTCATAGCGAAAAAGCTGGAAATGCTATGAAATGCAGTTTCGACCAAACGAAGCTTGTTTTTGAGTCAACGATGGTTCTAGCTTCGACGCAAATTCAAGGTGGAATGTATAAAGCATAGTGAAGTGTTCATTGATCATTGTAATGCAACAAATGTGAAGACGACTCAAAGGTGCTGAGTTGTAGATAATGGTTGCTCGAGAAGGTTGGTTGAGCTAAGAACAGCTATCAAGAAGGACAACTAGAGATATTAAAGGCCAAGAGATAAGCATTACTGTAGGTTCTAACAGGCTCAAATAAGGGTATAATAGAAATGTCTAGAAGACCGAAAGGTTTCTGGTCGAGTACCCTAGGTATCGTTGAAAGGCCTAGAGATACGTATCATTGAAAGGCATATGGAATTTTTGCTAGAACCGGGTTACCATTAGCCCTTGACATATGGCAAGGTTGGCCGTCATACGATTAACAATGGTTTCGAAGCAGGATTTAGCGGTGATAGCCAGAGTCATGGATAATTGTTTGCTTTGCTTATACCTTCCTACGTAAATTGTTCGAAGTTGAAGAAGATATCTCTTGGGTGCTTGTCTGATGTTAGTTTTGGCCTTTAGGGATCATGCTTAAGGGATGTTGATCTCGATTAGGGCGGTTTATGTAGGACTTAAACTAGTTGTTGTGACTGTTGTTGCTTGTATGCTTTTTCTTGTTGTAAAGGTTATCACTGTCGGATGTGGGGAAGACAAGTTTGGGGTTTCTTCTCTGGTGATGTTGGTAGATTTGGCTGCTTTATCTACCTATTCTCTTATACTTCATTGACGATGTTAGATAGCTATTTTATCGCTTACTAAGACTGTTGTCTAACTCAAGGTTTTATGTTTCCTCTTATTTTCTTTGGTTGTTCATTTATGGTGTTGTGGATGGGCGGACTGAGTAGCAGGTTGTAGATGGTAGATCTTAGTGGACGGAGCTGTTGATTGAAGACGAGTTGGAGGCTTGAGTATTTTGTTTACTACTATACATATTGGGTGTTTCCGTTGTTGTTCTATTTGATGCAATCTCTATGGGTTATGTAGTGTGGCTTTATGTACAGACTTCTAAAGTGTATTCAAAAGTTATATGGATATTTTCAGGATGATATGAAAGTTTGGATTTCTGCTATGTGATGCTTCACTATTTCTACTTGTTATATATGTTCTATTATATTTTATCCTTGCGTTATGAGTTCTACGACAGGTTTTGCGTATGTTTACCTACCTTGACGATTGTCCATGGCTGCCTGGCACACCTTTCAGTGTATTATTCCTTTTGCTAAGCGCGGGGGCCATGGACGGTCGTCACATTAGCGATGCGCTCAAGTCTCGAGAAGGTCGTCATAAAACATAAAGCGATTTAGTCGAAGTCGCGACGTGTGCGAAAAAGGTTGAAAATAGTGTCGATTTGTAAAAATCATTGTTAATAAACACAGAAAAACCGGCATGGTTACGTTATCGACTTGGTCCGATTAGCTCAAAATGCTTGAGTGTGTCGGTCCGATCACTTGACAAAACTCGTCGTGGAAAAACATACGGATTTCGGTAAATTCTGGTTACGCGCACTCAGAAATAACTAATCGGTAAGGCATGATCACGAAAAATAGCCTGCGGGGCTCACGGGATCAAAATCTGGCACCTGGCAAACTTTTGGTCTGGCACGTTCAAAATCAGGTGATCGACACGCGAAAAACATGGAAAACCACGTGCTCTTGCTTGGTTGATCACTTGTTGAAAATTGGATGATCAACGTATTTGGCACATTGAAAATGCCTGATCAACATGTGAAAATCAGTAATTTTTGTATGTGTGCATCGGGCTGATCATCTTTGGATTTCTGGCTTAGCAACTTGGTAAATTCGCATCCCCCATATTTCAACTCCTGATCGATATGCGAAATTACCATGCGGATCCCCATATTTTGGCCACATTGGGATACGAAAAATTGGCATTTTGCTCGGCTCTGAAAGTCAAAATCTTGCAACTCGAAAAAGCAAGATCGGCATGGCTCTGGGATGCGAAATACCGTGCTCGTAACGTAGATTTTGGAAGTCGAAATTGGCATGGCAAAGGTAGAGTCGAATTTGGCACCAAGAAATTTGATGATCAACACAAATGGGATTCGAAAATGAACGACACCGCATCACAGATTAAGAGATGCAAATTTGGTATTGTGGCTGGGATTCAAAATTCAGGATTTGGCAAGGATTTATGGCACGAAGATTTTACCATGAGGATCACCAATTTTTTCCCGATCCGCACGTTTTTTCGAGCAATTTTTTGGGATTTGATTTTCTTGGACATCGGAGTGCGAATTTTCAACTTTGGCTTGGTTTTTTGGCTTCGTTTCTAGGATGCGAATTTCACATCCCTCCAGGATACAGGATTGGAGCGATACTACACTTGCTTGGCATTCTGAGGGTTGACATTTTTGGGCTTCTACTACACTTTGGCATACAGGGTTGGAGCTCTCAAGCACTATTAATGGATGCCATCATCATCTTCATGACTATTGGATATTGTTAGGACTTCCAAACGTTACGTAAATGTATTTCTTTAACTTTTAGACATTCAACTGGACTTTTGGCATGCTTTTGGACATATCTTCACACTTTTGAACATTGAAGCTATTTCTTGGACATTAATGCACACTTTGACTCAATGAATAAGAAGAAAGGCACTTTGGTCAGAGTTGCGAATTAACAAGCTATTTGTTATTCAACTGTTGAATTTTGCATACACAAATTGTCCGAAGTATTACAAACTTTGTAATCGACAATATTATGTTGAATGATTACTATGAAGTGGACATAGGCGTTAGTGCTGAACCACTACAAAAAGTTATGTTCTCCCTTTACATTTCACTACTCTTTCGTTGTGGATTATTGTTTTGCTACAAAACACACACTCAGACATTGGCATGCACGAATAGCCATTTCCCCACATCAACAATACATAAGTCTCTCTTTATTATTTAACTAGAGTTTTATTTTCAAGCAAAAGATAATTGATTGGTTTGAAATATACTAACCACTACACAACAAAACAGAGTATAGCTGTTGATTTCCTAATGCACTTGTCACTTGCAAATATATGTGTGTATGTATGTGTATATATATATATATATTTAATGTACTATTTTAGGTACCTTGAATTATCAGAGAAATATGTTAACTCAAATTGTGACACTTTGGTCATACTATAAAACCATTACAAAAGAAGTTTGAAATCTTCCCCAATTATAAAACTGACTTATATTAACCTTTTTTGCTAATTTAAAGTATTTGATTCAATCCAAATTTGTTGAATATAAAGTTAGTAGGATTTAGCTCAGTAAAACTTGTGTTTTATTAATGGATTTTAGCTCTTGCAATTGGAATGCTCATGGAATTAGAGGGTTTAACCCACGGTCTTGTTCATATAAAAATGAGTATGCACATATTACCATCTTGTGCATGTGCACACCCCTTTATGTTTTCAGGCACTTAGACTAGCACCCCATTTCAGAATAAACATACCAATGCAAGAGGCAATTTAAAAACATCCAATTTCTTTTATGAAAATGGAACCAACACTCAGGTGCATCTCCATACAAAAACATGCATTCAATAAAAAATTTATACTTCAAAAATCAGTTCTCCTTTAAACCCAATATTTTAAAAAAAACAAGTCAGTGTTTTTGCTTTTTCCATAGGATTTTAAGTACTGAAAATATAGCTTGTATCTTATGTTTCTAGTATATATTCTATTCATAGAATGTACTGTCACATGAGTACTATTTGCGTAGTAATGGAAGCATGTAGATGGCCATGCTTTATCATGTGCCAGTAATTCAATTCAATATATATATATACACATACATATATATGGGGCCAGCTATTTGGACACAAAATTAGACACAAATTGAGAGACACTAATTCTCAACTGTTAAAATTTTTTTGTTCTTATATTGAGAGGTGGAATTCAGGGGGCAATCCAATGGCTGAGATCGATTGTGTCACCAATTGTGTCCAAATAGACTTTCCTATATATATATATATACATACACATACATAGAAACATGGTACATTATCCCCTATTTCAGGGAATTTTAGCATGTAAGCTTACCATCATTTTATAAGGTATATACATAAATTTCTAAATACATTTTTCTAACATTCAAACCCATATGCTTTTAATTCATTTCATAGTTGATAATCAAAAGCATACAAAATTATAGTTCTTACATTTTAATGCTGATAACGCAACAATTAAACAAAGTTTCAACACTTAAACCAAACAAATAAATACATCAAACATAGATATCTAAAAATACTTAAGCGAATTTGAGCAACTTAAATGTCTAAGAATTTTAATTCCTTTTCCCAAGTAGTTCCTTCAATTGTCATTCATTTTAATTCCTCATTTCTTGCATTAACATCTGAAATGGCCTCCCCATTAATGCCATTAAGCAAATTGGGTCTGACTATATGTCTGGTGTGAGTATACATCATTTCATACTATAATTCATAGACTATACTTAGCATAGGTTTATTCTTCTGTGTACTTAAGCAATTCATACAGGTTATACAAGTGAATAAGGTGAAGCTTATGAAAGTGTTATTCTCCGGGTTAAGCATCCATGCATGACAAATCATATTCATATATTTCTGCAAACATAGCATAATAAATAGCAAGCAATCTATCATTGCATCATGTCCCCATACTATCCCTTTAATTATTTATTCCATGACTCAACCTCACCCGGGCTAACCTCATTACCTAAATCATAAGTCAACTTATCTGTTTTGGGTCTTAATACTTCACATTGAACACATATGTGCACACTGCTTGGGGTATCAACCCTGTTAACCTAGCACGCAATGGTTTATGGGGCATGAACATGCCATGTGCATACTTGACCTCCTACTTATTGTTAAGTAATTCAATGTAACTCATGGTAACAAGCACCATCCGGTGACCCTTCTCTTAGTTAAGCATTAGGCTTTACAAGACTCATTCATTATAACACATACCCAAAACGTCAAAGTTACGTACACTTACCCGTATCACATTGGGTCATTCCCTTCTTATAAATTCAGACATTCATGTTTTCACATTATACATGTATACCCTAGTTAAACTCAAACATATATATTGAGTGCAAGTAATAAGCAATCGTCAATTTAAATCCAAAAGAGATAAACATTTATTTACACCTATCTCACAGTAATAACATGGCCCTTCATTTCATTTATATCCAGTTTATGCTTGCCAGAAAATCCTTTCATGTACATTTATAAATTTGTTTACTTAGCTATTATTGTGAACATATGATTAGAGGTGTTTAAGGTACCTCTTAGACCCTAATTTTCCTTACTCAAACTCTTCATACAGTTCTATGAATATAGTTTGGCTCATAAAATTGTATAGTGAAAGTGGATCAATACATGATCATTACACTACCATCTCTCTCATAAGGAAATAAACATAAGCATGTAACCTTCTTGTTCATGTTGCTTATTTCCCTTCATTCAAATCCTTCCCTACAGTAATATTTTTGCTTAATCTACAATTATATATTTTCAGATCTAGCTAAGAACTTATTCACACAATCATAAACACCCATAAAATGCAATAATATAAACATAGTAAATCAGTTTTTTATCTTGCATTCACACATACCCTGTTATTATGTAACAAATATATATATATATATATATATATATTCAAAGAAGCACCCTTATCTAGGACTTAATGCTTAGTATAAAATGATGTATGCTCACAGATAGTCTTCTCTTTTTTTTAATCCTTATTTTTTTATCCTAGTTCGACCTCTTACTCTCCTAGATGTTGCTGCTATCTCCTATTTTTTATTTAATTTTTCGCAAGGAGAAACACTAGCATGATAAGGCCTATTTTTAAATAATTCACATAGTTACTCCACTAGGGTTTTGATTGTTAAATAATGTTGGTTTTATCCTAAGCAAAAATTAGATTTAAGGTACCAATATATCACCCACCCATCTAACTATTTTTCTTTAAATTGTTAGAGAGAGATATTTTCCTACAAATCTCTACCGGCTATTTTTTTAAAGCACCTTTATATATTACCATTTATCCTACTCTAGTCATGCTATTTTCATAACTCTTATTGTTCACGTCCCAGAGAGATTTACATATACCTTTTAAATTGGTTATGGCCTAAAACATGCAACCCAACTTTAGTCTATTATATTTCTAAGCATTTTATGAAGCTCTAAACGCTCTTGCATTTTTTAATTCTTTTACAAACATATATATATATATATATATATATATATCCAAAGGTTCTTATAAGCACACATATTATTTTTATTGCACAAACACATTCATTTACTATGTTAAATCTGAACACTCGTTTTTTCAACATTAATTTACACATAGGTTTTTATTTTCAAAAATACCTCATTTAAAAACATGCCTAATGTGTACCTATGTATCACGCATGCTCTTAGCATCATTGATTATTTATCATATATTTTAAGATAATTAATCCTATAATCAGTATAATCAATCATCATGTAATCCAGAGTCATCAAAACTACTCCTTTAAAGGGATCAACTTCCTTGTTAGCTCATCATAAAACACCACTCATGCGTTGTGCATATAAATAAATTTAATACCACATTAACTAAAATCTGCAGCATCGCGTACACATTTTCGATCGGGTATAGGCTCTGATACAAAGTATAGGACGACTATAAAACTCAAGCCCAGCCACCCCCAAAAAGCAACTACACGCACTTGCCACTGTGCTAAAAGATTTTTGGGTTAACTTTTTAAAAGAGACTTTACATGAAATTAGAATTTCCTCAAGAGCTAGTCTACAAGCCCAATCTATGTAGATCTTTTTTTCAGCTGCCCAAACTACCTCACTGCCAATTCGCTAAGTACAATGGGAAGCACTATAACACCCCGTAATTTTGTAACACTAAAAGAGGATAAATTAAATTATAATTAATTTAATATTTAGAATTAAGGAAAATAGACAACACCATTGCGTCCGTCTTGAAATTCTGGTCAAGATAGACATTTGGTTTGCATAAAATGGACACTGTATGAAGAAGTTATGAGAGTTTTAAGTTTGTATACGCGTACAAAGAATATATATATACATAAGTCAGAGATGAGTTAGAATTTTATCCAGAACAGTTCAAATTCGAAAAATGAAAAGTGACGGCAGATTTCCCGCTCTAGGAGGTCGACCCCCTAGAGAGGAGTCGACACCGGGGTTGACACCCCTTAAGGGGTGTCGACCTATGGGCCGACCCACCCACAGGGGTGTCGACGCCCCTAGGGCTGAGGTGGCAGTTGATTTCAGAGGGTTTTGCAACTATATATACGTAACCATTTCTCATATTTTCTTCATTGAGAATTCATGGCGGCCAAACTCTGCCGATGTCTGAACTAAACCCGTTATCTTCTACAACTATCAGTTTTGCAAATCAAATCTAGAGATTCAAGATCCATTCTTTCTCTAACGCTGTGAGTTTCTAGTTACTTTTAGATTTGAATATTTAAAAGCAAATATGACACGACTATGACTTGGATTTGTTCATATGCCTAAGTTAAATCGGGTCCATTGTAAATCATGAACATATGACATTCTAAATTGGTTAGGATTTGGATCTGAATCTCTATTTTGGATCTGTTGTAACCCTTGTGGCATTCTATGATTTGTGCTAAATCTATTTTAACTATTGATCTAAATCTCTATGTTGGATCTATTGTAACCTTTGTGGCATTCGATGATTTGTGCTAGATCTATTCTAATTATTGATCTAAAATCTCTGTCTTGTTTGATCCATGATAACTTATATGACATGCTATGATATGAACCTTGAACCTTATTTGTGTAGATCCACTTTTAACCCGTTGGATCTAAATTATGTGAACATTTAAATTGTTAATCAGATTTAGTTTATCACCTTGTTCTTATCATACGAGATCTAAAATAGTTGGACATCTAATTTGTTAATTTATATCTTATTATGCTTATTGTGACATCATAGTTATGTTAGAATCAATTGACTGCCACAAGTTCGTCAGTTTTACGCTTATATATCCACCTTGTCACCATGCTAGTTTATGTTTATGCCAAGTTATGTTAAGTAATCACTTTTGTCATATTCCTATTATTTTTCTCTTTTATCGATTATGACTAGGCTATTATCTAGCCTAGGCATGCTGCCAATTTTATGAGTGCATTTGTTAGGGAACGGGGGAGAAAGGGTTAATATGGACATAATTTGAATATAAACATGATTTGGGCATATAATTCAAAAAGGGGAAAAGTGGGGACAAAATCACCTATTAAGACAAAGGTAAGAATTGAATAAAAATGAATTTTGTAGTAATTACAATTAGTAATTGTAATTGCACTTATGACACAAGGTTAGGTTGCACTAGTGGTGGAAGTCTGCCCGGACCCGCCCGGCATATCCAACGGCCACTAATGTTGAAACTAATGTAAGAGGTCTAAGTGCGCAAATACGAATTGGCTAAGACAACACCTTAGGCCCAACTATGGAATAAGACTGCCTGGACCCGACCGGCATATCCAACATCCACATGTTGTAGGCCTAATGTAGGAGGTCTAGGCCATTATAAACCATAAATGGACATGATAATCAATTGGACTAGTTAAACCAAATCGAATCCATAGGGATTGTATGATTATGAACTAAGGTTAGGGTTAAGTAAATTTTGTTGGATAGTGGATGGGTTAAGCAATTCTGGAGGGGGTAGGTAATATTTACATATAGGCCACAAACTTAACCTGATAAGGTTATGTAATTAAAGACACCTAGTGGTATACATAACCGGAGGAAATAAAGTTATGTAATTAAAGACACCTTTTAGGTAAGCATAACTGGTATAGGGCTATGTAATTAAAGACACCTAGTGGTATACATAGTTAGTGAAAACCTAGTGGGGGATACAAGACAAAGGGGAGAGCTTGTATCGTATTGTATGGGCCTATTTTAGTCAGTAACCCAAAGTAGGTATCAAGTAAAGTACTTCGTACTAGGCAGAGAGGGGACACGCGTACTGACTGATTGTAAGAGATCCAAACGTGGAGGACAGGGTGGGTGGCACAAACCGACCGGGCTATGTGCATGCATGAGCTGGGCAGAGGGGGATAAGACGACCGTGACACCAGTAGATATCGGGCTGTGTTTATCAATGAGGGGTTGCCACTTTAGGACGTGATACATCCTACTGTGAGGCCAACACGGAGTATCTACGGAGTAGGGAGCCGATCGATTAGGGTAGTGGTTAGGGTACATTTGGACATATGCCCTAAGTCTACCACCTTATAGTGGAAAGGATCGTCTCATTTTGGTTATACTAGTAATAATGTAGAGTAACCATTAGAAGCATAAACACCTTATCCTGTCTACTTTGTCACACCTGCCATTTGTGTAGTGATCTCTCTTATCCACTTTATATGCCTGTCATGCTACTTTTATTTATTCACTTGATAAAAGTCACTACACTCGCCAGACTTTATGTCTGACCCTCTTGTTTCTCCTTCTTTCTTCCGTTCCCCCCTCGCCCACCCCCCAAGGTTCTCAAGGAGGAAACACTCAGGCTTAGTCAGAATTTAGATATCATCCTGCTAGAGCTTCTTTCGATGTATAGCTCAAGTTTTATCTCCACTATGGCTTTGTCTCTTTTATTTGGGGAATTATGTTTTCTTTTAAGTATTTATGTACTCTGATATTAAAAGACAGAAGTTATGTTGCTGTAAAGGTTTTTGAGACTCATGGCATTTTGAACCACGTTGTATGATCTGTGTTTGAAATAAAATTTAAATTTCCGTTGCTATCTTATTTATGTATGTCTTGTAAAATTCTGTGTCTGTTTACCTATAACGCTTCACAAAACTTAATGCATTCCCTTTGTGAGTGACATTAACGGACGTGGGGTGTCACACTTGGTATCACAGCTAAAGGTTACCAGATTGGATAAAGATTTTTAAAATTATTTTCAAAAAGATTTTAAAAGAAAGCATTTTCAAAAAGAAAAGTCTGTTTTGAAAAACATTCCCCAAAAAGCCATATGTAATATCCTTCGGTCCTTTGTCTAAATCTCTTCCTTTTCCTTTTCTCAGCATGTGTGGGGAACAAAACATTCCTAATATCCCAGAGGGCGTTACAATACCCGAATGGTTCCGTATGTATTTGGAGGCCACGACGTCTGCCGAAGGCCAAGGAAATATTCGTCCCCCAGCTGCACATTTCATTCCTCCACCTCCCCCCCCCCCAAGAGTAGATAACTTTGCCAAGATCTGCAAAGACTTCCGTGCTATGGGAGTGAAGCTATTCCATTGGAATGTGACATTCGCGGAAGCACGGAACTGGCTCAAGGAGACCAAGGACTTGTTCGTAATCTTTGACGTAGAGGATAGAAGGAAGGTTCAGTTAGCCACCTGGCTATTGAAAGACGAAGCCTCATTTTGGTGGGAAGTCACCCAAACTGGACATCCGGTGGAAACTTGGGAAGATTTTAGACAGAGATTCAAATTGAAATTTCTCTCCCAAGCTGAGAGAAGCATGCAGATGGACAGATTCTTAGCACTCAAACAAGGAAACTTGAAGGTGAAAGAGTATGTGAATAAATTAAACCAGTTAGCAAGGTTCGGGTTAAAGTTGGTGGATACGCCGCACGAAAGGGCTTTGCGGTTTGCTAAAGGGCTGAATGAACCTATGCATGGGTTAGCCATGTCCCATATTCCAATGGTATTCACCTTTGAAAAGCTTGTCGATATGGCCTTAATGCATGAGGAAGACAAGGGAGAAAAGAAGGCTGAGGAGACATCGCAAAATAGGAAGGTGTGGCTCAAGAAGTGGCAGCAGCAAAAGCAACAACTACAGCAGAAGAAAGGAGGGAAGAATGATAAAGGCAAGGATAAGAGAAAATGTCAAAATTGTGGGAAGGAAGGTCACTTGATTAAAGACTATAAGTGAAGGAAGAACTCTTGCTACCACTGTGGAGAGGTCGGCACTTTGCTAGAGAGTGCCCAAAGAAACAGGGATCACAGGGACAGGGTCAAAGGATAGGAACTTCTGGAAAGCAGGTGCATGCTCTCGCGATCAGTGCTCCTGATAGAGGTAGAAAAATTTCTGTGTAAGGTTCAATTTCTCTTTCAAACCATCCTATTAGAACACTTTTTGATTCTAGCGCTTCACATTCATTTATATCAAGTTCTGTGGTTAAATCTCTACACTTAATTACTAGTATGGTAGTGGATCCCGTAGTTGTTTCAAACCCTATTGGTGGTTCGGCTCATTTATCTATGATTTGTTGGGGTTTGAAAATATTTGTGTTAGGCATCGAGTTTGAATGCGACGTGTATGTGCTCGGGTTTATGGGCTATGGGTTGATTCTAGGAATGGATTGTCTTACCACGTATGGTGCCATTCTGGATTGTGAGAGGAGGGTCATTAGGCTTCTGACTTATCATGGGAGGACCCTCGAGATTTCTTGTGACCTACAATGGTCGGTTATGCTTAGTTTCCTAGAGTCTCTTGATGCATCTATCGATGACTTGCAATCTGTTCCAATAGTCCGAGATTATTCTGATGTTTTTGATGAGGTTCGGGGCTTACCTCTGAGGTGCGAGATCGACTTTCGTATATATTTGGTGGAAAATGCAAAGCCAGCTGCATTTCCAGTGCGCCACATGGCTCCGAGGGAAAGGAGGGAGCTGAGTAAGCAAGTAGGGGAGCTGCTTGAGAAAGGGTTTATCGTACATACGAAGCATATCTGAATGGGGTGCTTCAGTAGTATTCAGGACTAAGGCGGATGGTTTGCTTCGTTTGTGTGTTTACTATAGAGAGTTGAATAAACTCACTAAGAAGAATAGGCACTCGCTTTCGAGGATTGATGGTTTATTCGATCAGTTCGTGCCTCGGTATTTTCTCAGTTAGACTTGGCCACGGGGTTCCATCAATTGGGGTGGCTGAAGATAGCATAGATAAGACTGCTTTTAGAACTCTAGATGGTTTCTTTGAATGGCTGGTGATGCCTTTTAGGCTGAAGAATGCACCTGCCTATTTTGTCGATCTGATGAGTAGGGTGTTTCGGGAGTTCCTAAATAAATTTGTTGTAGTCTTTTTTAATGATATTTTGATCTTCTCCAAAAGTGAAGAAGAACATGCCCAACATTTGAGAGAAGTTTTGAAAACTCTCCATGACCATCAGCTTAAGGCGAAGTTCTCCAAATGCCATTTTTGAAGAAGAGAGGTGAGATTCTTAGGGCATGTGGTCTCCAAAGAAGGGATAGCTATAGATCCTGCGAAGGTGGTTGCAGTGCAAGATTGGCAGATTCCTAAAAATGCAACCGAGGTGAGAAGCTTTCTTGGGTTGGCAGGTTACCATTGGAAGTTCATTAAGGACTTCGCAAAGATATCATCCCCACTGACCAGGCTGATGAAGAAGAACTTGGTATTTTCGTAGGATATAGACTGTGACGTTGCTTTCCAACGACTGAAGAGGGCTCTGACAACAACCACAGTCTTGACCTTGCCTGACAGGAGTAAGGTGTTTACCGTTTACACCGATGCATGCGGTACAGGGCTTGGTGCGGTTCTGATGCAAGAAGGGAAAGTAGTGTGTTATAGGGGTAGACAGTTGAGAGTTCATGAGAAGAACTACCCCACCCATGATCTAGAGCTAGCTGCCATAGTATGCGTTAAAGATGTGGTGTTATTATTTACTTGGAGAGAAGTTCGAGTTATACACCGATCATAAATCTCTCAAGTATCTGTCCTCGCAGAAAGACCTCAATTTAAGGCAACAATGGTGGATGGAGTTTCTAGCTTCTTATGATTTTGAGATTGTTTATACCCCTGGCAAGGGTAATGTGGTAGCAGACGCACTAAGTAGGCAGAGGATGACCCTAAGTTCTTTGGTTGTGGAGAGAAAGAACTTGAAGTTCATATCAACTTTTGATTTTAAACCCTCCATCGAAATTTTGCCTGATTTATTTGCGTCCTTGGAGATACGACCAACTCTTATGGACCAGATAGGAGCTTCGAAACAAGATGACCCACAGATTTTAGACATCATGGGAAAGCTCAAAAGAGGGGGACTTCAAGTCACCTCAGTAGATATGCCATATATGAAAAGGGGTGGTTGCAACGAGATGGAAGGCTTTGTGTTCCCAAAATGGGAAGCTTGATAAAGGCAGTCCGAGAAGAAGCCCACCATTCTAAGATGACCATTCATCCAGGCGGTGATAAGATGTACAGAGACATGAAGAGGGTTTTCTTTTGGGCTGGGATAAAGAAAGATGTGGCTAAATTTGTTTCCCAATGCTTAGTTTGCCAGCAAGTTAAAGTGAGCAAAAGAAGCCCGGTGGTCTACTTTATCCTTTTGAGATTCCTTAGTGGAAATGGGAGAGCGTCTCTATGGATTTCCTAGATGGTTTGCCTAGATCAAAGAAAGGCAACACCAGTATCTAGGTTGTGGTAGATAGACACACTAAGAGCGCTCACTTTATTCCAGTTAAGATTAAGAGGACGACATCATGGTTGGCAGCAATTTATGTTCGGGAGATAGTTCGTCTTCATGGAGTACCTTCCAGCATCGTAAGCGATCGCGAACCTATCTTTACTAGTGAATTTTGGAAGAGCTTGCAAGAAGCGTTAGGTACATAGTTGTGTTTGAGCACCTCTTATCATCCTCAGACCGATGGACATACGTAGAGGGTGAACAAGATTCTTGAAGATCTTTTGAGGCTATGTACCCTAGACTTCGGAGGGACTTGGGAAGAGCACATTCCTTTAGTAGAGTTTGCATATAACAACAATTATCAATCCAGCATCGGCATGGCACCCTTCGAAGCATTATACGGACGACCCTGTAGATCACCAATATGTTAGTGGAAATCTATACAAAGATTATTACTTAGACCAGATATGGTTAGAGAAACGTCCGAAAAGATTGATCTTATTCGACGGCGGATGAAGACAGCTCAAGATAGGCAGAAGTCCTATGCAGAGAAGAGAAGGACTGACATCAAATTCGAAGTGGGAGACTTAGTTTTGATCAAAGTATCACCTCTGAGGAATGTGGTTCGCTTCGGATCGGTAGGGAAGTTGGCACCTAAGTTTGTGTGACCATTTCCCATTGTAGGATCTAAATTAACCCTGGAGGGGGGGTGAATAGGGTTTATTGCAAATTAAATGAATTTAAATTAAAAATAAAATATCATAGAATAACAAAATAAAAAATTGCAGAAAGAAAATCACACATAGAAGAATCCTAGCTTCGGGAAAACTGTTCCCACTGCTGCATTCAAGGTTTCTACTAGGAGTTATAAATAATCTCTACGCTTACAGACTCTTGCAAACTCACGACCTTCGTTCCCGACTGTTTAAACCCTATGCTCAAGACCTTGACACAACTCGATTCCTTAGGCTGTGATTTTTCTAACTACGGAACCTAGTAGTTATTGACTCTCTGTAAAAAAAACTTGAGTTTTAAAACAAATAAAACATAAAGAAATAAAACCCTAGTTATTAAATGAGGATTTAGCCCCTTTTAGCAATTGGTCGGTCATCCACTTTTATTAATCTCGTTGTTTTCCCTCGTAATTTCCATGGCAGCGGCGGCTTTTCAATCTAGGGTATTCGTATGAATTCCCAAATTGATTTTGATTGCTTGAGTTGTTGGAACTATGTAATCTCAGAAGATCTTCAAGTGATGTTGTTCTCTGAAGCTTCGATCTCTGAAATTCCTCTCTTTGGCTCTCAAAAAAAGTGAGTAAATTTATAGATTTCTGCTCTCTTAGATTTGGGTTCTGGATTTTCGTTTCTTTCTTTACTGCCTGTGATGAAACGTGTGTATTTATAGGGTATTTAAACCCTAGAATCTCTGATTCCAGATAATTCGTCCGGTTTGAATTTCTCTTGCGTTATATGTTAGGATATTATGGAATTTTTCTTTGGTTACGATTTTGTATTTTGGAGTTTGAAAACTTCAAACAGTTCTGGATATTTGCGTGAGATCTTTATTGCTTTGAATTGATTCCCTTCTTTAAACACAACCATATATAATTTTCTAGAATCTTTTGCGTGAATTCTGGAATTTAAATCTTGCTAATATATTTCATATATACTCCAGAATTAAACTCTGACTTCATAAAATGATATGGATAGCTACTATACTTGTAAAAACCTTAACTTATGCCTTTGCTTTGAGGTGCTTAGATAAGAACAGTTTCTACCAGTTGATTGTGCCTTTGAACAGAAACAAAAACCATTTTTCTGGAATTATTGAATTTGAACTTGCTCTTGAATATTTGCCAGTTCTGGACACATTTGAAACCTGAACATGCATGTTGATTTAAAAGATCCCTTGCCTTCCCTTAAGTGTATATTGCCTTGCACTACTTTATGTAATGATCTGTTTACACCATTACACTACTACATTTGCTGTTTTAACCATGATTGATAACTTTCCTTCACCTATTGATGATGTATATTTGGCATATAGTTGGCATTTTAACTATGCTGCTACTTGATACTTTGTTTGATCTTGTATTTGATTTCTTTGTACATAGACAACACTAAAACTTGCCGGATCATACTCTTCTTTGAACTGTTGAGTTGTTTCCTTTCTAGTCACCAATTATATTGTTCTTTTTGTTTTGTTTAGTGACATGCACTTTAATCTCGTCTTTAAAATTGCTCCACTTGAACTTATCATGCTAGGTTATTTTTTTCACCCCCTTGATGAACTGATTTTTTTTGGCTTGACTTGTACGTGAGTGCACCATTACACTTGAGGTCTGAAACTGCTTTAACCATGCTTGCACGTGTGTATGTAGAGCTGAACCTGCTATGTCGAATTGGCTATGCACTTGTCTTTGTCATGCTACTCTAGTTTTGAAATCTGCCTTGTCTTGCATTCATCTTATTGTCTTTGTTGTAACCCTTATGCCATGCTATCATAATTGTCCAGCAATCCAAATTGACTGCACCATGTACCATGCTTGTTCACCTTGCTTTGACCAGAATCACATTTGATCAAAAAAAAATTGAACTTAAAAGAACAGATGCTTCATTTGTCCATGTATTCTTATATTTTTGCTTGACCCTTGAACTTGTATATTGCCATGTTTCCATCCATGTTGAAATATTTGCACACTGATTTGCATTGTGCACTGAGTCAAGACGGTCCATGTGGCTACTCCTCAGTCGCACACTGGATTGGCGAGGCAGTGCACACGTGTATATATATACATGTGTGTATATGCAGTCATCCAGAAAAGTTTTTCTGTCCCTGCATTGAGATAATTTATATATATACTGAATCTCTTGTTGTATTTACAGTGAATCACTGTAAATATCATAAGCAGTCTGTACTAGATCTAGAAAATGATGAGAAACACACCAAAATTCTGAGGCAAATAAAATTTAAAATAAATTTTTATTTGCATGTATTTATTTTTATTTTTATTCCAGTGTACTCTGTGTGTGTGTGTGTTTCTTGTGACAGGTATGAAGACAGGACTTGATTGAAAGCTGTGAAGACAGAAGAACAGAAGACAGTGTCATTGAATGTTATTATACCTGAAAATGTAAAACTGAGTGTGAGTGTAGCAAGGAGATTTTGTATATTGTTTGACAGTGAATTTTGTAAATAGTGGAGTTTAAAAAATTGTACTATATCGAATGTAGAAATAAAATATTTATTTGAATAACAAATGCTATTTGACTTTCAAATTCTATGCAATTTGCATTTTATTCAGCACAAATATTTATTTCTGTACGTGTAGTGCAGAATAATACTATTTTCAAACACATTTATATTATTTGTATATGTTTGTTATTATCAAACAAAAATCATATCTTTATACTCAACAATCTCCCTCTTTTGATAATGACAAACATATGCTAAGATTTTAAATATGATAAATGTGTTTGATTGTAAAATATAGTACTCCCCTCTATTTGTATGCTCCCCTTATTGATGCATAGATTTGAAAATTTTGAAATTTATTGATCAAAACACCAAATTTCAAAAATATTCTGTAAATGTTTTACTCATCCATCAAAATCTTGACCATTCTCCCCCTTTTGTTATCATCAAAAAAATAACAGAAATTACAACTCCATGTACTTTCATTTCTTATATAAATAACCATGCAGTGAAGCTTAAGATCGATTGATGGACAGATGCATACCCTTGCCAACGCCCAGAAACACTCCTACTTGGAATCAACTATGACTATGATAGCTTCATCTTTCAACCCTTAGCTCAACATCCAGATTATATGGAGGAGGACAAATTTGATGTGATGCATGACGAGGCTTTAAGACAAGTGCCCATGGTGCCTAACATCCAGCCACAAGACCTTGCTTTGGTGGATTACAACAAGGAAGACAACACTGTGCCTAGATTAGATCTAATGGAGGATCTGGATCTTTTAGTTCCTTTGCACCAACAGCTACCAACGCATTTGGAACATCAGGAGCCACTCAATAAGAAGGCCAAGGTTCATCTTCCCCTTACATCTCCTCATCAGCTATCAGGAGAAGTTCAAGACTCAACAGGGCTCGCTCGCTGCCTCCAGAATCTTCGGGTAGCTATTTTGAACCAGTCATTTTTTGTTCTGCTAATAAAGTGTTAAACAAAAAATTGGCAAAATACATAGGGGTGTGTTTGCATGACAAACATTATACTGCCATGCAAACCCTAGAACAGCAGCGTACTAACCTTTCTAAATGAAAATAGTCACATGGAATATTAGAGGGTTGGGGGACCCCACAAAAAATCATGTTGTCAACCTCATCATCTCCCCTCGACATATTGATATTTTATTTTTGCAAGAAACAAAAACCTCTAATACAACCAATTCTCTCATTCATACACTTTGTGGTCCCTTCTTATCTGGCTGGACACACGTGGATGCTGTTGACACTCGTGGTGGTTTAATCACTACATGGAATGAGCACGTGTGGGCTTTTGAATAATCTTTATCTCATTCTTCTATTCTATATGTGTCCCTTTGTCATATTCCTTCTAACACCGTTTTCCATTTCTGTAACACCCCGAATTTTTGAATAATCGAATTAACTAAATTCAAGAATAATTAATCTCAGATGTGAGAATTAAGGGAAACAGGTTGCGCCATTGTGTTCGTCTCGGAATTCTGGTTGAGATAGAGTCCGAGTTTGCGTAAAACGGATACCGGATGAAGGAGATATGGACGAACGAAGTTGGGCGGGAAAGATCAGAAAAAAAAGTATTGCACTGGCGCACTTGGGAAGTGCGCCAGTACAAATGTTGCACTGGCGCACCTGCCAAGTGCGCCCAGGCCGAGCAGAAAGCCTGCACAGCTTTCCGGTGCAATCTGATCCATATTGTGACTCATTGCTGAGTCGTTTCTGACTCCTTGCTGAGTCATTAGGGCTGAGGTGTCACCCTATCCTGACTGAGTGGTTTTGATTAACCCTAAGATCATCCGACGGCTATAATTAAATTAAAATTCTATATAAACATGGGTAGACTCAAACCCTAAAATCAAATGAAAATCTGAATCGTGGCCGTCATGCTGTCATCTTGTAACCTAGAGTAGCCGCCACCTACTAGAGGGAAATCAAAGCTAATCAATTCAGTTCTATTCAACTCTAATCTAAACAACAACGAATCTACTACAAAGGCGAGCTAAATCAATTTCAGAACTCAGATTTCAGAACGCAAGACCTTCTTTTTGTGAGTTCGATTTCTTTAATAAGATAATTAACAATTTAATTGGATTGAGCTATGATTTGGATTATATGGTTATGTTGTGAATCATTGACCGTATGTTATTATCTATGTTGTAAAGCTGTGATGTTATTATCTATGTTGTAAAGCTGTGATGTTATCATCTATGTTGTAAATCTATGTTAATTGTTGGCTTATGTACAATCAATTCATAATGATGTTTCATATGCTAGTTTGGTTATGTTGTTGGAACTAATTCATATGCTAAACCATATGTATGTATGCAAGTTTAGATGTTAATTTAGATATGAATCATATGCAAGTTAGTGAGAATCATAAACAACCTTACATGTTTCATGACATCTATTTTATGTGTAAATTGGATCTAATGTTAGGCTATGACATGTGTGAGTTAGATGCAAGTTTACATCATAGTCTATGTTGTATAAATCACATATGCAAGTATATATATATATATATATATATATATATATATATATATATTGGAGATGAATCATATAATGTAAAGTTTGTGACCATTGCCTATGCAAGTTAACACCTTATGATTAGATCTATGACATCCATAGTTTATGCAAGTTTGTAACTTTGGCCTATGCAAGGTTTTGGATGAAAAACCTTATTCACACATGCAAGTTCACCCCTTATGTTTAGATCTAGTTTTTATTCTATGCATGTTGTGATGTTTTCTCTTTATTCCATAAGTTAGACTATTCGAGTCTAACGTATATTTTACGTTAAACGAACGTACAACATGGGGGCAATGGGATAATATTAAAAGATTTAATATTGAGAATTGGCATAAATGCCTTAAATGTGATGTTAATTGGTATAATTTTATATACCATAAATAGATGGACATAATTGAGTCAATTATGGACATAGTTAAATTTGTAATTGATTGGCAATTTGAATAGGGAAATTAATTCAAATTGTGGGTAACTAATTAGGTGTAATTAATCGCCTAAGACACGAGGTTAGACTCTTTTGTGGTGTAAGACTGCTCGGACCCTCCCGGCAAATCCAGCTGTCACAAATGCCAGTCTAATGTGGGAGGTCTTAGGCATAAATTAAATGCGTAACGGTTGTAAAGACACGAGGTTAGGTTCGTTTGTGGTGTAAGACTGCCCGGACCCGCCCGGCAAATCCAGCTGCCACAAATGCCAATCTAATGTGGGAGGTCTTTACAAGGTTACGGTCTTAATGAATTAAGAAACACTTAACCAGATAAACATGTAGTAGGACATGAGGGGTTTAAGTGGGTGCCTTGGTGGCATGTGGAATTTAGTGGGTGCCTTGGGTGGCATTTGAAATACGATTAGATGCACTTAACCAAGATTGAAACATGTAAGAAGTCATGAATAAGAATGGGGTTAAGTGAGGGAAATACCTTAGAGGGGACCAAGCATAGGTGGAAAGGTTGTGTCATACATGGGGGCCCTTTTCAAACCAGTAACCCATTAAGTATCTTTGTGGGCTCGACCCAAGTCGAGGACGGGACACGCGTACCGGATTTGATTGTAAGAGGTCAAAACTGGTCAGCGGTGGCAACGCAAGTCCAACGGGTTCATATGCGTGTGTGGGCCCGGGCTGGTAGGTAAGACGTTGTTGCATCGTGTAGATATATGCCATGCATTTTTGGTTGTATCGGGTTGCCACTTTGGGGAGTGATACACCCCACTGTGGGGCTAGCACGGGTATCTACGAGTTAGGAAGCTGATCAAATGGGGGTAGTGGGCACACTAAGTGGAGATAGGGGCAGACGACACCTATGAAGGTAGCTAAGGGTACACTAAACTACCATTATCATTATTAAGTTTTGTAGGCATGATCAACCTTGAGGGTGACTAGTGGTGGTGCAGTGTAGTAATTATCTTATAGTGATTAGGGGCGCCTTTAATGTTATCTTGGTTCATCTTATTTCCTCGTTTTGTTCTGTCATACCCAATTGTTCACAGTCATTTCCTTATTTTCCAGCTTATGCCTTAGCCTAGTTATTTTGATAATTATATTGTTAAAGTTATCGCACTCGCCAAACTTTATGTCTGACCCCCTTTTCTTTCCACCTCTTTTCTTCCTCCCCCCGCCCCCTCAGGTTTGCAAGGAGGGAATACTACAACTTAGTGTCGATTTCTTTTTGTTGCTTGAAGATAGTAGATGTATCGCTTGGGACTCTCTCATCTTTATGGCTTTGCTTATGCTCAGTGGGGATTTAGGCATTTATGTTATTTAAGTATTTGCTTCTTTATGTACTTTGAAGTTTTTGGAAAAGACTATTGATCCTGTTGTAATGGTTTTGGAAACTACTTATGTAAACTCGTTTTGAGTTATGATGAAATAAAAATAAGTTTTATCTTTCGCTGTGTTGTTTTATTTATTTATTCTTGTAATTTATCTGTTCTATACAAACAATAACGCTTCATGGACATTGATGCATTCCCTTTGTGAGTGACATTAACGGACTTGGGGTGTTACACGTGGTATTAGAGCTATGGCTACAAGAACAGATAAAAAGTTTTGAAAAGTGTTTTCAAAAGTATTATTTTCCTAGAAAGTATTTTCAAAAACTTGTTTTAAAGAAGCTATTTTCAAGGAAAGTTTACTTAAAAGAGCATAATCTCCGCAAGCCATACATCTCTCTTTCGCTTCCCTTGTTTTAAAACTCTTTCTTTTTATTTTCAGCATGTCTGGAGCATCTGAGATACCAGAGGGTGTTCATGTACCCGGTTGGTTTCATCAATATCTCGAGGCTAGGGCTGCTGCCGCGGGACTGGCCGACGTTCCTCCTCCTCCTCCCCAAGCTCCAGCCATTCCTCCGCGTGGGGATACTTTCTCCAAGATATGTAAAGACTTTCGTTCGATGGGTGGAAAATCTTTTAGTGGGACTGAAACGTTCATTGAAGCTAGAAATTGGTTGAAAAAAGTGGAGGATCTGTTTGGCATTTTCGATTTGGACGATTGTAAGAAGGTCCAATTGGCTGCTTGGTTGATGAAGGACGAAGCTTCGTTTTGGTGAGAAGTCACTAATGGAGAGCGTCCAGTTGATACATGGACGGATTTCAGGCGTAGGTTTGAGGCAAAGTTTCTCTCACGGGCTGAAGAGAATCTATACGTGGAAAGGTTTTTAGCATTAATGCAAGGGAATCTACCAGTGAAAGAATACGTCAACAAGTTCAATCAGTTGGCAAGATTTGGCTTGGACTTGGTGAATACACCCGAAAAAAGCCCTGAGATTTGTTAAGTGTTTGAACGAGCCGCTACATGGGTTAGCTATTACCCACATCCCTATGGGGGCCACCTTTGTGAGGCTAGTTGACATGGCGCTTATGCATGAAGAGGAGAAAGGCGCCAATGCTAATAAGGCACCCGAGAAGAAAGGGGATCAAAAGAAACCGCAGCAACAACAACAAAACAAGAAAGGCGGGAAGAACAATAATGGCAAAGGAAAGAAGAAGTGCTTTAATTGTGGGACACCAGGCCATCTGAGTAAAGACTGTAGGAAAAAGAAGAAGACTGGTTGTTTCCACTATGGAGAGGCAGGTCATCTAGTTAAGGACTGCCCAAGGAAACAAGGACAAGGGAAAAGAATTTCTGGAGGGCACCTTCAGGCTCTCGTGGCACCAGGGCAGGCAAGGGAGCAGGTCCAGGCTCTCGCGGTCCCACTGCTGCAAGAACGAGGTAGAAACATTTCCGTTGAGAGTTTAGTTTTTCTATTTGATCATCCTGTCCGTACCTTATTCGATTCTGGCGCATCACATTCGTTTATCTCTACATCATTAGTTGAAACACTGCACTTAGATACTAGTCTTGTTGTGGATCCCCTTGTAGTCTCAAATCCTATTGGTGGGTCGGCTCATTTATCCATGGTTTGTAGGGATTTGAGATTGTCTATTGTAACACCCCGTGTATTCTATAACAGTGAGATTCACAAATTAAAGTATAATTAATTTGAAATCAAAGAATTAAGGGAAACGGGTTACGCCATTGCATTCGCCTCGAAATTCTGCTTAAGATAGAGTCCGAGTTTACGCAAAACGGATAACGTGTGAAGAAGATATCTTTAATTTAAATATCGCAGCAAAACATGAAAAAAAAAGAATGGGAAATGAATAATGTTTAGCATTGTTCTAGGGTTTGTAAGCAAAAGACTTAGTAGCTCATTTGGTTGGAACACATGACTTGCATACAAGAGGTACAGAGTTCGATCCCCGCCAGCGCCCTATTTTTGTTTTAGGGGAATGGCTTAAAATAGCCTAGTGTGAACGCAGTTCAAAAAGTGGTTTAGTGTGAAAATGGGTAATTGGGAAGATAGAGAAAAAAAATGAATATATATATAATATATATATACATATACGCATATATATATATATATATATATGACGTGTACGCATCATGTAGCGTACGTTGCGCATTTTTGGTTGTCAAGGATGGTTTTTTTTTTGGCCTTCTCCAATTTTTAATTATGACAAATTAAAGGTAAGAAAATATTTATTCATATATAAATAAATATTTATATATGGGTAATTAATACGGTAAAGGGGAAAATGTATCTATTAAATACGTATTTACGTTTGAATTGGTGAACATTTAATACGCTGAGTCATTTCTGACTCATCGCTGAGTCAATGCTGAGTCATTTCTGACTCATGGCTGAGTCAATAGGATAACTCTATCCTGACTGAACGGCTATTGTTGAATCAAGCTCCATCGACGGTCTAAAACAACTCACAAACATTATAAAAAGGACCTAAGACCTAGCCTAAATCATACTATTTCATTTTAGCCTCAGGCCGCCGCCATTAAACCTAGAGCTCTAAATTAAAAATATAAAGAATAAAATTATAGAAGATGGAGGACGATTCTTGAAGGCTACAACTAGAAGCTACAACAACTACGACGCTTTAGACAACGAATTCGAGACTAATTGATTTGGGATTTTTAATTGCTTCATATTGTAAGTTCTATGTTACTTTTTAGGCAAAAACGCTAAAACAATATGGACATGCGATGAATTGAAACCGAATTTATGAACTATTGCTAATCCATTGTTCATATTATTTATCGTTGAATTATAATTTGGGGATATTGCTATGGCAACGTTGCAAGTTAAACTTGTCATGATTTTGATGTTGTTATGAATCACTTAGGCTTAATTGTTTGGCAAGTTGGACTAATACATGTCCATGAAATCGCTATGTTTATTGAAATATTTATGTTGATTAAACCATGCCTATGATGCTAATTAGACCATGGCTATGAATATTGATGGAATTATGCCTGTGGTGTTATTATACCCATCATGATTTATGAAAAATAGGGTATTGCTAGGCTATGATGAAAAGTTGAAATTGTTATAATGTTAGATATGTTAAAAACGCTAAGTTGGAATCATTATGTCTATCATGTTAATTATGTTAAAAACGCTAAATTGGAATCATTATGTCTATCATGTTAATTATGTTAAAAACGCTAAATTGGAATCATTATGTCTATCATGTTAATTATGTTAAAAACGCTAAATTGGGATCATTATGTCTATCATGTTAGTTGAGAATCATTATGTTAATAATGCTAAGTTGGAACCATTATGTTTATAATATTAGATGAGAATCATTATGATAAATTGGAATTATTATGTCTATGAGAATCATTATGTTAAAAATGCTAAATTGGAATCCACTATGCCCATTAAGATTACTATGCCTTTAATGTTTCATGTTTATAATAAAAAATTTTATGATGCCGCAATGATTATTATGCCTATGATGCAAAGTTGAAAACATCATGTTAAATTAAGTTGGAATCATCACTATGCCAAGTTATCACCATACTAGTATTGCAACTATGTGATATGTTATAGCCTGTTTATTATGCAAGTAATGTTATAACTGTCACATATGCCTATCACATGTTTGGTATTATTCCCCTTTATCTCTTGAACTGTTTATACTTGTGAACGAAGTACGTTTATATACGTTGGGGATACGATTGGGTAGAATAGGCAAAACTTGAATTAATTATAAGCATAAACTATGAAATTTGGCATAAGTAGAACATGAAATATGGCACGAAAAACTTGACTTGAACATGCCATAACTTGACTTTAAACATGCCTTAGTTGGGCACGAAGTTGACATATGAACATGATATCAAAATTCTGATAAGAACATGGGCATGACTTTAGAAAACAAGAAAGTGGCCAACTCGAGGTTGGGTTGAGTTTGTAGTGTAAATCTGCCCGGAACCGCCCGGCAAATCCAGTTGCTACAAACAATAGGATCCAATGTGGGTAGTTGGTCACATCGCGCTTGAAACCCGAGGTTGGGTTGAGTTCGTAGTGTAAACCTGCCCGGAACCGCCCGGCAAATCCAGTGGCTACGAACAACAGGATCCAATGTGAGTGGTTTGGTGCATTAACGAATCAATTAATGCCAAGTAGGGTTAAGTCATGAACATGAAAAAGACAACTTAACCAACTTGAACACGATTTGAAGGGCTAAGTCATGAACTTGAAAACGACGACACTTAGCCAACTTGACATGACACGTAGGCAGGTTAAGTCGCGAACTGAAATGACATGCTTAAACATCTTGACATGACTAGACTAGAAAAGGATTGAGTCACGAATTACATGACTTAATCTGTTAGGCGGGTTGGGTCACGAATTACATGACCTAATCTATTAGGCGAAACCCTAGACACGACCCCTTTCAGCAGTAACCCTCTAGATGTATCAAGGTACCCTGGGGCTAGGCCGGGTGGGGGCACGATTACTGGGCTGATTGTAAGAGGTGAACGGCGGCAGTGGGGTACGCCAGTGTAGGTTCGGCGGACTACGATCGTGCACGTATCCGGGGCAGACACTGGGTATCCGTAGATTTATCTGTGCATCTTGAATCGTGTCAGGGGTTGACACCTTAGGGCTGATACACCCGAAGGTGGACCCAGCATAGGTAACTACATTCGTGATTAGCCGTATGACACGGACACTTGACGAGCTAGAACTTGTAGGGAGCCGATCGACTAGATAATCGCTCCGTAGGACCCCGTACTTGGGTCAGACCCCGTTTCAGGGTCATTTCATGATAGTGGGCCGTGGGATTTATTTCGTGATTAACTTGTGACACGGGCTTAGTATACTAGTGAAGTCGATGCAACGGATCTCGAACATGTGATGCTTTACTTGACTTGTCTTGACTTATCCTGATCACCTTAGTCTATCTTGTTCACCTTGACACTATTCTTAAGTCTAGTTCCAGTTCATACATGACAGGTTGTTTTAACCGTTTTTACACTGAAAGTCACTAGAACTTACTCAGTCTTTATGACTGACCCTTTTCCTTTCGCCTCTTTTTCTTTCGTTCCCCCCCAGGTTCTCAGGGAGGAATAACTAGCTCTTAGCTTGGATATCACTTGCTTTGGCTCAGCATGTATGGTTTGCTATGGCTGCTTCTTTTGACTGCACTTGGGGAATAAGTTGTTTTACTATTTTTAAATTACTGCTTCTTTGGCTATTATTACAAGACAGTTGTAATGAGTTTACTTGAAATGTTTGTAAAAGACATGGTTTAATTTGGAATGAAATGAAGTTCTGTTTTGCTCAGAAATTCTTCTGCTGTTTACTTAATTATTTATTTATGTTCTGTCTTGTGATAATTCTGTGATGTTATCTCGATAATACCTCTCCAAAACTAGGGCATTCCCTTTGTGAGTGACCCTAGCGGAGGTGGGGTGTTATATCTATCTTAGGCGTTGGTTTTGAATGTAATGCTTTTGTGCTTGGTTTCATGGGCTATGGGATGATTCTAGGGATGGATTGGCTAGCCCGATATGGCGCCATCCTAGATTGTGAACGAAGGGTAGTAAAATTGTTGACTCGTAGTGGAAAGACCCTTGACATTTCTTGTGACCCTAGAGGACCGGTGATGCTTAGCTATCTTGAGTCACTTGACGCATCCAATGATGGTTTACGTTCTGTTCGTATAATCCGCGAATATGTTGATGTCTTCGATGAGGTGAGGGGTCTACCCCCAAAATGTGAGATAGACTTTCGTATTTATCTTTTAGACAATGCAAAACCAGTATCTCTGCCAGTACGCCACATGGCTCCACGTGACAGGTGGGAACTCAATAAGCAAGTAGGGGAGTTGCTTGAGAAGGGGTTCATAAGACATAGTATATCGGAGTAGGGTGCTCCAGTAGTATTTGCCACAAAGGCGGATGGGTCCCTTAGACTTTGTGTGGACTACAGAGAGCTTAATAAACTTGCTAAGAAGAATAAGCACCCACTGCCGAGGATTGACGATCTCTTCGATCAGTTAGTTGGTGCCTCAGTGTTTTCGCAGTTGGACTTAGCCACTGGTTTCCATCAGTTGAGAGTGGCTGAGGATAGCATAGACAAGACTGCCTTTAGGACTCCGGACGGTTTCTATGAATGGATTGTGATGCCCTTCGGTTTGACAAACGCCCCCGCATACTTTATTGACTTGATGAGTAGGGTGTTTAGGGAGTACCTTAATAAATTCGTGGTGGTCTTTGTGGATGACATCTTGGTCTTTTCTAAGAGCGAGGAAGAGCATGCCCTACATCTTAGGGAAGTGTTGGAGACCCTTCGAGCGCATAACCTTAAAGCTAAATTTTCTAAATGTCACTTTTGGAGGAAAGAAGTGCGATTCATAGGGCACGTGGTTTCCAAAGAAGGGATAGCTGTGGATCCCGCGAAGGTGGTGGCCATCCAAGATTGGAAGGTCCCTAAAAATGCTACTGAGGTGAGGAGTTTCTAGGGGTTGGCGGGCTACTATAGGAAGTTTATCAAGGACTTAGCGAAAATATCAGCCCCATTAACACGCTTGACAAAGAAGAACCTAGTTTTTACGTGGGACGTAGATTTTGTTGATGCGTTCCAACGTTTAAAGAGAGCTTTGACCACAGCCCCAGTTTTAGTGTTGCCAGATGGGAGTAATCCATTTACCATTTATACTGAAGCTTGTGGGACAGGACTAGGCGCAGTCTTAATGCAAGAGGGAAGGGTAATAGCCTATGGAGGAAGGCAGTTGAGAGTGCATGAGAGAAATTACCCTACCCATGACCTAGAGTTGGCCGCTATTGTTTTCGCGCTTAAGTCTTGGTGCCATTATCTTCTTGGAGAGAAATTCGAATTGTTTACAAACCAAAAATCACTAAAATATTTGTTCTCTCAGAAGGACTTAAACTTAAGGCAGCAAAGGTGGATGGAATTCTTAGCATCCTACGATTTCGAGATAGCATATACCCCTGGCAAGGGTAACGTGGTGGCAGACGCCTTAAGTAGGAAAAGGTTGTCCTTGAGTCCGTTGTTTGTTGAGCGGTGAAGCTTAGAGTTCATCTCTATGTTTGACATTAGACCTTCCATTGACTTTGTACCCGGTTTTCTAGCATCCTTAGAGGTCAGACCTACGCTTTTGTGACGGATTGGTGAGGCACAGCGAGATGACCCACAGTTGGTTGAGTTAGTAGAGAAGCTCATAAGGGGGGATTCATCGAGCCATCTCAGTAGGTATACCCTAGATGATAAGGGTTGGTTACGTAGGGACGGTAGACTTTGTGTACCACGAGATGGGGACTTGAGGAAGACCATTCTTGATGATGCACATCGTTCGAAGATGACCATTCATCCCGGGTACATGGACGTGAGACGAGTTTACTTTTGGGCCGGTATGAAGAAGGATGTGGCCGAGTTTGTCGCTAGATGCTTGGTGTGCTAACAAGTAAAAGCAGAGCAAAAGAAGCCTAGAGGGTTGCTTCACCCATTGGAGATCCCACAATGGAAGTGGGAGAGTGTCTCAATGGACTTTGTTGACGGGTTACCGAGATCGAGGAAGGAAAATACGGGGATTTGGGTCATGATAGACATACTTACTAAGAGCGCCCATTTCATTCCCGTGAAGAGTAAGAGGACTGCTCCATGGTTAGCCTCCGTATACATTCGAGAGATAGTTCGTTTGCACAGTGTTCCTTGTAGCATAGTAAGCGATTGCGATCCTATCTTTATTAGCGAGTTTTGGAAGAGCTTGCAAGAGGCTGTAGGGACTCAGTTATGTTTGAGCATCGCATATCATCCTCAGACGGACGACCAGACAGAGAGGGTGAATCATATTCTAGAGGACCTTTTGAGGCTATGTGTTTTAGACTTCGGAGGTATATGGGAGGAGCATCTTCCTTTGGTGGAGTTCGCATATAATAATAACTTTTAGTCTAGCATTGGCATGGCTCCTTTCGAGGCTCTTTATGGACGGCCGTGTCGTTCGCCTACATGTTGGTGGGAATCTACGGATAAGATCTTACTTGGGCCCGATATGATTAGAGAGACTTCGGAAAAGATCGATTTGATTCGAAGGAGGATGAAGACGGCGCAAGATAAGCAGAAATCTTATGCGGACAAGAGGAGGACAGATCTTGAGTTTGATATTGGGGACATGGTCTTTATCAAGGTGTCTCCATTACGGAATGTTGTTCGCTTTGGGTCCGTTGGGAAGTTAGCACCAAGGTTCGTAGGGCCGTTTCCTATTAAGGAGAGGATTGGACAGATGGCGTATAGAGTGGAGTTGCCCGAGAGACTCAGTGGTGTACACAACGTATTCCATGTATCACATTTGAGGAAGTGCTTGCACGAGACCGTGGAAGTGGTGGAGCCAAGCTTGCTTAGAGAGGTGGAGATAGAGCGTGATATGACGATTCGACGAGCTCCTACGTGCATTCTTGTGTCAGAGATTAAGAAGTTGAGGAATCGAGAGGTCAAGCTAGTCAAAGTGCAATGGGGAGATGATGAGAGCAATGCTACTTGGGAGATGGAAGAGAAGATGCGTTCATTGTACCCTTTTCTTTTCGAGGGTATGTCTTTTAATTTCTCCTTTATCGCTTAGCTTGTACTTGTTTTATCCTTAGTATGTCCTCTCTCTAGTATCATTGACCTTTAGATAGGGTAGTCTTATGGTTGAAACATGTGTTTGAGACATGTTATGTATGATGGATGCATGTGGATGCAAGTGTTTTCTAGTGGTTGCTCGTGGATGCATATACACACACTTTAGGCACTAGACCGGCTCAGTCACTTTCATATTGCATATTGCATATAAATGGATGTATTTAGTAAAATGAATGTACATTGAATGTGTGTATCATATGGATGTTGCATTTAAATGGATGGTTGTGCACACATGTAGTAATGATATGTATAGGATTCTTTGCATACATGATGGATACATGGCACTATCATTATTTGCATTAAGGAGGTCGACTGAATCAGTGGACCGCCTGATTTAGCAATAGTATACGGGCATATACACACACTATGCATATGTACATGAAAACCATTAGAAATCCTTTAAGGACCATGGTTGCTAGTGGTTGATGGTTGAGTAGATGGATGATTGTATGGCAGGATACGTTCTTCTTGATTTAGAGATTTCGAGGACGAAATCCTTTAAGTAGGGGAGAATGTAACACCCCGAATTTTTGAATAATCAAATTAACTAAATTCAAGAATAATTAATCTCATACATGAGAATTAAGGGAAACGGCTTGTGCCATTGTGTTCGTCTCGGAATTCTGGTTGAGATAGAGTCCGAGTTTGCGTAAAACGGATACCGGATGAAGGAGATATGGACGAACGAAGTTGGGCGGGAAAAATCAGAAAAAAATATTTATTGCACTATCGCACTTGGGAAGTGCGCCAGTACAAATGTTGAACTGGCACACCTACCAAGTGCGCCCAGGCCGAGCAGAAAGCCTGCACAGCTTTCTGGTGCAATTTGATCCATATTGTGACTCATTGCTGAGTCCTTTCTGACTCCTTGCTGAGTCATTAGGGCTGAGGTGTCACCCTATCCTGACTGAGTGGTTTTGATTAACCCTCAGATCATCCGACGGCTATAATTAATTAAAATTCTATATAAACATGGGTAGACTCAAACCCTAAAATAAAATGAAAATCTGAATCGTGGCCGTCATGCCGTCATCTTGTAACCTAGAGTAGCCGCCACCAACTAGAGGGAAATCAAAGCTAATTAATTCAGTTCTATTCAACTCTAATCTAAACAATAACGAATCTACTACAAAGGCGAGCTAAATCAATTTCAGAACTCAGATTTCAGAACGCAAGACCTTCTTTTTGTGAGTTCAATTTCTTTAATAAGATAATTAACAATTTAATTGGATTGAGCTATATGGTTATGTTGTGAATCATTGACCGTATATTATTATCTATGTTGTAAAGCTGTGATGTTATTATCTATGTTGTAAAGCTGTGATGTTATCATCTATGTTGTAAATCTATGTTAATTGTTGGCTTATGTACAATCAATTCATAATGATGTTTCATATGCTAGTTTGGTTATGTTGTTGGAACTAATTCATATGTTAAACCATATGTATGTATGCAAGTTTAGATGTTAATTTAGATATGAATCATATGCAAGTTAGTGAGAATCATATACAACCTTACATGTTTCATGACATCTATTTTATGTGTAAATTGGATCTAAAGTTAGGCTATGACATGTGTGAGTTAGATGCAAGTTTGCGTCATAGTCTATGTTGTATAAATCACATATGCAAGTATATATATATATTGGAGATGAATCGTGTAATGTAAAGTTTGTGACCATTGTCTATGCAAGTTTACACCTTATGATTAGATCTATGACATCCATAGTTTATGCAAGTTTGTAACTTTGGCCTATGCAAGTTTTTGGATGAAAAACCTTATTCACATGCAAGTTCACCCCTTATGTTTAGATCTAGTTTTTATTCTATGCATGTTGTGATGTTTTCTCTTTATTCCATAAGTTAGACTGTTCGAGTCTAACGTATATTTTACGTTAAACGAACGAACGTACAACGTGGGGCAATGGGATAATATTAAAAGATATAATATTGAGAATTGGCATAAATGCCTTAAATGTGATGTTAATTGGTATAATTTTATATACCATAAATAGATGGACATAATTGAGTCAATTATGGACATAGTTAAATTTTTGATTGATTGGCAATTTGAATAGGGAAATTAATTCAAATTGGGGGTAATTAATTAGGTTTAATTAATCGCCTAAGACACAAGGTTAGACTCTTTTGTGGTGTAAGACTGCCCGGACCCGCCCGGCAAATCCAGCTTCCACAAATGCCAGTCTAATGTGGAAGGTCTTAGGCATAAATTAAATGCGTAACAGTTGTAAAGACACGAGGTTAGGCTCATTTATGGTGTAAGACTGCCCGGACCCGCCTGGCAAATCCAGCTGCCACAAACGCCAGTCTAATGTGGGAGGTCTTTACAAGGTTACAGTCTTAATGAATTAAGAAATACTTAACCAGAAAAACATGTAGTGGGACATGAGGGGGTTAATTGGGTGCCTTGGGTGGCATGTGGAATTTAGTGGGTGCCTTGGGTGGCATTTGAAATAAGATTAGATGCACTTAACCAAGATTGAAACATGTAAGAAGACATGAATAAGAATGGGGTTAAGTGGGGGAAAAACCTTGGAGGGGACCAAGCATAGGTGGAAAGCTTGTGTCATGCATGGGGGCCCTTTTCAAACTAGTAACCCATTAAGTATCTTTGTGGGCTTGACCCAAATCGAGGACGGGACACGCGTACTGGACTTGATTGTAAGAGGTCAAAACGGGTTAACGGTGGCAACGCAAGTCCAACGGGTTCATATGCGTGTGTGGGCCCGGGCTGGTAGGTAAGACGTTGTTGCATCGTGTAGATATAAGCCTTGCATTTTTGGTTGTATAGGGTTGCCACTTTGGGGAGTGATGCACCCCACTGTGGGGCCAGCACGGGTATCTATGAGTTAGGAAGCCGATCGAATGAGGGTAGTGGGTACACCTAGTGGAGATAGGGGCAGACGGCACCTATGAAGGTAGCTAGGGGTACACTAAACTACCATTATCATGATTAAGTTTTGTAGGCGGGATCAACCTTGAGGGTGACTAGCGGTGGTGCAGTGTAGTAATTATCTTATAGTGATTAGGGGCGCCTTTAACGTTATCTTGGTTCATCTTATTTCCTAGTTTTGTTCTGTCATACCCAATTGTTCACAGTCATTTCCTTATTTTCCAGCTTATGCCTTAGCCTAGTTATTTTGATAATTATATTGTTAAAGTTATCACACTCGCCAGACTTTATGTCTGACCCCCTATTCTTTCCACCTCTTTTCTTCCCCCCCCCCCCCCCCAGGTTTGCAAGGAGAGAATACTACAACTTAGTGTCGATTTCTTTTTGTTGCTTGAACATAGTAGATGTATCGCTTGGGACTCTCTCATCTTTATGGCTTTGCTTATGCTCAGTGGGGATTTATACATTTATGTTATTTAAGTATTTGCTTCTTTATGTACTTTGAAGTTTCTGGAAAAGACTACTGATCCTGTTGTAATGGTTTTGGAAACTACTTATGTAAACTCGTTTTGAGTTATGATGAAATAAAAATAAGTTTTATCTTCCGCTGTGTTGTTTTATTTATTTATTCTTGTAATTTATCTGTTCTATACAAACAATAACGCTTCATGGACATTGATGCATTCCCTTTGTGAGTGACATTAATGGACTTGGGGTGTTACAATTTCACTAATGTGTATGCACCTAATGATCATCAAAGTAGAGCTGAAACATGGCAACATTGTCATGACTTATCACAAAATATAAATGAACCTTGGATAATTGGTGGCGAATTTACACAACTCGTTCAATTGATGATCGTAATTCAGGCATCTTATCCTCTGATACTTCTCTTTTTAATGCATTTATTAAATCTTGTTCACTTATTGAACCACCTATCAATAACCACCGTTTTACATGGTTAAGTAGAAGAGAAAATCCATCATTATCTAAACTTAACCGTTTCTTCTTCAATCTCACCTGGGATGACCACTTTCCATTGACCTTGGTCAATGGTCTTGCCACTACCATTTCAGACCACTGTCAAGTTCTTCTTGACACCTGCCTAAACACTCCACTTAAGCGCCCATCTATTAGAACCATCTTTTGATGACTTTATCAAACTCAACTGGGATCAACTTCCATCACACCACTCTGCCATGTTTAGAATTGTTAGCAAGCTTCGATCTCTTCGTAAATTGATTCGACCATGGGCTAAGCATGTTTGGAACTGCTTAAAAAATTGTATTTCATCCACAAGATGCCATTCTTAATCTTAATATCATTGAAAAGCTTCAACCTTTATCTGGTTCTGAACGATACAAATTAAAAGAACATGAACCAGAACTGGACAGACTAATTAAACAAGAGGAGATTGGATGGAAACAAAGATCTAAAGCTAAATAGATTAAAGATGGGGATAAAAACACTGCATATTTTCATAGAATTGCCAATTGTCATAGACGCTCCTCATTCATCCCTGAAATTGTTCACAATAACACTACCTTCACTAACTCTAAGGATATTTGCCAACAATTTACTATCTTCTACAGAAACATCCTTGGTTCATCTCCATCCCCCCTCTCCAAAAATTGACTGGCATTGTTTATACCCGAACCCAACCCCCATCAACATTGATCATCCTTTCTCAGAAGAGGAAATATGGAATGCTGTTAAGGATATGGCCGATGATAAGGCCCCTGGACCTGATGGTTTTGGCCCATCTTTCTTTAAACACTTTTGGCCCATTCTAAAAAAAGACATCATTGACATGTGTTCAGAATTCTACTCAAACCCCTCATCAATCGCAAAATTGAATAATGCCAACATTATCCTCATTCCAAAACATTCTGGTGCTAACACTGTCTCCTCCTTTAGACCTATTAGTCTTCTCAATACAACCTTCAAAATCATCACTAAAAATCTATCTAACAGACTTCAACAATACATTGACTCTCTTGTGGGTAATCAACAATCAGCTTTCATCTCTGGTAAAAATATCCTTGACTGTGTAGCAGCTACCCAAGAAGTAATCTCTCATTGTCATTTCTCTAGCACCCCTGGTGTCCTTCTTAAACTTGATTTTTCGAAAGCCTTTGACTCAGTCAATTGGGAATTCATTTTATCCCTCATGATACATAGGGGCTTCCCATTAAGGTGGTGTAACTGGATCAAAGAAATTTTGCACACTAGCCTTTCTACTGTCTTTATCAATGGGGAATATGGAGGCAAAATAAAATCTAAAAGAGGCTTAAGACAAGGGAATCCTCTCTCTCCTCTCATTTTTGTTTTAATAGCTGATGTCTTTAATCAAATGGTGAAACAAGCCCTATCTCATAACATTCTTTCTGGTATTCCAATCCCAAATTCTGAAATTTGCACAACCAATTTGCAATTTGCAGATGACACAATTCTTTTCACCACCTCCTCCCCCAAAAACATTCACTCCCTCAAAGTTCTTCTCTACTCATTTGAAATGATTTCATGACTCTCAATTAATTTTAACAAAAGCTCCATTATTATGCTTGGTAATTGTTCTCACCTGGGTCCTGTTATAGTTGATTGCCTTAATTGCAAGCTTAATTCATTCCCAATTAATTATCTGGGTATTCCTCTCCATCCCACTGAACTCCACAAAACATATTGGCAACCACTTATTTCTAAGACTGAAAGTAGGATTTCAAACTGGAAAGCGAAACCATTGTCCTCTGGTGGCTGTCTTGTTCTTGTTAAGCACGTCCTCTCATCAATACCAACTTATTGGATGTCATTCCACAAACTGCCTAATTGTGTTATTAAAAGAATTGATTCAATTCGTAGTACATTCCTTTGGAATGGGAGTAACCTGAAAGAACTCATCAACTGGCAAACTGTTTGTCTCCCAACTAACCATAGGGGTCTTGGTGTTCTGAACCTCACGACCGTTAATATTGCACTGCTTGCTAAATGGCTATGGCGAACTCTCTTGCCTGGTCAATTCATTTGGAAAGACTAGATCTTGAATCGTTTGTACAATTCAAACCCATTCATTATCCTCCACTTCAGACCTGATGCCAGACCCTCACCATTCTTGAAGGGAATTTTATCCACCACAATGAGAGTTAAATCTCTTTTTCATGTTAAAATTGGTAATGGGGAATCATCCCTCTTTTGGTTGGATATTTGGAAAGAACATATCCCTTCACACTCTCTTTTTCCCATCCTTGCATCATCCAACCAAAATAGCCTACTCACGTTAGCAGGGGCCTATGAACTTGGCCCAACGGGCTTTTTCCCTGAAACTTTTATGGGTTTTGAATCCGTAAATGAAATTAATTCAGTGGATCATATTCTCAGCTCTACTCATCTATTACCAGAACCAGACTCATTCGTTTGGGCTTTAGGCCCATCCAACATCTTCTCGGTCACATCCTGTTACAAATTCTTAATCCATCCTAGACGAAGCTTCTCCTTCTCGAGAATTTGGAAATGCCACTTAACCACCCCCCCCCCCCGGGCATTATTTTCTTTCAATGGCTTCTCATACATAATCGTATTAACACCAGAGACATGCTTCATCGCTTCAATATCAATATTGACCCCATTTGTGTGTTGTGCGAACAAAATAATGAATCCATTTCACATATGTTCTTTGACTATGAATTCTCATATGCAGTGTGGGCTGCAATCAGTTCTTTCATCCTTGTCTTCATCGCATCTATCAACTCATTCTTCGAATACTGGCAGCACTTCCCCCCGGACCCCTCAATGGATTCTTCAGTGGCTTTTTTCATGGTGTATTTGGTTAGAGCGTAATGCAATCATATTCGGCAGACCCTCGAAACTCATGATGGGTACTTGTTATCATATCCTGCATCTCTTTGAATCATGGACAGAAACAAATAGGCATGCACGCTTCAGGATTTCTCTTCCAATGCCCCAGTCTCCTGGCTCATAAGAAAGCAACTCCTTCTTTCCTCCTTGATCCAAATGTAGCTGCTTACTATTACATATGATGTATTCTGGCTGTGTACCTTTATCTTATGCTTAGTTTTCTATGATGTACATATTCAGATCACTACTTGTATCACTTTTATTGAACGACTGGGTCTAGACCTTTTTGCCACTGGTTGTGCTTGTCAACCAGTTTATATTATTATCTACCATGATTACGTGTAACCGGCTGTGTAGTATCATGCTACACACCCGTCTTTCTCAAAAAAGAGGGAAAATATATCGTAAATCTCATTTAATCAAACTAAAATCATAATATTCTTCAAAATTAGAAGCAAAATTCACTTTTTAGTATGATGGATTTACGATTGACTTTATAAAAATGATGAGAGTTCAATAAAATTGAATATTTCAAAAGATTTTAAATAAACTCAAAAATGTGTTAAGCACTTGCTAACCACGCATAGCCCAAAGGTGTTTTAAATGTGGTTAGTAGTTACTTAACTTTAGCTTCTCAATGAGTTCTATCCACGCACAGCCCAAAGGTCTTTTAAGTGAGAATAGAAGCACATAGAGATTAAGGTAATTCACCCACACATAACCGCGAGGACTTTTAAATGGGAGTGAATACCAAGGATAAATTTTTATTATTACTGTATATTATATATATTTCAAGATTTTCTTTATTCTTAAACTCCCCACATTATATAAAATCACAATGAATGTCAGGAGGATGGAAGTAGTAGAAAATGATCGTGAAAATGCACCAATTTTAAAGATGTTATAAAATTTGTTCAATCGTCATGAGAATTTAGCAAAATTTCCTCATGTTATGAAAAAATATTATAGTCAATACTCATCACAATTTCAAGATCTGACATAATTTCAACGAGTTCCAAAATAGTTCAAATGGTCAATCATTTAACTTTTGAATAACCATTTAAGAATATTTTTAAAGAAAAAATGGATAATGATCAATCAATTTCTATGATTCCTAAATCTAAGCGTAATCGTGAAAATCTATCTTCGGGAAGAGGTTTTGTAAAAATATCAGCAAGTTTACAATCAGTTGAAATAAACTCAATACAAATATCTTCTCAAGAAGTGTGATCTCTAATAAAATGATGTCTCGCATCTATGTGTTTAGTGCATGAATGGCGAACAGGATTATTAGACAAATCTATAGCACTTTTACTGTCACATTTTAGTGGTATTTTTTATAAATTAAACCAAAATCCGAAAGAGTTTGCATCATCCATAGTATTTGTGCACAACAACTTCCTAAAGCAATGTATTCAGCCTCAGTTGTGGATAAAGCAACACAATTTTGTCTTCGACTTGGCCAAGAAACTAACGAGTGTCCTAGCATAAAATAAGTTCCACTAGTACTTTTTCTATCCATAAGGGATCCAGCATAATCAACATCAGCATATCCAATTAATTCAAAATTATTGCATGAGGGATACCATAAAACAAATTTGTGTGTGTGCAAAAGATATCTTTATATTCTTTTTGTTGCTTTTAAGTGAGATTCTTTTGGATTAGACTGAAAGTGCACATAAACAAACAGCAAACATAATATTAGGCATAGATGCGGTAAGATAAAGAAGTGAACCAATTATTCCACGATATTTTTTCTGATCAACTGCAACTCCTTTCTCGTCTTTGTCAAGTTTGGTTGATGGACCCATCGGTGTTCTGAGTGGATTTACATTTGCTAGTCCAAATCTTTTCAGCGATGTATTTTGTTTGTGATATAAAAATACCCTTGGTGCTTTGTTTGACTTGAAATCCAAGGAAGTACTTTAATTCACCTACTAAGCTCGTTTCGAATTTATCCTGCATTACTTTTTCAAACTTCTCACAAAGACGATCATTAGTAGCACCATATATATATCATTAACATAAATTTGGACTATCAAGAAATCGTTACCTTCATGTAATAGAAACAATGTTGTGTCAGTACAGCCCTTTTAAAAACCATTTTCCAAAAGATATGCACTTAAACAATCGTACCAAGCTCTAGGAGCTTGTTTAAGACCATATAATGCTTTTTCAAGTTTATTTACATGATTTTCAAAACCAGGGGGTTATTTCACAAAACCTTCTTCTTTTAATTTTCCGTTTAAAAACGCACTTTTTACATCCATTTGTTTAAGTTTGAAACCTTTATATCATGCAAAACTGTGCAAAATTCTAATGGCTTCTAACCTAGCACTGGTGCAAATGTCTCATCAAAATCAATGCTTCAATTTGATTATTTCCTTTTGCTACCAACCTAGCTTTGTTTCTAATTACATTTCCGGATTCATCAAGTTTATTTTTGAACACCCATTTAGTTCCTACTACTGGATAGTCATTTGGTCTAGGAACTAATTTCCAAACTTTATTCCTTTCAAATTGATTAAGTTCTTCTTGCATCGCTAAAATCCAACTTTCATCACTAAGTGCAATTTCAACATTTTTAGGTTCAATTTCAGAGATAAAACAACTGTGAATTCAAAAAGCATAGATGTCTTTATTTAATGATGAACGTGTTCGTATACCTGTCGTTGGATTTCCTATTACCAATTTTGGAGGATGATTGGCTTTGAATTTCAACTTCTCGACTTCAAATGTTGGTTTTGTTGGATCATCACTGCAAGTCTTCTCTTTACTATTTTCTTTTTCACCCTCATATGTAATTCCCTCATTGTTTTTCTCTTTGTCCACCGTATCCAGTTCTGATTCATCAAATTTCACGTTTATGGTTTCAACAATAATTTTTGATTGTTTGTTGAAGATTCGGTAAGCCTTGCTTCTTGAAGAGTAACCCATGAAAATTCCCTCATCGGCCTTTGATTCAAACTTACCAAGATGATCACCTGTATTAAGAAGGTAATAAGGGCATCCAAAAACTCTAAAATATGAAATGTTAGGCTTTCTGTCAAACCACAATTCATTGGACGTTTTGTTAAGTATTGGTCTAATCATTACTCTGTTCATTACATGGCAGGATGTATTAACTGCCTCTGCTCAAAAAGTCAAAGGCAATTTATATTCACTTAACATAGATCTAGACAATTCCTGTAATGTAAGATTTTTCCTTTAGACTACCCCATTTTGTTGGGGTGTTCGAGGAGCAGAAAATTCGTGTTTAAAACCATTTTCTTCACAAAAATTTTCAAATTCACCACCATGATCACTTCTTAAAGTTTTTATTGAAACACCTTTTTCATTTTGAACAAGTTTTGCAAACTTTGAAAAGTAATCAAAAGTTTCGGATTTTTTGGCTAGCAAATAAACCCATGTAAATCTAGAATAATCATCAACCAACACATAACAATAACATTTTCCATTCAAGCTAGTAATTTCATTTGGTCCAAATAAATCCTTGTGAATTAATTCAAGTACCTTGTTAGTATTAACAACATTTTTGGGGCGAAATGATGATCGACTGAATTTTCCTATAGTACATGATTTGCACACTTTATTACTTCTATATTTCTGATGTGGTAATCCCCTTACCACTTCTTTTGATTCAAGTTTTTCTAAGAGACTCATACTAGCGTGACCCAATCTCCTATGCTATAAGAAAACTTCTTCATCCGTAGCTACTAAACATCGTGAGAAGGTCAAATCATCAAATGAAAGCGTATAAACATTTCCTTTTCTTTTTCCTGTGAACACAATATTGCTTGTGGATTTTTCAATAACTTTGCAAGATTCACTATCAAATATCACAATCATTCCTTTGTCACATAGTTGACTTATGGAAATGAGATTGTGATGCAAGTTTTCAACATATAAAACATCAGTTAAGGAGAAAGTACTATCACCAACTTTACCTTTACCGATAATTTTACATTTACTGTTATCGCCCATTATCACACTTCCACCTTTTTGTTTTTCAAGGCTAAGGAACTTTGATTTATCTCCTGTCATATGTTTGGAACAACCTGAATCCAAGTACCATTCTTGCTGCTCCTTAGCCCGCCAACATACCTACACACGAGAAAAAGAGAATGACCTAGAGAAACTCATAGGTCTAATAAAACTAGTAATTGAAAATTTTAGATTTTGAACAACAGATCCTTTTGGAATCCAAATTTGTTTATTCTTACCAAATCCAAATCTATAACAATTGCTTGTCGACCCTTTTGGAACCCAAATTTGTATGAATTTTTTGTTATTGTTCCTACTTTCACATTTTTCATAGCTATGTCCAATTTTTCCACATTTTACACATTTAGGAAAAACACTTCCGCCTTTCGCATTATTATTCATATTAATGTGTGTTTTCCAAATCCTAATCCTTTTCTATTATTATCATATAATTGATTTCCAAGCAACATCCTAAATGACTTCTCTCCTCTTGAAAACTTACTCAATGTTATTTCAAGATTTTTTATTTTGGTTTTAAGTGCTGCATTTTCATTTACAAGAGAGGTGCGTCTATTAATGAAGTTCTTTCATTTTGTGTCATCACTTTCCTTTAAAGCCAAGTGTTCTTGTTTCAATTTTTCAAAATTTGCTTTAAATTCCGTTTGCTCTTGTTTTAAAAGCTTGCAGTTTTCATAATCAAGGTTTGTAACTTTTTCAAGCTCAGTTTCTAACCTATTGTTTTCGTGAACCATTTTTAACCTATCAGATTTTAATTTCTTAACTTTTAGTTCAAGAGAATCAACAGTTTTGGTAAGGTCATGACACATAAAAATTAAATCTTTATAAGAGTAGTTTGGTACCTTAGTGGAGTCTTCTTCACTACTTTCTGAATCTGACTGTGCCATAAGACACAAATTGGCTTCCTCTTTATCACTGCGAGAGTCTTCTTCTTCTCCTGCTTCATCGTCCCATGTAGCTGCAAAAGCATTCTTTTTCTTCTTCTTCTTTCTTCTTTTCTGAAGTAATGGACAATTTGGTTTGATATGGCCTGGTTTATTGCAGTTGTAGCATATGACTTCATCGTCTGAGTTGTCTGAATTCTTGGACTTGCTGGATCTTGAATTCTTCTTTCGTGATTTGTATGTCTTGTTAGACCACTTTTTAAGAACCATGGACAATTCTTCGATAGGATTCTCGGCTTCATCATTACTTTCAACATTGTTGTTTAGAGCAATTGTCTTTTTCTTTGATTCTGAATCATCGCGTCCTTCTTTGGCTTTTAACTCCATTTCATAAGCGATCAAATTTCCAATCAATTCTTCTATTTTCATCTTACTTAGGTCTTTCAATTCTTGAATAGCTGTTACTTTGGCTTCAAAGTTCATTGGTAGCACTCTCAGTATTTTGCGTATTAATTCCACTTCAGTGTAGACTTTACCAAGAGCCCTTACATTATAAACCAGTGTGGAGAATCGACCATACATTTCTTTTATATCTTCATCTTTATGCATCGTGAAATTTTCATATTTGTTGCAGAGTAGTGCGAGATGAGATTCCTTGACTTGAGATGTCCCTTCATGTGTAACTTCCAAAGTATGCCAAATTTCCTGCGCAATTGAACAGTGAGATATACGGTTAAACTCAGTTTTATCAAGAGCACAAATTAAAGCGTTCATTGCTTTGGCATCAATTGAGAATAGTTTTTTATCATTAGCATCCCACTTATCTTTTGGTTTAGGGATTTCAATATCATTAATAATCGTAACGGGAGGTTCGTAGCCAGTTTCAATAATATCCCATATATCATAATCGACTAAACTTAAATAATTTTTCATCCTAGATTTCCAATATGCATAATCAGTTCCATTAAACATTGGTGGCCTAACTATGGACTGACCTTCAGAAAAAGCATTGTTAGACAAATTCATGACTCTAGAGTTATAAATACCTGCTCTAATACCACTAGTAGGGTCTAAATTAACCCTGGAGGGGGGGTGAATAAGGTTTATTGCAAATTAAATGAATTTACATTAAAAATAAAATATCATAGAATAACAAAATAAAAAATTGCAGAAAGGAAATCACACACAGAAGATACCCAGCTTCGGCAAAACTGTGCCTACTGCTACATTAAAGGTTTCGACTAGGAGTTGTAAACAATCTCTACGCTTACAGACTCTTGTAAACTCGCGACCTTCGCTCCCGACTGTTTAAACCCTACGCTCAAGACCTTGACACAACTCGATTCCTTAAGCTGTGATTTTTCTAACTACATAACCTAGTAGTTATTGACTCTCTTAAAAAAAACTTGAGTTTTAAAACAAATAAAACATAAACAAATAAAACCCTAGTTATTAAATAAGGATTTAGCCCCTTTTAGCAATTGACCGGTCATCCACTTTTATTAATCTCGTTGCTTTCTCTCGTAATTTCCATGGCGGCGGCGGCTTTTCAATCAACGGTTTTCATATGAATTCCCAAATCAATTTTGATTGCTTGAGTTGCTAGAACGATATAATATTAGAAGATCTTCAAGTGATGTGGTTCTCTGAAGCTTCGATCTTTGGAATTCCTCTCTTCGGCTCTCAAACAAAAGTGAGTGAATTTATAGATTTCTGCTCTCTTAAATTTGGGTTCTGGATTTTTGTTTTTTTCTTCACTGCCTGTGATGAAACGTGTGTATTTATAGGGTTTTTAAACCCTAGAATATCTGATTCCAGATAATTCGTCAGGTCTGAATTTCTCTTGCATTATAGGTTGGGATATTGTGGAATTTTTCTCTGGTTACGGTTTTGTATTTTGGAGTTTGAAAAATTCAAATAGTTCTGGATATTTGCGTGAGATCTGTATTGCTCTCTATTGCTTTGAATTGATTCCCTTATTTAAACACACCGTATGTAATTTTCTAGAATCTTTTGCGCGAATTCTGGAATTTAAATATTGCTAATATATTTCATATATACTCCAGAATTAAACTCTGACTTCACAAAATGATATGGACAACTACTATACTTGTAAAAACCTTAGCTTATGCCTTTTCTTTGAGGTGCTTAGATAAGAACAGTTTCTACTAGTTGATTATGCATTTGAACAGAAACAAAAACCATTTTTCTGGAATTATTGAATTTGAACATGCTCTTGAATATTTGCCAGTTCTGGACACATTTGAAACCTGAACATGCTTGTTGATTTAAAAGATCCCTTGCTTTTCCTTAAGTGTATATTGCCTTTCACTACTCTGTATAATTATCTGTTTACACCATTGCACTACTACATTTGCTATTTTAACCATGTTTGGTAACTTGCCTTCACCTATTGCTGTTGTATATTTGGCATATAGTTGGCATTTTAACTATGCTGCTCCTTGATACTTTGTTTGATCTTGTTTTTTATTTCTTTGTACATAGAAAACACTTAAACTTGCCAGACCACACTCTACTTTGAACAGTTGAGTTATTTCCTTTCAAGTCACCAATTATATTGTTCTTGTTGTTTTGTTTAGTGACATGCACTTTAATCTCGTCTTTAAAATTATTCCACTTGAACTTATCATGCTGGGTTAATTTTTTTTAACCCCCATGATGTACTGATTTTTTTGGCCTAACTTGTACATGTGTGCACCATTACACTTGAGGTCTGAAACTGCTTTAACCATGCTTGCACGTGTGTATGTAGAGCTGAACCTGCTCTATCGAGTTGGCTATGCACTTTTCTTTGTCATGCTACTCTAGTTTTGAAATCTGCCTTGTCTTGTATTCATCTTATTGTTTTTTTTGTAACCCTTATGCCATGCTATCATAATTGTCGAGGAATCCAAATTGACTGCACCATGTACCATGCTTGTTCACCTTACTTTGACCAGAACCACATTTGATCATTTTTTTTGAACTTAAAAGAACATATGCTTCATTTGTGCATGTATTCTTATACTTATACTTGTGCTTGACCCTTAAACTTGTATATTGCCATGTTTCCATCCATGCTGAAATATTTGCACATTGATTTGCATTATGCACTGAGTCGAGACGGTCCATCTGGCTGCTCCTCAGTCGCACAATGGATTGGCAAGGCAGTGCACACATGTATATATACGTGTGTATATGCAACCATCCAGACAAGTTTTACTGTCCCTGCTTTGAGATATTATATATATATATACTGACTCTCTTGTTGTATTTACAGTGAATCACTGTAAATATCATAAGCTGAACACCCCACCTCTGTTAAGGTCACTCACAAAGAGAATGCCCTAACTTTGGTGGAGCATTTTAGGTAAAAGATGCAGATAAATTACAAGATAGAAAAATAAAGCAGCGGAAAATAAAGTCATTTTATAAACAATATGGTTCAGTCAAGCTTTTACAATAGTTGCCTCAATCATACTTAAAAGTATTACATAGAACTTCTGTCTTGATCCAAAAACTTCAAAATATAAAAGAAGCATAAAAACAACAATGATATTCCCCAATAAAGCGTGAACCATCCATAGCAATGGAAGAGAGAGTCCAAAGCAATACATCAACTATCTTCGAGCTTAGAAAGAAAACTGAGCTATGTGATAACATTTACTCCCTGCGAACCTGGGGGGAAACAGAAGAAAAGAGGCGAAACAAAACTAGGTCAGACATGAGTCTGGTAAGTCCAGTGACTTTCAGCATATAAATAGGCAAAAGCATTATGACATGAATAAACTGAGTATAAGACAATACCGTGATAACAGGGATAACAAGATAACATAGGATAAGCATAAGGTATGACAAGGCAAGATAAACTGAATGCGCTTCTACTCTTTCTCGGCTTCGCTACTACTTTGTTATTCTGATTTCTATATCTATCTCTGCACCACCTAACTAGTGTCCCAACTAGTAATCTGTATAAAATGATAACGTGATCCCAATCCCCGCAATTGTGGTAGCCTTCAGGTGTACATCTATTATGGGGATTCCACCTCAATCTGCCTAATTGTCATGAATGTGTTAGATGTACCCTTACTACCCTATCGATCGGCTCCCTTACTTGTATTCATGTTCCATGTGTCTGTGTCAATCGGCCCTCTCTTGCGTGTAGATACCCTGTGTTGGTCCCACCATAAGGTGTGTCAATCCTTATGATAGCGACCCGACACGATTCAAAACGCACAGTGTATAACTAGTGGTAACCAGTGCCTGCTTTTTCCCACTCCGGAGTACGTGCATGCCCATAAACCGTAGGAACCTACACTGACGTACCCCTTGCCGCTGTTTTGACCGCTTATAATCAGCCCCGTAATCGTGCCCCACCCTGCCTAGTTTCAGGGTACCATGATACATCTATGTGGGTTACTGCTGAAATGGGTCCCCGTTACTAGGGTTTCCTGCTGGTTAAGTTTGTGGGCCTATATATACAAATATTACCCACCTACACGAGATGTACTTAACCCTCCCACTGATTCTAGCATGGTTTCTTAATGGTTAAGTTTGTGGGCCTATATGTACTAATATTACCCACCTACACGAGATGTACTTAACCCTTCTGTAGTTCAAGCATGTTTATTTAACGGTTAAGTTTGTGGGCCTATATGTACTAATATTACCCACCTACATGAGATGTACTTAACCCTCCCATTGATTCAAGCATGTTTGTTTAATGGTTAAGTTTGTGGGCCTATATGTACTAATATTACCCACCTACACGTAACCCTCCCATCGATTCAAGCATGTTTATTTAACGGTTAAGTTTGTGGGACTATATTTCCTAATATTACCCACCAACCCGATATGTACTTAACCCCTCCCGCACATTATGTCATATTGGTTAAGTGTTTTCCATTCATGTTAACTTAACGCACCCAGCCATCGTGTCATGTTGGTTAAGTGTTTCTTATTAACTTAACCCCGTTCGTTCATTAAGTTATATTGGTTAAGTGTTTTCTTGTTAACTTAACCCCACGTGTTCATCATGTTGTATTGGTTAAGTGTCATCAATCAATTCAAGTTAAATTAACCCACCTACTTGTCATGTTACTTTGGTTAAGTGTTGCCTTCTTATGTCAACTTAACCCTACCACAAATCAAGTTATATTGGTTAAGTGTTAACTTAACCCTTTCCATTTATCATGCTATACCGGTTAAGTGTTTCCTATTAATTTAACCCTAGTCATCCATCTTGTTATATTGGTTAAGTGTTTCTCATTACTTAACCCTACTCATTTATCTTGTTCATTAGCATTAATTGATTTATTAATGCACCAACCTCTCACATTAGATATGTGTTATTGCGGTTACTGGATGTGCCGGGCAGTTTTACACCACAACTCAATCTAACCTGGGGGTTTTCTTGGGCATGATGCACTAACCTCTCACATTAGATAGGTGTTGTTGTGGTTACTGGATGTGTCGGGCGGTTCCGAGAAGTTTTACACCACAACTCAATCTAACCTTGGGTTAGGCATATTCATCTTTTCACTAATTTACATATTTATAGATTATATGTAAATTATTCATAATTGTTGTCAATTCCAGATTATGCCACGTTTTCCATAAATGTCCAAGTCTAGATTTATATGCTAATTATCTCAACCAGTCATATTCCAATTCTCAAGTTATGCTCAACAAAGCTAATTGCAGGTTATGGCTCCCAAATTCAATTTCGAGTTATTACTCAAAATAGGCTACACCTAACCTTCCCAAGTTTATACTAATAGTCACGCACCAATACCCCAATATTATTCTTTGGCGTCTCAACCAATGGTTATGCCCAATCTAGATTAATATTCCAATTTACAGTTTACGCCAAATATAGATTTAATATTTTAATTTACCCCAAGTTCGCAACAAAGACAAATTAATCCCCAAATCATAAGTTACAAAATTATTTTCCACCATTACCAAATAGACTATTCCCCCATTACCCCCGCATTCCAATCGCACTTATAATAAGTATCAGTCTAGATTCGAGGTTAATCTAGATTCATAAAATAAAGGGGACGAAAGAGGAACATAAACGAGAGTAGGTATAAAATAGGCATTAAAATAGCAGATCTATCAAATATTTTGGACCTAAGAGGATTTCAGATCTGTTAGAGTTAGGGTATAACAAAGATAGATCTGAAACAAATTGACAGAAATAACTTCATAGACATATAGATCTGATATAAATAACATCATGAACCTAGAAGGATTATATATCAAATGTCTAACAAAGACAGTCATGATTGAATAATAACTTCCTAGGCATGTAAATCATTGATTCAATAGAAAGATAGGAATTAATCTAAAAGATTTGTCTTATCATCAAGCATGGACTTAGATCCATTTCATTATATGCCAAAATCACTATTAGATGTTTAAATCTGAAAATAATTTGAACTTACATGTTTACAGTTCAATTTAAGCCCCAAATCCCAAGTTATATGTCCAATATGTTCTATGCCTCAAATCCCAAGTCATATATCCAATACTTTATGCCTCAAATCTCAAGTCATAGGTCTAATACTTTATGCCTCAAATCTCAAGTCATATGTTCGATACACTTTATGTTTTGAATACAACATGTGTTACGTCCTCAAATCAGTTACAACTCAATTATGCCCAATTATACACAATTTAATAATTTTCCCAAATTTTAGCGCTGGTCATGTCCAGATCATATATTATGCCCAATTTTATTTCCAACGTACGTTCATCTCTTATGAGATCCGACTCAGGCTCGCAGTAGCCTAGCTATAAAACGAAAAGGGAAGAAGGAAAGAAGAGGCAAAGAATGGACATAATATTATCAATGAGATAGATCTAATGGATATAAAAAGACAGATAGAAATAGGCATAATCTCAGATCCAGATTTATTACAATGTCAAAATCACAATTAACTTTTATTTCTGAAAGTAACGTGAACTTACAAATTACAGAACGGTCTTGAATTCTGGGATCTGTATTCTGAAACTGAATAGCTCTCCCTTGAAGTAGACTATTTGTTCTTCTAATTTAGATTTGATTTGATGTTCTTCTTAATCGATTACTAGTTTGGATTTGATTTTCTAGTTTGGAGAGAATGAATTTAGGCTTAGGCTAGCTTGTAGAAGAACATCATGACAGCACCATAGTTTTAGGGTTATGATGTTAGGGTTTAGGTTTAGCTACATATATATTGATGTCTAGGATTATTTAGAGCCCTTAGATGAAATAGGAGCCCATCAGAACCACCCAGCTCAAATACACATCATCCGGCCACTCAGAAGAAGACACATCATCACAGACCACTCCAAAATTCTGTGCTGGATCAGTATGGGCGCACTTGGCAAGTGCGCCAGTGCATTTTTGTACTGGCGCACTTGTGAAGTGCGCCAGTGCATTCTGGTCGACTTTCGGTTTTTCTACCTAACTTTGTTTGTCCATATCTTCTTCATACGGTATCCATTTTACACAAACTCGGACTCTATCTAAAGCAGAATTCCGAGCCGAACGCAGTGCCATAACCCGTTTCATTTAATTCTTCTTTTAATAATTAGTTATTCTTTAGTTATCTCTTATGTCCTGTTTTAAAATTACGGGGTGTTACATAAGTAGTCTGTACTAGATCTAGAAAATGATGAGAAACACACCAAAATTCTGAGGCAAATAAAATTTAAAATAAATTTTTATTTGCATGTGTTCAGTTTTGTTTTTATTGTAGTGTATTGTGTGTGTGTGTGTTTCTTGTGACAGGTATGAAGACTGGACTTGATTAAAAGCTGTGAAGACAGAAGAACAGAAGACTGCGTCATTGAATGTTATTATAACTGAAAATGTAAAATTGAGTGTGAGTGTTATGTAGTGAGGAGATTTTGTACATTGTTTGACAGCGAATTTTGTAAATAGTGGAGTTTAAAAAATCGTACTATATCGAATGTAGAAATAAAATATTTATTTGAATAACAAATGTTATTTGACTTTCAAATTCTGTGCAGTTTGCATTTTATTTAGCTTAAATATTTATTTCTGTATATGTAGTGCAGAATAATACTATTTTCAAACATATTTATATTATTTGTATATGTTTGTTATTATCAAACAAAAATCATATCTTTATACTCAACACCCATAACCGAGAGGATTGTGCAAATGGCCTATAGAGTAAAGCTCCTAGAAAATCTATCTGGTGTTCATGATGTTTTCCATGTTTCTCATCTACGGAAGTACCTGCATGACACCGCAGTAATTGTTGAGCCAAGTGTGTTGGAAGAAGTAGAAGTGGAACGGGAGGCGACAGTCAGGAGAGTCTCTACCCGTATTCTTGGATCAGAAGTTAAGAAGCTATGCAATAAAGGGATCAAGTTGCTAAAGGTTCAATGGGGAGATAACCCAGAAGATGCGACTTGGGAGACCGAAGATAGGATTCGTGCTTCGTCCTTTCCTTTTCGAGGGTATGTTTTTAACTCCTTTTTCAAATTTTTTATTAGTACTTGTTTTTATCACTTGAGTATATCTTATCCATAGTATTTTTCGACCTTTGGATAGGAATCCTATGGATGTAAACATGTGTTTGAGACATGTTATGCTTGATGGATGCAAGTGGATGCAAGTGTTTGCTAGTGGTTGCCTGTGGATGCATATACACACACATTAGGCACTAGATCAGCTCAATCACTCTCATATTGCATATGGATGTGTGTGCATTTTCTTTTATGGATGGAAATGGATGAATTAGCATATAGATGTTGCATTTGGACGAATGAGTGTGCACACATATAGAGCTTACATGTTATAATAGGATTATTGGCATACATATTAACATACATTGCATTAAGGAGGTCAACTGAATCAGTAGACCGCCTGATCATCGCGTTAGTGTTGGGACATATACAAACACCGTTGCATATATTCATATAAGAATTAGAAATCTTTAAGGACAATGGATTCTAGTGATTGATGGATGAGTAGATGGATGATGGATGAGTAGATGGATGATGGATGGTAGGATATGCATTCTTCTCAACTTGGAGATTTCGGGGACGAAATCCTTTAAGTAGGGGGAATGTAACACCCCGTAATTTTGTAAACACTAAAAGACAATATATTAAATTATAATTAATTTAATATTTAGAATTAAGGAAAACGAACAACGCCATTGCGTCCCTCTCAAAATTCTGGTCAAGATAGACAATTGGTTTGCGTAAAACGGACACCGTATGAAGAAGTTATGAGAGTTTTAAGTTTGTATTTGCGTAGAAAGAATATATATATATATATATATATATATATACATATATGAGTCAAAATTTTATCCAGAACAGTTCAAATTCGAAAAACGAAAAGTGGCGGCAGATTTCCCGCTCTATTGTAACCTTTGTGGCATTCGATGATTTTTGCTAGATCTATTCTAATTATTGCTCTAAAATCTCTATCTTGTTAGATCCATGGTAACTTCTATGACATGCTATGATGTGAATCTTGAACCTTATTTGTGTAGATCCACTTTTAACCCATTGGATCTAAAATTATGTGAACATTTAAATTGTTAATCAGATCTAGTTTATCACCTTGTGCTAATCATATGAGATCTAAAACAGCTGGACATCTAATTTGTTAATTTAGATTAATTATGCTTATTGTGACATCATAGTTATGTCAGAATCAATTGACTACCACAAGTTCATCAGTTTTATGCTTATATGTCCACCTTGTCACCATGCTAGTTTATGTTTATGCCAAGTTATGTTAAGCAATAGTTTTTGTCATATTCCTGTTATTTTTCCCTTTTATCGATTATGACTAGGCTATTATCTAGCCTAGGCATGCTGCCAATTTTATGAGTGCATTTGTTAGGGAACGGGGGAGAAAGGGTTAATATGGACATAATTTGAATATAAACATGAGTTGGACATATAATTCAAAAAGGGGAAAAGTGGGGACATAATCACCTATTAAGACATAGGTAAGAATTGAATAAAAATGGAATGTCTAGTAATTACAATTAGGAATTGTAATTGCACTTATGACATGAGGTTAGGTTGCATTAGTGGTGGAAGTCTGCCCGGACCCCCCCCCCCCGGCATATCCAGCAGCCATTAATGTTGAACCTAATGTGAGAGGTCTAAGTGTGCAAATACGAATCAGGCTAAGACACGAGGTTAGGCCCAACTGTGGAATAAGACCGCCCGGACCCAGCCGGCATATCCAGCATCCACACGTTGTAGGCCTAATGTAGGAGGTCTAGCCCATTATAAACCATAAATGGACATAGTAATCAATTTGACTACTTAACCAAATCTAATCCATAGGGATTGTATGATTATGAACTAAAGTTGGGGTTAAGTAAAATTTGTTGGATAGTGGATGGGTTAAGCAATTCTGGAGGGGGTGGGTAATATTTACATACAGGCCCACAAACTTAACCCGATAAGGTTATGTAATTAAAGACACCTAGTGGTATACATAACCGGAGGAAATAATAAAGTTATGTAATTAAATACACCTTTTGGGGTAAGCATAACTGGTATAGGGCTATGTAATTAAATACACCTAGTGTTATACATAGTCAGTGAAAACCTAGTGGGGGATACAAGACAAAGGGAAGAGCTTGTATCATATTGTGTGGGACCAATTTCAGTCATTAACCCAGAGTAGGTATCAAATAAAGTACTCTGTACTAGGCAGAGAGGGGACACACTTACTGACTGATTGTAAGAGATCCAAACGTGGAGGACGGTGTGGGCGGCGCAAACCGACCAGGCCATGTGTGTGCATGATCCGGGCAAAGGGGGATAAGACGACCGTGACACCAGTAGATATGGGGCTGTGCGTATCAGTGAGGGGTTGCCAGTTTAGGACGTGATACATCCTATTGTGGGGACGGCACAGAGTAGGGAGTCGATCGATTAGGGTAGTGGTTAGGGTACATTTGGACATATTCCCTAAGTCTACCACCTTATAGTGGAAGGGATCATCTCATTTTGGTTATACTAGTAATAGAGCAGAGTAACCATTAGAAGCATAAACACCTTATCCTGTCTACCTTGTCACAACTGCCATTTATGTAGTGATCTCTCTTATCCACTTTATATGCATGTCATGCTACTTTTATTTATTTACTTGCTAAAAGTCACCAGACTCACCAGACTTTATGTCTGACCCTCTTGTTTCTCCTTCTTCCTTCCATCCCTCCCCCCCCCCCCCCCAGGTTCTCAGGGAGGAAAACACTCAGGCTTAGTCAGGACTCAGATATCATCCTGCTAGAGCTGCTTTCGAAGTATGTGAAACACCCACCTCCATTAAGGTCACTCGCCAAGGGAATGCCTTAACTTCGGTGGAGCGTTTTAGGTAAAAGATGCAGATAAATTACAAGACAGACAAATAAAGAAGCAGAAAATAAAGTCATTTTATAAACAATGTGGTTCAGTCAAGCTTTTACAACAATTGTCTCAATCATACTTAAAAATAATACATAGAACTTCTGTCTTGGTTCAAAAACTTCCAAGTATAAAAGAAGCATAAAAATAACAATGATATTCCCCAATAAAGCGTGAACTAGCCATAGAAATGGAAGAGAGAGTCCAAAACAATACATCGACTATCTTCGAGCTTGGAAAGAAAACTGAGCTAAGTGGTAACATTTCATCCTTGTGAACCTAGGGGGGAAACGAAAGAAAAGAGGCGAAACAAACTAGGTCAGACATAAGTCTGGTAAGCCCAGCGACTTTCAGCATACAAATAGGCAAAAGCATCATGACATGAATAAACTGAATATAAGACAATACCATGATAACAAGGATAACAAGATAATATACGATTAGCATAGATATGATAAGGCAAGATAAACTGAATGCGCTTCTACTCTGATTTTTGCTTCGCTACTACTTCGCTATTCTGATTTTTTATATCTCTACACCGCCTAACTATTGTCCCAGCTAGTAATCTGTGTAAAATGATAATGTTACAACGTGATCCCAATCCCCGCAATTGTGGTAGCCTCCAGGAGTATATCTAGTATGAGGATCTTACCTCAATCAGCCTAATTGCCATGAAGATGTTAGATGTACCCTTACTACTCTATCGATCGGCTTCTTACTCATATTAATTTTCCATGTGTCCATGTCAATTCGGCCCTCTCTTGCGTGTAGATACCTTGTGTCGGCCCCACCATAAGGTGTATCTAGCGACACGACACGATTCAAGATGCACAGTGTATAACTACTGGTACCCAGTGTCTGCTTTTTCCCACTCCGGAGTACGTGCAAGCCCGTAATTCGTCGGAACCTACACTGACGTACCCCCTGCCGCTATTTTGACCGCTTATAATCAGCCCAGTAATCGTGCCCCACCTTGCCTAGTTTCAGGGTACCTTGATACATCCATGTGGGTTACTGCTGAAATGGGTCCCAATTACTAGGGTTTCTTACTGGTTAAGTTTGTGGGCCTATATTTACTAATATTACCCACCAACCCGATATGTACTTAACCCTCCTACTGATTCAAACATGTTTACTTAATGTTTAAGTTTGTGGGCCTATATTTACTAATATTACCCACCAACCCGATATGTACTTAACCCTTCCACACATTTTGTCATATTGGTTAAGTGTTGCCCATCCATGTCAACTTAACCCACCCGCTCATCATGTCATGTTGGTTAAGTGTCTCTTATTAACCCTTCTCACTCGTCATGTTGGATTGGTTAAGTGTTTCCTATAAACTTAACCCCGTTCATTCATCATGTTATATTGGTTAAGTATTTCCCATTAACTTTACCTCATTCGTTCATCAGGTTACATTGGCTAAGTGTATCTTATTAATCGTAGCCCCACGCGTTCATCATGCTGTATTGGTTAAGTGTCATCAATCAATTCAAGTTAACTTAACCCACCCACTTGTCGTGTTACATTTGTTAAGTGTTGCATTCTTCTGTTAACTTAACTCTTCCACGCATCATGTTATATTGGTTAAGTGTTGCTCTCTTGTTTTAACTTAACCCTACCCATTCATCATGTCATATTGGTTAGTGTTTCTTATTAACTTAACCCTTCTCACTTTTCTAATTAACATGTTATAACGGTTAAGTGTTCTAAATTTACTTAACCCCGTCTTCTTATCTAATTAACATGTTAGAACGGTTAAGTGTTGCCTTAGTTAACTTAACCCTACCATTCTTATCATGTCTTGTTCATTAGCATTAATTGATTTATTAATGCACCAACCTCTCATATTAAAGCTATGTTGTTGCGGTTACTAGATGAGCCGGGCGGTTCCGGGCAGTTTTACACCACAACTCAATCTAAACTCGGGTTTTTCTTGGGCATGATGCACTAATCTCTCACATTAGATAGGTGTTGTTGCGGTTACTGGATGTGCCGGGCGGTTCCGGGCAGTTTTACACCGCAACTCAATCTAACCTCGGGTTAGGAATGTTTATCTTTTAGCATATTTACCTTACATGTCCAAGTCTAGATTTTATATGCTAATTATCCCAAATTCACAAAACTAGTCATGTTTCAATTCTCAAGTTATACCTCAACAAAGCTAATTTCAAGTTATGCTCCACAAATTCACTTTCAACAGATTTCAGCATGTAAGTCAGTTTAGCAAATTAAACCTCACTTAAAGTTCTATTAACATATCTCAGCTAACAAATTAAGCCTATAAACTTACATGCCTAAAATCATGGTCATAATTCACAATACAACACATGCCCTAAGGTTAGTCATATTGCACCATACAAAATATTCTCCAAGAACCCCCAATCATGACTCATAGTATAAACTATGCCAAATTATAGCCTTTAATTAAAGTGCATGCCAATTTAAACAAAATCCTAATTTAGGCATGTTCACATTTAACAGTTATCCCTATCTTACTATAGGTTTTCATGCATAATCTCCTTCTTCCAAATCATAAACTATTATATATAATATGCCCCAGTTTTTAGGTCTTAAACCACAACATGTACTATGCCTTACATGTTTATAGTTCAATTTACGCCCTAAATCCCAAGTCATATGTCCAATATACTTTATGTCTCAAATCTCAAGTCATATGTTCGATACACTTTATGTTTTAAAATACAACGTATGTTATGTCCTCAAATCAGTTACAAATCAGTTATGCCTGATTATACATAATTTAATACTTTTCCCAATTTTAGCACTGGTCATGTCCAAATCATATATTATGCCCAAATTTTAGCATTGGTCATGTTCAAATCGTATATTATGCCCAATTTCATTTCCAATGTGCGTTCATCTCTTATGAGATTTGGCTCAGGCTCGCAGTAGCCAAGCTATAAAAACAAAAAGGGAAGAAGGAAAGTAGAGACAAAAAATGGACATAATAATATCAAATGAGATAGATCCAATGGATATAGAAAGACAGATAGAAATAGACATAATCTCATATTCAGATTTATTACAATGTCAGAATCACAATTGAATTTTACTTCTGAAAGTAACATGAACTTACAACTTACAGAACGGTCTTGAATTCTGGGATCTGATTTCTGAATTTGATTAGCTATTCCTTTGATGTAGACTTTGATCGTTAACTTAAAAACTCTAATTTGATTGATTAAGGTGGAGGCTAGGTCACTTCAGGTTTTAGTTGCATACAAACGCTTATGAATTCATGTGGACAAAACAATAGGTTTAGGGGTCTTTTTATAGGTGTATAGGGAGATTTAGAGCCTTCAGATCAGTCTAGAAGTCATCAGAATCGTTCATAGCAGAAAAATACGTCACAAAGCGAATCAGGGAGCGACACATCAGCCAAAACACGTCGTCCAGAAATTTCGTCCAGATCTGGAAAAGGGGTCGACACCCTATGGGGGGCCCGACACCTATGTCGACTCCCCTATAGGGATGTCGACTCCTATGTCGACTCCCCTTAAGGGGGGTCGACACCTATGTCGACTCCCCCTAGGGGGGTCGACACCTATTGAGCGGGGATTTTCCCGCCCACTTCCCTTTGGCTAATTTCGAATTTTAGACCTGTTTTGACTTCTGGAATTATTTTATATGTATATATATACTTCCTTGGGCGTATACAAACTTCTAAGGCTTATAACTTCTTCATACGATGTTCGACTTATGCAAACTCGGACTCAATCTCAAGCAGAATTCCGAGACGAACTCAATGGCGCAACCCGTTTCCCTTAATTCTTATTTTAAAGATTAATTATTCTTTAATTCGTTACTTTAATATCCACAGGAAATATGGGGTGTTACATTTTCCCTTCCTTTAAAGGATTTCGTCCCCGAAATCTCCAAGTCAAGGAGAATGTATCCTAACATCCATCTACTCAACCATTCAATTACAGGCGTCCATTGTCGTTAAAAAGATTTCTAATATTTTTCATGAACATATGCATAGTGTGTGTGTATATGTCCTTATCTAATGCAAAATCAGGCGGTCTACTGATTCAGTTGACCTCCTTAATGCGAGCTATGTCAGTGCCATGAGTCCATCATGTATGCAATTATTCCTAATCGTACTTTATAGCTTCTACATGAGTGCACAATCATTCATACAAATGCAACATCCATATGATAACACATCAAGTTCCAGTCCATAAAAATTTACTCATTTATATGCAATATGAAAGTGACTGAGCCGATCTAGTGCCTAATGTGTGTATATGTATCCACGAGCAACCACTAGCAAATACTTACATCCACTTGCATCCACCAAACATAACATGTCTCAAACACATGTCTACATCCAATGGCTTCTACCTAAGGATCGAGGATAGGATTGAGAGGATATACTTAAAAGATAAAGACTAGCAAATAAACTTTACAGAAAAGGAGAGATCAAGGATATACCCTCGAAAAGAATATGATGTGTATATCTAGTCTTCAGTTCTTCTAAGTCGCATCTTCTTGAGCTTTATTCCATATTACTCTGACTGTCTTAACTTCAATATTTGCGTAGCTTCTTAATTCCTGTTTCCAGAATATGTGTTGGAACCTATTTCACTGTTGCCTCTCGTTCCACCTTTTCTTCTTATAATATACTTGGCACTATAACCTCTGCTGTGTCATGCTAACATTTCTAGAACTATCTCTTGAAAATAATCAGATGCTAACCATGTTACCAAGTGTACATACTAAGATGATCAGATTCTTCTTCGTTAATCTAGTAAGTGGGGCCGATACCTTCATAAAGTCCTTGATTAACTTCCTATATTAGCCTGCTAGTCCAAGAAAGCTCCTTACTTCTGTTGCATTCCTTGGGGCCTTCCAGTTTTTCACCGCAACTACTTTTGTGGGATCTACTGCTATCCCTTCTTTGGGCGCCACATGTCCTAGAAACCTTACTTCTTCTCTCCAAAAATGACATTTTTGGAGATCTTCGCCTTAAGTTGATGCGCTTGGAGGGTATCCGAGACTTCCCTTAGATGCAAAGCATGTTCTTCCTTATTCCAAAATATCATTTATGCACAAGCGAAGTGAACCATCCTCCTTTGTAACTAAAACGACTGGAGCACCCCATTCAGAAATAGTTCGCCTTATGAACCCTTTCTCAAGTAACTCTTTTACTTGTTTACTGAGCCTTTCCTTTCCCTTGGAGTCACATGTCATACAGGTAATGCAACTGGCTTTGCATTGTCAACTAGATATATGCGGAAGTCTATCTCGCATTTTAGGGGATAAATCCCTAACCAAATCAAAAACATCTGTGTACTCATGGACTACTCCAACGGATCGCAAATCGTCGATAGATGCATCAAGTGATTCTAGGTAGCTAAGACAAACTGATCTCTTAGGATCGTACGAAATCTCGAAGGTATTCCCGAGGCAAGTCGAAAGTCTAACTACCCTCCTTTCACGCTTACCAGCTAACCAATCCATGCCTAGAATCAACCTATAGCCCATGAAACCAAAAACATAAGCATTACACTTAAACTCTATACTTAACATAGCTATTCTCAAATCCTTACAAACCAAAGACAAATGAGCCGAACCACCAATTGGATTTGAGACAATAATGGGATCCTCAACTATACAAGCTCTAGGGTGTAGAGACTCAACTATGGAAGTAGAAATAAACGAATGTGAAGTGTTAAAATCAAAAGAATACTAACAGGATGATCAAAAAGAAAACTAAACTTTTTCAGTCGAAGCTTTACTACCTCTCTCTTAGGTACGCTGGCGGTGAGAGTTGGCACTTGCCCTCCGGAAAATCCTGTCCTTTGTTCTTGCCCTTGTCCTTAGTTGTATGACCCATTATACCATAATAATGACACTTCCTCTTATCTTAGATTTTCCTATTCTTCCTTCCCTTCTTGTCCTGTGATTCTTCCACTTACACCTCTTTCTTTTTACCTCCTTTGTGAACCAATTCTATATCCATAGGTTCCTCATCCTTGGGTTGTGCCCCTTAGCCAGACTCCCTTATTCTCATCTTTGCCATCCTTGTGTAACTTGTTGACAAGTCTCTTGAAAGCTGCCTCCATCGCACGGAAAACCCTATAAAGCTTGAAAGAGAATTAGCCACAGGTGAAACTATAGCGGCTATAGATGGAAGTTTGGATCTTCTTCACCCTTTGATAGGTGTCGTAGTCTCATCAAGTCTACGGAACCATGCCGCAATGAGGTTACCTCCCAGAAATCCAGGAGCCACGGATACTCAAGAAAGAAGGAAACAAGGATTCAAACAGAGGATCAAAAGATAGTGCATATGGATTTGGGGAATATGCCTTTAAAACAAAACTTTTCTTTTGAAAATGCTTCATTAAAAAATGTTTTTGAAAATAATTTTTCAAATCTTTTATCTGATCCGGAAACCTTCAGCTCTGATACCAAGTGAAACACCCCACCTCCGTTAAGGTCACTCACCAAGGGAATGCCTTAACTTCGATGGAGCGTTTTAGGTAAAAGATGCAGATAAATTACAAGACAAACATATAAAGCAGCAGAAAATAAAGTCATTTTATAAACAATGTGGTTCAGTCAAGCTTTAACGACAATTGTCTCAATCATACTTAAAAATAATACATAGAACTTCTGACTTGATTCAAAAACTTCCAAGTATAAAAGAAGCATAAAAATAACAATGATATTCCCTAATAAAGCATGAACCAGCCATAACAGTGGAAGAGAGAGTCCAAAGAAATACATCGACTGTCTTCGAGCTTGGAAAGAAAACTGAGCTAAGTGGTAACATTTCCTCCCTGTGAACCTGGGGGGGAAACGGAAGAAAAGAGGCGAAACAAACTAGGTCAGACATAAGTCTGGTAAGTCCAATGACTTTCAGTATGTAAATAGGCAAAAGCATCATGACATGAATAAACTGAATATTCTAGGTTAATTAGCTTTACTTCCTCTAGTTGATGATGGCTATTCTAGGTTGCAAGGTGATAGCATGACGGCCATGGTTCTAATTTTGATTAGGTTTTAGGGTTTGAGTCAACAAGTGTTTATATAGAATTTAGGATTAATTTAGGCCATCCGATCAACCTAGAATCAATCAAGACCATCCAGTCAAGATATAGTAACACCTCAGCCCTAATGACTCAGCACTGAGTCACAAAATCGTCATCTTTCAGATCTGCCTGGGGGGGCAGGTCAACCCCCAGGTCGACCTGCAGGGGGAGGTCGACAGGAGGGTCGACCCTTTGGTTGACCTGGGTCCTGGGTGGGAATTTTCCCGCCCAGCCCGCTTCTGACTTCTGATTTGAATATTGAATCTATTTTCGAGCTGTTTTGAATTTATTTGAATTTTCTGGAAACTTCCGACAGTCATAACTCTTTCATACGAAGTCCAATTTACGAAAACTCGGACTCTATCTCAACCAGAATTCCTGGACGAACACAATGGCCTAACCCGTTTCCCTTAATTCTCACATTTTAGATTAAGTATTGTTTAATTCGTTAGCTAATGTTAACAGAAAACATGGGGTGTTACAACCTTAATCAATCAAATTAGAGTTTTTAAGTTAACAATCAAAGTCTACATCAAAGAAGTAGCTAATCAAATTCAGAAATCAGATCCCAGAATTCAAGACCGCTCTGTAATTTGTAAGTTCGCGTTACTTTCATAAGTAAAATTCATTGTGATTCTGACATTGTAATAAATCTGAATCTGAAATTAGGCCTATTTCTATCTGTCTTTCTATATTCGTTGGATCTATCTCACTTGATATTATTATGTCCATTCTTTGTCTCTGCTTTCCTTCTTCCCTTTTTGTTTTTATAGCCAGGCTACTGCGAGCCTGAGCCAAATCTGATAAGAGATGAATGTACGTTGGAAATAAAATTGGGCATAATATATGACTTGGACATGACCAGCGCTAAAATTGGGAAAAGTATTAAATTATGTATATTTAGGATTTGTAACTGATTTGAGGACATAACATACGTTGTATTTAAAACATAAAGTGTATCGAACATATGACTTGAGATTTGAGACATAAAGTATATTGGACATATGACTTGGGATTTGAGGTGTAAATTGAACTGTAAACATGTAAGGCATAGTACATGTTGTGGTTTAAGACCTAAAAATTGGGCCATATTATATATAATAGTTTATGACTTGAAAGAAAGTGAAACACCCCACCTCCGTTAAGGTCACTCACAAAGGGAATGCCTTAACTTCGGTGGAGCATTTTAGGTAAAAGATGCAGATAAATTAGAAGACAGACAAATAAAGCAGTGGAAAACAAAGTCATTTTATAAAGAATGTGGTTCAGTCAAGCTTTTACAATAGTTGTCTCAATCATACTTGAAAGTAATACATAGAACTTCTGTCTTGATTTAAAAACTTCTAAAGAAGCATAAAAATAACAATGATATTCCCCAATAAAGCATGAACCAGCCATAGCAGTGGAAGAGGGAGTCCAAAGCAATACATCGACTAACTTCGAGCTTGGAAAGAAAACTGAGCTAAGTGGTAACTTTCCTCCCTGTGAACCGGGGGGAAACGGAAGAAAAGAGGTGAAACAAAACTAGGTCAGACGTAAGTCTGGTAAGTCCAGTGACTTTCAGCATATAAACAGGCAAAAACATCATGACATGAATAAACTGAATATAAGACAATACCGTGAGAACAAGGATAACATACGATTAGCATATATATGATAAGGCAAGATAAATTGAATGCACTTCTACTCTGATTTCTGCTTCGCTACTACCTTGCTATTCTGAGTTTTTATATCTTTTCACTACCTAACTAGTGTCCTAACTAGTAATCTATGTAAAATGATAATATTGCAACGTGATCCGAATCCCTGCAATTGTGGTAGCCTCCAGGTGTATATCTAGTATGAGGATCTTACCTCAATCAGCCTAATTGCCATAAAGATGTTAGATGTACCCTTACTACCCTATCGATCGGCTCCTTACTCATAATAATTTTCCATGTGTCCGTGTCAATTTGACCCTCTCTTGCGTGTAGATACCCTTTACTGGCCCCACCATAAGGTGTATCAATCCCTATGATAACGACCCGACACGATTCAAGATGCACAGTGTATAACTACTGGTACCCAGTGCCTGCTTTTTCCCACTCCGGATTATGTGCACGCTCGTAATCCGTGGGAACCTACACTAACATACCCCGTGCCGCTATTTTGACCGCTTATAATCAGCCCAATAATCGTGCCCCACCCTGCCTAGTTTCAGGGTACCTTGATACATCCATGTGGGTTACTGGGGTCCCCATTACTAGGGTTTCTTACTGGTTAAGTTTGTGGGCCTATATTTACTAATATTACCCACTAACCCGATATGTACTTAACCCTCCTATTGATTCAAACATGTTTACTTAATGGTTAAGTTTGTAGGCCTATATTTACTAATATTACCCCCCAACCGGATATGTACTTAACCCTTCCACACATTTTGTCATATTGGTTAAGTGTTGTCCATCCATGTCAACTTAACCCACCCGCTCATCATGTCATGTTGGTTAAGTGTTTCTTATTAACCCTTCTCACTCGTTATGTTGGACTGGTTAACTGTTTCCTATTAACTTAACCCCGTTCATTCATCATGTTATATTAGTTAAGTATTTCCCATTAAATTAACCCCATTCGTTCATCAGGTTACATTGGTTAAGTGTATCTTATTAATCTTAACCCCACGCGTTCATCATGTTGTATTGGTTAAGTGTCATCAATCAATTCAAGTTAACTTAACCCACCCACTTATCGTGTTACATTAGTTAAGTGTTGCCTTCTTGTGTTAACTTAACTCTTCCACGCATCCTGTTATATTGGTTAAGTGTTTCTCTCTTGTTTTAACTTAACCCTACCCATTCATCATGTCATATTGGTTAAGTGTTTCTTATTAACTTAACCCTCCTCACTTTTCTAATTAACATGTTATAACGGTTAAGTGTTCTAAATTTACTTAACCCCATCTTCTTATCTAATTAACATGTTATAACGGTTAAGTGTTGCCTTAGTTAACTTAACCCTACCATTCTTATCATGTCTTGTTCATTAGCATTAATTGATTTATTAATGCACCAACCTCTCACATTAGATCTATGTGGTTGCAGTTACTTGATGTGCTGGGCGGTTCCGAGCAGTTTTACACCACAACTCAATCTAACCTCGGGTTTTTCTTGGGCATGATGCACTAACCTCTCACATTAGATAGGTGTTGTTGCGGTTACTGGATGTGCCGGGCGGTCCCGGGCAGTTTTACATCGCAACTCAATCTAACCTCGGGTTAAGCATGTTTATCTTTTAGCATATTTACCATACATGTCCAAATCCAGATTTTATATGCTAATTATCCTAAATTCACAAAACTAGTCATGTTCCAGTTCTCAAGTTATACCTCAACAAAGCTAATTACAAGTTATGCTCCACAAATTCACGTTCAACAGATTTCAGCATATAAGTCAGTTTAACAAATTAAACCTCACTTAAAGTTCCATTAACATATCTCGCCTAATAAATTAAGCCTATAAACTTACATGCCCAAAATCATGGTAATAATCAACAATACAACACATGCCCTAAGGTTTAGTCATATTGCACCGTACAAAATATTCTTCAAGAACCCCCAATCGTGATTCATAGTATAAACTATGCCAACTTATGTCCTGTAATTACAGTGCATGCCAATTTACACAAAATCCCAATTTAGGCGTGTTCACATTTAACAGTTATCCCTATCTTACTATAGGTTTTCATGCATAGTCTCCTTCTTCCAAATCATAAAATATTATATATAATATGCCCCAATTTTTAGGTCTTAAACCACAACATGTACTATGCCTTACATGTTTACAGTTCAATTTACGCCCCAAATCCCAAGTCGTATGTCCAATATACTTTATATCTAAAATCTCAAGTCATATGTTCGATACACTTTATGTTTTTAATACAACGTATGTTATGTCCTCAAATCAGTTATGCCCAATTATACATAATTTAAAACTTTTCCCAATTTTAGCGCTGATCATGTCCAAATCATATATTATGCCAAAATTTTAGCGCTGGTCATGTTCAAATCATATATTATACCCAATTTTATTTCCAACGTACGTTCATCTCTTATGAGATTTGACTCAGGCTCGCAGTAGCCTGGCTATAAAAACAAAAAGGGAAGAAGGAAAGTAGAGACAAAGAATGGATATAATAATATCCAATGAGATAGATCCAATGGATATAGAAAGACAGATAGAAATAGGCATAATCTCAGATTTAGATTTATTACAATGTCAGAATCACAATTGAATCTTACTTCTGAAAGTAACATGAACTTACAAATTACAGAACGGTCTTGAATTCTGGGATCTGATTTCTGAATTTGATTAGCTATTCCTTTGATGTAGACTTTGATTGTTAACTTGAAAACTCTAATTTGATTGATTAAGGTGGAGGCTAGGTCACTTCAGGTTTTAGCAGCATATAAACGCTTATGAATTCGTGTGGAGAAAACAATCGGTTTAGGGGTCTTTTTATAGGTGTATAGGGAGATTTAGAGCCTTCAGATCAATCTAGAAGTCATCAGAATCGTTCATAGCACAAAAATACGTCACACGGTGAATCAGGAAGCGACACATTAGCCAAAACACGTCGTCCAGAAATTTCGTCCAGATCTGGAAAAGGGGTCAACACCTTATGGGGGGGTCGACACCTATGTCGACTCCCTTATAGGGGGTCGACTCCTATGTCGACTCCCCTTAAGGGGGTCGACACCTATGTCGACTCCCCCTGGGAGGGTCTATACCTATTGAGCGGGAATTTTCCCGCCCACTTCCCTTTGGCTGATTTCGAATTTTAGACCTGTTTTGACTTCTGGAATTATTTTATATGTATATATATACTTCCTTGGGCGTATACAAACTTCTAAGGCTTATAACTTCTTCATAGATGTTCGATTTACGCAAACTCGGACTCTATCTCAAGCAAAATTCCGAGACGAACTCAATTGCGCAACCCATTTCCCTTAATTCTTCTTTTATAGATTAATTATTCTTTAATTCGTTACTTTAATATCCACAGGAAAAACGGGGTGTAACAGTTGGCTCAAGTTTTATCTCCGCTATGGATTTGTCTCTTTTATTTGGGGAATTATGTTTTCTTTTAAGTATTTATGTGCTCTGATATTAAAAGACAGAAGTTATGTTGTTGTAATGGTTTTCTAGACTCATGGCATTTTGAACCATGCTGTATGATCTGTGTTTGAAATAAAATTTAAATTTCCGCTGCTATATTTATGTGCTCTGATATTAAAAGACAAGTTATGTTGTTGTAATGGTTTTTGAGACTCATGGCATTTTGAACCACGCTGTATGATCTGTGTTTGAAATAAAATTTAAATTTCCGCTGCTATCTTATTTATGTCTGTCTTGTAAAATTCTGTGTCTGTTTACCTAAAATGCTTCATGAAACTTAATGCATTCCCTTTGTGAGTGACATGAACGGGCGTGGGGTGTCACAAGCACCATCTCATCACCTCCTCTGAAGCATTCAGTACCTCTATGTGTCAAACTTATCTCATTAGATAAACCATTGATATGGTTTTCCATCGTATATTTTAAGCGTTAAGAGTCTGAAATCAAGGGGATTCCTTGTATTTTGAATGTTAACATACACTAATCCTTGCTTAAATCCTCCAAAGTTGTTATTTAGTGGTCCATCTCTAAAAAGTTTCATAATCATCTCAACTTTCTAGTTTTTATTAGTCGTTAGAAATTTATGATCTAAAGCAACATCCTTCCCTATTATCCTATGGGGGAATCTAGGATACTCGGGTATATATACCTTCTCTCATTACACGCACACATTCTGGCCTCTATATTTAACTTTACCCTGTGCACCATTACTAAGTGTGAACGTTATCATATATTCTTCTATTTTTTGCATTCTAACGTTCAGATTTGCAATTTTAGCTCCCATGCCTTTAGTTCTTGGTGTTTAAATAATCACAGCAGTGTAGCCCCTAAGTAAATTTCTCTCAACTTCGTATTGTTAAGGTATTGGGGTCATTACTTTAGCTTGCTCTACACTAGCTCTACAAGTTATTACATTGGTTTTTGGAATCTAATTCTAGGCACCTACAGTTTAGATACCCCCAATTACTTCATCATTTTGAAAAAGTTATCCAATATTTCTTGTTATATAGCCATGATCCCATCCTATGCGTCTTTCATCATCATATCCATCTTATCTCTGGTGACATAGCTAGATTTATTGGAATCTGAGGATGCCTCCTAGCTTCCTCATGTTGTTATTGATGTTCTCCAACTCTAAATATTGTTCTAGGCTTTCTTACCTTCTCCAAATCTCAAATCCAAGTTTTCTTTCAATGGGAGCACCAAAACAATAACTCAAAAATTGGATCAGCACCTAAAAATCCAAGCGAAAGAACAATCCAAATAGTAAACAAAGAGCAAAAAATAAGAGAGGAAGCAAATAATTTTTATAATGGTTCGGCGCAGTGTCGTAAAAATCCTTTTAAGCTCTCATCTAGGTTCCACCTAAGCATTAGGCTATAGGTTTTCCGCCCATATCCCTTATAGTCCGCCTACACTACTACAAAATCAGGTCGTTTGCACCAGTTATTTACCCCCATGTTACATTGGTTTTACATGCGGTGCAAATGTAGATGATGCAAAAAGCCTTTTCCTTTTGCACAAGTTTTATAATCAGTGCGAAAAAGGGTTTTTTAAACTGGCTGTCAATAAAAGCAGGTGCAAAATATGGGTTTTTTGCATTGGTATTTACCAAAAACCAGAGTAAAAGATGCATTATACTAAAAGAAAATGTTTATTTTTTGCACAGATTATTTTACACAACCAGTGCAAAATAATGATCTTTTACAGAAAACCCCACATTAATTATCGAAATTCTTAAACAAACTATTAACACAATTAATACATATGCATCATTTGTATGTTCATTTAAAACAAAATTGATTGACAAACAACTTAAGCATAATGTTAAACCAAATATATTTTTATATATATAATTCAATTGCAGTGTTATACCATACAAAATCGTAATAGTAGAAATAATCCTTTTAAATAAAGTCAAATTAACAGCCCATTTGTTGCAACTTCATGTGACAATAATCTTCCTCGACTCAACTGCAACATGTTCTTCTACTGGACATAACTACATATAATAACACAAAGAATTCAGGAACCCAAGTTCCCTTTGCAATTCATCAAATTCCAGAAAAGCCTAAAAGTAGGGATTAGAAGAATCTTTGACAATGGAGAAGAACTCCCAGATTCCTTTCTCTTAACATCATCAAATAGAACATGATTGGCAAATCTTGTGAGGAATGTGGTTGCTTTTTCCTCTCTTAACTATGCTTCAGCTTCCGGTCATTAATCGCCTCATTAATAATTTGTTGCACAAAAAAAAGATAAAGCACATATAATATGTTATACTGATAAATAAAAGTCAAATAAATAATTTACAAAATTGGTGTAACTTACAATATATCACATCGACTAGTAAACATGCATTTCTATTCATTTCCATTATACATGAATCAGTATTACCATGTATATAATCGTGCATTCTGCCTGCAGCAACCATGGTGCACCCTTACTCTCCACCATCACCACAATCTTCTATCCTAAACATCTCATCTTCAGTAGTAAATACCTATAAACTTTGTATAAGGTCGACAAAAACAAGTCATTTTCCTCGATCTATGAAAAATAAATTCATCATAAATAATTGCTTGTTAAGCCATTATAAATGATATTCAAAAACCGAAATGATGATACAAAATCAATGAGTGCTACCAGTCGTTGGAATAAATAGACAACCATTGTAAAACAATTTTACACAAATAAATAAAATATCTGACAAACAAACTCCATAGCCACCTAAAGTTGTTATATTTACATGAGTCTGTGTTGCATAAATAATAATGAAACAATTAGAACTTTTCAAAAAAGATCTATAAAGCATTCATGGCTGCCACATTATTCAGACGTTAACTATAAAACAATTAGAAATATGTTGGCAAGTTATTCAATAGAAGTTTGGTGTATAACTTTGTTAAAACAACATTTAAATAATTCAGATATAGCTACAGTTGTTAGATCAGAAATCAATTTTTTAGACAGACTACATATTGGTAAAAAAAATGATTGGAAAAACATATATAAGCATATTTATTACCTTGATAAAGCATACTGAGAAATACCACTGTTGTATAAATGCATGAGAATCTCAACTGTAGCCTGTATTTGTTTAATTCATCTTCTGCTCATGGAAAGAGTTTAAAAAACAAAACAAAAGGTATGAAAATGACCTTAAGAAAATTAAGCAGCTAGAATTCACTTTTGGGTTCAAATAAAGCTGCAATGAGTACTTCTATTTTCTATAGAATAATGTGCTTCTAAATTCCTGTTGATAAGAATTTCAAAAGGTTGATATGTACAACAAGACATAACCTCGTAATGCTACAAACATATTAAATGTTGTCTACATATTCGCATTGGAATGTAGTCTTAATGTACCAAAAATAATGATGGTCTTATACCTGTGCATAAAATGTTAATTACAAACTTGTAGGTTACTGCACACGTAAAGTCTGGCAAGTACAGTGACTTTTAGCATATAAATAAGTAAAAGTATCATGACACGTATATAAACTAGATGAGAGACAATAGTACCATATTACAGGTATGAACATGCCGAACATAATAAGCAGGATAAACGGTGTAGGTTATGCTTCTCAAATACTTTTCTCTGCACCAATACCACTATACCGGATTAAGTGTTTTCCCATTACTTAAAGAAACAGAATGATCCCAACATAAACATAAACGGTAGACTTAGGTGTATTTCTAGTAACGGATTTTACCCCAAATAGAAATAACATGTACCTAAAAGAAATAACATGTTACCCCAAACCGAAATAACAAGTACCTAAACAGGACTAGATGTACCATAATTGCTACCCCCCAGCGATCGGCTCCTACCACGTAAATACCCTGTGTCGGCCTCATATTAGGGTGTATCACTTCCTAAAGTGGCAACCACCAGAAGGACATAAACCTATTTACAGGTGTTATGGCGGCTTATTTTCCCAAGCAAGCTGGACTCATGCACGCACGTGACTCCGTTGGAACGCGCCATCAAAACACCTCTCCCCAAATGAACCACTTATAATCAATTCAGTAAGCGTGCCCTGACCCCTACCTAGTGCAGGGTCCTTTAATACCATAATGGGTTACTAACTGATATGGGCCCCACACAACAGATGACACAAGCCACGCCTTAGGCTTGCATCCCCAACTAACTAGGATTTTGACAGGTTATTCCCAGAAGATTAACTAGCCCGTATAACCCAAATAGATCAAACAGGTTAAGTTTAATGGGTCCTTATAACCCCCACAGATTAAACAGATTTACTTAACCCCATAGTTTCAACATGTTTACTTAACCCCACCCACAGATTAAATGTAACGACCCAGAAAATCTGAACCAATTTAAAATTTTTAAATTGGCTAAAATAATGGATTTTAAATATTTAAAATAAATATTTTAAATAATTGGGATGAAAAGTGAGTTTAAATCGACAATTGAAAACGAATATAATTAATTATAACTATAAACAAGGCCTGAGATGGCGCTGCAGTTTCAAAAATTGAATTCAAACTTTGTAGGACTGTACCGGGTGCAAAACAAAACGGATTTTAGTGAAACCAAAAATATTTAAATCTGTTAGTGAATACCTTTCTAACGAATCTGAAAAATCGAATTTTCATAACGGAAAGCAAAAGTTATGGCCGAATGAATTTTCAGAAAGGTCGCTATGGAATTTATATAGCCCGTGAAATTGGCCATTTTGCATATGACCTCGGAATTCGACGAAACCACTTTTGTTGGATCCAGGATGTGAAGTTATTGCTAGGTTTCAAATTTCGTAATTTTTGAAGCTAATATGTGAGCGTGGCAAAAGAAAATGTGTTTTGGTCAATTATAGTTAAATTGGATCGACCAAAAATGGGCCTTTTTGCAAACGGTCTCAGAATTCGATGAAACTAGTTTTGTTGGGACCGTATCGTCAAAACATAGCTAGATTTATTTTTCTGGAATTTTTCGAATCAGTTTGTGGCCCTGGCGAATTGAAATGCACGTTCAAATCAAATATTGAATGTTTTATATTTTAATTTGAAGGAAAACTGGCTGAAACAGTCGAATGGGCCTACGAAACATATCCCATTGTATTCGGAATGGGGGTAAAACGCTAGGGACGACAGTCGTTGGGTTTAGATTGGTGGACGCGTCAGAAAACCCCTTATAAAACCCATCGGCCAATCAAAATTTTTATAAAAAAAAATCCTTTAATTTTCTCTCTCCCCGATATCGATTCACGGTGGAAAACCGCTCGTGCCTTCTCTCCTCCGTTCCTCCTCCTACAAGCAAAATTACGCCTTCCTCCTGTTGAAGATTTTGAAGAGCACGAGAAGATCTTCAAATCCATATATAGTTTGGATTTTTTCATTGTGTGGATTGGAAGAACCGACGTCACGAAGTTCATCACTTCGAACCGCCGCCGCGTCCTCCTCCCTGCGTCGAAGTGGGCCCCACCTACCTCCGCCTGAGCGCCGTTCCAAGCACTACAAGGTGGTGTACTCCGATCGTCTCCAAGTTGCACGGATCGAAAGAAAAATTAAAACCTAGTTTTGAAGAAATCAAGCAGGTATCGGCTGTTTAATTAAAAATTGATTTTAACAGTTTAAAACCATTGCAAACTTCAAAAAATCATATCTTTTTGTTGTGTTAACGAAATTCGATGAAACAGGAAACATCGTGACCGTGTGGACGCCTTCTACATTTTAGAAGAGACCGCATATTTTTCTGAGCCTTCTGCTATTTTTGGTGGAGTGGAACCCAATGTGAGATTTCTAATTTATAAACAATATGGAAAACGGCGATGTATAAATTATATAGTCGATGTATGAGTTATATAAGCGTTGTACATCTCTTGTATAAGCGTGGTATAAGTCGTATGTTCGATGTATAAGTTGTATATGCGTTGTAAAAATTATATATGTGTTGAAATAAAAGTGAATTGCTATATATATATATATATATATATATATATATATATGCCCCTCGTCCACAAACCATGGACGATATTTATTGATTGTGATTGGTGTGAAAATTGATTGATAGCGAATGGTTGTTTGGGATTGTTTGTGGTTGATATTGATTGATTGTGGTTGAAAAATACCCGTTTGTGGTTGAAAAATATTTGGTTGAAACCACATAGGATTAGTTTGTGGAAATGAAATAGATATATACATGCCGCCTGCGTGCGAACTAGATGCATGATCCCCATTGTCAAAAACCGCGAGGTTTTAAGGTAGAGCGAGGAGCCGTACTAGGGACGGTCCCGGTTTTAACTACCCTGCCGTTATGCTGCCGAAATTTTGAATAATATTCATGTGTTTGAATTATTTTCATTTGCTGAAACTATATTTATTCATTGAATAGAAAACCTTCATTTGTTGAATCGATATTCATTCGTTGATTAGAAATTCATGTGTTGAATGGTATTCGTGTTTTAAATATAAAAATCACATTTTTATCTATATTTTTAAACTATAGAAAACCTTCATGTGTTGAATCGATATTCATTCGTTGATTAGAAATTCATGTGTTGAATGGTATTCATATTTTGAAATAAATTGTTTTATAATAAAAATCACCTTTTTATCATCCATATGGACTATGTAAAATAATCTCGTTTTAAAAGAAATTGTTTTATAAGAAAAATCCTATTTTTATCACCTATATAAACTATATAAAATAATAGTGTTTTGAAATAAACTGTTTTACAATAAAAATCACATTTTTATTATATACACGAATTGTTGAAATGTGAAGTGTTAAAAATAGCCACTCGTTCAAAAATATATATATGAGTTGAAATTTTCATTAATTAGCTAATGATATGATTTTTGCCTATACATGTAACATTAGAATGAATGGTGTTTTAAAACCAAATGGAATCAAATATGAAGTTGAATAGAAAATGATAAATGATAAGAACTATATATATGCATATTTATTGAACATGTTATAGCAAAGGGGCTAGAGAAGAGGAATAAAATTTTGTGCTCGACAAATAGGTACACATTCACTGTTTTGTTTGGGTGATGATTTTATGAGCCTGTTGGCTAGCCGCTTGGCTTTTTCTTTTCCTTTTCGACATGAGACGCCCGTGTGGCTATTTGGAAATTTTCCCAGCCCCTCCCGTACAAAGAAGGTTATGGCAAAATTTTCCAAAATTTAAAGGCGTTAGTGAAATATTTGAAGTGAAAACGATATTGAAATTGTTGAATGAACTATATTTATATAAATATATAAATATAAATAAAATTAAAACGAAACGTGGCCGTGCAGTTCGTGTTTTGAAACCGTGATTTCAAACAACTAGTGTGGGAAATTCGACCATTGGATTTTCCCGAAACCGCAACCGTTGGGTTCGCCTTGGAAATATCTTTCCAACGGCACCAACTTTGTAAAAATCCAACGGTTGGATTGTCTGGAATGTTTAATTCAAATCTAAAGAAAAACAGCGCCAGAATCGATTATATATATATATATATATATTTAAATATAATTATATTTAATCGAATAACGACGCTGCAGTTCGTATTTTGAAATCGAAACTTCAAACGATTGTACCGGGAGATCCGACCGTCGGATTTTCCCGAAACTGGAACCGTTGGATTCGTTTTGAAAAGACCTTTCTAATGATGTAAATTTTGTGAAGATCCAACGGTTAGATTTTCAGATATGTGTAAATCAAATCTGAAGAAAAACAGCGCCACGGCCGCGTTATGGCCCGAAGCGTCGTTTTGAATAAATTGGCTATTTTAAAATAAATAAAAATAGCGATAAATCGTTATAAAATATCATAAACGATTTGGAATGGAAATAAACTGAATTTGCTCGATTTATGTGGTATTTGATGGTTGAATGTGTTTGGTGTGAAAATTATATTAAAGAACAAAATTGGTGTTATCGAATAGTTAACCATTGAAATAAATTGATTTGAAATTCTAAATATACGTGAATTATTTGAAAAGGCCGAGTTAATTCTCATTTCAAATAATTGACCGACGATTGAAATTTGAAGATGAAGATGGTGGTCGGAGACCGGAGATCTTCACCTCCTTTGGATGGTAACCGAGGTCCTGATTGGGAGGCATCCCGAAATATGGATAATGAGTGGTGATCGTCCAGACGTACGTGGTGATCGATGGGTTTGCGAGGTATTTAGTGCCTCCGGTTTCGTTCAGACCCAGAACGGACTTGTAAATGGACTGTGTGTCTGACATTAGATTTTATTCTGTGTTGATTGATCTCTATTAAATATACATCTGTTTGGCGGCAGAGAATTTATTCTTTTGCTTAACGCCCTTCTCTGAGACGCACGAGCTCAGAGGTTGTATATCGATGGACATCAGTCGCATGGCATGAATTGCCTGTGTGGCATGCTAAGATGCAGTGATCAGGGCTTCTGTTGAAAAGCAAAGTCTTGTGGTGATGATCAAAGCACCGCCTGTGTGGCATGCTAAGAAACGGGAGAAGGACCTCAGGGAGGGCATGCGTTTCTTCCTAGCTAGGGTGGTGTCAGTGACCTACCAGCCCTGACATTTATATACTTTTCACCTGTGTGGTTGTTGCTGTTGCGAGGCGCCTCGGTTTGATCGGACGATCCGGGTCCGATGGAGTCATTCGTTGGCTCGTTTACGCCCCAAAGGGCGGGGAAACGTATTGTTCAGGCATAATAATCCACATCGGTGGACCGGCCCTGTCGCTCCAAGGGGCAGTTGCGGCTGTTCCTGAGGCTCGGGCTAGGCAGTCTTGAATTCGGTAAGGACTATCTTTTGCCTTGGTTCAAGACGGAAATCCAATCTCCAAATACGACATCGTGCGGATTTGATTGTATATATATATGGCGACATGATATATGGTACCCATGCCGTCTATGATTGATAGTTATGATTCAAATTGTTTTTGAAACATATAAACACTAGCAATAATATCAAATGCCTTTGTTTTATTCGTATCAAGCATATTTTGACTGTTATAAGGTAAAAACTCTATCCTCCGGTTTGCGTTGCATTGTGTGATGGGAACTGAGTCTTATAACGGCTTCATTTTTATAAAAAGCATAGCGATGTTTAAAAGAAAGATTTGTTTTAAAGCACTGGCAATCCAATGGAGTAAACCCGTTCCACGAAAGTGGCGTGGTCCTGTGATTAGCCAAATTATATATGTGTTGAGTAGATTTCTCATACCAGTCCCATGACTGACTCGTAGTTTGTTTCACTTTCAAACTCGGGTGCCCCTTTTTCTACACGGGCAGCCTTGTATTCAGGTTTAGCTAGTTCTTTCTGGATAGCTGGAGCTGAAGATGGATTCTATCATTTATCTCTTTTTATGCTGTTCAGCTTCTATTGTACATATTTTGTTTTCCGCTGTAGACATTTATGTATAGCTGAACTGTATTTGTACTAAGTAAGATCCTGTATACTGTGTAACTCTGATGATTACGTTTATCCAGTATATTCTATTGTTCATTATCTGGTGTATTTACTCAAATTTGTTCTGCTATTATCTGTTTCTGTGTTATATTCCACGGATTACCCTTGCCACCGTCAGTACGGGGTTTGGGGTCGTCTCATTAAACAAGCCACAGATTAACAGGTTTATATGTATATAACCCCCACATATTAAACAGGTTAAGTATTACAGGTTAAAAGATATGCATAACCCCTAACATGTTTCACATGTTACTTACAACTTCATTAACATATTTCGCTTAATCTTTAAATTAAGCCTACAAATTTATATGACCCAAACCACAAGTCATAATTCACAGTCAATCCCAATTTATCATTCCCAATCAATCCCAAATTATCCCAATTTTGTTCGTATGCATTTATCAGTGATATTAGCCTAGGCTCGAAGGTAGCCTAGGCTATAAAAATAAAAAGGGAATGAGAAAGAGGAACAAAATAGGAATAAAACAAAATAAGCATATAATAACAGAGATGGGAATATAATACCAGAAATTAGCATATTAGGAATAAGCATATAAGAATTGAACAACAGATCAGGTGTTCATGTAATAACAGGACTGGTTAGGTTTGAATCATATTCTTAACAGGCATAGATTTAGATCTAGATTTATAAACATATCAGGATTACTTGTTAAATGTTTATATCTAAAAGTAACATGAACTCACAGAGATTGGATCTAAAGAACAGAGAATGATATTCTGAGGTTGCAGAAGAAACTCTTATATGTGTGTAAGATGTTGTTGAAGAAAATAGTTTGATTCAATCCAAGCTAGGGCGGCATCTCGTTGTCTCCATTGTTTTTTATGTATAAAAAAATAGAAATGTTGTCCTATATATAGCCTACCGTCAACGAATCCAGACAACAAATCAAACCACGAACAAAGAAGAGAATTCGCCCAGATCCCCGCTGGGTCGACCCACCCTCACCTGGGTCGACCCATAGGTCGACCCAGCCCAGGTGTGGGTCAGACCCAACGGGTTTCGTTCCTAGTTGGTTCTCCCGCTCAATTCATTTGATTTTATTTGAATTTTCTGAGTTGATTTATATATATATATATATATAATTCACTTATACGTATACAAACTTCTAATCTTTATATCTTTCTCATATGATATCCGTTTTACGCAAACTCAGAGTATATCTTAAGCAGAATTCCTAAACAAACACAGTGGTATAGTCTGTTTAACTTAATTCCCAATATTTAATTAATTATTGTAACACCCCGTACTTCCTGTGAATATTAAAATAACGAATTAAAGAATACTTAATTCTAAAAGTAAGAATTAAGGGAAACGGGTTATGCCGTTGCGTTCGTCTCGGAATTCTGCTTGAGATAGAGTCCGAGTTTGCGTAAATCGAACACCGTATGAAATAATTATAAGCCTTAGAAGTTTGTATACACGCAAGGAAATATATATATACATATAAAATAATTCCAGAAGTCAAAACAGGTCTAAAATTCGAAATTAGCCAAAGGGAAGTGGGCGGGAAAATTCCCGCTCAACAGGTGTCGACCCCCCTAGGGGAAGTCGACATAGGTGTCGACCCCCCTTAAGGGGAGTCGACATAGGAGTCGACCACCCTATAGGGGAGTCGACATAGGTGTCGACCCCCTGATAGGGTGTCGAAGCCATTTTCAGATCTGGCTGAAATTTCTGGACGACGTGTTTTGGCTGATGTGTCGCTCTCTGATTCGTTGTGTGACGTATTTTTCTGCTATGAACGATTCTGATGACTTCTAAACTGATCTGAAGGCTCTAAATCTCCCTATATACCTATAAAAAGACCCCAAAACCTATTGTTTTCTCCACACAAATTCATAAGTGTTTATATGCTGCTAAAACCTGAAGTGACATAGCCTCCACCTTTGTGACACCCCGCCTCCGTTAAGCTCACTCACTAAGGGAATGCCTTAATTTTGGTGGAGCGTTTATTGTGTATAGAACATAAAAGTAAACAAGACAGATAAATATATTGGTACTTGGAAAACAAAAACCACTTTTATTACAGTGGAGAAATAGTTTGGTTACATCACATCAAAAACCAACTACAAAACCAAATACACTTATTATCCATCTTGACAAATAAGTTCTAAGTACATAAAATAAAAGACATAACCCCAACACCAAATAGGCATAAATAAGATAGGATGAACTTTACTTCAGCGATCCAAGCAACTTCCAAAAAGAGAGAGATAAAGCTGTCCAAATCAAGCTCCACTAGTGCTAGTCCCACCCTGAGCACCTGGGGGGAAAAGGAAGAAAAGAGGTGGAAGCAAAGGGGGTCAGACATAAAGTCTGGCGAGTGCAATAACTTTAACAATATAATCATTAAGTAACTAGGATAAGGCATAAGCTGGAAAATAAGGAAATGACTGTGAACCAATGGGCATGTCAGAGCAAACAAAGGAATAAGATGAACAAAGACAACGTTAAAGGCGCACCTAATTCTTATAAGATAATTACTACATTGCACCACACCAAACACCCTAAAAGTTGATCCTGCCTACAAACTTAATAATGATAATGGTAGTTTCGTGTACCCCTAGCTGCCTTCATAGGTGCCGCCTGCCCCTATCTCCACTAGGTGTACCCACTACCCCCATTCGATCGGCTCCCTAACTTGTAGATACCCGTGCTGGCCCCATAGTGGGGTGTATCGCTCCCCAAAGTGGCAACCTGATACCACCAAAAATGCACGGCTTATATCTACACGATGCAACAACGTCTTACCTACTAGCCCGGGGCCACACACGCACAGGACCCCGTTGGACTTGCGTTGCCACCGCTAGCCCGTTTTGACCTCTTACAATCAAATCCAGTACGCGTGTCCCGTCCTCGACTTGGGTCGAGCCCACAAATATACTTGATGGGTTACTGGTTTGAAAAGGGCCCTCATGCATGACACAAGCTTTCCACCTATGCTTGGTCCCCTCTAAGGTTTTCCCCACTTTACCCCATTCTTATTCATGTCTTCTTACATGTTTCAATCTTGGTTAATTGCATCTAATCGTATTTCTCATCTCACCCAAGGCATCCTCTTAACTTCACATGCCACCCAAGGCACCCACTTAACTTCACATGCCCCACCACATGTTTATTTGGTTAACTGTTTGTTAGTTCATTAACACCGTAACCTTGTAAAGACCTCCCACATTAGACTGGCATTTGTGGCTGTTGGATTTGCCGGGCGGGTCCGGGCAGTCTTACACCACAAACGAGCCTAACATCGTGTCTTTACAACTGTTACGCATTTAATTCATGCCTTTGACCTCTCACATTAGACTGGCTTTTGTGGCTGCTGGATTTATCGGGCGGGTCCGGGCAGTCTTACACCACAAAAGAGTCTAACTCGTGTCTTAGGCGGTTTATTATTACACATCTTTATTTAACCCCAAATTGGATTAATATCCCTATTCAAATTTGTAAATAAATTCCAAATATACTTATGTCCATAATTGTCACCTAAATTATGTCCATAAATACCAATTTTTCCAATTAATGTCTTAAATTAATTATATGCCTTTTTAAGGCTATTTATTCCAATTCTCAATATGTGTATATTCAATATTACCCCCATCGTTCCCACGTTGTTCGTTCGCTTATCATGACATATATATATATATATATATATATATATATATTAGACTAGCAATTAGTCTAATGACATAAAAGGGAAGAAACATCGCAAATATGCATAACACACAAAATGGATCTAACTTACTAATAAGGATTACAACATATCTTGCATAAACTTGGTATTGTCATGAATCTAAACATAGGCTAAAAGGTGTGAACTTGCATATATGAATATAGTTTTCATCCAAAACTTGCATATATGAATATAGTTTTCACCCAAAACTTGCATAGGCCATAGTCACAAACTTGCATAAAACTATGTTTGTCATAGATCCAAATCTAAAGGTGTAAACTTGCATGTATGTGAATCCAATTTCTACCTAACCTTGCATATAGTCACTTTGTTTGATCCACATGTAAACTTGTATACAATTCATATAGAAACTAGCATATAATCTACACCCAAACTTGCATATACAATGATGTCAAGCATGAATCAGGTTGAACATTGATGATTGGGTATATATAAAGGGATTCACAACAAAAACTATCATTATGAACAACTAGCATACATTCACAAAATATCGCATTTTTCCCAATGTTTTACAAACATAACCATATAACCCAAATTATAACTCAACCTAATTAAATTGTTAATTATCTTATTAAAGAAATTGAACTCACAACTCAAAGAAGGTCTTGAGTTCTGGGATCTGAGTTCTGAAATTGATTTAGCTCGCCTTTGAAGTAGACAAATTTGTTGTTGTAGTTGTTATAGACTTGAGTTGAATTGAGTTGATTAGCTTTACTTCCTCTAGTTGATGATGGTTATTCTAGGTTGCAAGGTGATAGCATGATGACCATGGTTCTAATTTTGATTACGTTTTAAGGTTTGAGAGTACATGTGTTTATATAGAATTTAGGATTAATTTAGGCCATCTGATCAACCGAGAATCAATCAAGACCATCCAGTCAAGATAGGGTGACACCTCAGCCCTAATGACTCAGCACTGAGTCACAAAATCGTCATCTTTCGGATCTGCCCGGGGGGGGGGGGTAGGTCGAAGCCTAGGTCGACCCCAAGGTCGACCTATAGGGGGAGGTCGACACTAGGGTCGACCCCCTGCTGGACCTGGGTCCTGGGCGGGAATTTTCCGGCCCAGCCCACTTATGACTTCTGATTTGAATTTTGAATCTGTTTTCGAGCTGTTTTGAATTTATTTGAATTTTATGGAAACTTCCGACAACCATAACTTCTTCATAAGAAGTCCAATTTACGCAAACTCAGACTCTATCTCAACCAGAATTCCGAGACGAACACAATGGCATAACCCGTTTCCTTTAATTCTCACATTTTAAATTAAGTTGTAATAACCCGGAAAATCTGGGCCAGTTTAAAATTTTTATTTTGGCAATTTTAGCGAATGTTGAATATTTAAAATGAATTATTTTAAATAATATCGACGAGAAATTTATTTTGAATATATTTAGAACGTATATATTATATACGTTGTCATTAGAATATATAATATTTATATATGATTATAAATAGAATTGAAATGGCGCGGTAGTTCGATAATTCGATTTCAAACTTCAATTGAATGTACCGGGTGCAAAACAATCCGGATTTTAGTGAAACCAAAAACATTAGGATCTAATTGTGAATATCTTTCCAACGAATCCGAAAAATCAAAATTTCATAGCGGGAATCAAAAGATATGTCCAGTTGAAAATTCTGAATAGTCGTTATGGAATTCAGGCCCTTAAAAATGGGAATTTTGCAAACGACCTCGGATTTCGACGAAATCACTTTTGTTGGATCCGGGATGTCAAATTATTGCTAGGTTTCAAATTTCATAATTTATCGAATGTAATTTATTCATTTATACTCTGTATATTCTTGTATCTGATGGAATTGTTGTAATAACAATAAAATGTTCTTCCGTCTACGTTCCAATTTGTCCTGTTCTCAAAACGTTCAGGGGTTTCGAACGGTCTAGATCGGTTTAACGACTGATTCAGATCGAGCGAAATTCCTGGCCGTCACATTTGGTATCAGAGCTTTGGTTTACAGAGCTCGAGAACAAGACACATTAGAACCATACGAAAGAATTCATCAGATATTGGATTAATAATATCCAATTAGAATGACTCGTTAGATATAGGATCAGTAGTATCCTAGAACGAGTGTGAAGAGTATATTTTTCAAATGAAAACAATTTTGTTTTGAAATTTAAACCATTTTATGCGTATTTGAATATTTATTTATATTGATTTGGACAATCTAGTATATAAATATTTTGCATATACGCGTCATGAACGTATATTCGAAGTTTTAATATATTAGATAGATATAGAATCACGCTCTAGTCGCCCGGAGATGGTACTGATGATAACACGTGCATCATCAGTATTTATGTTCGTGTTTCGAAGGTGTGATATCTATATATTTCAATTAGACTGGTGTGAGAACCAAAACTTATATAGTTAGAACACATTGTTGTGAATTGGCATCAAAAACAAGATTTTTTGTATATGTATCAAAATTATGAATTTGAAACTTTAATTCACTAATTGATTGATGTTTGTGTTGTTTGTTTATTTGTTTGATAATTTTGAACCATTATGCCTAATTGAACCAAATATCGGATTGTATTGAAAATTGATCGCATTTGCTTGCATATACATATACTTACATTGAACAGGTCATAGCAAGGAGGCTAGAGCCGAAGAATAAAATTTGTTTGCCCGACAAATAGGTACATGTTTACTACATAATTTACTGTTTTGTTTGGGTGATGATGATTTTATGAGCCTATTGGCTAGCCGCTTGGCTTTTTCTTTTTCTTTTTGAGATCAGAAGGCCTATATGGCAATTTCGGGATTTTCCCGTGGCTCCCGGTGCAGGGGAGGTTATGGCGAAATTTTTCGAAAATTTAGGGTGTTAGCCAAATTTTTGAAAATTTGAAAATTCTCAGAAACTAAAAAGTTGGAGAATGGAAGCCAGATCGAACGTAGAGTTGATTAATCAAACCACTTTCGACTTTGTTCCTTTTCGGGGACGAAAAGTTTTAAGTGGGGGAGATTGTAATAATCCGGAAAATCTGGGCCAGTTTAAAATTTTTATTTTGGCAATTTTAGCGAATTTTGAATATTTAAAATGAATTATTTTAAATAATATCGACGAGAAATTTATTTTGAATATATTTAGAACGTATATATTATATACGTCGTCATTAGAATATATAATATTTATATATGATTATAAATAGAATTGAAATGGCGCGGTAGTTCGATAATTCGATTTCAAACTTCAATTGAATGTACCGGGTGCAAAACAATCCGGATTTTAGTGAAACCAAAAACATTAGGATCTAATTGTGAATATCTTTCCAACGAATCCGAAAAATCAAAATTTCATAGCGGGAATCAAAAGATATGTCCAGTTGAAAATTCTGAATAGTCGCTATGGAATTCAAGCCCTTAAAAATGGGAATTTTGCAAACGACCTCGGATTTCGACGAAATCACTTTTGTTGGATCCGGGATGTCAAATTATTGCTAGGTTTCAAATTTCATAATTTATCGAATGTAATTTATTCATTTATACTCTGTATATTCTTGTATCTGATGGAATTGTTGTAATAACAATAAAATGTTCTTCCGTCTGCGTTCCAATTTGTCCTGTTCTCAAAACGTTCAGGGGTTTCGAACGGTCTAGATCGGTTTAACGACTGATTCAGATCGAGCGAAATTCCTGGCCGTCACATAAGTATTGTTTAATTCGTTAGCTTATGTTAACAGAAAACATGGGGTGTTACATTCTCCCCTCCTTAAAGGATTTCGACCCCGAAATCTACAAGTTACGAAGAATACATATCCTACCATCCAATCGTCCATCTACTCAACCATCAAACACAGGCATCCATTGTCCTTAAAAGACTTCTAATGCTTTCATGTTTATATGCACAGTGTGTGTACATGTCCGTATCTAATGCAAAATCAGGCGGTCTACTGATTCAGTTGACCTCCTTAATGCAGATTATGATAGTGCCATGCGTCCATTATGTATGCAAAAGATCCCTAATGCAACATATTAATTCTACATGCGTGCGCACCCATTCATCCGAATGCAGCATCCATATGATAACACAACCACTATACATCCATTAATCTAAGTAAACACGCATTTATATGCAGTATGAAAGTGATTGAGCCGATCTAGTGCCTAATGTGTGTGTATATGCATCCACGAGCAACCATTAGCAAACACTTGCATCCACTAGCATCCATCAATAATAACATGTTTCAAATACATGTTTACATCCATTGGTCTCTACCTAAGGATAAAGAATATGACCGAGGAGATACACTAAAAAGGTAGATACAAGCTTGAATAAACTTAAGGAAAAAGAGATCAAAGATGTACCCTCAAAAAGAAAAGGGTAGGATGCACGTATTTTGGCCTCAGTCTCCCAAGTCCTGTCTTCCTCGGTGTCTCTCCATTGAACTTTGACAAGCTTAACTTCACGGTTGCGTAGCTTTTTGACTTCCATCCCCAAGATATGAGTTGGAACTCTCCTCACAGTCGCTTCTCGTTCCACTTCGACTTCCTCTAGTATACTTGGCTCCACCACTTCTGCCGACTCATGTGAGCACTTTCATAGCTGAGAGACATGAAAAACATTGTGAACTCCAGCCAGTCTTTCAGGTAGCTCTACTCTGTAGGCCATCGTCCCAATCCTTTCGATGAATGGAAATGGTCCTACGAATCGTGGTGCCAACTTTCCTACGGACCCAAAGCGGATGACATTCCTCAAAGGAGATACTTTAAGGAACACCTTATCCCCAACTTGAAACTCAAGGTCGGTCCTTCTCTTGTCTGCGTAGGATTTCTGTCTATCTTGGGCAGTCTTCATTCTCCTTCGTATCAAGTCCACCTTCTCTGAAGTCTCTCTAAGCATGTCCGGCCCAAGTATAAGTTTACTTTTGGACTCCCACCAACAAGTTGGTGATCGACATGGCCTTCCATATAAAGCTTTAAAGGGTACCATGCCTATAGTGGCTTGGTAGCTATTGTTATAAGCGAATTCCACCAAAGGGAGATGATCCTCCCAAGATCCTCCAAAGTCAATAATGCACAGTCTCAAAAGATCTTCCAGTACTCTATTCACCTTTTCCGTCTGACCATCGGTTTGAGGGTGATAGTCTGTGCTTAAACATAGCTGTGTGCCTACAGCCTCTTGCAAACTCCTCCAAAACTCGCTTGTAAAGATAGGATCTCGGTCACACACTATGCTGGAGGGTATCCCATGGAGTCGGACTATCTCCTTAAGATAAATGGAGGCTAAAGACGAAGCGGTCCACCTACTCTTGACAGGTATAAAATGAGCGCTTTTTGTGAGCCTGTCCACTATTACCCAAATACTGGTATTGCCCCTTCTTGACCTAGGCAACCCGTCAACAAAGTCCATCGAGATGCTTTCCCATTTCCATTGCGGAACTTCTAGAGGATGAAGCAAACCGCCAGGCTTCTTCTGCTCCGCCTTGACTTGCTGGCATATCATGCATTTCGAAACAAATTCAGCTACATCCCTCTTCATGCCATTCCAAAAGAAAACACTTTTGATATCTTTATACATCTTATCTCCACCGGGATGTATGGTCATCCTGGAATGGTGTGCTTCTTCCAAGACCATCTTCACCAAATCTCTTGCTTGCGGAACGCATAGTTTTCCATCCCGTCTCAACCAACCCTTATTATCGATGGAGTATCTATTGAGGTGACTAGAAGTCTCTCCCCTAATCAGCTTATCTATCACATCAACTAGCTGAGGGTCTTCACGTTGCGTGGTTCCTATTGAGTCCAACAAAGTAGGCCGCACCTCTAGCATTGCCATCAAGCCAGTCATGTAATCAACAGAGGGTCTAAAATCAAAATTTGCTATGAACTCCAAACTTTGCCTTTCTACAAAGAGAGGACTTAAGGTCTGCTTCTTTCTACTTAGGGCGTCTGCTACTACATTGCCCTTGCCGGGAGTATAGGAGATCTCAAAGTCGTATGAGGCAAGAAACTCCATCCATCTTTGCTGCCTTAGATTGAGGCCCTTCTGTGAGAAAAAGTACTTCAACGTTTTATGGTCAGTATACAACTCAAATTTCTCACCAAAGAGATAGTGGCGCCAAGACTTGAGAGCAAAAACGATGGCTGCTAAACCTAGATCGTGGGTTGGATAGTTTTTCTCATGTACTTTTAATTGCCTTCCACCATAAGCTACTACCTTTCCCTCTTGCATCAAAACAGCGCCTAGTCCCGTACCACATGCATCTGTGTATACCATTAACATCTTGCTCCCATCTGGTAATGCCAAAACTGGGGCTGTTGTCAGAGCCCTCTTCAATCGTTGGAAAGCGACTTCGCAATCCAAATCCCAAGTGAAAGTCAGATTCTTCTTCGGTAACCTTGTAAGTGGAGTTGAGATTTTCGCAAAGTCTTTAATGAACTTGCGATAAAAGCCTGCTAGTCTAAGAAAACTTCGGACTTCGGTTGCATTCTTTGGAACCTTCCAATCCTGGACCGCAACTACTTTTGCGGGGTCTACAGCTAACCCTTCTTTGGACACCACGTGCCCAAGAAATCTTACTTCTTCCCTCTAGAAGTGGCACTTGGAGAATTTTGCTTTTAACTGATGTGCACGGAGAGTATCCATGATGTAAAGACCCGCATTTTCAACGATATAATAATTAATTAATTTAATTATTTAAAAGGTGATTAAAAGGATTTCATGGTCATTGAATTAAATAATGGTGAATATTTAATTAAAATAATAAATTAAATAATATATTTAATTCTGAAATAATCAGAATTGGTTGAAATGGCGATATGGTGTGAACTGGATCATCTGTGATATTTAACTCAGTTTAGAATTTTAATTAGAATAACGAATATATTATTTGAACGACAGTTTGAACGTATAATTATATTATAATTAAAATCGAGCTTGAAATGGCGCGGTAGTTCGTTGATTGGCGATTTGAACTTCAACTGAATATACAGAATTCGTTTTAAGCCGGATTTCTGTGAAACAAGAAACGTTCGGAGCTGGGGAAGTATATTTTTCTAGTGGAAGAGAAAAATCGGGATTTCGTCGTGTAGATTTTGATTTATGTCCAAATTAAATTTTAGAAAATTCACTGTGGAATTCCTTTATAATTTATAAAGGAATTATTTATATTTTAAAAAGGAATTTCAATATAAATCGAATATCGGGTTGACCCAGATTTGAAATATCGAGTTAGAAATCCATATAAGATTTTTCTGAAGCTGTATGGTATTCCACTGTGAATACATACGATAATATTTATTTTTTAATATTAAATTTAATTGTTTTCAAATATATTTATATATTTAAAAGGGTTATTTAGGACTTTAAAAATAGCCACTTTTGCAAACGAAGTCGGAATTCGACGAAACTAATTCTGTTGGATCCACAACATCAAATCATTGTTAGATTCCAAGTTCTGTGAATTTTGGGGTCACTGTGTGGTTGTGGGGATTTTTAATGTGGAAAACAGTCAGTATTTTGACAGTTAAAAATACGCTGTGTGGGAAAACGGAGTCGGAATTCAACGAAATTGGTTTCATTGGGACCGTAATGTCGAACTGTAGCTGCATGCCAATTTTCATGATTTTTGGGTATCGTATGTGGTCACAGGAATTTTAGAGGACAAATAAAAACAGCAGTTCTTTTAAATAAATATAATATTGAATATAAAAATAATATAATCATCCTATATAATACCCTATCCTTCTAAACCTAATTTTTTCACTTACCAAGGTCAACAGAAATTCCGCTGTTCACTTTTTCTCTTACAGGAAAATTTCGAAAGTCTTTAAAATCAAAATCAAGTGGAAAACAATTACTATAAATCCTTAAATATATATATTTGGATTCTCGATTTCTCCCTCTTTGCAACCGTGTATGATTTGTTTGGCTCGACATCATTTTTCTCGTTCGCGAAAATGAAAAGCGAAGTCAAGGGCTTCGGGTTGTGGTGAATATAGGAATTGATTGGTAAAATGAACTGTATATTTTGGTATGTGGGTGGATTTGGCATGTACGGTGAGATTTTGAGGATATTCAGACCAAAAATGTTCCGCTACCTGTGCTGGAAAGTCTCGCGACGCACCGAAAATGGCCAGCTCGAGTTCGAGAATGTGGAGTCCAAGGTGAAGAGATTTCCGAGGGGATCATCGTGGTGTTGTCGGTTTTTGAATCGATGGTGGGATGGAGGAGATAATGGTGTTGGAAGATCGGGAAATGGCAACGAAGAAAATCTGGAGCGTGGTCTTGTGGTTCGGAGGAAGACAGAGATGCGGGTTGGGGATTCAAGGTGGTAGTGGGCCGGGAATTAAGGTTAAGGCCCAATAACCATATATGTGTGAATTCAAACTATTTTTTTTTCAACTTTGAAAATACATAACTTTATCATACTTGATCGGAATTCAGCAAACCTGGATCCGTTGGGATCGTATGGACGACGACTACCAAATGGGACTGACTGGGAGTGGATGGGAGCTAGTTTGAATTTATGGCGAAATAAATTGTTTTATTCAAATTGAACAACAGTTTATCGTTCTTTAACGATGAACTGCCAAAGTGAGTAAAACTCACCAGCTCTAAACAGTTCTATTTTTATAACGTGTATTTAGAACTGATAGATGATGACTGATTTCTGTGTGCTGACTGTTTGGTTGAATTGTGTGTGTATTGGTTGAAAATATAGATAACGATATATATATATATATATATCGTTAATCGAATACTGATTTTGTTTATCAGAATATTTTATATTTGTGTTATTTGCGTTGTTTAACATCTGTGATGCAGGGAAACAGGTTGGAGGGGTCCAACTGGACTCCTCAATATTTATGATACTGTTCTATTCATATATTGTAATATATGATGTGATATATAATCTGTTTGATTATGTGTGTTTAAATGATATCGATCATTGTGGTTTGATATTTTAAATATCATAAGAGACCCTGGGATGTAAAAAGAAATATTCCAATGTATATTGAAATAAAGGAATTTTATCAAATCAATCGATTTTATAAAAGGAAATATTTTGAAACTAAAGTATTTATAAAATCATAGGATTTTATAAAGGAGAACATTTATTTAGAAAATAAATAGGAGTTTATCAAGGAGGATATTTATTTATAAGACAAATAGAATATCATAAGGAAATATTTATTGGGAAAATAAACAGGATAAAGATAAAAAGAAAATAGAGTTTTATAAAAGGAATATTTATTTGATAAATAAATAGAATTAAAATGGAATATTTATTTAGAAAATAAATAGAAGTATAAGGGGATTATTTATTTAGAAAATAAATAGACAAATATAGGAAGAGAAATATTTGTAAAACATTTACAAATAAAGGTTATAAAAGGAATTATTTATTTACGAAATAAATAGAGTTATAAAAGGGAATTTTAAATACTTAAGTGTTAGAAACGTAATGGATTATATAAAGGAATTAATTGAGTTAGAATTAGTCGATTAGAGTTAATTGAATATAAAGTTATTCGAAATAGAGTTTATCGAATATTAGTTATTCGAAATAGAGTAAATCAAATGAAGTTAAGCAAAATTAGAAACTGGCTAGAGATTAGTAAATTAAATGGTTTTCTAAGAGCCTATCTAATGTTGGTTTCGGCCTTCAGGATTTATACTTAGGGAATTGTTCTCATACTAGTTTACAGTCAGGGACTGATAGTTGTGGAAGAATAGTGATACGTAATTAAGCCATGAAAATATTTTCCAGTGTTAATGACATACATTTTCTAAACATAGAAAATGAGGAAATATATATAGATATATATGTTTGATGATTGGATCGATAAATTCCATTTGGAAATAAGATCGTTGTGTGTACACAGACATGTTTTCATTTGATAGTTAAATCACAAACTATCAAAGTTTCGACCATTTTAACGTGTTAATATGGAGAGATCGGTTGGATTATTATCCAAAGAACCACTCTGTATTGGCATAAGCGTTGCGAGTCATATATGCCAAAGATAATTGAAGACGGAGCAAAGTGTAAGGGCTATTGTATAAGTCTTAGATAACAGTGCCTAAGATGGATGTACTGAATAGTGCCTTCGGTTTGTCCAGTCCCAGGACAACTTATATGGACGAAGGTCTGATAGAGTATATCCAATAGATCACGTAGGTTGATCTCTTCAAATGTATTCACGTTTGGTGGCGGAGGAATTCGTTTCTCTTTGATGTATACCCGTGTTATTTTTTGATAAATTAATTTGTGATTTGGCGAGTATGACGATGTGACATTCTAAGTGAATGAAGATGTGGCATGTAAAAGATAAGCGTAGCTTCTAGCCTCACATCCGGTAAATGACAAAAATCGGGCAGGCAGCATGGCTATGTAGGTCGCACCTATTAGGGTGTATTATCACCTGATCTAGAGTTTCATTTACTTCTAAAAATCTATTGTTGATGCTATCCCATTCGGGAAACGGTTGCTGATCCCAACCGTTGGTGATATACATTCGATACACTCAAGCGAAATTAGTGGTCGGTCATGTGTGGCCGGGTTGCAAGATGTTCTTGTTGAATTGAGACGACCCCAAACCCCGTACTGACGGCGGCAAGGGTAATCCTAGGAATATAACACAGAAACAAATAACAGCAGAACAGAAATAAATAAATACACCAAACAATGAACAAATAATCACTGGATAAACAATAATCATCAGAGTTACACAGTATACAGGATCATACTTAGTACAAATACAGTTCAGCTATACATAAATGTCTACAGCGGAAAACAAACATAATATGTACAATAGGAGCTGAACAACATAAAAAGAGATAAATGGTAGAAACCATCTTCAGCTCTAGCTATCCAGAACAAGCCTACTAAAACCTGAATACAAGGCTGCCCGTGTAGAAAAAGGGGCACCCGAGTTTGAAAGTGAAACAAACTACGAGTCAGTCATGGGACTGGTATGAGAAATCTACTTAACACATCATACAATTGGCTAATCACAGGACCACGCCACTTTCGCGGAACGGGTTTACTCCATTGGATTGCCAGTGCTTTTAAAACAATTAAATCTTTTAAACATCGCAATGCTTTTTATAAAAATGAAGCCGATATAAGACTCAAGTCCCATCACACAATGCAACACAAACCGTAGGATAGAGTTTTACCTTATATCGACCAAAATATGCTTGATACGAATAAAACAAAATCATTTGATATTTCTACTAGTGTTTATATGTTTCAAAAACAATTTCAAATCATAAGTATCAATCATAGACGACATGAGCGTCCCATGCCACTATGTCGCCAACTATAGGTATACAATCAAAACCGCACAGTCACGTATTTGGAAATTGGATTTCCGTCATGAACCAAGGTAAAAGATAGTCCTTACCGAATTCGAGACTGTCTAGCCCCAGTCTCAGGCACAGCCGCAACCGTACCTTGGATCGTCTGGGCCGGTCCACACGGAGTGGATTATAATGCTTGAACAATGCGTTTCTCCGCCCTTTGGGGCGTAAATGAGCCAACGAATGACTCCATCGGTCCCGGATCGACCAATATAACCGAGGCGCCTTGCAACAGTAATAACCACATAAATCAAACTCGTCAGGGCGTGTAAAACCACTGACGCCACTTCTAGCTAGAAAGAAAATGCACGTCCCCCCCGAGGTCCTCTCCCGTTTCTGGTTCATACCGGGGTGTGAGGCTCGCGAATTCACGTTATACACAAAGCTACGCCACACAGGCGGTGCTTTGATCATCACCACAAGACTTTGCTTTTCAACAGAAGCCTTGATCACTGCGTCTTAGCATGCCACACAGGCAATTCACAACATGCAACTGATGCCTATCAATCACACAGAATAAATTCCAATGTCAGACACACAGTCCATTTACAAGTCTGTCCTGGGTCTGAACGAAACCGGAGGCACTATATACCTCGCAAACCCATCGATCTTCACGTACGCCTGGACGATCACCACTCATTATCCATATTTCGGGATGCCTCCCAATCAGGACATCAGTTACCATCCAAACGAGGTGAAGAACTCCGGTCTTCGACCACCGTCTTCATCTTCGATTTCTTATCGTCGATTCAAGTTATTCAGAATGGGATAAACCCGGTCTTTCTGAGCAACTCGCGCATGTAATTAAAAAATGCTACCCAAACACAACACACGCTTCATTTCAATTCATTAGTCACTAACCGTAAATCAGTAAGAGAACGATTTCCCAAATATTAACCCCGAAGGCCGAAACCAACATCAGATCAACACCCAAGAAACCATTCGACTTAGCCAACCTTCAGTTAGTTTCTAAATTTCGCATCCATATCGTTTATAATATTTTATAACGATTTATCGCTATTTTTATTTATTTTAATATAGCCAATTTATTCAAAACGACGCTTCGGGCCATAACGCGGCCGAGGCGCTGTTTTTCTTCAGATTTGTTTTACACATATTTGAAAATCTAATCGTTGGATCTTCACAAAATTTACATCGTTAGAAAGATCTTTTAAAAACGAATCCAACGGTTCCAGTTTCGGGAAAATCCGACGGTTGGATTTCCCGGTATAATCGTTTGAAGTTTCATTTTCAAAATACGAACTGCAGCGTCGTTATTCGATTTAATATAATTATATTTATATATATAATCAATTCTGGCGCTGTTTTTCTTCAGATTTGAATTAAACATTCCAGACAATCCAACCGTTGGATTTTTACAAAGTTGGTGTCGTTGGAAAGATATTTCCAAAGCGAACCCAATGGTTGCGGTTTCGGGAAAATCCGATGGTCGGATCTCCCGCACTAATCGTTCGAAATCACAGTTTCAAAATACGTACTGCAGCTTCGTTATTCGATATATTTCATTTCTATTTTTATATATATATATATATATATATATATATATATATATATCGATTCTTCGATTTCAAAACTATATGAATTTCATACATTTGATAAAAATGATATTTTTATCTAACTGTTTACTATTTCAACACTTCACTATTTTTAACAATTCATGTATATAATAAAAATGTGATTTTTAATGTAAAAAATTTTATTTCAAAACTCGACTATTTTATATAGTTAATATAGGTGATAAAAATAGGATTTTTATTATAAAACAATTTATTTCAAAACAAGATTATTTTATATAGTTCATATCGATGATAAAAATTGGATTTTTATTATAAAACAATTTCTTTCAAAATATGAATACCATTCAACACATGAATTTCAATTCAACGAATGAATTTCGATTCAACACATGAAGGTTTTTTTATAGTTTATATATATAGACAAAAAGGTGATTTTTATATTTAAAACACGAATACCATTCAACACATGAATTTCTATCCAACGAATGAATATCGATTCAACACATGAAGGTTTTCTATAGTTTATATATATATATATAGTAAAAATGTGATTTTTATATTTAAAACACGAATACCATTCAACACATGAATTTCTATCCAACGAATGAATATTGATTCAACACATGAAGGTTTTCTATAGTTTATATATATAGATAAAAAGGTGATTTTTATATTTAAAACACGAATACCATTCAACACATGAATTTATATCCAACGAATGAATATCGATTCAACACATGAAGGTTTTCTATTCAACGAATAAATATAGTTTCAACAAATGAAAATAATTCAAACACATGAATATTATTCAAAATTTCGGCAGCATAACGGCAGGGTAGTTAAAACCGGTTCCGTCCCTAGTACGGCTCTTCGCTCTACCTTAAAGCCTCGCAGATTTTGACAATGGGGAATCATGCATCTAGTTCGCACGCAGTCGGCATGTATATTTTTTTCATTTCCACAAACTAATCCTATGTGGTTTCAACCAAATATTTCTCAACCACAAATGGGTATTTTTCAACCACAATCAATCAATTCCAACCACAAACAATTTCAATCAACCATTCGCTATCAATCAATTTTCACACCAATCACAACCAACAAATATCGTCCATGGTTTGTGGACGAGGGACGTGTGCGTGTGTATATATATATATATAGCATTTCACTTCTATTTCAACAAATATATAATTTTTACAACGCATATATAACTTATACATCGAACGTACAACTTATACAACGCTAATACAAGAGGTGTACAACGCTTATATAACTCATACATCGACTATATAATTTATACATCGTCATTTTCCATATCGTTTATAAATTAGAAATCTCACATTGGGTTCCACTCCACCAAAAATAGCAGAAGGCTCAGAAAAATATGCGGTCTCTTCTAAAATGTAGAAGATGTCCACACGAGTCCACTGTCTCTTGTTTCACTGAATTTCGTCAAGAGACGAAAAAGATATGATTTTTCAAAGTTTGCAACGGTTTAAAGGTGTTAAAATCAGTTAATTAAATTCTAACCCGTACCTCAGCAAATCATTTGAAACTAGGGTTGTAATTTTCTCCCAATCCGTTGATCGTTGTCTCGATCAACCAGCGCCACGAGGGAGAGCACGGAGGGGCGCACCTGCGCCAGGAGGTGGGGCTAGTTCGGTGGTGGTGGCTGCTCATGGCGGCGCTGGGAAGACCGCAACTTCCCGGAGGTGATTCTCCTCCTACAGCCACGAAAAAAATCCAATACTTATATGGATTTGAAGATCATGAGAAGTACTACAAAAACCATAACTGTGGTGCTGGATTTCATTGAGTAGATCAAAAGAAAAGGAGGAGAGAAGGTGAAGACCAATTTCCGTCGTGCACGCCTGATAATCGGTGAGAGAGAGAAGACGGAGTGGCCAATCAGATTTTTCCATTTAATTTATATATTTTTAAATTTAGAAAATACCCTCTTTCACACACAAACCCCAATCCAGACCCAACGACTGTCGTCCCTAGCATTTTTCCCCCATTCTGAACACAATGGGATATGTTTCGTAGGCCCATTCGACTGTTTCAGTCAGTTTTCCTTCAAATTAAAATATAGAACATTCAATATTTAATTTGAACGTATATTTCAATTTGCCGGGGCCACATACTGATTCTAAAAATTCCCGAAAAATAAATCTGGCTATGTTTTGACGATACGGTCCCAACAAAACTAGTTTCGTCAAATTCTGAGGTCGTTTGAAAAATGACCCATTTCTGGTCGATCCAATTTAACTATAATTGACCAAAACACGTTTTCCTTTGCCACGCTCACATACTAGCTTCAAAAATTATGAAATTTGAAACCTAGCAATAACTTCACATCCCGGATCCAACAAAAGTGGTTTCGTTGAATTCCGAGGTCGTTTGCAAAATGGCCAATTTCACGGGCTATATAAATTCCATAGCGACCTTTCTGAAAATTCATTTGGCCATAACTTTTGCTTTCCGCTATGAAACTTCGATTTTTCAGATTCGTTAGAAAGGTATTCACTAACAGATTTAAATATTTTTGGTTTCACTCAAATCCGTTTTGTTTTGCACCCGGTACAGTCAGTCGAAGTTTGAATTCAAATTTTGAAACTACCGTGCCATTTCAGGCCTTGTTTATAATTCAAAGTAATTATATTTATTTTCAACTTTGATTCAAACTTACTTTTCATCATTATTATTTAAAATATTTATTTTAAATATTTAAAATCCACTAGTTTAGCCAATTTAAAATTTTAAATTGGTTCAAATTTTCCGGTTCGTTACAATCTCCCCCACTTAAAACTTTTCATCCCCGAAAAGGAACAAAGTCCAAAGTGGTTTGATTAACCAACTCTACGTTCAATCTGGCTTCCATTCTCCAACTTTTCAGTTTCTGAGAAATTTCAAATTCTTCAAAAATTTGGCTAACACCCGGAATTTTCGAAAAATTTCGCCATAACCTCCTTTGTACGAGGAGGGGTTTGGAAATTTATTGGGCCGTATTAGGTACCCAATAAATCCTATAATGCATACACATATTTATAGTGATATATTCTGGTGTTTACAGGGGAGCGTGTATAGAATATAACTCCAGAGAATAAATTCTCGTCACCTTGTCAAAGCCTGAGGGAGTGTGTATTTTAATTGCTCCAGAGGATAAATCCTCATCACCTCGTCCCGTGTGGGAAATAAATAGTCCATGTGCCATATCTAATAACTAGAGAGACGTGATTATTGTCAACTCCAGACCCGCGTGGGGTTTTTATTATTCTGGCAATTTATCGTTACAATTTTATATGGTCCATATCAGTCATCAGTTCAACCTGTAATATATAGTCCATAGCTGTCATCGGTCCAACCTGTAATATATAGTCATCGCCATACAAGCCTCTCGCTCGTATGGTAAATCTTCCACCTCGTCACACAAGCTCCAAATGCTTATGTGGTATATGATGAAGTATGCCAATCTTCAAGAAGTATGCCATGTAGTTCAAAATTAATTGTTACTATCTTATGGCGACGTTTATTAATTACACACAGAACAACCAGCACTCCGCATCCAATGGCATTCACAGGAGTTGATATAATAATATTTTGCATCCAATTCATTAAGGTTTACCTATTTGTCGGGCACGCAAATAAATTCTTTACTCAACAGCTAATCCATTTACCTGTTCAAACATATATAATGCACATGTATATATTACTAACTATTTTTAAATCAGTTCAATGTGTGATTTAATCGAATAAATTCTACCATTCATTCTCTTATTAATTAAATTAACTATCGTTCTAATAATTTAATTAATCAAATCTACTATCACACAATGCAAACAACAATCAAATTGTTTTTAACTTTTCAGAAATATATCTTTTATACATTCAAAAATCATATTTCTAAAACCAAACTAGGTATATAATCACAAATACGTTATTTATAAACATATAACTCTCGACTCGTTCTGGGGCTCTTCTGACCCCATCTCTAACGAGTTGTTCTGATTCTGCTATACTCATACTAAAATATTGCTGATCCTATCTGTACTGAGTTACTCGTCGTAGAACTCTACTGGTTCTATCTCTGACAAGTTCGTTAATATGTTATATACCAGAGCTAAGCTTAACCAAAGCTCTGATACCAAAATGAGACGACCTCAAACCCCGTACTGACGGCGGCAAGGGTAATCCTTGGAATATAACACAGAAACAGATAATAGTAGAACAGAAATAAATAAATACACCAGATAATGAACAAATAATCACTGGATAAACAATAATAATCATAGTTACACAGTATACAGGATCATACTTAGTACAAATATAGTTCAGCTATACATAAATGTCTACAGCGGAAAACAAACATAATATGTACAATAGGAGCTGAACAGCATAAAAAGAGATAAATGGTAGAATCCATCTTCAGCTCCAGCTATCCAGAACAAGCATGCTAAAACCTGAATACAAGGCTGCCCATGTAGAAAAAGGGGCACCCGAGTTTGAAAGTGAAACAAACTACGAGTCAGTCATGGGACTGGTATGAGAAATCTACTTAACACATCATACAATTGGCTAATCACAGGACCACGCCATTTTCGTGGAACGGGTTTACTCCATTGGATTGCCAGTGCTTTTAAAACAATTAAATCTTTTAAACATCGCAATGCTTTTTATAAAAATGAAGCCGATATAAGACTCAAGTCCCATCACACAATGCAACGCAAACCGGAGGATAGAGTTTTACCTTATATCGACCAAAATATGCTTGATACGAATAACACAAAATCATTTGATATTTCTACTAGTGTTTATATGTTTCAAAAACAATTTCAAATCATAAGTATCAATCATAGACGACATGAGCGTCCCATGCCACTATGTCGCCAACTATAGGTATACAATCAAAACCGCACAGTCACGTATTTGGAATTGGATTCCCGTCATGAACCAAGGCAAAAGGTAGTCCTTAGCGAATTCGAGACTGTCTAGCCCGAGTCTCAAGCACAGCCGCAACCGTACCTTGGATCATCAGGGCCGGTCCACACGGAATGGATTATAATGCCTGAACAATGCGTTTCTCCGCCCTTTGGGGCGCAAATGAGCCAACGAATGACTCCATCGGTCCCGGATCGACCGATATAACCGAGGCGCCTCGCAACAGTAACAACCACATAAGTCAAACTCGTCAGGACGTGTAAAACCACTGACGCCACTTCTAGCTAGAAAGAAAACGCACGTCCCCCCTGAGGTCCACTCCCGTTTCTGGTTCATACCGGGGTGTGAGGCTCGCGAATTCACGTTATACACAAAGCTATGCCACACAGGCGGTGCTTTGATCATCACCACAAGACTTTGCTTTTCAACAGAAGCCTTGATCACTGCGTCTTAGCATGCCACACAGGCAATTCACACCATGCAACTGATTCCTATCAATCACACAGAATAAATTCCAATGTCAGACACACAGTCCATTTACAAGTTCGTCCTGGGTCTGAATGAAACCGGAGGCACTATATACCTCGCAAACCCATCGATCTTCACGTACGCCTGGACGATCACCACTCATTATCCATATTTCGGGATGCCTCCCAATCAGGACATCAGTTACCATCCAAACGAGGTGAAGAACTCCGGTCTTCGACCACCGTCTTCATCTTCGATTTCTTATCGTCGATTCAAGTTATTCAGAATGGGATAAACCCGGTCTTTCTGAGCAACTCGCGCATGTAATTAAAAAATGCTACCCAAACACAACACACGCTTCATTTCAATTCATTAGTCACTAACCGTAAATCAGTAAGAGAACGATTTCCCAAATATTAACCCCGAAGGCCGAAACCAACATCAGATCAACACCCAAGAAACCATTCGACTTAGCCAACCTTCAGTTAGTTTCTAAATTTCGCATCCATATCGTTTATAATATTTTATAACGATTTATCGCTATTTTTATTTATTTTAATATAGCCAATTTATTCAAAACGACGCTTCGGGCCATAACGCGGCCGAGGCGCTGTTTTTCTTCAGATTTGTTTTACACATATTTGAAAATCTAATCGTTGGATCTTCACAAAATTTACATCGTTAGAAAGATCTTTTAAAAACGAATCCAACGGTTCCAGTTTCGGGAAAATCCGACGGTTGGATTTCCCGGTATAATCGTTTGAAGTTTCATTTTCAAAATACGAACTGCAGCGTCGTTATTCGATTTAATATAATTATATTTATATATATAATCAATTCTGGCGCTGTTTTTCTTCAGATTTGAATTAAACATTCCAGACAATCCAACCGTTGGATTTTTACAAAGTTGGTGTCGTTGGAAAGATATTTCCAAAGCGAACCCAATGGTTGCGGTTTCGGGAAAATCCGATGGTCGGATCTCCCGCACTAATCGTTCGAAATCACAGTTTCAAAATACGTACTGCAGCTTCGTTATTCGATATATTTCATTTCTATTTATATATATATATATATATATATATATATCGATTCTTCGATTTCAAAACTATATGAATTTCATACATTTGATAAAAATGATATTTTTATCTAACTGTTTACTATTTCAACACTTCACTATTTTTAACAATTCATGTATATAATAAAAATGTGATTTTTAATGTAAAAAATTTTATTTCAAAACTCGACTATTTTATATAGTTAATATAGGTGATAAAAATAGGATTTTTATTATAAAACAATTTATTTCAAAACAAGATTATTTTATATAGTTCATATCGATGATAAAAATTGGATTTTTATTATAAAACAATTTCTTTCAAAATATGAATACCATTCAACACATGAATTTCAATTCAACGAATGAATTTCGATTCAACACATGAAGGTTTTCTATAGTTTATATATATAGACAAAAAGGTGATTTTTATATTTAAAACATGAATACCATTCAACACATGAATTTCTATCCAACGAATGAATATCGATTCAGCACATGAAGGTTTTCTATAGTTTATATATATAGAGTAAAAATGTGATTTTTATATTTAAAACACGAATACCATTCAACACATGAATTTCTATCCAACGAATGAATATCGATTCAACACATGAAGGTTTTCTATAGTTTATATATATAGATAAAAAGGTGATTTTTATATTTAAAACACGAATACCATTCAACACATGAATTTCTATCCAACGAATGAATATCGATTCAACACATGAAGGTTTTCTATTCAACAAATAAATATAGTTTCAACAAATGAAAATAATTCTAACACATGAATATTATTCAAAATTTCGGCAGCATAATGGCAGGGTAGTTAAAACCGGGACCGTCCCTTGTACGGCTCCTCGCTCTACCTTAAAGCCTCGCAGCTTTTGACAATGGGGAATCATGCATCTAGTTCGCACGTAGGCGGCATGTATATTTTTTTCATTTCCACAAACTAATCCTATGTGGTTTCAACCAAATATTTCTTAACCACAAATGGGTATTTTTCAACCACAATCAATCAATTCCAACCACAAACAATTTCAATCAACCATTCGCTATCAATCAATTTTCACACCAATCACAACCAATAAATATCGTCCATGGTTTGTGGACGAGGGGCATATATATATATATATATATATATATATATATATATATATAGCATTTCGCTTCTATTTCAAAACATATATAATTTTTACAACGCATATATAACTTATACATCGAACGTACAACTTATACAACGCTTATATAACTCATACATTGGCTATATAATTTATACATCGTCGTTTTCCATATCGTTTATAAATTAGAAATCTCACATTGGGTTCCACTCCACCAAAAATAGCAGAAGGCCCAGAAAAATATGCGGTCTCTTCTAGAATGTAGAAGACGTCCACACGAGTCCACTGTCTCTTGTTTCACTGAATTTCGTCAAGAGACGAAAAAGATATGATTTTTCAAAGTTTGCAACGGTTTAAAGGTTTTAAAATCAGTTAATTAAATTCTAACCCGTACCTCAGCAAATCGTTCGAAACTAGGGTTGTAATTTTCTCCCAATCCGTTGATCGTTGTCTCGATCAGCCAGCGCAATGAGGGAGAGCACGGAGGGGCGCACCTGCGCCAGGAGGTGGGGCCAGTTCGGTGGTGGCGGCTGCTCACGGCGGCGCTGGGAAGACCGCAACTTCCCGGAGGTGATTCCCCTCCTACAGGCCACGAAAAAATCCAATGCTTATGTGGATTTGAAGATCATGAGAAGTACTACGAAAACCATAACTGTGGTGTTGGATTTCATTGAGCGGATCAAAAGAAAAAGAGGAGAGAAGGTGAAGACCAATTTTCGTCGTGCGCGCCTGATGATCGGGGAGAGAGAGAAGATGGAGTGGCCAATCAGATTTTTCCATTTAATTTATATATTTTTAAATTTAGAAAATACCCTCTTTCACACACGAACCCCAATCCAGACCCAACGACTGTCGTCCCTAGCGTTTTCCCCCATTCCGAACACAGTGGGATATGTTTCGTAGGCCCATTTGACTGTTTCAGTCACTTTTCCTTCAAATTAAAATATAGAACATTCAATATTTAATTTGAACGTATATTTAAATTTTCCGAGGCCACATACTGATTCTAAAAATTCCCGAAAAATAAATCTGGCTATATTTTGACGATACAGTCCCAACAAAACTAGTTTCGTCGAATTCTGAGGTCGTTTGAAAAATGACCCATTTCTGGTCGATCCAATTTAACTGTAATTGACCAAAACACGTTTTCCTTTGCCACGCTCACATACTAGCTTCAAAAATTATGAAATTTGAAACCTAGCAATAACTTCACATCCTGGATCCAACAAAAGTGATTTCGTCGAATTCCGAGGTCGTTTCCAAAATGGCCAATTTCACAGGCTATATAAATTCCATAGCGACCTTTCTGAAAATTCATTTGGCCATAACTTTTGCTTTCCGCTATGAAACTTCGATTTTTCAGATTCTTTAGAAAGGTATTCACTAACAGATTTAAATATTTTTGGTTTCACTCAAATCCGTTTTGTTTTGCACCCGGTACAGTCAGTCAAAGTTTGAATTCAAATTTTGAAACTACCGCGCCATTTCAGTCCTTGTTTATAATTCAAAGTAATTAAATTTATTTTCAACTTTGATTCAAACTTACTTTTCATCATTATTGTTTAAAATATTTATTTTAAATATTTAAAATCCACTATTTTAGCCAATTTAAAAATTTTAAATTGGTTCAGATTTTCCGGGTCGTTACATGAATCCAGTGTATTCCTCTCTAGAGGTACACTAGAGAAAGGTGGTTCCATACCTTGTCATAGTTGGAAATCCATTACCCAATACGTGCTTGCTGTTTTGATTGTATACTATATATGCAGAACGTGAGATGGAAGTGTTTCTGCTAGATGATTATTATATTTTGGTTGATAGACATTATTATAATATCAAACGGTTTTTGATATAAAGATATTTTGGATTCTCATAAGGGAAAAACCCGTTCCGTTATACGGCGTGGTCTTATGAGATATCGTTTACTTGTTCGAACTGTTTTAAACTGTTTTACTCATACCAGTCCCATGACTGACCCGGAGTTTATTTTGTTTTGTTTTCCCTAAACTCTTGGGTGCCCAATTTTGTACGTGTAGTCAAGTAGTCGGGATTTACAGATACTTGAAGAGCTGGAGCAGGAGGCTTCAAGATTATATAGGTATTATTATTCCGCTGTGTTGTAAGTGCTGTAATTTGATAATGATGTGTATACATATACTGGTTTTAATTCAAGGATATATTATCTATTATATGTTCTTCGTTCCGCTGTGAGATTCGTGTTACTCTGATGTTGTGTTCTTCTTCTTCTATTCTAAGTTTCTATCTTATCTTTCCTCACCCTCTAATTTCTTTCATTAACTACCGGTTTTTTACGATGTTTGGTTAGTCATCATTGAGTTTATGGCGATAACCAAAGCCATCAAAAACCGAGTCGTTACACATGACTTCCCTCAAATGAAAAGCATGCTCTTCCTCATTCTTCGAGAAAATCAGAATATCATCTACGAAGACCACCACGAATTTATTGAGAAATTCCCGGAACACTCTATTCATCAAATCGATGAAATAAGCGGGTGCGCTTGTCAAGCCGAAAGGCATGACGAGCCATTCGAAGAAACTGTCCGGGGTTCTGAACGCGGTCTTATCAATGCTACCTTCATCCACTCTCAGCTGATGAAATCAGGTAGCCAGATCTAATTGGGAGAAAACTATTGCACCTACAAGCTGATCAAACAAATCGTCTATTCTTGGCAGTGGGTGCCTATTCTTCTTGGTCAGCTTGTTTAACTCCCTATAATCAACGCATAAGCGAAGTGAACCGTCCGCTTTGGTTGCAAACACCACTGGAGCACCCCATTCATAAATACTCCACTTTATAAACCCTTTTTCTAGCAGCTCCTTAACTTGCTTACTAAGCTCCTTTCTCTCCCTTGGAGCCATATGCCTAACGGGTAAAGCAACGGGTTTTGCGTTATCAACTAGATATATGTGGAAGTCTATCTCCCGCTTCGGAGGCAAGCCCTCTACTTCCTCAAAGACATCCGAGTATTCACGGACCACTCTGACAGACTACAAATTCTCAATAGACGCATCAAGCGATTCTAGATAACTTAGCATAATAGAATTCATGGGATTACAAGTAATTTCGAGAGTGTTGCCCAAGCGAGTCATAAGCCTAACCTCTCTCTTTTAACAATCTAGGACGGGTCCATTATTGGATAACCAATCCATGCCCAAAATTAACCCATAGCCCGTGAAGCCCAAAACATAAGCATCACATCTAAACCCAACGCTAAGTATAGAAATCTCCAAATCCAAACAAATCATCGACAAATAGGCTGAGCCCCCAATTGGATTTGAAACAACTAAGGGATCCTCTACTATACTGGTGTTTTGGTGTAGTGACTCAACTAAAGCAGTAGATATAAAAGAGTGTGATGCGCCAGAATCAAAGAGTGTGCGAACAGGATGATCAAAAAGATAAACTAAACTTTCAACGGAAATCGTTCTACCTCGTTCTTGCAGAGGTGGGGCCACGAGAGCCTGGACCTGCCCCCTTGCCTGCCCCAGTGCCATGAGAGCCTGAATCTGCCCTCCATAGGTAGTCCCTGCCCTCTGCCCTTTCTTTGGGAAGTCCTTAATCAGATGTCCTGCCTCGCCAAAGTGGAAACAACTAGTCTTCTTCTTCCTAGTCTTTGTTCAGATGGCCTGGTATCCCACAGTTAAAGCATCTTTTCTTTCCCTTGCCATTGTTGTCTTTACCACTCTTCTTGTTATGTTGTTGCTGTTGTGGTTTCTTTTGATCCCCTTACTTTTCAGGAGCCTTATTAGCATTGGCGCCTTTCTCCTCTTCATGCATAAGCGCCATGTCAACTAGTCTCTCAAAGGTGGCCCCCATAGGGATGTGGGTCATAGCTAACCCATGTAGCGGCCCGTTCAAACCCTTAACAAATCTCAGGGCCTTCTTTTCCGGTGTATTCACCAAGTCCAAGCCAAATCTCGCCAACTGGTTGAACTTGTTGACGTACTCTTTCGCTGATAGATTTCCCCGCCTCAATGCTAAAAACTTAACGATTTCATTGAGCGGAACTAGGTAGCTAACTGGACCTTTCTTCCGTCTTCTACCTCAACGATTCCAAACAATTCTTCCACCTCTTTTAGCCAATTTCGAGCTTCAACAAACGTCTCCGACCCGTGAAAAGGTTTTCCGCCCATTGCCCGAAAGTCCTTGCATATCTTTGCGAAAGTATCAACACGGGGAGGAGGAGCATTTGCTGGGCCTGCGACATTGGCCCTAGCTTCCGGATACCTTCTAAACCATCCTGGTATCGGTATCCCTTCGGGTGTCTTGGGAATTCCTGACATACTGAAAAGAAAATGAAGAGATTGAAATGGAGAAATCTAAAGAAAGATATATGGCTCCTGGGGGTTGTGTTTTTAAAATAAACTTTTCTCTTAAAAATACTTTCCTTAAAACATATTTTTGAAAGTATTTCTTTATAAAATGCTTTTTGAAAAATAGTTTTTCAAAATATCTTATCTGTTCCGGTAACCTTCAGCTCTGATACCACGTGTCACACCCCACCTCCGTTAAGGTCACTCACTAAGGGAATGCCTTAATTTTGGTGGAGCGTTTATTGTGTATAGAATAGAAAAGTAAACAAGACAGATAAATATATTGGTACTTGGAAAACAAGAACCACTTTTATTGCAGCGGAGAAATAGTTTGGTTACATCACATCAAAAACCAACTACAAAACCAAATACACTTATTATCCATCTTGACAAATAAGTTCTGAGTACATAAAATAAAAGACATAACCCCGACACCAAATAGCCATAAATAAGATAGGTTGAACTTTACTTCAGCGATCCAAGCAACTTCCAAAAAGAGAGAGATAAAGCTGTCCAAATCAAGCTCCACTAGTGCTAGTCCCACCTTGAGTACCTGGGGGGGGAATGGAAGAAAAGAGGTGGAAGCAAAGGGGGTTTGACATAAAGTCTGGCGAGTGCAATAACTTTAACAATATAATCATTAAGTAACTAGGATAAGCCATAAGCTGGAAAATAAGGAAATGACTGTGAACCAATGGGCATGTCAGAGCAAACAAAGTAATAAGATGAACAAAGACAACGTTAAAGGCACACCTAATCCTTATAAGATAATTACTATATTGCACCACACCAAACACCCTAAAAGTTGATCCTGCCTACCAAACATAATAATGATAATGGTAGTTTCGTGTACCCCTAGCTGCCTTCATAGGTGTCGCCTGCCCCTATCTCCACAAGGTGTACCCACTAACCCCATTCGATCAGCTCCCTAACTCGTAGATACCCGTGTTGGCCCCACAGTGGGGTGTATCACTCCCCAAAGTGGCAACCCGATACCACCAAAAATGCATGGCTTATATCTACACAATGCAACAACGTCTTACCTACCAGCCCGGGGCCACACACGCACAAGACCCCGTTGGACTTGCGTTGCCACCGCTAGCCCGTTTTGACCTCTTACAATCAAACCCAGTACGCGTGTCCCGTCCTCGACTTGGGTCGAGCCCACAAAGATACTTAATGGGTTACTGGTTTGAAAAGGGCCCCCATGCATGACACAAGCTTTCCACCTATGCTTGGTCCCCTCTAAGGTTTTCCCCGCTTAACCCCATTCTTATTCATGTCTTCTTACATGTTTCAATCTTGGTTAAGTGCATCTAATCATATTTCTCAGGCCACCCAAGGCACCCTCTTAACTTCACATGCCACCCAAGGCACCCACTTAACTTCACATGCCCCACCACATGTTTATTTGGTTAAGTGTTTCTTAGTTCATTAACACCGTAACCTTGTAAAGACCTCCCACATTAGACTGGCATTTGTGGCTGCTGGATTTGCCGGGCGGGTCCGGGCAGTCTTACACCACAAACGAGCCTAACCTCGTGTCTCTACGACTGTTACGCATTTAATTCATGCCTTTGACCTCTCACATTAGACTGGCATTGGTGGCTAATTTTCCCGCCTAGCCCGCTTCGGACTTTTGATTTGAATTTTGAATCTATTTTCGAGCTGTTTTGAATTTATTTGAATTTTCTGGAAACTTCCGACAACCATAACTCCTTCATACGAAGTCCAATTTACGAAAACTCGGACTCTATCTCAACCAGAATTCTAAGACGAACATAATGGCCTAACCCTTTTCCCTTAATTCTCACATTTTAAATTAAGTACTGTTTACTTCGTTAGCTAATGTTAACAGAAAACACGGGGTGTTACAACCTTAATCAATCAAATTAGAGTTTTCAAGTTAACAATCAAAGTCTATATCAAAGGAGTAGCTAATCAAATTCAGAAATTAGATCCCAGAATTCAAGACCGTTCTGTAATTTGTAAGTTCATGTTACTTTCATAAGTAAAATTCAATTGTGATTCTGACATTGTAATAAATTTGAATCTGAGATTAGGCCTATTTCTATCTGTCTTTCTATATTCGTTGGATCTATCTCACTTGATATTATTATGTCCATTCTTTGTCTCTACTTCCCTTCTTCCCTTTTTGTTTTTATAGCTAGGCTACTGCGAGCCTGAGCCAAATCTGATAAGAGATGATCGTACGTTGGAAATAAAATTGGGCATAATATATGACTTGGACTTGACCAGCGCTAAAATTGGGAAAAGTATTAAATTATGTATAATTTGGATTTGTAACTGATTTGAGGACATAACATACGTTGTATTTAAAACATAAAGTGTATCGAACATATGACTTGAGATTTGAGACATAAAGTATATTGGACATATGACTTGGGATTTCAGGCGTAAATTGAATTGTAAACATGTAAGGCATAGTACATGTTGTAGTTTAAGACCTAAAAATTGGGGCATATTATATATAATAGTTTATGACTTGAAAGAAAGTGAAACACCCCACCTCCGTTAAGGTCACTTACAAAGGGAATGCCTTAACTTCGGTGGAGCATTTTAGGTAAAAGATGCAGATAAATTACAAGACAGACAAATAAAGCAGCGGAAAATAAAGTCATTTTATAAACAATGTGGTTCAGTCAAGCTTTTACAATAATTTTCTCAATCATACATAAAAGTAATACATAGAACTTCTGTCTTGATTTAAAAACTTCCAAAAAGAAGCATAAAAATAACAATGATATTCCCCCAATAAATCATGCACCAGCCACAGCAGTGGAAGAGAGAATCAAAAGCAATACATCGAATAACTTCGAGCTTGGAAAGAAAGCTGAGCTAAGTGGTAACATTTCCTCCCTGTGAACCGGGGGGAAAGGAAGAAAAGAGGCGAAACAAAACTAGGTCAGACATAAGTCTGGTAAGCCCAGTGAATTTCAGCATATAAACAGGCAAAAACATCATGACATGAATAAACTGAATATAAGACAATACCGTGAGAACAAGGATAACAAGATAACATACGATTAGAATAGATATGATAAGGCCAGATAAACTGAATGCGCATCTACTCTTTCTCTGCTTCACTACTACCTTGTTATTCTGATTTTTATATCTCTGCACCAACTAACTAGTGTCTCAACTAGTAATCTATATAAAATGATCATATTGTAATGTGATCCCGATCCCCGCAACTGTGGTAGCCTTCAGGTGTACATTTATCGTGAGGATTCCACCTCAATCTGCCTAATTGCCATGAACATGTTAGATGTACCCTTACTACCCTATCGATCGGCTCCTTACTCGTATTAATTTTTCCTTGTGTCTATGTCAATCGGCCCTCTCTTGCGGGTAGATACTCTGTGCTGGTCCCACCATAAGGTGTATCAATCCTTATGATAGCAACCCGACATGATTCAAGATGCACAGTGTATGACTACTGGAACCCAGTGCCTGCTTTTTCCCACTTCGGAGTACGTGCACGCCCGTAAACCGTCGGAACCTACACTGACGTACCCCCTGCCGCTATTTTGACCGCTTATAATCAGCCCAGTAATCCTGCCCCACCCTGCCTAGTTCAGGGTACCATGATACATCTATGTGGGTTACTGCTGAAATGGGTCCCCGTTATTAGGGTTTCTTACTGGTTAAGTTTGTGGGCCTATATTTACTAATATTGCCCACCATATGTACTTAACCCTCCCACCAATTCAAGCATGTTTATTTAATGGTTAAGTTTGTGGGTCTATATTTACTAATATCACCCACCAACCCGATATGTACTTAACCCTCCCACCAATTCAAGCATGTTTATTTAATGGTTAAGTTTGTGGGCCTATATTTACTAATATTACCTACCAGCCCGATATGTACTTAACCCTCCCACTGATTCAAGCATGTTTATTTAACGGTTAAGTTTGTGGGCCTATATTTACTAATATTACCCACCAGCCCGATATGTACTTAACCCTCCCACTGATTCAAGCATGTTTATTTAATGGTTAAGTGTTGTCCATTCATGTTAACTTAACTCACCCATTCATCATGTCATGTTGGTTAAGTGTTTCCTATTAACTTAACCTTCCTCACTCATCATGTTGGATTGATCAAGTGTTTCCTATTAACTTAACCCCGTTCATCCATCCAGTTATATTGGTCAAGTGTTCCTTGTTAACTTAACCCCACGTGTTCGTCATGTTGTATTGGTTAAGTGTCATCAATCAATTCAAGTTACTTAACCCACCTACGTGTCATGTTACTTTGGTTAAGTGTTGCCTTCTTGTGTTAACTTAACCCTACCACCAATCAAGTTAAGTGTTGCCCTCTTGTTTTAACTTAACGTTACCACAAATCAAGTTATATTGGCTAAGTGTTGCCCTCTTATTTTAACTTAACCTTACCACAAATCAAGTTATATTGGTTAAGTGTTTCTTATTACTTAACCCTACCCGTTCATCATGTTATACTGGTTAAGTGTTTCCTATTAACTTAACCCTAGTCATTCATCTTGTTATATTGGTTACGTGTTTCTCGTTAACTTAACCCCAGTCATTCATGTTATATTGGTTAAGTGTTCCTATGAACTTAACCCTAGTCATTCATGTTATGTTGGTTAAGTGTTCCTATAAACTTAACCCTAGTCATTCATGTTATATTGGTTAAGTGTTTCTATGAACTTAACCCTAGTCATTCATTTTGTTCATTATCATTAATTGATTTATTAATGCACCAACCTCTCACACTAGATATGTGTTATTGCGGTTACTGGATGTGCCGGGAGGTTCCGGGCAGTTTTACACCACAACTCAATCTAACCTTGGTTTTTTTCTTGGGCATGATGCACTAACCTCTCACATTAGATAGGTGTTGTTGTGGTTACTGGATGTGTCGGGCGGTTCCGAGCAGTTTTACACCACAACTCAATCTAACCTCGGGTTAGGCATGTTCATCCTTAATTTACACATTTACCATATATATATATACCCAAATCTAGATTTTCCATGCTAATTACCAAATTCACCAAAACTAGCCATATTCCAATTCCCAAGTTATGCCCAACAAAATCCAATTTCCAATTATTAATCAAAATTGGCTATATCCAATCTTCCCTAAATTTACAATAATAGTCATGCCCAAAATCACTATGCATTATGTTTGGCGTCCCAAATCAATAGTTAAGCCCAAGCTAAATTTAATATTCCAATTTACAGTTTATGCCCAAAACTAGGTTTTTCATACTTTGTCGTTCATGCCAATTCTAAGTTCAATATGTTAAATTACATATTCCATGTTTCATGTCAAATTACCCCCAAATTGCATCTTAACAGTCATGCCATAATACATGTTCCAAATTATGCCAAATAAATGTCAGTTTCATGTTATACCCAATTACCCCAAGTTCGCAACAATGACAATTATGCCCCAAATCATAAGTTACAAAATTATGTTCCACCATTACCAAATAGGCTATTCCCCAATACCACCACATTCCAATCGCACGTATAATAAATCTCAGTCTAGATTCGAGGTTAATCTAGATTCATAAAATAAAAGGGGAAGAAAGAGGAACACAAACGAGAGTAGGCATTAAAATGGTAGATCTGTCAAATATAATATTATGGACCTAAGAGGATTACAGATCTGTTAGAGTTGAGATATAACAAAGATAGATCTGAAACAAACTGACAGAAATAACCTCATAGACATATAGATCTGATATAAATAACATCATGAACCTAAAAGGATTATATATCAGATGTCCAACAAAGACAGGCACGATTGAATAGTAACTTCCTAGGCATGTATATCATTGATTCAATAGAAAGATAGGAATTAATCTAAAAGATTTGTCTTATCATCAAGCATGGACTTAGATCCATTTCATTACATGCCAAAATCATTATTAGGCGTTTAAATATGAAAATAACTTGAACTTACAAAAATAGAATGATTCTTGTATTTCTGGAATCTGTTTTCTGAAACTTAAAAGCGATCCCTTAACGTAGATCTCTAATTTAGATTTGATTCTTAGAAAATAGTTGTTGAAGTCGTTGAATTAGCCTTTGAATCTCCACTTGAATTCTAAGTTGATTCTACGAAGAACTTGAGCGGCATAACCCTGTCTTTGATTTATTTTGATATGAATTAGGGTAGAGTATAGGCGTAATGGAGTTGTGTAGAGAAAACTGTTGCCTTAGGGGTGTTTATATAGCATAGGGATCAACGAATCTGGTCAGAAAGGGCGTCCAAATGCAGAACAATGAACCAGTCCTCGGATCTGGAAATAGCGGGGAGGTCGACCCCCTGGTCGACCTGAGTCCTGGGCTGGAAATTTCCCGCCCAGCCCGGGTGTGTGATTTGAATTTCGAATTTGAATCTGAGCTGTTTTATTTTATTTAAATTCCTGAAACTTCTGAGTGCCCTAACTTCCTCATACGAAGTCCGATTTTTGAAATCTTGGACTCTATTCCAAGCAGAATTCCGAGACGAATGCAATGGCGTAACCCATTTCCCTTAATTCTTCTTTTAAAAATTAAGTATAGTTTAATTTGTTACTTTGACGTTCACAGAAAATACGGGGTGTTACATTCTCCCCTCCTTAAAGGATTTCGTCCCCGAAATCTTCAAGTTAGGAAGAATGTATATCCTACCATCCAACCGTCCATCTACTCAACCATCAAACATAGGCATCCAGCGTCCTTAAAAGGTTTCTAATGTCGTATGAACCTATGCAGAGTGTGTGTATATGTTTCTTATCTAATGCAAAATCAGGCGGTCTACTGATCCAGTTGACCTCCTTAATGTGAATCATGAGAGTGTCATGCATCCAATATGTATGCAAATATCCCAAATCGTACTTCATAACTTCTACATGAGTGCACAGTCATTCATACAAATGCAACATCCATATGATAACACATCAAGTTTCAATCCATATATAAAAATTCACTCATGCATATGCAATATGAAAGTGATTGAGCCGATCTAGTGCCTAATGTGTATATATGCATCCACGAGCAACCACTAGCAAACACTTGCAACCACTTGCATCCACCAAACATAACATGTCTCAAACACATGTTTACATCCATTGGCTTCTACCTAAGGATTGGGAATAGGACCGAGAGGATATACTTAAAAGATAAAGACTAGCATGCAAATAAACTTTACAGAAAAAGAGAGATCAAGGGCGTACCCTCAAAAAGAAACGGGTAGGCTGCGCGTATCTAGTCTTCAGTCTTCTAAGTCGCATCTTCTTGAGCTTCACTCCACTATACCTTAACTAATTTAACTTCACGATTGCAAAGCTTCTTGACCTCCATTTCCAATACCCACTAGTAAAGATAGGACCGCGATCACTTACTACATTGGAGGGTATCCCATGTAGTCGAACTTATCTTCTCAAGATAGATAGATGTTAACCATGATACCAAGTGTATATACTAAGATGATTAGAGGTCTCTCTTCTACTTAGCTTATCCATCATGTCATAATTCTGAGGGTATAAAGCTAAAGGTTGCTATGTACATTTTACCTCTCTTAAGGTCAGTCTTTTTTTCTACTTAGGGCGCCTGCCACAACTATTTATCTCTCACGCAAACCATCCCAGTCAAACTCGACATCCCTAAAGTACAAGCCCCAAAGGCCTAAACCAATATCAGACAAGCACCCGAGGAATACCTCCTCCGAATTTGGACGATCTATGTGAGATGATACTAGCAAAACAACCAAACAATTGAGCACTTAACTGACTCTGGCTATCCTCGCCAATCTTGCTCCAAAACCATCGTTGGTCGCATAACTGGCTTTGCATTGTCAACTAGATATATGCGGAACTCTCTCTCAAGTTTTAGGGGGAAAACCCCTAACCTAACCAAAAATATCTGCGTACTCATGGACTATTCTAACGGATCGCAAATCGTCAATAGATGCATCAAGTGATTCTAGGTAGCTAAGCCTAACTGATCCCCTCTGGATCGCACGAAATCTTGAGGGTATTCCCGAGGCAAGTAAAAAGTCTTACTACCCTCCTTTCACAATTACTAGCTAACCAACTCATGCCTAAAATAAACCCATAGCCCATGGAACCAAAAACATAAGCATTATACTTAACTCAATTCTTAATATAGATATTCTCACATCCTTATAGATCAAAGATAAATGAGCCGAACCACTAATTGGATTTGAGACAATAATGGGATCTTCTACTATACAAGTACTAAGGTGTAGAGACTCAACTATGGAAGCAGATACAATTAAATGTGAAGCGCTAAAAAAAGGAGTACTAACAGGAAGATCAGAAAGATAAACTAAGCTCTACCTCTCTCTCACGTACGCTGGCAGTGAGAGCATGCACTTTCCCTTCTGAAAATCCTATCCTTTGTTCTTGTCCTTGTCCTCTGGAAAATCCTTGATAAGATGCCCTGCCTCACCATGCTGAAAACAACCACTTGTCTTTTACTTCCTATAATTAAATGACCCACTATACCGCAGAAAAGATACTTCCTCTTGTTGCGGGATCTATTATTTCCTCATCCCTTCTTATATTCCAATCCCGTGTTTGTGATTCTTCCCCTTTGGCCTCTTACCTCCTTTGTGAACCATGTTGACAAGCCTTTCGAACGTTGCCTCCATCGCACGGGAAACCCTACAAAGCTTGGAAGAGAATTAGCTGTAGGTGAAACTACTACGACTATGGATGGAGGTTGGGCACTTCTTCGCCCTTTGACAGGTGTCGTAGTCTCATCGAGCCTACGGAACCATGCCGCGATGAGGTTACCTCCCAGAAAGCAAGGAGCCCCGGAGACTCAGGAAAGAAGGAAACAAGGATTCAAATAGACGATCAAAAGATAGTGCATATGACTTTGGGGAATATGCCTTTAAAACAAAACTTTTCTTTTGAAAATGCTTCTTTTAAAACCGTTTTGAAAATAATTTTTCAAATCTTTTATCTGATCCGGTAACCTTCAGCTCTGGTACCAAGTGAAACACCCCACCTCCGTTAAGGTCACTCACAAAGGGAATGCCTTAACTTTGGTGGAGTATTTTAGGTAAAAGATGCAGATAAATTACAAGACAGACAAATAAAGCAGCGGAAAATAAAGTCAATTTATAAACAATGTGGTTCAGTCAAGCTTTTACAATAGTTTTCTCAATCATACATAAAAGTAATACATAGAACTTCTGTCTTGATTTTAAAACTTCCAAAAAGAAGCATAAAATAACAATGATATTCCCCCAATAAATCATGCACCAGCCACAGAAGTGGAAGAGAGAATCAAAAGCAATACATCGACTAACTTCGAGCTTGGAAAGAAAACTGAGCTAAGTGGTAACATTTCCTCCCTGTGAACCTGGGGGGGAACGGAAGAAAAGAGGCGAAACAAAACTAGGTCAGACATAAGTCTGGTAAGTCCAGTGACTTTCAGCATATAAACAGGCAAAAACATCATGACATGAATAAACTGAATATAAGACAATACCGTGAGAACAAGGATAACAAGATAACATACGATTAGAATAGATATGATAAGGCAAGATAAACTGAATGCGCTTCTACTCTTTCTCTGCTTCGCTACTACCTTGTTGTTCTGATTTTTATATCTCTGCACCACCTAACTATTGTCCCAACTAGTAATCTATATAAAATGATCATATTGTAATGTGATCCCAATCCCCACAATTATGGTAGCCTTCAGGTGTACATCTATCGTGAGGATTCCACCTCAAACTGCCTAATTGCCATGAACATGTTAGATGTACCCTTACTACCCTATCGATCGGCTCCTTACTCATATTAATTTTTCCTTGTGTCTGTGTCAATCGGCCCTCTCTTGCATGTAGATACCCTATGCTGGTCCCACCATAAGGTGTATCAATCCTTATGATAGCAACCCGACACGATTCAAGATGAACAGTGTATGACTACTGGTACCCAATGCCTGCTTTTTCCTACTCCAGAGTACGTGCATGCCCGTAAACCGTCGGAACCTACACTGACGTACCCCCTACCGCTATTTTGACCGCTTATAATCAGCCCAGTAATCCTGCCCCACCCTGCCTAGTTCAGGGTATCATGATACATCTATGTGGGTTACTGCTGAAATGGGTCCCCGTTACTAGGGTTTCTTACTGGTTAAGTTTGTGGGCCTATATTTACTAATATTACAACCAACCTGATATGTACTTAACCCTCCCACCAATTCAAGCATATTTATTTAATGGTTAAGTTTGTGGGCCTATATTTACTAATATTACCCACCAGCCCAATATGTACTTAACCGTCCCGCCGATTCAAACATGTTTATTTAATGGTTAAGTTTGTGGGCCTATATTTACTAATATTACCCACCAGCCCGATATGTACTTAACCCTCACACTGATTCAAGCATGTTTATTTAATGGTTAAATTTTGTCCATTCATGTTAACTTAACCCACCCATTCATCAAGTCATGTTGGTTAAGTGTTTCCTATTAACTCAACCCTCCTCACTCATCATGTTGGATTGGTTAAGTGTTTCCTATTAACTTAACCCCGTTCATCCATCCAGTTATATTGGTCAAGTGTTCCTTGTTAACTTAACCCCACGTTTTCATCATGTTGTATTGGTTAAGTGTCATCAATCAATTCAAGTTACTTAACCCACCTACGTGTCATGTTACTTTGGTTAAGTGTTGCCTTCTTGTGTCAACTTAACCCTACCACCAATCAAGTTATATTGGTTAAGTGTTGCCCTCTTGATTTAACTTAACCTTACCACAAATTAAGTTATATTGGTTAAGTGTTGCCCTCTTGTTTTAACTTAACCTTACCACAAATCAAGTTATATTGGTTAAGTGTTTCTTATTACTTAACCCTACCCATTAATCATGCTATACTGGTTAAGTGTTTCCTATTAACTTAACTCTAGTCATTCATCTTGTTATATTGGTTAAGTGTTTCTCATTAACTTAACCCTAGTCATTTATGTTATATTGGTTAAGTGTTCCTATAAACTTAACCCTAGTCATTCATGTTATGTTGGTTAAGTGTTCCTATGAACTTAACCCTAGTCATTCATGTTATATTGGTTAAGTGTTTCTATGAACTTAACCCTAGTCATTCATTTTGTTCATTAGCATTAATTGATTTATTAATGCACCAACCTCTCACATTAGATATGTGTTGTTGCGGTTACTGGATGTATCGGGCGGTTCCGGGCAGTTTTACACCACAACTCAATCTAACCTCAGGTTTTTTCTTGGGCATGATGCACTAACCTCTCACATTAGATAGATGTTGTTGTGGTTACTGGATGTGCCAGGCGGTTCTGAGAAGTTTTACACCATAACTCAATCTAACCTCGGGTTAGGCATGTTCATCCTTAATTTACACATTTACCATATATACATATATATACCCAAATCTAGATTTTACATGCTAATTACGAAATTCACCAAAATTAGTCATGTTCCAATTCCCAAGTTATGCCCAACAAATCCAATTTCCAGTTATTAATCAAACTTGGCTATACCCAATCTTCCCTAAATTTACAATAATAGTCATGCCCAAAATCACTATGCATTATGTTTGGCGTCACAAATCAATAGTTAAGCCCAAGCTAAATTTAATATTCCAAATTACAGTTTACGCCCAAAACTAGGTTTTACATGCTAAATTTCATACTTCGTCGCTCATGCCAATTCTAGGTTCAATATATCAAATTACATATTCCACAATTCATGTCAAATTACCCCCAAATTGCATCTTAACAGTCATGCCATAATACATGTTCCAAATTATGCCGAATAAATGTCAAATTCATGTTATACCCAATTACCCCAAGTTCGCAACAATGACAATTATGCCCCAAATCATAAGTTACAAAATTATGTTCCACCATTACCAAATAGACTATTCCCCAATACCACCGCATTCCAATCGCACGTATAATAAGTCTCAGTCTAGATTTGAGGTTAATCTAGATTCATAAAATAAAAGGGGAAGAAAGAGGAACACAAACGAGAGTAGGCATAAAACAGGCATTAAAATGGTAGATTTATCAAATATAATATTATTGACCTAAGAGGATTACAGATCTGTTAGATTTGAGATATAACAAAGATAGATCTGAAACAAACTGACAGAAATAACCTCATAGACATATAGATCTGATATAAATAACATCATGAACCTAAAAGGATTATATACCAGATGTCCAACAAAGATAGGCATGATTGAATAGTAACCTCCTAGGCATGTAAATCATTGATTCAATAGAAAGATGGGAATTAATCTGAAAGATTTGTCTTATCATCAAGCATGGACTTAGATCCATTTCATTACATGCCAAAATCATTATTAGGCGTTTAAATCTGAAAATAACTTGAACTTACAAAAAGAGAATGATTCTTGTATTTCTGGAATCTATTTTCTGAAACTGAAAAGTGATCCCTTGACGTAGATCTCTAATTTAGATTTGATTCTTATAAAATAGTTGTTGAAGTCATTGAATTAGCCTTTGAATCTTTACTTGAATTCTAGCTTGATTCTACGAAGAACTTGAGCGGCATAACCCCGTCTTTGATTTATTTTGATATGAATTAGGGTAGAGTATAAGCATAATGGAGTTGTGTAGAGAAAACTGTAGCATTAGGGGTGTTTATATAGCATAGGATCAATGAATCTGGTCAGAACAGGCGCCCAAATGCAGAAAAATGAACCAGTCCTCGGATCTGGAAATAGGGGGAGGACGACCCCCTGGTCGACCTGGGTCCTGGGCGGGAAATTTCCCGCCCAGCCCGGGTGTGTGATTTGAATTTCGAATTTGAATTTGAGCTGTTTTATTTTATTTAAATTCCTGAAAATTCTGAGTGCCATAACTTCCTCATACGAAGTCCGATTTACGAAAACTTGGACTTTATTCCAAGTAGAATTCCGAGGCGAACGCAATGGCGTAACCCATTTCCCTTAATTCTTCTTTTAAAAATAAAGTATACTTTAATTTACTACTTTGATGTTTACAGAAAATACGGGGTGTTACAGAGATTATGCATGAAAACCTATAGTAAGATTGGGATAACTGTTAAATGTGAACACGCATAAATTGGGATTTTGGGTAAATGGGCATGCACTGTAATTAAAGGCTATAATTTGGCGTAGTTTATACTAGGAATCACGATTGGGGTTTTTGGAGAATATTTTGTATGGTGCAATATGACTAAACCTTAGAGCATGTGTTGTATTGTGGATTATGACCATGATTTTGGGCATGTAAGTTTATAGGCTTAATTTATTAGGTGAGATATGTTAATGGAACTTTAAGTGAGGTTTAATTTGTTAAACTGACTAATATGCTGAAATCTGTGGAAAGTGAATTGTGGGGCATAACTTGAAATTAGCTTTGTTGAGGTATAACTTGAGAATTGGAACATAATTAGTTTTGTGAATTTGGGATAATTAGCATATAAAATCTAGACTTGAATATGTATGGTAAATTTGCTAAAAGATAAACATGCCTAACCCGAGGTTAGATTGAGTTGCGGTGTAAAACTGCCTGGAACCGCCCGACACATCCAGTAACCTCAACAACACCTATCTAATGTGAGAGGTTAGTGCATCATGCCCAAGAAAAACCCGAGGTCAGATTGAGTTGTGGTGTAAAACTGCCGGGACCCACCCGGCACATCCAGTAACCGCAACAACATAGATCTAATGTGAGAGGTTGGTGCATTAATAAGTCAATTAACGCTAATGAACAAGACATGATAAGAATGGTAGGTTTAAGTTAACTAAGGCAACACTTAACCGTTATAACATGTTAATTAGATAAGAAGATGGGGTTAAGTAAATTTAAATCACTTAACCGTTATAACATGTTAATTAGAGAAGAAGGTGGGGTTAAGTAAATTTAGAACACTTAACCGTTATAACATGTTAATTTGAAAAGTGAGAAGGGTTAAGTTAATAAGAAACACTTAACCAATATGACATGATGAATGGGTAGGGTTAAGTAAAAACAAGAAAGCAACACTTAACCAATATAACAGGATGCATGGAAAGGGTTAAGTTAATCCAAGAAGGCAACATTTAACCAATGTAACATGACAAGTGGGTGGGTTAAGTTAACTTGAATTGATTGACGACACTTAACCAATACAGCATGATGAACGCATGGGGTTAAGTTAATAAGATACACTTAACCAATGTAATCTGATGAACGAATGGGGTTAAGTTAATGGGAAATACTTAACCAATATAACATGATGAATGAACGGGGTTAAGTTAATAGGAAACAATTAACCAATCCAACATGACGAGTGAGAAGGGTTTATAAGAAACACTTAACCAACATGACATGATGAGCGGGTGGGTTAAGTTGACATAGATGCAAAACACTTAACCAATATGAAAAAATGTGCGGAAGGGTTAAGTACATATTGGGTTGGTGGGTAATATTAGTAAATAAAGGCCCACAAACTTAACCATTAAGTAAACATGTTTAAATAAGTGGGAGGGTTAAGTACATATCGGGTAGGTGGGTAATGTAACAACCCGTATTTTCAATAACCTGTTATAACATAAATTGAGGCAGAAATTAATTCTAAAATCTGAATCAAGGGAAACGGGCTATGCCATTGCGTTCGTCTCGGAAAAATACGCGAAATAGAGTCCGAGTTTTTGAAAATCGGAGTCTGTATGACCCAGTTAAGGCCCATTGAAGTTTTCAGAAATTTCCATGTTAAAAACAGATTTAAATTTTAAATTAAAAACAAGGATTAGGGCTAACTGGCGTCAGGCGGGAAAAGTCCCGCCCAGACCCCCATGTCGACAGGCATGTCGACAGGGGTCTAAGGGTGTCGACTGCCCTGTCGACAGCCCTGTCGACACGGGGTGGCCGGGCAGTTTTGCCTGGCGCACCATTTTTGATTTGGGCTTGGTCTTGTGGCTTGGTTCTAGAGAATTCCTAAATCTGACGGACCTAAACTAACCTAGGGTTAATCCTAGGGCTAAAAACACTCTAATCTTCTATAAATAAGCCCCTAATCCTACCCTAAAACCTCATTATTCATTCTAGCAACCAAACTATGTCAAATTGAATTCCCAAATGGCCTCCACCTAAAAACCCTAGCCTCCAACCTCTTCATAAATCATTCCTATGAAGATTATGATGTTCATACAAGCATTTCTAAGTTGTATGAATGATCATTAGCTTGCATACATCATCAAGTTGCAAGTTTTATTTGCTAAGCTAGAGTTTTTGGGATTTTTGTTAAGGGTGTTTCTTATTGGAGCTTTGTTTTGGGTTTTTATGCTTGCATAAAGGGCTTCTCAATCTTTATTAGTAGATTTGTGTCTTCATAATATTTGTAAGCCCTCTTACCTTCATTTTAGAAACTCTAAAGTTAATATGTGATGAAAGTTGGGATTTATGCATGTTTAATAAGTTATGCATGCTTATGCGAGTTCACTATGCTATGTTATGCATGTTTAATAAGTTATGCATGCTTATGCGAGTTCACTATGCTATGTTATGCATGTTTAATAAGTTATGCATGCTTATGCGAGTTCACTATGCTATGTTATGCATGTTTAATAAGTTATGCATGCTTATGCGAGTTCACTATGCTATGTTATGCATGTTTAATAAGTATGCATGTTTATGCAAGTTCACTATGCCATGATTTGCAAGTTTAACAAGTTATGCATGTTTATGCAAGTTCACTATGCTATGATTTGCATGTTTAACAAGTTATGCATGTTTATGCAAGTTCACTATGCTATGATTTGCATGTTTAACAAGTTATGCATGTTTATGCAAGTTCACTATGCTATGATATGTAAGATTCATCATGTATGTTGTGCCAAGTTCCCTCTTTCTATCCTTTATGCGTTATGACGAATATGTAAGCGATAGAATGACGTTGGGGGGTTTGGGTAAAACTTAAAATATATGAAAATGTAAGATTGGGAATTTACCTATTAAGTTAGGTCTACCCCTTGGGAATTTACCTATTAAGTTAGGTCTACCCAAGTATTTGTTAAACTTGTAATTATGTTTTGAAAATAAAGTGGACATGACACTTAGAAAACATAAGTGTGGCCAACTCGAGGTTGGGTTGAGTTTGTAGCGTAAACCTACCCGGAACCGACCGGCTTAACTAGTTGCTACAAACAATAGGACCCAATGTGAGAAGTTGGTCATGTGTACCTTGGACCCGAGGTTAGACCAAGTTGTGGTGTAAAGCTACCCGGACCCGCCCGGCTTAACTAGTAACCGCAACAAAGTCTAATGTGAGAGGTTAAGGCACAATTAAATTAATTTATGCCTCATGATTAGGGTTAAGTCATGGCCCACTAGTACTTAACCAATTTTGGGGATACGAGGGATTAAATGGGGTTAAGTGGTGAACTGTTGGTTACACTTAACTAATTTAATCCATGATTAGTGAGGGGTTAAACCACACTTAACCCTCTTAGAAAACCCTAGCAACGTGGTCTGTTCCGGCAGTAATCCCAGTTTGGTATCATTCACAACCCTAGAAGCTAGGCTAGGGCGGGGCACGATTACTGGACTGATGTAAGCGACCAAAGCGACGGCTGAGTGGTACAGCGGTGCGGGTCCAGGCGGGCTACGGACGTGCACGTAGTCCGGTGTTGGACAAACTCGAGGCACGGGTACCAGTAGGTTTAGACTGTGCATTATTGCTTAGGTGTCTGGGGTTGACACCCGAGGGCTTGATACACCCGAAGGTGGACCCAGCACAGTCTGACTACAACCATATGTGGGTCGTATGGACACCAACACTTGACGTGTTAGGTTTATAGGGAGCCGATCGACTAGACCGTTGGGCTGGACCTTGCATTAAGGTCACCTCATGCAATTGGGCCAAAGTTTGGGCTGAGGGATCAATACCAGTTATGTTAGTTTGCTAGTACACTGTGGTGCAAAGCTTAATCTTTTTTATGTGATGACACCTTTATCTATTGCCAGTATGTTCATCTCAGTTTCCATCATGATGCTAACTTTATTAGTTTATAGACTGATCGTAGTAGGGCTTACCAGTCTTTTTGACTGACCTGTTTTCTTTCGCTTCTTTTCTTCCGTTCCCCCCCCCCCCCAGGTTCTCAGGGAGGGAACAGTGGTGCTTAGCTTGGATCGCTTGCTTGTTTGCTGGATAGCTCATGTATGTATGGACATTGAGCTCGCTATGGTTTATCATCTTTATTTTGGGGATAGCACTATGTATTTCAGTATTTCTGTTTATGTTGTACTAGACATGTTTATTTTGGCAGATGACTTTATGATGTACTAGACTTGATTTGAAATGGTTTGAAAATCTTCCGCTGTTATTTACTCTACTTTACATATATATTTATGTTCTTGTTCTGCCTTGATATATCATTATGCATGCTTACCCAGTTCTAACGCCCCCCAGAAGCTAGTGCCCCCGAAAGAGTGACCCTAGCGGAGGTGGGGTGTTACAAAATTTGGTATCAGAGCATATGGTTTACAAGAAAGAACAAAAAGTTTTTAAAAGACTTTTGAAAAACTATTTTCAAAACAAGTATAAAGTATTTTCCAAAGAAAAGTCTAGTATTTTAAAAGGCTATTCCCCAAAAAGCCATTAGCGTTATCCTTCGTTCCCTTGACCTAATCTTATCTTATCCTTCGTTTCAGTATGGCTGAGGATCTTGCCATCCCCGATGGAGTAAACGTACCACTCTGGTATAGGAGACTTCTAGAAGCTAGGGCGGCAGCCGGCCCCGCAAACCCTACTCCCACTCCTCCTCCTGTAGTTGAGAATCCTCCCCCTAATGTCCCTCCTCCGGTGGTTCCTGTTCCTCCTCCCGTTGCTAATGTTCCTCCTCCTCCAGTTGCTGAGGCTCCTCTTCCTCCTCCTCCCCCTCAGCATCCTCAGGTTGAGTTCACGAAGGTTTGTAAAGACTTCAAGGCGATGGGAGGCAAGAATTTCCTAGGCACGGAATCTTTCGTTGAAGCTAGGAATTGGCTGAAAGACACTGAGGACTTATTTGCTATCTTTAGGATTGATGACAAGAGGAAGATCTTATTGACGGTGTGGCTTTTGAAGGACGAAGCAGCCTATTGGTGGGAGGTCACCAATGGGACGAGGCCCGTCGAGACTTGGGCCGATTTGAGGGCTAGATTTGTGGCCAAGTTTCTATCTTCTGCTGAGGCGAATTTACAGATGGAGAAGTTCATTGCATTAAAGCAAGGTGATATGTCGGTCAAGGAGTATGTGAACAAGTTTAATCAGCTGGCCCGTTTTGGTTTGGATATGGTGAACACTCCTGAGAAGAAGGCTCTTCGATTTGCTAGAGGGTTGAATGAGCCGCTGCAGGGTTTGGCGATGTCACATATTCCGCATGGGGCTACTTTTGAGAGTTTGGTCGATATGGCTCTACTTCAGGGAGATGGAAAGAAAGAGGTCAAGTCGAGTGATACTCAAGCAAAGAAGACTGATTCTCAAGGTAAAGGCAACCAAGGTGGTCAAAGCAGTCAGGGGAATCAGAGCAAGAACAAGAAGGGGAACAACAACAAAGGCAAGGGAAAGTGCAATTACTGTGGTGCGCCTGGACACTTTGCTAAGGATTGTAGGAAGAAAAAAAGGAAGCTTAGTGGTGGATGTTTTTCCTGTGGTGAGACTGGACACTTCAGCAAGGAATGCCCGAAGAAGAAAGGACAGGCTGGACCTTCAGGAGGGCAAGTTCATGCTCTCAATACCGCTCCAGTTCCCGATCGAGGTAGTGTTTCTGTTGAGAACCTTGTTTATGTTTCCGACCTTCCAGTTCGTACCTTGTTTGATTCTGGTGCATCACATAGCTTTATTTCATCTGATCTTGTTGATAGTTTGCACCTTAGTACTAGCTTAGTGGATGATCCCGTTTGTGTTTCGAATCCCATTGGGGGTTCTGCTCATCTATCTATGATATGTGAGGATCTGAGGATCTCTATACTCAGTGTAGAGTTCTTGTGTAGTGCGTATGTTCTTGGTTTCAGGGGATACGGATTGATATTGGGCATGGATTGGCTGTCCAGATATGGAGCCATTCTTGATTGTGAGCATAGGGTTGTGAGGCTTGTGACTCGCCTTGGCAACACCTTAGAGATTTCATGCAATCCGAAGGATCCCGTCATGTTGTGCTATCTTGAATCTCTTGACTCGTCAGAGGAAGCCCTTCAGTCTGTAAGGGTGGTCCGAGATTATCCAGATGTTTTTGAAGGAGTTAAGGGGTTGCCCCCTAAACGAGAGATTGATTTTCGCATTTATCTGGTGGATAATGCTAAGCCTGTTTCTTTGCCCATTCGGCACATGGCTCCGCGTGAGAGACGGGAGCTCAGCAAGCAAGTAAAGGAGTTACTTGAGAAGAACTTCATCAGACGAAGTATATCCGAATGGGGAGCGCCTGTGGTGTTTGCTACTAAGGCAGATGGTTCTCTTCGACTCTGTGTGGACTATAGAGAATTGAATAAGCTGACTAAGAAGAACAGACACCCGTTACCGAGGATCGATGATCTCTTTGACCAGCTTGTTGGTTCTTCTGTTTTCTCTCAGCTTGATCTTGCTACTGGATTTCATCAGCTCAGAGTGGCTGAAGATAGTATAGACAAGACTGCATTCAGAACTCCAGATGGATTCTTTGAATGGCTTGTTATGCCGTTCGGTTTGACGAATGCACCCGCGTATTTCGTGGACTTGATGAGTAGGGTGTTTCGAGAGTTCTTGAACAAGTTTTTCGTGGTCTTTGTGGATGATATTCTGATCTTCTCCAAGGATGAAGAAGAGCACGCGAGGCATCTTGTAGAGGTGATGGATACGCTTAGAGCGCATCAGTTAAAGGCCAAGTTCTCCAAGTGTCACTTTTGGAGAAGGGAAGTTAGATTCCTTGGGCATATCGTATCCAAGCAAGGCTTAGCGGTGGATCCCGCTAAGGTGGTTGCAGTTCAGGATTGGAAGACTCCAAGGAATGCAACCGAGGTGAGAAGTTTTCTAGGTCTTGCGGGTTTTTACCGGAAGTTCATCAAGGACTTCGCGAAGATATCCGCTCCTCTTACTAAGTTGACGAAGAAGAACTTAGTTTTTGCTTGGGATATGGACTGTGAGCTTGCTTTTCAGAGACTCAAGAGAGCCCTTACCTCAGCACCAGTTCTAGCTCTACCCGATGGTGGTAAGATGTTTACCGTGTACACTGATGCTTGTGGCACGGGATTGGGCGCCGTTCTGATGCAAGAAGGCAGAGTTATATGTTTTGGTGGTAGGCAACTTAAGGTGCATGAGAAGAATTATCCCACTCATGATCTAGAGCTGGCAGCGATAGTATATGCACTCAAGGCTTGGCGTCATTATCTTCTGGGAGAGAGATTTGAGCTGTATACTGATCATAAGTCTTTGAAGTATCTCTTTTCGCAGAAGGATCTGAACTTGAGGCAGCAAAGGTGGATGGAATTCTTGGCGTCCTACAATTTTGATATAGCCTATACCCCTGGCAAGGGGAATGTTGTAGCGGATGCGTTGAGTAGAAGAAGGTTGACACTAAGTCCTCTATTTGTTGAGATGAAGAATTTAGAGTTCTTGGCAACCTTTGATTTCTCTTTGGCGGTTGAGTCGATGACCGGTTCTTTAGCATCTCTTGAGCTCAGGCCTACCCTTCTAGAACAAGTTGGGGCTTCGCAGAAGGAAGACCCTCAGATAATTGAGATCATGGATAAGCTGATTCGAGGGGAGACATCTAGTCACCTTGCTCAATATTCTATAGATGATAAGGGTTGGCTGAGGAGAGACGGAAGGCTTTGTGCTCCGATGGTAGAAGACTTGGTGAGGAAAGTTCTTGATGAAGCACATCGCTCCAAGTTGACTATACATCCGGGTGGAGATAAGGTGTATAAGGATATGAAGCGCATTTTCTTCTGGCCTGGAATGAAGAAGGATGTGGCAGAGTTTGTCTCTAGATGTATTATTTGCCAACAAGTTAAAGCCGAGTCGAAGAAGCCCGGTGGGCTATTGCATCCTCTAGAGGTCCCGCTATGGAAGTGGGAGAGTATTTCTATGGACTTTATTGATGGGCTTCCAAGGTCAAGGAAAGGGAATACGAGCATTTGGGTCATTGTAGATAGGCTTACGAAGAGTGCTCATTTCATTCCGGTGAAGAGCAAAAGGACCGCATCTGGACTAGCATCAGTATATCTTCGTGAGATAGTACGACTACATGGAGTCCCTTCCAGCATAGTCAGTGACCGAGACCCCATCTTTACTAGTCAGTTCTGGAACAGTTTGCAGGAAGCTATGGGCACGAGGTTGAACCTGAGTACGGCCTATCACCCACAAACGGACGGTCAGACAGAAAGGGTGAATAGGGTACTTGAGGACTTGTTGAGGCTTTGCATTCTGGATTTTGGTGGTACTTGGGAAGACCATCTTCCTCTTGTTGAGTTTGCATATAATAACAGTTATCAGGCAAGCATAGGGATGGCACCATTTGAGGCTTTATATGGGAGACCGTGCAAGTCACCCACATGTTGGTGGGAGACTACAGATAAGCTTATACTTGGACCTGACATGATTAGAGATACATCCGAGAAGGTCGAGTTGATTAGAAGACGGATGAAAGCGGCCCAAGACCGACAGAAATCCTATGCTGATAAGCGAAGATCCGATTTGGAGTTTGATGTTGGGGATATGGTTTTCGTAAAGGTTTCTCCTTTGCGGAATGTGGTCCGATTTGGAGCTGTTGGGAAGTTAGCACCGAGATTTGTTGGACCCTTCCCTATCATAGAGAGAATTGGGAAGATGGCTTATAAAGTGCAATTGCCCGAGAAGCTGTCCGGAGTGCATAATGTCTTTCATGTCTCGCATCTCCGAAAGTGCCTACATGAGTCCGCTGAGGTGGTTGAACCTAGCATTCTTGAAGACGTGGAAGTAGAGAAAGAGGCAACTTTGCGGAGAGCTCTGATTCGTATCTTGGGGACGGAGACCAAGAAGCTAAGGAATCGAGAGGTCAAGCTGGTGAAAGTTCAATGGGGTGAAGCCGAAGAAGACGCAACCTGGGAAACCAAGGAGAAGATGCGTGGGCTTTATCCATTCCTTTTTGAGGGTACACTCTCAATCTCTTTCCTTTGTTAGCATATCTTTGCTATCCATATTTATCTAGTTATCGTGCTAATCTTGTCATGAGAACCTTAGGTAGAAACCCTTTGGATGAAACATGTGTTTGAGACATGTTATGATTGATGGTTGCAAGTGGTTGCAAGTGTTTGCAAGTGGTTACTCGTGGATGCATGATACACATTAGGCACTAGATCGGCTCACACACTCCTCATATTGCATGTGCATGAGTGTTTATGCTTATTCTTGAATGAAATTTGTATGCCATCACATGGATGTTGCATATGGATGTACGATTGAGCACGCATGTAGATATTATACATTATGTTAGGGATTTGCATACAATTGGATACATTTCACTAACATATTTTGCATTGATCTTTGCATTAGATAAGTACATATACACACACTTTTGCATATGTTCATACAGCATTTAGAATCTTTTAAGGCCAATGATTGCTCGTGGATGATGCTTTGAGTAGATGGATGATTGGATGGTAGGATACGTTCTTCCTAACTTGAAGATTTCGGGGACGAAATCCTTTAAGGAGGGGAGAATGTAACAACCCGTATTTTCAATAACCTGTTATAACATAAATTGAGGCAGAAATTAATTCTAAAATCTGAATCAAGGGAAACGGGCTATGCCATTGCGTTCGTCTCGGAAAAATACGCGAAATAGAGTCCGAGGTTTTGAAAATCGGAGTCCGTATGACCCAGTTAAGGCCCATTGAAGTTTTCAGAAATTTCCATGTTAAAAACAGATTTAAATTTTAAATTAAAAACAAGGATTAGGGCTAACTGGCGTCAGGCGGGAAAAGTCCCGCCCAGACCCCCATGTCGACAGGCATGTCGACAGGGGTCTAAGGGTGTCGACTGCCCTGTCGACAGCCCTGTCGACACGGGGTGGCCGGGCAGTTTTGCCTGGCGCACCATTTTTGATTTGGGCTTGGTCTTGTGGCTTGGTTCTAGAGAATTCCTAAATCTGACGGACCTAAACTAACCTAGGGTTAATCCTAGGGCTAAAAACACTCTAATCTTCTATAAATAAGCCCCTAATCCTACCCTAAAACCTCATTATTCATTCTAGCAACCAAACTATGTCAAATTGAATTCCCAAATGGCCTCCACCTAAAAACCCTAGCCTCCAACCTCTTCATAAATCATTCCTATGAAGATTATGATGTTCATACAAGCATTTCTAAGTTGTATGAATGATCATTAGCTTGCATACATCATCAAGTTGCAAGTTTTATTTGCTAAGCTAGAGTTTTTGGGATTTTTGTTAAGGGTGTTTCTTATTGGAGCTTTGTTTTGGGTTTTTATGCTTGCATAAAGGGCTTCTCAATCTTTATTAGTAGATTTGTGTCTTCATAATATTTGTAAGCCCTCTTACCTTCATTTTAGAAACTCTAAAGTTAATATGTGATGAAAGTTGGGATTTATGCATGTTTAATAAGTTATGCATGCTTATGCGAGTTCACTATGCTATGTTATGCATGTTTAATAAGTTATGCATGCTTATGTGAGTTCACTATGCTATGTTATGCATGTTTAATAAGTTATGCATGCTTATGCGAGTTCACTATGCTATGTTATGCATGTTTAATAAGTTATGCATGCTTATGCGAGTTCACTATGCTATGTTATGCATGTTTAATAAGTATGCATGTTTATGCAAGTTCACTATGCCATGATTTGCAAGTTTAACAAGTTATGCATGTTTATGCAAGTTCACTATGCTATGATTTGCATGTTTAACAAGTTATGCATGTTTATGCAAGTTCACTATGCTATGATTTGCATGTTTAACAAGTTATGCATGTTTATGCAAGTTCACTATGCTATGATATGTAAGATTCATCATGTATGTTGTGCCAAGTTCCCTCTTTCTATCCTTTATGCGTTATGACGAATATGTAAGCGATAGAATGACGTTGGGGGGTTTGGGTAAAACTTAAAATATATGAAAATGTAAGATTGGGAATTTACCTATTAAGTTAGGTCTACCCCTTGGGAATTTACCTATTAAGTTAGGTCTACCCAAGTATTTGTTAAACTTGTAATTATGTTTTGAAAATAAAGTGGACATGACACTTAGAAAACATAAGTGTGGCCAACTCGAGGTTGGGTTGAGTTTGTAGCGTAAACCTACCCGGAACCGACCGGCTTAACTAGTTGCTACAAACAATAGGACCCAATGTGAGAAGTTGGTCATGTGTACCTTGGACCCGAGGTTAGACCAAGTTGTGGTGTAAAGCTACCCGGACCCGCCCGGCTTAACTAGTAACCGCAACAAAGTCTAATGTGAGAGGTTAAGGCACAATTAAATTAATTAATGCCTCATGATTAGGGTTAAGTCATGGCCCACTAGTACTTAACCAATTTTGGGGATACGAGGGATTAAATGGGGTTAAGTGGTGAACTGTTGGTTACACTTAACTAATTTAATCCATGATTAGTGAGGGGTTAAACCACACTTAACCCTCTTAGAAAACCCTAGCAACGTGGTCTGTTCCGGCAGTAATCCCAGTTTGGTATCATTCACAACCCTAGAAGCTAGGCTAGGGCGAGGCACGATTACTGGACTGATGTAAGCGACCAAAGCGACGGCTGAGTGGTACAGCGGTGCGGGTCCAGGCGGGCTACGGACGTGCACGTAGTCCGGTGTTGGACAAACTCGAGGCACGGGTACCAGTAGGTTTAGACTGTGCATTATTGCTTAGGTGTCTGGGGTTGACACCCGAGGGCTTGATACACCCGAAGGTGGACCCAGCACAGTCTGACTACAACCATATGTGGGCCGTATGGACACCAACACTTGACGTGTTAGGTTTATAGGGAGCCGATCGACTAGACCGTTGGGCTGGACCTTGCATTAAGGTCACCTCATGCAATTGGGCCAAAGTTTGGGCTGAGGGATCAATACCAGTTATGTTAGTTTGCTAGTACACCGTGGTGCAAAGCTTAATCTTTTTTATGTGATGACACCTTTATCTATTGCCAGTATGTTCATCTCAGTTTCCATCATGATGCTAACTTTATTAGTTTATAGACTGATCGTAGTAGGGCTTACCAGTCTTTTTGACTGACCTGTTTTCTTTCGCTTCTTTTCTTCCGTTTCCCCCCCCCAGGTTCTCAGGGAGGGAACAGTGGTGCTTAGCTTGGCTCGCTTGCTTGTTTGCTGGATAGCTCATGTATGTCTGGACATTGAGCTCGCTATGGTTTATCATCTTTATTTTGGGGATAGCACTATGTATTTCAGTATTTCTGTTTATGTTGTACTAGACATGTTTATTTTGGCAGATGACTTTATGATGTACTAGACTTGATTTGAAATGGTTTGAAAATCTTCCGCTGTTATTTACTCTGCTTTACATATATATTTATGTTCTTGTTCTGCCTTGATATATCATTATGCATGCTTACCCAGTTCTAACGCCCCCCAGAAGCTAGTGCCCCCGAAAGAGTGACCCTAGCGGAGGTGGGGTGTTACAGGTAATATTAGTAAATATAGGCCCACAAACTTAACCGGTAAGAAACCCTAGTAACGGGGACCCATTTCAGCAGTAACCCACATAGATGTATCAAGGTACACTTAAACTAGGCAGGGTGGGGCACGATTACTGGGCTGATTATAAGCGGTCAAAATAGCGGTAGGGGGTACGTCAGTGTAGGTTCCGATGGATTACGGGCGTGCACGTACTCCGGAGTGGGAAAAAGCAGGCACTGGGTACTAGTAGTTATACACTATGCATCTTGAATCGTGTCGGGTTGCTATCATAAGGATTGATACACCTTATGGTGGGACCGACACCAGGTATCTACACGCAAGAGAGGGCCGATTGACACAGACACAAGGAAAATTAATACGAGTAAGGAGCCGATCGATAGGGTAGTAAGGGTACATTTAACATCTTCATGACAATTAGGGTGATTGAGGTAAGATCCTCATACTAGATGTACACCTGAAGGCTACCATAATTGCGGGGATTGGGATTATGTTAGCATATTATCATTTTATACAGATTACTAGTTGGGACACTAGTTAGGCAGTGCAGAGATATAACAATCAAAATAACAAGGTAGTAGCGAAACAGAGAAAGAGTAGAAGTGCATTAGTTTACCTTGTCTTATCATATCTTGTGCTAATCTTATGTTATCTTGTCTCCCTTGTTATCACGGTATTGTCTTATATTCAGTTTATTCATGTCATGATGCTTTTTCCTATTTACTTGCTGAAAGTCACTGGACTTACCATACTTATGTCTGACCTAGTTTCTTTCGCCTCTTTTCTTCCGTTCCCCCCCCCCCAGGTAGTCAGGGAGGGAATAGCTCAGCTTAGTTTGGACCGTTTCTCTTTCCAAGCTTGAAGATTAGTCGATGTATTACTTTGGAATCTCTTTTCCACTGCTATGGCTGGCTCATGTTTTACTGGGGAATATCATTGTCATTTTATGCTTCTTACACATTTGGAAGTTTTTGAATCAAGACAGAAGTTTTATGTAATTCTTTTAAGTATGATTGAAACAATTGTTGTAAAAGCTTGACTTAACTACGTTGTTTATAGAATGACTTTATTTTTCCACTGCTTTATTTGTCTGTCTTGTAATTTATCTACATCTTTTACCTAAAACGCTCCACCGAAGTTAAGGCATTCCCTTTGTGAGTGACCTTAACGGAGGTGGGGTGTTTCAAGTATTCTTTAGTTTAGCATTCTAATGTCCCTTAATATTACGGGGTGTTACATTCTCCCCTACTTAAAGGATTTTGTCCTCGAAATCTCTAAGTTAAGAAGAATATTTATCCTAACATCCATCAACCATCTACTCATCCATCAATCACAGACATCCATTGTCCTTAAAGGATTTCTAATGTTTATATATCCCTATGCTAATGCGAAAAATCAGGCGCTCCGCTGATTCAGTTGACCTCCTTAATGTAATATATGTTAGATCCATGAATCCAACATGTATGCAAATAGTCTAAGTATATCATGTAAACGCTATATGTGTGCACAACCATCCATCCAAATGCAACATCATATAATGATACAATCATTTCCATCCATAAAAATTTAAAATGCAGACACATCCATATGCAATATGTAAGTGATTGATCCGATATAGTGCCTAGTGTGTGTATATATGCATCCATGAGTAACCACTAGCAAACACTTGCATCCACTTGCATCCGTCAAACATAACATGTTTCAAACCCATATTTACATCCACTAGTTTTCTACCCAAAGGACGAGGATTCGATCGATAGGATATACTCAGATGACAAAAGCAAGTACGAATAAAAGCTTAGATAAAGAAGTTAAGAACATACCCTTGAAAAGAAAAGGGTACGAGCGTGAATCTTGTCTTCAGTCTCCCAAGTTGCATCTTTCGGTCTTATCCACATTGAACTTTCATCAATTTGACTTCTCGGTTGCGAAGCTTCTTAACCTCTGATCCAAGTATACGGGTAGGAACTCGTCTAACAGTCGCCTCCCATTATACCTCTACTTCCTCAAGCATGCTCAGCTCAACTACTTCTACTGTATCGTGCAGACACTTCCGCAAATGAGAAACGTGGAAAACATCATGAACACCTGCCAATCTCTCTCACCTTATAGGCCATTTGACCTATCCTTTCCACTATGGGAAATGGCCCTACAGACCTCGGCGCCAACTTCCCTACAAATCAAAAGCGAACCACATTCCTCAAAGGTGATACTTTGATGAAAACCCTGTCTCCCTTCTCAAACTCAATATCAATCCTTCTCTTATCTGCGTAGGACTTCTTCCTATCCTGAGCTGTCTTTATGTGTCTGCGGATAAGACCAATCTTTTCTGAAGTTTCTCTAATCATCTCAGGTCCAAGTAGAATCCTATTTATGGACCCCCACCAACAAGTGGTTACCTACAAGGTCTTTCATATAAAACCTCAAAGGGTTCCATACCTATACCGACCTGATAACTGTTGTTATAGGAGAATTCAACCAACGAAAGATGCTCTTCCTAGGTCCCTCTGAAGTCTAGGATACACAGCCTCAAAAGATCCTCAAGAACTCTATTCACCTTCTCAGTTTTCCCACCGGTCTGACGGTGATACGCGGTGCTCAAACATAACTGTGTATCTAATGCCTCTTGCAGGCTCTTCCAGAACTCACTAGTTGTAACACCCCACCTCCGCCAGGGTCACTCTTACAAGTACACTAGCTTTGGAGGGGCGTTAAACAAGGTAAACATGCATGTAGATATCACAAGACAGAACATATAAGTAAAACAGAGTAGTAAAGCAGCGGATAAAACTAGCATTTCAAAACCATAGTCAAGTTACATCAAAGTACGTGGTCATTATTTTCCCATAAAACAAAGTCTAGAACATAAACGGAAAACTGAAAAAGAAACATAAAGTAACTATCCCCAAAGTAGCATAAGGCCATAGCATGCTCAAACCATACGTGAGCTATCCAGAAAAGCAGCTAAAGATCCAGCTAGGTAACAGTGTTCCCACCCTGCAAACCTGGGGGGGAAACGGAAGAAAAGAGGCGAAAGAAAACGGGTCAGTCAAAAAGACTGGTAAGTCCTATCTACTATTAGTATAAAAACTAATAAAGTTAACTGAACATGTAAAACAGAGATGAGATGTAGGTGATAACTGGCATGGTGAAAAGTTAACAAGATAGATCAAGTGTGGCATCGCATATACAAGGTTAAGTCGCACCAGGTGTGTACTAGTATTCCAATCCATGTCAAGTATAATCAAGAAATGATCCCTTGGCCCAAAGCTGGCCCACATCATGAGATGACCTAAATCGAGGTCCAACTACTCGGTCTAGTCGATCGGCTCCCTAAAAGCCTAACTCGTCAAGTGTCGGTGTCATACGGCCCAATCACGAAGTGTAGTCAAACTGTGCTAGGTCCACCCTAGGGTGTATCAAGCCCTAGGGTGCCAACCACGGACACAAATCAAGCACGCACAGTCTAAACCTACGGGTGCCCGTGTCTGCTTTTTCAACTCTGGACCATGTGCACGACCATGGTCCGCCTGAACCTAAACCAGCGCACCTACTCAGCCGTCGTTTTGGTCGCTTACATGTCAACCCAGTAATCGTGCCCCACCCTAGCCTAGTCCCTAGGGTATCATGATACAATCAAGAGGGTTACTGGTGAAAAGGACCACGTAACTAGGGTTTCTAGCGGGTTAAATGTGGTTAACCCTACCCAATCCAGTATCAAGTTGGTTAAGTGTACCCAAGGTTCAGGACTTAACCACGTCAACCCACCATGTTTAATTGGTTAAGTATTCAAGTGGTCCATGACTTAACCCTACCATGTGCACCCAACCTCTCACATTAGACCTTGTTGTGGTTACTAGTTAAGCCGGGCGGGTCCGGGTAGCTTTACACCACAACTTAGTCTAATCTCGGGTTTCAAGTGCGACATGACCAACTACTCACATTGGGTCCTATTGTTTCTAGCCACTAGTTAAGCCGGTCGGTTCCGGGTAGATTTATGCTACAAACTCAACCCAACCTCGAGTTGGCCACTCTCATGTTTTCTAGGTGTCATGTCCATTATTATGTTTACAACATAATCACAAGTCAATGTTAATGTCATATTTCAAAATCATGTTTCATGTCATTGATATTACCCAAACCCAACGCATTCCCATCGCATGTACGTTTCGCATAACATAACATAGATCAAAAGAGCGAACTTGGCAAAAGCATGACAAAAGGGGCATAAGGTAATAAGGTTGGCCACAAGTTAAACATGGTGGCATATGAGGCATAAATGTGTTCATAAGCTTGCATATTACATCATGGGCCTCAAAACATGCATAACATCAACTTAAGCAAATAGGTGAAACATGATCATAAATGACATAGGATGGTGGCTAGAAGTTCGCATATAACATTATATGCAAGTTATCATAAAGGTTATGAGAGTTCTCATGTTGCATAATGCAACATTTCAAATCAAAGGTCATAGCTTTCTATGCATAAGGCAAAGGTGATAGCTTTACAAACATGCATAGAATATATTTATGCATAACATGATAAGATCAAAGCACATATCATACTTAGGCCCAAACTCAACTTGCAACATATCACATTTAACTTCATAGTTAGAATCTAAGAGTAGTATAGGGCTTACAATGAGCGGTTATGCGATCTAGATCAATATATATAAAGATTGAGACGAAGCCACAAGCAAAATCCGCAAAGAGAATAATAAGCTCCACTTAAACGCCTTGAAACAAGAAGTAATAACTCCAATGACAAAGAAAGATGGCTCCTTTATGACATAGATTAATTTGAGGCACTCATGCTCTCATGAAGAAAGTGGAGGCCATGATTAATGAATATTTGGGCAGCATTTAGTTGTAGGAATGTTTAATGAGGGTTTAGGCTAGGTCTAGGGGTCTTTTTATAGGTGATTAGGTTAGTTTAGACCATAGGATTAACCCTAAAACACATCAGGTCCGTCAATTCCCGTCAGAAACTTCTAGAGCAAGACTTAACATGTCACAAATGGTGCACCAGAAAAACTGGTCCGACCGGGGGGGTCGACCCATGGGTCGACATGGGTGTCGACCCATTGGGGGGGTCGATACTGGTGTCGACCCCTGTGTCGACCCTTCCTGGGGCGGGAAAAATCCCGCCCATTCTGCCTTGGTTGCAATTCGAATCTGAATTTGAATTTGAACTGTTTTCGGGCTTGGAATTTTCTGAAAACTTCATTGGGCCATAATTTGGTCATACGGACTCCGTTTTTCGAAAACTCGGATTCTATTTCGCGTATTTTTCCAAGACGAACGCAATGGCACAGCCCGTTTCCCTTGATTCAGATTTTAGAATTTAATTCTTCCTTGATTTATGTTATAACATGTTATTAAAAATACGGGTTGTTACATTCTCCCCTCCTTAAAGGATTTCGTCCCCGAAATCTCCAAGTTAGGAAGAACGTATCCTACCATCCATCATCCATCTACTCAAAACATCATCCACAAGTAACCATTGTCCTTAAAAAGATTCTAAATGTTGTATGAACATATGCAAAAGGTGTGTGTATATGTACTTATCTAATGCAAAAATCAGGCGGTTACTGATTCAGTAATCCTCCTTAATGCAAAGTATGTTAGTGAAATGAGTCCATATGTATGCAATTTCCTAACATAATTTATAATCTCTACATGAGTGTACATAACATTCATTCATATGCAACATCCACGTGATAGCACAATAAGTTTCATCCATGAATAAGCATAAACACTCATGCATATGCAACATGAAAGTGTGTGAGCCGATCTTAGTGCCTAATGTGTATCATGCATCCACGAGTATCCACTTGCAAACACTTGCAACCACTTGCAACCATCAAGCATAACATGTTTCAAATACATATTTCATCCAAAGGGTCTCTACTTAAGGTTCTCATGACAAGGTTAACGAGATAACAAGATAAACAGGGCAAACATGGATAGCAAAAAGAAAAATATGCTAATTAGGAAAGAGGTCGAGAATGTACCCTCAAAAAGAAATGGATAAAGCCCACGCATCTTCTCCTAGGTTTCCCAAGTTGCATCTTCATCGGCTTCACTCCACTGAACTTTCACCAATTTGACTTCTCAATTCCTAAGCTTCTTGATCTCTGTTCCCAAGATACGAATCGGAGCTCTCCTTAAGGTTGCCTCTTTTTCTACCTCCACGTCTTCAAGAATGCTTGGTTCAACCACCTCAGCGGACTCATGTAGGCACTTTCGGAGATGCGAGACATGAAAGACATTATGCACTCCGGCTAGCTTCTCGGGCAATTCCACCTTATAGGCCATCTTTCCAATTCTCTCTATGATAGGGAAGGGTCCTACGAACCTTGGTGCCAGTTTCCCAATTGCTCCAAAATGTACCACATTACGCAAAGGAGAAACCTTCACGAAAACCATGTCTCCCACTTTGAATTCCAAATCTGCCCTTCGCTTGTCAGCATAGGATTTCTGTCTATCTTGGGCTGCTTTCATCCGTCTTCTCACCAATTCAACTTTCTCGGATGTGTCCCGTATCATATCGGGCCCAAGTATAAGCCTATCTGTTGTCTCCCACCAACAAGATGGTGACCTATACGGCCTCCCATACAAAGCTTCAAATGGTGCCATCCCTATACTGGCTTGATAGCTATTATTATAAGCAAACTCTACAAGAGGAAGGTGGTCTTTCCAAGTACCACCAAAGTCAAGAACACATAGCCTCAAAAGATCTTCTAGCACTCTATTCACCCTTTCGGTTTGGCCATCCGTCTGGGGGTGATAGGCTGTACTCAGATTTAATCGTGTACCCATCGCTTCTTGCAAACTATTCCAGAACTGGCTAGTGAAAATTGGGTCACGATCGCTAACTATGCTAGAAGGAACTCCATGCAACCGTACTATCTCTCGAAGATAAATAGATGCTAGCCATGATGCGGTCCTCTTGCTCTTTACTGGAATGAAGTGAGCACTCTTCGTAAGTCTGTCAACTATGACCCATATGCTCGTGTTTCCTCTCCTTGACCTAGGCAATCCATCCACAAAATCCATAGAAATACTCTCCCACTTCCATTGCGGGACCTCCAATGGATGTAATAGCCCACCTGGTTTCTTTGACTCGGCCTTCACTTGTTGGCACACCATGCACTTTGAAACATACTCTACCACATCTTTCTTCATTCCGGCCCAAAAGAAAATGCGCTTCATATCCCTATACATCTTATCTCCTCCCGGATGTATAGTCATCTTCGAGTGATGTGCTTCTTCGAGAACTTTATGCACCAAGTCTCCTACTTGTGGAACGCATAGCCTTCCATCATGCCTTAGCCAACCTTTATCATCAATAGTATATCTAGCAAGGTGACTAGACGGCTCACCACGAATCAACTTGTCCATGATCTCAACTATCTGCGGGTCTTCCTTCTGTGAAGTCCCTACTTGATCAAGAAGTGTGGGTCTAAGCTCAAGGGATGCTAATGAACCCGTCATCGACTCAACAGTCGTCGTGAAATCAAAGGTTGCCAAGAACTCTAATTTCTTCATCTCAATAAACAAGGGACTCAAAGTCAACCTTCTTCTGCTTAGTGCGTCTGCCACAACATTACCCTTGCCAGGGGTATAAGCTATCTCGAAGTCATAAGATGCCAAGAATTCCATCCACCTTTGCTGCCTTAAATTCAGATCTTTCTGCGAGAAGAGGTACTTAAATGACTTGTGATCAGTATACAACTCAAACCTTTCGCCTAGAAGATAGTGGCGCCAGGATTTGAGTGCAAAGACGATCGCTGCCAACTCCAAATCATGAGTGGGATAGTTCTTCTCATGAACTTTAAGTTGCATACCCCCATAACATATCACCCTTCCCTCTTGCATCAGAACAGCACCTAACCCCGTGCCACATGCATCCGTGTACACGGTAAACATCTTACCGCCATCGGGTAATGCCAAAACTGGAGTTGTGGTAAGGGATCTCTTGAGCCTTTGAAAAGCAAGCTCACACTCTAAGTCCCATGCAAAGACTAATTTCTTCTTCGTCAACTTAGTAAGAGGGGCCGAAATCTTAGCGAAGTCCCTGATGAACTTCCTATAGTAGCCTGCCAGACCGAGAAAGCTTCTTACTTCGGTTGCATTCCTAGGAGTCTTCCAGTCTTGAACTACAAGCACTTTTGCGGGATCCACCGCTATGCCTTGCTTAGAAACTATATGTCCAAGAAACCGAACTTCCCTTCTCCAGAAATGACATTTGGAGAACTTGGCTTTAAACATATGCGCTCTAAGCGTATCCATCACTTCCTTGAGATGCCTAGCATGCTCTTCCTCATCCTTTGAGAAGATCAGAATATCATCCACGAAGACAACAACAAACTTGTTAAGGAACTCCCTGAACACCCTACTCATCAAGTCTACGAAGTAGGCGGGTGCATTAGTCAAACCGAATGGCATGACAAGCCATTCAAAGAATCCATCTGGAGTCCTAAACGCAGTCTTATCAATACTATCCTCGGCCACTCTAAGCTGATGGAATCCGGTGGCTAGATCGAGCTGAGAGAAAACGGAAGCACCAACAAGCTGGTCAAAGAGATCATCAATCCTCGGTAACGGGTGCCTATTCTTCTTTGTCGGCTTGTTCAACTCTCGATAATCAACACATAGACGAAGCGAACCATCCGCTTTAGTAGCGAATACCACAGGAGCACCCCATTCAGAAATGCTTCGCCTAATAAAATTCTTCTCAAGCAACTCCTTGATTTGCTTACTGAGCTCTCTTCTTTCTCGTGGGGCCATGTGCCTAACGGGCAATGATACTGGCTTGGCATTATCAACAAGATAAATGCGAAAATCTATCTCTCGTTTAGTGGGTAACCCCTTAACCTCTTCAAAGACATCAGGATATTCTCGAACCACCCTTACAGATTGTAGATCATTGATGGACGAGTCAAGAGATTCAAGATAACATAACATGACAGGACCTCTAGGGTTACAAGAAATTTCTAGGGTATTACCGAGGCGAGTCATGAGCCTCACCACCCTATGCTCACAATCGAGAATGGCTCCATAACTGGACAACCAATCCATGCCCAAGATCAACCCGTATCCCGTGAATCCGAGAACATAAGCATTACATGTGAATTCTACGGTCAAGATAGAAATCTTCAAATCCACACAAATCATTGATAGATGGGCGGAACCCCCAATTGGATTTGAAACACTAACGGGATCCTCAACTAGACTAGTACTTAGGTGCAAACTTTCAAGAAGATCAGAAGAAATAAAACTATGCGATGCGCCAGAATCAAATAAGGTGCAAACAGGAAAGTCAGAAATATAAACAAGACTTTCTACAGAAATACTACCTCGGTCCTGAGCTGGAGCGGTGTTGAGAGCATGCACTTGCCCTCCGGAAGGTCCTGCACGCTGGTTCTGCCCTTGCTTCTTGGGGCAATCCTTGCTAAAATGTACGGTCTCTCCACAATGAAAGCATTCGCCCAACTTCCTCTTCTTCTTCCTACAATCTTTAGCTATGTGCCCAACAATACCACAGTAATTGCATTTTCTTGGGTCCTTTGCCTTGGCCTTGTTGCCCTTGTTGTTCTTGTTGTTCTGATTGCTCTGATTTCCTCTCCACTTAGAGTCTGTCTTCCTGGCTTGAGTCTCATTAGGCTTGACTTCTTTCTTGCCATTCTTATCGTCTCCTTGAAGCAATGCCATGTCTACTAAGCCTTCAAAAGTGGCTCCCATGGGTATATGAGACAGGGCTAAACCTTGTAATGGCTCGTTCAACCCTCGTGCAAAGCGTAAAGCCTTCTTCTGGGGAGTATTAACCATGTCCAAACCGAATCGAGCGAGTTGGTTAAACTCATTCACATACTCCCTCACTGTCATGTCCCCTTGCTTCAAAGATATAAACTTCTCCAATTGCAGATTTGCCTCAGCTGATGATAGAAACTTAAGCCCAAACCTCGTCCTAAAGTCGGCCCAAGTCTCTATAGGTCTAGTAGCATTGGTGACCTCCCACCAATAAGCAGCTTCTTCTTTTAATAGCCATGCTGCCAATAAAACCTTTCTATGGTCTTCCACATCAAAGATAGCGAAAAGATCTTCAGTTTCTTTCAACCAATTTCGTGCCTCCACAAAAGTCTCCGTCCCAATGAAATTCTTGCCACCCATCGCCTTAAAGTCCTTGCAAATCTTTGCGAAATCTGCTTGTGGATGCTGAGGAGGGGGAGGAGGAGGAACCTCAGTTACGGTGGGGGTATTTGCTGGGCCCACATTGTTGGCCCTAGCTTCCAAGTACCTCCGGAACCATCCGGGAATGGTCACTCCCTCGGGAAGGTTAAGATCGGCCATACAGAAAAGGAAAAGATAGATTTAGAACAAGGAAACGAAGGATAGTGCTAATGGCTTTTGGGGAATAGCCTTTTAAAATAACTAGACTTTTCTTGGAAAATACTTAATTGGTTTTGAAAATAGTTTTTCAAATGGTAAGTTTTAAAAACCTTTTGCTCAAATCTTGTAAACCTTATGCTCTGATACCAAATGTAACACCCCACCTCCTCCAGGGTCACTCTTGCAAGTACACTAGCTTTGGAGGGGCGTTAAACAAGGTAAACATGCATGCAGATATCACAAGACAGAACATATAAGTAAAACAGAGTAGTAAAGCAGCGGATAAAACTAGCATTTCAAAACCATAGTCAAGTTACATCAAAGTACGTGGTCATTATTTTCCCATAAAACAAAGTCTAGAACATAAACGGAAAACTGAAAAAGAAACATAAAGTAACTATCCCCAAAGTAGCATAAGGCCATAGCATGCTCAAACCATACGTGAGCTATCCAGAAAAGCAGCTAAAGATCCAGCTAGGTAACAGTGTTCCCACCCTGCAAACCTGGGGGAGAAACGGAAGAAAAGAGGCGAAAGAAAACAGGTCAGTCAAAAAGACTGGTAAGTCCTATCTACTATTAGTATAAAAACTAATAAAGTTAACTGAACATGTAAAACAGAGATGAGATGTAGGTGATAACTGGCATGGTGAAAAGTTAACAAGATAGATCAAGTGTGGCATCACATATACAAGGTTAAGTCGCACCAGGTGTGTACTAGTATTCCAATCCATGTCAAGTATAATCAAGAAATGATCCCTTGGCCCAAAGCTGGCCCACATCATGAGATGACCTAAATCGAGGTCCAACTACTCGGTCTAGTCGATCGGCTCCCTAAAAGCCTAACTCGTCAAGTGTCGGTGTCATACGGCCCAATCACGAAGTGTAGTCAAACTGTGCTAGGTCCACCCTAGGGTGTATCAAGCCCTAGGGTGCCAACCACGGACACAAATCAAGCACGCACAGTCTAAACCTACGGGTGCCCGTGTCTGCTTTTTCAACTCCGGACCATGTGCACGACCATGGTCCGCCTGAACCTACACCGGCGCACCTACTCAGCCGTCGTTTTGGTCGCTTACATGTCAACCCAGTAATCGTGCCCCACCCTAGCCTAGTCCCTAGGGTATAATGATACAATCAAGAGGGTTACTGGTGAAAAGGACCACGTAACTAGGGTTTCTAGCGGGTTAAATGTGGTTAACCCTACCCAATCCAGTATCAAGTTGGTTAAGTGTACCCAAGGTTCATGACTTAACCGCGTCAACCCACCATGTTTAATTGGTTAAGTATTCAAGTGGTCCATGACTTAACCCTACCATGTGGCATTAATTAATTTAATGCACCCAACCTCTCACATTAGACCTTGTTGTGGTTAGTAGTTAAGCCGGGCGGGTCCGGGTAGCTTTACACCACAACTTAGTCTAATCTCGGGTTTCAAGTGCGACATGACCAACTACTCACATTGGGTCCTATTGTTTGTAGCCACTAGTTAAGCCGGTCGGTTCCGGGTAGATTTATGCTACAAACTCAACCCAACCTCGAGTTGGCCACTCTCATGTTTTCTAGGTGTCATGTCCATTATTATGTTTACAACATAATCACAAGTCAATGTTCATGTCATATTTCAAAATCATGTTTCATGTCATTGATATTACCCAAACCCAATGCATTCCCATCGCATGTACGTTTCGCATAACATAACATAGATCAAAAGAGGGAACTTGGCAAAAGCATGACAAAAGGGGCATAAGGTAATAAGGTTGGCCACAAGTTAAACATGGTGGCATATGAGGCATAAATGTGTTCATAAGCTTGCATATTACATCATGGGCCTCAAAACATGCATAACATCAACTTAAGAAAATAGGTGAAACATGATCATAAATGACATAGGATGGTGGCTAGAAGTTCGCATATAACATTATATGCAAGTTATCATAAAGGTTATGAGAGTTCTCATGTTGCATAATGCAACATTTCAAATCAAAGGTCATAGCTTTCTATGCATAAGGCAAAGGTGATAGCTTTACAAACATGCATAGAATATATTTATGCATAACATGATAAGATCAAAGCACATATCATACTTAGGCCCAAACTCAACTTGCAACATATCACATTTAACTTCATAGTTAGAATCTAAGAGTAGTATAGGGCTTACAATGAGCGGTTATGCGATCTAGATCAATATATATAAAGATTGAGACGAAGCCACAAGCAAAATCCGCAAAGAGAACAATAAGCTCCACTTAAACGCCTTGAAACAAGAAGTAATAACTCCAATGACAAAGAAAGATGGCTCTTTTACTTAAGAAAGATGGCTCCTTTATGACATAGATTAATTTGAGGCACTCATGCTCTCATGAAGAAGGTGGAGGCCATGATTAATGAATATTTGGGCAGCATTTAGTTGTAGGAATGTTTAATGAGGGTTTAGGCTAGGTCTAGGGGTCTTTTTATAGGTGATTAGGTTAGTTTAGACCATAAGATTAACCCTAAAACACATCAGGTCCGTCAATTCCCGTCAGAAACTTCTAGAGCAAGACTCAACATGTCACAAATGGTGCACCAGAAAAACTGGTCCGACCGGGGGGGTCGACCCCTGGGTCGACATGGGTGTCGACCCATTGGGGGGGTCGACACTGGTGTCGACCCTGCCTGGGGCGGGAAAAATCCCGCCCATTCTGCCTTGGTTGCAATTCGAATCTGAATTTGAATTTGAACTGTTTTCGGGCTTGGAATTTTCTGAAAACTTCATTGGGCCATAACTTGGTCATACGGACTCCGTTTTTCGAAAACTCGGACTCTATTTCTCGTATTTTTCCAAGACGAACGCAATGGCACAGCCCGTTTCCCTTGATTCAGATTTTAGAATTTAATTCTGCCTTGATTTATGTTATAACATGTTATTAAAAATACGGGTTGTTACACTAGTGAAGATGCAGTCACGATCACTCACAATGCTAGAAGGTACTCCATGTAAACGGACTATCTCATGAAGATAAACTGATGTCAAACATGATGTCGTTCTCTTACTCTTAACAGGAATGAAATGAGCGCTCTTAGTAAGCATGTCTACTATAACTCAAACACTAGTGTTGCCTTTCCTCGATCTAGGCAAACCATCAATGAAATCTATAGAGACGCTCCCCCACTTCCACTGTGGGACCTCTAGAGGATGAAGCAAACCACCAGGCTTCCTCTGCTCATCTTTAACTTGCTGGCAAACTAAACATCGAGAGGCAAACTCCGCTATATCTTTCTTCATCCCGGCCCAAAAGAAAACCTTCTTCATATCTCTATACATCTTATCACCCTCCGGATGGATGGTCATCCTAGAATGATGGGCTTCCTTAAGGACTGTCTTCAACAGACTCCCAACTCAGGGAACACAAAGTCTTCCATCCTGTCGTAACCACCCTCTATCATCCGTGGAATATCTACTGAGGTGACTAGAAGTCTCCCCTCTACTGATCCTATCCAAGATGTCTGCTATCAGTGGGTCCTCTCACTACGAAGATCCTATCTGATCCATAAGTGTAAGTCGCCCCACTAAGGATGCCAAAAAACCAAGTGTAAGATCCGTAGATGGCCTAAAATTGAAGGTCTATATATATTCCAAGCTCCGCCTCTCTATGAATAAAGTAATCAAAGTCATCCTCTGCCTACTCAATGCGTCCACCACCACATTACCCCTGCCAGGGGCATAAGCAATCTCAAAATCATAGGACGCTAGGAACTTCATCCATCTCTACTGTCTCCAGTTGACATCCCTTTGCGAGAATAAATGCTTGAGAGATTTATGATCCGTGTCCAACTTGAACCTCTCTCCATGTAGATAATGTCGCCAAGTCTTAAGCGCAAATACTATAGCAGCCAACTCCAAATCATCGGTAGGGTAGTTCTTTTCATGGACTCTCAACTGCCTACTTCCATTGCACACTACCCTTCCCTCTTGCATCAAGACGGCACCAAGTCCTATACCACGTGCATTAGTGTACACTTTGAACAGTTTATTCCCATCAGGAAAAGTCAAGATCGAGGCTATTGTCAGATCCCTCTTTAATTGCTGAAAAGCATCCCTATAGTAAATGCTCCAAGAAAAGGTTAGATTCTTCTTCGTCAATCTAGTGAGTGGGGCTGATACCTTTGCGAAGTCCTTGATAAAATTCCTATAATAGCCCGCTAAACCGAGAAAACTCCTCACCTCCATTGCATTCTTTGGAACCTTCCAATCTTGAATTGCAACTACTTTCGCAGGATCCACTGCTATCCCTTCCTTATAAACCACATGCCCTAGAAATCTTACTTCCTCTCTCCAAAAGTGACATATAAAGAATTTCCCTTAAGCTGGTGTGTTTAGAGAATCCTCAAAACCTCCCCCTAAATGTAGGGAATGCTCTTCCTAGCTCTTCGAGAAGATCAGAATGTCATCCACAAAGACCACAACGAAATGATTCAGAAACTACCACAACACCCTACTCATCAGATCCACAAAATACGTGGGTGCATTCGTCAACCCAAAAGGCATGACTAGCCACTCAAAGAAACAATCTGGAGTTTTTAAAGCGGTCTTGTCTATACTATCCTCAGTCACCCTCAAATGCTTGAACCATATGGCTAAGTCTAACCGAGACAAAATAGATGCACCAACAAGCTGGTCAAACATATCATCAATCCTCGGAAGTGGGTGCCTATTCTTCTTAGTGAGCTTATTCAACTCCCTGTAGTCCATACATAAGTGAAGCAAGCCATCCGCCTTAGTTGTAAAGACGACTAGAACACCCCATCTGATATGCTTCGCGTAATAAACCCCTTCTCAAGTAGCTCCCCTACTTGCTTGCTAAGCTCCCTCCTTTCCCTAGGAGCCATGTGGCGCACATGCAATGTGACTGGCTTCGCATTATCCACAAAGTATGCTTGGAAATCAATCTCGCGCCTCGAAAGTATGCCCCTAACCTTCTCAAAAACATCTGGATACTCACAGACAACAGGTACAGATCGCAAATCATTGACAGAAGCATCAAATGATTCTAGGAAACTAAGCATAACAGACCTCCTTGGGTCGTAGGGAATCTCGAGAGTCCTCCCTCGGCAAGTCAAAAATCTAACGACCCTCCTCTCATAGTCTATAATGGCGTCGTACATGGCTAGCCAATCCATCCCTAAAATCAGACCACAGCCCATAAAACCAAGCACATATGCGTCGCACTCAAACTGAATGCCCAACACATATATCCTCAAACCCCAACAAATCATAAATAGATGAGTCGTGCCCCCAATGGGGTTTGAGACAATAATGGGATCAGAAACAATACTAGTACTGAGGTGCATAGACTCAACCATAGAATCATATATAAAAGAGTGAGAAGCGCCCGAATCAAAAAGGGTCCTAACAGGATGATCGGAAAGAGAAATCAAACCTTTAATAGAAACTTTCCTACCTCTGTTTGGTACATTGTCCTCGAGAGCATGCAACTGCCCTCTAGAAGATCCTTCCGTTTGGCCATGTCCTTGCTTCTTCGGGCACTCCCTAGAATAGTGTCCGACCTCACCATAGTGGAAGCAAGCATTCTTCCTTTTTTTGCAATCTTTAACCAAATGACCCAAGCACCCACAGCCATGAAATTTCTTCTTCCCTTGAGCTTTGTCGTTCTTTCCGCCTTTCTTTTGTTGTTCTTTCTTGGTCCAAACATTCTTGTTTTGTGTCTCATCAGCCTTAGCCTCCTTCTTCTCTTCTTTTCCATCTTCGTGCATCAATGCCATATCAACCAGTCTCCCAAAAGTAGCCTCCATCGGAATGTGAGATAGTGCCAATGCTTGAAGAGGCAGATTCAATCCTCTTGCAAACCTTAAAGCTTTCTTGTGCGGAGTATTCACCAGCTCCAGACCAAACCTTTCCAATTGATTAAACTTATTGACATACTCTTTGACAGACATATTTCCTTGCTTCTCCATTTGCATACTCTCTTCTGCCTGAGAAAGAAACTTCATCTTGAACTCTATCGGAAATCATCCCAAGTTTCCACTGGACGCCCTCCTTGCGTCACTTCCCACCAGAATGAAGCCATATCCTTAAGCTGCCATGCAACCAACTGTATCTTTTTGCGGTCATCAACCTCAAAAAGCCCAAATAAGTTCTTCATCACTTTTAGCCAATTCCGTGCTTCCACAAAGTTATCAGTTCCTCGGAATGGCTTTCCTCCCATAGCACAGAAATTCTTGCATATCTTAGAGAAATTATTCGCTCGTGGAGGAGGAGGAACGACGACTGCAGCTGAGGGAGGGGCGTTTGCTTGGCCTCCTGTAGGCGTCGTAACCTCAAGATATCTATGGAACCAAGCCAGTATTTGAACGCCCTCGAGAATATTCAGTTCCCTAAACAAGCTGAAAAGAAAAGGAAAAGGGATTCAAACAAAGGATCGAAAGATATTTTATATGGTTCTAGGGAATATGTTTTTCCAAAAACAGACTTTTCTTTTGAAAATACTTTCTTTTTGAAACCTTTTGAAAACAATTTTCAAAACCTTTTATCCGATCTTGTAACCTTCAGCTCGGATACCAAATGTGACACCCCACGTCCATTAATATCACTCTTTAACAGAATGCATTAAGTTCTGTGAAGCGTTATAGGTAAACAGAATAGAATCTCACAAGATAGATATATAAAATAATAGCGGAAATTTATAACTTTATTTTTCCAATAGAAAACATCATGGTCTCAAAATCCATTTACAACATCAGACTGAAATACTGGAATAAAATACATCAAATAAAAACATCTGCCTTGCGCTAAGAACCAAAAAAGCCATAGTCCCCATAAGTTGCCATAAACAAGTAGACAAGTAGTAAAAGTGATACATTGAAGCAAATCCAAATCCAGGCAGAAATAGAAGAGAGAGTCCTAATCAAGCCTGAGCGTTCCCACCTTGAGAACCAGAGGGGGAGGAAGAGAGAGAAAAGGAAACAAAACAGGCAGACATAAAGTCTGGCGAGTCCAGTGACTTTTAGCATATAAATAAGTAAAAGTATCATGATAGGCATATAAACTGGACGAGAGATAACATTATCATATAACAGGTATGAATAGGTTGAACAGAATAAGCAAGTTAAACGGTGTAGGTTATGCATCTCAAATACTTTTATCTGCACCAATATTAGTGTACCGGATTAAGTGTTTTCCCATTACTTAAAGAAACATAATGATCCCAACAGAAACATAAATGGTAGACTTAGGTGTACTTCTAGTAACGGGTTTTACCCTAAACAGAAATAATAGGTACATAAACAGAAATAAGGGGTGTTACCCCAAACCGAAATAACAGGTACCTAAATAGGAATGGATGTACCCTAATTACTACCCCCAGCAATCGGGTCCCTACCACGTAAATACCATGTGTCGACCCCATATTAGGGTGTAATACTTCTTAAAGTGGCAACCACCAAAGGGAAAATTACCTATTTACAGGCGTTACGGTGGCTTATTTTCCCAAGCAAGCCGGACCCATGCACGCACATGACTCCGTTGGAATGCGCCATCAGAACACCTCTCCCCAAATGAACCTCTTATTATCAGTTCAGTAAGGGTTCCCTGACCCCATCTAGTGTGGAGTCCCCCCTTGATACCAGAATGGGTTATAGACTGATATGGACCCCACACAACAAATGACACAAGCCACCCCTTTGGCTTGCATCCCCAACTAACTAGGATTTTGACAGTTTATGCCCAACAGATTAACAAGCCTGTATAACCCCAACAGATTAAACAGGTAAAGTTTAACGGGTCGTTATAACCCCCCACAGATTTAACAAATTTAATTAACCCCACAGTTTCAACATGTTTACTTAACCCCACCCAACAGATTAAACAAGCCACAGATTAACATGTTTGTATTTATATAACCCCCACAGATTAAATAGGCTAAGTATTGCAGGTTAATGGGTATGCATAACCCCCAACATGTTTCAAAGGTTACTTACAGTTTCATTAACATATTTCATTTAATCTTTAAATTAAGCCTACAAATTTATTTTTCCCAAGCCACAAGTCATAATTCACGGTCTAAGATATGCCCCAAATTTTAGTCTTTATTCGTAGTACAAGTTATGCCCCCAAATTATCATTCCCAAATTATCCCAATTTCGTTCGTACGTATGTTTCAGCAATATTGGCCTAGGCTCGAAGGTGGCCTAGGCTATAAAAATAAAAAGGGAATGAGAGAGAGAGGAACAAAATAAGCATAAAACAAAATAAGCATATAATAACATAGATGGGCATATAATAACAGAAATAGGCATATCAGGAATAGGCATATAAGAATTGAACAGCAGATCAGGTGTACATGTAATAGCAAGACAGGTTAGGTATGAATCAGATTCTTAACAGGCATAAATTTAGATCCAGATTCATAAACATGTCAGGATTACTTGTTAAATGTTTATATCTAAAAGTAACATGAACACATAGAGATTGGATCCAAAGAACAGAGAATAATATTCTGAGGTTGTAAAAGAAATTCTTGTATGCGTGTAGGCTGTTGTTGAAGAAAATAGTTTGATTCAATCCAAGTTAGGGCAGCATCTCGTTGTCTCCATTGTTTTTGACGTATGAAAACAATAGAAATGTTGTCCTATATATAGCCTACCGTCAACAAATCCAGATAACAAATCAGTCCACTTACAGAAAAGAGAATTCGCCCAGATCCCCGCTTGGTCGACCCACCCTCACCTGGGTCGACCCATAGGTCGACTCACGTGGCCTTGGGTCCACCCAGCCCAGGTGTGGGCGCTTGGTTGTCTCTCTTAATTCATTTGATTTTATTTGAAATTTCTGAGTAGATTTATATATATTATTCTCTTATACGTATACAAACTTCTAAGCTTCATATTTTCTCATATGATATCCGTTTTACGCAAACTCAGAGTCTATCTTAAGAAGAATTCCGAGATGAACATAATGGTATAGTCCATTTTACTTAATTCCCAATATTTAACTAAGTATTCTTTAGTTTATCATTCTAATGTCCCTTAAAATTATGGGGTGTTACATTAAGAGTTGACAGCCAAATTTCGGGGAAGAGAGAAAACAGGCCCATCATCAGCGACATCTCTAAGAGCAGATTTCCCTAATCCAAAACCAAGTGCTCTTGATATTGGAAATGCAACTACATTTCCAACCTGCATAATTCTGCGGATAGCATGATGCATAAATGAGTTCATCTAAGCAAGAAAAATTTAGCACGACAGAAAATTGTGACAAAACCATAGTAAAAACCAAGGAAGAGGGATTTTCATAGATAGATATGAGGGAAATATTGCAAACCTTTGCTTCAGAGATCCAAACACTTTGAAGTAATCAGGGAAATCTTGTAGTTTAGCATTTTCCGGACTTGTTAAAACTCGGTCTCGGGAAGATGGATTATTTTCTGCACAAAACATTTGTAAGAAAAATGGTTACAAGAAATATAATACTTCACTTCTATGTAAACAAGCATAAATTAATTAACCAAACACCTTTACAAGAAAAACTAATCACAATATAATTTAAGTTTACAATAAAATGATGAAAAAAGGCTATCTGGGTATATGTACAAAGTTGATAGAAAAATACCAAACATGACAACAAAACTATTTGCATCTTGTTTGTTGCATTGTTCCTACAAAATTTCTAGAGCTTGGAATGAAGTTTGTAGGCTTATTTGTACTAGTTCGCTAATAACTACTTGTTCTTACTTTTAAAACCAGACAAAGCTTAAGAAGATATATCAAAATATAATGAAATATTATATCCATCAAAAACCTGGTTATGTAGTTAGGTTATTGTCACAACAGTAGAAACAATTTCATCCCAATGCAAGACCAAATGGCCTCCAAGAAAACCATTGGAAATTTTGTTAGGAATAACTCTACTATATGAATAGTATATTCCAACGCCCCATTTCCAACATTTGCCAACGGCTATTAAGGGAATGTTGGAAGCTGTTGGAAACCGATAGAATAAAGACCATTGGAAGCCGCTAGAAATTTTCTTGCATATGTTCCAGAAAGCCCGACCTACTGTTCATTCTCTTAATTCCTCCTTTCCCAATTCAATTTCTCTCCCCTTTCTACCATCTCACCTTCTTCAATTTTGGTTTCTCCACCCCAACAACCACCATAAGCACCTCCAACATCATCTACAAGCTTCTCCAACCTGTCTCCACGCTTGTTGCTTCCGGAATTAGGTAATATTCATAAGCCTAATTTTTAGGTTTACAATTAATTTTGGATTTAATATGAATTTTACTTGATTCCTAGTTGTTTGTATACATATATTACATCATGTTACTCCCTAATTTCTATTGCTATCACCTTATTGATCAAGTGCTTAGAAATTGTTAGCATGTATAGCATAATCTTAGTTTTTGCATTCTTATGATGCAACCTAATCGAACCCTTAAACGCAAAAACTTGTTGCCATGAATTGTTAGCATTTTAAAATAGCAATATGTTAGTAAAATAAATATATAAAGATAAATTACTAAGTTTTCAAAATTATTATAAAGAAAACTAATTGTTATGTGAAACATAAATTCCATTTAATCTACCGAAAAAGGAAATATTTTATAATTTTATTGGGATGGTTTGTGTGTAGATTTAAAATGGAAATATTGGTAAAATTAGTATAAGAATTTTTATGTTGTAATTATACTTTTATATTCCTTGCATTTTTCATTCGATTTTTGTTTTAAATATGACTTTGACATTTCATTTATCAGTAGACCGTAAGTTGTTCTATATAATTAAATAGAGGTAAAGTCGGTCCTTTTCTTTTTTTCTCTTAAACTAAAATATAATAGAAAAATAAAGTTGTTAGAAAAATTTTATGACGGAAGTAAAAGAAAATATAAAAACAGTTTTGCATAAAGAAAATATAATTTTTTATGACAAGTTCAGTCTTATTAGAATACGTTGCTATTTTTTTTGAATTCAATTTGTAATATTAGTCTTCTTAATCAATTTGTTATGAATGTTTTTATTTTATAATGTTTTTATTTTTGTGGAAATGAAATGTTCATTCTTCACTGTACATTGAAGTTGTAACCATTTTTAATGTTTGAAACCAAAATACTAGGTCAGATAATATCAAATATCATTACCATTCAATTGTTAATACAAATTAATTTCATGTTTTATAGCATATTAGCAATCTATTTCTACTTAATTACATATTCTCAAAATGTATCTTTATTCAATCATGTTGTGTTGCTCATATTCATATTATTTGCGTATTTTATAACGACATTTGATTATGTTCTAGGATGATTTATTAATGTATGATACATCGACTGTGGCATTTGAAATCCAATTTTATATCTACATTGCAAGTATATTATGTCTAACCCTGGTTTGGGGTTTGGCTTTGGCTCTGGCTCTAGACGACGTAAGACTACCCTTCATGCCGGTGAGGGTAGTGGCGAAAAATTAGCCCGTCCGGTTGTTTACTTGAAGCCTAAGGCTGACAAGACGTAAGTATCAAAATTAGTAGAATAACAATTTAATTTTTTTTTACATAATATAACTGTATTCTATAAAGTTCTAATTTATATTTAATGCAGGTGGTTTGAGTTGGATCCATCTCGGACGGTTTTAGATATCTCTAAGGATGCATATATGGCTAGAATGAGCGATTTCTAGCCTAAGTGGAGCAGGGTTCCAGCAGACGTCAAAGAGACTATCTTGCAAGGTTTTTTGGTACGTTTATACCGGTTTATGAATTGGTTAAATATAAATAAATGATATTAGTAATAATTTCTCATTATACGGGGGAAGTAGATGTGCAAGAGGTTGACATGATCATAGTTCAGCGACGCTGGAACTCAAAGGTCGCCAGAAATCGTAGAGTGAAGATGAATGAGATTAAAAAAATGGAAGAAACCAAAGTGGATAGGTGATGAAGTATTTGGTAAGATGTTTGCATGGTGGGACACGGATGAGTTCAAGGTAAGTCTATAATGAATCTAATTTATTTTTTTGCCGATTTTAAATAATTAGTCAATGTACATTTGCAAGCTGAGCCAGTAAGGAACACTGCAATCAGGAGTAAAATCCAGTAACTCATCGTGGAGGATCTAAGTCTTTCTAGCATCACCGCGACGACTTGGTAAATTTGTCAAATATTACATTTGTATATTGATCAGTTAAGTGATTGACTATGTGGAATTGAATTATTCAAATTATCAACTACATGAATGAGCTCGTGGACATCCCGTGTCCTACATGGACATATTTACTCACACCCACGCATCCAAGCATGTAGCAACGTCTCATATCAGTAGGATGATTAGGATAAGGCGACAACTGCATACGCATGCATATTTTAAATTTATTATCACATCAATTAGTTTATTAATTACTAGTTAATGTAAAATAAAATCAACATTGTATTATTTTCCAACTGAAATTATTTTTTGCATTATAGGCAAAGTTCCAGGAGGCACGGGCTCATGCGCTTGAGGAGTCGAGTCGTGATGAGTCAATGCAGGAGGAGGAAGACAACCAATTCGATGCTGTTATGGATCCATCGCAGTGGAGCTGGCATTATGAATTCGATAACCTGACGGTAATATTCTTATGATTTAACCAATATTTGTTTGATTTTTGTAATATTCATACGGAGTACAGAATGTCAATATACAAACCATATCGCTGAGTATGAATATATAAGTATCTACCATTATTAGCAAAGAAATTGATGTATTAGAAATATTTATATAACCTATTGTATAGTTGAATGCACATATAAAAACTATACAACAAGGATGAAAAAATTGTTTATTTACTCATACATATAATAAATATATCTCATATAACATAAATTATTTACATCTACATTATTAAGATTTTTTCCTTTGTTAAGACTTTAATAGCTAGAGATATATGTAGTTAGCGATAATTTAATATCACTTTAATTTGTAATTGATATATAACAATAAAAATTTTGAAGTTGTATACAACATATGTAGTTATTAATGAGTGTATAACTTGTGCATTGCTTATGATAATGATTAGCATAGAAATGTGTTTATTTTATGCTCTTATATCTTATCTTTTGTATATAAATAAATATTACATTGGGTATTATTTTGTTGTTTTTACATATGAGTTGTTCAAGCCTTATACAGCCTTAAAGTGAAAAATTGATGCCATATACATGAAGAATTTCATTAGTGATTGACCGTCTGATTAGATTCAGCGGTAATCCTAATTTTATTTCCTGTTTGTTATTTAATTTCTATTTCTTTTATTGCTTTCCTAGGTCATATTGGATTGAACATATATTTGATTAGATTCAGATCTTCAATAATAGTTTTATTTTATTTTCAATTGATAATTGTGATTTGATCGTCGATTCAATTAGGTTTATTCTGAATCAAATTGCAGTTTTAATATTTTTTTTGTTTTCAAATCAACCTCCAAATTTTGTCTAACTTGCCCATGAAATATATAAATAATAAAATTTAAAATTCCTCCATGTGTTCGACCTGCATGTTACACGACTTATGCGCTTGCAGTTATTATTACAAAATTCACGTTTTTCTAGTTCTTAGAAAGCGTGGATCAAGTTTTTGGCGCCGTTGCCTGGGAGGTAACAATTAAATTTTATAATTTCTTTAATTTCTGATTCACGTTAATTTTTATTTAATTTCATGTATATATAGAAAAAATCTTGATTGGTTAGATTCGGTATTGTTCAATGATACCGTAATTTTCCAAATAAGAAAAGAAAAATCTTGCCATTTTTTCCGTACTTCTTTCCTCTTTTCAACTTCTTTTCCTTTTTGTTCCCCTTTTTCCATCTAAATCTTTCCTTTGTACAATTTGTTTTCTTCTTTATAATAAAAAATCTTGCTAACTTTTCTTTTATCTCTTTCTTTTTTTTCCAATCAATTTCTCTTCTTTTACTATTTCTTTCCTCTTTTCACATTAAAAAAATATAGATTTCTGTTTTTTTTTCTAATTTTGTCTTCACTGCCATCTTTCATCTCATACCTGCCACGTCTCATACTCAAACATCCATCTTCTGCAAACTATCCATCATCTTCATTACAAACCCCTGCAAATATCATCACCCAAACAACATCCTTCCATCTCCACTGCTTGCTGCAAACCTCGTCACAGTTCCACCTCAAGCCATAACTTCATAACCATAGCCCCATTCCTATTTTGCACATCAAACTCCTACATCCTCAACAGTTCACAAACCCTGCTACCTTTAACACGGGTCATCACAAGTCATCAACAATTGACAGACCATTTCCATCAACTTCCGCTCCTTACCATCTGTAACAACCCGGAAAATCTGAGCCAATTTAAAAATTTTAATTTGGCTATTTTAGTGAATTAAAAATATTTAAAATAAATATTTTAAATAGTAACGATGAAAATGGTGTTTGAATCGATGCTTGAAAATAAATATAATTACTTTGAATTATAAACAAGGCCTGAAATGGCGCGGCAGTTTCAAAAATTGAATTCAAACTTTGACTGACTGTACCGGGTGCAAAATGAAATGGATTTTAGTGAAACCAAAAATATTTAAATCTGTTAGTGAATATCTTTCTAACGAATCTGAAAAATCAAAGTTTCATAGCAGGAAGCAAAAGTTATGGCCAAACGAATTTTCAGAAAGGTCGCTATAGAGTTTATATAGCCCGTGAAAATGGCCATGTTGCAAACGACCTCAGAATTCGATGAAACCACTTTTGTTGGATCTGGGATGTCAAATTATTGCTAGGTTTCAAATTTCATAATTTTTGAAGCTAGTATGTAAGCGTGGCAAAGGAAAATGTGTTTTGTCAATTTCTATTAAATTGGATCGACCAGATAAGGGCCATTTTTCAAACGGTCTCAGAATTCGACGAAACTAGTTTTGTTGGGACCGTATCGTCAAAACATAGCTAGATTTATTTTTCGGGAATTTTTAGAATCAATATGTGGCCCCGGCAAGTTGAAATGTACGTTCAAAACAAATATTGAATGTTTTATATTTTAATTTGAAGAGAAACTGACTCAAACAGTCGAATAGGCCTACGAAACATATCCCATTGTGTTCGGAATGAGGGTATTTGGCTCGGGACGACAGTCGTTGGGTTTGGATTGGAGTTCGCATGAGATAAGGGGTATTTTAGAATTTTAAAAATATATAAATTAAATAAAAAAATCTGATAGGCCAATCACTTTTCTCTCTCCCCGTCAAACCTTCAGATCGAAGGCGGAAAGCAGCTCAACCCTTCCCATCCATTTTCTGGACAAACCACTTCGATTCAGACCTCGACCCAGTTGAGGATTTTGAAGAGCTCGGCGAGAGCTTCAAATCCATACCCACCACCATCAGTTTCGTCGCCAGTTGGAGGAGAATCACCTCCGGGAAGGTGCGGCCTTTCAACCGCCGCCGCCGATGGTAGGGACCACCGAGTGGGCCCACTCCACTGCGCGCAGGTGCGCCCTCCGCCCCCCTTCGACGCTGCGCAGCCCGATCGTCCAACCCCTTCACGGATTTCACGAAAAATCAATACCTAGTTTCGAACCAGTTCTGAGAGGTAACGGTTTAAATTATATTAAACTATTTAATAGCACTTTAAAGCGCTACGGTTTATGATTTCACTGTAAAAATCATATCTTTTTCGTTTCTTGACGAAATTCAGTGAAATAAGAGACAGTGGACTCGTGAGGACTCCTTCTACATTCTAGAAGAGACCACATATTTTTCTGAGCCTTCTGCTATTTTTGGTGGAGTGGAACCCAAAGTGAGATTTCTAAATTATAAACGGTATGGAAAACGACGATGTATAAATTATATAGTCAATGTATGAGTTATATAAGCGTTGTACACCTCATGTATAAGCATTGTATAAGTTGTACGTTCGATGTATAAGTTATATATGCGTTGTAAAAATTATATATGTGTTGAAATAGAAGTGAAATATACTTATATAAATAAATAAATAAATAAATATATACGCCCCTCGTCCACAAACCATGGACGATATTTATTGGTTATGATTGGTGTGAAAATTGGTTGATAGCGAATGGTTGATTAGAATTGTTTGTGGTTGAAATTGATTGATTGTGGTTGAAAAATACCCGTTTGTGGTTGAGAATTATTTGGTTGAAACTGCATAGGATTAGTTTGTGTAAAAAGAAAAAAAATGAACATGCCGCCTGCGTGCGAACTAGATGCATGAAATCCCCATTGTCAAAAACCGCAAGGTTTTAAGGTAGAGCGAGGAGCCGTACTAGGGACGGTCCCGGTTTTAACTACCCTGCCGTTGTGCTGCCGAAATTTTCAATAATATTCATGTGTTAGAATTATTTTCATGTGTTGAAACTATATTCGTGTGTTGAATAGAAATTCATGTGTTGAATAGAAATTCATGTGTTGAATAGAAATTTATGTGTTGAACGACATTCATGTTTTGAAATAAATTGTTTCATAATAAAAATCATATTTTTATCATCTATATGAACTATATAAAATATTTGTGTTTTGAAATAAATTGTTTTATAATAAAAATCATATTTTTATCATCTATATGAACTATATAAAATTGTCGTGTTTTGAAATAAATTGTTTTATAATAAAAATCATATTTTTATCATCTATATGAACTATATAAAATAGTCGTGTTTTGAAATAAATTGTTTTATAATAAAAATCATATTTTTATCATCTATATGAACTATATAAAATAGTCGTGTTTTGAAATAAATTGTTTTACAATAAAAATCACATTTTTATTATAAACATGAATTGTTAAAAATAGTGAAGTTTTGAAATAAATGTCTGTTAGATAAAAATATCATTTTTATCAAATGTATGAAAAGAATATGGTTTTGAAATCGAAGAATAGATTATATTTATATATATATAATTAAAATAAATCGAATAACGAAGCTGCAGTTCGTGTTTTGAAACCGTGATTTCAAACGATTAGTGCGGGAGATCCGACCATCGGATTTTCCCGAAACCGAAACCGTTGGGTTCGCTTTGGAAATATCTTTCCAACGACACCAACTTTGTGGAGATCCAACGGTTGGATTGTCTAGAATGTTTAAATCAAATCTAAAGAAAAACCGCGCCAGAATCGATTATATATATATATAAATATAATTAAAATAAATCGAATAACGACGCTGCAGTTCGTATTTTGAAATCGAAACTTCAAACGAGTGTACCGGGAGATCCGACCGTCGGATTTTCCCAAAACTGAAACTGTTGGATTCGTTTCGAAAAACTCTTTCTAATGATATAACATTCGTGAAGATCCAACGGTTAGATTTTCAGATATGCGTAAATCAACTCTGAAGAAAAACAGCGCCACGGCCGCGTTATGGCCTGAAGCGTCGTTTGAATAAATTGGCTATTTTTAAATAAATAAAAATAGCGATAAATCGTTATAAAATATTATAAACGATATGGAATGGAAATAAATCGAATTTACCCGGTTTATTAGATATTTGATGGTTGAATGTGTTTGACATGAAAATATTACTAAACAATTTATCTTTGATAAAAATAATGGGAACCTTTCCCTAAGAATGTGAAATTTAGAAACTAACTGAAGGTTAGCTAAGTTGAATGGTTTCCTGGGTTTTGATCTGATGTTGGTTTCGACCTTCGGGGTTAATACTTGGGAAATCGTTCTCTTACTAATTTACGGTTAGTGACTAATGAATTGGAATGAGGCGTATGTTGTGTTTGTGTAGTACTTGTTTATTATATACGCGAGTTGCTCAGAAAGACCGGGTTTATCCCATTCTGAATAACTGAATCGACGATAAGAACTCGATGATGAAGATGGTGGTTGAAGACCGGAGATCTTCACCTCGGTTGGATGGTAACTGATGTCTTGATTGGGAGGCATCCCGAAATATAGATAATAAGTGGTGATCGTCCAGACGTACGTGGAGATCGATGGATATGCGAGGTATGTGGTGCCTCCGGTTTCGTTCAGACCCAGAATGGACTTGTAAATGGACGGTGTGTCTGACATTGGAATTCATTATGTGTGATTGATAGCCATCAGTTGCATGGTGTGAATTGCCTGTGTGGCATGCTAAGATGCAGTGATCAAGGCTTCTGTTGAAAAGCGAAGTCTTGTGGTTGATGATCAAAGCACAGCCTATGTGGCATAGCTTTATGTATAACGTGAATTCGTGAGCCTCACACTCCGGTATGAGCCAGAAACGGGAGAGGACCTCAGGGTGGACATGCGTTTCTTTCTAGCTAGAGGTGGTGTCAGTGCTTAAACTGGCTGACATATATATTATTTTCACCTTTGTGGTTGTTGCTGTTGCGAGGCGCCTCGGTTATATCGGTCGATCCGGGACCGATGGAGTCATTCGTTGGCTCATTTACGCCCCAAAGGGCGGGGAAACACAGTGTTCAGACATTTTAATCCACTCCGTGTGGACCGGCCCTGACTATCCAAGGGCCCACCTGAGTCTGGGTCCTGAGACACGGGCTAGAGCGTCTCGAAGCGGTAAGGACTATCTTTTGCCTTGGTTCATGACGGAAATCCTATTTCCAAATACGTGACTTTGCAGTTTTAATTGTATACCTATATATGGCGACATAGTGGTATGGGGCATTAATGCCATCTATGATTGATACTTATGATTTGAAGTGGTTTTTGAAACATATAAACAATAGCAATAATATCAAATACTTTTGTTTTATTCGTATCAAGCATATTTTGGCCATTATAAGGTAAAAACTCTATCCTTCGGTTTGCGTTGCATTGTGTGATGGGAACTGAGTCTTATAATGGCTTCATTTTTATAAAAAGCATTGCGATGTTTAAAAGATTTACTTGTTGTAAAGCACTGGCAATCCAATGGAGTAAACCCGTTCCGCGAAAGTGGCGTAGTCCTGTGATTAGCCATATTATAAAATGTGTTAAGTAGATTTCTCATACCAGTCCCATGACTGACTCGTAGTTTGTTTCACTTGCAAACTCGGGTGCCCCTCTTTCTACACGGGCAGCCTTGTATTCAGGTTTTAGCAGGCTCTTTCTGGATAGTTGGAGCTGAAGATGAATTCTATCATTTATCTCTTTTTATGTTGTTCAGCTCCTATTGTACATATTATGTTTTGTTTTCCGATGTAGACATTTATGTATAGCTGAACTGTATTTGTACTAAGTATGATCCTGTATACTGTGTAACTCTGATGATTATGTTTATCCAGTGTATTATTTGTACGTTATCTGGTGTATTTATTTAGTTCTGTTCTGCTATTATCTGTTTATGTGTTATATTCCAAAGATTACCCTTGCCACCGTCGTACGGGGTTTTGGGGTCGTCACACCATCCATTATCCTTCATGCACAAAACCCACAATAACCACGTTCTTACCAACACCTTCGGCTAAACAACAAAACTCCACCAATCGCAACATCCACAAACCAGGTTTCACCATCTCCAATCCCTCTTCCTTGATAAACGTAACCTACTCCGCAACCGAATCCAAATGCATCAATAACAAAACCAATTCAATCAACACAGATCACCAGTCCTCATCCATACATGAATCCTTACTGTTGTTCCAATCTGAACCACAATTTGAATGCCTAACTACCACAAAAATCATTCGACTTCCATATCACCTCAGTCACCCTCAAACCCACTTCGAACAACCTTCACCAACCGCAACGTCATTACTGCATAGACGGTTCATCCACAAGCCACTGATCCTCTCAACACAAGTCACGAACTGTGCAAACCAATCGCAGACAATTATTCATCATAAACCCTCAATACCCCATTTCGCAAGCAACCACACCACTAAATCAAAACCCCAATTCAAAAAAACTTTAACCTTATTGCACTGATTCAATATTGAACTTAGATTTAAATCGATTCTGAAGAAAAAAAGAGGTGAGTTCTTGAGCTTCTTCGGTGTATTCCTTTGATTTTCCAGAAGAAAAGTTCGAGTTAGTGGAATTTTATAGACACAAAAAAGCGAGAGTACTCATCTGTAAATTGCGTTTTCGGTTTCTAAGTAGGAACATGGCTTTGTTTACTTAAGAAACTAATCTTTTTGGGATTTAATTTTGTTTCTTTTAGGTGTGCCCTTATATTTATCTAAGTTGTTAGCATAAATCTAGTTTGGTTCCGTTGAGTCAAGTTTTATTTATTAGCCTTAGTTTCTTTTGAGTCTAGTGTTTTTTTCCCCTCTAGCTGAGTTAGTTTGCATGTTTTATCCTTTTTAATCGAGTCAATTGTTAGTTTTTTCCCTCTTCCGATTTAGATTTTCTTTTCGTTTGTTTTAATTGCTTTTCTCTAAAAGAGAGAGAGAGAAAGAAAGGAAGAATAAATTCAAACAACCAGCAAGGAATTTGGAGATCAAATAATTTGCAAATGGTGGAGCTTGAAGCGTGAGCACCACTCAATATTTCTGGACGGACAACCATACACCACTGTAAAATTTTCCGAACTCTACATGTGTTCTGCTGCAAAGAAAAATATATAGACATTGCTTGTAAAAAATTCTGCAGGGGCAACGGCTTGATTGTACAATTTTTTTCTGCAATTATATTGTCTGCTTGTTGCGATTGGCTTAAATTTCCATAACTACGGTCATCATTCTCATCGTTTTTCAACAACAGAATCTGACTAAATATTTCAAAATATTTACCTGCAAGAGTGTATTTTATGAAATTGATTCTCTCAAGGGTTTGATCGTGGATATATATTAGTTCAATTTATTGAACTTCTAGCAAAAGAGGTTGCATAGTACCCTTAAAACATTGCTTGTATCCCTTAGTATGTATACTATACATGAATGACCATAAGACCCTCTTCCCCCTTCAAATCGAGATTATTAATTAATAAGATATACTTGAGTATGTTATTTATTTTGTAATAAGAGCTACTTGTGTCAAATTTAAGTTTCAGATTTTCCGTATTTGATAAGAGGAGTGAGAAAAGTGTTAACCACCATAATTCTCCTAGGGGTTCTCAGATAAACCAAAACTTTCCAAATGAGATGAATTAAAATAAAAGTAATCAAAATTTTCAAAATCTTAACCTAGAAACAGATAGACCCTTATCTCTTCGAGATCGATGTAACCTAACTAGGACCGTCCAACCTTCTGTCATTGTATTTCCACCAGTTGAAGGAAATTTTGGGCTTAAACATTCTTTTATTCAAGGGGTACCTAAATTCACTGGCTCTGAAAACGCTTATGAATTTTTAAGTGAATTTGAATTGTATTCATCCACAACAAAAATGCAACAATTATCTAATGAATCAATCAAGCTAAGGCTAATTCCATTTGCATAACTTGAAAGTGCTAAACGATGGCTAAATTCTCTTGCAAAACATTCCATAAGAAGTTGGGATGAATTTGTCACTATATTTTTAAAAAAGTTTTTCCCTTTCCATAAAACTTTAAAAATCCGAACTGAAATAAATCAGTTTTCTCAAAATGAGGGAGAAACCTTTTCAAAATATTTTGAGAGATTCAACCAACTTCTGTATAGTTGGCCTCATCATGCAATTCCAAAATATCATTTATGTCAAATCGCATATGAAGGGCTAAACTATCAAACTCGAACACAACTAGAATCAATGTGTGGAGGAGAATTTATGTCCAAAGCAGCCGATGAAGCTTGGGAATTCTCAGAAAATTATTCTGAAAAGGACATGCATTGGGAGTCAATTTGTGTTCCCATTCGTACTTCTACTAAGGGAGTGCATGTCATGGATCCAATTCATTTTCCCTTAGAAACTCAAACTCCTCAATTCGAAGGACAACCCCAGTATTACCCTCAGGACCAGGCCAATGTCATAGCTCAAAACAGTCTGTACTCATCCTCATATAAACCTAGTTGGAGAAATCATCCAAATTTCTCGTGGTCTAATCCCAATAATTTCGCGAATCAATCTCTCTTGATATCGAATTCGAATTACCAAACTCCATTTTCTTCTAGTCCTCAAGCTCCTCAAGCTGCACCTCAGTCCAAACAACCTTATAGGCACCCTAACTTTCAATCATCAAACCAATCCTCTCAATCTTCTCAACCATCACAAGAAATTCACTACACCAGAAATGCCAATTTGGCAGTGCTCATGGCCGTATCAAAATCGATTTGATACGGTTTTAAGCTGTATCAAAAAATGGCGTCTCTGTTGCTTTGATACGGTTTTAATCCGTATCAAAAACATAAATTGATACGGCTTAAAACCGTATCAAATGCATGAATTGATACGGCTCAAAGCCGTATCAAATATATGAATTGATACGGCTCAAAGCCTTATCAATTCATGAATTTGATACGACTTTGAGCCGTATCAATTCATATATTTGATACGGCTTTGAGCCGTATCTAATTTAAATAAAAAAATAAAAAAAATACATTATTCTACTAAATCTTGCTGACAACATTGACAAACCAACTAAATCTTGTTCATAAACAATTCTGCTTTCATCATCACACAATATTATAACAAGACTAGTCATTCATAAACTTAGCTTATATAACTTGTTTGCAAAACCTTACAATGAGCATTTGTCTACAACATTACCGTATGGAAACATCAGTAGCAAAAGGCATTATATATACAACAGTAGAAGAAAGTAAATCACCATATGATAATGAACTCTTAAGACCTGCTTTTAAATGGAATTGCTCTTATCACAATCTGGTGGTACATGGCAGCAAGTGCAGCTCCTATGAATGGTCCAACCCAGAATATCCACTGCTTTTTTCATTCCATGTTCATTCAATTAATCAGCCAATGTTGAGCATTACACACACATGCGCACACGCAATGTTAACACACACAAACTTGCCCACATATCAATACTGTAGCACAATATATTCTAATTCGAAACATTAAACACTGAATTATGATTTTGAAAATGCTACATATTTTGTAGAATGATACTCCATATGTTGATGTAATATTTATAAAATTTTGTAACATTTTGAATAGTGCGCCACAAGATTTGGTAGGAGTGATAAAAGGGGTGCTTCAAAGAAGATTTGTCATCGCAAATATATGTATAAATGCATGCATGGACACACATATGTATGTATGTGGGAAATATAAATAAAAACATACATGGTCATCCCAAGCATGATCTTTGTTGTAGATGATGGCAGCACCAAGACTCCTAGAGGGGTTAATGTCTGTACCTAATTCTTAATACAATCCTCATATGTGGGCTTGAATACTTCTACATCAGAACCATAACAGAATTATCAAAGATGATGATACTTTTTGACGAACATAAGCTTGTGTAAAATTCAAACTTACGCCTAGGCATTACTCTATTTGTAAGCAGGCTCAGCCAGTAACAGCATAAACTGCTCACGGTGTTTGTTCATGGGTGCCACTTTATGCTACATCCAATGCTGATTATAAAAATCATAAGATAAAAAATCAAAATTAGGTATGCAAAGGACAATTTATTTCGTCTCAGAATTGCAACGTAATAGTTTGAACTTAAAATAACATGTATTAACAAAAAACAGTACCTTGGTTTTTGAATTTGAGGAGGCTCTTGGCCACTAAGTACACGGTCTATTACAAAACTCAAGTCCCTAACACAGTGCACACATTACTTTAAGACAAGAGGAACACAATACATGAAATTTTCAAGTTTTGCATCAGATATGTAACCTTCCAGTGATGCGTGTATTACTACTTGGTCTTTAGTCGTCAAACTGTCCATGATAAAATAGTTCAAATGGTCTTCTTCCATCCTATTGCAATATGTCACATGTATCCACAGTTAACTAAATGGAACTGGTTTGAATAATGCAGGTTTGATTTTAGATATCTGACCTTTTTGAAGAGGAAAAACTCCGGTGTGCATATAGCTCCAAATGCCTTTGCAACTTCTTGAGACTACAAATTTTGAGTAAAAAATTCATACAACAGCAGAGGGTATGGTTGAATGATTTATGTAAAAAGAATTGACATTCATGATTGCAATGAACCAAAAATAGTACTCCTGGCCTTAAAACTATTGTGTCAATTGTCATTGGAACCGGTAATTGGCAACCGGTAATCAGCAATTCGTGATGGGTGAAATTTCTCTAAAGGTTGCTTAGCTTAACATGCGGGGAAAGGGAAAGGACATGTTCGTGAGCTAGTAGAGGCTCAAAATTGAAATGCAGCAAAATATGTACAAACTGTGGCTAGTCAAGAAACCTGAAGTAGCCTAAATCATGGTGAGCCCGCATGCCACTATGCCCAAATTCAAGTCCATATGTAAGGGCAGAACAATATACTTTAGAATTTAACCAATAAATGTAAGCGAACATAGATGCCGTAGCACAAATGCATGTAACAAGAGCTAGGAGTGAGCGAAGAAAATATAAATGCATGCAACCATGAACCGACTTAATACTGACAGAGTCCCCAAATGCATACTAATGGTGAAGTGTGTGCTGTGAAGGCTTAACAAAGGAAATTCATGCATTACAAATAGTCCACATATCCCAGGGGCATGCTTAAGGCAATGTATCCAGTTTCACAAGTACATGTATTTAGAGTAAAATGGAAGCTGTAGTAATTTATTTCTCAAATGCATATCCTAGGTTTAGTGCGCATATTCCTACAAATAGTCTGAACTGAGTTTGAACTCGGCTTGCAAACACAGTTCGAAATTGAGTTTGCAAACTCAGTTTCAAACTGAGTTAGAAAACTCAGTTTCAAAACTAGTCTTCGGTCACTCAAGGGGCATCAACAAAACGTGACCTCTTTATGCTGGGATCCTAGTGGTCAATACATTGCATCTGCTAGTGAGGATTTGATTCGTGTGTGGGCAATTGGTTCAAGAAATGAAAGTGATTTCATGCACGAATTGAATTGTACAGGGAATGAATTCTATTCATGCGCCTTTCATCCTACTCACTCATCTGTGCTTATCATTAGTTGTTATCAATCAATCAATCGGTTCGAAACTGAGTTTGCAAACTCGATTCGAAACGAGTTTGCTGCAAACTCAGTTTCAGATCGAGTTTGCGAACTCAGTTTGGGACTGAGTTTGCGAACTCAGTTCCGGACTGACTCGTTCTAGAAATAAACTCAGTCCCGGACTGAGTTTGCAAATCCAGTCTTCCGAACTGAGTTTGCAAACTCAGCTCCGACTGAGTTGCAAACTCAGTCCGGAACTGAGTTTGCAAACTCAGTCCGGAACTTTAACAAAACTTGTGTTTACCCTAATCTAAGGTGATCAATATCTGCAGGCTCAACATGCCTATTATTTAATAGTTTATGTTTCAAAACTAGACAACTAAATTGCATTTACAAAATAAGCAGTTGATTACCTTATCAATATCCACGAGGAAACATATGCAGCACCAGCTTTTGGACCAAACTTAGTTACGACATTAAGAATCCATCGCAAATTACCTGCCTGCTACCATTGTATATTTCAGTTATACAGAAAAAATAACAAAAAAATATATGGAAATTCGGGCAAACCAATTTAGCTAAATGGGCATATTAGGGAGAAGAGAAAGGAGTATGTTCAGCAGGCTTGCTAAAGTAGATTGAAGAAGAGGGAAGACCCGAGAATACTTCCAGATCCACTGTCTTTAAATATCAGATATTCGACAATCCAAATAATAAAAATGCTCCAAATGTCAGAAACTGTATACAGGAAAATTAAAAATATTAATAAAATAACAACATAAGAGTAGGGTTTAGTTTATGGTATTTCAATGATATATCATATATCCATACTCAGTATGACCCTTTCAAAGGCATGTAATGGAGAACAACTTTCAGTTTGAGTGATCACACATATTTTTTACCTGATCAGTATAACTAATAAGAATTATTTGATCATTGAAAAGTGCTCCACCACCCAAAAAGATTTGTAGCAGGTTACATAAAACAAATTATTATCGGAAAGCAAACTATGACGAATTATAGCGGTATACCATTTATATAATGAAGCACTAAATGTGCGAGTATTCTAGCATATAGGACCACGGACAAACTGGTAAATGCATTCTCGAATTTGTTATCAAAAAACCAAGATGAAACAGTAAATGTGTGCTCGCATCGACATACACTAATTCAAGTACTAATAAATCATAGTTATACAATTAACCGATTCAGACTTAACCCCACTCAACATACACAGACATTATATATACATTCATATACGATGCAAGCTAGTTTAATTCAGACAAACCAGCAAGCTAGTTTAATACAAACTTAACCCCACTCAACTATTTTTTGCATCTGTTTTTAGTTTTTTTTTTTTTTTTTGGTTTACTTTTAGTTTTGTTCTTCCTTCAGAAAAGATTAAAAAATACTTATATTGCAATTTTCAATTTCTTCTCTATTTTTTTGTATTTACTTCCTGTTATCAACATTTATTCATACATTACTTTCTGTTCTTGCATTTCTTATATGTATGTGCATTTCTTATCAACTCTATTTTTATGCCATTATGTAGTAATATTGGATCACCATATGGCATTATATCGGATGCTTTTACTTTTGCAGGAACTTTTGCAAAATTTGTTAAAAGCTTGTCTATGCTGAAATTGCATCTTGTCTAATTGGAGTTCCAGTACAACTAGCTATTTATGAAACTGCTTCTATTATCCAAAGTTCAACATTATGATTCATTGAATACACCTTCAACTGTTCTTATATTGCATATAGCATATTAAGTATAAACATTATGACTAACTATAAACCTTTTTTCCTTTTATGAAGAAGATAAAAAAGGATCTAACCTTGTTGGTGCTGCCTCGCAAAAACCAAGTAAACAATCAACAAATTACTGATATCTTCTGCAATCAGAAATATAAGCCCATGTGTACTGCTATTATAGTGCTATTATAGTGCTGATATCTTCCATGCAACTGATGCGTTCTATAAACTGAATTCTTTATCATTGCCTGAATTCACTGAAGAACTTGTTATTGAGTGTGATGCGAGTGGTTCAGGCATACTATAAAAGATAATTATTTGTACAAAACATTGTTCGCGTAAAGTACTATCAACTTTGTTAGTATAAAATACTATAGAATGAAATGGGTGAACCATATGTTTGTATAAAATACTATAAAATAAACCAAAATAGTATAAACGGCAGTATTTTATCCTTTGTGTTTCATGCTCTTTACATCGACTTCATCCGCCTGAATCACTGTCCTCAAACACATCTACTACTATCACCAAATTCAAAATCATCCAAACATTCCCCGTCGATGGAATTTTTTGTTCATAGCTTAGAAGGAAATCCAATCATCAACATCAAAACAAACACAATAAGTCTTCCAATATCAACCTGTAGCTTCTCCTCCACACATTGCTAATGCCCCAACCACCGGTAGCTTCAGCCAGTTAGCCCTCTGGTTGCAACAATCTATCTGCTTGGTCTTGTATGGCTGTACCCACTGATGCCCTCCATCCACTCACCTCCTTCAATCACCCAGACTGCACCTCTGAACCACAATCGTAATCACCAAACCCAAATCCTACACTTATGACCCCTATATACCCAAATCACTACTAACCTAAGATTGTCTTTAATAACTGGCTCATAAAACTTAAGCTGGATTGAATTTAAATGAGAAATAAATCTTTTCATTGCATGAAATTAAATGAATTGGTAAAAGCCTTATCTTTCAATACCAGATCTGGAAAATCAGACATTGAATTAAGATCTGGGCTTGATGAATTACCTTGGTTTCGATCTGTCCTTTCCTTAGCATGTAGCGATGAATTCAGATCTTGAGGAGCTGCCAAAGGATTTCCGTAATTTTGAGCTAAGAACCCTAATCGGCTTGTTGCTGAGATGACTGATAATCAGCGGGAAAAGCCGATCTGAAATTTGAGTCTGATTTAAGATTTGTCTTTGATTGAGATTTGGAAATCGGATTTACTGAGATTTGGAAAACGGATTTACTGAGATTTGGAAATCGGCTAAAATGAAAGAAGCGAGGAGGGGAGGGACGAAAAAAGAAATTGGGAAGGAAAATTATCGTTGCGTTTTGATACGGCTAATGACCGTATTATATGAACTGATCCAAACCTTATGCGGTCTACGGTTGGATCTTAAGGGATAGAGAAGGTGTGGATTGGTTGAGTTGTAACAACCCGGATTTTTATAACGTGTTAAGACAAGAATCAAGGCGGAATTAAATCATAAAATCTGAATCAGGGGAAACGGGTTGTTCCATTGTGTTTGTCTCGGAAAAATACGCGAAATAGAGTCCGTATGACCAAGTTATGGCCCGTCAAAGTTTTCAGAAATATTCAAGTTCAAAAACAGTTCGAAATTCAAATCTGGAGCCAAATAGACTGGGCGGGAAAAATTCCCGCCCAAGCCCCAGGTCGACTGGGGAGTCGACAAGCCCAGGGGCAGGTCGACTGCCCAGTCGACACGGGTGTAGACCTGGGTGGTCCGGCCACTTTGGCCTGGTGCACCTGCTGAGTGTTTTGGGTCATGTTTTAAGGCATGTTTTGGGATTTGATGGTTCAGATCTAAACTAGGGTTAATCCTATGGCCTAAACTAACCTAAACTTCTATAAAAAGACCCCTAGACCTAGCCTAAACCCTCACAAATCACTCTTGCCACGAAGTGCTGCCCAAATCTCTCTTGATCATGGCCTCCATCTCCAACTCCAAGGGCTTATGCATTCAAATCGGATTCAAATCAAAAGGTGCAAGCTTTCTACATCAAATCAAGGAAGTAGAGTGTCATCTCAACACCGTTCTATGACAAATGCTTGCTCATGAGTCCCTAGCCTCGCTTTGTAAGTTCTAGCTACTTCTAGATCTAAACGGTAGATTTAGTGTTGACATGGAATAAAATGAAAAGAAACACAAGTATGTTAGCCTATGTGAACCTAGTTTTGCCCCTTTCTTGAACCCATGACTTTGGACTATGTTTTAGTGACTAAATCATGCTACTTATGTTGTGTTGGACTTAATTTATCATGCAAGTTTGGATCTTTACTTGTGGAATGATGGCATGAACCCTTAGAACCATTTTGACTTGTGAAACATTTTGGGTTTATGCATGTAAAAGAACCTAAAACCCCTCATGACACTCACATGCATAAGATGATGGACCTAGGATATGATATCATGCATGCTTGAGACCAATCCTCTTATGATATCATGCATGTTAGAGGCCAATCCCTTTATGCTATCATACATGTTTGAGGCCGATATGCAATATGCTAGTTATGTGAACTCCTTTTACCTCAAACGTCACCATGTTTAACTTGTGATTCACCTTTGCCATCTTATACCCTCTTTTGTCATATTTTTCCTACTATGTTGATTCGCTTTCATGTGCGTTGGGAATACGTTTTGGGTAGTCTAGGCAAAGCTTGAAATTTGCTATGAACTTGACATGATATTACATGTAACATGTAATGGTAATAAACGTGGGGATGACACTTAGAAAAATATGGAACATGTGAACTTGACATGAATTATACCAAGAAATGGGACAATGGGCATAAGTGAAAAACATGGACTTAATCAAGGCCTAAATTTGGCAAGAACATGATACGTAGTAAAACATGAAAGTGGCCAACTCGAGGTTGGGTTGAGTTTGTAGCATAAATCTGCCCAGAACCGCCCGGCAAATCCAGTAGCTACAAACAATAGGACCCAATGTGAGTAGTTGGTCATATCGCGCTTAAAACCCGAGGTTAGACTAGGTTGTGGTGTAAATCTTCCCGGACCCGCCCGGCGTAACCAGTAACCACAACAACGTCTAATGTGAGAGGTTGAGAGTGCATTAATTTACTTAATACCACATGATAAGGTTAATTAAATTTGGCTAGTGACACTTAACCGATATGACATGAATGGGTAGGTTAAGTAAGACCGGACTTGATTACTCAAAGACACTTAACCATGTAACACGATTAGTAAATGGGTTAGTTTAACCTAAATGGGTTGATAACACCCGACCGGGATAACGCGGGGCGTGGTAGGGTTAAGTAAACACACGAGGGGAAAATACTTAACCATTATAAATATGACTAGTGGATGAGGGTTAAGTTAAACTTACACTTAACCAATCTAACGTGATGATTTGATGAGGTTAAGTTAACCAACACTTAACCAATCTAACATGATAACTTGATGAGGTTAAGATAAATTACACTTAACTAATTTAAACACGATGATTTAATTGGGTTAAGTAACCTATACTTAACCAATTATACACGATGATTTAATGGGGTTAAGTTAACCTACACTTAACCAATTTGACTCGATGATTTGATAGGGTTAAATCACGAACCGCTTGAATATACTTAACCAACTCGACTCGGTAATTTGATAAGGATAATCTATACTTAACCAACCACTATAACACGATAAGGTTAAGCCGTGAACTTCTTGATATACTTAACCAACTTGACATATGGTTTGTAGGGCTAAGTCTTGAACTTGAACACTTAGCCAATTTTGACATGCTTCTAGACGGGTTAAGTCATGAGCTTAAATGACAACGCTTAATCCATTAGATAAAACCCTAGTTCAGGGGGACTAAGTGGAAAACAGTAGTTAACAAGGATGACGGGAAAGGAAGCTAAGTGATAAACCTTAGTTAAGGATAACTAAGTAATAATTCTTAGTCAAGGAAATTGGACCAGTTCATAATAGATGAGTAACCCGATTCGGTAGGTCGTCGCTTCAGCAAATACACGAGGTGGAGCAATATCTGATTTAGATAAAGGCTCCAACGAACTGGGTGACGAAGCGGTAGCTTCGGGGAACGTGAGGATACTCTTGGTATCCCTCTATGAGGTGGCAGATGATCCTCCTGGGCTCACAGAGGTTAAGGTCTGCGGTAGAAGAGCCAAGGGTATGCCTTGGTTGCTGTGCGAGCAACCTAAAGACTGGGGTGGATTAGCGTGGGGTCGGCGATATTTTTACGGTAGCCCTAGATAGCACATCGTCGGCCACCTACCATCTTTAGTCAATCGTGTACGTACGGAAAGGCAGAGAACACCCAACAGACCATACTTGCTATCTAGTTATGGGTGAGGTAGGCCATTTGGGAGTGGGGCATTGATGGCCGTAGTGTAGTTCTCATACATGATTTTTCTTGTTTTGCCTTTCAGTAGTTGAGGGAGGGGTCACATGGGACCGTAACCACCGGTAGAAAAACAGACCTTAATATCTGCATCGGCAGATAACCTAAAGCTCCCGACCGAGTCCTGTATTCTGTCACGGAACTCGGATGGCACATTGAGATACATGTGCACCTAGACATAGAAAAACGATTCACGATACATACGTGGGAAAAAGGGCGTGGTTGACGGGTAGCATAATCCCTAGTGGCCCTAGGTGGTTTGAACCCAAACCGAGATACGAAAACGTTCATTAGGTAGCATACTCCCCAGTGGTCCTGGGTGGCATAAACCTTAGTTGAACACGCAATAGTTCTTGATAAGAAAACATAGTTAGATAAAAGATGACAGTCCAAATGATTTCAAGGATCAAATGGTACTACGTTGAAGTGGTGAGAAAGCCCGCACGAGGTACGGCAAAGGACTGAACTTATACATGGAAAGAAACACACGAGTTGAGAAAACCTATATATGCTATATATTAGGTCGACATGGACCATTTCATGACATTGGGAAAGGGACATTTTATAGTTAACACATAACACGGGTTGGGATACTAGTACGGGAGGTGCAGAGCAAATATACATGATAGATACTTCGGGATTTTATACTTGATAGAAACCTGACAATGTGATACCTTAGTTTATCTTGATACAGTGGTTCATCCTGTTATCTTGGTCTAGCTTATCTATCTTGTCATCATCCTTATGTTTACTTTCAGTTTATGCATGTCATGTTACCTTTACCTGTTTTTATGCTGGAAGTAGATAGGACTTACCAGTCTTTATGACTGACCCCGTTTTCTTTCGCCTTTTTGTCTTCCGTTCCCCCCCCCTAGGTTTTCATGGAGGAAATGATGTTGTTTAGTTCGGACCTCTTATGCTTGAAGGACATCATGTATAGCTTGGTCTTCTCTTGGCTATGGCTGCTTCACCGCTTTATTTTGGGGAATAATTTATGAAAAGGTTTTATGCTTCTTTACTATTGCAAGGCAGGTTTTGATGTATTCTGATGAAAAAGGCTTTAGACCTTATTTTATAAGGTAATGAAATTTGTTTTACTTCCGCTGTTTTATATATGTTCTGTCTTGTAATATTTCTGTGCATGTTTACCTCGATAATACTTCACCAAACCTAGTGCATTCCCTTTGTGAGTGACCCTAGCGGAGGTGGGGTGTTACATTTGGTATCAGAGCCAGGTTGGTTACCAGACTGGGCAAAAGTTTTTAAAACCTTCTGAAACTATTTTCCAAACTGTTTACAAAGAAGCATTTTTCAAGAAAGGTTTTATTTTTAAAGGCTATTCCCCAAAGGCCATTAGCACTATCCTTTGTTTCCTTGATTGAATCTCTTTTCCTTTCTTTCCTCCATCTGTAGTCACAGTAGTTTGAACTGCGACTAATCCTTCCCTAGCTACCTAAGTGTTTTCCGTGCAATGGAGGTAGTTCTCGAGAGACCTGTTGCCGCGTTATAAGAAAGGATAGTAAGAACAAGGATAAAGGATTTGTGCTTAAGGATAAGCAACTTGTTGGTAGGGGTCAACCCATGACGAGAGAGTATTTTTGGTATTGTAAAACGGGACGGATAGTTAAGTATTATGGAACAAGGACAAGATCATCGAGAAGGCAATTGCATACCCTCACTAGCGTACCTGAGAAGGATGGTAACATTCTTGTTGAAGGTTTAGTTATTCTTTTCTATCATCCCGCCAAGACTTTGTTTTGATCACCACATCATTTAAGTCCGCTTCGATAGTTGAGTCTCTGCACCTTAGTACTAGCGTAGTAGAGGATCCCATTTTGTCTCAAATCTTGTTGGAGAATCAGTCCATTTATTCACGACTTGTTTGGATTTGAGAATGTCTATGCCAAGAGTTGAGTTTGGAAGTAATGCTTATGTTTTGGGCCATGGATGGATTCTAGGGATGAAGTGGTTATCCAGTAAGGGGTGCCACCCTCGGTTTTGATAGGAGGGTAGTTAGATTCTTGACTAGCCTTGGTAATACCCTCGAAGTCTCGTGTAACCTTTTGGGTTCTGTCATGATTAGTTACCTAGAATCCCTTGATGCCTTTATTGGAAATTTGAAACCCGATCGAGTGGTGTTTGCCAATAAGACGGATGGTTCATTTCACTTATGCATAAGTTATAAAAATCACCCTAGTAAGTACACATGGTAACCTGGTTGGCATCTGTTTACTTTCAAGAGAAAGTCCTTCTGCATGGAATACCGTATAGTATGTAAACGAGATCCAAGATTCACTAGTGAATTTTGGAGAGCTCGCATGGAATCATGAGTACGCAGTCATGTTTTAATCAAGTATACTAGAAGAAGAATAAGTGAAAGTGGAACGAGAGGCGATAATAAAATGAGTTCCAACTCATATTATGGAAACAGGATATAAGAAGCTACGAAATCATGAAGATAAAAGATGGTCAAAGCACAATGGAACTAAGCTCAAGGGAATGTGACTCAGAAGGATGAAGACTAGATACGCGCATGATATCTCTTTTTAAGAGTATATCCTTGATCCCTGTTTTCTGTAGAACTTACTTGTAGGCTATCTTTTATGAATATCCTCTCGGTTCTGTTTTCGATCTTAGTTCAGTTGCAAACCCCATAAGGAGTTTATCCTGTTTATCTTCTCGATCCTATCTTGAGGACCTTAGGTAGAACCCAATGGATGTAAACATGTATTTGAAACATGTTATGATTGATATGGTTGCCAGTGGTTGCAAGTGGTTGCTCGTGGATGATTGAGTACACATTAGACACTAGGTCGACTCAGTCACATTTCATATTGCATATGCACGAGTATTTGTACTTGTTTATGGATGAAATTGAATATGTTATCATGTGGATGTTGCATGTGGATGAATGGTTGTGCACACATATAGTGTTCATACGACTAGGACTATTTGCATACATGTTGGATTCATGGCACTAAACATATTTTGCATTTAGAAGATCACTCAGGCCCGATCATTTACATTAGATAAGTACACATACACACACTTTTTGCATATGTACATACAGCATTAGAAATCATCTAAGGACATTTGGTTGCTTATGGATGATGTTTTGAGTAGATGGATGATGGATGGTAGGATACGATCTTCCTAACTTAGAGATTTCGGGGACGAAATCCTTTAAGAAGGGGAGAATGTAACAACCCGGATTTTTATAACGTGTTAAGACAAGAATCAAGGTGGAATTAAATTACAAAATCTGAATCATGGGAAACGGGCTGTGCTATTGCGTTCATCTCGGAAAAATACGTGAAATAGAGTCCGAGTTTTCGAAAATTTGAGTCCGTATGACCAAGTTATGGCCCGTCAAAGTTTTCAGAAAAATTCAAGTTCAAAAACAGTTCGAAATTCAAATCTGGAGCCAAACAGACTGTAAAACCCCACACCAGCTAAGGTCACTCACTAAGGGAATGCCTTAACTTCGGTGGAGCATTTTAAGTGAATATAGAACAGAAAAATTACAATAAGACAGATATAAATAATACTTGAATAATCTAAAACATCATTTCATTGCAGCAGAAGGTAAACATGTTTAGTTACAACACCAAAAAAAGAGTCAAGTACCAAATATCCATCCTGATTAAAACATAAGTACATAATCCCACTACATAACTAATAGCCATAATAGAAAAGATAAGCTGGGCTTTACATCACGGTCCAAGCTCCAAAAGATAGATAAAGAAATCTGATCAAAGCCCACTAGTGCTAGGCCCAACCTGAGGACCTGAGGGGGAAAAAAGATAAAAACAACGGGGTCAGACATAAGTCTGAGTGAGCCCTATAACTTTAACAACACAATCATTAAAGTAATTAGGGTATGATATAAACTTGGTACGGTGATGACTGGGGATAAATGACTACCCTAAGTAGCCAACTAGACATAGGATGAACTAAGATAACGGTAAAGACGCATCTACCCACCCAAGGGTAATTACTAACTGCACCACACCAGTCATTCCTACTTAAAGGTTGATCCCACCCAAGGACTTAGAAAATTTACCCAGTAGTTTCGTGTACCCCTAGCTGACTACATAGGTGCCGTCTGCCCCTATCTCCACTAGGTGTACCCACTACTCCCCAAGCGATCGGCTCCCTACCGTAGATACCCGTGCTGGCCCCACAGTGGGGTGTATCACTCCCCAAAGTGGCAACCCGATACAATCAACGGTGCACGACTTATACCTACACGATGCAACAACGTCTTACCTACCAGCCCGGGTCCACACACGCATATGAAACCCGTTGGACTTGCGTTGCCACCGCTAACCCGTTTTGGCCTCTTATAGTCAAGCCCAGTACGCGTGTCCCATCCTCGACATGGGTCGAGCCCAATAAGATACATATGGGTTACTGGTTGAAATGGGCCCCCACAAGCTACCCACCTAAGCTTGTCCCTTTATCTAGTGCATCCCACTTAACCCTTTAATCATGTTTAATTACATGTTTCCACTTGGTTAAGTATTCTAATCGTATTTTCTATTGCCACCCAAGGCAACCCACTAGATTTCCACACGCCACCCAAGGCACTTACTTGATTTCCACATGCCACCCAAGGCACCCACTTAACCCCTCATGCCCAACTACATGCTTATCTGGTTAAGTGTTTCTTAATTGATTAAGAACGTAACCGTTGTAAAGACCTCTCACATTAGACTATCTTTTATGGCAGCTAGATTTACCGGTCGGGTCCGGGCAGCCATACGCAATAACCGAGTCTAACCTCGTGTCTTTACACTTGTCACGTATCCAGTTTGTGCCTAAGACCTCTCACATTGGGCCAATCATTTGTAGCCGCTGGATTTGCCGGTCGGTTCCGGGCAGTCTTATGCTACAAAAGGGTCCAACCTCGTGTCTTAGTCGATTTATTACACCTAATTAATCCCTCCATAATTTGTATTAATTATCCCTAATTAATTACAAATTTAACGATGTACATAATTGACTCAATTATGTCCATCCACTTTATGGTATGCATAATCATACCAACTTCACACCATTTCATTAACATGAATATTAACCCCATCGTTCCCCACGTAATTCGCTAACATGACATAAAAGGGAAGATTCATCACACATACAATGGGTTCAACTTGCATAATATTAGCATCAACATGGGTTTTAAAGGTGTCAACATGCATATAGCATCAAACCCAACTAGCATAAATAATCAACCCAAACTTGCATGAATCACATATGTCATAAAGAGGTTAACTTGCATAAGTTACTTATGTCATACAAAGGGGTAAACTTGCATATGTATGTATGACATACAAAGGGGTTAACTTGCATATGTATGCATCTCATACAAAGGTGTAAACTTGCACATGTTACTTGCATATAATCAAACACCAAACTTGCATAACATGTCATATATGAACTTGCATATAATCAAACACCAAACTTGCATAACATATCATATATGAACTTGCATATAATCATACACCAAACTTGCATAATCATGGTGTCATAATGGATCAATGTTTATCATAGTAATTTGCATAACTAGCATCATGAACACATAGCCTAAAACTTGCATAACTTGCATAACATCATTAACACATAGCATATGATAACATAACTTGCATTGATCCACATTCATAGCCATAATCTCATTATATCCTATCATAATCATTTCAACAATTGGTCATTAAGGCTATAGAAACCCACAACTTGTTGATTAGCACTCCTAAGAAGAAGATTAAGTTGCTAGAGTTGATTAGAGGTTGATTTGAGAGGCTATCTTCTTCTACAATTTGATGGAGGCTCCTTCAAGTTGCATTTTGACGGCATAACGACATTGTATCTATTTTTAGTATGAATTAGGGTAGTCTTAGGGTGTATTTATAGATTAGTTAGGTGTTTTAGGCCATTAGATTAACCCTAAATCAGGTTAGAGCCGTCAGATTTCGTCACTAGCCACCAGCACAGCCCAAAAGCCAAAATGGTGCACCCATGTCACACAGACCGACAAGGGGGGTCGACCCCTGGGTCGACCCCTAGGGAGGGGGTCGACACCCATGTCGACCCTAGGGTCGACTCCCTCTGCCTGGCGGGAATTTTCCCTCCACTTCTGAAATGTGAAATTTTTGTATTTAAATCTGTTTTGAATTTCTGAAAACTTCTTCGGGCCTTAACTGGGTCATACGGACTCCGATTTTCGAAAACTCGGAATCTATTTCGCGTATTTTTCCGAGACGAACGCAATGGCATAGCCCTTTTCCCTTGATTCAGATTTTAAAATTTAATTCTGCCCTGTTTTATATTATAGCAAGTTATTCAACATACGGGGTGTTACATTCTCCCCTACTTAAAGGATTTCGTCCCCGAAATCTCTAAGTCAAGAAGAACGTATCCTACCAACCAAACAACCATCCACTCAAACCATCAAACACTGGCATCCATTGTTCTTAGAGTTTCTAATGTTGTATGAACATATGCAAAGAGTGTTTGTATATGTTCCCTGTCTAATGCAAAATCAGGCGGTCTACTGATTCAGTTGACCTCCTTAATGCAAACCATGATAGTGCCATGCATCCAATATGTATGCGAAAGAATCCTATCGACACATACTATTACTACATGCGTGCACAACCATTCACCAAAATGCATCATCCATATGATAGCACAACCATTATACATCCATTAATATAGCTACCTACACACAATTATATGCAATATGCAATATGAAGTGATTGAGCCGATCTAGTGTCTAAAGTGTGTGTATATGCATCCACGAGCAACCACTAGCAACCACTTGCATCCACACGCATCCATCAAACATAACATGTCTCAAACACATGTTTCAACCATAGGTTTACCCTATCTAAAGGTCAAAGGTACTAATGAGAGGACATTCTAAAGATAAGATAAGTACTAGACAAACGATAAAGGAGAAGTTAAAAGACATACCCTCAAAAAGGAATGGGTACAATGAACGCATCTTCGCTTCTGTCTCCCAAGTAGCATTGCTCTCATCCTCTCCCCATTGCACTTTGACTAGTCGAACCTCTCTGTTTCTCAACTTTCTAATCTCTGACCCAAGGATGCGGGTAGGAGCTCGTCGAATAGTCGCATCACGCTCTACCTCCACTTCTCTAAGCAAGCTCGGCTCTACCACCTCTGCGGTCTCATGTAGGCACTTCCTCAAATGTGACACATGGAATACGTCATGTACCCCACTAAGTCTCTCGGGTAAATCCACTCTATATGCCATCCGTCCAATCCTTTCCTTAATAGGAAACGGTCCTACAAATCTTGGTGCTAACTTCCCAACGGACCCAAAGCGAACAACATTCCGTAATGGAGATACTTTGACAAAGACCATGTCCCCAACATCAAACTCAAGATCTGTCCTCCTCTTGTCCGCATAAGATTTCTGCCTATCTTGCGCTGCTTTCATCCTTCTTCGAATCAAATCAATCTTTTCCGAAGTCTCCCTAACCATATCAGGCTCAAGCAAGATCTTATCTGTAGATTCCCACCAACATGTAGGTGATCGACAAGGCCTTCCATAAAGAGCTTCGAAGGGAGCCATACCAATACTGGACTGAAAGCGGTTATTATACGCGAACTCCACCAATGGAAGATGCTCTTCCCATGTACCTCCAAAATCTAAGATACAAAGCCTCAAGAGGTCTTCTAGAACACGATTCACCCTCTCGGTCTGGCCGTCCGTCTGAGGATGATATGCGGTGCTCAGACACAACTGAGTCCCCACTGCTTCTTGTAAACTCTTCCAAAACTCGCTAGTGAAGATAGGATCTCGATCACTCACTATGCTAGAAGGTACCCCATGCAATCGAACTATCTCTCGAAGATAAACTGAAGCTAGCCATGGAGCAGTCCTCTTGCTCTTCACGGGTATGAAATGGGAGCTCTTAGTAAGTCTGTCTACCACAACCCAAATTCCCGTATTACCCTTCCTCGATCTCGGTAACCCATCAATAAAATCCATCGAGACGCTATCCCACTTCCATTGCGGAACTTCCAATGGGTGAAGCAACCCACCAGGTTTCTTTTGCTCCGCTTTCACTTGTTGGCACACCAAGCATCTAGCGACATACTCGGCCACATCTTTCTTCATACCGGCCCAAAAGAAAACTCGCTTCATGTCTTGGTACATCTTGTCCCCACCGGGATGAATGGTCATCCTAGAACGATGTGCATCATCAAGAATAGCCTTCCTCAAACCCTCGTCTTGCGGTACACAAAGTCTACCGTCTCTACGCAAGCACCCCCTATCGTCTAGGGTGTACCTACTCAAATGGCTGGACGACTCCCCCCTTATGAGCCTCTCTACTAACTCAACCAACTGTGGGTCGTCCCGCTGTGCCTCGCCAATCCATCCCAAAAGAGTAGGCCTGACCTCTAAAGATGCTAGCAAACCGGGTATATAGTCAACGGAAGGTCTGAAATCAAACATCGAGATAAATTCCAAGCTTCGTCGTTCCATGAACAATGGACTCAAGGACAACCTTTTTCTGCTCAAGGCGTCCGCCACCACGTTACCCTTGCCAGGGGTATACACTATCTCGAAATCATAGGATGCTAAGAACTCCATCCACCTTTGCTGTCTCAAGTTCAAATCCTTCTGAGAAAACAAGTACTTCAATGATTTGTGGTCAGTGAACAATTCGAACCTCTCTCCAAGAAGATAATGGCGCCAAATCTTAAGCGCAAAAACAATAGCGGCCAACTCTAAATCATGGGTAGGGTAATTTTTCTCATGCTTTCTCAACTGCCTTCCACCGTAGGCTATTACCCTTCCCTCTTGCATTAAGACTGCGCCCAGTCCTGTCCCACAAGCATCTGTATAGACAACAAATGGCTTACTCCCATCTGGCAACACTAAGACTGGAGCTGTGGTTAAAGCTCTGTTTAACCGTCGGAACGCATCATCACAATCTACGTCCCATGCGAAGACCAGATTCTTCTTTGTCAAGCGAGTTAATGGGGCTGATATCTTCGCGAAGTCCTTGATAAACTTCCTATAGTAGCCAGCCAACCCCAAGAAACTCCTCACCTCGATAGCATTCTTCGGAACCTTCCAATCTTAGATGGATACTACCTTCGCGGGATCCACAGCTATCCCTTCCTTGGAGACCACGTGCCCCAAGAACCGTACTTCCTTCCTCCAGAAGTGACATTTAGAGAATTTAGCCTTAAGGCTATGCGCTCGAAGAGTCTCCAACACTTCCCTAAGATGTAGGGCATGCTCTTCCTCACTCTTAGAAAAGACTAAGATGTCATCCACAAAGACCACCACGAACTTATTAAGGAACTCCCTGAACACCCTACTCATCAAATCAACAAAATATGCAGGGGCGTTCGTCAAACCAAATGGCATCACCAGCCACTCATAGAAACCATCCGGAGTCCTAAAGGCAGTCTTGTCTATGCTATCCTCAGCCACTCTCAACTGATGAAACCCCGTGGCCAAGTCCAACTGCGAAAATACTGAAGCGCCAACCAACTGATCAAAGAGATCATCAATCCTCGGCAATGGGTGTCTATTCTTCTTTGTGAGCTTGTTGAGTTCTCTATAGTCTACACAAAGTCTGAGGGACCCATCCGCCTTCGTGGCAAAAACTACTGGAGCACCCCACTCCGATATACTTCGTCTTATGAACCCCTTCTCAAGCAACTCCCCTACTTGCTTATGGAGTTCCCTCCTCTCACGAGGAGCCATGTGGCGTACTGGTAAAGATACTGGTTTAGCATTGTCCACCAGATATATTCGGAAGTCTATCTCCCGCTTCGGAGGTAAGCCCTTCACCTCCTCAAACACATCCGAGTATTCCCGGACCACTCTAACAGATCGCAAACTCTCGACCGAAGCGTCAAGCGATTCAAGATAACTTAGCATAACAGAATCCATGGGATTACAAGAGATCTCGAGAGTGTTCCCCAAGCGGGTCATGAGCCTAACAACTCTCCTTTCGCAATCAAGAACGGCACCATTACTGGATAACCAGTCCATGCCCAAAATCAACCCATAGCCCGTGAAGCCCAAAACAAAAGCATCACATCTAAACTCAACGCTAAGTATAGAAATCTTCAAACCCAAACATATCATGGACAAATAAGTGGAGCCCCCAATTGGGTTTGAAACAACCAAGGGATCATCTACTAGACTGGTGTCTAAGTGCAGTGACTCAACTAATGATGATGAGATAAACGAATGCGATGCGCCAGAGTCAAACAAAGTACGGACAGGATGATCAAACAGAAAAACCAGACTTTCAACGGAAATAGTTCTACCTCTTTCCTGAATTGGTGGAACCGCGAGAGCCTGAACTTGCCCCCTTGCCTGACCCGGTGCCATAAGAGCTTGCACCTGTCCTCCTGAGGTAGATCCCGTCCTTTGCCCCTTCTTAGGGCAGTCCTTCACTAGATGCCCTGCTTCGCCACAGTGGAAGCAGCCAGTCTTCTTCTTCTTCCGACAATCTTTGCTTAGGTGGCCTGGTGTCCCGCAATTGAAGCACTTCTTCTTTCCCTTGCCACCGTTGCCTTTCCCACCCTTGTTTTGTTGTTGCTGTTGAGGTCTCTTCTGATCTCCTTTCTTCTCTGGTGCCTTATTAGCATTGGGACCCTTCTCTTCCTCATGCATGAGTGCCATGTCTACTAGCTTCTCAAAGGTGGCCCCCATAGGGATGTGAGTCATAGCCAATCCATGCATCGGTTCATTCAAGCCCTCAACGAACCTCAAAGCCTTCTTCTCCGGTGTATTCACCATGTCTATGCCAAACCTTGCCAATTGATTAAACTTGTTGACATATTCCTTCACCGAGAGGTTTCCTTGCTTTAGAGTCAAGAACCTTTCCATATACAAATTTTCCTCCGCCCTTGAGAGAAACTTTGCCACAAATCTTTGCCTGAAATCCGCCAAAGAGTCAACAGGGCGTTCTCCATTAGTGACCTCCCACCAGAACGAGGCCTCTCCCTTCATTAACCAAGCAGCTAACTTGACTTTCTTTCCTTCTTCCATCTCAAAGATGTCTATCAACTCTTCCACCTCCTTAAGCCAATCTCTAGCTTCCACAAAAGTTTCTGATCCTTGAAAAGGTTTCCCTCCCATAGCCTTAAATTCCTTGCAAGTCTTAGCAAAAGTATCCGTGCGAGGAGGAGGAGGGGGAGGAGGAAGATCGGGTGCTACTGTTGGTGGAGGAACATTTGCTGGACCCGCAGTGGCGGCCCTAGCCTCCATCAATCTCCTATACCATACTGGTATCGTCACACCCTCCGAAAAGTTAAGATCTTCAGCCATGCTGAAACGAAAAAGGAAAGATTCAAAACGGAGAATTCGAAGGATAAATATATGGCTATTGGGGATTATGCTTTTCTTTCAAAAACTTTTCTCTTAAAAGACATGTTTTTGAAAATATTTCTTCCAAAAATGTTTTTAGAAAAATAGTTTTCTAAAAAAATTATCTGTCCTAGTAACCTTCGCTCTGATACCACGTGTAACACCCCACACCCGCTAAGGTCACTCACTAAGGGAATGCCTTAACTTCGGTGGAGCATTTTAAGTGAATATAGAACAGAAAAATTACAACAAGACAGATATAAATAATACTTGAATAATCTAAAACATCATTTCATTGCAGCAGAAGGTAAACATGTTTAGTTACAACACCATAAAAAGAGTCAAGTACCAAATATCCATCCTGATTAAAACATAAGTACATAATCCCACTACATAACTAATAGCCATAATAGAAAAGATAAGCTGGGCTTTACATCACGGTCCAAGCTCCAAAAGATAGATAAAGAAATCTGATCAAAGCCCACTAGTGCTAGGCCCAACCTGAGGACCTGAGGGGGAAAAGATAAAAACAACGGGGTCAGACATAAGTCTGAGTGAGCCCTATAACTTTAACAACACAATCATTAAAGTAATTAGGGTATGATATAAACTTGGTACGGTGATGACTGGGGATAAATGACTACCCTAAGTAGCCAACTAGACATAGGATGAACTAAGATAACGGTAAAGACGCATCTACCCACCCAAGGGTAATTACTAACTGCACCACACCAGTCATTCCTACTTAAAGGTTGATCCCACCCTAGGACTTAGAAAATTTACCTAGTAGTTTCGTGTACCCCTAGCTGACTACATAGGTGCCGTCTGCCCCTATCTCCACTAGGTGTACCCACTACTCCCCAAGCGATCGGCTCCCTACCGTATATACCCGTGCTGGCCCCACAGTGGGGTGTATCACTCCCCAAAGTGGCAACCCGATACAATCAACGGTGCACGGCTTATACCTACACGATGCAACAACGTCTTACCTACCAGCCCGGGTCCACACACGCATATGAAACCCGTTGGACTTGCGTTGCCACCGCTAACCCGTTTTGGCCTCTTATAGTCAAGCCCAGTACGCGTGTCCCGTCCTCGACATGGGTCGAGCCCAATAAGATACATATGGGTTACTGGTTGAAATGGGCCCCCACAATCTACCCACCTAAGCTTGTCCCTTTATCTAGTGCATCCCACTTAACCCTTTAATCATGTTTAATTACATGTTTCCACTTGGTTAAGTATTCTAATCGTATTTTCTATTGCCACCCAAGGCAACCCACTAGATTTCCACATGCCACCCAAGGCACCTACTTGATTTCCACATGCCACCCAAGGCACCCACTTAACCCCTCATGCCCCACTACATGCTTATCTGGTTAAGTGTTTCTTAATTGATTAAGAACGTAACCGTTGTAAAGACCTCTCACATTAGACTATCTTTTATGGCAGCTGGATTTGTCGGTCGGGTCCGGGCAGCCTTACGCCATAACCGAGTCTAACCTCGTGTCTTTACACTTGTCACGTATTCAGTTTGTGCCTAAGACCTCTCACATTGGGCCAATCATTTGTAGCCGCTGGATTTGCCGGTCGGTTCCGGGCAGTCTTATGCTACAAAAGGGTCCAACCTCGTGTCTTAGTCGATTAATTACACCTAATTAATCCCCCCATAATTTGTATTAATTATCCCTAATTAATTACAAATTTAACGATGTACATAATTGACTCAATTATGTCCATCCACTTTATGGTATGCATAATCATACCAACTTCACACCATTTCATTAACATGAATATTAACCCCATCGTTCCCCATGTAATTCGCTAACATGACATAAAAGGGAAGATTCATCACACATACAATGGGTTCAACTTGCATAATATTAGCATCAACATGGGTTTTAAAGGTGTCAACATGCATATAGCATCAAACCCAACTAGCATAAATAATCAACCCAAACTTGCATGAATCACATATGTCATAAAGAGGTTAACTTGCATAAGTTACTTATGTCATACAAAGGGGTAAAATTGCATATGTATGTATGACATACAAAGGGGTTAACTTGCATATGTATGCATCTCATACAAAGGTGTAAACTTGCACATGTTACTTGCATATAATCAAACACCAAACTTGCATAACATGTCATATATGAACTTGCATATAATCAAACACCAAACTTGCATAACATATCATATATGAACTTGCATATAATCATACACCAAACTTGCATAATCATGGTGTCATAATGGATCAATGTTTATCATAGTAATTTGCATAACTAGCATCATGAACACATAGCCTAAAACTTGCATAACTTGCATAACATCATTAACACATAGCATATGATAACATAACTTGCATTGATCCACGCTCATAGCCATAATCTCATTATATCCTATCATAATCATTTCAACAATTGGTCATTAAGGCTATAGAAACTCACAACTTGTTGATTAGCACTCCTAAGAAGAAGATTAAGTTGCTAGAGTTGATTAGAGGTTGATTTGAGAGGCTATCTTCTTCTACAATTTGATGGAGGCTCCTTCAAGTTGCATTTTGACGGCATAACGACATTGTATCTATTTTTAGTATGAATTAGGGTAGTCTTAGGGTTAATTTATAGATTAGTTAGGTGTTTTAGGCCATTAGATTAACCCTAAATCAGGTTAGAGCCGTCAGATTTCGTCTCTAGCCACCAGCACAGCCCAAAAGCCAAAATGGTGCACCCAGGTCACACAGACCGACAGGGGGGGTCGACCCCTGGGTCGACCCCTAGGGAGGGGTCGACACCCGTGTCGACCCTAGGGTCGACTCCCTCTGCCTGGCGGGAATTTTCCCGCCACTTCTGAAATGTGAAATTTTTGTATTTAAATCTGTTTTGAATTTCTGAAAACTTCTTCGGGCCTTGACTGGGTCATACGGACTCCGATTTTCGAAAACTCGGACTCTATTTCGCGTATTTTTCCGAGACGAACGCAATGGCATAGCCCGTTTCCCCTAATTCAGATTTTAAAATTTAATTCTGTCCTGTTTTATATTATAGCAAGTTATTCAACATACGGGGTGTTACACAGACTGGGCGGGAAAAATTCCCGCCCAAGCTCCAGGTCAACTGGGGTGTCGACTGGGGAGTCGACACGCCCAGGGGCAGGTCGACTGCCCAGTCGACACGGGTGTCGACCTGGGTGGTCCGGCCACTTTGGCCTGGTGCACCTGTTGAGTGTTTTGGGTCATGTTTTAAGGCTTGTTTCGGGATTTGATGGTTCAGATCTAAACTAGGGTTAATCCTATGGCCTAAACTAACCTAAACTTCTATAAAAAGACCCCTAGACCTAGCCTAAACCCTCACAAATCACTCTTGCCACGAAGTGCTACCCAAATCTCTCTTGATCATGGCCTCCATCTCCAACTCCAAGGGCTTATGCATTCAAATCGGATTCAAATCAAAAGGTGCAAGCTTTCTACATCAAATCAAGGAAGTAGAGTGTCATCTCAACACCGTTCTATGACAAATGCTTGCTCATGAGTCCCTAGCCTCGCTTTGTAAGTTCTAGCTACTTCTAGATCTAAACGGTAGATTTAGTGTTGACATGGAATAAAATGAAAAGAAACACAAGTATGTTAGCCTATGTGAACCTAGTTTTGCCCCTTTCTTGAACCCATGACTTTAGGCTATGTTTTAGTGACTAAATCATGCTACTTATGTTGTGTTGGACTTAATTTATCATGCAAGTTTGGATCTTTACTTGTGGAATGATGGCATGAACCCTTAGAACCATTTTGACTTGTGAAACATTTTGGGTTTATGCATGTAAAAGAACCTAAAACCCCTCATGACACTCACATGCATAAAATGATGGACCTAGGATATGATATCATGCATGCTTGAGACCAATCCTCTTATGATATCATGCATGTTAGAGGCCAATCCCTTTATGCTATCATACATGTTTGAGGCTGATATGCAATATGCTAGTTATGTGAACACCTTTTACCTCAAACGTCACCATGTTTAACTTGTGATTCACCTTTGCCATCTTATACCCTCTTTTGTCATATTTTTCCTACTATGTTGATTCACTTTCATGTGCGTTGGGAATACGTTTTGGGTAGTCTAGGCAAATCTTGAAATTTGCTATGAACTTGACATGAAATTACATGTAACATGTAATGGTAATAAACGTGGGGATGAAAAATATGGAACATGTGAACTTGACATGAATTATACCAAGAAATGGGACAATGAGCATAAGTGAAAAACATGGACTTAATCAAGGCCTAAATTTGGCATGAACATGATACGTAGTAAAACATGAAAGTAGCCAACTCGAGGTTGGGTTGAGTTTGTAGCATAAATCTGCCCGGAACCGCCCGGCAAATCCAGTAGCTACAAACAATAGGACCCAATGTGAGTAGTTGGTCATATCGCGCTTGAAACCCGTGGTTAGACTAGGTTGTGGTGTAAATCTGCCCGGACCCGCCCGGCGTAACCAGTAACCACAACAACGTCTAATGTGAGAGGTTGAGAGTGCATTAATTTATTTAATACCACATGATAAGGTTAATTAAATTTGGCTAGTGACACTTAACCGATATGACATGAATGGGTAGGTTAAGTAAGACCGGACTTGATTACTCAAAGACACTTAACCATGTAACACGATTAGTAAATGGGTTAGTTTAACCTAAATGGGTTGATAACACCCGACCGGGATAACGCGGGGCGTGATAGGGTTAAGTAAACACACGAAGGGAAAATACTTAACCATTATAAATATGACTAGTGGATGAGGGTTAAGTTAAACTTACACTTAACCAATCTAACGTGATGATTTGATGAGGTTAAGTTAACCAACACTTAACCAATCTAACATGATAACTTGATGAGGTAAAGATAAATTACACTTAACTAATTTAAACACGATGATTTAATGGGGTTAAGTAACCTATAATTAACAAATTATACACGATGATTTAATGGGGTTAAGTTAACCTACACTTAACCAATTTGACTCGATGATTTGATAGGGTCAAATCACGAACCGCTTGAATATACTTAACCAACTCGACTCGGTAATTTGATAAGGATAATCTATACTTAACCAACCACGATAACGCGATAAGGTTAAGCTGTGAACTTCTTGATATACTTAACCAACTTGACATATGATTTGTAGGGCTAAGTCTTGAACTTGAACACTTAGCCAATTTTGACATGCTTCTAGACGGGTTAAGTCATGAGCTTGAATGACAACGCTTAACCCATTAGATAAAACCCTAGTTCAGGGGGACTAAGTGGAAAACAGTAGTTAATAAGGATGACGGGAAAGGAAGCTAAGTGATAAACCTTAGTTAAGGATAACTAAGTAATAATTCTTAGTCAAGGAAATTGGACCAGTTCATAATAGATGAGTAACCTGATTCGGTAGGTCGTCGCTTCAGCAAATACACGAGGTGGAGCAATATCTGATTTAGATAAAGGCTCCAACGAACTGGGTGACGAAGCGGTAGCTTCGGGGAACGTGAGGATACTCTTGGTATCCCTCTGTGAGGTGGCAGATGATCCTCCTGGGCTCACAGAGGTTAAGGTCTGCGGTAGAAGAGCCAAGGGTATGCCTTGGTTGCTGTGCGAGCAACCTAAAGACTGGGGTGGATTAGCGTGGGGTCGGCGATATTTTTACGGTAGCCCTAGATAGCACATCGTCCGCCACCTACCATCTTTAGTCGATCGTGTACGTACGGAAAGGCAGAGAACACCCAACAGACCATACTTGCTATCTAGTTATGGGTGAGGTAGGCCATTTGGGAGTAGGGCATTGATGGTCGTAGTGTAGTTCTCATACATGATTTTTCTTGTTTTGCCTTTCAGTAGTTGAGGGAGGGGTCACGTGGGACCATAACCACCGGTAGAAAAACAGACCTTAATATCTACATCGGCAGATAACCTAAAGCTCCCAACCGAGTCCTGTATTTTGTCACGGAACTCGGATGGCACATTGAGATACATGTGCACCTAGACATGGAAAAACGATTCACGATACATACGTGGGAAAAGGGCGTGGTTGACGGGTAGCATAATCTCTTGTGGCCCTAGGTGGTTTGAACCCAAACCGAGATACGAAAACGTTCATTAGGTAGCATAATCCCCAGTGGTCTTGGGTGGCATAAACCTTAGTTGAACACGCGATAGTTCTTGATAAGAAAACATAGTTAGATAAAAGATGACAGTCCAAATGATTTCAAGGATCAAATGGTACTACGTTGAAGTGGTGAGAAAGCCCGCACGAGGTACGACAAAGGACTGAACTTATACATGGAAAGAAACACACGAGTTGAGAAAACCTATATATGCTATATATTAGGTCGACATGGACCATTTCATGACATTGGGCAAGGGACATTTTATAGTTAACACATAACACGGGTTGGGATACTAGTACGGGAGGTGCAGAGCAAATATACATGATAGATACTTCGGGATTTTATACTTGATAGAAACCTGACAATGTGATACCTTAGTTTATCTTGATACAGTGGTTCATCCTGTTATCTTGGTCTAGCTTATCTATCTTGTCATCATCCTTATGTTTACTTTCAGTTTATGCATGTCATGTTACCTTTACCTGTTTTTATGCTGGAAGTAGATAGGACTTACCAGTCTTTATGACTGACCCCGTTTTCTTTCGCCTCTTTGTCTTCCGTTCCGCCCCCCCCCCCCCTAGGTTTTCAGGGAGGAAATGCTGTTGTTTAGTTCGGACCTCTTATGCTTGAAGGTCCTCATGTATAGCTTGGTCTTCTCTTGGCTATGGCTGCATCACCGCTTTATTTTAGGGAATAATTTATGAAAAGGTTTTATGCTTCTTTACTATTGCAAGGCAGGTTTTGATGTATTCTGATGAAAAAGGCTTTAGACCTTATTTTATAAGGTAATGAAATTTGTTTTACTTCCGCTGTTTTATATATGTTCTGTCTTGTAATATTTCTATGCATGTTTACCTCGATAATACTTCACCAAACCTAGTGCATTCCCTTTGTGAGTGACCCTAGCGGAGGTGGGGTGTTACATGAGTGGTAGCAATTGAAATTTGATACGGCTATGAGCCCTATCAAATTTGATACGGCTTAAAGCCGTATCAAAACTCAGAATCCTGGTGTGTCAAATTGGCTGTTTTGGTGTATTGATTGTGCGTTTAGTGAAACAAATCGAACAAATGATGGACATGATGAAGGAGTTAATGAAAAGTAATGATAAATGAAAATTGCCTAGTCAACCCGAGGTGAATCCAAAATACAATTCTCATACTGTGAATTCTTGTGAGGACATGGTTTTTTATTTGGTTAACGTTATCACCACCCTCAGATCTGGAAAAACGATTGATAACAATGTTGGCAATCTCGGCAATTATTCGATTTCGACCCTAATCGAAAAGCTTGACACTCTTCCGTTGGCAATTAAGACCAATTCTTCTAAACCTTCCAAAATCTCCATCTTCTTCCAATGTTGGTAATCCCAACATCCCTTCTTCTAACGTCGGCAACCCCTATAATATATCGTCTCCTAATGTTGGCAATCCCAACATCTCCTCTTCTACACCCTTGCCTCCTTCACTTCCTATATCGAAACCTTCTTCGTCGAATGACCAAAATTCTGAAAGAATTTATAAACTAGTAGCTCTATATCCTCACAGACTTAACAATAAGAAGAAGGATGCGAATTTTGAAAAAAATCTTGAAATTTTCAAACAAGTTCGTGTCAATATTCTACTCTTAGACACCATCGAACAAATTCCTCAATACGCCAAGTGTCTCAAGGATCTATGCACCCGAAAACGAGCCACTAATGTTCCTAAAATTGCCTTCTTGACGAGGAATACTAGCTCTGTTTTCTCAAATTCTTCACCAATCAAGTATAAGGACCCCGGTTGCCCTACAATCGGTTGTAAAATAGGAAATACTCACATCAGTCATGCCCTACTTGATCTTGGTGCAAGTGCCAATCTTCTTCCCTACACTGTTTATCGTCAACTAGGACTAAGGGAATTGGAACCCACAAACATAACAATTCAACTAGCCGATCAATCTATCAAAAAGCCATTGGGTATAATTGAAGATGTCTTGATTCAAATTAAACGGTTTTATTTTCTCGTGGACTTCATAGTCCTATAAACCAAGCCTGTTTCGAATCGTGATAGTCAAATTCCGTTGATTTTGGGTCGTCCCTTCTTAGCCACCTCGAATGCTATCATAAATTGTAGGAACGGCCAACTTCGACTATCATTTGGGCACTTAACCATTGAATTGAATATTTTCCATCAACCCAAAGAGATCGAAATAGGAGAAGTCGACATAATAGAAACAATTTTAGATGTCACGTCTGATTTATCTCCTCAAAAAATGTCGGTTTCCTCAGTAGATGTGTCCACTATGTCTTTTGAAGAATTATTCGAAGATGAGCTTAAAATTTTAAATGACGAGAATGAATATATGGAACGTCTCAAAGATAATCGTACTTCCATATCGTCAAAAGAAATTGTGGTTAAACACTCAAATTTAAGGGGTTTTGATAATCTTCTACTGAATGACATAAATCATTGTCACAATAAATTTTTCATAAGGAAGATTTTGATTTCAGACTTCATTGACATGCCTTTTGTACCTCAAAAATCAAATACAAAATCATCATACATCATTTTTGATAAAGGCAAGCATGAGGGAAAAGGAAACATCATTCTTTGTCAAACATTCATCATCGTCGTAGATTTCATTCTGCATTTAATTTGCACAAGCATATAGTTGCTAAATTGCATTTTATTTTACAAATCATTTTACATTTAATCCATTCGCTACTACAAAAGTGGGCATATTCGACACTATTTTATTGTGGTCGTAGATCAAAAAAGCATTGTCGTAGGCCATTTTTTTCAAATAGGCAACACTAGGGGGCGTGGCATCTGCGGCCATTGCATTAGCCATCTAAGGCAACGCTTTTGCCCATCTACGGCAACGAAAAGAATGTTTTGCATTATAACCCTATTGCAACAGTACTAGCAAGTAATGCAACAAAACATAGCGTTGCCTTAAGTATAAGTTACAGCCTGGCTTTCAGATCATGATAGTGAGGGCCACGTCAGCTTCCATGTAAGATGCTTACGTGTTACATGCCACGTCAGCTCTCCACGTCAACTGCTCACATGTCAAATGCCACATCAGCTGTGGGGCCCACATGCCATGTGGAATTAATAATATTTTATTTAATGCAACACCATTGCATTATGTAATGCAGCATCGGAAAAAAAAGCAGATGCAACAGTAGAAGGCAAATGCTACATTAGAAGAAAGAAAATACAATGATTTAAATAAAAAAATTGCAATACCAGATTTGTACATAGAACAAACACATCCAAAATATTCATCATCACATTCAAACCATCCAAAATATTCTACATATCATACCAATTCTTCAAATATACCACAAATGGCAACATATACGATCAAATACATAATTTAAATACAATATGTAATATGTGATAACCTCAGCAACTCGGTATCCGGACCAAGAATCCTCGCTAATTGCATACTGTACTAAAAGCTTCCGCAGATATTGTGAATGATGGTCATCACTGGCACGAGCACCCAATACACCAGACAATAATAATGGAAGGACACACATCATAGCAAGATTCTCTACAGCAGCAGTTTTAGGCCGCAAACCTACAATAGGTAGCAAGGTCAAAATGTAAAAGCAGCAGTTTACAGGTTGCTTCGAACATTATGCAATATCACGTTCTTATGTAGGGTCTGCATGAAATTCCATAAAAGTGTGCATTCAGTATAAAATCTCACACAAAAGTAACATACAGCAAGTGAATTCAGATTTAGGCCATCATACATGTGCAAGAAAGAAATTACCAAAGATAGTATGCTTTTTCACATGTTAATTCACTGTAAAGATTACTATATCCATTTAAATCCAACATAAAAGTAAAACATATATTAACAGTCAATAAAATATCTAATAATAGTTAAGTATATAAGGACAGCAATAAATTGGTTTTAACACATAACTAAATGATTTCGAACTACACTTAACCTAGCTAGTGTAAATGTGCAATTAAATGGAACAAGCACAGAGGGTAGGAAACACATTACTTAAAAATAGAATACAATGGAAGACATTGAAAATGCTCTAACAAGTGTAAACGGAAAGTAGATAGTGCACAGCGGCAGGTTATAGATATCAAAGTCTGGCAATTATTAAGCTTTATGGGAGAATAGAGGGTTTGCTTATGCACTACCCTCTAGCTAGGTTGAAACTGGCCTGATATTCAAGTGTGGATGGATAATACAATATATAGGGATTTTGTGAAATAACCATTGCAGTCTACACATGGTAACAGTTTGGGATAGAATTCTGCTTGTATATTATTCCAAATAACATACTTGCTTATTATAAATACTTAATGGCACAGCGGAACCATGATGGATCCATAACCGCAGGTTAAAAAACCCAGCTCTGTACCTTAAGCAATTAAAATTATGCATCAAGGAATAATTCCAGATGCATTCTTAATCATAATCTGCAAGCAATAAAATCATGTCACTCCTATTTTGCTATGTACCTAAGCTGTGTCAAAATATAATATGGTTGGGAAATAATTTTGCATAAGCAATTCAAATTTATGTTTTCTTTTCTTCATCAGTCGCATGTTATAAGAAACGATCGAAAAAAGTTAAAATCCATGCTTCACAAAAGTCTACAGTGTAGTCAAAGAATTTCATAAAGCCATTTGCTTGAGTCAAAGAAAAACGCATATAAAGGAATTTTCGTAATGACAATTTAATATGGTTATAGCGTTTCGAGAAGCGACTAGTTGTTAATCAACAATGCAGTCCAACGATCAGAAAATAGCTTTACTCTAAATCTATGGTCCACAAAGCACTTAGATTTCATAAGTCGTGGCTTTTAGTCATCACGTGTTGCTTAATAAATAAAATTCACATGTTTGCATAACTAAAGAGTTATAATAATACCATAGTTTCTTTACTCTAATCTATATGAACTGCATAACTAAAGATTCGCGCTTATAAAAAAATATCTAGAATATATAGCAAGCGTCAATGAACTCAAATCAAAGTATACAATTTCTAGTTTTCTACTGTAAAATGGAGCCTACAAACATTAGACAGACACACTAATTCAGAAATGCTAATTCACATGTTTACCCAGACAAATTCACATGTTTACCCAGACAAATTGAAGACGGTAAGATATTAATTCTCTCCCTCAATGACACACATCACACTTATACACACAGATACACACTCATAGACACTTTAATTCATTGTTATTTGTCCTTACCTTGTTGAATTTATTGAACTCACTTGCTTTGAAAAGCCAATGCCATGTTGATAACGGTTGATTAGTTTTGGATTCTTGTAATTTTTTCGAATTTACATTATCTAAATGAACTTTTGAGTTGTGCTAGGGCTAGGACTAAATTAATGGGGGATACACTCGATGTATTAATAGGAACAACAAGTGGAATTTGCATAAAATCTTATGGCATTGTGGAACTAAATTACTTCTTTCCTTATGATTACTCAGCCAAACTGGGTAATGTGATTGATTGTTTTGATATGAAAGGTGCATTTTCCATATGACACATGGGTTCAGTTGTATTATACTATAAGACATTCTTATCTACCTGAAATTCTGCATAAGCAAAGAGAATTTTTTTTGAAGTTTATGGCTTAAGATCTAATGGTTACCTGATGAGTCCAGCTTCCTTTCGTTCTGTCTTCACTGCGGAATGATAGGGAAGGTTGATAATACTTTTATTCAATGCGGAAATATTGGCATTGTATCTTCACTGCAATGCAAAAATAACATTTAATTTATAATATCCAACCAGTTACACACCAAAACAAACTGATTATATCAGATCCAGTCCTTGGCTAGCATTTTTGCATCATCGAATGCTAGCAACAAACAAAAAATGGAAAGAAAAACAAACTCTATAGATAATCAAAAGCATGACCAATTGAATAACTCGAAAATATGAGCCTAAATAATCTGTTTGCTTGTTGTTACCTAGTAAAATATAGTTAACTGCATGGTGGACATAAATAGACCAACAGGGTCAACGGAAACAAATTATCCAGCAAGTTTTGTTGTTAAAAATGGGGTCGTCACCTACATCATACAAACCAGCTAATTATTATGTCAACTATATAAAATGACTGAGAATTAGATACAAATATGAAACACTGAACATGTGAAAGTTTTGTTTAAGTACAGCAGCAGAAATTGTGCTAGCATCTGTCATAACCACAGAAAGAGCTACGTTTCCTCTAACATATAACAAGCATTAAATGAACATAATTTGGTATGTTAAAAGAGCAATAACAATCCTGCATTGAGTAAAAATATCTTACTTTGCAAGATAAGTGACAAGGTTACTAGCTGTGTCACCAGGACAACAGCCAACAAATATTACACCAGCAGCATAATACGAAGGTTAGTTAAAAAGCCTGCTCACAAAATAACCCGAGAGTGGCATAATCTGCAATCAACAAAACATTTTATTCAAAATTAGTATTTCAAAGTTGTAACAATATATTGTTTACATTACTGAGAAGGGTTTGACTTAGCAAGTCCATTATTGAGTTCTCTCGTGCTGGATAACAATAAATTGTGAACATTCTCAAGAATTAAATTCCATCAAACTCTGCATTGAAGAGAAAAGTATTCTCCAAGTAAAAACAATTATTACACCCCTTCTTATTCAACTAAGTATATTGATACCATTACAAGCCTAGCAATGCCTGTAATTCAGTCAATCTCATTAGAAAATTATAAGATAATAAACTGTATTATGCATGAAGTTTCTAGGTTTTAGGACCAAAATATTCAGAAACATACATTCCAACATCAATTTTCATTAGACCTGACTAGTTTCATAAGCTTGACTCGGAGTCATACTATAAAACATGTAAATGAAGTTACACAACTCATAAACGTCCTAATTATTAGAAACATAGATTCAATTTCAGAAACCCTCTCTTCATAACCACAAACTGCACAAGAAACATAATTTTAAAAACAGATAAAAGATAATTGAAGTACCTATCTCAAAGCGGCATGCTTGCAATCAACCAAGCAGACTTCTCGTTAGAGGAAAAAACTGTTAATCTTTGGTTCCAGATCCAGCTCTGGCAATGGACAAGATACCAGGTCCGGTATGCTTTTTAACAAAGATCTCGTCCTTGAACTTTGCACCGTCAATCGACTTACTTCCGGCACTATTTTCGTTCTCATCTCAGTGAAGCCCTGGGAAATATTTCGTGATTCGCCAATTTGGGATTTCCGTTCTCTCCTCAGTGAAGCCCTAGAAATATTTCATGATTCGCCAATTTGGGGATCGTGAATTATATTTTTGTGAGGAAGAAAGAGTGAGAGTGTTAGGTTTGAGACATATCAAAAATTGGGGATTTGGTGGGAACCAAATGAAAAGAAGTATATCGGGGTGAAAATCTTAGCGGGAATTAGAGGAAGGGTAACATGGATTGATCAATGTGGATTGACGGTTGTGATTTTTCATTTATGAAGGCGTGGATTGATGAGGTGTACTTTTAATTGGTGTAACGTAACGCTTTTAACTGGTGTTGCATGTCAATACACTAGAATTCCCACCACAACAGTGCATTCACGTCTAATGCAACAATATATAAATATTGCTGCAGAAGATCAAAGAAAGCATAGCTTTCGCCACACTTTTCATGCAACGCACACAAATTAGTGTCGAATATGCCCACTTTTGTAGTAGTGATTGGGTTCTATCTTTCACATTTAGGAAACGTGTTTATAGTATGGACACTGTTTAGTTCAAGTGTGGGGGGGAGTCTACATTGCATTCTTTTGTTTTTTCTTTAATTTTTTTCTTTCTTTTCCTGTAGGACAATCATGCATTTTAGATCGTAGTAACATGCCATTTTTTTTAAATACGACTAATTTTAGATTGATACAACAAAATAAGTTAACAACTGTTAGTCAGTCGATAGTATTTTTCTCTCTCAACTAAGATCGAATAAGAAATACAATGAAAAGTTGAATTACAAAGGATAATAGGGTAACCGGTACATATGGAGATTCTTAGGTGATGACCATGAAGTTTATTCTAAATTGTAGTCTGTTTAATGAGTGGACTTAAAATACTTATATTGGCTTTTCGAATCTTTAAAACTAAGTCGTGTTAAGCTGAATTTGTGTAACGCTTTCTCCTCCGTATATTCAATAATAATATAAAAGTAATTCAAGGGTATCCAACATTGCTTGTAAATCTAGCGTTGGTGTGCAAACCCGCCAAGCTCTATCCGACATTTTGTTGACAAAGTCAGCGTTGGTATATCTTGGTCTCATTTTATGAGCTGGACACCTAAGGATTACCAACATCTTGTTGACAAAGTCATCGTCGGTCTACACAATCCACCAAGCTCTGTCCCAACTCTCTGTCAGTCCGCAAGGCAGTGCATGAGTGGTATACCTTGGTCTTTAAGTTAGTTGTATGTAATTATTCGTAAATTTCAATTTTTATAGAGATAGAGAATAAGCGATGATGCCCAAGCACTTCTTGACTTTGTTGATTTGATGAGCCATACACGAGGAAATAATAATACCACTTTACAAACTGTGACAAGCAAACTAAGAATTTATTTCATGGCTGCACTATGTTATCAACTTAACCAACTGGACAAACTAGAGTTTAACATTGAAAACTTGAATTATATTGAAAATTTGTGACAAGTTGAGGTATCTAAAATTCAATCAACTGACTAGAAATTGTTAACTTAATTTGTTGTGTCATTTTCCTGAAATAAGTTGTGTTTTCATTTTTGTTTTCGGTTGCATAAGTCCTCCGCATTCATGTAGTTACATTAGAGCCATAGCATACTACATTTGGATTTTGTTGGTAATATCCGTTGAAAACCCTCAAGAGACACCACTCGTCTTACTAGGGACACCTGGAGGTTTAACGGGTTGTTGCATACGCTCGATGCAATCGTGTTTCCTACGAAAGTATGACTTATCTAGTTTAGATTTTCATTTATTTATTTTTACTCGAGGACGAGTAAATGATAAGTTTTATACAACATATCTAGTTATTAATGAGTGTATAACTTGTGCATTGCTTATGATAATGACTTGAAAAACATTTTAAGAAGTGAACTTAAGTGAAAGTTTAATTAGATAATCATTCATAGCGTATAATGTTCAGCATAGGTTATCTTCACTGCAGCACAACATAGAATAGGTCATATAAATGTATTAGCAAAGAAAAGGATTGTATTACCACATCTATGTATCAACATATAAATATCTACCATTTCAACCTTTTTTGTTTATGCATCTTTGTTCCTAAACCATTTTGTTATGATTTCAATTCATGCTTGTTCAAGAGTATCTTTTGATTGTTTTCTTCTATACTTGTATTTGCAGGTTTCACAAGCTAAGAAGGCCCATGACAAAGAAGAGATTAAGGAGATGCGAGCGTTGATTGAGCAGCTGCAAGACTAGAATCGTGTGCAGCCTATGCAGATTAAGCAGCTGAATCAAAAGGTTGCGGAGTACGTGCACAATCATGGTAGTTTTCCTTCATCGTCTGCTTCTGGAGGACATAGCGATGAACATAATGCAGCTTGAGGTATGTTTTTCGGTGTTTGGCTTGGAGACGTGATTTTTTTTATGTTGTATATATTGGTACGGAGTGGATGAGACATGTTTGGATGTATTTTGATGGTTTATATATATTAGTATGATTTGTAGACATGTTTGGATGTTTGGATATTTAGATGGTACGGAGTGGGTGATGATTTGTATATTTTGATGGTTTTCTGAACGTTGGATGATTTGTTTTGTATATATTGATGTTTTTGCGTTTTATTTTGGTTGTTTATATTATTATTGGTATATATATGTCGAATATATGTGGAATTGGTTGGAAATGGATTGTAAATGAAATGAATTGGAAATGGGGTGGCTGCAAGATTGTTTGTTTGTTGTTATATAAAAAAGAGCCCAGTATTTCCAATAGTTGGTCATGGTTTTCAAAAGGTTCCCAACGGCCCGATACTTTTGGAAGCCGTTGGAAAAGCAGTTGGAAATGGTCTGTGCATTCCGTTGGAAGCCATTGGAAGTCGTGAACTCTAGTCCAATTGTTATTCCAACGGCCTCTTGCATTGGAATAGCCATATATTCTTGCAGTGCAAATTTTTTAATGGAAGGTAATAGGTTTAAAATAAAAACAAATTACTTGGAAGATTTTCCATCAACATTAGTCATGGCATATCCAGGATCTGGTACAAAATTACTATCTTAGATAAATTTAAACTAAATAAACAAGCTTCACAAAGAAAATTTCACAGAAAGTCAGCCACCAATGGCTTCCCAGATGGTAGAAGAACCCTTTGAACCACTGGATCCCATTTAACTACATTGTCAGACCCAACAACGACTCCAGGAAGATGGCCAAAATTTGCTCCCTAAAGAAAAGTTATCAGTGGTTTGCTTCAAGTAAACAATAGTGATAGGATAATGGGAGACAGACAGCTTACCTTGTGTTTAGGTATTCTACAAACACGTTGATGGTCGTCATTATTCAATTTAAGAGGACGGTGATCATGTAGTACTTCATTTTAAGAGGGCTTCTTTGTTTTTGATAATGGGCGTGTCATAGCTAATTTCCAAAAACAAAATTATACCTAGGTTTATCACTCACTCTCCATATTCTCTGAAATCGATTTAAGTAAAAGTATAGATATTATAAATGAACTTTTGTATTTATAATTGCATGCAAACCACTATGCTTATTTAAAATTCTTGAGGATTTAGGGACAAAACTATATCCATGGATACTTCTGGCAAAACATATAACCAAAATTGTTATATCAGTAAAAGTACTATGTTTATTATTCGATATTTGATAAATTGTATGTAAAAGTTGCAACATAGAACCAAAATAGTTAGAATAAAAATTAAATCAAATATAGGCGTAGTTTTCACCACTGAAGTACTTGGCATTAATTCCTGTCTCAGTGAATACATTACTATATTTAACTTTTATCCAAAAGTGAGAAGGAAAAGTTTACTTCAACACAAAAAATGACTCAAAATGAACCAAAAAATAATAGTTCCAAAACAGTGCAAAATGCCTAATCAAGGTGGATATTATCATTTTTCCCAATGTATGAGAAAGAAGGATAAACATTCACTACCACAGGGTACATCATTGTCAGCCAAAAACTTGAAGGTAGGTATTAAAGTGGGATAACTTCATTGCCGACTGATATGTAACTAAAGGAGACATCATGTGAACTGACTACCAGGTGGTTTTGAGTCCAGGAATAATGTTACTGTGTTGAAGTATGCATATTGTACATGAAAACACTCGCTATTTTATCAAGTTAATTAAGTAACAATAGAACAACTATCTCCCTACTTGAGGCTTAGTAATAACGATAATTAACTCAGTAGGCTATTTTATCAAATTAATTCAGTAAGCATGGTATAGCATTGAATAATACGTGGCTTAATGTTTTGTCTTTATAAGCTCCAGCTCTTTTTGGACGAGATGGTAGCATGTTATTTTTGTTCCATACTTCAGAACTGGTTTTTACAAGTGAAAAAAAATATATTTATTTAATAAATAAAACCAATATAATCTGTTTGAACTAGCCTTCTCTTTTACTAATAATCCTGCATAATATCAGATCTCGCTTTGACTGCCAATTCAATTTCTGCCTTTAATCCAAAAAAGAAATTTACACGCATAATTTGAAAAGTAAAAGTCAACACACAAATTAAAAAAATTCCATGTTTGTGAATTAGCAAAAACACGAAAATCAATTCCCACTACCATCCCAGAAGTTTGGGATTTAAAAACTCGAAAGGTAGCTTATTTAAGTCGAACAAAATGGCAATGTTAAGCAACTAAAAAAACTGTAAACTGCATTGATAAGAGAGCTTTTTCAATAGCTAAGTAATAAACTTATAATGGCATATGCCTAAGTTTCAGATTTATGTACAACTTGATTTTGTGAATTAAATACTTACATTGAATATGGGAGAGTTGCGTTACTACTCCCATATTAAAAGGTAGCTTATTTAAGTCCCAATATTTACATTCAATTTTGTGAATTAAAAGGTAGCTTATTTAAGTCCCGATATTTGATAAAATTTATTAATTTGATAAAATAGCCACGTATTCTTCAACTATCTCCCTAGTTGAGGCTTAGTAATAAAGATAATTAACTGAAATTCAATCAATAACGCCTCCGGTGATAAAAGAAGGTTCAAAACCTCGGAATTCAGTTTAAGGCAAATACATTTACTCAAAATAATAATAAAAAGCAGCATGAAGTGCAGCATTTAAACAAGTTCAAATAATAATATTATATAAATAATAATATGAACCTTACAATGAATGAAGACTGTCCATTTTAGAAGTGCCGTTCAAAACCTCTGTTCCACTCTGGTGTGTCCATTCAAATCTAGTCCATCCAGTATTAGTTAATTAACTAATGAGATTCAACGAATGGGGTGGATTTAACGGCAAGATGGAATAGATCAGTTTGGTGATGGGGAGTAAGACTCATCTTCAATGATTTTCACTGCTTACATACTAGCTAAAATCCCTAAAATAGCATGCAAAACAACCAACTCTGAATCATCATCGTTCAAAAATTGTAAGACGTAATTTTCACATTCACCCCTTCGCTTTTCTAAACATTGCAATCAGCACCTTCTTTACTTGGCCAAAACATCTCAGCAGGGACTGCAGAAGCCCTTTGGATGTCCTAGGGAGAACATGCAGAAGTCCGCAAAGTTGAGACTGACGGCGCTGCAGCGTAGGATTAAGGCAGCCCTACTAAAATGGGTATTGATGGCAAGGGATACTTTGGGTATTTCGAAAAGACACGGGAGAACTAGTGTGAAACCAATTTTCATTACTGGTGGGAGAGATTGATATTTAGTAGCAGTACACATGGCGGCTTATAGGAAGTGTTATGCACACCTTAATATACCATCATCCATGAGAGCAACTGGTTAAGCTGCAATGCCATCTTTTCTCTCCCTCATCTATTCATCCATTCATCAAATTACACCAACACACATACATATATAAACACTGATATACATATTCACATATGTATATATGTATGTATATGTATATATGATTACACCAGAAGGCATTCAGCAAGTTGCACCTGCAAAGAGTTAATGTTTGAAATTATATTATGTACAGGAATTGCTTTTCATAAAGGTAAGAAAGCTATCCTAAAATATTTACAGACTCAGATAATTTTCAGGGGTACAAACCATACAGCTCCATAACTCAGCGATAGAAGCTTTTATTCTTTACAAAGAAGTCCACTCATCTCTAGTTTGTAGTATTAAGAAGGAGAATTCAATGAACATCATTTACATTATGTTTTAACAATTTGAACGCTAGCGTTTGTCAAATAAACTTACAAATTAAGAGGACTTGTAACCTAAGGCAAAATGCAGTATTCTGCAGTTCGACCAGTAGGGAAACCACCAAACAAGTTCATCTAAATTAGCTCCTGAGGACCTCTAAACTCCAAACAAGTTCGATGTGAAATATTCATAGCAGTATAGAGCGGACAAATGCAAAATCCAAATCGAAATCAATTTAAAACTAGGATTTGTACCTAATTGAACACCGCAGCCGTAAAATCGAAATCCCATGAAACGATTGAATGCTTTTTATGGAAGAAGGGAGCAATTGGAGACGAGAGTGAAAGTTTTTGGGGCGGGAGTAACAGGAAACGGAAGTAATCAAAACCCCAATTCGAGGCGCAAGTATAAACGAAATCCAAGGTTTCTTAGGGAACAAGCGGCAAAAAAAGCAAGACTATTTCAGTTACCACACCAATATCTGCTATCCACCCCACCGATTATTTTTTGTTTCCAACAACAAGACAAATAGGCTAAAATAATGGGATGGGAACAAAAGAAAGTGAAGTGCGGTGATTTAATTTTGATAAATGAGGTGGGTAAGAAGGAAACCGAGGTGATAATAGAAATAGTCAAAAAATAATACAAGACAGCAACGAAGCAAAATGAAAAGTAATCCGAGCCAATTATTTTCACCAATTGGTGGGAAAACCGGTGCAAACATAATATTTGCACTGGTTGGACATATAACTGGTACAAGCAAACGATATTTGCATCTTCTTATTTGCACTGATTTTCAATTAAAACCAAAGCAACTTATTTTTCTCTTATTCAATTTTTTTTTTTTTTTTTTTGTACCAATTTTAGATACCCTCAATTACTTCATCATTTCGAAAAAGTAATCCAACATTTCTTGTTATATAGCCATGATCCCATCCTACGCGTCTTTCATCATCATCTCCGTCTCATCTCTGGAGACAGCTAGATTTATTGGAATCTGAGGATGCCTCTAAGCTTCCTCATGTTGTTATTGATGTTCTCCAGCTCTAAATATAGTTCTAGGCTTTCTTACCTTCTCCAAATCTCAAATCCAAGTTTTCTTTCATTGGGAGCACCAAAATATTAACTCGAAAATTGGACCAACACCTAAAAATCCAAACAAAAGAACAATCCAGATAGTAAACAAAGAGCAGAAAATAAGAGAGGAAGCAAATAATTTTTATAGTGGTTCGGCGCAGTGTCGTAAAAATCCTTTTACGCTTTCATCTAGGTTCCACCTAAGCATTAGGCTATAGGTTTTTCTGTCCAGACCCTCTATAGTCCGCCTAAATGAGACCTGCTACATCATCTAAGCATATAAACTTGTTTATAGGCATCATCTATGCATCAATTTAGGTTTGAAGCCTCTTATGAGCCTCAAACTGTTTGTCTTAAGTGATTTCTTTCCATTCTTACTTCTAAATCAATTAATACTAGCTAAAATACTAAAAGTTTATCCAAAATGCATGGATTTATAAAAAAACGGCCTAGGATCAATTAATTTTCGATTAAACCCCATCTAGATGAATAATCTCTAGTGCATTCTTACTGTCTAGTACTCGTATATCAATTTTTATAACCTTGGTTCAGTGTACTTCGATCTACGTGCACCTTATTCATTTTTATAATTACTCGCTGGTCATTTTCCCTTTGGACTGTAGTTTTTTCCCCTGTAGCTAAGTTACAATAAAGCTTTAGTATGTTTGAAAGAAATAAGAAGTGAAGAAAGTAAAGAGAATTTAATAGAGTCGTGATCGTGTTTCTAAGAAAATGATCTTTCTCTAGTTGAAAAAGGCTAATATTTATAAGAGAATTAGATGCATAAATTCGAAGGCCCAGTAGCAGCAAAGTCTACGTGACAATTCAAAGTGACCCCCGAAAGCTTCAAATTAGGACGAGTCATCAAGATAACTCGATCCCAATTCAGACACGAATTTCTTAGTGGATTACAACCAACTCTATTTGCAAGTCTCTTCCAATCTCTAGTCAAGTTACATTGTTCGAGATATTTTCTGATCATCTTCAAGTCTAATCTTGTGATTCCTTGGATACTGATATTCCTTCGATTTTTTCGTAGCCAAACCTAAGAATAGATTGTCTAATCCTTGCACCATAACTCGAGCATGGAGTACTAGAATAGAGAGTACAAAGCATAAAGTCCTAGAAGTCAGCAAGTGAGGTATTATAGGTCAGAGTCGACCTATAGAGATGACCCGGCTTTGGGTATATTTGGCTGAGCTGAATTACTTCAGACTTTTTCAAAGTCCTTTCTTATGCGCTTCTAAGTGCATATGTCAAGTTTTAAGTCATCCTAATTCCATTCAAATTCTCTAAGTCCAGTTAAAGATACTTTGGTTCAAAAGTAGGTAAACAATATCAATATAATTTTCTTAACATATCTTGATTCTGAACATTCAAGGAGTTATTATTTATATATTGACTCAATGCTCATGATTATGGATATAATCGTAATTACAAGTGAAAAAGAGCTTCTATTAAGGACTTTCTACATATATATGTTTAATATATTTAATTCGTTATTTATAATGCTATTTAACAATATAAATAAAAGAAAATAAAATCAAATGGCTATAACATTTTGAATAATATTTTTTATTAAAGTTAAGTTACATAATAAACTACAAAATTACCTCCTAAACACACACTTGACTTTATCACATATGTGCATTTTTATGCTATTGTTCACAAAATTTCCATAGAATCCCACCACTCACAAAGGAACACAATTTTTTTTTGAAAAAGCTTACACATACAAATGGTTAAATTTCTTAATTAATACTTAAATAGTCATAAAAAATTCAAATAAGCTTAACATGGTTTATTTATACATTGATAGAAACTACATGCCTTGGTAAATGAACAAATATTTTCATGTTTGATATAACTAGTTTCTTTGAATCAAAAAATACTTATATTTTAGTCCATTTATAACTTATATATCAGTTTGTATTAGCATTTTTTATTTAAATGCTACAACATAGTAGCATTTTGTGCTTACTAATATTTTTTTATATATTTTTCACACATAATGATGTCATACACAATAATTTTGCAGTTGATGCTAATTTTTGACCTAACCGTTGATTTACGAGCATAATGAGATGAAAATTGATGTCATTCCATGATGGAGGAAGTAGAAGGTGAACTACGTAAAGAAAAAGACATGGTTTGTTTGCTGTTACAGGGTTTAATTATGTAGGGAAGACTCATTGCAAATAGTTGAGGAAGCGCTTAGAATGGTGATCGGAGTTTGATATGGCAATAACAGGGGTTCAGTTGGATATGGAGCACCACCTGTAGATGCCCAATTCTGGTGGTGAGTGTTGACATTTTAAGAAACGTGATTCAAAGAGAGAAAGATGCATTATTTTGTTTTATGGTTATGGTTAAAACAAAATTCTTTAAACAAAATACTTGATCTGGTAAAGGATTATTTACATGGGGACCCCAACTGTGACGGCCCACCCCGCACCAGCCGGCATTTCCTCCGTAAGTGCGCTGTATACATGCCCAGCTAGCATGGAACGGTCGTCAGAAGAAAAGAAAGAAGAGAATGAACTAACAAGGAACCTGTAGAATGTCTCACAGCGCATAGGATAAAATATAATAATAACATACTTGACATAAAACAGGTGAGACAGTGCATAAGCTGGAAATAAACTAACATAGCAGCGGAAAATCCAAATACAGCTTATGATCCAAAGCCAACATTATTACAACTTTTCAAACTGTCTCAAAAAGCAAAAGCAAGATAAAGGAGGTACACTACTAATGCCCAAGTAGCGACCACCAATGACACAGGGAGAATATCTATATATCATACGTGGAAGCCTCCTGCTCGCCTTCGAATCAGCTACTCGCGCATCACCAGCTAACCTGTCTCTAGTCTGCTCGTGTGAGCACCCAGAGTAATAAGAAGAGACAAAAAACTCTGGGTCAGACAAAAAGTCTGGTATGAGTGATAAGCATCTAAACAGAACAATAACAGGTATATTAAACCATACCTGAACCTGGACCTGCAACCAAAGAGTTAGCGCTACATACTGTACAACACTCTAAGGTGCCATTTCAAATGGTGTAAAGATAACGGGGGTGGGGGTGTGCATGTCATAGTGATGGCAAACAATTCAAGCATAGCAATCATCCTCACATCTCTCACTCAGTGTGTAAAGCATACGATATTCACCACTTCAATCACCTCAATACTTTGCTATGATCACCTTGCCCCATGAAGTCATAAATGGCTTCACTGCACTAATACATAGCCACTAATCCTTCGCTATGTCCACTTGCCCCATGGATTTATTCACCCCATCTGCGCTGGCTCATAGCCTTACCAATCCTTTACTATGTCCACTTGCCCCCATGGAGTTATTCACCCCATCTGCGTTGGCTCATAGTCTTACTACGATCACTTTGCCCCTCGAGTCATAATGACTCTACTGCACTGATAACGTAGTCTTGCTACCATCACCTTGCCCCTCGAGTCATAGTGACTCTACTGCACTGATAAGTAGCCCATCATTCATTTTCCGTGGTGAATCGAAGTTATGAACGTCGACAACTCCTTAACACACGTCCCGCAGCAAAGCCCAACCATGAAGTGAACTCATTGGTTCCCAACTGGATCATGAGCTCTAACTTCCATTTGGACTACCTTTGCATCTCGGGTTATTGGTCATCACCGGATCGGTTCGGATCTCCCCCTAATCATCAGTTCGGTTCGGATCGGAATGCTCCTCTTCACTGGACCAAGTCGGATACCTCAAGCTCCCTCACAGTACGTCGGTTCGGATCGGCAGACGTCGCCCCCAGGGGATCGGGTCGGGTTCTTCAATTCCATTCACCACGCGTCGGTTCGGTTCGGAGATGACCATGTGGGTCGGATCGGGTGATGCATGTCACAAGAAGTGCAAGTGGATCGAAGCTTCCCCAGTTCTTGTTGTCCTCCTCTGTTCAGATCGGGGTGTGGAGCGCAAGAGTTAATCGGATACGAGAGCTAGTTCTGTTCGGTTTCCCCCTAACCGATCCGATCCGGTTCGGATGTCTTCCTGCACTTTTTCCAGCAAGCAGTTTACGCCACTCGACGGCGTTTTCGACCATTCCAACTATTCTAATCAATCACAAAGCATACCATACAGTCATAGCAACATGTATAATCAACCACAAAAACCAAAACAACAAAATGATAGGTTAAAATGGATCAAACCTAGCCAAAACCACATATTTTCCCTTAAGCATGTTTAGGTGAAACTAAGGATATGATTAGCAAAACTTAACCAAATTAACCCAAATTCATATCAAAGGTCTAAAACATCATTTCAAATTTTATAAATATTTTTCCAGAATTTTATCATGTTTAAATTCGCTAATTAACACTAATTACCCTTAATTAGCCATAATTAGTGAGGAACTATGCAAATCACTCACCTTAGCCACAAATAAAACCTCAAACTGAAATGATTCTCTGTTTGGGCGTGAATATCGATGCTAAACAGCAGCTCCAATCTTGATTTGGTGAAGGTCTCCCTTGATTTGATGTTGCTAAGCTTAATCCTTGATTAGAAGGTGATTTGGAGGTGATTTAGAGGTTGGAGGTCATTTTTAGGGTTTCTAAGGGGTAAGTGGAGGCTAGAAAACTGAAATGAAATGAAATCCTAACTCATTTCAGCCTCCCCATAACCCTAATCCCGAAATGGGTTATGGGCTCATTCACTAATCACCTTATTTGGCCCGGTTAAGCAGTTTTTTCACCTTCCAAACCTTATTTCAGCCATATCTCCCAAACGGTAAGTCCGTTTTTCACATGTGACCACTCTACGGAAAGGTAAACCATCAAATGAATCTAATGGAAGTGGTTTTAGGTCAAAATTCCTTTCCAATCAAAAGTTATGGTCGAAACAAGATCAGCTAGGGGCAAAACGGTCATTTAAAAATCGACAAAAATCAAGAACATGGGAAATGACTCTAATGGTTGTTTCCCAAAGTTACATGACCATACGACTTCATACAAGGAAGAAATAAATATCTTACGATCCTCCGATGCGTAGAATGCGGGTTGTTACATTCTCCCCCCCTTAAGAAATTTCGCCCCCGAAATTCCCTAACCAAAACACACAAAAGGGTCTCGCATGCCTATCAGCCATAAAAAAAACAATCAAACATGCAAAACAAGTCTATCCTAGCATGCGGAATAGCTAAATCGCAAAGTAAATCTTACCAGGCGAAGTGTTCTGGATGCGTCTTCCTAATGCTCTCCTTTGTCTCCCAAGTACAGTCATTCTCGTTTTCGCCCCCACTGAACCTTGACTAGCTTCACCGCCTTCCTTCGAAGTTGCTTCGTACCGTGCTCGACAATACGAATCGGCTTGCAGTTCCCAACCGCCTCGGGTTCCACTTCGAAGTCCTCTAACTGATCAGGTGAAATAGTCATCTCTAGGTCGTGTACGAACTTCCTTAGTTGGGAAACATGAAATACGTTGTGAACTCCCGCCATCTTTTCTGGTAAGTCAACTCTATACGCCAAATTCCCAACTTGTTTAAGAACTGAGAATGGGCCAACAAATCTTGGTGCCAATTTGCCTCTCCTGCCAAATCGTATCACGCTCTTCAACGGAGAAGTCTTGACAAACACCAAGTCACCAACGGAGAATTTTAAGTCTCTTCTCCTCTTATCAGCATAACTCTTCTGCCTATCTTGGGCAGCCTTCATTCGTTGTTGAATGATCTTAATTTTGTCCGAGGTTTCTCTTACCACATCTGGTCCAAGCATAAACTTCTCACCGGTCTCTATCCAACATGATGGTGAGTTGCACGGTCTTCCGTACAAAGCTTCATATGGAGCCATACCGATACTGGATTGGTAGCTATTATTATATGCAAACTCTACTAGATGCAAATGGTTATCCCATGATCCACCAAAATCCAATATACAAGCTCTTAAGAGATCTTCCAATATACGATTCACCCTCTCCGTCTGACCGTCGGTCTGAGGATGATATGCGGTACTGAGATGTAATTCTGACCCTAGAGCCTCTTGTAAGCTCTTCCAAAACCCACTAGTAAACAACGGGTCTCGGTCACTCACAATGCTTTTAGGTACTCCATGAAATCTCACTACCCACTTCATATACAATTCTGCTAACTTAGCTGCCATTCTGGTCGATTTGACTGGTATAAATCTTGCACTCTTGGTCAATCGATCCACAATTACCCAAATGCTATCATATCCCGATCTAGTCCTCGGTAAACCATCGATGAAATCCATCGAGACTTGCTCCCATTTCCATTCGGGAATTTCTAATGGTTGCAACAACCCACTAGGCTTCTTTTGCTCGGCTTTAACTAGCTGGCAATTCATGCATTTGGATATAAACTTCCCAACGTCTCTTTTCATCCCTTCCCAGTAGTAAGTCTGTCTCATGTCTCGATACATCTTATCACCACCGGGGTGTATAGTTAGTTTTGAGTGATGACATTCCCTGAGCACTTCATCTCTCAAACCATTCACGTTGGGTACGACTAGTCTTCTACTTTTTCTAAGCCATCCATCTCGATCAAGCCCATACAAATTCATCTCCTCACTGTCAATATTCCTTTCTAACTTGGAGATGATTTCCAATAGATTAGGATCGTCCCTCTGACTGGAACCAATCCGCTAAACCAAAGTGGGTCTGATCGTCAAACTAGCTAGCATTTCTGGATCCAGTTCGCACTTTGGTCTGAAATCAAACTCTGCGATATACTCCAGTTGCTTCCATTCAAGAAACATAGCCCCTAAACTGGCATGTCTCCTACTCAAGGCATCGGCTACAGCATTACCTTTCCCAGGTGTGTATGCGATATCAAAATCATACGAAGCCAAGAACTCTAACCATCTCTGCTGGCGTAGATTCAGATCCTTCTGGAAGAAGAGATACTTTAACGATTTATGATCGGTAAACAACTCAAATCTCTCTCCCAAGAGATAATGTCTCCACATCTTCAACGCAAACACGATCGCTGCTAGTTCCAAATCATGGGTAGGGTACCTTTTCTCATGCGGCTTTAGTTGCCGACTAGCATAAGCTACAACCCTACCTCCTTGCATCAATACAGCACCTAGTCCGGTACCACAAGCATCCGTGTATACCGTCATTTCTTCATTCCCTTTAGGAATGACTAGCACTGGCGCATGCGTCAACTTTTCTTTTAGACTCTTGAATGCATTCTCACACACTCCGTCCCAGACGAAGGCCTGATTCTTCTTAGTCAACTGAGTCAACTGTGCCGCTATCTTGGAGAAGTCCTGGATAAACTTACGATAATATCCAGCTAACCCCAAGAAACTTCTTACATCTATTGCATTTTTGGGCGTAGGCCAATCCTGTACCGTAGCCACCTTCGCAGGATCCACGGCAATACAATTCTCTGAAACAACATGGCCCAAGAATCTCACTTCCCTCCTCCAGAAGTGACACTTAGAGAATTTCGCTTTTAATTGGTGTTTCCTCAACACCTCCATCACTATCCTCAAGTGTCCCTTGTGTTCCTCCTCTGTCCTCGAGTAAACAAGGATATCGTCTACGAACACAAGAACAAACTTATTCAACTGATATCTGAATACTCGATTCATAAGATCCACAAAGTATGCTGGTGCATTGGTCAACCCAAATGGCATGACCAACCACTCATAGAATCCAGACGGCGTCCTAAATGCCGTTTTCGAAACACTCTCATCTGCTACTTGGAGCTGATGAAATCCTGTCGCGAGGTCCAACTGGGAGAACACTCTTGCTCCTTCCAGTTGATCAAACAAATCATCTATCCGCGGTAGAGGATACTTATTCTTCCTCGTCACCTTATTCAACTCGCGATAGTCCACACACAAACGAAGGGAACCATCTGCATTAGTGGCAAACACAACTAGTGCTCCCCACTCGGAGACACTTCTTCTAATAAACCCCTTCTTCAAAAGATTGCTGACTTGCACCCCGAGCTCTCGCTGCTCCCTTGGTGCCATACGACGAAGTGGCATCACTATAGGTCTGGCATCTTTCACTAAATCAATACGGAACTTAATCTCTCGGTGTGGTGGAAGCCCGGTCACCTCCTCGAAGACGTCCGGATACTGGCCAACCACGAGCACATCTGACAACTCATCATGCGGGATGTCGAGGGAAATTATAAAACTAGCCATTACCCCATCACTAGGTAGACTACCAAACACTACCCTTCACCCATCATCCGCCCTAACTGTCACCAAAAAGCCCTCACAGTCTACCACCACCCCGTATCTTTGGAGCCAATCGACCCCCAATATAATGCCATACCCAGTAAAGCCCAAAACAAAGCAATCACAAACATACATCCATGACTCGATAAGACCAAATTTTGGCAAATCATACTAAGATTAGTCGAACCACCAATCGGGTTCGTCACAACCAACGGTCTATCGACTATCTCGGGTTCCAGTCCCAACCTATCCACCAGGTCACTAGATATGAAGGAACGGGAAGCCCCAGTATCAAATAAAACTTGAACTGGTACATCACAAAAAGAAAGCATACCTTGAATGACGACATTCTTTCCTTTCTTCGCCGCAGTTGGGGCATTCGACGAAGAAGGAATAGCATTAAGGGCATATGCTTTCACCATTTGCTTCTCTTTAAGAGGTTGTGGACACCTATCCTTATGATGTCCCACTTGGCCACAGTTGTAGCACTTCCTATCCGCTGGCTTGGCCCGACATTCTTTAGCATAATGGCACTTCCTACCACAGCTGAAGCACTCAACATCTTTCTTGCTCTTTTTCTGGCCATCCTTAGATTGGTTCTGTTACCTCTTATTCTGAGAGTTATTCTTGCCTCCATCGCCTGCTTGTGGCTTCGGCCCTTCTGCAGATGCAGCCTCAGTCTTTGGCTTAGGGTAAAGACTCTCTGATCTCAAAGCTTTTCCCACAATCGATTCAAAAGTCTCATCGATGTGGTTAATAAGCCTTTCCCCCAAGTATCCATCCAAGCCAGTAATGAACTTCTCATTCTTCTTCTCAGGAGTATCGATAAGAGATAGTCCATACTTCGACAAAGTATCGAACTCAGCAATGTAATCCGAAACTGCCCTACCATTCTACTTGAGTTCCAAGAATCTCTTAAACAACACTGACTTCTGGGCAGCTGGAATGAACTTCTCGCTAAAGCGAGCCTTGAACTGATCCCAAGTAACCTGATCTTCTGGAGTAGTTGTTCTAATGGCATTCCACCAATTCATCGCTCGCCCTTGCAGCTGACGAGACGCTAGCCTTCTCTTCATCGAATCCTCAATACCTAAGTCGTCGAAGATACGATCACAGCTATCCAACCAATCCTGAACATATGTGGCCGACTCCGTTCCGTGGAACGGCTTCCCACCAAGGTTAGTGTAATCCTTGCACAACTTGGCGAAATCGAACCTAGGCGCCTGCACTACTGGACCAACACCATTTCCGGGATTGGAAACTGCCCCTTGAACATCCCTAAGCATCTCCCTCATGAAGTTGGTGAACATTGTCCTCATGTCAGGAGCATTCCCATGATTGGTCCCTCTACCAGCACCCCTGGTGTCTCGACTCATCGTTCAATCTGTAAAGAGAAAACGATTAACGACCCCATAGTGGTGCTAGTGCAGTACGACTTCATTCTTATACTACTAATAGTATGTATATATATAGTTTTTGAAAACCAAAGTAATCACAAATACGCACTCTCATATACGTACTATCTCTCCCTAGTGACTTTCCCTAGGTTAACTACGCAACCTAGAGCTCTGATACCAAATGTGACGGCCCGCCCCGCACCAGCCGGCATTTCTTCCGTAAGTGCGCTGTACACATGCCCAGCTAGCACGGAACGGTCGTCAGAAGAAAAGAAAGAAGAGAATGAACTAACAAGGAACCTGGAGAATGTCTCACAGTGCATAGGATAAAATATAATAATAACATACTTGACATAAAATAGGTGAGACAGTGCATAAGCTGGAAATAAACTAACATAGCAGCGGAAAATCTAAATACAGCTTATGATCCAAAGCCAACATTATTACAACTTTTCAAACTGTCTCAAAAAGCAAAAGCAAGATAAAGGAGGTACACTACTAATGCCCAAGTAGCGACCACCAACGACACAGGGAGAATATCTATATATCATACGTGGAAGCCTCTTGCTCACCTCCGAATCAGCTACTCACGCATCACCAGCTAACATGTCTCTAGTCTGCTCGTGTGAGCACCCAGAGTAATAAGAAGAGACATAAAACTCTGGATCAGACAAAAAGTCTGGTATGAGCGATAAGCATCTAAACAGAACAATAACAGGTATACTAAACCATACCTGAACCTGGACCTGCAACCAAAGAGTTAGCGCTACATACTGTACAACACTCTAAGGTGCCATTTCAAATGGTGTAAAGATAACGGGGGTGGGGGTGTGCACGTCATAGTGATGGCAAACAATTCAAGCATAGCAACCATCCTCACATCTCTCACTCAGTGCGTAAAGCATACGATATTCACCACTTCGACCACCTCAATACTTTGCTATGATCACCTTGCCCCATGAAGTCATAAATGGCTTCACTGCACTGATACATAGCCACTAATCCTTCGCTATGTCCACTTGCCCCATGGAGTTATTCACCCCATCTGCGTTGGCTCATAGCCTTACCAATCCTTTACTATATCCACTTGCCCCATGGAGTTATTCACCCCATCTGCGTTGGCTCATAGTCTTACTACGATCACTTTGCCCCTCGAGTCATAATGACTCTATTGCACTGATAACGTAGTCTTGCTACCATAACCTTGCCCCTCAAGTCATAGTGACTCTACTGCACTGATAAGTAGCCCATCATTCATTTTCAGTGGTGAATCGAAGTTATGAACGTCGACAACTCCTTAGCACACGTCCCGCAGCAAAGCCCAACCATGAAGTGAACTCATTGGTTCCCAACTGGATCCTGAGCTCTAACTTCCATTTGGACTACCTTTGCATCTCGGGTTATTGGTCATCACCGGATCGGTTCGGATCTCCCCCTAATCATCAGTTCGGTTCGGATCGGAATGCTCCTCTTCACTGGACTGAGTCGGATACCTCAAGCTACCTCACAGTACGTCGGTTCGGATCGGTAGACGTCGCCCCCAGGGGATCGGGTCGGGTTCTTCAATTCCATTCACCACGCGTCGGTTCGGTTCGGAGATGACCATGCGGGTCGGATCGGGTGATGCATGTCACGAGAAGTGCAAGTGGATCGAAGCTTCCCCAGTTCTTGTTGTCCTCCTCTGTTCAGATCGGGGTGTGGAGCGCAAGAGTGAATCGGATACGAGAGCTAGTTCTGTTCGGTTTCCCCCTAACCGATCCGATCCGGTTCGGATGTCTTCCTGCACTTTTTCCAGCAAGCAGTTTATGCCACTCGATGGCGTTTTCGACCATTCCAACTATTCTAATCGATCACAAAGCATACCACACAGTCATAGCAACATGTATAATCAACCACAAACACCAAAACAACAAAATGATTGGTTAAAATGGATCCAACCTAGCCAAAACCCCATATTTTCCCTTAAGCATGTTTAGGTGAAACTAAGGATATGATTAGCAAAACTTAACCAAATTAACCCAAATTCATATCAGAGGTCTAAAACATCATTTGGAATTTTATAAATATTTTTCCAGAATTTTATCATGTTTAAATTCGCTAATTAACACTAATTACCCTTAATTAGCCATAATTAGTGAGGAACTATGCAAATCACTCACCTTAGCCACAAATAAAACCTCAAACTGAAATGATTCTCTGTTTGGGCGTGAATATCGATGCTAAACAGCAGCTCCAATCTTGATTTGGTGAAGGTCTCCCTTGATTTGATGTTGCTAAGCTTAATCCTTGATTAGAAGGTGATTTAGAGGTTGGAGGCCATTTTTAGGGTTTCTAAGGGGTAAGTGGAGGCTAGAAAACTGAAATGAAATGAAATCCTAACTCATTTCAGCCTCCCCATAACCCTAATCCCGAAATGGGTTATGGGCTCATTCACTAATCACCCTATTTGGCCCGGTTAAGCAGTTTTTTCACCTTCCAAACCTTATTTCAGCCATATCTCCCAAAAGGTAAGCCCGTTTTTCACATGTGACCACTCTACGGAAAGGTAAACCATCAAACGAATCTAATGGAAGTGGTTTCAGGTCAAAATTCCTTTCCAATCAAAAGTTATGGCCGAAACAAGATCAGTTAGGGACAAAACGGTCATTTAAAAATCGACAAAAATCAAGAACATGGGAAATGACTCTAATGGTTGTTTCCCAAAGTTACATGACCATACGACTTCATACAAGGAAAAAATAAATATCCTACGATCCTCCGATGCGTAGAATGCGGGTTGTTACACCAACCAAATTCATATCTCATTAATGCCTTGACAAAGCAATATTTTTGAATCAAGGATCACATTTAAAATTTACTATTAAGGGTGTCGATAATTTGATTATATACACTGCATTCGGCGGTTGAACACTGACGTGATATCCTAAGATGTCAGTAAACCATCGCACCTGCTCGGTTGGTGGATTTTCGCCTATCCATGACATCATATTGATATTTAACTACAGATCACCATCCGACATCCGGCTTAGTCCGAATATGTAAGAAGTTTGGCCCATGTCCATACAATTTTCATCTAAGACAAGAATCAAAATAAAAAACATCCGTTCTAAAGTATTCGTGTTTTTCTATCATTCAAACATTATCTATCCGTTGTCCAGCTCATATGACCCGAATTTAAATCTTGTCCAATATATGCTCAGCCGAATTTCTTATAGGAAAAAAAGTATGGCACACATCCACTCAGTCTGGTCGGGCCTGTTTATACCTCATAGATGCAAATGGCTGAATGGTTGCCCTTACATTACATTATTGGGAAGAGAAAAGGAACATAACAATTGATTAGAGACCTTTCTCTTACCTTTTTATTGGGGTTTGTCCAATTGACTAAGGGTGTAATATTCAAGGAGTTGAATATTATGCCTTGCAGTGGGCTAAGCGCTCGTTAGATACGTGTCAAAATCCTAGTGTCTAGTTTATGGGCAATTTGAAAACTATGCATCCATAAAACGGGCGATAACCGCCACCCTTCATGTACTCACTCTCGCCATTTTTCTACTCTTTTCTCCCTCCAGGCTTTTTTTTTGGTTATTATAGCAAAATAACGCTGCATCAAACTAAAATCGCTAGAAGGATCATTCATGGATGTACAAAGGAAGAAAATGAACCGATGCATGTTCCTCTAGCTTGTGAATTGAATTACACGATCTACATGAAATACGTGAGCTTCTGAATGATTATCGGCATAGGTCCAAAAACGCATCGTCTGTAATGTGGGTACATATTATTCATGATCTTATTACAATAATTTATAGTCTTATGTCATATATCCATGTTTAACAACCACTAGTGTATTAATCGTAATTCATGTATAATTTACATATAGGCTACATGTATTCGACGTCGTGGAAGGTGGATGAAGTGTATTATACAGTTTTATGGCACACTTCTATATTCTATTATAGAAAGGCTGCAGGCTAGTCCATCTGGCATATTTTTATCTATTTGGCCTATACAGACTTTTGATTGACCTCTCATTCTAACATTAGCTTATAGATGGTGGCCCATGACCCATGCATTCTTTTCATTTTTCAGACTTTAAGTTAACCATTATTCATGTTGAATTATATATGCTCATGGGTATTGAGATTGGATGTCAGGCATGTAGACCTTTCCCATTTGATGTGTTAAACGGGTCCCTTAACCGATACGTTGTTTTCCTACCTTACATTGATGTTAATGTCATTCATAGTGGCTCAATGCCTTTGACCTACCTTCAGCTCTACATCACCATGTTCACAGACAAGGAAGATTTAATTGATCGGTCATGTGAGCTTTCTTTTATACTTGTTTTGTTCGACATTTTTCTCAAATTCACAATTCGATTAGATTATCAAGCATCATTGACCTGGTTAGTTAGCTTTATACTACACAGTACACATTACGCCACAACCATTATATGTACTTTATACACCACTTTGGATTTATATTCTCTTGACAATGTCAAACAGATTTTTTATATTATTTTTGTTATCTTCCTACGACTACACATCAAACACGCATTCCCACATTCAAGGGATGGTTAATCGGGATCCTAACCATTACTTCCACAGGATGAGATAGCAGGAGATGGTTCAGAATTTGCAGCGTACTCAATTAGATATTAAACATGACATGATGGAGACTAAATCGTAGATTGACACGCAGAATCTTGGAAATCTCATACAAACTCCTTAGGAATCTTACTTGACCAAACTGGCAGATACAAGCTTATGGTGTACGATCATCCCCTTATGATTGCATATTTATTATCCAGATGCAACATCACTTTGCACACACTTTCTTACTTTCCCATATGGTATCAGGGCAGCGGTTTTCACATCAGACCATACGCGATCCTCGTATATCGGCTGATCCATTATCGAGTGAGGACATATTTGGCATACATAGTTTGACTAGAGATCAATATCTATTTGCTCTTTGCCAGGATAGATGGTCATGTACTAGTATATATTTTTTTTAGATGAGGATTACGATATATATTAGGCTAGAGTAGGACGATGTTGTTTCATCTAACCATATTATGTCCATAGGGTCAACTTTGATCATTTAAGCCCCTAGATCTCAGAGAGGAGAGTTCAGGTGCTGTAGCTTTCATTCGACCCTACTCCATCATAGTTCTCTCTGACTCTGATGCAGTTGGAGCCCAGTATTACATTTAAGGCATATGATGCCACATGTACTTTGATTAAGCAACTTGTATTCCTTCCAAAGAAACATGACATTCCAAGAGGTCCTTCGGTTGGGTCATATCCTCCATAGTCCATATGATGTAGTTTTTACTAGTTATATGCTTTTCGTATTTTTCCTAAATTAATCTTCTTACATGTCAAAATATTTTTTTTGTTTATTATGCATATATATTGGGTCAGATAAACTTCCTTTTAGTGCGTTTGGAGATATGCCACTCACATATACATACAACATGAGACATATATGCAACACTCATATGTTAGGGGAACAAATTGATGAGCTGACTGCTGTACTTTTCGTATGCGAGCTTTTTCCACCACCGGAGGGAGATGAGGTTGGTGATGTTAGAAAGAGTGTTGATTACGGTAATCGAGTTGACGACGACAATGACAATAGTGTTTTTGACGATGAAGGTGATGATGTAGATGACGACGACGATGACAATGATCATGTACGTGGTAATGATGGAGGATGAGGATGATGACAATAAGGATGGGGACGATTATGATGGAGATGATGATGCTACACAATCAGATTGATTATTATTAGTTCCGTCATGTATACTTCTATGTTGAGTATGTTAAGTAGTATGTCGTCTACATTTATGATGGTGGTAGTTGCTCTAATGTATACCTTTATGTATTGCAGTCTATATTCATTTTGAATTTTTAATAGTCATGCTTATATGTATGATTTTCTTGTCGAATTTCATGTTGTATATTTATATACAGTAAAGTACTTGATACTGGGATATAAATGTCTTGATGATTCAGTAGTTATGGAAGCAAACATAATAAAGGTACATATTTCCAATTATAGATATTTTAATTGTCACAACAATTAGACCTTTCACACAACTGGCAGCTATATGGATCTAAGTCTGTAATAAAACCAGTCGGTCTTGGTGAAAGATGTTCATCTATCCTTTGGTGTAATCCAAAAAATGTACTAGCTACAATGGTAGTACAAATGATCGACATCCTTGCTATATGAAATAATGGATAGGTTCGCTAGGAACCTACATATGCAGTGTTTAGCATTTTCTTCCAAATCAACAGGTTACATATGTTTATATGAGCGAAAGTTGTAGAAGGATCATTATCACGCTAGGGTAAGTCACGATCAAGGACTTTAATAGGCCTTCTTCTTTCATTATATTCGTCATTCCCATGCCTTTAAATGACTTCATAATGTCGATTTCGAAATTAGATGTGGTATTCTCCTAGAATTTCACCTAACGATGAAGTCTTAGGTAGTTGTCATTGTTGATGACAATTGCCCTTTGCTATTCATAGTCATCTATGAATTGTTGAACGCTTGTCCACCAATCATCAAGGGGAGAGTTGCACATTTGATGAACGCTTATTTTATATGTTAGAATGACATTGCATTGTTTTTCAACAGCTTGAATGAAAAGACACAATATTTTGTAACTTCATCAGAAAGAAAAGTCGACATGACATAATATTCTTATGTTTTTTTCATGAAGCGATATAAATGTGATAGTATATGTCGGCTTTACCTAAAACCAAATCGACGTTACATATCATTCTCAACTTTACCAAAAACAAAGCGATCTGGTACATTGATTCTTGCTTTACCTGAAAAATTGACCTATTAGCAACAAGTAGGTCTACGCCATGAGAATTAGTAATGTGTCAAGAAAATTTAGTATAAGAGGCTATGCATACAGTTCTTAGTAATGGGATAAGCAGACAACCAATGAGGGATGGTCATGATAAAGTTTACAAATTATTTTTACATGTAAGGCTGATAAGCCAAAATATTCTAGACTTTACCCAAAATTGAAGTGATACGAATTGAATATTAATAGCTTTTAATCAAGAGATAGAATGTAATCGATAACAAGTAATGCTATATAAATATACACTTTAATACATATTTTACACACCTTGCAAGCACTCATATATATCAAATTCAAACATCTCTCTCGATCAACTATGTCTTCAACAATACTAAAAGCTATAACGTTATGAGACAAAACCAATTATCATTCTAGAAGTTGTTGGCTCTCATGATTTGTAGATCTGACATGTTTTCTTTCAAATATAAAGTTCTCATAACGACTTAAGTTGCTAAACGCACTTGTTCAATGATCTAGTTGTTGATAGATCAACACTTGAAACTTTACACTAGGTCAGAATGCATGAGCATGGACATTATCTAGGAGATGGAATATATCCTAAATGGAGCATGATTGTAAAGACTCTTGCAAATTCATTAATAGCAAAACATTGTTAGTTTGCTATAATGTAAGAAGGACAAAGGAAAGATGTTGGAAGAGATTTTGAGGTACTTTAAGACAGATTTACAACATATAGGCACGAAAGAGATCAAAATGGGTATAATTATGCTCACTTGTATTATTCTTCATAACATGATCATTGGAGATAAAAGAGGTATTGATTATCCTGATTACGAGCACGATGGGACAAGAAAACCACTTGAATTATTCCGTACTAAAACAATATCTACTAAAGGACAATATATAATTGATGTAACGACCCGCCATTTTGACCATGCCGAATCGACAAAACATGTCAACTCGAAACGTCCAAAACAACAGATTGTTATTAGCTTCTGGGGTAAATAGAATAGATCAAAAAATCACATATCACAGACACAGATACAGAGCAATATAATATCTCACAGCGGAAAATTTAAAATACAATAGTAGTTCATGAAGCTTTACATCAGAGTTTACATAAATAATACAGCGGAAGACTAATACAGTAAATGAAAGATAACTACAAAAACAGAAATGACAAGAATAGTTAGAACTGGATCAACTGAACAGGTAGATATAGATGAGCAAAAATCCAACATAAGCTCCAACTCCAAGAGTGAATCTCGAAACTGTAATACTCGATCTGACCCGAGCAATAATGCAAAACAAAACAACTCGGATCAGGATTAACATTCTCATGGAAGTAAATCAACACAAATGAAATGTTCGATGAAATGCAATCAGTAACTTAGAGGATGTTTGGGATCACCATCCTCTAAGGAACCGTCAAACTAATACTATATAGTATAATACGGTATATACAATAGTGTCTATCAGTAAAGTAAAATATCAAAATAGCGTAAGCGGGATTACCATGATTACCCTTACACCGTTCATATATTCCCATAGTATATACAGTACCGTAATTCCTCCGTAAACTGGAGGTTGATCAGAGGGCACTCCATATAAAACAGTACTAAACAAAATCGTAGTGGGCTCGTATAAGGCATGTGACAAGGCACGCAAGGAATGCCAGGGTGGATTCACCGTTTGCAGAGCCGGACTGGTGGTAACGCATAGTAGCAACCACCGCCCACCTCGAGACACACTCTCATATCAAAAGGGCCCAAATCGAATCTCAACAGTAATAGAATAATATCGAAGAAGTGTGCTCGATAAGAGGTATGACCTCAATTGGTCCGTGCGTGACTCAAGGTAGTCAGGGTCTCGTAATTAATATGAAAATACAAAATAGAGTCGTTCGCTAAATCATCCCCTTCATTCTGGAACTCCACCGCGTACACAGTTGTTAAAGTGGTTTTCGGTATTGGCAGAGAGTATGACAATAGCCGAACTCGGTCTCTTTAACAACCAAACGTTTACATTTTTCACATCGTGGCCATTATTTTATAAATCAATTTATAAAATCGATTATATGAAAACTCATATTCGAATTTCGAAATCAAAATTAAATATCTAACTTCGATTATATTCAATTTTGAAAACGACTCATTTATATCGCTTAATTATATCGATTTCAAAAATATTCACATAACGACTTTCAATTCAAAACAATTTACATCAAAAACATATCTTAAAGGTCGTAGTTATCGTTTAAATCAAAACAAAAATATTTAACTTCAAGAATATTTCGGTTTGATTTATATTCATTAAAACTCAAGTTCAATAATTCAATTGTTTCAAGATTACCATTTATAGGATATCGTTTTAAAATATTTATTAAGTCCAATATTTCGGTTCAAATTCAATACATACACTTTAAATCAAAATATCATATTTCGCTTATAATTCAAAACAAATCGTATCATACTTTATAACTCGAAACATAAATTAAATTTCATTACTTAAAATTTGAATCAAACTCTTATATTTCAAATTCGACAAATCATATCCTATTTACTCATCTCGTACAAATTCCATATTGTAAAAATACAAATCATAAGTTTTAAAACCATCTTATAAATTCGATTTTACAAAATTCAACTAAATGATCATGAGAACCAATTTCGTATATAACATTATATATATTCTAATTTACATTTAGTCACGTTAAGTTCGATTCAATTTGAATTCAAATCCGTATCTCATATGAGTTCGATGTTAAAATCAAATATCGTTATTAGAAATTCAAACCTCGACTTAAGTCACAAAATCTTACTTAAACCAACTTTGAGTTTATAGTTTGCAAAATATATATATAAAGATAATTTAATTTTGAAAATTGATATATATATATAAGTTTGTAAAATTCTAATAATAATTAGAAAGTAGATTATAAACATATATAAAATTTAAAATAAAATAAAATAGGTTTAAAGAAAATATTAATATACAAAAGTTTAAAATTCTTAAAATAAAAATATAAAATCTTAAATTATTATTTAAACTCAAAATTTCCAAATTACTTTATTACGAAAACATGACCAACGATGTTCGTATTTACATTTCTACCTATGGTCAAGTAATACGGATATTTATCATTTCAACCCGCAATTTATAAAATTTCAACGGGTATATCATTTCAACCCGCGATCCCAAATTCAATAAAAATCGTTTAGGTCTATCATTTCAACCCATAACGATTTTTCCTTATTCTAATGTTCGTTCGGGTATGTATCATTTCAACCCTTAGTGATTTTTCCTAACTAGGGTATCAACAATCACAAACAACAATCACATAGCAACAATCTCAGCATATATATCATTAGTGCAACTACGTGTCATATGAATATATCGTGTCACATATGAAATGTGCATATATATCAAATCAAACAGTTTCTATCAGCAATCCTATACATTTCATATAACAGTTCATTATTGATCTAACATCCATGAAAAATGTAAGTCAGGTGTGAGATAAACTCACCTTTCATGGCACAGGAATGGAGACAACGATTGACGGTTTGACACTGAGCGGAGTGACGACTTTCCGGCACGATTTAGAATAATTCAACTCAATGATCATTCAATATTTATTTATTTTTAATAAGAGAAGGTTAGGGCTTTCATGGGATCGGTACGGGTATTGGGTTTGGAACGTTTTTGAACTCAACACCAAAATTTGATTCAAAAATAAACACTAACCCAATTTACAAAAATAATATATATATATATATATAATTCAACACATACAAAACTATATATATACTATAAATTAGATAACGCACCCAAAACATTATAATATATTATATATATAAACACCAAAATATTTACACAAATAATATAAAACATATAACTCAATAAAACACTACACACACCAACATATTCACACGCAACTTAACATGAAATACACACACCAGAAATACACGCCAGAACCACTCACTCATATACACCACTCACACACATCGAAAACACCACGCAGATATAACCACAAAACATTTGTAAATTACTATATAATATATAATATAAATATAAGAAAACTCATGCAAAAATTAACACATCAACTCACACGAGTCCTCAGAACACACGCAAACAAGGGAAGAACTCACACACCGGCTTGGAGAGTGGATCAGTCAGGTGGCTGGTCACCAGGCGCGGTTCGGACTTCGGATTCTGGTCGGAGTTTGGGTTCGGATGGCTTCAGTTGTTGTTGGCGAGGCTAAGGGTGGATGAGGGGAAAACTGGTGGTCGAGTTCAGATCCGGGTAGATATGAGCTAGGGGATTCGGTGCGGTTCAGTTAAAAGGTCCGGCATTGGTGACAACAGCGAGACTATGGTGGGGATATGGATGGTCTAGACGAGCTCGACTAGTGGGTGGGTTCGGATCCGGTAATGGTTGAGGCTCGGGATGGATGCGGTCTTCAGGGAGGAGGCGCAGGAAGAGAATTGCGTGGTGGGAAGGCTGTCGTTGGCAAGGAGATGCGGATGGGAAGCTTGATGGGAAATGGCGATGGAGAAGAGTTTCTCTCGTGGGGGTGGTCTTCGCAGGGCTCGGTGGAGGTTCGGGTGAGCATTGAATTGCTACAGGTTCGGAATTGACGAAAGAAGAAGAAAGAGAGGATGTAGTATGAGTGAAACTGTTATTTACAAGTAGGCGTAGAATTAGAATAAATAGATCTAAGGGAAAGAAGAAGAAAAAAAACGTGGTACGATAGATCCACAAGTATAGGAATGACTGAGTATTTTGCTTACTCATTCAACCACTTACCATGCTCGTTTCAATCTTTGCATTTTGTATTATTTAACAAAGCATCAGGTAGGTTGAACAAAATGGAATTCAATGGCTTTGAAAAAAAATGAACGTAATGCATGGAAAATAGTATTCACGTTGCTTTGAAAGCATGTAACGCATGATTTTTGGGACGCATGAACACAAAAGGGTTTGAAAATATGAAAATGGAATTCACGCATGCATGCTTATATGCCCAAAATAACTTCTAATATGTCCATCTAAGCTTTGGAGAAAAAAAAAATGGGTGGCTTAATAAAATAAAAAGACATGGTTTGCAGACCTAAAATAGCTAGAAAAGTATGTAAGATCGAAAAAGGGACACATCGAACTCAAATGTCACTGTTTCAAAAATGAACTGCGCAAGCCTTTTCGCAGTTTCAGCGCGAACCGAGCACCAAATCTGACAAATAAATATATTTTGGTAATCAGCTCGACGAGACGGACACAACGGTGTATAATTTGCAGTGTCAGGATGCTCCGTTCAAAAGCGCGTTACGGACCCCTTTGACGTAAAAATGCGGACGGAAAACGGAGGTCAAAACGTCCGATTTTCGCGAAACGAATTTCGCGAAACGAATTTCGCCGTTGGATTCGTGGCAACGAATAGAATATTTTTCGTGTTTGTCCGAACTGGTTTTGGAGAAATTTTAAAATCGCTAAAATTTGATCTGTTATGCGCAGCTTTGCACTGAAAATTGCACGACCGACAACAGTCAAATTTTCCGATGAAATTTTTACAGTTGCTACATCTCACTGTACGTATTACAAATTTCGAATTCCCGTTATGAAAAACCATAGAATAATTTCAAAATAAAATTTTGATTTAAATCGGATTTTAAATCGTTAAAAATTACCGGTTGTTACAATCTCCCCTACTCAAAACTTTTCGTCCCCGAAAAGGAACGAGGTAGGGAAATAGTAATTAAATAATTAATATATTTAAACCAATGGTTCATATTTATCCCTATACATATATAATTTTAAATATATATAAATCAAATGATAAAATATTTTCAAACATTTCAAGTATTCACTCGACGTTACGATTGGCTATATATATTTATCCCACTTTCGAAACCCGAAAATAGATATCGATGATGTCGCGGTCATCACCAGAATCATTTTCAAGCGACTAGGGTGTGACTCTATATCTATCTAATACGTATAGGATTTAACATAGACGTTGATCAGACGTATACACCAAGTCACTAAGTATTCGATAGGCAAATTTTAACGTCAAATAAGTACTCAAAACTTTTTATATATTTCAAATAGAATATATACCAAATTTCAACTCATATATTTTAAATAATATAATTCAAATCATTAAAATATTTGAGTAGGGAAAAATTATATCTCTCCCTCTCTCGTTTATTTATTAAAATTCAACTACAATAAATATATAAACAATATTATTATTAAATCAAATACATAACAAAATTATTCTATACCATATATAAATATTTTCAAATCAATGTTATCTATATTTAACATATATATATATCACAAATAAAAATCTTTTATAAAAAAAATTTAAATTTATAAATTCCATTATATACATACATTTATAAACAATAACATTATTCAACCAAGATAAAATCATTTTCTTGCAAAATATATATCTTTAAATCTTATTCAAAGTATATAATTTATAAAATATAAAATCTTAAAGTATAAGCATCAAATATTTTCAAAATATTGGTATTAACAAAAAGTTATTTACAAATATACATCTTTCACAAGTATATATATCAAAATTCAAAATTGCAACAAGAAAGTTTTATATTATAATACCTTTCAAAATACCAATTTCAAACCAATAGCTAATAAGGATGAATTTGTTAGAAGATTTATACTCTCTTTCTGCTTCTTACCTTGGAATAGAAAAGGATAAGTAATAGAATTCGAGTTAAAAGCTGAACGGACGAAAGAACCTAATCAAGGAGGATCTACGAAGAAAGATGGATTTCAATCGAAAGGAAATTTCAAAAGACGATTTAAATGTTAAACAAAAATTTATATCCGAAAATATTTGTTTAAAACCATTTTAAAAGCCATTTATATTTAAAAATACGCTCTCTCAAGAATGATTCTGCGACTGATTCCACTCATTCTAGGGTATCACTACCCTATCTCTAATGAGATTTTACCTCATAAGCTAAAGCTTTGATAAACCTGGCTCTGATACCAAATGTAACGACCCGCCATTTTGACCATGCCGAATCGACAAAACATGTCAACTCGAAACGTCCAAAACAACAGATTGTTATTAGCTTCTGGGGTAAATAGAATAGATCAAAAAATCACATATCATAGACACAGATACAGAGCAATATAATATCTCACAGCGGAAAATTTAAAATACAATAGTTCATGAAGCTTTACATCAGAGTTTACATAAATAATACAGCGGAAGACTAATACAGTAAATGAAAGATAACTACAAAAACAGAAATGACAAGAATAGTTAGAACTGGATCAACTGAACAGGTAGATATAGATAAGCAAAAATCCAACATAAGCTCCAACTCCAAGAGTGAATCTCAAAACTGTAATACTCGATCTGACCCGAGCAATAATGCAAAACAAAACAACTCGGATCAGGACTAACATTCTCATGGAAGTAAATCAACACAAATGAAATGTTCGATGAAATGCAATCAGTAACTTAGAGGATGTTTGGGATCACCATCCTCTAAGGATCCGTCAAACTAATACTATATAGTATAATACGGTATATACAATAGTGTCTATCAGTAAAGTAAAATATCAAAATAGCGTAAGCGGGATTACCATGATTACCCTTACACCGTTCATATATTCCCATAGTATATACAGTTCCGTAATTCCTCCGTAAACTGGAGGTTGATCAGAGGGCACTCCATATAAAACAGTACAAAACAAAATCGTAGTGGGCTCGTATAAGGCATGTGACAAGGCACGCAAGGAATGCCAGGGTGGATTCACCGTTTGCAGAGCCGGACTGGTGGTAACGCATAGTAGCAACTACCGCCCACCTCGAGACACACTCTCATATCAAAAGGGCCCAAATCGAATCTCAACAGTAATAGAATAATATCGAAGAAGTGTGCTCAATAAGAGGTATGACCTCAATTGGTCCGTGCGTAGCTCCTGTTTTAGCCACATCAAGCTGACTCAAGGTAGTCAGGGTCTCATAATTAATATGAAAATACAAAATAGAGTCGTTCGCCAAATCATCCCCTTCATTCTGGAACTCCACCGCGTACACAGTTGTTAAAGTGGTTTTCGGTATTGGCAGAGAGTATGACAATAGCCGATCTCGGTCTCTTTAACAACCAAACGTTTACATTTTTCACATCGTGGCCATTATTTTATAAATCAATTTATAAAATCGATTTTATGAAAACTCATATTCGAATTTCGAAATCAAAATTAAATATCTAACTTCGATTATATTCAATTTTGAAAATGACTCATTTATATCGCTTAATTATATCGATTTCAAAAATATTCACATAATGACTTTCAATTCAAAACAATTTACATCAAAAACATATCTTAAAGGTCGCAGTTATCGTTTAAATCAAAACAAAAATATTTAACTTCAAGAATATTTCGGTTTGATTTATATTCATTAAAACTCAAGTTCAATAATTCAATTGTTTCAAGATTACCATTTATAGGATATCGTTTTAAAATATTTATTAAGTCCAATATTTCGGTTCAAATTCAATACATACACTTTAAATCAAAATCTCATATTTCGCTTATAATTCAAAACAAATCGTATCATACTTTATAACTCGAAACATAAATTAAATTTCATTACTTAAAATTTGAATCAAACTCTTATATTTCAAATTCGACAAATCATATCCTATTTACTCAAGTCGTACAAATTCCATATTGTAAAAATACAAATCATAAGTTTTAAAACCATCTTATAAATTCGATTTTACAAAATTCAACTAAATGATCATGAGAACCAATTTCGTATATAACATTATATATATTCTAATTTACATTTAGTCACGTTAAGTTCGATTCAATTTGAATTCAAATCCGTATCTCATATGAGTTCGATGTTAAAATCAAATATCGTTATTAGAAATTCAAACCTCGACTTAAGTCACAAAATCTTACTTAAACCAACTTTGAGTTTATAGTTTGCAAAATATATATATATATAAAGATAATTTAATTTTGAAAATTGATATATATATAAGTTTGTAAAATTCTAATAATAATTAGAAAGTAGATTATAAACATATATAAAATTTAAAATAAAATAAAATAGGTTTAAAGAAAATATTAATATACAAAAGTTTAAAATTCTTAAAATAAAAATATAAAATCTTAAATTATTATTTAAACTCAAAATTTCCAAATTACTTTATTACGAAAACATGACCAACAATGTTCGTATTTACATTTCTACCTATGGTCAAGTAATACGGATATTTATCATTTCAACCCGCAATTTATAAAATTTCAACGGGTATATCATTTCAACCCGCGATCCCAAATTCAATAAAAATCGTTTAGGTCTATCATTTCAACCCATAACGATTTTTCCTTATTCTAATGTTCGTTCGGGTATGTATCATTTCAACCCTTAGTGATTTTTCCTAACTAGGGTATCAACAATCACAAACAACAATCACATAGCAACAATCTCAGCATATATATCATTAGTGCAACTACGTGTCATATGAATATATCGTGTCACATATGAAATGTGCATATATATCAAATCAAATAGTTTCTTTCAACAATCCTATACATTTCATATAACAGTTCATTATTGATCTAACATCCATGAAAAATGTAAGCCAGGTGTGAGATAAACTCACCTTTCGTGGCATAGGAATGGAGACAACGATTGACGGTTTGACACTGAGCGGAGTGACGACTTTCCGGCTTGATTTAGAATAATTCAACTCAATGATCATTCAATATTTATTTATTTTTAATAAGAGAAGGTTAGGGCTTTCATGGGATCGGTACGGGTATTGGGTTTGGAACGTTTTTGAACTCAACACCAAAATTTGATTCAAAAATAAACACTAACCCAATTTACAAAAATAATATATATATATATATATATAATTCAACACAGACAAAACTATATATATACTATAAATTAGATAACGCACCCAAAACATTATAATATATTATATATATAAACACCAAAATATTTACACAAATAATATAAAACATATAACTCAATAAAACACTACACACACCAACATATTCACACGCAACTTAACATGAAATACACACACCAGAAATACACGCCAGAACCACTCACTCATATACACCACTCACACACATCGAAAACACCACGCAGATATAACCACAAAACATTTGTAAATTACTATATAATATATAATATAAATATAAGAAAACTCATGCAAAAATTAACACATCAACTCACACGAGTCCTCAGAACACACGCAAACAAGGGAAGAACTCACACACCGGCTTGGAGAGTGGATCAGTCAGGTGGCTGGTCACCAGGCGCGGTCCGGACTTCGGATTCTGGTCGGAGTTTGGGTTCGGATGGCTTCAGTTGTTGTTGGCGAGGCTAAGGGTGGATGAGGGGAAAACTGGTGGTCGAGTTCAGATCCAGGTAGATATGAGCTAGGGGATTGGGTGCGGTTCAGTTAAAAGGTCCGGCATTGGTGACAACAGCGAGACTATGGTGGGGACATGGATGGTCTAGACGAGCTCGACTAGTGGGTGGGTTCGGATCTGGTAATGGTTGAGGCTCAGGATGGATGCGGTCTTCAGGGAGGAGGCACAGGAAGAGAATTGCGTGGTGGGAAGGCTGTCGTTGGCAAGGAGATGCGGATGGGAAGCTTGATGGGAAATGGCGATGGAGAAGAGTTTCTCTCGTGGGGGTGGTCTTCGCAGGGCTCGGTGGAGGTTCGGGTGAGCATTGAATTGCTACAGGTTTCGGAATTGACGAAAGAAGAAGAAAGATAGGATGCAGTATGAGTGAAACTGTTATTTACAAGTAGGCGTAGAATTAGAATAAATAGATCTAAGGGAAAGAAGAAGAAAAACGTGGTACGATAGATCCACAAGTATAGGAATGACTGAGTATTTTGCTTACTCATTCAACCACTTACCATGCTCGTTTCAATCTTTGCATTTTGTATTATTTAACAAAGCATCAGGTAGGTTGAACAAAATGGAATTCAATGGCTTTGAAAAAAAAATGAACGTAATGCATGGAAAATAGTATTCACGTTGCTTTGAAAGCATGTAACGCATGATTTTTGGGACGCATGAACACAAAAGGGTTTGAAAATATGAAAATGGAATTCACGCATGCATGCTTATATGCCCAAAATAACTTCTAATATGTCCATCTAAGCTTTGGAGAAAAAAAAATGGGTGGCTTAATAAAATAAAAAGACATGGTTTGCAGACCCAAAATAGCTAGAAAAGTATGTAAGATCGAAAAAGGGACACATCGAACTCAAATGTCACTGTTTCAAAAATGAACTGCGCAAGCCTTTTCGCAGTTTCAGCGCGAACCGAGCACCGAAACTAACAAATAAATATATTTTGGTAATCAGCTCGACGAGACGGACACAACGGTGTATAATTTGCAGTGTCAGGATGCTCCGTTCAAAAGCGCGTTACGGACCCCTTTGACGTAAAAATGCGGACGGAAAACGGAGGTCAAAACGTCCGATTTTCGCGAAACGAATTTCGCCGTCGGATTCGTGGGAACGAATAGAATATTTTTCGTGTTTGTCCGAACTGGTTTTGGAGAAATTTTAAAATCGCTAAAATTTGATCTGTTATGCGCAGCTTTGCACTGAAAATTGCACGACCGACAACAGTCAAATTTTCCGATGAAATTTTTACAGTTGCTACATCTCACTGTATGTATTACAAATTTCGAATTCCCGTTATGAAAAACCATAGAATAATTTCAAAATAAAATTTTGATTTAAATCGGATTTTAAATCGTTAAAAATTACCGGTTGTTACAATTGATGTCTCGCATCATGAAGTTTATTGAAATGCAACTATCCATAATAGACTTCAAAGGGAACTATTATGGAAATTAATAGTTAAGTATGGATTAACCCCTGTGTTTAATTTGTTGTTGTTGTCCTTTTATTGTTTTAATGCATTATACCATATTATAACTATTATATTTTTGCAATATTTGACTTAGTTTATATAGAATTATTATGTTAAGTCCTTTTTTTAGTAAACAAAACTTTGAATCAATTAGCATTTCAACAATGCATAACAATACACATTCTAAAACAATAATTAAAGGTAAGGGATCAACTTCCTCAACTATATGTGTTTCAAACTAGATCTATCACTAATAATGCAATATTTATACTTCGTCCAACACTGCATTATTAACGGATCCATTTCGGTAAGATCCTTGTCCTTAACAATTGTCTATTGACTTTGATTCTCTATCTTAAACCTTCATTTTTCAATCAATCTCGGTTCTTTTAACATGACCAACTTATCAACACTACGCTTTTGATGTTCACATTCTCTCTTGAATTTTTTAATGCATAAGAGTTAATTGAGAGTCGATTTGGATCAACGGCTGTAACACCCCGAATTTTCTGAGAATATTAAAATTAACAAATTCAAGAACACTTAATTTTTAGAAGAAGAATTAAGTGAAATGGGTTGCGCTATTACGTTCGTCTCAAAATTTTGGTCAAGATAGACATTTGGGTTGCATAAAACGAATACCTTATGATGAAGTTATTAAGCATTGAAGTTTGTATGCATATAAGAAAAAGATATATATATATATATACATAAAAATTAAATAAATAAATATGAAAAAAAGTTCAAAACAGCGAATCGGGAGGGGGAATAACCGAACCGACCCATTTTTGAGGTTGACCCGAGCCTCGTTGGGTCGACTGGAGGTTGATTCAGGGTGTTTGGCTGTCAACCGTAGGTCGATTCGCTCAAAGGCAGATGTAGCATCTGATTGGTTCTGATGGACTCCTTGCTGAGTCATTAGGGCTGATGTGGCTATTCTATCTTGTCTGAATGGCTTTGATTTGCTCTAGGTTAATCTGACAGTTCCTATTAAATCAAACTTCTATATAAGCAACCTAAATCTAAACCCTAATCCACACAAAAATATTCCCTAGAGCCATCATGCCGTTATCTCTTTCAACTCAAAGGCAAGATAGAAGCTACATCAAAATCAAATCAAAACTAATCTAATTCAACTAAGAGAATTCAACGATCTACATCAAAGGCGAGAAATTCAGTTTCAGAATACAGATCCCTGAAATCAAGTTTTTCCTTTTGATTGTAAGTGTAGTTATCTTTCAGATGTGAATAAATTAAAGACATGATTTGTAATGAATTGTAAAATAGAATTGTATCAAGTTGTATGTGATGCTGGTTCATGTTTATTCATGTCTATTCTATCATATATGCCTATGAACTATTGTGGTCTATCGAACCTATCATGTTATGTGGAAATTGGTGAGTAAACCTACGATGTTGTATAGGAATTCGGGAATGAAATTATCATATGTAAGTTTGGTGATATTATGATACATACAAGTTTTAGGCTAAGTCATGTCGTTTATGCCTAATTGTTTAGAGCCATTATGCATACATGTTTAGGTCCACGACCTTATATGTTTAGATCTACAACTTTATATGTTAGATCCATATGTCTTTATGATAGATCTAATTTGCAAGTTCACCACTACATGCCAAGTTTAACTTGTATAGTTTTATGTAAATTCATATGCTTGTGGTTCATGTTGCATAGATCAAATTTGCAAGTTCATAGTTAAAAGTATATTGTTCTATGCCAAATCCTTGTGACATATGTGTAGTTAGATCCATACTTTTGTATGATGTTGGAATGTTGCAAAGTTCCTCTTTTCCCCTTTTTGTTTTACAAGTTAGGGTAAAATATCGAGCCTAACATTTTATGTAATTTTGCGAATGTACAACGGGGGTAACGTTGGGGAAAACATGAAATTACATGTAATTGACATGTTTGACACATAAGCATGATAAGTGGCATGAAAATGGTATAATCTATATACCTAAAATTTTGAACGTGATTTAGAAGGAAAGTGGGTCATGACAATGATTGATTTATAATTTACATGTAAATATGTAGGATAAACGTGAAAAATTACATGGCATAGATTGGTTCATGAAATGGTATATTTAGTATACCATTAATTGTGAGCATAATTAAAAGGATAATTATGGCATAATTAAATTGGGAATAATTTACATATGGAATTTGTCATAAATAAGAAATATGTAAATTTAGAAAAGACGAATATGCCTAACCCGAGGTTAGACTGAGTTGTGGTGTAAAACTGCCCGGAACCGACCGGCACATCCAGTGACCACAACAATACCTATCTAATGTGGGTGGTTAGTGCATTGAGCCCAAAAGGGCCTGAGGTTAGACTGAATTATGGTGTAAAACTGCCTGGAACCCACCGGCACATCTAGTGACCACAACAATACCTGTCTAATGTGAGTGGTTGGTGCTTTAATAAAGCTAAGTCAAGATTGGTAGGGTTAAGTCAATTAAGGAAACACTTAACCAATTCAACATATTAACTAAATTGATGGGTGATGTTAAGTAAATTTAGAACACTTAACCGTTATAACATGTTAATTAGACAAGTGGGTGAGGTTAAGTAAATTTAGAACACTTAACCGTTATAACATGTTAATCAGACAAGTGGGTGAGGTTAAGTAAATTTAGAACACTTAACCGTTATAACATGTTAATTAGACAAATGGGCGAGGTTAAGTAAATTTAGAACACTTAACCTTTATAACATGTTAATTAGACAAGTGGGTGAGGTTAAGTAAATTTAGAAACACTTAACCAATATAACTTGATTTATGGAAATGTTAAGTTAAAATAAGAGGGCAACACTTAACCAATATAACTTGATTTGTAGTAGGGTTAAGTTAACACAAGAAGGCAACACTTAACCAAAGTAACATGACACGTAGGTGGGTTAATGTAACAACCCGTAAAATGCGAGCCAGTTTGAAAATTTTATTTTTGCAATTTTAGCGAATTCTGATTATTTAAAATGAATTATTTTAAATAATATCGACGAGAAATTTATTTTGAATTGAATTCGACGTATATATTTATATACGTCGTCGTTAGAATATAAATATTTATATATAATTATAAATAGAATTGAAAATGGCGCGGTAGTTCGATAATTCGATTTCAAACTTCAATTGAATGTACCGGGTGCAAAACAATCCGGATTTTAGTGAAACCAAAAATAATGGAATCTAATAGTGAATATCTTTCCAACGAATCCGAAAAATCAAGATTTCATATCGGGAATCAAAAGATATGTCCAGTTGAAAATTCTGAATAGTCGCTATGGAATTCAGGCCCTTAAAAATGGACATTTTGCAAATGACCTCGGATTTCGACGAAACCAGTTTTGTTGGGTCCGTAGTGTCAAGTTATTGCTAGGTTTTAAATTTCATAATTTTTCGAATCAATATGTGAGCGTGGCAAAGGAAAACGCGTTTGACCAGTTTCAGTTGATTTTAATCGACTGAAAATTGGTCATTTTTCAAACGGTCTCAGAATTCGATGAAACTAGTTTTGTTAGGACCGTATCGTCAATACGAAGCTAGAAAATATTTTTCTGGAATTTTTCTAGTTAGTATGTGACCCCGGTAATTTGAAATGTACGTTTAAAATTCAATATAAGGATTTAAATGTAAATTCAACGGAAACCGATTCAAACAGTAGAACCAACCTACGATACATATCCCATTGGGTTCGGAATGGGGGTAAAACGCTATAGGCGACAGTCGGTGGGTCTCGTTTCGAAGTCGAATAAAAAGTCAACTTTTTTAGAGAATAAAATAATTAAATTATTATATATATATTTATATTTTCCCTTTCCCCTTTATCCCCTAATCAGAAAACATAAATCAAAAAAAAAAAAAAAATGGCCGACGCCTTCACCAACGCCGCGCCTCCAGGCGGAGCCCCACCAGCCGCCGCCTCTTCCTCTTCTTCCCCTCTCCCTCGCATCCGCCCCTTCTTCCTCCTTCCTCCCCAACGCGGCGCCACCTCACTTCGTCGCCCCCTCCTCCTTCTCCACCGCACCGCTTCCCTCTCTCCTCTGCAACAGCCCTTCCCCCCTTTTCTTCCATCGAAGACGGCAGCTACCCCCACCCCTCACCTCGAACCCTACCGCCGACGAAGCCCCCCCCCTCCGATCTGCAGTGCCTCGACGAAGCCCCCCTCTGCGCATTCAGTAAGTTTTTTTTTTTATTTTTATTTTACTCTTATTTTTATTTTAAAATATTAAAACTGATTTTATATTTAGGATATTAAAACTGATTTTATATTTAGGGTTAAAACTGTTTTTTTATATTAAGTTAAAACTGTTTTTTTTATATATGAAGTTAAAACTGATTTTAGGTTAAAAGAAAAAACTGATTTTGTTTAAATTATAAAAACTGATTTCGTTTTAAGGTATAAAACTGATCTGACTGTTTTTAATAAGTGTTTAAAACTGTTTTTAATAAGTGTTTAAAACTGTTTTTAATAAGTGTTTAAAACTGTTTTTAATAAGTGTTTAAAACTGTTTTTAATAAGTGTTTAAAACTGATTTTTATAAGTGTTCAAAAACTAATTTTTTTATTATTAAGTTTTAAAACTGATTTTAAAATGAAAGTAAAAACTGATTTTATATGATTTTAAAAACTGATTTTTTTTAGAAAAAGGTTTGAACTTTAAAATTGTAAAGATCGGGTTTTTTGAATAGGAAAGATCATATTTTTAAAATAGAAAAGGCGAAATTTTTATTGGGTAGAAGAAATAAAGATTCGATTTTTATATATTGAACTTTGAAATAAAGATTCGATTTTTATATATTGAACTTTGAAATAAAGATTCGATTTTTATATATTGAACTTTGAAATAAAGATTCGATTTTTATATATTGAACTTTGAAATAAAAAATTCGATTTTTATATATTGAACTTTGAAATAAAAATTCGATTTTTATATATTGAACTTTGAAATAAAAATTCAATTTTTATATATATAGTGGCCTTGGGCAACGAAGGTGACAAAAAGGCGAAACGACGAAGACTCCTGCAAAAGAAGAGTCGAGATGGTTGGATAGCTAAAGGTGAGAATTTCTCACCTTTCTATTTTATTTCTAGTTATATATATATACTAGGATGCAGACGGTGCTTAGTAGCACCCGACACAATCGTCCACAGACCATGGACTTGTTTGTTTGACTGTTTGGTGATTGATTGCGATATTGGTTTGAATGTGGTTTATGGTGTGAAAAATCGAATCGATAAATTGGTTAGGATTAGACGTGCGCCGTTATAAGGCGAAGGAGTAAGGCTAGGTTAGATCCTTACTTCAAAGTTTGTGGTTTGCATAACGAATTGATTTGATTGATGTGTGAATGGCGTGGGCCTTCACTAGACCGGGGATAAGGCTAGGCCTTGTCCCGTTTCTAGTATCGTGCCGTTATGCCGCCGAAATTTTCTAAAATAAGTTAGAAAAATAAAAATAGCATTTTATTTAACGAATGAACTGAATAGAAATTCATATGTTAAAATAAAATGTGTTATCGTTAAAAATATAATTTTTAACGTGAATGTGAATAAATAAATATTCATTTACAAACCAGATGGTTTGTTTATGTACACCTATTTGAATGACGTTGATTGGGTCGATAAATTTTACACATCGCCTAACTGCACAAATAAAATATGTGTTTGATTGTTTGAAACCCCACACGGGTGTTGGGATGAAATTTGAAGTTCACTCATCCTGATTGAGTAAATATGTCGATCGATTGATTGACAGGCTGTTATAAGCGTTGAATGTCTATATTTGATGCTTATACAGTGTAGTGCACTTTGGTTGATGGTTGATTATTTTTCAAGGCTATTATACATGTGTTGTATGAAAATCCATATAATTAACTTTATATGGTAATTGATTGGGCCTCATTCCAGTTTTAAAATAGAAATATTTGAAAAAGAAATATTTGAAATAGAATATTTGAAAATAGAACTTTATGAAGCCGTGTTGATTAGATTGACGCCATTTTGACGTGAACGATATTTATATCGATTTTATCGATTTCGAATTGAATTGAAAACGATTTCGAAATGAATTGAATTGAAAACGATTTCGAAATGAATTGAATTGAAAACGATTTCGAATTGAATTGAAAACGATTTCGAAATGAAATGGATTGAAAACGATTTCGAAATGAATTGAATTGAAAACGATTTCGAAATGAATTGAATTGAAAACGATTTCGAAATGAATTGAATTGAAAACGATTTCGAATTGAATTGAAAACGATTTCGAAATGAATTGAATTGAAAACGATTTCGAAATGAATTGAATTGAAAACGATTTCGAAATGAATTGAATTGAAAACGATTTCGAAATGAATTGAAAACGAATTCAAATTGAATTGAAATTTGAATTGAATAGAAATGAATTTTAAAACGAATTTATAAAGAAGAATTCAATTTCGATTTGAATTGAAAAGGAAGTTGAAATAGATTTTGAAACGAATTTTAAAACTATTTATATAATTCGTTTTAAATAGAAATCGACGAAGTATATATTATATATATTATATATATAATATAATGGCCTGAATAGAACGCGCCGCGCCGCGGCAGTTCGCGAATTTCGACCATTTATTTCAAACGGACATTACGGGAGATCCGACCGTCGGATTCTCCTAAAACCGGAACCGTTGGGTTCGTATCGAAAAGAGCTTTCTAACGAATATTAGAAATTTGAAATCTAACGGTTGGATTTGGAATTATGTCCAAATCAAATTCGAAAAAGGTCGCTGTAAGTGCAGTTCGATGGCCGTTGATGGAAATCGACTGTACGGGCCTTGATAAAATTATTAAAAATAGTAATAATTTATGTAAAATCATAAGAAATGATTTGTGAAGATTTGGGATGAAAAACTCCATATTTGAAAAGATAAAAATAGATTTTTATCGAAATGAACTAGTTTTGAACTAGAATTATAATTCTATTTATTTTTAAATAAATAAATTGAATTCGAAAAGGGTTTTGAAAATAACCAAAATTTCCAATGATTGCATTGGAGTGGATTTGAATCGAAATTGTCTTCGGAATATTTCGATGTTGGAATTCGTGATTATACAGGTGTTGTTATGGAAATTTGAAAGATATATTTTTATATCGTTATTTCCAATACGACATTTGTTAATCGTAGAATTTGATATTGAATATAGGCCGATATATTTTCTATTCAGAGCCTGGTATTTAATATCAAATGTGATTTGGGTTTGTCGTGAATGGTGTCTTCACTAACACCGTTCTTGAACCCAGTTGAGAAAAGATTAAATCTTTTTATTTAGATTTAATGAAGTGTACCAATTAAATAATATTTAATTGGAATTGAATTGATATTGATTTTTGGGTTTATCGTGAACAGTGTTTTAAATAACACTTGTTCTTTAACCCGATAATTAATGAATGTGATTTGGGTTTGTCGTGAATGGTGTCTTCACTAACACCGTTCTTGAACCCAGTTGAGAAAAGATTAAATCTTTTTATTTAGATTTAATGAAGTGTACCAATTAAATGATATTTAATTGGAATTGAATTGATATTGATTTTTGGGTTTATCGTGAACAGTGTTTTAAATAACACTCGTTCTTTAACCCGATAATTAATGAATGTGATTTTGGGTTTATCGTGAACCGTGTTTTAAATGACACTGATTCTTTAACCCAGATAATGATTAAAACTAAGTGGAGTTTTAATGAATCTTTAATTAGATTGAAAAGATCGAGGATGGAGTAACACCAGTTTTGCTCCAGGCGATAGTTAAATCTTTAATTAGATTTGAATGTGAAATTAGAAACTAACTGGCGGTTAGCCAAGCAGAATGGTTTTCTGGATATTGATCTGATGTTGGTTTCGGCCTTCGGGGTTAATATTCGGGGAATTATTCTCTTGATTAATTTACGGTTAGTGACTAATGAATTGGAATGAGGCGTATGTTGTGTTTGTGTAACACTTTTATAATATACGCGAGTTATTCGGAAAGACCGGGTTTATCCCATTCTGAATAACTGATACGACGATAAGTCGAAGATGAAGACGATGGTCGAAGACCGGAGGTCTTCACGTCGTTTGGGTGATAACTGATGATCTTGATTGGGCTGTACACCCAAGAAGATGGAAACAGTTAGTGATCGTCCAGACGTACTTGGAGATCGATGGATATGCGGGGTACTAGGTGCCTCCGGTTTCGTTCAGACCCAGAACGGACTTGTAAATGGACTGTGTGTCTGACATCGGATTTCATTCTGTGTGACTGATATCGGTTGCATAGGATGGTTTGCCTGTGTGGCATGCTAAGATGCAAATGATCAAGGCTTCTGTTGAAAAGCAAAGTCTTGTGGTAGATGATCAAAGCACGGCCTTTGTGGCGTAGCTTTGTGTAACGTTTGATTCGCGAGTTTCACACCCGGTATGAATCAAAAACGGGAGACGGACCTCAGGGAGGGCATGCGTTTCTTTCTAGTTAGAAGTGGCGTCAGTGGTTTTACACGCCCTGACGAGTTTGACTTATGTGGTTGTTGCTGTTGCGAGGCGCCTCGGTTATATCGGTTTCGGCCGATGCTTCTGGTCGGCTGACGGGCCAGACTTACACCCCATAGGGTGGGGAAACGTAGTGTTCAGGCATTTTAATCCACATCGGTGGACCGGCCCTGACGATCCAAGGGCCCACCTGAGTCTGGGTCCTGTGGCTCGGGCTAGAGAGTCACGAATCGGTTGAGGATCTTGCCCCTAGCCTCGGTTCATAGACGGAAATCCAATTTCCAAATACGTGACATTTGCGGTTTTACTTGTAAACCTATATATGGCGACATGATATATGGTACCCATGCCGCCTATGATTGATACTTATGATTTGAAGTTGTTTTATACACTTATAGTAGTATCAAATGATTTGTTTTAAACGTACTAAGCATTCTTTGGCTGTTATAAGGGAAAACCCTATCCTCGACTGCGTTGCATTGTGTGATGGGACCTGGGTCTTATAACAGCTTCATTTTTCTTTATTTAGCATTGCGCTGTTTGTTTTATGCACTGGTATTCTTGGGAGGAAACCCGTTCCGTGTTATACGGCGTGGTCCCTTGATTTACCTAGCTTTAAAAATAAAGATTAATAACTGTTTTAGTTCTCACACCAGTCACATGACTGACCTGGAGTTTATTGTTTTAACCTAAACTCTGGGTGCCCTTATTTTGACACGGGCAGCTAGTAGTTTTGGTTTTGCAGATTTATATTCACAGGATCCTGGTTTACAGCTGGAATGATATCCGGAAAGCTTTGTATCCGTATATCTCTTCTAGTTGTGTATTGTATTATTTTCCGCTGCTATGTATTTAAATGTAATTTAAATCTCTGATATTTCTGTGTAATATTCATTTTTACTCTGTATATTCTTGTATTCTGATGCATTGTTGTAATATACAATGAAATGTTCTTCCGTATGCGTTCTGTTGTGGTTTGTTCTCGAACTATCCGACGCTTTCCTTTACGGGGAAGTTACGGGTCGTCACAGTTGGTATCAGAGCTTTGGTTTACAAAGCTCAGAGAACAAGGCACATTAGAACCATACGAAAGAATTCATCAGATATTGGATTAGTAATATCCAATGAGAGTGACTCGTTAGAGATGGGATCAGTAGTATCCTAGAACGAGTGTGAAGAGTATATTTTTGAAAATGAAAACAAATTTTTGTTTTGAAAATTTAAATCAATTATTCGTATTTGATTATCTATTTAAATTGATGTGGACAATCCAGTATATATAGATTTTGCGTATACGTCTGATTCGCGTGTATTCGAAGTTTTAATATATTGGATAGATATAGAGTCGCACTCTAGTCGCCGGACATGGTCCTGATGATGAAGTATACCATCACCAGCATTTATTTTCGAGTAACGAAAGTGTGATATCTATATATTTCCATTAGGCTGGTGTGAGAACCAAATCTTATATAGCTAGAACACTTTGTTGTGAATTGGCATCAAAAACAAGATTTTCAGTATATATATCAAAATTATGAATTTGAAACGTTAAATTCACTAATTGATTGATGTTTGTGTTGTTTGTTCATTTGTTTGCTAATTTTAAACCATTTAGCCTAATTGAATCAAATATTGGATTATATTGAAAATTGGTCGCATTTGCTTGCATATACATATACTTATATTGAGCAGGTCATAGCAAGGAGGCTAGAGCCAGAGAATAAAATTTGTTTGCCCGACAAATAGGTACATGTTTACTACATAATTTACTGTTTTGTTTGGGTGATGATGATTTTGTGAGCCTATTGGCTAGCCGCTTGGCTTTTTCTTTTTCTTTTTGAGATCTGAAGGACCGGGGAACCTATTTGAAATTCCCCGATGCTCCCGGTGCAGGGGAGGTTATGGCGAAATTTTTCAAAAATTTAGGGTGTTAGCCAAATTTTTGAAGTTTTGAAAATTCTCAGAAACTGAAAAGTTGGAGAAGGAAAGCCAGATCGAGCGTAGAGTTGAATAATCAAACCACTTTCGACTTTGTTCCTTTTCGGGGACGAAAAGTTTTAAGTGGGGGAGATTGTAACAACCCGTAAAATGCGAGCCAGTTTGAAAATTTTATTTTTGCAATTTTAGCGAATTCTGATTATTTAAAATGAATTATTTTAAATAATATCGACGAGAAATTTATTTTGAATTGAATTCGACGTATATATTTATATACGTCGTCGTTAGAATATAAATATTTATATATAATTATAAATAGAATTGAAAATGGCGCGGTAGTTCGATAATTCGATTTCAAACTTCAATTGAATGTACCGGGTGCAAAACAATCCGGATTTTAGTGAAACCAAAAATAATGGAATCTAATAGTGAATATCTTTCCAACGAATCCGAAAAATCAAGATTTCATATCGGGAATCAAAAGATATGTCCAGTTGAAAATTCTGAATAGTCGCTATGGAATTCAGGCCCTTAAAAATGGACATTTTGCAAATGACCTCGGATTTCGACGAAACCAGTTTTGTTGGGTCCGTAGTGTCAAGTTATTGCTAGGTTTTAAATTTCATAATTTTTCGAATCAATATGTGAGCGTGGCAAAGGAAAACGCGTTTGACCAGTTTCAGTTGATTTTAATCGACTGAAAATTGGTCATTTTTCAAACGGTCTCAGAATTCGATGAAACTAGTTTTGTTAGGACCGTATCGTCAATACGAAGCTAGAAAATATTTTTCTGGAATTTTTCTAGTTAGTATGTGACCCCGGTAATTTGAAATGTACGTTTAAAATTCAATATAAGGATTTAAATGTAAATTCAACGGAAACCGATTCAAACAGTAGAACCAACCTACGATACATATCCCATTGGGTTCGGAATGGGGGTAAAACGCTATAGGCGACAGTCGGTGGGTCTCGTTTCGAAGTCGAATAAAAAGTCAACTTTTTTAGAGAATAAAATAATTAAATTATTATATATATATTTATATTTTCCCTTTCCCCTTTATCCCCTAATCAGAAAACATAAATCAAAAAAAAAAAAAAATGGCCGACGCCTTCACCAACGCCGCGCCTCCAGGCGGAGCCCCACCAGCCGCCGCCTCTTCCTCTTCTTCCCCTCTCCCTCGCATCCGCCCCTTCTTCCTCCTTCCTCCCCAACGCGGCGCCACCTCACTTCGTCGCCCCCTCCTCCTTCTCCACCGCACCGCTTCCCTCTCTCCTCTGCAACAGCCCTTCCCCCCTTTTCTTCCATCGAAGACGGCAGCTACCCCCACCCCTCACCTCGAACCCTACCGCCGACGAAGCCCCCCCCCTCCGATCTGCAGTGCCTCGACGAAGCCCCCCTCTGCGCATTCAGTAAGTTTTTTTTTTTTATTTTTATTTTACTCTTATTTTTATTTTAAAATATTAAAACTGATTTTATATTTAGGATATTAAAACTGATTTTATATTTAGGGTTAAAACTGTTTTTTTATATTAAGTTAAAACTGTTTTTTTTATATATGAAGTTAAAACTGATTTTAGGTTAAAAGAAAAAACTGATTTTGTTTAAATTATAAAAACTGATTTCGTTTTAAGGTATAAAACTGATCTGACTGTTTTTAATAAGTGTTTAAAACTGTTTTTAATAAGTGTTTAAAACTGTTTTTAATAAGTGTTTAAAACTGTTTTTAATAAGTGTTTAAAACTGTTTTTAATAAGTGTTTAAAACTGATTTTTATAAGTGTTCAAAAACTAATTTTTTTATTATTAAGTTTTAAAACTGATTTTAAAATGAAAGTAAAAACTGATTTTATATGATTTTAAAAACTGATTTTTTTTAGAAAAAGGTTTGAACTTTAAAATTGTAAAGATCGGGTTTTTTGAATAGGAAAGATCATATTTTTAAAATAGAAAAGGCGAAATTTTTATTGGGTAGAAGAAATAAAGATTCGATTTTTATATATTGAACTTTGAAATAAAGATTCGATTTTTATATATTGAACTTTGAAATAAAGATTCGATTTTTATATATTGAACTTTGAAATAAAGATTCGATTTTTATATATTGAACTTTGAAATAAAAATTCGATTTTTATATATTGAACTTTGAAATAAAAATTCGATTTTTATATATTGAACTTTGAAATAAAAATTCAATTTTTATATATATAGTGGCCTTGGGCAACGAAGGTGACAAAAAGGCGAAACGACGAAGACTCCTGCAAAAGAAGAGTCGAGATGGTTGGATAGCTAAAGGTGAGAATTTCTCACCTTTCTATTTTATTTCTAGTTATATATATATACTAGGATGCAGACGGTGCTTAGTAGCACCCGACACAATCGTCCACAGACCATGGACTTGTTTGTTTGACTGTTTGGTGATTGATTGCGATATTGGTTTGAATGTGGTTTATGGTGTGAAAAATCGAATCGATAAATTGGTTAGGATTAGACGTGCGCCGTTATAAGGCGAAGGAGTAAGGCTAGGTTAGATCCTTACTTCAAAGTTTGTGGTTTGCATAACGAATTGATTTGATTGATGTGTGAATGGCGTGGGCCTTCACTAGACCGGGGATAAGGCTAGGCCTTGTCCCGTTTCTAGTATCGTGCCGTTATGCCGCCGAAATTTTCTAAAATAAGTTAGAAAAATAAAAATAGCATTTTATTTAACGAATGAACTGAATAGAAATTCATATGTTAAAATAAAATGTGTTATCGTTAAAAATATAATTTTTAACGTGAATGTGAATAAATAAATATTCATTTACAAACCAGATGGTTTGTTTATGTACACCTATTTGAATGACGTTGATTGGGTCGATAAATTTTACACATCGCCTAACTGCACAAATAAAATATGTGTTTGATTGTTTGAAACCCCACACGGGTGTTGGGATGAAATTTGAAGTTCACTCATCCTGATTGAGTAAATATGTCGATCGATTGATTGACAGGCTGTTATAAGCGTTGAATGTCTATATTTGATGCTTATACAGTGTAGTGCACTTTGGTTGATGGTTGATTATTTTTCAAGGCTATTATACATGTGTTGTATGAAAATCCATATAATTAACTTTATATGGTAATTGATTGGGCCTCATTCCAGTTTTAAAATAGAAATATTTGAAAAAGAAATATTTGAAATAGAATATTTGAAAATAGAACTTTATGAAGCCGTGTTGATTAGATTGACGCCATTTTGACGTGAACGATATTTATATCGATTTTATCGATTTCGAATTGAATTGAAAACGATTTCGAAATGAATTGAATTGAAAACGATTTCGAAATGAATTGAATTGAAAACGATTTCGAATTGAATTGAAAACGATTTCGAAATGAAATGGATTGAAAACGATTTCGAAATGAATTGAATTGAAAACGATTTCGAAATGAATTGAATTGAAAACGATTTCGAAATGAATTGAATTGAAAACGATTTCGAATTGAATTGAAAACGATTTCGAAATGAATTGAATTGAAAACGATTTCGAAATGAATTGAATTGAAAACGATTTCGAAATGAATTGAATTGAAAACGATTTCGAAATGAATTGAAAACGAATTCAAATTGAATTGAAATTTGAATTGAATAGAAATGAATTTTAAAACGAATTTATAAAGAAGAATTCAATTTCGATTTGAATTGAAAAGGAAGTTGAAATAGATTTTGAAACGAATTTTAAAACTATTTATATAATTCGTTTTAAATAGAAATCGACGAAGTATATATTATATATATTATATATATAATATAATGGCCTGAATAGAACGCGCCGCGCCGCGGCAGTTCGCGAATTTCGACCATTTATTTCAAACGGACATTACGGGAGATCCGACCGTCGGATTCTCCTAAAACCGGAACCGTTGGGTTCGTATCGAAAAGAGCTTTCTAACGAATATTAGAAATTTGAAATCTAACGGTTGGATTTGGAATTATGTCCAAATCAAATTCGAAAAAGGTCGCTGTAAGTGCAGTTCGATGGCCGTTGATGGAAATCGACTGTACGGGCCTTGATAAAATTATTAAAAATAGTAATAATTTATGTAAAATCATAAGAAATGATTTGTGAAGATTTGGGATGAAAAACTCCATATTTGAAAAGATAAAAATAGATTTTTATCGAAATGAACTAGTTTTGAACTAGAATTATAATTCTATTTATTTTTAAATAAATAAATTGAATTCGAAAAGGGTTTTGAAAATAACCAAAATTTCCAATGATTGCATTGGAGTGGATTTGAATCGAAATTGTCTTCGGAATATTTCGATGTTGGAATTCGTGATTATACAGGTGTTGTTATGGAAATTTGAAAGATATATTTTTATATCGTTATTTCCAATACGACATTTGTTAATCGTAGAATTTGATATTGAATATAGGCCGATATATTTTCTATTCAGAGCCTGGTATTTAATATCAAATGTGATTTGGGTTTGTCGTGAATGGTGTCTTCACTAACACCGTTCTTGAACCCAGTTGAGAAAAGATTAAATCTTTTTATTTAGATTTAATGAAGTGTACCAATTAAATAATATTTAATTGGAATTGAATTGATATTGATTTTTGGGTTTATCGTGAACAGTGTTTTAAATAACACTTGTTCTTTAACCCGATAATTAATGAATGTGATTTGGGTTTGTCGTGAATGGTGTCTTCACTAACACCGTTCTTGAACCCAGTTGAGAAAAGATTAAATCTTTTTATTTAGATTTAATGAAGTGTACCAATTAAATGATATTTAATTGGAATTGAATTGATATTGATTTTTGGGTTTATCGTGAACAGTGTTTTAAATAACACTCGTTCTTTAACCCGATAATTAATGAATGTGATTTTGGGTTTATCGTGAACCGTGTTTTAAATGACACTGATTCTTTAACCCAGATAATGATTAAAACTAAGTGGAGTTTTAATGAATCTTTAATTAGATTGAAAAGATCGAGGATGGAGTAACACCAGTTTTGCTCCAGGCGATAGTTAAATCTTTAATTAGATTTGAATGTGAAATTAGAAACTAACTGGCGGTTAGCCAAGCAGAATGGTTTTCTGGATATTGATCTGATGTTGGTTTCGGCCTTCGGGGTTAATATTCGGGGAATTATTCTCTTGATTAATTTACGGTTAGTGACTAATGAATTGGAATGAGGCGTATGTTGTGTTTGTGTAACACTTTTATAATATACGCGAGTTATTCGGAAAGACCGGGTTTATCCCATTCTGAATAACTGATACGACGATAAGTCGAAGATGAAGACGATGGTCGAAGACCGGAGGTCTTCACGTCGTTTGGGTGATAACTGATGATCTTGATTGGGCTGTACACCCAAGAAGATGGAAACAGTTAGTGATCGTCCAGACGTACTTGGAGATCGATGGATATGCGGGGTACTAGGTGCCTCCGGTTTCGTTCAGACCCAGAACGGACTTGTAAATGGACTGTGTGTCTGACATCGGATTTCATTCTGTGTGACTGATATCGGTTGCATAGGATGGTTTGCCTGTGTGGCATGCTAAGATGCAAATGATCAAGGCTTCTGTTGAAAAGCAAAGTCTTGTGGTAGATGATCAAAGCACGGCCTTTGTGGCGTAGCTTTGTGTAACGTTTGATTCGCGAGTTTCACACCCGGTATGAATCAAAAACGGGAGACGGACCTCAGGGAGGGCATGCGTTTCTTTCTAGTTAGAAGTGGCGTCAGTGGTTTTACACGCCCTGACGAGTTTGACTTATGTGGTTGTTGCTGTTGCGAGGCGCCTCGGTTATATCGGTTTCGGCCGATGCTTCTGGTCGGCTGACGGGCCAGACTTACACCCCATAGGGTGGGGAAACGTAGTGTTCAGGCATTTTAATCCACATCGGTGGACCGGCCCTGACGATCCAAGGGCCCACCTGAGTCTGGGTCCTGTGGCTCGGGCTAGAGAGTCACGAATCGGTTGAGGATCTTGCCCCTAGCCTCGGTTCATAGACGGAAATCCAATTTCCAAATACGTGACATTTGCGGTTTTACTTGTAAACCTATATATGGCGACATGATATATGGTACCCATGCCGCCTATGATTGATACTTATGATTTGAAGTTGTTTTATACACTTATAGTAGTATCAAATGATTTGTTTTAAACGTACTAAGCATTCTTTGGCTGTTATAAGGGAAAACCCTATCCTCGACTGCGTTGCATTGTGTGATGGGACCTGGGTCTTATAACAGCTTCATTTTTCTTTATTTAGCATTGCGCTGTTTGTTTTATGCACTGGTATTCTTGGGAGGAAACCCGTTCCGTGTTATACGGCGTGGTCCCTTGATTTACCTAGCTTTAAAAATAAAGATTAATAACTGTTTTAGTTCTCACACCAGTCACATGACTGACCTGGAGTTTATTGTTTTAACCTAAACTCTGGGTGCCCTTATTTTGACACGGGCAGCTAGTAGTTTTGGTTTTGCAGATTTATATTCACAGGATCCTGGTTTACAGCTGGAATGATATCCGGAAAGCTTTGTATCCGTATATCTCTTCTAGTTGTGTATTGTATTATTTTCCGCTGCTATGTATTTAAATGTAATTTAAATCTCTGATATTTCTGTGTAATATTCATTTTTACTCTGTATATTCTTGTATTCTGATGCATTGTTGTAATATACAATGAAATGTTCTTCCGTATGCGTTCTGTTGTGGTTTGTTCTCGAACTATCCGACGCTTTCCTTTACGGGGAAGTTACGGGTCGTCACAGTTAAGTTAACTTGAATTGATTGATGACACTTAACCAATATAACAAGATGAATACGTGGGGTTAAGTTAACAAGAAACACTTGACCAATATAACTTGATGAACGAACGGGGTTAAGTTAATAGGAAACACTTAACCGATCCAACATGATAAGTAAGGAGGGTTAAGTTAATAAGAAATACTTAACCAACATGACATGATGAATGAGTGGGTTAAGTTAACATTAGCGGACAACACTTAACTAATATGGCGTAATGTGCGGGAGGGTTAAGTACATATCGGGTTGGTGGGTAATATTAGTAAATATAGGCCCACAAAACTTAACCATTAAATAAACATGCTTGAATCAGTGGAAGGGTTAAGTACATATCGGGTTGGTGGGTAATATTAGTAAATATAGGCTCACAAAACTTAACCATTAAATAAACATTCTTGAATCAGTGGAAGGGTTAAGTACATATCGGGTTGGTGGGTAATATTAGTAAATATAGGCCCACAAAACTTAACTACTAAATAAACATGCTTGAATCGATGGGAGGGTTAAGTACATCTCGTGTAAGTGGGTAATATTAGTACATATAGGCCCACAAAACTTAACCGTTTATTAAAAATACTTGAATCGATGGGAGGGTTAAGTACATATCGGGTTGGTGGGTAATATTAGTAAACATAGGCCCACAAACTTAACCAATAGGAAACCCTAGTAACGGAGACCCATTTCAGCAGTAACCCACATGGATGTATCACGGTACCCTGAACTAGGCATGGTGGAGCACGATTACTGGGCTGATTATAAGCGGTTAAAGCAGCGACAGGGGGTACGTCAGTGTAGGTTCCGACGGTTTACGAGCATGCACGTACTCCGGAGTGGGAAAAAGCAGGCACTGGGTACCAGTAGTTATACACTATGCATCTTGAATCGTGTCGGGTCGCTATCATAAGGATTGATACACCTTATGGTGGGACCAGCACAGGGTATCTACACGCAAGAGAGGGCCGACTGACACAGACACATGGAACATGAATACAAGTAGGGAGCCGATCGATAAGGTAGTAAGGGTACATCTAACATGTTCATGGCAATTAGGCTGATTGAGGTGGAATCCTCACGATAGACGTACACTTGAAGGCTACCACAATTACAGGGGTTGGGATCACGATTATCATTTTATACAGATTACTAGTTGGGACACTAGTTAGGTGGTGTAGAGATAAATATAGAAATCAGATTAACAGAGTAGTAGCGAAGCAGAGAAAAAGAAGAAGCGCATTCAGTTCACGTTGCACTTATCTTGTCTTTAGTTACCTTGTTTTTATGGTATTGTCCTATTTTCGGTTTGTTCGTGTCATGATCCTTTATCTTGTTTGCATGCTGAAAGATCACTGGACTTACCAGACTTTTGTCTGACCTAGTTTGTTTTTCGCCTCTTTTCTTCCGTTCCCCCCCCCCCCCCCCCAAGGTAGTCAGGGAGGGAATAACTCAGCCTAACTTGGACCTCTTCTCTTTCCAAGCTTGAAGATTAGTTGGTGTATCACTTTGGACTCTCTCTTCCACTGCTATAGCTAGTTCATGCTTTATCGGGGAATATCATTGTTTTTATGCTTCTTTTATTCTTGGAAGTTTTTAAATCAAGACAGAAGTTCTATGTATTACATTTAAGTATGATTGAAGAAATTGTTGTAAAAGCTTGACTGAATTAAGTTGTTTATAAAATGACTTTATTTTCTGCTGCTTTATTTGTCTGTCTTGTAATTTATCTTCATCTTTTACCTATAATGCTCCACCGAAGTTGAAACACCCCACCTCCGTTAGGGTCACTCTCAAAGGGAATGCCCTAATTTTGGTGGAGGTTTATAAGTATAAGTCACAGATACACAAGACAGATATAAATACACATATTTTTGAACAGCGGAAAACAACAGCAATTTTTATTTCAACGAAATACGTGTAACACAAACCATGTCATAATTGTCTTACAATACTTCCAAAAACCATTACATTCTCATAACTGTCTTGATTTCATAACTTAAAGAAGCATAAAAACAAAAGTAAACTGCATAAGTCCCCATAGTTGCAATCCAAAGCCATAGTCCAAAACGAAAGAGATCCAAGCAATACATTCTTTCTCTTCAAGCTGGATGTGAAAACTGGTCAAGCTGTGGTATTCCCTCCCTGTGGACCTGGGGGGGGGGGGAAGAAAGAAAAGAAGACGAAAGAAAAGTAGAGTTAGACATAAAGCCTGAGTAAGTCTAGGACTATTCAGTCTATGAATAAAGAATTGGGCATGATAAGTATAAACTGGAAATGAGAAAGCACCATAAACTAAGTTAAGTTGTCTAGAGTCGAATATACTTATCGTACCCCATATTAATCTCTGCATCCACATAAACCAGTTCCCAACAGGCACCCCATAATCAGGGTAAAGTGATCCGTTTCTAATGATCGGCTCCTACTCGCATAGTTACATGTGTCTTACGGCCCCCGATGTTGTAGTTACCTATGCTGGTCCCACCATGGGGTGTATCAAGTCCCATGGTGGCGGCCCGACACAATTCTAGAATGCACAGGTATACTACTGGTGCCCAGTACCTTATTTTTCTGCGCCGGAGTGTGTGCATGACCGCACCCCGTTAGAACCTACACTGCCGCACCACCGCCGTCGATTTGACCTCTTACAGTCAGCCCAGTAATCGTGCCCCACCCTGCCTAGTTCAGGGTATCCTGATACACCTTGTAGGGTTACTGCTGAAAAGGGTCCCCCCGCTACTAGGTTTTCTATTTCTAGCCAACATGCTAAGTTGGTTAAGTGTTTTGTAAACCTAACCCCCAATCGGTCTGTATAGTTTAGCATGTTCCATTTTGATTAAGTATTAATTCAATTTACTTAATCCTATCAATCCTGACTCAGCCTTAATTGTCTTATTAAAGCCTCGACCTCTCACATTAGACAGATATTGTTGTGGCTGCATGTTGCCGGTTGGGTCCGGGCAGTCTTACGCCACAACTCAGTCTAACCTCGGGTCTTTCTTGGGCTCCGTGTTTAACCACCCACATTGGATAGGTATTGTTGTGACTACTGGACAGCCGGGCGGTTCCGGGCAGGTTTATATCACAACTCAATCCAACCTCGGGTTAAACACATCGTATTTTCTAAATTTACATATTTTGTCTCTTTTCTTCTTATATGTAAATATTTGCGTCCCATTATTCAAATTCATCTTTATTGGGTGAAATTAATTTACACCACTTAATTGTTTTTCAAGGTCGTTGGCATGCGTCAAACATGCCAACACATATGTTTTATATTTTAACCCAAACGTCACTACCCCCGTTTTATACGTTCGCTACAATATAACATATGTTGGGTTTAACATTTAAACCCAACTTAGCCACATGAAAAAGGGGAGGCTTAGAACATGGTGTTTATATATTCTAAGTAACATAAAAAGGGGAGTGTGAACGCATGAACTTGCAACATAGCGAACTAATTAACATATATTTGGCACTTGTGAACTTGCATTGTAATAGCATATAGTCATGGCATAAACATACCTAAACATGAAATCATGGTTTTTGATCTATTCATATAATCATGGCATAAACCTACCTAAACATGAAATCATGGTTTTTGATCTATTCATATAATCATGGCATAAATATACCTAAACATGAAATCATGGTTTTTAATCTATTCATGCAAACTTGCAATTGGAATGTAAATCTAACTTAGCTATATGTCACATATATTATCATATGATTTTTGATAACAATATAGGCCTAAAACATGTTTCCCAATTAGGCATAACACCAAACATAGTCTAGTCATGTTCATAGAGTCAACACAAGTTCACAAAGATGTTTACTTTTGTCTCTAATACAAAAGTATGGTTTTACACTTGAATCATGATGCCAATTCCAACATAAATTCACATAAGTCATAATACCCAAATGGATCCAACTACACTAAAAGTGATTATAATATATATTATGTTGGCATAATAGTGAATCATATACTTGCATGAATCTCAAATAAACTACCACAAACATGTAGTTGTTAACTTTCAACATGAATCACATACTTGCAAATATCCAATCGTTATACCACAACATCCCAAATCGTTTAGAATCAAAGCAACATTCAAATATGAATTATTATCACCACAAATCAAATACAATTCTATTTCGCATTTTACACAAATCAAAACACAATTATTTATTCACATCGGAATAGCACTCTACTTACAACGTATGACGAATCTTCAATTCAGGAATCTGAATTCTGAATTTGGAGATGCTATCCTTTGTTGTAGGCGTTGTTTTGATTTAGTTGTCGATGCTTTAAGCTTTTGAATTGTCTCTTAGGCTTGTTGGCTTGTTTCTAGGGTTTCTAATTGACGGCCATTCCTAGTTCCTCTCCAGCAGCATGACGGCTATTGTATTCTATTATTTGTGTGAGTTTAGGGTTAGGTTTGAGTTGTATTTATAGAATTTTAAATTGTTTTGAGCCGTCGGATGAAGATATGAGGAATCTAGACCATACAAAGTTCAAAGAGCCACTCAAAAGGTGACACGTAAGCCCTAGTGACTCAGCCAAGCATCAGAATTCGACCAGACCCTGATCAGGCCAGCCAAGACCTGACCAACAGGTCATTCTGACCTGGGCGCACTTGGCAGGTGCACCAGGCTAAAAATGTACTGGCGCACTTCCCAAGTGCGCCAGTTCATTTCTGTTCTGGCGCACTTTCCAAGTGCGCCAGTGCATTCTGACCCGTTTTCTGGTTTTTCGCCCAACTTCGTTCGTCCATATCTTCTTCATACGATATCCGTTTTACGCAAATTTGAGCTCTATCTCAAGCAGAATTTCGAGACGAACGCAATGGCGTAACCCATTTCCCTTGATTTCATCATTTATAATTAATTATACTTTAATTCGTGAAGCTTAACGTTATAGAATTCACGGGGTGTTACATTCTCCCCCACTTAAAAGGATTTCGTCCCCGAAATCTTCAAGTTAGGAAGAATGTATATCTTAACATTCAAACATCCTTCTACTCATCCATCAAACACGAGCATCCATTGTCCTTAAAAGACTTCTAATGCTTCATGATCATATGCGAAGTGTGTGTACATGTACTTATCTAATGCAAAATCAGTCAGTCTACTGATTCAGTTGACCTCCTTAATGCAAATTATGTAAGTGTCATGAATCCATTATGTGTGCAAATTTTCCTATTCATGATTTTACATGGGTGCACAATCATTCACATATAAATACAACATCCATATGGCAACACATTAAACTTCAACCATATACAAATATAAATACATATATGCACATGCAACAAGAAGTGACTGAGCCGATCTAAAACCTAAATTGTGTGTGTATATGCAACCACGAGCAACCACTAGCAATCACTTGCAACCACTTGCAACCATCATCCATAACATGTTTCAATTACATGTTTTCATCCAAAGAGTTTCTACCTAAAAGATAAGGTCGAGGAGATATACCTAAAAAGATAGATAAAAGCGCAACTTAAGGAAAAAGAAAGATCAAAGATGTACCCTCGAAAAGAAAAGGGTAGGCAGCGCGTATTCTAGCTTCAGTTTCCCAAGTTGCATCTCCCTCGGCGTCGCTCCACTGAACTTTGACGAGCTTGACTTCGCGGTTGCGTAGCTTCTTCACTTCCGTTCCTAATATGCGGGTTGGAACTTTCCTCACGGTTGCTTCGCGTTCCACTTCAGCTTCTTCTAGGATATTTGGCTCTACCACTTCAGCAGATTCATGTAGACATTTTCGGAGCTGCGAAACGTGAAAGACGTTGTGAATTCCGGCCAGCTTTTCGGGTAGCTCTAATCTATAGGCCATTTTCCCAATTTTCTCGATGATAGGAAATGGCCCTACGAACCTTGGTGCTAGCTTCCCTGTGGTTCCAAAACGAACAACGTTCCTTAGTGGAGATACCTTAAGAAAAACTCTGTCCCCAACCTCAAATTCAAGGTCGGTCCTCCTCTTGTCGGCGTAGGATTTTTATCTGTCTTGGGCTGTCTTCATTCTTCTCCATATTAAGTCTACTTTTTCTGAAGTCTCTCGGATCATATCTGGCCCAAGTATGAGTTTATCAGTAGACTCCCACCAACAAGTGGGCGATCGGCACGGTCTTCCATATAAAGCTTCGAAGGGCGCCATTCCGATGGTGGCTTGGTAGCTGTTGTTGTAGGCAAATTCCACCAAAGGAAGATGGTCTTCCCACGTCCCTCCGAAGTCAAGGACGCACAGTCTTAAAAGGTCCTCCAAAACTCTGTTCACTCTTTCCGTCTGGCCGTCGGTTTGGGGGTGATAGGCTGTGCTCAAGCACAACTGTGTTCCTACCGCTTCTTGCAGACTCCGCCAAAACTCACTTGTGAAGATAGGGTCTCGGTCACTAACAATGCTGGAGGGTATTCCATGGAGTCGAACAATTTCCTTGAGGTAAAGAGATGCTAGGGATGAGGCAGTTCTTTTACTTTTGACAGGTAAAAAGTGGGCGCTTTTAGTAAGCCTATCCACTATTACCCAAATGCTAGTGTTGCCTCTTCTAGACCTAGGCAGCCCATCAATGAAGTCCATTGAGATGCTATCCCACTTCCACTACGGGACCTTTAGAGGATGGAGCAGACCGCCAGGCTTTTTCTGTTCCGCTTTAACCTGTTGGCACACCATACACTTAGAAACGAAATCTGCCACGTCCTTCTTCATGCCATTCCAAAAGAAAGTTCTCTTTATGTCCTTGTACATTTTTTCTCCGCCTGGGTTTATCGTCATCTTGGAGTGATGTGCTTCCTCGGGAACCGTCTTTACCAAATCCCTTGTCTGTGGGACGCATAGTCTTCCGTCTCGCCTTAGCCAACCCTTATCGTCGATAGAGTATCTGCTGAGGTGACTTGAAGTCTCACCCCTAATTCGCCTATCAATCGTCTCCACAAGCTGAGGGTCTTCGCGTTGTGCTGTCCCTATTGAGTCCACTAAAGTCGGGCGTACTTCGAGAGATGCTAGCAAGCCCGGTACAAAATCAGAGGAGGGCCTAAAGTCAATGCTGGCTATAAACTCTAGGCTTTGTCTTTCAACAAACAGCGGGCTTAGGGTTAGTTTCTTTCGGCTCAACGCGTCTGCCACTACGTTGCCTTTTCCCGGATTGTAGGAGATCTCGAAATCGTACGAGGCAAGAAACTCCATCCATCTCTGTTGCCTCAAGTTAAGATCTTTCTGCGAGAAAAGATATTTCAACGATTTATGGTCAGTGTAAAGTTCAAACTTCTCACCTAGGAGATAGTGTCGCCAAGACTTGAGTGCAAAGACGATGGCGGCTAACTCAAGATCGTGGGTCGGGTAGTTCTTTTCATGAACTTTCAATTGTCTTCCGCCATAAGCTACTACCCTTCCTTCTTGCATTAAGACAGTGCCTAGCCCTGTCCCACATGCATCTGTATAAACTGTGAACATCTTGCTTCCATCTGGCAACGTCAAAACTGGGGCTGTTGTAAGAGCCCTTTTTAGTCGTTGGAAAGCAAACTCGCAATCCAAGTCTCAATTGAACACTAGATTCTTCTTGGTCAGCCTTGTGAGCGGAGCTGAGATTTTCGCAAAATTCCTTATGAATTTTCGGTAGAAACCTGCTAGCCCTAGAAAACTTCGGACCTCAGTTGCGTTTCTTGGTGTCTTCCAATCCTGCACCGCTACTACTTTAGCAGGGTCCACAGCTAACCCATTTTTGGATACTATGTGCCCAAGAAACCTTACTTCCTCTCTCCAAAAGTGGCATTTGGAGAATTTGGCTTTTAACTGATGGACTCGCAGAGTTTCCATGATTGCCCTTAGGTGCTGGGCATGCTCCTCTTCACTCTTTGAGAAGATCAAGATATCGTCTACGAAAACCACTACGAACTTGTTGAGGAAATCTCTGAACACCCTACTCATTAGGTCCACGAAGTAAGCGGGTGCGTTTGTCAAGCCAAAAGGCATGACAAGCCATTCAAAGAAGCCGTCTGGGGTTCTGAATGTTGTCTTATCGATGCTATCTTCAGCCACCCTTAGCTGATGAAAACCGGTCGCCAAATCGAGTTGGGAGAAAACAGACGCTCCTACAAGCTGATCAAACAGATCGTCAATTCTGGGGAGAGGGTGCCTATTCTTTTTCGTTAGCTTGTTGAGCTCCCTATAATCAACACACAGACGGAGTGAACCATCCGCCTTTGTAGCGAACACCACTGGAGCGCCTCATTCTGAAATGCTCCTTCTAATGAACCCCTTCTCTAGAAGCTCTTTAATCTGTTTACTGAGCTCCTTCCTTTCCCGTGGAGCCATGTGTCTAACGGGCAACGCAATGGGCTTTGCATTATCTACAAGATATATGCGGAAGTCTATCTCCCGCTTCGGAGGCAAGCCCTTCACCTCTTCGAAGACATCCGGGTACTCCCGGACCACTCTAACTGATTGCAAACTTTCAACAGAGGCATCTAGCGATTCAAGACAACTAAGCATAACCGCATACGAGGGATTACAAGTAATTTCCAGAGTGTTACCGAGTTGGGTCAGAAGCCTAATCACCCTTTTCTCACAATCAAGGATGGCACCATTACTGGATAGCAAATCCATGCCCAAAATCAAACCATATCCCGAGAAGCCCAAAACAAAGGCACTACATCTAAATTCTACGCTTAGAATAGAAATTTTCAATCCCACACAGATCATAGACAGATGAGCTGGGCCCCCAATCGGATTTGAAACAATTAAGGGGTCCTCTACCATACAAGTTTCTAGGTGTAGAGATTCTACTAAAGCAGATGAAACAAAGGAGTGTGATGCGCCAGAATCAAATAAAGTGCGAACTGGGTGATCGTAAAGATAAACTACACTTTCTACAGAAGTATTTATACCTCGCTGTTGCAGAGGTGGCGCTTCTAGCACATGAACCTGTGCCCCTGAGGTGGATCCAGCCCTCTGCCCCTGCCCTCGTTTCTTTGGGCAATCCTTAGCCATGTGGCCTGTCTCACCGCAAGCAAAGCACCCACCATTCATCTTGGCCTTCTTTTTCCGGCAATCTTTCACTAAGTGCCCCACTTTTCCACAGAAATTACACTTCCTCTTCTCTTTGTAGTCTTTCCCACCCTTCTTAAAGTCTGTTTTCTTAGGCTGTAAACCCTCTTTCTTCCCTTGAGAGCTTTCTGCCTTTGTCTCCTTATTGCCCTTATCCTCTTCGTTCAGCAATGCCATCTGCACCAACCTTTCATACGTAGCTCCCATGGGTATATGGGTCATGGTCAAACTGTGTAATGGCTCATTCAATCCTTTGACAAAGCGGAGAGCCTTCTTGTGCGGAGTGTTGACTAGGTCCAGTCCGAACCTAGCCAGCTGATCGAACTGATTAACATACTCTTTGACTGTCATATTCCCTTGCTTAAGAAATAAGAATTTTTCCAACTGAAGACTCCTTTCAGCTTCTGAGAGAAATTTAGCCTCAAACCTTGCCCTAAAGTCCTCCCATGTTTCCACTGGTCTTTCTGCATTGGTGACTTCCCACCAGTAGGAAGCCTCGCCTTTAAGTAGCCATATTGCCAGTTGTACCTTCTGCCAATCTTCTACCTCAAAGATGACGAATAAGTCCTCGGTTTCCTTCAGCCAATTCCTGGCTGCCACGAAGGACTCGGTTCCATGAAAGTCCTTTCCTCCCATAGCTTTGAAATCTTTACATATCTTAGCAAAAGTATTACCCCGCGGAGGAGGTGGAGGAAGAGGTGTAGCTGCAGCTGGATGATTTCCCGCAGCTGGGGGAGGGGGAACGGTAGGACCTGGCTGAGTGGCCCTCGCTTCTAAGAATCGTCTAAACCAACCAGGTATTGGTACACCCTCTGGCAAGTTAAGTTCTTCGGACATGCTGAAACAAAAGGGATAGATTCAAAACGAAGGATAAAAGATAGTACCTATGGCTTTGGGGGAACTTTGCCTTTTTAAAATAAAATAACATTTTATCTTTAAAAATGCTTCTTTAAATTTTTCTTTTTGGAAATGAATTTTTCAAAACTTTTTATCTTATCTGGTAAACCTATGCTCTGATACCAAGTGAAACACCCCACCTCCGTTAGGGTCACTCTCAAAGGGAATGCCCTAATTTTGGTGGAGGTTTATAAGTATAAGTCACAGATACACAAGACAGATATAAATACACATATTTTTGAACAGCGGAAAACAACAGCAATTTTTATTTCAACGAAATACGTGTTACACAAACCATGTCATAATTGTCTTACAATATGTAATGACCCGCATTCTACGCATCGGAGGATCGTAGAATATTTATTTCTTTCTCATATGAAGTCGTATGGTCATGTAACTTTGGGAAACATCCATTAGAGTCATTTCCCATGCTTATGATTTTTGTCGATTTTTAAATGACCATTTTGCCCCTAGTTGATCTTGTTTTGGCCATAACTTTTGATTGGAAAGGAATTTTGACCTGAAACCACTTCCATTGGATTCATTTGATGGTTTACCTTTCCGTAGAGTGGTCATGATAGCCAAACGGACTTACCGTTTGGGAGATATGGCTGAATTAAGGTTTGGAAGGTGAAAAACTGCTTAACCGGGCCAAATAGGGTGATTAGAGAGTAGGCCCATAACCCATTTCGGGATTAGGGTTATGGGGAGGCTGAAATGAGATAGAGAATCATTCCATTTCAGTTTTCTAGCCTCCACTTATCACCAAGAAACCCTAAAAATGGCCTCCAACCTCTAAATCACCTCCAACTCATCTTTTGGTCAAGGATTAAGCTTAGCAACATCTAATCAAGGGAGATCTACACCAAATCAACATTGGATCTGCTGTTTAGTATTGGGATTTGCATCAAATCAGAGATTTATTTCAGATCTTAGTTTATTTGTGGCTAAGGTGAGTGATTTGCATAGTTTTACACTAATTATGGTTATTTAAGGGTAATTAGTGTTAATTAGCGAATTTAAGCATGATAAAATTCTGGAAAAATGTTCATAAATTCTTAAATGATGTTTTAGACCTCTGATATGAATTTGGGTTAATTTGGTTAAGTTTTGCTAATCCTATCATTAGTTTCACCTAAACATGCTTAAGGGGAAAATATGAGGTTTTGGGTATGTTTGATCCATTTTAATCTATCATATTGATGTTTTGATGTTTGTGGTTGATTATGCATGTTGCTATGACTGTATGATATGCTTTGTGATTGATTTCAATAGTTAGAATGGTCGAAAACGTCGTCGAATGGCGTAAACACTTGCTGGAACAGTTTCAGAAAACAGTGCAAGTTTCGGATCGGATCGGATATAGGGCTCGGATCGGATATGTTGAACTGGGCAAGGGATTCGATCGGAGCGGAACCTGACACTTGAGAAAATTGGCAAAAAGGAAGGCCATGCTAACTGAACTGGGATCGGATCGGATTAGGGAGGACGGAGCGGAGCGGAAGCACGAAGGTGGATCAGATCGGAGCACGTGAAGGATGAGGGGACGGATCGGAGCGGAGGCACGAACTGGAGGAGAGATGGCACCCGACCCGACCCGAGGTGAAGCACCCGACCCGACCCGAGGAGAAACACCCGACCCGAACCGTACCAGAAGAAGACCCGACCCGAACCGATGGAGGATACCCGACCCGAACCGATGGCTTGAGGAGGAACCCTACCCGACCCAGTATTGACCAATAACCCGAGATGCAAAGGTAGTCCAATATGGGAAGTTAGAGCTCAGGATCCAGTTGGGAACCGATGAGTTCACTTCATGGTTGGACTTTGCTGCGGGACGTGTGCTAAGGATTTGTCGACGTTCATAACTTCGATTCACCACTGAAAATGAATGATGGGCTACTTATCAGTGCAGTAGAGTCATTGCGACTCGAGGGGCAAGGTGATGGTAGCAAGACTACGTTATCAGTGCAGTAGAGTCATTATGACTTGAGGGGCAAGGTGATGCGTAGTAAGACTATGAGCCAGCGCAGATGGGGTGAATAACTCCATGGGGCAAGTGGACATAGTAAGGATTGGTAAGACTATGAGCCAGCGCAGATGGGGTGAATAACTCCATGGGGCAAGTGGACATAGTAAGGATTGGTAAGACTATGAGCCAGCGCAGATGGGGTGAATAACTCCATGGGGCAAGTGGACATGGCGAAGGATTAGTGGCTACGTTATCAGTGTAGTGAAGCCATTTATGACTTCATGGGGCAAAGTGATCGTAGCAAGGGTGGGTGATCGAAGTGGTGAATATCGTATGCTTTACGCACTGAGTGAGAGATGTGAGGATGGATGCTATGTTTGATTGTTTGCCATCACTATGACATGCACACCTCCCCCACCTCCGTATCTTTATACCGTTTGATATGGTACCTTAGAGTGTTGTACAGTATGTAGTGCTAACTCTTTGGTTGCAGGTCCAGGTTCAGGTATGTTTTAGTCTACCTGTTATTGTTCACTTTAGATGCTTATCGCTCATACCAGGCTTTATGTCTGACCCAGAGTTTTATGTCTCCTCTTATTACTCTGGGTGCTCACACGAGCAGACTAGAGACAGGTTAGCTGGTGGTGCGCGAGTAGCTGATTCGGAGGCGGGCAGGAGGCTTCCACGTATGATATATATACACACATTCTCCCTGTGTCGTTGGTGGTCGCTACTTGGGCATTAGTAGTGTACCTCCCTTATCTTGCTTTTGCTTTTAGACGGTTGAAAAGTTGTAATAAGCTATATTTTGAATTTCCGCTGCTATGATGCTTAGTTCTGGTTTTTAGCTTATGCACTGTCTCTCCTGTTTTATGTCAAGTGTGTTATTATTATATTTTGTTCTATGCGCTGTGAGACATTCTACAGGTTCTTTGTATGTTCATTTCCTTCTTCCCTTTCCTTCTGACGACCTGTTCCGTGCTAACTGGACATGTGTACAGTGCACCTTTGGAGTAAATGTCGGTTGGTGCGGGGCGGGCCGTCACACTTGGTATCAGAGCTCTAGGTTGCGTAGTTAACCTACGGAAAGACACTAGGGAGAGATAGTACGTATATGAGAGCGTGTATTTGTGATTACTTTGGTTTTCAAAAGCTATATATATATATATACTATTGGTAGTATAAGAATGAAGTCGCACTGCACTAGCACCACTATGGGGTCGTTAATCGTTTCCCTTTTTCAGATTGACGATGAGCCGATACACGAGGGGTGCTGGTAGAGGGACCAACCATGGGAATGTCGCTGACATGAGGGCGATGTTTACTAACCTCATGAGAGACATGCTTAGAGAAGTGCAAGGGGCAGTTCCCAATCCCGGAGTTGGTGTTGGCCCAGTAGTGCAGGCGCCTAGGGTCGATTTCGCCAAGTTGTGCAAAGATTACACTAACCTTGGTGGGAAGCCGTTCCACGGGACGGAGTCGGCCACAGATGTTCAAGATTGGATGGATAGCTGTGATCGTATCTTCGATGACTTGGGTCTTGAGGATGCGATGAAGAGAAGGCTAGCGTCTCGTCAGCTGCAAGGGCGAGCGATGAATTGGTGGAATGCCATTAGAACAGCTACTCCAGAGGACCAGGTTACTTGGGTTCAGTTCAAGGCTCGCTTTAGCGAGAAGTTTATTCCAGCTGCCCAGAAGTCAGTGTTGTTTAAGAGGTTCTTGGAACTCAAGCAGAACGGAAGGGAAGTTTCTGATTATATTGCTGAGTTCGACACTTTGTCGAAGTATGGACTGTCTCTTATCGACACTCCTGAGAAGAAGAATGAGAAGTTTATTACTGGCTTGGATGGATACTTGGGGGAAAAGCTTATCAACCACATCGATGAGACTTTTGAATCGATTGTGGGGAAGGCTTTAAGATCAGAGAGTCTTTACCCTAAGTCAAAGACTGAGGCTGCATCTGTAGAAGGGCCAAAGCCGCAAGCAGGCGGTGGAGGCAAGAATAACTCTCAGAATAAGAGGAAGCAGGACCAATCTAAAGGTGGCCAGAAAAAGAGCAAGAAGGATGTTGAGTGCTTCAGCTGTGGTAAGAAGGGCCATTATGCTAAAGATTGTCGGGCCAAGCCAGCGGATAAGAAGTGCTTCAACTGTGGTCAAGTGGGACATTTCAAGGATAAGTGTCCGCAACCTCTTAAGGAGAAGCAGATTGTGAAAGCATATGCTATTGATGTTGTTCCTTCTTCGTCGAATGCCCCAACTACGGCGGAGAAAGGAAAGAATGTTGCTATTCAAGGTATGCTTTCTATTTATGATGTACCAGTTCGAGTTTTGTTTGACACTGGGGCTTCCCGTTCCTTCATATCTAGTGACCTGGTAGATAGGTTGGGACTGGAACCCGAGATAGTCGATAGACCATTGGTTGTGACGAACCCGATTGGTGGTTCGACTAGCCTTAGTATGATTTGCAGGAATTTGGTCTTATCGAGTCATGGATGTATGTTTGTTTGTGATTGCTTTGTTTTGGGCTTTACTGGGTATGGTATTATATTGGTAGTCGATTGGCTCCAAAGATACGGGGTGGTGGTAGACTGTGAGGGCTTTTTGGTGACAGTGAGGGCGGATGATGGGCGGAGGGTAGTGTTTGGTAGTCTACCTAGTGATGGGGTTATGGCTAGTTTTGTAAATTCCCTCGACATCCCGCAGGATGAGTTGTCAGATGTGCCCGTGATTGGCCAGTATCCGGACGTCTTCTAGGAGGTGACCGGGCTTCCACCACACCGAGAGATTGAGTTCCGTATTGATTTAGTGAAAGATGCCAGACCTATAGTGATGCCACTTCGTCGTATGGCACCAAGGGAGCAGCGAGAGCTTGGGGTGCAAGTCAGCAATCTTTTGAAGAAGGGATTTATTAGAAGGAGTGTCTCCGAGTGGGGAGCACCAGTTGTGTTTGCCACTAAGGCAGATGGTTCCCTACGTTTGTGTGTGGACTATCGCGAGTTGAATAAGGTAACGAGGAAGAATAAGTATCCTCTACCACGGATAGATGATTTGTTTGATCAACTGGAAGGAGCAAGAGTGTTCTCCCAGTTGGACCTCGCGACAGGATTTCATCAGCTACGAGTAGCTGATGAGAGTGTTCCGAAAACGGCATTTAGGACGCCGTCTGGATTCTATGGGTGGTTGGTCATGCCGTTTGGGTTGACCAATGCACCAGCCTACTTTGTGGATCTTATGAATCGAGTATTCAGAGATCAGTTGAATAAGTTTGTTCTTGTGTTCGTGGATGATATCCTTGTTTACTCAAGGACAGAGGAGGAACACAAGGGACACTTGAGGATAGTGATGGAGGTGTTGAGGAAACACCAATTGAAAGCGAAATTCTCTAAGTGTCATTTTTGGAGAAGGGAAGTGAGATTCTTGGGTCATGTTGTTTCCGAGAGTGGTATTGCCGTGGACCCTGCGAAGGTGGCTACGGTACAGGATTGGCCTACGCCCAAGAATGCAACAGATGTAAGAAGTTTCTTGGGATTAGCTGGGTATTATCGTAAGTTTATCCAGGACTTCTCCAAGATAGCAGCACCGTTAACTCAATTGACTAAGAAGAATCAGTCCTTCGTCTGGAACGGAGTGTGTGAGAATGCCTTCAAGAGTCTAAAGGAGAAGTTGACGCGTGCGCCAGTGTTAGTCATTCCTAAAGGGAATGAAGAGATGACGGTATACACGGATGCTTGTGGTACCGGACTGGGTGCAGTATTGATGCAAGGAGGTAGGGTTGTAGCTTATGCTAGCCGACATCTAAAGCCGCATGAGAAGAAGTATCCTACCCATGATTTGGAATTGGAAGCGATTGTATTTACGCTGAAGATGTGGAGACACTATCTCTTGGGAGAAAGATTTGAGTTGTTTACCGATCATAAATCGTTAAAGTATCTCTTCTCTCAGAAAGATCTGAATCTCCGTCAGCAAAGATGGTTAGAGTTCTTGGCTTCGTATGATTTTGATATCGCATATACACCTGGGAAAGGTAATGCGGTAGCCGATGCCTTGAGTAGGAGACATGCCAGCTTAGGGGAAATGTTTTTTGAGTGGAAGCAACTGGAGTATATCGCGGGGTTTGATTTCAAACCAAAGTGCGAATTGGATCCAGTTATGCTAGCTAGTTTGACGATCAGACCCACTTTGATAGAGCGGATTGGTTCCAGCCAGAGGGACGATCCTAACCTATTGGAAATCATCTCCAAGTTAGAGATGGGTATCGATGAGGAGATGAATGTGTATGGGCTTGATCGAGATGGATGGCTTCGAAAGAATGGAAGGCTAGTTGTGTCCAACGTGAATGGTTTGAGAGATGAAGTGCTTAGAGAATGTCATCACTCAAAACTGACTATACATCCCGGTGGTAATAAAATGTATCGAGACATGAAGCAGACTTACTACTGGGAAGGGATGAAAAGAGACGTTGGGAAGTTTATATCCAAATGCATGAATTTCCAGCTAGTTAAAGCCGAGCAAAAGAAGCCTAGTGGTTTGTTGGAACCATTAGAAATTCCCGAATGGAAATAGGAGCAAGTCTCGATGGATTTCATCGATGGTTTACCAAGTACTTGATCGGGATATGATAGCATTTGGGTAATTGTGGATCGATTGACTAAGAGTGCAAGATTTATGCCAGTCAAATCGACCAGAACGGCAGCCAAGTTGGCAGAATTGTATATGAAGTGGGTAGTGAGATTTCATGGAGTACCCAAAAGCATTGTGAGTGACCGAGACCCGTTGTTCACTAGTGGATTTTGGAAGAGCTTACAAGAGGCTCTAGGGCCAGGATTACATCTCAGTACTGCATATCATCCTCAGACCGACGGTCAGACGGAGAGGGTGAATCGTATATTGGAAGATCTCTTGAGAGCTTGTATATTGGATTTTGGTGGATCATGGGACGACCATTTGCATCTAGTAGAGTTTGCATATAATAATAGCTACCAATCTAGTATCGGTATGGCTCCATATGAAGCTTTGTACGGAAGACCGTGCAACTCACCATCATGTTGGATAGAGACTGGCGAGAAGTTTGTGCTTGGACCAGATGTGGTGAGAGAAACTTCGGATAAGATTAAGATCATTCAGCAACGAATGAAAGCTGCCCAAGATAGGCAGAAGAGTTATGCTGATAAGAGGAGAAGAGACTTGAAATTCTCCATTGGTGACTTGGTGTTCGTCAAGATCTCTCCGTTAAAGAACGTAATTCGATTTGGTAGGAGAGGCAAGTTGGCACCAAGATTTGTTGGCCCATTCCCTGTTCTTGAACTAGTCGGGAATTTGGCATATAGAGTTGGCTTACCAGAGAAAATGGCGGGAGTCCACAATGTGTTTCATGTTTCCCTACTAAGGAAGTTCGTTCACGACTCAGATATGACTATTTCACCTGATCAGTTAGAGGACTTCGAAGTAGAACCCGAAGCGGTTGGGAACCGCAAGCCGATTCGTATTGTGGGGCACGATAGGAAGCAACTTCGAAGGAAGGCGGTGAAGCTAGTCAAGGTTCAGTGGGGCGAGGACGAAAATGATTGTACTTGGGAGACAGAGGAGAGCATTAGGAAGACATATCCAGAACTCTTTGCCTGGTAAGATTTACTTTGCAATTTAGTTTTCCGCATGCTAGGGTAGACTTGTTTTGCTTGTTTGCATGTTTGATTGTTGTTTTATGATTGATAGGCATGCGGGACCTTTGTGTGTGTTTTGATTAGGGAATTTCGGGGGCGAAATTTCTTAAGGGGGGAAGAGTGTAATGACCTGCATTCTACGCATCGGAGGATCGTAGAATATTTATTTCTTTCTCGTATGAAGTCGTATGGTCATGTAACTTTGGGAAACATCCATTAGAGTCATTTCCCATGCTTATGATTTTTGTCGATTTTTAAATGACCATTTTGCCCCTAGTTGATCTTGTTTTGGCCATAACTTTTGATTGGAAAGGAATTTTGACCTGAAACCACTTCCGTTGGATTCGTTTGATGGTTTACCTTTCCGTAGAGTGGTCATAATAGCCAAACGGACTTACCGTTTGGGAGATATGGCTGAATTAAGGTTTGGAAGGTGAAAAACTACTTAACCGGGCCAAATAGGGTGATTAGTGAGTAGGCCCATAACCCATTTCGGGATTAGGGTTATGGGGAGGCTGAAATGAGATAGAGAATCATTCCATTTCAGCTTTCTAGCCTCCACTTATCACCAAGAAACCCTAAAAATGGCCTCCAACCTCTAAATCACCTCCAACTCATCTTTTGGGTAAGGATTAAGCTTAGCAACATCTAATCAAGGGAGATCTACACCAAATCAACATTGGAGATGCTGTTTAGTATTGGGATTTGCAACAAATCAGAGATTTATTTCAGATCTTAGTTTATTTGCGGCTAAGGTGAGTGATTTGCATAGTTTTACACTAATTATGGTTAGTTAAGGGTAATTAGTGTTAATTAGCGAATTTAAGCATGATAAAATTCTGGAAAAATGTTCATAAATTCTTAAATGATGTTTTAGACCTCTGATATGAATTTGGATTAATTTGGTTAAGTTTTGCTAATCCTATCATTAGTTTCACCTAAACATGCTTAAGGGGAAAATATGGGGTTTTGGGTATGTTTGATCCATTTTAATCTATCATATTGATGTTTTGATGTTTGTGGTTGATTATGCATGTTGCTATGACTGTATGATATGCTTTTTGATTGATTTCAATAGTTAGAATGGTCGAAAACGTCGTCGAATGGCGTAAACACTTGCTGGAACAGTTTCAGAAACAGTGCAGGTTTCGGATCGGATCGGATATAGGGCTCGGATCGGATATGTTGAACTGGGCAAGGGATTCGATTGGAGCGGAACCTGACACATGAGAAAATTGGCAAAAAGGAAGGCCATGCTAACTGAACTGGGATCGGATCGGATTAGGGAGGACGGATCGGAGCGGAAGCACGAAGGTGGATCGGATCGGAGCACGTGAAGGATGAGGGGACGGATCGGAGCGGAGGCACGAACTGGAGGAGAGATGGCACCCAACCCGACCCGAGGTGAAGCACCCGACCCGACCCGAGGAGAAACACCCGACCCGAACCGTACCAGAAGAAGACCCGACCCGAACCGATGGAGGATACCCGACCCGAACCGATGGCTTGAGGAGGAACCCTACCCGACCCAGTATTGACCAGTAACCCGAGATGCAAAGGTAGTCCAATATGGGAAGTTAGAGCTCAGGATCCAGTTGGGAACCGATGAGTTCACTTCATGGTTGGACTTTGCTGCGGGACGTGTGCTAAGGAGTTGTCGACGTTCATAACTTCGATTCACCACTGAAAATGAATGATGGGCTACTTATCAGTGCAGTAGAGTCATTGCGACTCGAGGGGTAAGGTGATGGTAGCAAGACTACGTTATCAGTGCAGTAGAGTCATTATGACTTGAGGGGCAAGGTGATGCGTAGTAAGACTATGAGCCAGCGCAGATGGGGTGAATAACTCCATGGGGCAAGTGAACATAGTAAGGATTGGTAAGACTATGAGCCAGCGCAGATGGGGTGAATAACTCCATGGGGGCAAGTGGACATAGTAAGGATTGGTAAGACTATGAGCCAGCGCAGATGGGGTGAATAACTCCATGGGGCAAGTGGACATAGCGAAGGATTAGTGGCTACGTTATCAGTGCAGTGAAGCCATTTATGACTTCATGGGGCAAAGTGATCGTAGCAAGGGTGGGTGATCGAAGTGGTGAATATCGTATGCTTTACGCACTGAGTGAGAGATGTGAGGATGGATGCTATGTTTGATTGTTTGCCATCACTATGACATGCACACCTCCCCCACCTCCGTATCTTTATACCGTTTGATATGGTACCTTAGAGTGTTGTACAGTATGTAGTGCTAACTCTTTGGTTGCAGGTCCAGGTATGTTTTAGTCTACCTGTTATTGTTCACTTTAGATGCTTATCGCTCATACCAGGCTTTATGTCTGACCCAGAGTTTTATGTCTCCTCTTATTACTCCGGGTGCTCACACGAGCAGACTAGAGACAGGTTAGCTGGTGGTGCGCGAGTAGCTGATTCGGAGGCGGGCAGGAGGCTTCCACGTATGCTATATATATACACATTCTCCCTGTGTCGTTGGTGGTCGCTACTTGGGCATTAGTAGTGTACCTCCCTTATCTTGCTTTTGCTTTGAGACAGTTGAAAAGTTGTAATAAGCTATATTTTGAATTTCCGCTGCTATGATGCTTAGTTCTGGTTTTTAGCTTATGCACTGTCTCTCCTGTTTTATGTCAAGTATGTTATTATTATATTTTGTTCTATGCGCTGTGAGACATTCTACAGGTTCTTTGTATGTTCATTTCCTTCTTCCCTTTCCTTCTGACGACCCGTTCCGTGCTAACTAGACATGTGTACAGCGCACCTTTGGAGTAAATGTCGGTTGGTGCGGGGCGGGCCATCACACAATACTTCCAAAAACCATTACATTCTCATAACTGTCTTGATTTCATAACTTAAAGAAGCATAAAAACAAAAGTAAACTGCATAAGTCCCCATAGTTGCAATCCAAAGACATAGTCCAAAACGAAAGAGATCCAAGCAATACATTCTTTCTCTTCAAGCTGGATGTGAAAACTGGTCAAGCTGCGGTATTCCCTCCCTGTGGACCTGGGTGGGAAACGAAAGAAAAGAAGACGAAAGAAAAGTAGAGTCAGACATAAAGCCTGAGTAAGTCTAGGACTATTCAGTCTATGAATAAAGAATTGGACATGATAAGTATAAACTGGAAATGGGAAAGCACCATAAACTAAGTTAAGTTGTCTAGAGTCGAATATACTTATCGTACCCCATATTAATCTCTGCATCCACATAAACCAGTTCCCAACAGGCACCCCATAATCAGGGTGAAAAGATCTGTTTCTAATGATCGGCTCCTACTCGCATAGTTACATGTGTCTTACGGCCCCCGATGTTGTAGTTACCTATGCTGGTCCCACCATGGGGTGTATCAAGTCCCATGGTGGCGGCCCGACACAATTCTAGAATGCACAGGTATACTACTGGTGCCCAGTGCCTTATTTTTCTGCGCCGGAGTGTGTGCACACCCGCACCCCGTTAGAACCTACACTACCGCACCACCGCCGTCGATTTGACCTCTTACAGTCAGCCCAGTAATCGTGCCCCACCCTGCCTAGTTCAGGGTATCCTGATACACCTTGTAGGGTTACTGCTGAAAAGGGTCCCCCCGCTACTAGGTTTTCTATTTCTAGCCAACATGCTAAGTTGGTTAAGTGTTTTGTAAACCTAACCCCCAATCAGTCTGTATAGTTTAGCATGTTCCATTTTGATTAAGTATTAATTCAATTTACTTAATCCTATCAATCCTGACTCAGCCTTAATTGTCTTATTAAAGCCTCGACCTCTCACATTAGACAGATATTGTTGTGGCTGCCTGTTGTCGGTTGGGTCCGGGCAGTCTTACGCCACAACTCAGTCTAACCTCGGGTCTTTCTTGGGCTCCGTGTTTAACCACCCACATTGGATAGGTATTGTTGTGACTACTGGACAGCCGGGCGGTTCCGGGCAGGTTTATATCACAACTCAATCCAACCTCGGGTTAAACACATCATATTTTCTAAATTTACATATTTTGTCTCTTTTCTTCTTATATGTAAATATTTGCGGCCCATTATTCAAATTCATCTTTATTGGGTGAAATTAATTTACACCACTTAATTGTTTTTCAAGGTCGTTGGCATGCGTCAAACATGCCAACACATATGTTTTATATTTTAACCCAAACGTCACTACCCCCGTTTTATACGTTCGCTACAATATAACATCTGTTGGGTTTAACATTTAAACCCAACTTAGCCACATGAAAAAGCGAAGGCTTAGAACATGGTGTTTATATATTCTAAGTAACATAAAAAGGGGAGTGTGAACGCATGAACTTGCAACATAGCGAACTAATTAACATAAATTTGGAACTTGTGGACTTGCATTGTAATAGCATATAGTCATGGCATAAACATACCTAAACATGAAATCATGGTTTTTGATCTATTCATATAATCATGGCATAAACCTACCTAAACATGAAATCATGGTTTTTGATCTATTCATATAATCATGGCATAAATATACCTAAACATGAAATCATGGTTTTTAATCTATTCATGCAAACTTGCAATTGGAATGTAAATCTAACTTAGCTATATGTCACATATATTATCATATGATTTTTGATAACAATATAGGCCTAAAACATGTTTCCCAATTAGGCATAACACCAAACATAGTCTAGTCATGTTCATAGAGTCAACACAAGTTCACAAAGATGTTTACTTTTGTCTCTAACACAAAAGTATGGTTTTACACTTGAATCATGATGTCATTTCCAACATAAATTCACATAAGTCATAATACCCAAATGGATCCAACTACACTAAAAGTGATTATAATATATATTATGTTGGCATAATAGTGAATCATATACTTGCATGAATCTCAAATAAACTACCACAAACATGTAGTTGTTAACTTTCAACATGAATCACATACTTGCAAATATCCAATCATTATACCACAACATCCCAAATCGTTTAGAATCAAAGCAACATTCAAATATGAATTATTATCACCACAAATCAAATACAATTCTATTTCGCATTTTACACAAATCAAAACACAATTATTTATTCACATCGGAATAACACTCTACTTACAACGTATGACGAATCTTCAATTCAGGAATCTGAATTCTGAATTTGGAGATGTTATCCTTTGTTGTAGGCGTTGTTTTGATTTAGTTGTCGATGCTTTAAGCTTTTGAATTGTCTCTTAGGCTTGTTGGCTTGTTTTTAGGGTTTCTAATTGACGGCCATTCCTAGTTCCTCTCCAGCAGCATGACGGCTATTGTATTCTATTATTTGTATGAGTTTAGGGTTAGGTTTGAGTTGTATTTATAGAATTTTAAATTGTTTTGAGCCGTCGGATGAAGATAGGAGGAATCTAGACCATACAAAGTTCAAAGAGCCACTCAAAAGGTGACATGTAAGCCATAGTGACTCAGCCAAGCATCAGAATTCGACCAGACCCTGATCAGGCCAGCCAAGACCTGACCAGCAGGTCATTCTGACCTGGGCGCACTTGGCAGGTGCACCAGGCTAAAAATGTACTGGCGCACTTCCCAAGTGCGCCAGTTCATTTCTGTTCTGGCGCACTTCCCAAGTGCGCCAGTGCATTCTGACCCGTTTTCTGGTTTTTCGCCCAACTTCGTTCGTCCATATCTTCTTCATACGATATCCGTTTTACGCAAACTTGAGCTCTATCTCAAGCAGAATTTCGAGACGAACGCAATGGCATAACCCATTTCCCTTGATTTCATCATTTATAATTAATTATACTTTAATTCGTGAAGCTTAACGTTATAGAATTCACGGGGTGTTACAGAAGTTAAGCCATTCCCTCTGTGAGTGACCTTAACGGAGGTGGGGTGTTTCACTTGGTATCAAAGCTGAAGGTTACCGGATCAGATAAAAGATTTGAAAAAATTATTTTCAAAACGGCTTTAAAAGAAGCATTTTCAAAAGAAAAGTTTTGTTTTAAAGGCGTATTCCCCAAAGCCGTATGCACTATCTTTTGATCCTCTGTTTGAATCCTTGTTTCTTTCTTTCCTGAGTCTCCGGGGCTCCTGGCTTTCTGGGAGGTAACCTCATCGCGACATGGTTCCGTAGGCTCGACGAGACTACGACACTTGTCAAAAGGCAAACAAGTGCCCAACTTCCATCTATAGCCGTAGTAGTTTCACCTACGGTTAATTTTCTTTTGAGCTTTGTAGGATTCTCCGTGCGATGGAGGCAGCTTTCGAGAGACCTGTCAACAAGTTACACAAGGATGGCAAAGATGAGAATGAGGGAGTTTGGCTAAGGAGCACAACACAAGGATGAAGAACTCATGGATATGGACTTGGTTCACAAAGGAGGGAAGGAAAGAATAGTAAAACCTAAAACAAGAGGAAGTATCTTTATTTTGGTATAACGGGTCGTATAATTAAGGGCAAGGGCAAGGGCAAGAACAAAAGACAGGTTTTTCCTGAAGGCAAGTGCATGCTCTCACCACCAGCATACCTGAGAGAGAGGTAGTAAGGTTTCTGTTGAAAAGTTTAGTTTTTCTTCTTGATCATCTTGCTAGTACTCTTTTTGATTTTTGCGCTTCGCATTCGTTTATATCTGCTTCCATATTTGAGTCTCTGCACCCTAGAGCTTGTATAGTAGAGGATCCCATTATTGTCCCAAGTCCAATTTGTGGTTCGGCTCATTTATCTTTGGTTTATAAGGATTTGAGATACTAATGTTTTTGGTTTCATGGGCTATGGGTTGATTCTAGGCATGGATTTGTTAGCTAATAATTGTGAAAGAAGGATAGTTAAACTTTCGACTTGCCTCGGGAATACCCTCGAAATTTCATGCGATCCTAAGGGATCAGTTTGTCTTAGCTACATAGAATCACTTTATGTATTTATCAACGATTTTCGATCCGTTAGAATAGTCCATGAGTACGCAGATGTTTATTTTTGATTAAGGTTAGGAGTTTTCCCCCTAAAAACTCGAGATAGATTTCTGCATATATCTAGTTGACAATGCAAAGCCAGTTATGCGATCAACGATAGTTTTGGAGCAGGATTGGCGAGAATAGCCAGAGTCGGTTAAGTGCTCAATTGTTTGGTTGTTTTACTAGTATCATCTCACATAAATCATCCAAATTCGGAGGAGGTATCCCTTGGGTGCTTGTCTGATATTGGTTTAGGCCTTTTGGGCTTGTACTTGAGGGATGCCAAGTTCGACTAAGATGGTTTGCTTGAGAGATATCGACCCTCAGATTTGTGACATGAGGGATAAGCTAAGTAGAAGAGAGACCTTTAATCATCTTAGTATATACACTTGGTATCATGGTTAACTTCTGTTTATCTTGGAAAGATAGTTCGACAACATTGGATACCCTCTAGCATAGTAAATGATCGAGGTCCTATCTTTACTGGTGGGTTTTGGAAATGGAGGTCAAGAAGCTTCACAATCGTGAGGTTAAATTAGTTAAGGTACAGTGGAGTGAAGCTCAAAGAAGATGCGACTTAGAAGAGACTAGATACGCACATCATACCCTTTTTGAGGGCATATCCTTGATTCCTCCTTTTTCTATAATATTTATTTGCATGCTAGTCTTTATCTTTTAAGTATATCCTCTCGGTCCTATCCTCGATCTTTAGGTAGAAGCTAATGGATGAAAACATGTGTTTGAGACATGTTATGATTGATGGTTGCAAGTGGTTGCAAGTGTTTGCTAGTGGTTGCTCGTGGATGCATATACACACATTACGCACTAGATCGGCTCAGTCACTTTCATATTGTATATGAATGTATTTGTATATGGATTGAAACATGATGTGTTATCATATGGATGTTGCATATGGATGAGTGAATATGCACACATATAGTATTTACATGATTAGAGATATTTGCATACATATTGGACGCATGACACTCTCATGATTCGCATTAAGGAGGTCAACTGGATCAGTAGGCCGCCTGATTTTGCACTAATAAGAGATATATACACACACTCTGCATATGTTCATATGTCATTAGAAGTCTTTTAAGGACAATGGATGCTTGTGGATGATGGATGAGTAGATGGATGATTGGATGTTAAGATGCATTCTTCTTAACTTGAAGATTTCAGGGACGAAATCCTTTAAGGAGGGGAGAATGTAACACCCCGAATTTTCTGAGAATCTTAAAATTAACAAATTCAAGAACACTTAATTTTTAGAAGAAGAATTAAGTGAAATGGGTTGCGCTATTACGTTCGTCTCAAAATTTTGGTCAAGATAGACATTTGGTTTGCATAAAACGGATACCTTATGAAGAAGTCATTAAGCCTTGAAGTTTGTATACATATGAGAAAAATATATATATATAGATATATATAAAAATTAAAAAATTAAATATGCAAAAAAGTTCAAAACAGCGAATCGGGAAGGGGAATAACCGAACCGGCCCATTTTTGAGGTCGACCCGAGCCCTGTTGGGTTGACTGGGGGTTGACTCAGGGTGTTTGGATGTCAACCCATGGGCCGATTCGCTCTAAGGAAGATGTGGCATCTGGTTGGTTCTGATGGACTCCTTGCTGAGTCATTAGGGCTGATGTGGCTATTCTATCTTGTATGAATGGCTTTGATTTGCTCTAGGTTAATATGACGGTTCCTATTAAATCAAACTTCTATATAAGCAACCTAAATCTAAACCCTAAGCCACACAAAAATATTCCTAGAGCCGTCATGTCGTCATCTCTTTCAACTCAAAGGCAAGATAGAAGCTACATCAAAATCAAATCAAAACTAATCTAATTCAACTAAGAGAATTCAACGATCTACATCAAAGGCGAGCAATTCAGTTTCAGAATACAGATCCCTGAAATCAAGTTTTTCCTTTTGATTGTAAGTGTAGTTATCTTTCAGATGTGAATAAATTAAAGACATGATTTGTAAAATAGAATTGTATCAAGATGTATGTGATGCTAATTCATGTTTATTCATGGCTATTCTATCATATATGCCTATGGACTATTGTGGTCTATCGAACCTATCATGTTATGTGGAAATTGGTGAGTAAACCTATGATGTTGTATAGGAATTCGGGAATGAAATTATCATATGTAAGTTTGGTGATATTATGATACATACAAGTTTTAGGCTAAGTCATGTCGTTTATGCCTAATTGTTTAGAGCCATTATGCATACATGTTTAGATCTACGACCTTATATGTTTAGATCTACAACTTTATATGTTAGATCCATATGCCTTTATGATAGATCTAATTTGCAAGTTCACCACTACATGCCAAATTTAACTTGTATAGTTTTATGTAAATTCATATGCTTGTGGTTCATGTTGCATAGATCAAATTTGCAAGTTCATAGTTAAAAGTATACTGTTCTATGCCAAATCCATGTGACATATGTGTAGTTAGATACATACTTTTGTATGATGTTGGAATGTTGCAAAGTTCATCTTTTCCCCTTTTTGTTTACCAAGTTAGGCTAAAATATCGAGCCTAACATTTTATGTAATTTTGCGAATGTACAACGGGGGTAACGTTGGGGAAAACATGAAATTACATGTAATTGGCATGTTTGACACATAAGCATGATAAGTGGCATGAAAATGGTATAATCTATATACCTAAAATTTTGAACGTGATTTAGAAGGAAAGTGGGCCATGACAATGATTGATTTATAATTTACATGTAAATATGTAGGATAACGTGAAAAATTACATGGCATAGATTGGTTCATGAAATGATATATTTAGTATACCATTAATTGTGAGCATAATTAAAAGGGTAATTATGGCATAATTAAATTGGGAATAATTTACATATGGAATTTGTCATAAATAAGAAATATTTAAATTTAGAAAAGACGAATATGCCTAACCCGAGGTTAGACGTGGTGTAAAACTGCCCGGAACCGACCGGCACATCCAGCCACAACAATACCTGTCTAATGTGGGTGGTTAGTGCATTGAGCCCAAAAAGGAACCGAGGTTAGACTGAGTTGTGGTGTAAAACTGCCCGGAACCGACCAACACATCCAGTGACCACAACAATATCTGTCTAATGTGAGTGGTTGGTGCTTTAATAAAGCTAAGTCAAGATTGGTAGGGTTAAGTCAATTAAGGAAACACCTAACCAATTCAACATGTTAACTAAACTGATGTGTGAGGTTAAGTAAATTTAGAACACTTAACCGTTATAACATGTTAATTGGACAAGTGGGTGAGGTTAAGTAAATTTAGAACACTTAACCGTTATAAGATGTTAACTAGACAAGTGGGTGAGGTTAAGTAAATTTAGAACACTTAACCTTTATAATATGTTAATTAGACAACTGGGTGAGGTTAAGTAAATTTAGAAACACTTAACCAATATAACTTGATTTATGGAAATGTTAAGTTAAAATAAGAGGACAACACTTAACCAATATAACTTGATTTGTAGTAGGATTAAGTTAACACACAAGAAGGCAACACTTAACCAAAGTAACATGTAGGTGGGTTAAGTTAACTTGAATTGATTGATGACACTTAACCAATACAACAAAATGAATACGTGGGGTTAAGTTAACAAGAAACACTTGACCAATATAACTTGATGAACGAACGGGGTTAAGTTAATAGGAAACACTTAACCGATCCAACATGATAAGTAAGGGGGGTCAAGTTAATAAGAAATGCTTAACCAACATGACGTGATGAATAAGTGGGTTAAGTTAACATGAGCGGACAACACTTAACTAATATGGCGTAATGTGCGGGAGGGTTAAGTACATATCGAGTTGGTGGGTAATATTAGTAAATATAGGCCCACAAAACTTAACCATTAAATAAACATGCTTGAATCAGTGGAAAGGTTAAGTACATATCGGGTTGGTGGGTAATATTAGTAAATATAGGCCCACAAACTTAACCAATAGGAAACCCTAGTAACGGGGACCCATTTCAGCAGTAACCCACATGGAAGTATCACGGTACCCTGAACTAAGCAGGGTGGGGCACGATTACTGGGCTGATTATAAGCGGTCAAAGCAGCGGCGGGGGTACGTCAGTGTAGGTTCCGACGGTTTACGGGCGTGCACGTACTCCGGAGTGGGAAAAAGCGGGCACTGGGTACCAGTAGTTATACACTGTGCATCTTGAATCGTGTCGGGTCGCTATCATAAGGATTGATACACCTTATGGTGGGACCAGCACAGGGTATCTACACGCAAGAGAGGGCCGATTAACACAGACACATGGAACATGAATACAAGTAGGGAGCCGATCGATAGGGTAGTAAGGGTACATCTAACATGTTCATGGCAATTAGGCTGATTGAGGTGGAATCCTCACGATAGATGTACACCTGAAGGCTACCACAATTACGGGGGTTGGGATCACGATTATCATTTTATACAGATTACTAGTTGGGACACTAGTTAGGTGGTGCAGAGATAAATACAGAAATCAGATTAACAGAGTAGTAGCGAAGCAGAGAAAAAGTAGAAGTGCATTCAGTTCACCTTGCACTTATCTTGTCTTTAGTTACCTTGTTTTTGTGGTATTGTCCTATTTTCGGTTTATTCGTGTCATGATCCTTTATCTTGTTTGCATGCTGAAAGATCACTGTACTTACCAGACTTATGTCTGACCTAGTTTGTTTTTCACCTCTTTTCTTCCGTCCCCCCCGGTAGTCAGGGAGGGAATAGCTCAACCTAATTTGAACCTCTTCTCTTTCCAAGCTTGAAGATTAGTTGGTGTATCGCTTTGGACTCTCTCTCTTCCACTGCTATCGCTGGTTCATGCTTTATCGGGGAATATCATTGTTTTTATGCTTCTTTTATTCTTGGAAGTTTTTAAATCAAGACAGAAGTTTTATGTATTACATTTAAGTATGATTGAGGAAATTGTTGTAAAAGCTTGACTGAATTAAGTTGTTTATAAAATGACTTTATTTTCCGCTGCTTTATTTGTCTGTCTTGTAATTTATCTGCATCTCTTACCTATAATGTTCCACCGAAGTTAAGGCATTCCTTCTGTGAGTGACCTTAACGGAGGTGGGGTGTTTCAACAGCCCGCAGCTCCATCAGTCTTACGTGTTTGTCCATCCCCTGTCAAGCTACTTTATCTTTGTGTTCTGGAGTTATATTGGAATCCATGTCACAAGAAATTACAGGACTGGAAATATAAGTTGACCTTGATGCTTTTTTCTTACCCTTATGCTTTGATTATGCCTTTCTTAAGGACTTAGCTGTTGGAGCTCCAATTTTAACGAATATTAAGGAAGTCGTAATAGTTTTCAAATTGATAATAGAGAGGATTTTTTGCGAGCATTTTATTAGGAGATAACTCCAAAATCAGATTACTCGCTATTCTCTTATGTGCCAATAAAAAAAGATGACGAGATTTTAATTAAGAATTTACAAAAGAAGATCAAAAATGCACCAATTTAGCTTACCCGCCCATTCCACTAGGATTTGTTTTTTCTTATCTTGTAAATTTGAACTCATAGAACTCCGTTCGAATATTAATCTTTTCTAACTGATTGATAATTGCTGACATTGACTAAGTCTTCTGACGACGTTTTGGGTTATAGGCGGTAATTACTTATACCTAAAAAGTTTCATTGCTTTGACCATTTCCCTTCGCCGAGTCATTCGAATAGTGATAGTATTATAAACACAGATCATTATCTTCTTCGCTATCTCATGGAGTAGAGAAATGTAACCTTAGAGGGGAGCACTTCATGGATAAATGTGTTGATCAGATAGTGAATCAAAATCCAGTCGTTCATAGTTATCACTTCAGTGTATGAGTGGAACGAACAAGACATAATTTGTGAATATTGAATTGTAGGAGAAAGGTTAAGAGTAAACGAATTTTGTTTTTGCTATTGAAAAATTAGAATTGTTTATAAATAAATTCTAAAATATGTCCATTAATAACTGTTATAGTAAAGATGAATATTTAAATATGGCCATTTGAATAAATACGACACTAGATTGTGACCGTTTATAGTCGTTGAAGGAAAAGGAAAACCGTTTGAAAATGAAGTTTTCTAATGCTCTTTTTATGGATGCCATATTCCGAATGTACATTTTATTGACGATGCTCATAAAATGGACTATAGAGACATGACGTCGTCTAAATAAATGTTAGTAAACGCATCTCCAATGGTGAGAAATTCAGGGTCGATATTCAAAAAATGACTTCTAGTCGTTATATTCCAGTTGAATATCCAGTTTGAGATTCAGAAGTCTGAATTGGTTGTAGATGCCTATTTAATGGGGCTAGGCTCCTATTTTATAGGTGCCCAATGTGGGGGTGCCTACAGAATAGGAACCCAGCTTATGAGCGCCCATAAAATGGCAGCTTAGAAGCCCCCACCCCAACCGGCTATCTCCCAAGAATTTACCTCCAACGGCCATAAATGGACACGTTTTCGGCTTACAGAACATACATTTCAATGCATTATGGAAAGTAGGTCTATAACTAAATATATATAATAGAGTAATTGCGAATTGTATATTCAAGTAATATTTTAAATCATTTATTACACTACAAAAAAAGCTAAATTAAAGATTGTAAATTTTAGTCTTTATGTGCACACTTTAGTCTTTAAGCAGCCATTAAAGACTGATCAAAGACCAATACTTTCGGTCATAATTTCTCAAGTCTTAAAATAATCTAAGACTATACAATCAGTCTTGAATGTTAAAGACCAAAGTTTCAGTCCTAATTTCGCTTAAAGACCAAACGTTTGATACTGAAATATAGTTACTAATCGGTCTTAAATTCCAAATATATTAGTTATTTACATATATTAAAAAATATTGGTTTCTATGTAAATAGGTTTGCATATTCTTGATAAAATTAAAAAAATTATTTGTCTTTGTGTTTATATATATATGCTTGAGTAGTCTTGATAAAACATATGAATTTATAACTAAGTATAACGCAATACTCTAATGCACAACATAAATAAACTAATACAAATAAGATGAATGAAATGTCCACATATATGTTTCAAGATACATTACACGAAGACTGACAGCTCATGAAACACTGCAATTGCCCGAATACAACAAATTATTAGTCTTGACATTTTATAAAGAAAGCCCAACCAAAAGGAAGACCAGTTGCACCATCCATTCCCTCGCATAGCCATTGATTGTTGAAGCCAACTGCAAATCCAGGTCAAAATAATCACTAGCACAATCAATTTGCCATCACGATTCAGACCATCTGCATCTATCCGTGAAGAAAGTGAAAGGTGCGACGAAAGCGCTTATGGTTGTTGATGCTGCGATTTCAGTAGGACGACACTGAGATACTGGTTAAACATTGCTTTCTAGAATCTTCTATTTCACAATCCAAAACCAAGGAAGCAGTTTAAGCATAAAAAAATTTGTAAACCCATAACAAACAATGGACATAAATTGCAAAAATATTCGTGTCACCTTGCTTGAACCTACCTTAATGGGAGGCAACAATTTCTAGAGGCAGAGAGTTATTTCATGAACTTAGGTGAGTAAATGAAAGTATTCAATTGGATTGATTAACAAAATGAAAGAGGACGATGAACTTATTTGAGTAGATGGGAATTGGGATGAGTTGAGATTTTATATGATTAAAGGAAGAAGTAGTACCAGATTTCGTGCGTGTAGAGCTTAAATAAAGTAAGTGGCAACGTTCCTTTTACGTGAAATTTAAATTACTGGGAATATGCTTATGGACTTTAAATGAAGGAAGTGGCCACGTTTTCTTTTCACGTGAAATCAGTTAATTCTAAAAAAATTAAAAATATAAATCTCAAAACCTGTCTCATGGATCACTATTGCCAGCCGTTAGATTTAAAACATTAGTAAATCCCTAGTATTGCATATTTAGTTACTAAATCACTAACTATAGACCGAAATGCAGTAGTTAAACAATTTCCGTTTATACAGACCAATTACATACCATTTTTCAGTCTTTAACATATAAAGTCTAAAGATTGCTTTTTTAGTTATTAATTAGTCATTAATTGCAGACTGAAAACTTTCAGTTTTTAATCATCAGTCTTTAATTGAATATATTTTTGTAGTGTTATTTACATTCCAAAAAAAATATGGATTTAAAAAGGACAAAAAAATAATGTTTAAATCAATACTTCAATTATCATAATATTTATATTTTAAAAAATACTATCATAACATAGCGTGCAACACATCATGAAAATAAATAATAAAGCAAACATACATAAATAATTAAAGAAGCGGTCTCCATCATGTACTACCGTTTTCTATAAGAACTCAAAATGTGATCCATTAAATCTTTTTGGAGCTTATTATGAATAACAATATTGTGATACACTTCATGATCATCCACATGAATTGCATTCTCTTCTTCAGCTCATAGTGTTGTATCATGGAATAATCAGGCGGTTGTCTAGCTCCATCATATTCGTAATCGGGGTAGTGCATTTCCCTTTCATTTTCTATGATAATGTTATGAAGAATAATACAACAAAGCATAATTACGATCATTTTTTATCTCTTCCATAGTATACATGGATTACTCACCTTGAAAATCTTTCTTGAAGGACTCTAAAAGCTCTTGCTACGTCTTTTCTTTGCCCATCTTGCATTGCATCAAATAAAAATCTGTCTTTAGATCACCAAATTTGCAAAAGTCTTTACAACTGTGCTCCACTTAGGATTTGCGTCTCCTAAATATTATCTTTGATAACATGTATGATGCTAAAAGAGTAAAAGATAAAGGGGTTGATATCCCTTGTGCCAAATTATTGAACAAATGAGATCGTTCGACAATATTTATTCATTACTAGAACTGGGAATTTCAAAAAAATGCTTGCCAAATCCACAAATCATGAGATGCAACTGCTTTAAGGATTATTGTTGGTCTTTTCTCCTTATTGTTTTATGCATAATGAAAAGCTTTAGGACGTTTTTTCCATTCTCGGTGCATACAATCTAGGCCTTCAAGCATTCCTGGCCAACCTTTACTCTCATGTATTTCACGCAACCGAGTGACATCTGCTTCATGAAGAATATAGATATTTGGCCTCATAAATGTGAACAATAAACTGGCAGAAGTGCTCTACATTTTCTAATGTCGTACTCTCTACAATGTAGTATGCGTCATCGAGTGTGTCGGTAGGTGTATCATATGATAACATACGTAGAGCTACGGTTATATTTTGATGCCCACTAAGACCTTTCTTTTTTCCAGCATCATGCTTAAAAAAAAGTTATTATTACTTTGTTAAATGCTTTCAAGAATTCTACAAAATAATGAATGAATCATTCTGAATCATCACCGAAACATCTTTAGATCATATGGTGGATCATGAGCAAAGAAATCATTTATAAGTGCTTTGTGGAATACTTTATCATTACAATCGATGCATTTCTGATCGAAGATTAAGCCACCGTGTTTTCCGGAAGTTGAACCGTATGCTTCATGGTAATTTTCAAGTAGTTCCTTTTCTTCTTGCCGATGTGCTAGTTCGTAGGCTTCTTCTTCAGAATCGCTATCGCAAAGCATTATAGCTTTGAGTAAATTGCCAGATATTGTTATTGAGAAAAACTGTTTGATTTGTGAAATGCATTTATAAGATTAAGTTGTGTAGAACAAGTTTTCTATGTTGATGCTCATATAAGAGTATTCAATCACATGCTTGTATATGAGTGAAGACAACGCATGACAGTGTCTGGTCACATCCGACACATTAGCCACGTTGTTCTGTTTATCCACTAATTCGTGACTTGTACGAGTGAGATAATGTGTGATAGTGTTTGGTCTCATCAGATACTATAGTCATGTTGTTTTGTTTATCCACCAATTAGTAACTTATACGAGTGAGGATAGGGCGTGACAACATCTGGTCACATCGAACACTATAGCCATGTTGTTTTGTTTATCCACTTATTTGTAACTAGTACGAGTGGGGACAAGGCAAGATAGTGTCTGGTCACATTAGATACTGTAGCCATGTTATTTTGTTTATCCACCAATTAGTAACTTGTATGAGTGAGGACAAGGCATGACGGTGCCTGGTCACATCAAACACTATAGCCACCTTGTTTTGTTTATCCACTAATTCATAACTAGTATGAGTAGGGACAAGACATGACAGTATCTGGTTACTCAAGACAATGTAGCCACCTTGTTTTGTTTAGTGAGGTTTATGTACCGTCAAATCAGAAACTTTATTATTGTGCATTATGCATTGTGAAATCAAGAACTTTATACAAATTAATTAAATTTAATTAAATCAATGTTTGATAGTTCCTTAACCAATATAATTAATTAAATTAATTATTTTAAAATATGGAATTTGAAGTTTCTTGAATATTCAATGCTAAACACTATCCAATACTCATATCACTCTAGCCACGCGAGACTATCTCCCACTGTTGTGTATACCATTGATGTGTACAACTAAGCATAATAATACAAAAATTCAAGGCACGAGCTTTCAGTATAGCTTATGAATGAGTCAGACAACTTGGGTCATCCTTTCTTTTATAAAGTATCAATGTAGTCATTCTTTTTATAGCGTGCATTATGTACTATCAAACCAAAATCTTTATTACTCTACAATATGCAGTGTGTAATCATTTTAACAACTTTAGCAGTGTGCTTTGTGTAGGCATTTCAACAGTTGTCTCCTCAAAAGGCATAGAATCACAAATTTGCATTCAAATATCTTTACGTATATAAATATGAATTGTAATATCTTTTTTCTTTAAAATTATTTACTCATATAGTCTCCTTTTTCCTCGTGTCTTTGCGTACTCACAGTCACAACAATGTCATCATGACCATCATCTATTGATTTTGACGATTGGCTAGTCCACAAACCACCGGATAGACAACAAACCAATGAAGATTTGCTTATTGATTATCAAGAGCAACACTATGAGGACGTCCGTCGTGAGTTCCCAGATTTTAATCAATTAAGAGTTCAGATGCTTGTTGAACCTCCATACAAACAAGAGGCAGATCAGGTTTTAGTTGCTTAACCTTCATTTCAACAAGCGACACAATAATTTTCAGTTGTTCAATCTTTATATGAACAAGAAGTACATCGAGCTTCGGTTTTTCAACCTCTATATGATTAAGAGGCTGACTTGTATCCTATTTGTTGTCACTGCGGGTGTACGACGGAGTTAGTCATATGGGCAAATGGGGAAAATATTGGTCTTATAATTCAGCACTGTCCAGTTTGGCCGAACAGTTGCAACTATTCAAAATGGATAGATGATCGTTTATGTGCAAAGGGAATCACATATGCAAATGAGTTGGAACAAAAGATAAAGTTTTCGAGAAATGTTTTAAAAGAACCGTAGATTCATCATAACGTGTAGTTTATTCGTGTTGTACGTTTAATGGTTTAATAGTTCATATCAGTTTACTATGGATGCAGGTCTAAAATGTTAATCGATTTATCATTTTATTCAAAGAATTAACGCTTTAAGCGATGTATTTAGGTTTAAAAAAGAATAGAACAGGCAGTAACTACGTAGATCAGAATATGCATAACTTAACACATTACAAATAACATAACAATAACTATAAAGACGGGAATAAGCATGACTATGCAACAATACGACTATAAATAACATAACCATAACTACGAAGATGGAAATATGCACGCAACAAAAACTATTTGCTAAAATTGTGGTGGGAGAAGATTTTCTTTTTTGGGGTTTAGACGTCCATCTTATGGACCATGCGTCCATATGACCACTGACTTTCAACAGTGAACTGAATTCATTGGAGATGCCTAAAGGAGTTCAACAAGTTGAAGCCGTTGAATTCTCAACGCTAAATTATTTGGAGATGCCCGGTAAATTGAAATCTGCCTCATGGAAAATTACCCGTAATCTTCCAATGGACAAAACTTTGGGTAACATTGCAGGTGGAGAATTATTTTGTACACACTATTTGGGGAAGTGTGTACAAAATTAAGGTTTTCCATTGGTGACAGTCAGTAGGGCCCATACAGGCCTCTCTGAATTTCAGGGATGGGAGCCGATGTTTTGTATAGACCGGTGTATACAAACTAGCTCTCATTGTAGATGTTGACCAGAGATGCGCTTAGTGCTAGGGATCTAGAGAATGTTAAATTTCCAACAATCAGCCATAAAATATAGACATAATATTCTACGTCTTGTGCAACCTTTGTCTATAAATAATGATTTCGAGAATGAAGGGGACATGTAGAGTTCGAGGTAAAGAAACTTGGGTATGAAATCTACTTTGGTTTTCTAACGTTATCAAAGATCAATAGATTTGTTCATAAATCAATTTCGTCAGGCTGTTAACGGAAGGAAGAAAAAAAGCTTATTAGGACCAACAGAGACTTGGTTTCTTTCTAATTGCCGTCTAACATAAAAACCTAGGGTATGGCAATGGAGACGGAGAAGAAGCCGGCTGTGTCTAATGTAGGAGCATGGGCGATGAACGTTGTGAGTTCTGTTGGAATCATCATGGCCAACAAACAGCTCATGTCACCTAGCGGTTACGCTTTCTTATTTGGTATTTTTCGCTTTTCCCGTTCCATTTTATCATTTGTGTCCGTCGGATCTATGAAATTGGGATGGAAAGTGATTTGGATCTGGAAAATAGTTTAATCAATTTGATTATATTATGGTTTTGGATCTGGTTTTCAATATGGCATTTGCTATTGCTCAATGGAAAGTATGATTTGGAAAGAATAATAGATGGAATTTTTCTGGATTCATCATTCTTTCGTTTATTAGTATATTTATTTAACACTCTGTAAGAGGTGATTCATAAAATTATACATCAAGATAAAAAGAGAACATCTTGTTAAGTTACAGATTATTACTACCAAATGTAAGAGGTAACAAAAACATTTCTCATGTTTTTATTGTAGGTGTACTGGGTGCATGTATTTTACTATGCTATGCTAATTATCGAACTGAGCTTCTAGGAAAGAAAAAAAAAACTAAAAAACATTATAAATTTAGCATGTGAAATGAGTAGATTAAAAGCAGGAAGAATCAAAATTCATGGTCAATGATGCCATGGAAAGGAATATGTTAAAAGTTCTTAAGAGTTAAGACATGCAAAGGATAATTTGTAAGACCATAGGTCACAATTACCAACTCAACCATGTGAATTTGTCTATATATGCACATATACGCACACACATATATATCTATGTGTGTATGTATTCCCATTGAAAATCAATTCTTCCAACTCATCGATGCTAATAAGTATGAATAGACTATTAATTTGTTGCAACTAGTTCTGATGGGGGTAGAATAGGCAAAACAAAATAACTTTTGCGCAGATGAAGTTGAAGATAAGTAAGAGCATATATACAAAGAGTTATCACATTCTGATATTCGTAGATACTTGAATCAGCACAAATCAGGCATATGGAAAAACCCGTGATATGAACCGCTCCCCCCTCTCTCTCTCTATATATGTCTATGTACACGTATATGTGTGTATTATTTAGTACATCCCTTGTGCTACACCCCTACATCTCTGCCACACCTCTACGTTTTATAGAAAATACAATTTGAGATGAAATGGATTTTGGTAGATATGTTTTGTATCATTTAAGGCTATCTTCACCAAATTTAAGAACATCTAAAAATATTTAATGTGATCAAGATCTTAAATTATGTTCAACCATTAAACTTAACCATAAATTATAAATACCCACCCCCTCCCCCCCCCCCCCCCCTCCCACACACACACACAACACAACACACAAGCAGGAAAAAACCCAAAGAAAAGGAATAATTCAATATTTTTTTAAAGAGGATTTTCTTTTAAAGGACAAACTTTGGAATTTTTTTGGTGAAAAGTATGGGAAGTTTCAAAATTAGGGAGAATGACACATTTACACTAAAGGTGGAATTCAGAGGGCCCACTAACCTTTTCCCATTTACACTATCATTTGGTCTTCTCACTAAATTCTAAACTTTACATACTTTTCACCAAATTTTTTGTTAAGTTTGTCCTTCTCCCTATTTTCCACTTTTTATAAATGATCTTGAGTGTTGTAACTACCTATCTACAAATTTTAGTTCCTTTTTGGATTACATAACTCTAATGAGACGTTTTGGTATAGCATAAGGGGTTTAGCAGATCCTTTCCCTTCACATATTCATACATACTTATCTTCACATACATACCTAAATACAAGTAAATGGTTGTACTAGCTAATTTAACAATGTAATATGATCAAGAGTATAAAATATAAGAACATTCTTCTCTGCTTCAGCCATGTTTTTTATAATAGTCGAATTACTATAAAACTATTAGTAAATTTAAAGCAATAAGAGTTATATAAGCACACAGTTGGACTAAGTATGGGACCTAAAATTCATAGGAGGAGACATCAGAGTCTATTATGCTAGAATACCCTACTACATGTTAAGGTTACACGTTGTATTGGTTTTTGTAGTAGGTTCTGTTTCCCTTCTTCTTTGGTCTTTTCATTCTATTATGTTCTGGCGTGTTAATGGAGATTATCTTTAACGTGCAAAAATTAGTGTTAGGTTGACATGATCCACCATGCTGATCCATGATTACACTTGTATCAAGTCCATAGACTGCTAAACTAAATTTTTGATTCTTGCATTTAATTTTTATTGGTGATATGTCACACTCTACTAACTGTCAATTTATGATTGGTATGAAAGTATTGTCTAACACCATTGATAGAAACTTTTTTTTTAAAAAAAAAAAAAAAAAAAAAAACTTTAAAATACAACTATTTGATGTATATTGGTAATATCTTGTGTGATTCGTATGTTGCAGCTACATCCTTGACTGGATTTCACTTTTCTGTTACGGCACTGGTTGGTTGGGTTTCTAATGCGTCAGGCATTTCAGTATCAAAGCAAGTACCCCTGTGGGAGCTTTTATGGTTCTCAATAGTTGCTAATTTGTCGATCACTGCAATGAATTTATCTCTTATGCTCAACTCAGTTGGATTTTATCAGGTTTGATAGTTCCTCTTGTGCAACAGTATATATTCAAAGTAGTGGTACTAACTGGTTTTTTTTTCTTTCTAATATTTTCAGATCTCAAAATTAAGTATTATACCTGTTGTTTGCTTAATGGAGTGGGTTCTTAATAATAAGCATTACAGTACAAAAGTAATAGTTTCTGTTGCTACTGTGGCTTTCGGTGTTGGGGTTTGCACTGTGACCGATGTGGAAATTAACATGAAGGGTTTCCTTTGTGCCTGTGTTGCTGTGTTTTGTACATCCCTACAGCAGATTGTGAGCATGCCTAATTTCTGTATACATCTAAATACTGATATCTATCTGACTACCTAAAAACTTGTTTCTTATCTGTTTGCCAACTTGATTGCCTAACAAAATCCCAGCACTTGTTAGGTGATAACTGAGGTTTCATTCAATACAATGTTGTTACACATGTCTAATAACCATCTGATAAATTTTATCTTGTAGATGCACAATGGTCAATAACCTCAACTACATTCTTTATTTACTGACTTGCGTAACGCCTTTGATAGGTGCATCATTCTGAAATCTGAGTAATTGACTTGATACCACCCTCTGATTAGTCATTTGGATCACCAGTGTTGTCTGCATCTAACCTCTGACATTTTTATTTGTATACTAGAATTTGTAGTTTCCGGTATTTCCTCCTTGACTCAACCTATGTTGTCCCTTTTTTCTTAGTCAAGTTAATTTGTACAATGTCTGGTGAATGCATACTTCATTGTGTATCTGATTTGAATTATCGTCATAATCATTCTCATCATTCTCTTCCCAGTGCCGAAGCTCCACTCGAGTCGGTAAGGTGGGCAAGATGTACACAATTTTGCTTCCATTGCCAGGCAACTACATTCACAACTTGATCATCAGACCAAACGCTTATAAAATTCAACTCCTGCGATGCATAAATAAAGCACATTATATGATTACATTTAAGGAAAACCATACCACATATAAAAAGTCTCTTACTATATGCTCAAAAGTGGGCTGTCAAACCGATTAATGTAGATTATACATCAAGCACAGAGGCTTTAAAAGAGACTCTGGTGCATCCCAAAAATATTTAAAACGTCCAGTGTTTTTTGTTTTGTTTGGTGAATGCTTCTTGTTACAAGTACGTGATCAAAGTAAATTGAGTACCATACTCTTTTTTTTTTTTTGATACAGTCAGACTTAGCACAATTTTAGTTTCTTCTTATGTTCAACAAACTTACATGCACGTATTCCATGTGCCCTATACTGTTTATAACATTTTAAAGATATCTCTAATCATTTCATGTGACAAAGTGGTTTATACCAACGAGTGTTATGAAACGAGCTTTGCACGTGGTTATGACACATACTTCTTACATGAATTGTAGTTCTACAAATTGTATTTGTTTTGAAAATTGAAAAGAAAATGATTTGCATCCACATTTAGTCATTTTTCTTGTTTTTTTGAAATCATGTGTTAATTTTAATTTTAAGTTGCAACATCAAATTTTTTTTCGTTTTAATTTTTATTTGTATTATTAGTTAACAAAGAACGAACTTGTAAATGAACATTGTTTGTGAGATTCTATTTTTGAATGATGTTAGGATTTGTTAATACTTGTAGAGGGGCAGTTTGAAATTTGTATGTGTAAAGAAAGTCTATATGGTAGATCGCGTTTTTAAGTGATAAAAAAAAGCATTTTCGCTATTTCGTGTTGATACAAAAAAGTGAGACATTAAAGATATTACAATTATTACTAAAGATATTTACTGATTTATTTTAAAAGATCTTATATTTAAACAATTATACTCTTAAATAATTGGAATTAGCATCTAGGTTTGATTATGTCTAATGTAATTGTAGAGAGATAGTTCATATAAAATGACGTGTGTGTGTGTGTATATATATATATATACACGAGGAGCGTTCAATGGCACCCCAAAAAGTGAGCACCCCAAATGCTCTCCAACAGAAACCAAGTATTTATAGTAGTTTAAGTTAGTGGAAGGTGAGAGAATGAGTGGAGGGAGAGAGAAACGGATATGTGGTGGAAATCAGGGGACATTTAGGGGTGTTGCACTGATTTTTATATATATATAAATATATATATATATGAGGAGGGTTCCGCTACATCTCTTATATTGCACGTGAACCCTCCCCTTAATCTCCACCACCCTTTTCCCCATTCATTCTCTCTCTTCGCACTAAGAAATGATATCGAAATGAGAAGAGAGAGAATGAGTGGGGAAATGAGTGATGGAGATTAAGGGAGAGAGTTCACGTGCAATATTAGAGGTGTAGCGGAACTCTCCTTTTATATTGCATGTGAACTCTCCTCTTTAATCTCCACCACCCAATTCCCCACTCATTCTCTCTCTTCTCATTTCAATATTATTTCTTAATGGGAAGAGAGAGAATGAGTGGGGAAATGGGTGGTGAAGATTAAGGAGAGGGTTCACGTGCAATATAAGAGATGTAGCAGAACCCTCCTCATATATATATATATATATATATAGGAGCG